>CM055958.1:20866655-22216655 GCA_029490685.1 Schizonepeta tenuifolia
CTTGAAACATGAGCAATAACATTTAAAATAAGAATAGTCAGTAATATTTTAAATTTTTTAATCTCTTTATATCTAAATAAAAAGATTCTGATTTTATAAAATTTGAATGGCCTATTATATTCTTATTACATTTTTTTAGGTAAGTAAAATTAAATTAAAAATGCACGAGGAGTGCAACCCATGAGCGAAGTACAAAATTCAGAGATTACAACTTAAATAATAAAATCATAATTTAAGACACAAAGATGGATTACGCATCCAATTCTCTGTACTGAAGCCAAGAGATCTAGGAAAAAGGTTAGAAATCCAAAGCCAAAATCTCACTTTAGTTAGCTCAATCAAGTCCTCACATCAGCTTGATAAATTCTTGAACATAACTCCATTTCGATGATTCCATAAGTTCCACACAATACATATCCACAAAGCTTTCCGCCACTCGGATGAATATTTCTGCCTTGCATAACCCATGTGCTGCTTAAAGTGGCTTAATAGATTCAAATGTCTGACATAATTGAGTCCAAACCAATTGTAGCAAGCCGCTCATACTTTATTATGCAAACGAACAAGAGAAGAATAAATGTTCAACGCTTTCACATTGTGTCAAATAGACAGTGCACCTATCCTCTTCCAAGTGTTGCAATACTCTTCTTTTAAAAGGTTTTGTCGGGTTGGTAACTGTTTAAAAGGAGGTTTCCAACTAAAAGCTGAAGCTTGTATGGGGCCAAATTGCACCATATCTTTTTCAAAGCATCTTGTGATACACTTCCTTGGCTTGTTTTCTTCTCGATCTCCTTATAAGTTGATATGAGGAGTAAAATCATTACTGTCAGCATTCCACCTCCATCGTCCTCCTTGTACTGAATTGGCTTAAATCTATCGATAAGAGAAAGTAAGCAAGGAAAACATATCTTTTTCCCATTCAAAGAATCTTTCTCCAACTCCATTTCCATTCCCAGGTATTATCTATCCAAACTCCTTTATCTTTAAGCAGCACTTCTATAACAGCCCGTTACCGGACCTATGCGCATGATCGGATTATTACTTGGACCGTACAATAAACCGTTGACTTTACAATAGATGGAAATATAAAAGGCTCTAGCTTTAAGGAATCGAGGAAGCTTCATCAGCTTGTCTTCATTACCCTAGCTTGATCGTCTTAGAGTCAAAGTATGAGGACTTTGACCCCGCACTGCGGAAGCGTTGATCGAGACTAACTGCGATCGGTTGAGTCGAAGAGTGAAAAAAGATAGACATCTATGAGTTTGTACTTAGATTAAACATACAAACATACATTTGAATGAAAGGGGAGATGTCGATCCGAATGATCGTCATCTTAAATATCTCTGATGCCAACACACATCCACCTGTTTTGAAAAGAAAACATTTTTGGGCTAAGTACATTTGGTACTCAGTGAGGTCCGTGCCCCTTTTTTGAAAATGTTTTGCAAAAATATTTGAAAGATATAGCATGCTCACATTCATATACAAGGGAGATACTTGAAAACAAATATTTTATCCCATGCATATGCGAAAATATTTTATCATAACTTTGCCGGCACTTAACTCGCCTACCGTGTTACCTTCTCTCGTTCTCCGAGTGGGAAGCCACTCTCACTCTCCAAACCGTCATAAACACCTTATGCGCACTACATTGGGGTGTTCGGGTCCCAAGGCCGATCGTAATAATATTGGCATAAAGCACATTTCATAATGGTAAACACAAGTAGAGAGCAATAAAAACATTTTAGCATGCATATCACTTTTCAATAGAAAAGCAGTTAGAGCTTATTAACCCGAAATATTACCTCTGTGGAGCTTATAACCCACAGTTTGAAAATAGGAAACCCACCTCTCGTCTTTATCGTGGGAGTATCCTCTTGCGTCCCTAGTACTTGGTGTCTCCTATAAGACAATCTACACGCTTAGGCATCACACTAATCAAGGTTAATTATCCTATCAACCTAAAGGTCAACCTATTTCCGGTCTTTATGTTTGGAGATGAAAAGTCCATCAAGACACTGCCTTGAAGTTTTATCTTTAAATAATCGGATCAAAGATCCTTAATGGAAATCATGCATCTAAATCGTTAATCAAAACTAAGTTTTGAAATCGTGTTGTGCTATGAGATGGCCATGCCATGCTTCATCATGTATTGATGTCATATTATTACACATGTATGTCATTCATATTATACTTAATGCAACTAAACTCATGCATACATGTCGTATCATTTAATTCATTACTATAATTAATTAGCATACGTTAATAAACATGCTTAAACAAATCATACTTAATTAAATCATGTCATTTAGTTAATTAATAATTAACTTAATTAATTTATCTTGGACCGTTGACTAATTTTAATTAGTCAACTTAATTAATTAAACAAGTATGGCTCAAGCCCACATACTAGAGTCCAAAAAATAAATAATAAATTATATTGGGCTCAACAATCATAAGCATATAAGTCCAATAAGTAAATCACATTGAAAAAGCACATAACACTCAAGTTGGCTCAATAATTTATCAACATATAAGGGTCAATAACTTAACCAAAATATATTGGTCTTTAATAATTTATCCACATAATAGGGGCTTGAGTCCATAATGATCCAGCAAGTTAGGCCTCTTAAACAAATAATAGCTCAAGAAGAGAGCAGCCCAAAACCTACATTTATTTTCTAATAAAATCTGGAAAGGCCAACTACATAAGTCTAATACATAATTAATTGAAATAAGCCCAATCATATTGGCTAAGAAGCCCAATTCGAAAATAATGATATTTATACTTTTTAGAAAATACTTTTAATCAATTCCATAAATCATAATCACCTCCTTAACATATAGGTAATTATTTTTCTGGAAAAAATACACATTTTAATTCATAAAAAAAATTTTAAGCCATAAAAATAATTTTTGGGAATTATATTATTGCACGAAAATATCAACGAGCTTCGTAAAAATAGCAAACGATTTATCGGTCGACTTGACCTTTTAACACAACATTCCCAACTGACCAAATTAACTTATAGATGATACATCACTAGATGAAAAATTGACTTCTTTATGTCTATGGAAACCTTGAGATGTCAACTTTATTATTCTAAAAGAAAAACGTGCATATAATGAAGAATCAAAGAGATAATAGCTTATGAAATGAAAGTGTCCAGTTTGACAAGGGCAGTGGACAGTTGAGCGTGTAGAGGGAGTTTGGCTCGAAGAAAAATTCTGATATTTGGATATGCTACACTAGACATCAAGAACTATAACATGTTAAAATTTCAAGTCAATCAGAGTTCATTTGTTAGGGATTTTACCTTCTGCCATAAATCAATCTTACAATGATCATGCTGAAAATTTCTAACACTTGGAGGATAAATATTTTCACATATCAAGGTTCACAAATCATCCATATAAATCCTAGATCTACACATACATTAGGCTCATAGCATAGATTCTTCGAATCAAAGGGAAATCCTAGCATGCAATTTGTCTAGAGCACACATAAAGCATAGAAATGCATAGATCTCATGGATTTGCAAAAATAATCAAATAGCTTGAGGATCTAAGAGCTAAACCTCTCTCTTGGCCCTCCTCATACCTTATTTCTAACATGCAAGCATATTCTTATCACCTATCATAGATTTTCTAAGAGAAGAGTGAAGAAGAAAGCATAGAAAATAAGTTTAGATATTTTTACCGAACTCTCCTTCTTCCTTCCCTCACTTTCGGCCCTCTCCCTTGTTGGCTTCTAGAGTTTTCCTTGAACTCCTCTTTCCTTCCTTAAGCTTTCTTTGGTGGTGTAGAAATGGTAGCTAAGGATGGAGGAAAAAGATGAAGAATGGAGGAAATGAAGGTATGGGGCTTGAGCAATAATGGAGTTGAGTGTTGGAGGGCAAATGAAGTGTGAGTGAGGGAGTTGTGGCTGACAAGATGGGTTAATAAAGATGGGAAGTGATGGCTTTCTTGTAGAGAGGGAGAGAGGGTGAAGAAAAAGAAAGACATGCATTGGTGGGTTTGAAATGAATGTTGAAAATGAAGGCTAATGATGGCGGTGGAGTGGGAATAAAATATGGTAAGATCTCTCTCCCTCTCCTTCTCTTGCTCGATCACTCTCTCTCATTCTCTATTTCTTTTATTTTATTCAACACACTTGCAAGATTCTAACATGTAATATTTATTCTATCATTTGTCTCATACTAGTAAACCCACTTGCAAACAATTATTCACACATAGATAATGCACACTCATGATCACATGTTATTCATTTCTTTAAATTATCCGGGTACGATCTATCTTGTTCAACTCGTATTTTATAAATCGAGCTAAGGAATTTATCTAGCGAAATATATGCTCATGCTTGGATAAATAAAATGCAACGTATGAGATGAATTTCCCATTTAAATATATGTCATGTCGTGCTCATGCTCGTGCTCGTTCGTAAATGTGAGGAATGCAATTATTTGAAATTGCAAAATTGAAAACTCTCTTTACTTATAAACAAAGTCTTTATCTTATCAATAAACGAAATATTATTTCCTTTTAAAACTCTTGGAATAAGGACCTATCTTAAAAGTTTTAATTTACTCGAGTTTTTCCAAAATTGGTTTTGCGGGGTGTTACAACTTCTTTGTCTAAAGCAATACAAAACAATCTGTTAAATGTAACAACCAATCTATTACCTTCTACCCACTTATCATTCCAGAAACTTGTCTTGTCCCCTTCCCCAATTTTCTTAATAAAATTTTCATTGAACGAATCAGCAAACAAGATATTCTTACCCAAATCCCTTCTCCAGACAGAACCACTTCTTAACTCCCAATTTTCTAGCTTCTCTTTGCTCCTCGAGTTCCCTTTTCCCTTTTTCCATACTTTGAAATTAAGACCTTACACCATAGAGAGTCCTTTTCTACCCTTAATCTCCAACCCATTTACCCAACAGAGCCTTATTGAACCAATCAACGCGTTTGAACCCCTAGGCCGCCATTCTCTTTAATTCCTACAAAATTTTTCCCAAGCCACCCATGCTATTTTTCTCCTCCCCCCATCTCTCCACCCTCAAAGAAAATCTCTTTGAAGCCTAGTGATTTTTTTTATCACCCTAGGTGGAGCACGAAAAAGTGAAAGAAAGTAAGTAGGTAAAATTTGACAGTACAGACTTCAAAAGAACGATTCTACCTCCAAAAGAAAGGCGTTTGTTCTCCCATCGATTCAATCTCCTACGAATGGTTTCAAGAAACACGTTGCCACATTGCTTCCTTCCTTAGATTTGCACCTATGGGAACACCGAGATATTTGAAGGGCACGGACCTTACCTTGCAGTTCAACTCCATCGCAAACCTCCTTCAAATCAACCTCTCGAATATTATGTCTCACCAAAGTGCTTTTTCGAAAGTTAACCTTAAAACCAAAAATTAATTCAATGCTTCGAATTATTCCTTTCACGCTTTAAATATTTGTTTTAAAAGCTTCCCCAAAAGGTAAAGTATTATCGGGAAACTGGAGAAGAGAAATCTCAACTTGGTCCTTGCCCACTTTGACTCCTGAAAATGAGTCGTTTTCGATTGCTTTGTCTACTAGCAAGCTTAATCCTTCAGCTGCAAACAGAAAAATGAATGGAGAAAGTGGATCTCCTTGATGCAAACCCTATTGTAGCTTGAATTCTCCACTCGGGCCTTCCATTTACTAAAGCAGAGGTTGAGGCTGTCGTGATGCATTCTTTCACCAAAGAACACCATTTGTCATTGAATCCCAACAATTTAATCATATGTAACAAGTATCCTCAATCCACTGAGTCATAGGCTTTCTTAAAGTCAAGCTTTAAAAGCACAAACTTCTTTTCTTTTCTCTCATCTCTTTTAGAGTCTCATTAGCGATTAATGCGCTGTCTAAAATCTGTCTTCCTCCAATAAAAGCTGGACTAGCTGCGCGAAATTATTGAGTCCAAAACTTTGCTGATTCTATTGGTTAACAACTTAGCCAACACTTTGTACATGCAACCAATAAGTGAGATGGGTCTAAAGTCCTCGATCTTAATTGGGTTATTAACCTTGGGAATCAAAACAATGAAGGACGGATTAGAACCCCTTACAAGCTTCCCATTCGAATGGAATTCTTCAAGAAAAGCAACAAAATCCTTCTTCAGCACTTCCCAAATTTTTTTAATAAACTTGAAGTTTAATCCATCGGGTCCTGGACTCTTTGAACCTTCACAATCCCAAACAGCTCTCTTGATCTCTTCCTCGGTTAATGATGTTGTTAAAGAACTATTCTCTTCCTCACCCAACCTCTTCTTCGAAGAGATCGATAAAATTGGTCTACACCAATTAATTGAAGAAAATTGATTCTCAAGGAAGTCTTTGATTCCTTGTTTCACCTCATCAACATTTTCTGACCATTTTCCATTAATGTTCAAACCTGTGAAGCCATTTTTTTTTCTATTTCTTTCCACGCAAGCATGAAAAAATCCAGTGTTCGCATCACCTTCCTTGTGATCCATTTTGATCTTCATTTTTGGGCTTGAAGTGATTCTCTCCACTGTAGTAGGCGTTGTAATTCAAGCCAAAGTTCCTTTCTGGTGTTGATTTCATCTGTTGTACATTCAAGCGTTTGCTCATCGTGCCTTTCATCATCCAATCTCACTGCCTCTGTTAGATTCTAGATCTTAGAATCAATATTCCCAAATGTTGTCGAATAACATTCCTTCAACTTGAGCTTCGGTATCTTGAGCTTTTCTTTGAGAATGAAACATTTCCAGCCTCTCATCTCGATATTTGTCCATTCATTTTCCATAAATTTACCAAACTCTGGATGAGAAACCCAACAATCAAGAACTCTAAAAGGTTTCAGCCCCCAATTAACAAAATCATCCTTGATCAAAATCGGACAATGATCAGAATCAATTCTATCCAAAGTTGATTGAGATAGATTTGGCCAAATCTTCATCCAATTCTCAGAAAATAAGAATCTGTCTATCTTGCTTGCGCTACTTCCATTGCTTTTGTACCAGGTAAACCTTCTTCGATTTAAAGGGTGTTTGGCTAAGCTTTTAAGCTCATTAAAACATCTTATAAGTTCTTAATTATTAACGATTTAGGAGCTTACAATCTGTTTTAATGAGCTTTTAAGCTTAGCCAAACACCCTCTTAGAGGTAGATCTATCAACTTTGAATCCCGAATGAACTCGTCAAACACAATATTTTCGATAATTTCATATTGTCGACCTCTTCCTCTTCTTTTGGAATTGTTGCTCACGAAATTGAAGTCGCCAACAACACAAAAATTTCCATTCAGCCTCACCAGAATTATCCTCTTTATTGTATCCCACAAAACTCTCTTGTCACCCAGAAGACAAGAATAATACACATTCAGAATTCAAATAAGGATTTGTTCTTTTCCCATCTTCCTTCAACTCCCAAAACACCATTTTCATCCCACGAATTTTCTAAGCAAAAAATTTCTTTGTTCCAGATACTTAGTATACCTCCAGCATTAATTACCTACAGCTCCTTTGAAAACCCAATCCACATCTTGAGCCCCTATTATTGCTTCACACTCTTGTCTATTAACAGATTCCGATTTTGTTTCTTGTAGATAGACAAACTCAATCCCAAATTTTCTCACTAAGTTTCTTACTGCTGTTTTTTTTTACTCCTCCCACCCATTCTTATTACATAATTTAGTTTAGGGTTAATTAAGTTTAGTATGATAAGAGTATGCTTTTTTTTTACAAAGTAAATGGAAATACCTATTTTTATCCCTTTTAGATACTTAATTCATGGATATATGAAAAAACCGTGTTATCTAATCAAATGGTACCAAGTAAAGTAAAGAGATGTAGCTGATATTTTCGTAAAAACTTTGTTGTTGTACTACTTACATAAAACACTTCATGAAATAACAAGACTAGATCTGAAAAAAAAGAAAAGATGTGTGGATCTGAAAGAGTAAACAATTCAAAAACTTGGTTTAGTAATAAATGAGGGAAAAACTACAAAGGAGATTTTCTTTTTCATCTCAAAGGTAACAGAGTAAGTGTTGATGGTTGGGTCTCGACTTTTATAGTAGTGTTTTGCTAATAAAATGGGCCTTGGTTCCAAAGTTGTGAAAGTTGAGACACACTATAAATATTAAATAATGGTGAGATTTTACTTGCTAACCTACACATAGTAGCTAGTGTGTGTGGGGATGTGATCGTGTTTAATGAAACCTAACAATATCTATCATTTAACATTTTCAGCTAATCAATGTGAAAGTTAGATAGCAAAACCAAATCGAGCCAATATTGTCAAATATGGTACTGTAATTGCCACGTTTACAAAAAATTAGCAGAGATTACTTTGCACGTATGATCTCTCATTTAACATGAGATTTATTAGAAAAAAAAAAAATATATTTGTGACAATTTTAAAATTATAATATTATTGATTTTCATGATCAATTGAATGTTATCAAGTATGTAGAGTAGAAAAAAGATGAAAAACAACAATAAAAAATATAAAAAACAATTAATTATGCCCATTTAGTCAAGACTGTTGTTACATTTTCATCAAATTATTTTGGGGACACATAATATATAGTATGAGTATATGCTTTTGATTTAAATTCCTCAGAAAGATAACAATGAGCTTGACTATTTGAAAATCAAATTAATTTTGTCCACTATATTAAATGAGTAAATGCAAAAGTTCATGTTAATGTATATCTTCGAAGTTTTAGTTGATTGATTTTCAAACACATAATAAAATTAATTCGTTTTATTGGGTTTAATAGACGTGTTTAGATATATATTACCAGTTTCTGAAAAAAAACTATAGCAATTAACTAATACTATATGTTGGCCCAACATGACCTTATCTTTTCAATAGTAGTAATAATTATAATTATAATAATAACAATAGTTCTAATAATATAGCAATAATATGATAGCATGTTGTGTTATTTCCAAATTAGCAATAACAATAGTTCTAATAATATAGCAGGAGTTCTAATAATATAGCAATAATATGATAATACGAACAAGTAAACTAAATTTTGTAGAGAAGGCTCATTTATAATAGGTATAGATTTAGATAAATATTGTGTTATTCTATAGTCCTTTCAAATATATAGAATAATATATTTCAACAAAGCTTCATTGGCTAATATTACATGTTCCAACATGCGACAACACAAATATTTTTGGGCAATGTTAGTTTACACACTTAGTATGGGTACTTACTGGGAACCTGGATGTTGGGTACACATAGAGAGCTTCGTAACCTTGTAATCTGCAGATACGTGTTTTACTTTTGTAAGTTGTTGAAATTAAATGTAAATTAAATTAGCATAACTCTGATTTAGTTTCCCCTCTCTCTCTAAAAAAATCTGGTTCCCACAAGCACCTCCTCCTCTCAAATCCCAAAACCCAACTACCACTTGAAGAAATTACTCTTCCCATCCAACTTAACTAAAAGATCCTCCACCCTTCAACAGAAATGCCATCCCCATCCAGTAATAGCGTCATCATCAAATAATGAGTGGGATCCCCATTCCAGCCACACCAACGATGATCTCAAGCCAACGCCGTCGCACCAGCGGACTTTGTCCGGGGTGGAGATGGCCAGTTTGTGGGTGGGCCTTGTGGTGGGAGTCCCTTCATATTACCTGGCCGGAAGCCTAGTCGACTAAGGCATGGCGTGGTGGCAAGGCATTGCCACCGTGGTCGCCGCCAACCTCATCCTCCTCTTTCGGTATCCATGGGGCCCACATCCCCACTCTCTTGAGAGCTTTAGTTGGCTGCGGTTGGTATAGAATCGAATCATGGATCGGCGGTGAGGCCATTTTCCTCCTCCTTCCACAGATCATCAAAGAATCATCCCTCGCAGAGCCTCTGCTTGTTTGGTTCCCCTCTCTTTCTCTCACGAAGAAATTGTTCTCTCACGAAGAAATTGTAAATTGTGGCTCTTCCTCCCTTGCGGAATCCATGACAAAATTTAAAGGATAAGAAACAGATGAAAATAAACGGAGATAGCTTGTTTCCGATCGATAAATTGGGGGAAGGAGCGATGGAAAAAAACCGAGAAGTGAAGAAGTTACTGATCGATAAATTTGGGAAGGAAGTCGGCCTCCAATTAACTCAACCCCAGTCCATGTAACATTAAAAACAAAAAAACAAAAAAACAAAAAAAAAATCCATTTTCCAAATAAACGAATCTGAGAAGGGGGGAAGCACCCTATGTGGAAGCAACTTCCTATTCGCCGTACTTATGTGAATATATATTGTCGTAAGTATCATGTGAGTCACCATTTCAACGTTCAAATATTGGTTCACATAAGTTATACTACAAGTGTTGCTAATAATTTTACTCGGTCAAAAATATTTTCTTGTAAAAAGCAGTTTACAAGTGAAGAAGTGATCGAGGGAGCAAAGTTGAGTAAAACAACAATTGAGGGACTAGAGTTTAGAATGTTAAAGAATTAGAAACTAGATAAACTGGAAATGTTGCTTTCAAAATTAAACTTTTTTATTTTTTCCTGTAGACAAGCAAAAATAGAAGTTAGCAACATCCCATCAATTTGTCTAAAATTTACAAAAGCAAAAGATCCATTTTCTCCCAAACACACCCTAAAAAAGATGTAATAAAACATCAATTCTTAACCATAAAAGCCTGCAAATAACCCAAAACGGTTTGTAATGGAAGTTATGGAATCCTAAGCCGTATTGAGTTAGGGAGCTTCGGGTTCTATATTTAGAAATGAATTATTTTACTCTTTGTAAACTTTTTAATCGTAGAAAGGAAATTTAAAGATGACTGGGTCGTCATATCACTATTTGCGCCCAATGATTCAAATGGGTTATAAATTAGCCCATTTATCATCTTGCCAATTGAATTGAGCATTTTTAATTTCTAATTTTTGACGAGTCCCCGTTTTATTTATTACAGCCGCTCATAATTAAAATAATAGTAATAGAATAAATAATAAACGTACTAGTACTATTTATTATTGAACCTGTGAAGCCACTTTTTTTTCTCTCAAACTGCACAGTACAGTGGTAAGCAAGATCGTCTCCCAAAGGACCAGTGAGAGTTTTCCTAATTTTCAATCTGCAAAATACTTAAATAAAACGAACTAAATAACAGATTTGAGAGTTTATAAACAAAGAAATTAAATTAACTAACGGACGAGGAATTATAATTTAACAAAAATAAAAGGTACTCCGGTTTCCAATTAATTCCACCGTAGCTTGATTATTCTGATCATCGATGCAATGATAACTTTAACTCCTGCAAACAAATCAGTTATGACCACCGAAGACACTTTTGACGTGATCTTATCTCTCATTAACTGTTCGATAATTGGGAAGACATTTCACCAACTATTTCCCTAATCGACTGACAACCGTAAGAGATACTCTATAGATTTAATGAGCCGACAACATTAACGACGAGAGAGACCCGATTCAAAACCAATAAACTCTGACACAGGATTATCGAATTAAGACTGCTCTTCCCTGATTCTGAAGAATCAATGTACCACAAATCAAATCTAAACCACAATTACGGATGGTCGATTTAATTGGCTACTAATTAATTCCGAAATACTAAATATTTGCAACTATCTAGCGAAATCGAAATAATTAACAACATTAAACACAGAGAATCATAGATGCATGTATAGAATTAAAGAAGAAAACAAATTTTGATCTCACAGAAAATCATGCTAGGGCTTCATCAATCTTCACCGGAATAAAATTGTCTAGCTTGAATTCATAGACAAATTCAAGCAAGACGGAGAAAACAAAAAACTATCACTAGAGAGAAGAAGAGAAGTTCACGTAAAAAAAACTAATCTATCCTCTGTATGTCTACTCCTAGAAAGAGTCTTTATTTAAATACCTAATAAAACTTATCATAATAAGGAAATAAAATATCTAATTCTAATCTAACTATAATAATCAAACCCTATAGACTAAGGGGGGTGTATTCAATATAGATTTTCATTGGATTTTAAAGACTTCAGAAGTCTGGGTGTATTCAATCCGGATTTCTGTTGTATTTCTGAAATCTGGGTATATTCAATATAGACTTCTGTTTGATTTCAGAAATCCTAAAAAAGTCTAGGTGTATTTAATTACGATTTCATTTGGATTCATAAATTCTTGGTGTATTCAACATTCCATGGACTTTGCAAACTCTGATTTCTATTAGATTTTCGTTAGATTTTGAGGAAAAAAAATACACTGCATGAAATCCGATCGTTTGGGATGAGATTTGAAATCTCAGCGCCGGCTGAGGACGATGCGGTCGCTCTGTGCTCCCAGCCGGTGTTGGAGACTAGTGACCGCTGGTTCTTCTCTCTTTTATCTTTCTCGGGGATAATTATGAGAGTGAGGAGAGAGAGAGAGATAAAGAAGAGGGGAAAATACAGAAGAGATGGAGAGGGAGAGGGGTGGAGTGGAGGAGAAACCATTACAATCCCACCACGTTTCTCTCTTTCCATGGCAAAATGGCGGCTCTGCACCACGGCGCCACCTCCACCGCCGCTACCCCCGCTCTCCACCGCCGTCGGTTCACGACCGAGAACATCAGGCGCGTAAAACCAGTTTTCTTCATTTCCAGCTCTTTTGCTTCGTTCCCAGCTAAAAACACCAGAAGAAGAAATCACCTCTGCCAAAAAATCCTCAAAACCCTGAAAACCCCCATTATCCCCAAATTGCCTCGTGATAACCCAATAGTCCCTATTGAATCCCAACCGCAAGAGCTCAAAGAGATCGAAATTGATCAGTATTTTCAAGAATTTGAGAAGTCTGAAAACTCAGAATTAGCTGCAAATGACGAAACACAACTATTGCAAGAACTGAAGGAAGCTGAGGTTACAACACCTGATGGAGTTGGGATTCATGGAGGAATTGGTTTAGCCGGTAAAGATTCAGTTTGGAAATATGGGTTGTGGTTTGTTGGAGCTTTTGTGTTCCAGACAGTTTGTGCCTCTTATGTTTTTTGGTTTGGATGATATCGACAATAACACCAGAAGAAGAAGTAGAAAAGATGTCCAGCGTTCACTGGCTCCGAGTGAACGCTCGGTACTGCGAGCGATCGCTTACTGTAAGCGAGCGCTCGGATGTTGGAATTCACAACTCGGACAAAAGTCGAAAGTAACTCTTCAGACTCCCCCAAAACTCCACACAAAATTCATCCTCAGCTCCAACAAAAATGCATTGAGTTTTAGGAGTTTTTAAAATCTGTAGAGTCCAGGACTCTTTAAAATCCAATGGAACTCTACATTGAATACACCCCCCTAAGAGTTCATGCCAAAAATATGGAGTAATCTCATGTGTGGCCCAATAATCACGTGGAAATTAAACTTTAAATAATATCTCGAAACGCTCAACTTCAGCTCCTGTACATATTGTGCGGTATGCTCTTACCGCTTGACTCTCGTACATACCAAAACTTCCTCTCAACATCTTTAAGACTTCAAAAATCCTCTATATTCATGCTTATTCCTGCAAATTAAAATCAACACCTACAATAGATCAAGAAATATTCAATTAACTCTATAATATGATTATATAAATAATAAAAGCCAAAACTTCATAAAATATTCCAAAATATTTTTCTAAAGCACGACCAATCACCTACTTACATTGCCCGTCATGACATGGGCTTATTGGCCTGTCGATCCCAGTCCAAAAACATCAAAGCCCCATTTCTAGTACTCTGGCACTATAATGTTGTATTCCTATTTAATTAGGATAAATAAAATTATACAGTATAATTTCATCTTTTATCCATATGGCACGATCATTTGCCTGATATTCGTCCTGTTGTGACACTTATTGCACGGAAGGCAAAAATTTGACGAAGAAAAGATGAGTGGGACGACCAAATGCTTTTGTGGATATTTTCAATCAATTAACTAAATAATGTGGGTTTTATGATGTGGGTTTTTTAGCGTAACATAGATGATATCTAAGGAATTTGATGTTTTTTTAGACAAAATCCAAATCATTTGATAAATTGGTCCACAAGTATTTCGTCGTTCCAATTATCTTTTCGTCGTCGAATTTTTGCTCACTTGTCGTAAGTGTTACAATAGGGAAGAGATGTTGGTGCATTTTTTTATTTTTTTTGAAATGTCAAACCATAAATTTATTATAACTTTATAAGTGTACGTTGATTCTGTTGAATCATAAAGTATTTAACCCAGTTAATTACGTATAGATATATTATAGCCTGGCTTTCTTCTTCTTCTTCATTTTCCAATACAAAACATGACTACGCTCATCTCCAAAAAAGAAAGAAAGAAAGAAAACAAGACTACATAACAATTCTATGGATGACAGATATAGTAATATCCTCCCGATATATAGAAGTATATTTTCGCAAAATACTTCATTATTCATTAACTTTTAGAAGAGTGTATTATAAATTACTATAAAAGGTCAGAGTGTACAATATCTATAAATACCAATATATTCACATATTAAACATGCAAGAAAATTCTCAGACGGAAAATTTATTCTAAGGGCTAAAAATGAGTCCAATATAATGTATCGTCGCCATTAGAGCACCCACAACGGGTGTCGAGTGCCGGAGTCGACGTCGGTGTCGAGCGCCGCTCGATCCCGCCTCGCTCGACCCCACGAGGTCGAGCACCGTTGTGGGTTGCTCGATACCATGGTGTCGATCGGTGGTGTCGATATACGACTTTGGTGGTGTCGATATATCGACACCGCCTTCGACTTTGGTGGTGCAGCGGTTTGGGAACACGTGGTGTGTCCCCATTGGTCTAAGGTAATCTTTTTTATTTTTTTATTTTTTTATTTTTGATTAAAAAAAATAAAATTAAAATCCCAACAACATCACACAAAATTCACTATAAATACACCTGCATCCCATTCATTCTCCACACCAAAATCAAAACTTCATCCCAATCTCTTTCTTCTTCAATTTTAATCTTCAAATCTAATTTTTTTGTGTAAAAAAAATGAGTGAAAACGAGTTTAATTTGTGGTGCCAGAAATGGGCCGGTTCAAATCCACCGAATCCAAACTTCCAATTCCTCCCTTCTCCCGGTTTTACCCAATACTCACCGGCTGCCGGGTTGCACCTTTTTTGCAGTCGTCGGGGTTCTTTCAATTCCCCCCGTTGGCAAGGTTCTCGCAGTTTCCAGGTTTCTCCCAATTACCCCTGTCAACTGGGTTCTCGCAGTCTCTGGGGTACTCCCAATTCTCTCCGTCTTACGACTACTCGCAGTCTCCGGGGTTATCTCAATTTCCCCCAACATCCGGCTTCTCCCAATTCTCCACTCTATCGGGTGAATATCGTGCATTCGACACGCCGCCATCGGAAGCAGCTCGAATCAGACGTATCAATCTCAACGACGACGCCGACGATGTTGAGGTGGAGGAAGAGGAAGAGGAAGAGAAAGAGGACGTACGCAGATTCCCAACAAGAGGAATTAGAAGAACGCGAGCCAACACCACCGTCACGCCGCAAGGGGAAAACTCCCGTCACATCAAGCACGACCACTTCTCCGGCCAAGAGGAAGGGCAAAGGCGAGCCGCAACGGCAAACATCTTGCCGCATCAAGCACTGCATCGAAGCCACTGCGAGGTCCTAACTATACACCTGACGATATAGAGTTCCTCGTACGGTGCTACATTGATTTCGGGCTAGAGGGTGACCAGGAACTACCAAACCCATAATCATTTCTGGACGAAAATATGTTCCCGCTTCAACGAGCACATAGCTCCCGCCGCACCGCGCGAGAGGGTCTGATGAAGTGCGCGTGGGGCCGCACCAAGAAACAGATCCAGAACTTCGCCGCCATCTACATCAAACTCGAAGATGAACTCAGAAGCAGGCGGAACGACCTCGATCTGTACACGATGGCCGAAGATAGTTACTCCGCCTAGTACAAGAGAGGCTTTCTCTATAGGGCAGCGTGGGATCTCTTGAAGAATATCCTGAGTTTGTCCAACCCGGCGACGACAACAGCTCCAAAGCGGACAAAGATGAATGAAGCCGACGACTATACTTTATCTGCTAGCGGCAACACATCCACGACATCCGTGAGCAATGCAAACACGATGCAAATTCGTCCCGAAGGAGTGAAAGCTGTCAAGAAGGGGAGGAAGGACAAGACGGCGGTGAAGGAGGCGGCGAGGGCAGAGTTGGCATCCGTAGTCGAAAATTTGAAGGGGGAGAGGGTTGTAGCCAGAGAGCGGTGGGCCTATGATATTTTTATTCGAGACACGACGAATTTTACTCCCGGTCAATTAGCGGTTGCACCAAAAAGTCTGCGCCAAATTTTAAAAGAATTTGGGTTGGAGTAGTTGTCCTAATTTTTTTTCTTAATTATTGTAATTTTATTTTCTTAAATATTGTATTTTTATTTTTTAATTAGTGTATGTTTAATTTTTTAATTGAATAAAATTATAATTTCTTAATTTTTGAATTTAATTAAATATTTTTTTATATTATTTATTACAAATAAAAAAATAATAAAATAAAATCTATTCAATCATTGCCAATGATTATAGACACGAGGTTTTACTCAACCCCACCATGGTGGAAATTTTTACCTGAATCTTATTCAATATCATTAATCATTAAAATTACGTTTCCTGATGATAGACTCAGGGTCTAACTCAACACTTGTAGTGAATGCTTTTAAATTGTTGTACTATGTTAATAAAACCGTTGTATAGTACTCCCTCCGTATTAGTTATAAAGTCCCAATTTAAATGGGCACGTGTATTAAGAACATTGGTAAAATATTTTTGAGTGGGGTAAAAGTTACTCCCTCCGTATTTTAAAAAATGTAATATTTACTGTTTGCGCGGAGTTTAAGAAAAGCTGGTAAAGTGGAATTAAGTGGTATAAAAAGACAATAAGGGTAGTGGAGGTGAGGTTTGTTAATTACAATTAGCATTTGTGGTTTAAAAATCACAACCAACTCATGTTTGATTTATTCCATGAATTTATTTTTTTCATGCTCGTTAATTTTTACGTGCTCGATTTTTTTTATGCTCGTTAATTTTTACGTGCTCATTTTTTTTCTACACGTTAATTTTTTGCTGCACGTTTTTTTTCACTGCATTGGTATGATTCTTAATTTCACTGCATTGCATCAAAATTAATCAATTGAAACTGAAAACAGAATAATTAAGGCATTGGATAATTTGGACAGGAAAAAAAAATTCATTGAAGAGGGAAAATCAAATTTTATTCATGTGCATTTAATGCTACTAATTTTTACAGCAGTGTGAGGGAAAACACCAGCCTAAATTCAAATTTCCCACTAAAATGTTGGAGGGAATACATCATCACCTAACCCATTCTACCAGCTATAAATACAAAGCATTCAAGGCAAAATACATTCATTACAACAACTGCATTTACTCCAAAAATTCTGCAGCAATGAAGACAGGCCAAAGCAAAAAAAATCCGACAGATGATGAAAGAACAGCCTTGGTTCAGTGGCTCCTCCAACAGACCACTACTTCTGGTTTGAAGCATGGTGCCAAAAAAGAGGTTGCAACAATGTTCAATGTCGAATACATCACTGTATGGCGCATATGGAAGGAAGCTGCAGCTCAACAAGCTTTGGACAGACCTATACAAGTTAAAAGCATGAAGAAAGGCTGTCAGCACAGTGATAAGAAGGTGTTGATGCAGAAAAACTGAAGTCTCTCTCAGTTTTGCAGAGAAGCTCAATAAAAAAAACAACACATCACATGGGAGTCAGCCCTTATCAGGTACAATGTTGGCTGAAATAGAAGAGATAAGACCTCATACTAGTGCTATTAAACCCTACTTAACTCCTAAGAACATGCTCACTGGAATAGAGTTTAGCCTCAAGCAACTTAACTGCATTAGTGAGGAAGGAAAGGTTGTTTTTTAGAATAACTATAATGTGATCCATATAGATGAGAAATGGTTCAATTTAAGTAGAAAAACAGCAAGGTATTACCTTCTAAAAGGTAAAACATCACCACATAGAACATTGCAATCCAAAAACAATATTGATAAAATCATGTTTGAGTGCATGGTTTCAAGACCAATCATAGACAGCAATGGTGAAGCAATATTTGATGGCAAGTTTGGAATCATACCATTCACTTATGAGGAACCAGCACAAAGAAATTCTAAACACAGAGAAAAAGACACCATGATCACTAAACCAATTACAAAGATATCAAGAAAGGTGATGAAGGAAATTTTTCTGCAGGAGGTAAGAGACTCTCATGTGTAATTCACTATCAGAATCAATTTGATTCATCATTTAGTGTAGTTTACATGTTTTTCCCTTACCTACTGCAGATGATACCACTGATTAAAAGAAAGTGACCAGAAGGACTGAGCAAAAATATCATAATCCAGCAAGACAATGCAAGACCACACATAGACAACAATGATCTAGATTTTAGAGCTGTTGCATCATCAGATGGATTCAACATACAGCTTGTACAACAACCACCAAACTCACCAGACACTAACATCAATGATTTTGATTTTTTTAGAGCCATACAGACACTTAAGGATGAGAAGGATGCAAGAAATGTAGATGACATGATCAGAAATATCAAGGAAGCATTTGGGAATTTTCCACCATGAAAATTAAACAATGTATTTCTCACTTTGCAAGGCTGCCATGAAGAAATCATCAAGTGCAGGGGAAATAACACATACAAAATCCCACATATGTACAAGGAGAGAATGGTGAGAGAGGGGACACTGCCAGATTCCATCTTAGTAGATGAAAGCATTGTGAAAGAAGGATGAGAATATCTGAAGATGCATGGAGTTGATGGAGGAATAATATTGCAGAATGAAGACATCATCAGAGGAGTGGAAGACATGCATTTAACAGAGTAGGGGTTCTGTATAGATATTTTTTGGCAGAAGGTTTACAGGGACAAACAGAAAATAGATCAGTTTTTGTGTTTGGAATGTAAATTTGTCCTTGGATCAGTTGTTTAGTTAGTGGTTGTAGTCTCAGCCTTAATTAAATGAATTTTTTTTGCATCATTGACTCACTATGTATCCTATTTATGCCTCTAGACATAGAACACAAATAATTCTAGTGGTGGCAGTAATAAGATTCATCAAACAACGCCTAAGAAGACAACAATTCACATTCAACACCAAGCACACAAGTGCAATATCAATTCATAATCAGTTTCAGATAGACACAAGTGCAGTATCAGTTCATAATCAGATTCAAATGCACAAATAAGGCATCACAAGTGCAGTATCAGTTCATAATCAGTTTCAGATAGACACAAGTGCAGTATCAGTTCATAATCAGTTGCATGATGCACAAATAAGGCATCACAAGTGCACAAATAAGGCATCACAAGTGCAGTATCGGTTCATAATCAGTTTCAAATGCACAAATAAGGCATCACCAGCCTTCCCCCACTCACTCAAATGCAGTATCAGTTCAATATCAGTTTCACAATCAAATATAGCATAGCATAGATTGAGATAATGGTCATAAATTGCACAAGTAAGGCATCACCAGCCTTCCCCTACTAATTCAATATCAGTTTCAGAAATGCAGTATCACCAAATCGAGGGGAATCATAAAACTGAAAACCATAAAATAGAACGCAATCACCTATTTTCTGGAGCTTTAATACTCTAGCAAACCCTTAGCAATGTATTTCTGCACCCACTCCTCGTAGGTCAGATGAATGTCAGCTTCATCCTCCCACTACATCGCCGGCACCGAGCTCTCACTGTCAGCCACCATGCCCCCTGGAGGATTTGGAGAAGACTTGTCACTGAGCGTTGGAAATTCAGACTCCGGCACCACGGTACCATCAAAAAGTGGTGGCGATTCGCGTTTGAGCAGCGCCGACGGGGAATCTGGCTGAGATCCGTCGGACAAGAGCAGCGGCGACGGAGATTGAGTATGAGATTCGTGAAAGAGCGGCGGAGAAGGAGATTGAGTCTCAGACTCGTCAAAGAACGGCGGCGAAGGAGATTGCGTCTTAGAATCGTCATAGCTCTTCGTCGATGGATTCTCAGATTCGTCAAAGAGCGGCGGAGACGGAGATTGAGTCTCAAACTCATAAAAAAATGCCGGCGAAGGAGATTGCGTCTGAGAATCGTCATAGCTCTTCGCCGATGGATTCTCAGATTCGTCACAGAGCGGCGACTATGGAGGTTTCGCCACCAGGCTCTCAGAGATGGGAGTAGAAATATTGATCGGCGTCATTATAGTGAACGAACGGCAAGGAGTAAGACAGATTACAGTGGGCAACGAAGTACAGAGATGAGAGTGGAGACAAAGTGAGAGAGGAGAAAACCCTAGATCTGTGAAGAACACGAGAGAGAAGGCGCCGATTTAGGGTTTAGGGGGTGGGAGATTTTCAATATATTTGGGGAAAATTGGGCTGACAGATTGGGTTTGGGTTTGAGGATTTTGGGTTTGGATTTTATTTTTAATTGGGTTGGGTAGTTAGTTTAAGTTAGGATAATTAGATTAGGTTAGTTTAATTAGGCTTTGTTAATTAAGGGAAAAGTAATGGCATATTGCTGTAAATATAGATGAATATTTGGAGTATAAAAGTCCATAAAGTGAAACATTACATTTTTTTCATACAAGTTTTTTGGGCAAATATTAGATTTTTTCAAATACGGAGGGAAGTAGAAAGTAGGGGTAGTGGTATTGACAAAAAGATAGTGGTATTGATAAAAGGTAGTGATAAATTTGTTGAAAGGTGGGTCCATCAATGACAAATGAGTGTAAATAAGAGAGATTTTTAAGGGTGTATGAGTCCGTAAAGTAAAATGAAATTTTTTAAAAAATACATGTGAAATGTGTGAAATGAGACTTTATATGTTTTATACTACCTCCGTTCCATATTACTTGACTCATTTTCTCTGGGCACGGAAATTAAGAAAAAGAGATTAGATATAAAGGGTGTGGTTAGTATTGTTAATAAAGTGATATAAAATATTTTTTAATTGATAAAGTGATATAAAGTGGTGCTGATGTGACATAAAGTAATATAAAGTGGAGATGAAGTGATATAAAGTGAATAAAGTGATATTTTAATTATTTTTTTAAATGAAAAGTGAAACAAATATAATGAAACGTCCAAAATAGAAAGTAAGACAAGTAATGTGGGACGGAGGTAGTAATTAAGACGAAGAAGAATAGAAGCATGGAAAAGATTGGAAAGCAGGAAAAAGGTTTGGAGGGAGAGAGAGAGAGATAGAAACGATGGAAGTGGGTTTGTATGAAAAGGTGTTATGTTTAGACAGTGCCAGCCATGCATGTCCATGTGAGATCACCTCTGCACACTGCAAACCTGCCTGCTGCAATCCTTGACTCTATTATAACTACACATCCACTAAATAATAAATATACTTATTACTATGTGTGTGAATTTTATTCTCCATATACATATGATCAGTACGTGGGTTACCCCCATTTTGTAAGTATTTTCCGTGAGTATGTTGATAGTTTTAGTTTATACCGGTATGTTACTATTACTATTTTAATAGTATTATAATCTTTAATTTAATAGCTCACAAATTATTATCGGAATCATCAATTTAATAGTTAAGTTATTTTTTATACCATACCTCAAAATTATTATTGAAATCATCAATTTTATAAGCTACGTCTGATTTATAATTTTTTTTTCCTTCAACTTCACCGAGATAAGTAAAAACATATAAAGTGAACATCAATTTTTACGTAAGTATGTTATAAAATTGATGATCCAATAAATAATTCCTTAGAAGTGCTTACGTAACAACTACTGTCATATTATACAGAAGACTTCTCATGTCCCTTTGGAGACACCTGATACTAGAGTGAAATGCATGAGATTGAGAGGTTTTAGGTTCAATCTCTACTAACGTCTTTGTAGGTCAATTCTATCATACATGTACTTGAAGATGGGGTTTACTTGCCTTGTGTGGTTTACAGGCTACTGCACAAGAATGTGGGTCTATTCAGTGCGCACCAAAAATAGCGGTTGCGGATTCCCACGATTTAAAAAAAAAATGACTTCTTATTTTATAAAATATATATACATATATATATAGTTATTAATTAAATTATCATTAAAAGTTCAAATAAGTATTGGTATTAATTATACTAATGGATAAGTAGTACTCCCTCTGTTCCGTTTAATAAGTCTCATTTTGTCATTTAGGGCGTCCCACTCAATAAGTCCATTTCCTTATTTGGCAAAGATTAATACTCTAAAATCCACTTTCTGTCACACTCAAACGTGAATAGTGTTGTTTACTTTATAGTACAGTATTTTTCCACTCAACTCACTTTAACATAAAAAATAAAATACTACCTTAATTACACTCTTTATCATCTAATTCTTTTTTTCTTAATCTCCGTGCTCATCCCAAATAGCACTTATTGAATGGGACGGAGGGAGTAGATAATAGATGAAGATAGTATATTAGTATTAATTCATCAGTTGAAGTTGGTATTGAGCTCTGAGTTCTTCCAAATACTTGATAATTTGCAGGAAAAGAAAAAACTAGTAAATAAAAGATCGAGTACAGTCCATTTTTTGTCTAAATGAAGCAGTTCATGTATGCACCACAGAATATGAAAGTTTTTTATTTTTATTTTTGTAAAGGAAATATATTGTAGTCGTTCAATCGTTGAATTATGTCTTGTAATTTCATTACATCACTAAAGTCAAGCATACATTATACAAGAGTCAAAACAACTAGTTCAATTTTCGACACATTACACCAATCCTCACAAGCAAATTATGCTAAACTAATTTAATTCCTAATCAATGTTAAATTTCTGCTTCTAACCCATCCTCACACTTTATAAGCATATGTATCATAGTGGGTGTTTTAAGTTGAGGTCGTGTGTCATTTGTGAATTTCACCAATGCAACGCATCTAAAGTTTCAATTACAGAATTCCTGTCTGTAAATGCCGTTTCAACTTTTTAACCTCGTTTTGTTGGATTTTACACTCCTTCGCAAGTTTTGATAAAAATGCAGAAAAATTAAGATCAAATGGGAGCAAACAGATCTTAGAATATTAAATAGGAGTTCAATACGAAGTCATAAATGCTTAATCGGTTTTTATGATTATGAGACAGTCCTAGAGGAGATTAATTCGTTCATAGAAGGTATACTTTGTATGCATTAGAGAGTTAGTTCCTCATCTTGAGTCTTAACGAGATAGTCAAGTGATTAATCAACTTATGCATTCTTTTCGAAAGAGTGTGCATATTTGTTTGATTCATTTGCTTGAATTGGATTAAATGTGGCTATGTAGATCAATAGCTTAATTCTCCATCGCCCTTAAATAGAGCAAAATTCCTAGAACTAACCTCTTTTATCATCGTTCTATTTGATCATTTCTTGCATTAATTTGATTTATCTCGCCTTTAATAGTTAATTTCTCATTTCTAGTAAATGAAAACCAAAAATCATGACCCCCTTATAGGAGTAAATTTTGTTTTCACATTATTTTTGAATAATAAGCCTTGAGGATACAATACTTTACTTACTATGGTGCTACAGTTACTCTGATTTAATTGTGGATTGTTACTAGTAAAATTAGTGATCATATGATTAGTACTTAAGATATTATACATAAGCAAGATTCAATAGTAGCAGTTACATGTTATTTTGACTTAAATTCAATTCGACCGTGACAAACATCTCAATTTTTTAAGTTCAAATGCTCTGATCTTCAATTAATGTCTCAATCAACATTTTATTTCAAGTTAACTAAAATTATGGGCAGCATTAGTCTAATAAACAAGTATTTATAATTTCAACTTTGAATACCTATGAAATTTAGA
Source organism: Schizonepeta tenuifolia (assembly GCA_029490685.1). Classification (NCBI taxonomy): domain Eukaryota; kingdom Viridiplantae; phylum Streptophyta; class Magnoliopsida; order Lamiales; family Lamiaceae; genus Schizonepeta; species Schizonepeta tenuifolia. The sequence goes on from CM055958.1 coordinate 20,890,467, forward strand.
AAGAAAAGAACCCTTTTAAAATAAAATGAATCTTGAAATTAAGAGTTAAATAACTAGTAATCAAACCTCCCTAATAAAGAACTAGTAATCAAACCCAGTCTAACCGGAATTAAAAAAGAGTAATGCTATTTGACCATAATATTGCTAGTCATAATTTGATTGATTAAGTGAAAATTAACCAATTTTGTTAAATATTTGATTCATATAAAAAGTATGATTGTATATTTTATGTTAGTGTTTATATTTTTGACTTAAATTCTATTATGATTAGTGTAATTATAATTTTTTTTCTATTTTTTTCGACAAAATTCTTAGTATTTTATTTATTATATCAATCGAGATTTATATTACATCCAAATTTAAATATATTAAAATAAATTATTATAATTTAGACATTTTAAATATTAGAAGTCATTAATTAGAACCAAAAATTTAAATTAAATCCAATATTTCTTTGAATTAAATTATGACTAGCCATAATCTTTCCTAATAGATTTATTCATAAAAAATTAGACAAATAAAAGCTTCTAGAGGTAATGTGGTAAAATAACCCTTTTTCTAAAGAAAAATGTTAAAATGTCACCCACATTTTAAAAGTTGCAAAATAGCCTTTTAGTTTTTGAAATGACCTAAATACCCTTAATGAGTATACAAGAAAGCTTACTTTAATTTGAATCATACAAGAACACTAACTTCATGTATACATTTCCGGCGACAATTTCCGGCCAAAAAATTCCGGCGAAAGTTTTCCGGTCAAAAATTCTCTGCGAAATTTTCCAGCCAAAAATTCCCGACGGAGGGATTTCACATACAAGAAGAATCTACATACAAGAATATTTCACATACAAGAAAAGTAACATACATAGAGAAAACATACATGCATCATATTTACATACAAGAATATTTACATACAAGAAACTTAACATACAAGAAGTGTTCATGGCAAGAAGAGTAACATACATGAATTCCGACATACAAGAAACAAGACATACAAGAAGAGTCACGTATATGGAAGAAGCAACATACATGAAGATATTTCACTTACAAGAAGAGTCACATATATGGAAGAAACAACATACATGAAGATAATTCCGGCGAAAAATTTGAATCATACACGAAGCCTAACTTCATGTATGCATCATACACGAAGACTAACATTCATGTATGCATCATACACGAAAATTTTCGCCGCTAAAAATTTCAAATTTAAATCATACATGAATATTAGTTTTCGTGTATGCATCATACACGATAAAAAAACATACACGAATGCATATCTCATACAAGAAAAAAGCGATAGAAGAACGATCTTATACACGAATGCATTCACGCATACACGAATGCATACACACATACAAGAACAATCTCATACAAGAAGATCGTCGTTGCCGGAGAAGAAGACCTACGTCGCCATAAATTTTTTGCCGGAAATTGTTGGCCAGAAAATTTTGGCCGGAAAAGACATACACGAATGCATATCTCATACAAGAGGAGAGAGTAGAAACACTAAGGGATAGAAAAGTCTTAAACTAATAGCTTAAGGGCATAAAAGTCATGAAATAAACTAAAAGGCTATTACAACACTTTTTTTTTTGAATGACTAGAATTCATCTTTTACTTTTCAAGATGACTATTTTAACTTTTCCCTCTTAGAAACATGCGATTACCGTAGCAAACAAACTGACCTTGAATACTGGCAGGTCCAAAAATCCACATTTAATAGCGTCAGTAAGAATAAAGTGTGACAGTTCCTCAATTAATTAAAATAAAAAAGAATAAAGTGTGACAGACCATTATTTGTAAAGAAACTTCCACCAATAATTCTACCAGAATACGTAATGTAAACTAGTGAGGGACGGATTCTACTCTGACGGGAATTAAGGTGACGACGGTAAAAAAGAATGACGTTCTCATTAAAACTAACGAAAAAGATCAAACCACAACCAATAATTTATACTACTTCTATTATTTAGGAAAAACGGTTTATTTATTTATTCTTTAAACGAAAATCATATTTTTATAGATTAATTAGAATCAAATTTGACAATATCTAATAGCCAACGAGGTTAATTATCGTGTCACAAACATTTGGACATTAAAGACTTTGTCAAATTAACTAGTTCGTGAGCCATTTTATTTGCTTCAGGTCGAACATGATTCACACATTGCGATCTTTAATCATGGTAAAGAAGTCCATCATATCAGCACACATAATATGCTGTCAAATTCATTTCCTTCCACAATAGCTATAACTGCTAATATGGAATCAGTGTAGGCCTCCACCGGTGAAATATCATCTTCAATGCACTGGACAATTCCATGAATAAGGGCTTTCAACTCACCATGTAAGATAGTTGCCTCTTTAATTACAGGCTTAGCTAGAGCAAAAACAATGTGATTCCCTTAACATTTGTATTACTATATATTATATACCTAGGAAAGAGTTTGCTAAAACGTCAGATGCTAGTGTAGGAACTAGACATTAACTTTGATGATTGTTGTTTGTATAATCTCTAATTGTCATAAAAAAATATTGTTAATGTAATTAATATGTATGAAGACTCGGATGTTTGTTTGTATTGAAGTCATGTTTACTTATTATCTTTCACTCCTTCATACATATTTACAGTTATGAACTGTTCTACAACATAAAATTTACTCAAAATGCACTACAAAATAAAAGTGTTACAAATTGATAACGAAACACACAACGTAAAATTATTAGAGAGAGTATTAATATTTAAGATCAAGATCTTGAAGATCCATTTTAGGAACAATTTGTTATTGTTTAGGCTCACCGTTAATTAATCCGTTATCATAAAGAGTGTTCTAAAAATGGTTAGAAGGTTATACTACGCGATCAAGTAAGGTCATTCAAGTATCCTTAATCAAATTTAGTAGTTTTTGGTGAAATCTCTTATTTTTATTCTGTTAATAATAATAAACGTATATAAAACATAATTAACACGTAATACCCAAGCTAGCTATTTGTATTCGGAAAACATATAAGCCATACACAAACGCACTAAAAATACCACTATTCTCATGTCAAATGGTCTTACATACAATGTGACTGTCTCATCTATACTTTCGTCCGATTTCTGAATTCAATTTTGATTAATTATGAAACCATAATTCCTTTTGATGCCGAAAAAGAAATGTTATTTATGTAAAGAGAGAGAGAGAGGATTTATTCTTAAAATATTTTAATTCAAAATTAATTAAAATTTAAAATAAATAAGTAAACGAAAAAAGAAAAAATGGAAGAGCCCATCAAGTTTTGTGCCCACCAATGTGATAAACAAAGAGAGCCCACTATGATCCACAAATACTAATTATAACGAGAGCCCTCAAGTTTTTAAGCCCACCAACGAAAATGTTGCTAGAGCATCTACAGCGGGTGTCTTGGTCGCCGGCTCGATATCGAGACACTCCAATGTTAATAGGCGGCTCGAGCTATGTCTAGCAAGGATGTAACGGCTCCATGGAAAAATAAAACTGGAGAAGATGTTGAGGCGAATAAGGAGAGGAAGAAAGAAGACGAGTGACGCGCTGTGTTTTATATTATTTTGAGAGTTTCAATTAGAGTGGGTTAATTTGTGGGCTTCAATTAATGTTTTAGGGCTAATTTTCTTTTTAATTATTTAATTTTTGGGCTAATTTTTTTTCTTAAATACATCATCTTTTATTTCCTGCTTAATATTAACTTTTTTAGTTAAAGATTGTTTTTTAAATTATGTATTTTTTATTTTTTAATTAATGTAATATTCAATTTTTATTCACATTTTCTGTAATTTTAAAATTTCTATTTAAATTAATCGAAAAATTAATTTCCAAAACTAATTCTGTTGAGACATATTGAGACATATTCTTATTGTGTGTAGTTGTCTCATTTTGGGGTAAGCAAGGGATTGCGACACCAATGTTTCTCAACCATCGTGGATGCTTTAGTATTTTTTTAACTTTTAATCTACACGACATGCTAAAAGCTAAATAAACAGTCAAACGTCTAGAAAACAGAACAAAATAGAAGAAGTACTATCTAAAAAAACGAATCAAAGAACAAATTAAAGTCAGATTAAATTAAATCGATCACCGTTAAGTGTATGAAACTGGTGTAAAAATTTTAGACAGTCTAAGAAAAAGGAATTGGCTCAAATACAAAATATTTACATGAATGTAGTAAATGAAAGAAAAACGACACAGAAAAGAAAAAATGACAATTTTTAAAAATATCAAGTAAGAATGCGAATAACATTCCCCATAATTGAAGATTATACGATCATAAAAGTTGAAAATTAATTAGAGCCCATTCCGAGTGACAGGCTTTATTCAAAGTGTACTTATCGGAATGAATGAAGCTTTAGCTAAATCTGTGACTGGCACCCTTAGTTTAATTTTTTCAATCATTATTAATCTGTCTTAACTTGTTCATGAAACCACAAAACCTACCTATTTTCCAAAACAATGATTTTCCATAGACCTTTTGAATTCATGCTTGTGCAATTCCGGAATTCAAGGCAGCCCTATTTCAAGCTCAAGATATACCTAAATTATTCACATTTACTTTGCCTCTCTTGAAACAACCCTATCTACCATCTAAGATGAAATTTCCTTTTTAATTCTTCAATCACTCAATCTATCAGCAGTCAAAACAAAAGTCATCTGCATCATTAAATGAAGCATTTAGCTACTTCCCCTACCCACCCTATCCCACGCAACTCTCTCTCTCTCTCAAGAACACTTCTTCTTCCCTCTCTTTCACTCTCACAATTTGTTGTCTTAATTTAACCATACTACACTTATAAATCATTTCACATTTACGTATGATTATTAAGTACCAAGTAAAAAAAAATCAATGAAAGAATTCGACTTGCATTTAAATTTAATTACTATTATCAACTATCAACATCAGATTATTATTAAGTATATATCAAGTAAATAAAAAAATCGATAAAAGAATCTGACTTGCATTTAAAGTTACAATTAACAACTATCAACATTAGATGATCGTTAAGTGTCACATAAATTAAAAAATATCATTATCATAATTCAACTTACATTTACACTTATCATTAGCAACTATCAACATCAGATGATCGTTAAATAAAAGTATTTAAAAAAATCAATAAAAGAATCCGACTTGCATTAAAACTTACGATTATCAACTATCAACATCGACACAAACCATTTATTTAGATAATCCATGTTTGTAAACTCTAGGAAATAACTTCATCCCAAAGACAAGATCAAGTGTTGCAAAAGATCCCATTTTCCAAGAGAGGTAGCTCAAAGTCTTGAGATTAAAAAATATTCTTGCAAATTTTACCATTGCACCATGTTAGGTTGCAAAGACCTTTCACTTTCCACACAGCTAGTAATGGCCATTTAGTCACAATAGCGTAAGAGAAAGAACTTTGGCACAGCCCCCTACCCCCCCCACCCCCCACCCCCCACAAGTTTCACTCTGATCACAATATTATTATTAGTATTTCTTTCTCCCATTCTTTTGTTTTATTTTCTCTGTCTAGTTGTTTTCAACCCCTCCCCCACCCCCACCACCACCTCCGCCGGTAATTTGTATTTTTCTTTCTCATCAAACTTACACTCTTCGATCCTCTCATCTCCCTCACACACACTCTCTCTCTCTCTCTCTCTCTCTCTCTCTCTCTCTCTCTCTCTCATCACCTTTCATAAGTCTCTCTAAAACTCTCCATCATTATAGTGATGACTTTTCTTGTTTTCAATTAAAAAAGAAAAAGAAAAAGAAAATGCAACCATGGCCATGACTAGTCGATTGATTCTCGTAGCCCTTTTCTTTCTTCTATCAAATTCTCAATGTTTGATTCATAAACAGCACCCGGGCACTCTCAGGGTACAACCTCTTTATGCATGCTTGTAGTTGTACATTCGTGGCGGCGGTGCTGATTAGATTTTAATCATTCATTTTGTTGGTCTAGGATCTTGTGGCGGCGGAGAAAACAAGGCTGGGGTCAACGCCGCCGAGCTGTCACAACAAATGCAACCAGTGCCACCCATGCATGGCGGTGCAGGTGCCCCCGCTGCCGAGTCACAACCGAGTCAGACCGAGTTCCGCCGCCGAGGTGAAGCCGCTCGATTACTTGGGCTCCTCGCCCGGAAACAGGTACTCCAATTACAAGCCCCTCGGGTGGAAATGCAGATGCGGCGGCCATTTTTACAATCCTTGACGAATTCCAAATTTTTAAATTTAAAAAAAACTATACGCTCCAAATTGGAAAGGAATTCTTGAAGATAGACGACGAACTAGGACCACTCTTTTCTTTTCTATTATTCCCTTTTTGTTACAATAAATATTTAGTATTAGTTAGTATTTTCTTTAATTTTTTTGGGGGGGTTGAAAAATGTCCTGTGGCGGTGTAGGGAGGGAGGGAGGGAGGGGACCCCTGGGAATTGGGATTGATCTTAGAGAGACAAGACATATATATTTAATGTAAGATATATGTTTATCTGTAGCATTTATTCAGTATGTGGTGTAGGTGTCGACCCTACACTGTTTGTACAGTAACTTATTACGTACTGAATTCATTCTGATTTTTCTCTGATACTCGTTTACTTGTTGCTTTAATTTAGTGGTAATGAAAGAACTTTCTGCACCGATTTGGAGAAGAAGAAATAAATCTATTGTTTTAGAAATTATTAGATTGAATTTTGCTTGCATTTTTCCACAGATTAGATTATATTCATGTCCTTCTTCCTTATCATCTCGGGATTTTCATGCCCTACCTTCTGTCCTATCTGATGATGATTGTCAATCTTAGATTTGGTGTCCACTGGAATTTACCCTTTTGCCCCTTATGTCTCCCCTGTTCCGAACACTGGATCACCGGGTTTTTAAGTCATTCATGTGTGATATGTATGCTTTATTGTTGTTCATATGACATTTTTAAATTGTATATGTAGTCTCCTAATATTGTTCGTGTTACGTTTTAAATGAACTCTGCTTATATGCAGTATTAGAGCGACGATAGATTGAGGAGACGTCTATTGTAATATGTTTATAGACGTTGTTTAGTGAAGTACTACGACTAAGATATGGCTTGGATGCAGAAAATTTCGTCCGATTCTCTCTATAGTTTGAGTCTGTCATTATGTGAGACATTGTGGTATGGACCTATGGTGAATTGTAGGGTGGGATTCTTGAAAGTGTGGATTGTACAGTACTACTACTACTACCAGCTTTAATTTAGTCTTGACCAATTAAAAAAAGAAAATATCTTTAAGAAGTTGTAGCATTCATTTGGAAAGTTGTTGGTGGATCAAGCATATTTATGGATGCAGTTATCGTTGTAACATGGTAATGTACGTCAACGGTAGTAAGATAGATCCCGGGTCCATTTCAATAATCATATTATGCAGAATGATGCAATCATACATAACGTCACATAAATGTTCTCAAAATCACAAACGAGCAGGACCCTTTATAATTGCCCAACAAGCTTGGAGGACACCGAAAGAACTTTCAATGTCTTTACGAGCAGCTTCTTGCATCCGATCTGTTGGCGCATTGAGAATCTTCACGAAAGAGGCCACGTACGTCCTCGTACGTGAAGAATTGAATTTTGGAGGTGTAGAATGAATTGAATTTTGGAGGCGTAGAATGAATTTTAGTGTGAAAGATGAATGAATTGAAGGGGTATTTATTTATAGGAGAAGAAAAAAATCTAACCGTTTGATTTTTTTTTTAATTTTTGAAGAAAAAAAAAATAACATCGGGCCAATGGTGAGCTGCCACGTGTCGCAGAACACCACCCTCGACGTTGCGCTTCGACACCACGGGGTCGAGCCGGCCACAATGGCCTAGACACACCGGGGTCGAGTGGGAGGGAGGTCGAAGGGGGATCGACCCCGGTGCTCGATCCCCGTTGTAAATGCTCTAATAATGATGCGTGGAACATTTAATTTCTTCATTTTATTCTGTTTCTACTACTCATTAATGAGAAGTTGCTCTCTATATGGCATTACTACTTTGACAAGGACACGTTAATTCATGTTCACGGTTAGTGGGTGGCGATTCTATTACAGTAGCAGTAGATTTGATTAGTACATGATGAAATGAGTATTTATTGATATATCAACATCTTTTTAATGAAAAAAGAGAAAAAAAAAAAAAAATATACGGTATTGTACTATCACCACCTATCAATTTTTGAGAACAAAAGTGTTTTCTTATTTCGTAATTTGTTTTATATTAACAATCATTATTATATATAATTAAACGATATACTTAGTATCTTCATAATTTCGTGTGTTATCCTGGTATGTTAGATGATTTTCTTTTGACTAAATAAACAAGTTTTCAAATGCTTCCCTCCCTTTTCTTTGAATAATAGCACTAAAAACCAAGTGATGTTTGGTCTTAAACTTTCTTTTAGTAAACTTGATCAATGTCGAGTTCAATTTATACGAAATTAAATCCTCTAATTTTTTATTTGTCCCAAGTCAAATTCATTTAATGTGTTTGAAGCTTGTTTAACATTATGAAAGAAAAATCTCAACTGAAAAATATCCTCCAGCATGTAAATGTTTGCACTCAAGAGTGAGAAGAAAAAAAAGACGACTTGGATTTAATCTCAATGAGAATTTATTAATTCTAATTAAGATTAATTACCTTCACTTAAAATTATTAGTTTAATTACTATAATTTAGAGTGTGTTCACTTGGAAGTATAAATTTATACCTCAATTTAGAGGTTAATGGAGGGATAAATAAAAATCTCACCCTTTAAATCATCCTTTTTTTTTTAAAATCTCTCTCCTTTCAACCACCACTAGGAGGGATAATATTATCCCCCTAAATTGGAGTGATAATATTATCCCTCATTATGGTGGTGGAAATGAGAGATTTAAAAAAGAAGGGATGATTTAAAGGGTCAGATTTTTGTTTATCCCTCTATTTAACTCTAAATGAAGATATAAATTTATACTTTCAAGTGAACACACCCATAAAACTAATTAATTAAGAAAAATGCATTTATCTCACTTAAGACTGTAAAACGGTATCGGGGGGTCATCTTTTAAAACTACGATCATATAATATTTAACAAAATAAAGAAATATTTACATTTCTTTTTCTTGAACTTAAAGAATGTGATAAGCATCAATTGTGCATAAAATAAATACACCAAATTCCATCAAAAAAGAAAAATAACATTAAGTTGGAGTCTTGGAGAGTATTTTGTGTGAAAAGTCAATTTTTGTAATCTATCATTAAAAATATGAATTTGAATTACGAATTTAAGATCACATCATCTCACAATTTTTTTTTTTTGTCAAATTTAACTACAAATTACTTTTTCATAGATAGAAAATTATTTTCAACTGTTGAAAAAACTACTACTACTATTATTTTCAAAGAAAGAAAAAAAACATAAATAATGTTGGGAAGAATGCAGAAATAGCACTTCTTAGGATTAAAATATTAATTATAACAGTAGTTTTTAAAAGTATCAAATAATAGCAATCTAAGACCTTTGTACCCTTTATTGATTTTTTCGTACATATTCCAAGATTTTGTTTTTATTTATTTTCAATAAATCTAAATTACAAATGTAACAAATCTTTAAGGTGCAGTGAATCTATTTCTACTCAATATTAATTAACCTAGCCTTTGAGTTTTTCACTCTCGCATAACCGCTGTCGAACGGGAGCTTAATCCCTTTCCGTCTTAATATCGCCGAAATCAACTGAATTCATGGTCGTTTCCACCGAACACAAATACCAAATGCAATAGGGGGAAGCAAATTGACAATAACAACCATGGTCGAATCTTCAATGGTTAGTTCCTAGCATTTTTTTTAATTGAATGTTGTGATTTTTTTCGTACGAAGCATCGCTGAAGTTGTGATTCCAATTTGTTTCTGAGAAGCTCGACACTCGCGATTTTCCAATTTTTTATTCCTAGTACTGCCCTGTGTTATTTTTAACAATTTTGTACAAATTCCTAAATTTTGACAAGCTTGGAACTGGCAATTTTTTGGACTGCCCTGTTTTTTTTAGCACTCGCTATTTCCCGATTTTTTTTTTCATCATTTACATGTATTGAATTTTTTTGGATTATTTAGCACAAATCTTTGCTTTAAGGTGTGATATTTCAATTTATTTGTTTGTTATGATCATAACAACAATCTTCCAGATCAAAATCAACATGCATGCCTCTTCGCTTTTTGCCCTTATTTTCTTTTCCATCATCACGTCACACTGAATCCTGTGATCTTAGCACATCCACAGAGTTCTGATTTCCAGTTGGGAAACTTGACAACAGAGGTGATGCACCGACATAAATTTCACATACACCACTCTACAACGAATACTTTAACTTAATATCATTCTTGATATCAAATCTCACATTACTGAACTCATGTACATGTGATCCAATCAAACAACTAATGGAATGTATAATGTAATTGAGTTCATCACCACCAATTGTAGACTGGAGTTTCTGTAAAAAATCTTTATAAGATAATGAATCACTTGGAATTAACATGAGTCTGTTGTCTCCACCTTCGTAACGGCCGTTAACCCAAACATCTCCAATACATATAACAACGGACATGATCATCATCTGAAGAATGAAATAAATGTACATCATCCTTAAGAAACAAAAAAATACTGAAAAAGAAATGAAATATACGAAAATATGAGAAATAAATACACAAAAAAAACTACTATAAAAATACACAGATTTCATACACTTTCGACAATATTACAACATTCATACAGTATGGTATTACAAAAAACAGTAAGTAAAATAAGAAGAATAAGAAGATATTCAATTGAACAACTAAATACATGGAACATAAAGAAAAACAATCAAAGAATGTTAGAACCGGCGTACTCGTTCATAAACTTTACAACATGACCGAACCTAATTAAACATTCACAGTGTTTAATTAGCTTACAAATTAACCCAAAGTCAATTTGTTATATCCAAGCGCAATGCCATCAACTCAAGCTAAAACTCGTTTCTCCAACGTAGGATAACCACGTTAATGAATTTGTTTTCAACAAATTCAACTTCAACACACAAGTTAAAACTTTCATTCCTCACTCACCATTTAATAGTTTTGAGAACATGAATACCATTCAAACCGATCAATATTTATTTGCTTAAATAAATATTATCCACAATTGATTCATCAAAATCAATTTCCAACAATCGCCCACATGAGTGAAAAAGCCTTATGCAAATGTATGCAGACACTCAGGTCAGTCCTCTTAAGAGACCATATTGTATTTGGAAAGGTGGCTTGTGGCCTTAAATCTACCATAGTCAACATCATCGAGTATACCGTCGGCCTAGTGGACTTATTACACCTTGAACTAGTCCTGCTTAGTGTATACTAAGACAACAATATTGACACAATATTGTCTCAACCCTCCTTCGTTCTCACGTTTTTGTCCATTACAGGCCCTGGAACATCCTTTGGATTCATAAGTGCATCATTGAAGCGGTCACACTTCACACTTACATAAGTGATTCTTATTCCCAAATATCCGCTACACTTGGCCTCCTTGAGGTATCCAAGAATCATTAAAAGTCAAAGACTTAGCCTCACCACTTGCAGGTTAAACACTCAACGCTTTCCAAGAAATAGATGAAGATAGAATCTTCCGAGTGTTTTACATGGATTCTTATAGTTTAGTTGTCCCACTAAACCAATTTCTTGGGATCCTCCAGTCATCATGGTTGAGTTACCACTATAATCATCTTTAAGTCGTGGATTTTTAAAATCTCATTCCCCTAGAAAATTTGACCGTTTGATCTCGATTTAACCTCTTGGTTAGCGGATCCGCTTGGTTATATATTGACTTTACACACTAAATAGAAATAACCCCACAAAGAGATCAAATGTCTTGACAAAGATGTCAACCCCCACACTTTGAGGTATACAACATTATGTCCAACAATTTGTATAATTTGGTTAACAACATGTGCAATGATTTCAATAACAAGAGTATTTTAACAAATACCCCTACAACCAAGTTATCACCATCTCAAAATGGATATTCATTGACATGTTACACAACATGTAAATCCAACTTGGTCATATATTTCTTGCATATCGACAAGTCATTTTCTTGTGGAATCATGTTCTAACAAGTTACAATCATTTGCTTAACACATGAGAAACCATGTTTCAACAAGTTATACTTGACCACAATTCCAACCTTTGGTCTAGAATTAGCCCCTCTTTATTGTCTTTCTTAAAATTGAGCTTGACAACCAAACCTCAAGATTCATCACCATTAATTTATGCTTAATGTGACTCTTGAAACTCTTCCAATAAGGAAGTTTCCTCTCAATCACCATCTCAATAGTGAAAGAGATTAAACGAATAAACTCTTTAGTATGAACTACATACACGAGTATAAACTCTTGTACTTGTTCCATCACTAAACGAGTTTTCACCGTTTACTATTTTCAGCCACAACAAGCTTGACTTCATTCGTCTGTACTAGCCCGTCTGTTTGCCCAAACGGAGCCATCACAAACATGAAGATTTGTTTGTCCAAACAAAGCCATAACAAACTGCAAGAAGTTTGTTTGCCCAAACGGGTGGGAAACAGTAAAGCAGTTGGTGCTTGACTCGTCGGCCAGAGCGTGTACGTCATCTCCAAGCAAAGGATTAAAAGTATGAAAGTTTTAAGTCTGATTAAAAGTCTAGAATCTGATCTCCTTCTCTATCGAATCTGATCTCCTTCTCTATCACGAACGGGTAACGTTGGCTAAGTATTTTTCCTTCTTGCGATTGTTAGAACCGACGTACTCGTTCATAAACTTTACAACATGACCGAACCTAATTAAACATTCACAATGTTTAATTAGCTAAAATTAACCCAAAGTCAATTTGTTATATCCAAGCGCAATGCCATCAACTCAAGCTAAAACTCGTTTCTCCAACGTAGGATAACCACGTTAATGAATTTGTTTTCAACAAATTCAACTTCAACACACAAGTTAAAACTTTCATTTCTCACTCACCATTTAATAGTTTTGAGAACATGAATACCATTCAAACCGACCAATATTTATTTGCTTAAATAAATATTATCCACAATTGATTAATCAAAACCAATTTCCAACAAAGAATTTCACATTGTATAAGAGATTTACAGTAAAATATTAACTTGGAAATTGTATCAGCGGAAGCTACTGGAAACGCCAATATCTGGGCGAATTGAGATTAGAATTCAGAACGTCATATTGGTAGAAAAGTGGGAAGAAATGTGTGATTAGCAGACGGAGGATGAAAGGAAGATGACTATGAAGGTGGAGAAGACGAAAATGAAGGAATTAGTTACGCAGAGAACAATAATTGTTGGATTCTAAATTTAAAACATATTTTAATCCTAAATAAATGGAATACTCCCTCCGTTCATTAGTTCTGTACCCACTTGTCCCATTTTATCTGTCCATTAATTCTGTACCAATTTGTATAAAAATACCCATCTACCCTTACTAATTCATGTTATTTTCTACTCTTTGCCACTTGGACCCACACCTTTATTCTACTAACTATCACTTTATCACTATGGGCCCACCACTAACAACTTTTATTCCACTAACTACTACTTTATCACTACCCCTCAAAAATAACTTTATCCCACCAACTCCACTTTATCAGTTTTTCTTAAGTTCCGTGCCAGCACCAAATAAGTACTGAATTAATGGACGGAGGGAGTATATGATTAGCCAAAGTAAATGATTGGAAGCCTAGAATATTATCTAATAATTAAAAAATATATAAATAAGGGTAAAAAAATTATAAAATACTACTCTCTCCAAAAAATGTCCTACTTACCATATTTAAAGTGTAAATTAAAAAATACTCATTTCAACTTATATACCCTAAATAATCTCATTTATTTATATTCATTTGTCATTATGGATCCACCCCTTACAATTTTATTATTTTTTTTTGTCAATATTACTACTTTTTTATCATTACCACTAATTCAACTATTTAACTTTTCAGTCCACCCACAACAATTTTACTACGAACTTTTTTAGTAAATGGGCAATTTTTTCGCGGAGGAAGTAGAATTAATACTTTTTAAGACAAACAAAACGGTCGTTAATATTCGGTTAGCAACTGAGAGTGTGCCTCAGCCCCTCCCCTCCGCCGCCCACCCAGAACCACACACACAACACACACTATCCATGGCTTCTTCAGCCGTGCTCCTCTTCCCACCTAACCTCTCCACCCCTCCCTCTCTCTCTTTCCGCGCTCCTCTTTTCTCTCTCTTCAGAACTAACACCACCTTCTCCGCCGCCACTTCAAGAACCACCGCCACCACTAGCAGACGTCTCGTACTCACAGCCTCAGCCTCATCTCACTCGCTAACAGCTCTGATTTTCGACTGCGATGGCGTAATTCTGGAGTCCGAGCATCTCCACCGCCAAGCCTACAACGACGCATTCGCGCATTTCAATGTCCGCTGCCCGTCATCGCCGTCGCCCGCGCCGCTCGATTGGACCCCTGAATTTTACGATGAGTTACAGAATCAGATTGGCGGCGGGAAACCCAAAATGAGATGGTTAGGTGTCCGCCGCTCTCATTTTCTGTTTTTGGGTTGTTTTATTTGTGTCTGGAAAAAAATGGGATTATCATTTTTTTTTTCCAATTTGGGTATTCTGATTGAAGGTATTTTAAGGAGCACGGTTGGCCTACTTCCACCATTTTCGATTCTGCTCCGGAGAGTGATGACGATAGAGCAAAGTTGATTGACATTCTTCAGGTGCTGATCATTTTATTTTTTACTTTATTGGTGTTTATGAAGTTGAGTATGTTTCGATTTTATGAGGTTTAATGGGCTTCAAGGAGGTGTGAAGCTATTCAATTTCTTGAATATTGATTGCTTTTTTAGTTGCAGTTTCATAATGCATCTGATTAAAGGGTTCAGTTCTTGAAGAAATGGTTGCTTCTTTTGAGGGGAAATTCTATTCATATGCAGAAAATGCTTGATATTGATTCCAAGAGTGGATGTTTTCATGATATTTATGAATAGTAATTGTTAGTGTTATGCGATTTTGTTTAGCTGTTTTCTGGTCTGATTTTTCGACTAGGGGCCTTTGGGTTGATTTTTGGGTTTATATTGTGCATACGAAGCCATCTAATTAAGAATTAACAACTCTTCTGATTGGGGATTGGTCATTTTGAGTTGCAATTCTATAATCATCTCATTGCAGAGTTCAGTTCTTGAAGAATTGGTTTTTTCTGGGAGTATTCATGCTTAATTTTGCTTCAAGGAATAGTACTATTTAGTTTTACTTGAACTGATTTTGTTAAATTGCTTTATAGTTTCGACTAGAGGGCTTAATTTTAAATTTCCCTGTCTTTGTTTCTTTTGCTGCAGGACTGGAAGACGGAGAGGTACAAAGAAATAATTAAATCCGGATCAGTAAGAACATCAGATTTTGTTGGGAGAAAAGAATTTACTTTGGTTTTATTCTGTTGTTTCCTGATTTTCCTATATCCAACCAGACTTTGTCATTATGTTGAGCAGGTTGAGCCGAGACCTGGAGTTTTGAGATTGATGGATGAGGCGAAAGCTTCTGTAAGATAAATCATATTATTACAATCCACATTTTTGAAAATATGTGAACTTTGATATTTGTCCATTGCTCCATTTCTTGTATCAAATGTCTCATGAATCTGCTTGCTAACCTTATTTCTTTCACATTTCTCTTTTCTGTTTTAGGGAAGAAAGCTAGCAGTTTGCTCCGCTGCAACTAAAAGTTCAGTTATTCTGTGTTTAGAAAGTTTAATTGGATTGGTAAAACTTCATCTTTATTTCTTATTTCGACTATAAGCCGGGGGTTGGTCGCCCCTTGTCACTGGTTTTCCATTTAATTTTTTCAAAAACTATATCAACAGGTGGACTATTTATATGATTATGCTAAATCCCCTTTGAAATGAGAGGTGTAGTTTAATTAGTGATTGATCGAACGTTTACAATTAAGTTAGCATAGTAGTTCTAATGATATTCAATTTCTTGTATTATTACAGGATCGCTTCCAAAGCCTCGATTGCTTCCTTGCAGGTACTTTCACAAAATTGAAAGAGGCATTCTCTATGAGACCCCTCACAAAAGATTGAGATATAACTTGGAAATTGTTTCTTTAGGTGATGATGTGAAAGAAAAGAAGCCTGATCCAATGATCTACTTGACAGCCGCCAAGGTAATTATGCATTAATCTCGTTCTTCCACTCAGTTTCTTAATTTTTTTCGTTGCTGCATCAAACTTCAAGCTTCAACAGAGGCTGGGCGTGTCTGAGAAAAATTGCTTGGTAGTAGAAGATAGTGTCATCGGATTGCAGGTTCACACTTTGTCTAATTCATCAATCCACTTTCACCTTCAATCAGTACTGTGATACAGAAAACAAAACCTCCATTTTTCGAGTATTGCTGCAGGCTGCTAATGGAGCAGGTATGCCGTGTGTGATTTCTTACACGTCGTCCACTGCTAACCAGGTGAGCTTCCTATCCTATTCCAAAAAAATAAAAAAATTATTTCAAGACGTTTTATGATGAGGAGTTGTGATTCGGTGAAACACTGTATGTATACTCTGCTAGGATTTCAAAGAAGCAGTAGCAATCTACCCTGACTTGAGCAATGTCAGGTAATTTGCAGGCTATATAAAAATCCAAATTTAACTCGATTTTCATCAAAATATTCACTTTTTGTTTGTTTATGGACTTGCAGATTGGCAGACTTGGAGGCATTACTTACAGACGTCGTTGCAGCAAAATAAACGTCGCAGGATGGTAGCATGCGAGACGAAATCTTGCCTCATGGGATCATAGAAGGATGAAAATATAGTTGGTTGATGCTGTTTGGCCTAGCTACAGCATTTTATACATTAATAATGAGTTGATAAGAAGGTATTAACAGCTTCAACTCTGCATTGTTGCAACTATTCAATCTTTTTGGCAGCAAATTAAATGTACATATCATTTTAATTAAGAGGGAAATTTTCATTTATGAAAATGTAAAAATCCATTTTAAATTATTATTTCAGCCCCACCTAACTCAAGTACACTCATGTTTAACTGTGGTGTGGCTGTCACACCAGCTATTGATGTTTCAAATATATTTTGTTTTATCTTCTTATTTGATTTGATAGCATGACTCTTATCTCTAATTTAATTGGTTAATCTGTTACAATGTCCCACATTGATTCCACATGAAAGTGTGGAAGGATATATATGTGGGAGTCAACGTTTTACCTTTGATTATGATTTTGGGTTAATTTACGGCACCCTTTGTTATATTCCTAACAATTTGGTTTGACCGAGGCTTACCAGATTGGTGCCACGCCTGCCACCCCCAGAGTGTGCCGTTCGTAGACGTCCGATTTGAAAGGTGATGAATTGTTACCAACTTACTATACATGAAAGTGTGGAAGGTATATAAGTGGGAGTTAACCTTTACTTTTGACCATGATTTTGGGTTAAGTTAGGACTCCCTTATGCCTAACATAATCCTATGAGAACAGCTTACGGCCATGAAATTTGAATCTAGACCCAACTATAAAAACAGACAATTATTCCAATAAATATTGTATTTGATGCTCTTGGATCTCACTATTTCATTTTGTACTCTTCCATAAATTAAAATTCAAGATCATCAATTCATATACTCTTGGAGACCCCGTATATCCTCAACAACTATCAAGCTCAAATTAAGTAACCACAAACTCCATCCATGAGACAAGATTAAGGGTTCAATATCATGCAGTTAGGCTCCCATTTCCGGCTCAAGGCCATCTTACTCCTATGATGATACTTGCCAAACTCCTTCATTCCCGGCTCAAGGCCATCTTACTCCTATGATGATACTTGCCAAACTCCTTCATTCCCGGCTCAAGGCCATCTTCGGTTTTGGTCTGCTTTTGCTTGCTCTTTTATTAGCTACTTGCACTACCGTGTGAACTCATTAAAAGAGGCTTTGCTCCCTTTTAAGAGTAAGTTCATTGTATCTCGACTTTTATCTTAATTACTAATTATGGACCTAGGAGGCCTAATGAAGGTCTGAGTTGAACATGTTACACATTGGTGAGGTATGGGTTGAGCACGTTGCATTGAGCCTCCATAGTATAATATAATTACCTTGTACCCGTGCGTGGTTTGTAGATTAGTGTACGAGGTATATTATTTGTACTTAAATATATAGACCTAGGAGGCGTGACTCGAGGTCTGAGATGAACATTTTGCACATGCTCTGCGACGTAGTGCAATTTTGGTAATTTCTAAGTCTAGTCTATTGCATAAGACTGTTTTGTTGAACTGTAGTATATTACATAGGTCGATGTCCAATACTTAGTGGCGATGACAAATTCGACGTGTAATCTCAAAATAGATATTGGAACTATTCAAACAAAATTAATTAATAAAATAGTAAACTATCTAGTTTGCATTTCATTATTTTTATAGTTTTGTTGCTCACAACCAGAAGATGAGGACGTCGTCGCCGATTGTTCTTCTGTCGTCACAAAGACGGTTGCATCTCGTGTGATGGGAGAAATCGGCACACCTGAAATCAAGTTGTCGGAATGTTGCGTCTCAACAGATGCAACGGAGGAAGCAGTCAAGATTTAAGAAGGATTTAAGGTCGTCGAGGATGGTTCTTCCACCGTTGCAGGCATGGCCATTTCCGCCGTCGCTACAGAAGAATTCTCAACCAGAGTTGTGACACCTGAATTCCAAATGTTTGAAGGTGGCGTCTTAACTCGAGTGGCGTTATGAAGACACACCAAGAAGCTGTGGAAGTCATTACGACGGATAGTTCCCCCGACGTCCCAAACATTGTACAACTTCTAACTCGACATAATTAGCTAATGATAATCAAAGTTAAATGTTACTAGTCCGTATTTCCACGTTTCTCTAAATCATTATAGTATGATGTTGACACTACTGATACAAGCTACCCGTATTTGCACATTTTAATTTTGATTGTATGTATTATATTTAACATTTTTTGGTTTAAGATTAATTTTTTTAGTAAATATATTATATGTATGAATCTTATATTTATGCTTGATTTATATTTTTGTTTCCAAAAAATTGTTAAATGAGGTCAAGCATGCACCCTTATTTATACTTGACGACTATTTAAATCAAATGATTAAAATTTTTCAAACACTTATTTGATCCAATAAAAATAATTAACTTACTATAAAATTTCATGAATATTTATATTTTTATTTCAATATTCTAGATAGAGGTAATTGCAATATGTCATTGAGCTACATATAACCATCAAATTTTGTCAAAAGTACACTTTTATCAAAAAATAGGGAATATTGTACCTGCTTGGACGAAAATACCCTTATTGGTAGGGAGGAGTTATTTGTTATCCTCATTCCTTACATTTCAAAAACCAAATTTCTCTCTCTTCCCTCTCATCTATCTCATGCGATTCTTCACCTCCTGCCGCCGCCCCAACAATTTCTTCCAAGCCGCCACCTCCGCGTACCAGTACGCCACCATCCCACCGCTGCGTACCATCAAGCCGACATCTTCTTCCTGGAAACCACTCTATATACCTTAGATTTCGCCGGAAACAATTGTCGTCGCCCCGCACAAACCATCGTGTGCCTCGCAATCTTCTCGCCGGAATCCATAACATGTATATGCTCCAGATCCATGAACATATATGAAAAATAGGCGAATATTGTCTTTTGGTTTGAATTTTGGTTAATTTGTGACTTTTTTTGCACATATTTTTGATGATTTAAAGTTTTTCATATAGTTTCTTATGATTTCTAGTGTATTCTGGGCGATTTAGATGTAATTGTGCAGATTTTTGGTTTGTGTTCATGGAGGAGGTCGATTCTGGGTTTCAATTTTCGCTTGTATTTACTGTTCATGTAATATTCAGTTGGTACGCAGTACGAATTTATAAATTTGTACTACATACCTTAAGGTGTTCATGTAATATTTAGTGGGCACGCAGTACGAATTTGCGTACCTTAATGTGTTCATGTAATATTCAGTTGGTACGTAGAGTACAAATTTATAAATTAGTAATGCGTACCTTAAGGTGTTCATGTCACAGCCCGAAATCCGGTGTGTAGGAACGACCAGACTCCATTGGAGTGTGAAGGTGAAACCATCAAATAAACAACCACTTTTATCTCAACTCAACTTTAAACCCTAACCCGAATAAATTAAAACTTGTAAAACCAACAAATAAAACTCGATTCAACAAGGAATCAATCAAGGAATTAAGGTTTCAACATGACATGAATATACACAGACTTTCATAACATGGCTCAGTGATTAACGAGTTTAATAATTTACAAAGTTTCTCAAAAATAGGGTAAGTTGAATGACGTCATAAGGTTCAAAAAATAGGATTTTCAAATGAAACTCAAGCATTGTTTTGAGCACACGACTCGTTGTTATCAGAGTTACCAAAATATTAACATATCAAAAGGTTGATAAGCAGCGGAGACATCACTTGCTCACAACAATTACATGTATGAAGACATGTAACTGTCGACTCAACTTCTAAAAGATTAACACACCACCAAGACCATCCCAACCATCCTCATCCATAGCTAACCTACACGTTTAGAAATACATGCAGGGCTGAGTACGAAGTACTCAGTGAACACATTGCCAAAAACAATTTTAAAAGCTTGCTCTTAGGGCTATATAATTGAACTTGCTTTGCCACTGCATCACAAGTGTTAGCATACTTGAAATCATTTTACTTGTGAATGCATAAAACATTTTTCTTTTAAAAGATGTGTGCACACAATTTATATAATAGGTATGAAATCATCTACCACATCAACTTTGTGTTGAGAAGTAGGCCTCCTTCTCAAACACTGTGACCGGCTAAACCGAAGTAAAGCTCACAGTCACCTCAATAACTCAAATACCACACGTGGGTTCCTGTTATCCACAGGATATAACTCATGTAGATGATAAACACATACCAAAACTCAAATAAATGACAAGTCAATTAATTTGAAAAGCTCACATAATATTAATCAATAAGTAATAGCATTCATCAGAGTTTTAGTTTAGAAAAGCCCACCTCGCTTCTGGTCTTTTGAAGTCGGGGTTGCTTACTTTTCGCTTTTCTGATTATTTCGCAGTCCCGCTCGGCCCTTCAATAACAACATCGATTAAACTCGAGCTTATCAACTCGAAAACGTAAAATAGACTTAGGGCTCGGCTGATGGACTTCTACTTGAGTCGGGTTCTTCTTAACTTATCTAAACTTTTCTACGTCGATAACTTTCTCGATTTTTCGTATTTGAATCATCGTCTTTACTCGGTTTCTAATTACTTCTCAAACTCTGATTCTCGTTTCTATTATCTTAATCTTCACATAAATTCAATTTACATAACTCGGCAAATCATATCATCAAATCTCAACTATTTTCATCATATATAATTCATATGCAGTTAAGCACTTATTTCAATAATCGAATATTCACATCAGAGATCAAACATTCACATCGGAGATCAAACATGCACATTCAATTACGTATTCACATCAATACTCAAACATCGTCATCATACTCTAGCATCAATATCAACATCTCAAACACTTATATTAAATAAGCAATTATCTTACTAGAGAGGTTAATCATACTTAATCGTTTAATCATACTCAAACATCGAAGTTTATATAAACAACTCACGTCTTAACATAATTACACAGTCAAGTGTTAAACTTCCATACATATCTTATATCTTAGACATAATTTCTTAATAACTTATAACTTAATCATAATTCCATCATAATGAATTATTGCTCGGCCTTTAGTTTCTAAAACTCATAATTCCGACTCTTTAACGAAAAGTATTTCATTAAACTCATATAATAATCATTTTTGAATTTTAAATAATCAAACTTATATTTCATATTTCTTGACTCAAAATACGTCATTATTTTTCCTCAAAATACGTATTCATATACGTCATCATTTTCTTCAATATACGTACTCAAAACATGTACTCATATTCGTATTTAATACTCAACTAAATATTTAGAATAAAATAATCTTTATTTTATCTTTTTCTTTATTTAAAACTCAATTTTCGTTTTATTAAATAAAAACTTGGCTTTTCTCGTAAAAACTTTACTGCTCGTTAACTTTTACATCTTAACTCCTTTTTAAGCGATTCAAAAAGCAAACTTGCTTAATTCTACTCAATTAACATCATCAAAGCACTTATCACATCATATAACATCAATTACTCATCATAAAAATATTTTCAACTCTTAAAAATATTACTTTTCTCACATAATATATTCATATGCTCGTTTCTTCAATTTCTATCATTTTTCTTACTTGAATAGCATCTCGTCACATCAATTAAGCACTCAAAGCACATTTAAAGAACAATCATCTTATAACTCACATTATTCAAACATTTTCATTTCTAATGAAAATATTCCAAGCAAACATTCTATTATTACTTCTTTAATAATAATTCTCTTAACTCCTCGTTTGCAATAACGAACTCAAATACGAACATCTTATCTCTTAATCTCATACTCACAATCTCTAACTCATTTCTTATAGAAAATTTTATCTCTTTTTATTTTATTTTTCCTTTTTTATTCTCAAATATTGATATTACTAATATTATTTTTATTTCAACACTAACATCCAATTTCAGTTCATATTTTCATTTGTCATCATTCCAACATCATCATCAATCAAAGAAATATTTTTTTCTTTATACTCATACGCTTATTGACTTCTTTTTCTCATTATTCTCCTTTTATTATTATATATATATATATATATCTCAAAATTCATAAAAATTCATAAGACTTTATTTTCTACTCAATTCCTTCAAAAATAGACTTAGCATCTCATTTATTTCTCAATTTCATTTTTATTTAATAAAATCCCTCATTATATATATACATACTCATTTCAAAATTTATATATATATATATATATATATATATATATAACTATTTTTCTAATTAATTTAATTCATCTTCAAATCTTCAAATTTCTTTCATGAATTTGAAGAACACATCTTCCAAAATTTATTTTAACATCAAGAACATCACATCTTATTTTTAAATCTATTTCTTTTATTTTTCTCCAAACATACTCATTTAAATTCCATAAAAATACTAAAAATTCATATTTCTCAAATTTCATGCTCAAAATTTACTCAAAAATTTTCTAACACATCTTAATATCATAAGCATCATCATTATCCTCATATTTCATCAAATATCATCAAAAAAAATCATTTTTCCTCATTATATGCATAATTCGAATTATATACCTAAAATCAAGAAAATTCATATTTCATCATAAAACACATCTAAATCATGTTTTCATGTATCATCATGCTTATAAGCATCATCAAACTCATAAAATCCAGAAATCATATTTTTCTCATATTTTCTCTATTTTTCACTATTTAAATTCAATAAATTCACCAAAAATTATCATCAACACATATATACACATAAATCACATGAAAAATCATAATATGCACATATAATCATCATATCATCAAATAAGTATCAAAACTCATCAAGAACTTATTTTTCCTAATTTTCTCATTTTAATCGATTTAAGGCTTTTCACCTATTTTAGGTTCTTTCATCTTTTTAATTCCTAAATCATGTTTTAAAACTCATCTTGATCATCATCTCATCATCACAATCCTAAGGTTTGCCTATGCATAAAGTAAACATGCATATTTTCCCTATTTTCTTGGTTTAGAGATACATATATACATCTCTTGAATAAATAGAAATCATACTTAAATAAATACTTAAACTTCTTCTTTGGCTTGAATTTTGGCTTGCTTGGAGGATGGAAGATGATGGATTGAAACTCCTTTCCTTGCATGAAACAAGATACAAGGAGATCAAGATCATTTCTTTTATAAAAAACAAGATCAAACCCTTACTTTTCTTCAAAAATATCGATGAAGTAGGGTTGAAGATCTAGCTTGTTTCAAGCTTTAAAATGAAAGGAAATGGATGAAAACTTACTCCTTAGATGATCTTGAATACAAGGAAAATGATCACATCAAAGAATCCTCAAGCATGAAGCATGATTTCATCAAAGAACTAGGGTTGGAGATGAAAAAAATTCGAAAATTTGCTGCTACTGTCCAGCTGTGATGATCGACTTTTGCAGCTGGTTTTCTTCGAATTTTAGGCTTTGGATGATGATGAATATGTAGTAGATGATGTCTATTATGTTAGGGTAAAGTTTGGAATGATTTGGAGGTGTTTATCATAGGGTTTGGAGCTGAAATTTGCAGCTTGGCAGCTGCTGCGTTTTCTTCGGCAGAGAGAGTCTTCGAGAGAGAGATGGAGAGTTTGAGTGTTGCTTGTGAGGGAAGAGCGATGTGAGGTGATAGATAGATGAAGTGTGAAGTGAGAGTATTTATGTATATGCATTTAACATGTGAGAATCTTGCAAGATCTAACAAGATTAGAGAGAGAAGTGAGAGAGATTGAAAGAGAGATTTGAGAGAGAGAGAAGTACAAGTTGTGGATGAATAAGAGGGAGAGTGATGCTCACTCTCTCAATTGAGAGTGTTAGAGGTCATTTTGCTACTATTTTAGATAAGTATAGGATTTTTATCTGTTAATTATACTCGGAAATAGAAGTTTTCCGGTAGAAAATATCCTCGTCATTTTATTTTATTCCTTCAATCCTTTAATAATCCTTCTCGTCTCTTTCTCGTCGTCTAAATTCTCTCTAATTCTTCTTATATCTCTTAAAATAATTTAAGGAATCCAATGATCTAATTTTTATGCCAAGATTCCTTCTAACGAATAAGTTTATAAAAACTGCTTGATTAAACGAGTCATCAAACAATTTATTTTTAAACTTCACTCAAATAATCTCGGAAAATTCTCCATCTTATCTCAAGGATCTTAAAATAAATTCTAGATTCCAACGAAACTAATTAGACTAAATTCGGAGTCATTCGATGAATAAGGATTTCTCGGTTTACGTTACTATTCATCTAAAAATAAAAGTTCTCAGAAAATTCCGAAATTCATACTCAAGCTTAAACTCATATAAATAAGCTCAATCAATTCATCACATACTCAATTCGAATAATCGAAATGAGAAAAATCACATTAGAGCACATAAGGGCATTTTCGTCATTTCAGGTGAAAAATTTATTTTCACGAAAATTTTTAGTACTCAAAACTCATCATATATGCATATTAGTTGAATTAATAAGCACTTAAGAACTTAGAAAAGTTTGGGGTATTACATCCTCACCCCCTTAAAAAAAATTTCGTCCCGAAATTTGCTAACCTTTAGAGAATAGCTCGGGATACTTTGCTCTCATCTTTTCCTCAAGTTCCCACGTAGCTTCTTAAAAATCATGATGTTTCCATTTGATCTTAACAAGGGGAATTGACTTCGTTCTAAGCTGCTGAATCTTACGATCCAGAATTTGCTCGGGTTTCTCCTCGTAACATAAGTCTGGCTTTAGTGCTACGTCTTCTTGCCGGATCACATGTTTCGGATCAAAAATATACTTACGCAATTGCGATACATGAAACACGTTATGCGAGTTCCCAAAACTGGGAGGCAAGGCTAATCTATACGAGACGGCACCAATCCTTTCTAGGATTTCGAACGGTCCTATAAAACGCGACTTTAACTTTCCTCGCACACCGAAGCGATGTATCCCTCTTGACGGGGACACTTTTAGAAAGACTTTGCTTCCTACTTCAAACTCTAACTTGGTCCTACGATTATCGGCATACGACTTTTGCCGACTTTGAGCTTCCTTGATCTTCTCACGAATCTGACCTGGAACTGTGGCTGTAGACGAGCTAATTCCCAAGCGACACTCGAGAAATTTTTTATTTTATACTTTTTTTCCCATGTATTTTCTAATATCTATAATCGTCATCCATGAAATAATTTTTACGTTATTTGTAGTTGGGTTTCCAACTTTGCATAATTTATAATTTTAATTAACGAATATTATTATACGATTAAGGACGATAACGAACGGTACAATCACTATTTTTATTAAATTTTTGGATTTATATAAATTTTATAAATTACACACTTATAAATCAGAGTTGTGGTCAACGGGCCAGTTCCGACGCAGAACTGTGGCGGTAGACTAATATACGTATTTTTTTAGAAAGGAACACAATGACCAATTTTTTAATCGGATTTTAAACAAGTACGAGTATATTAATTTCAAACAAGTTTGAATAATCTTAAATACATCATCTCAAATTGTTTGATTAATCGTCTCCGTTGGAAAACGTAGAATATGTAAAAAAATTGGCAGAAAAATTACTAACGATTTATCAACGAGTCAATTCCGATCAATAATCGTGCGCGTAGATGGGCCAATTCAGTACTTTCGGGACAACTTTTTTTTTTATAATATATTATATAATTTTGAACTCATAAAATTAAGAATATTTATGGTCAACTTTTATCTTATATCATTGACTAAATAATTTTATGAATCACAATCATTCCACATAAAGTTTTGTAAAAAGGAAAAACTACCAAGTACATAGTGAAACAATTCTTGAAGTTCTATTCTTAGTTAAAAAAATTATTCTCGAAGCTGGTAAAAAAAACGAATGTTATCATTTATTTTTATATGAATATATTTGGAAGATGATTATTTATATAATACTACAATTTATAATTAAATTTTTATTTATTAAATATTGTGTGAATATTTTTGGAATATAGTTATTTATATAATTAAATATTAATTTCAGGTAAAAAGAAAATAAATATCATCATTAATTTTTTTGTGAATATATTTGGAAAATGATTATTTATATAATTTAAAATCATTATTGAAGTCAATAGGCCGGTTCCAGGTCAAAACCGTCGGGGTAAACAGGATGATTGTGAAGCGGTGGTTTAACTTATTTTTTTTTCTTAATCGTGCGTTGAATTCATAATGTGGGGTATTTAGGGTCACTTTCATCTTATAGACAATCTTAACATCTATAATATTATTCGCAATCTATATATCTCTTATCTTTCTCTCACTACCCGCTCCTTCCCTTGCCTCTTTTTCTTCATAAAAAGCTAAAAAATTCAACTTAAGAGTTGCTTTCCTTTGAGAGATAAATATATTTTTTCCCACATCGGTTTTATAGAAGAACAGAGCTTTAACAATTATCGAAAGTAATGAGAATATATTAGTTATAATTTTTAACAAACATAACTATATGGCTTTGAGACTTAAACATGTGGTAAAATTACTTTTTAATTGAATTTGAGATGTGTTCAAGGGATAAAAATTTTAAGCGAGTTTAGCATATTGCATAATTGAATTATTTAATGCAAAAATAATTAACAAATAATAATTTTTTAATCTATCACATTAGTACTATTTAATAATTTTATTAATTTTTATAATTTCCCGTCGATTTTCGACGGGTTATACGCTAGTTATACTCTAATACAATTTCAGATAAGCGAAATAATGTTTTCCAGTAGTTAGTATAATGCTAACAAAAGAGTAATATAATGCAATTTACTATAATATTAACAAGAGAAGAAATACAAATATATTGCAAAAAATAAAATAACCAAACAACAAATCATACCATTTAAAAAACTTGTTTTTCTCACTCAACGCTTCCCCTCACTCTTTCTCTAGAATTTCTCTGAAAGACTGACTTATATTTAAAAATAGTTTTATACCTTAGAAGTTGCTATATTGTTTTCATTAAATATAAATCAAACATAGTAAATTACTTATATTTCATGTATCTAAACTTATAATTATGACTGACAAAAAACTAAATACTCGTTCATTATGTATTTTCAAATCTGAATTTTTTTTAGAATTTTCTACATCTCGATTAAAGTAGTTGTTGGGAAAATTATAAAGGTTTCGAAAGATGTCTAAAACCCAACTGATCCTGACCGAGTAGATAATTGCCTTTAATCTATTTAGCTAGAGCTCACTGTTTGAGTGTAGGAATTTTATCTTTACAAGAGTCAAGCAGAAGAAGTCAGCCGGACTAGAGAAAGAACTTTGTGAAGAACTCAGCTGAGGCTCAAACTTAGCTGAGGTCCAGACTCAGTCGAGGGATCACACTCAGTTGAGACTTAAGGTCAGTTGGGACATCAACCCCAATTGAAGCACGAACTCAGTTGGACAGCGGCTCAGTTGACTCACAACTGAACCACGCAACTGAAGGCATACAGTCGGTGTGAAGAGATGTTGTGACGGCGGAGGAGCTGCAGTCCAGTTCGTAAATCTACTCGGGAGCATAAATTAACTGGAACATTTTTCATAAATGGGCCGACAACAGCGACGTGCAAAAAGCATGGTCATATGCACTGTTTCTGAAAAGTTACCAGTAAAGCACGTGGAATGCCATACTTTTGGCAGAGGTCAAACAACTCTTTCAAATAGCTGTCTTTGACATTTTCTCTATAAATAGAGGTCTCCACAACAAGGCTAAAATGAGGCTTTTCGATACAAGTAGAGAAAAAGCACTCAAGAGTGCCGAGAGACAACATAAAGAGTGAAGCGGCGCAAGCAGCTTTCACCTCTCTCTCTCTCTCTCTCTACAAGCAAGTTGACTGGCGAAGAAGGAGTAGAGTGGTTTCTCTCATCTTCTCCTAGCCTCTCAGAAGGTTTCCTTCCTTATTGAGGTTAGCGACCAAGTCCTTGCTTATTTTATATCCCCTTAGGACTCTGTCTCAACGAGATAGAGTTCTTAGCCTTGGGTTGAAAGCCTCCACTCCCCTAAAGTGTAGCAAGCTTGTTTGTAGGATTCTCCCCCCAAAATCCAAACCAGGTTGCTTGGAACTCGTAATCCAAGCAGTGGTCCCTTGGAACCAGTAATCCATTACCAGGCTGAACACTTTCCTGAAAAAGTGTTAAGGGGTCTTGTTCGAACTCGAAATCGAACTGGTTAGGTTTGCTTGGAACCCGGAATCCAAGTGGACGTTTGGTGAAGCACGCTTAAGCTTACCTAGTGGATTGCTTCTCCGAAAAGAAAGTCGTGGACGTATGAGGTCGATCTCTGAACCATGTTAAAATACTTTGTGCTTTATATTTTGTATCTTTCATTCAGTATTTTAATTTTTGTACCTAACCTGCT
The DNA here is from genome assembly GCA_029490685.1 of Schizonepeta tenuifolia. Classification (NCBI taxonomy): domain Eukaryota; kingdom Viridiplantae; phylum Streptophyta; class Magnoliopsida; order Lamiales; family Lamiaceae; genus Schizonepeta; species Schizonepeta tenuifolia. The sequence continues at coordinate 20,919,603 of CM055958.1, forward strand.
AACATTACATATGCTCTGCACTAACTTGGGAGTTTAACCCTCCATTTTCACTAAGGTTTCAATTTATGTAACGAGCTTATCTCTTACCATCCTCCGCATTGCATAACTGTCTAAAACCTCAGTTGGTGCAAGCAGCTGATCTTCAGGCATAGGAGTCAGCTGAGCTACCGACTGTCTGATTGGCTCCAACTGGGCAACTCAGTTGTAGAGCTACTCCAACTGTCTCTTCCAATTGTGAGTAAACTGACCTGAGCAGTATATCTCAGTGAAAAAACGTTAAGCAAAACGTAAATTGCTACTGGTGTATTTCCCCTCCCATACTCCAGTTACTCGTTATCGGGACCATCAAGTGGTATCAAAGCAGTGGTTCAAAAGACTACTATTTCTGATTCATAAGGTGTGAGTCGAGTATTTCTGTCAGTAGTCAGCTGAACAAATCTTTATCTTTTCTGAAATCGTTAGTGCATTCTGCTGCATATCTTTTTGTTTGTCTCTTGTGGTGTGCAGGAAAGATGAACCCGAAAATGTTAGGAAGCTTGCTGGAGTTCTCCGTGGATGATTATCCTATGTGGAGATTTCGCCTTAAAATATGACTCTGACTGTCAGACATCACAGGATGTGGAAAATTATTGAAAATGGTCTCATTCCGGTGACTCAGTCAGTGCTGGTGACTCCTATCACTCCAGGGGAAGGAGAGATGATGAAGGAGGAACCTAAAGATGTCCACCAGTACACCGAGGAAAAAAGAAACATCGCGCAGCTAGATGACATCGCCAAGCGTGTTATCTCTTCCACAGTTGGCAAAGCCTACTTGCTGAAGATTATCAATTACCTCACGGCAAAAGATATGTGGGAGTCCTTAGCTGCACTCTGTAAGGGTTCTGACGAGATTAAGGAGAACAAATTCACCTTAGCTTATCAGAAGTTCGAGAACTTCTCTCAACTTTTCGGGGAATCCATCGATAAGATGGAGCTGAGATTCACAGAGGTCTTAATGGACATTGAGAGTATTTGGAAAGAAAAATACTCTTAACAAGAGATGAACCTCAAGATTCTCTCCGCGTTAGGCAAAGACTGGACAATCTATAAAGTTGTCCACCAAACTCGGAGTGACCTCAGTTGTTTTTCAACTGAGAAGCTGTTCTCCATACTCAAAGTAAATGAGTATGATATCCTCCGAATGAAGCCTTGCAAGCTTCAGGAAGCAGAACAGACCGAGGAAGGCTCAGCTACCAAGACCACGATGCTTCAAGCTGAATCAGGTTGGTCCAAGTTTGCCCGACCCTCACGGTCCGCTGTCTCCTCAACTAGGGATCGAGTGAGTAGGTCGAAACTCGAGAAGAGGGTTGAAGAGCTGACCAATCAACTTTAGGAGATGAACTACAAAATGGACAAGTAAGGGAGGATCAACCGGAGCAGGCGACACTCAACTGATTCATCCCCGAAGATTCAAAGCAAAGGGTGCTTTGAATGTGGAAAGCTAGGACACTTCAGTGCCAGCTCTCCTGACCTCTCCATGAAGGAGAAAGAAGCCCTCCGAAGAAAAGCTAAAAAGAAATCCAAGGCTATGATCGTTGAGGAAGACGTCGAGGATACCGTCGTGATTTCAGAGTCAGAAGGAGAAGAAACTGACTCGTCATCTAGTCCAGCTAGAACAGAGCAGTGCTTTATGGCCATGCCTGAAGAGTCAACTGAAGAAGACCTGGATGAACTAAGGAACAGAAGAGCCGCCAAATCCGTCTGGGTGTTGGACAGGGGATGCTCTAGACACATGGCACCTAGAGAAATCTTCTCAAAGACATCAAGCTTCAAGAAAGATGTATAGTACCTTTGGTGATGACTCTTAAGGCAAAACTAAAGGATCCGATACATTCGAAACTCAGCTTGTGTCCATAAGAAATGTGTAGTTGGTAGACGGATTGAAGCATAACTTGCTCTCCGTTGGCCACTGTGCAATAATGATTTTTCTGTGAAATTTGATGCACAGGGATGCAGGGTGAAAGATGTCAAGATCAAGAAAGTTCTTCTATTTGGTAGATGATTTTCATCAGGTGGAGTCTATTACACTGACTGGTTGAGTAGTTCGCCAGAAACATGCCTTGTATCCAAGAGCAGCTCTAAAACTAGCTGGCTATGGCATAAAAGACTCAATCACCTCAACTTCAAAACCATGAATGCACTAGCTCGCCAACAACATGCAGTTGGAATACTGGACTTGAAATTCAGTCCGACGCACCACTGCAGTGCATGTCAGCTCAGAAAGTTGGCTAGAGCATCATTCCGTCTCAAAGTATCGCCATCAACGGATCGAGTTCTGCAACTGATCCATATAGATCTGTTCGGTCCGATCACCCCTGAGAGCCTTAATGAAAATAAATACACTCTTGTAGTTACTGATGAATACTCGAGGTACACATAGGTGATCTTCATGGCACACAAGAATGAGGCGAGAGAAGAGTTGCCTAAATTGATGCATAGACTTGCAAATCAGTAAGAAAAATATATCGTCACCATCCGATTTAATCGCGGAACTGAGTTCCTCAATGAGTCTATCATTGAATATTGCGAGAAGAAAAGCATTACTCACCATACCTCAGCTGCAAGGACTCCACAACAGAATGGAGTAGCTGAAAGGAGAAATCGAACGCTGAAGGATGCAGCAACTTGCATGCTCACCAGCTCAGCTCTGCCACAAAGATTTTGGGCAGAAGCGGTCAACACAGCGTGCTTTATGCAGAACTGATCCCTTCTCACGAAACGGCAAGGGAAGACTCCATACAAGCTGTGGAGGAATAGGAAGCCAAACATTTCCTACTTTCGTGTGTTCAGTTCTAAGTGTTATATCCACAAAAATGGAAAGGCTCAGTTGAAATCCTTCGAGCCGAAAGCTATCAGAGGCATATTCTTAGGATATGCTGCAAAGTCTAAAGCTTATAGAGTTTTCAACAGCAGCTCCAAAATGTGGAAATAACACCTCATGTGTTGTTTGATGAATCTGCTTTTGAGTGCAGAGAACAGGAAAACTGGCAGATAGCTGAAGGAAGTACATCGGCCCAACCAGCTGAGACAAGATCTCAAGCTCAAAGATTGAAAAATCTAGCGGAGCTGATTATTTGGTCAGCTGAAGTCGAAGAAGTGTATTCTTCTGATGACGAAACTGAAGATCTTGTCTCAATTCAAGGGGGAACTTCAGAGCCAACTGACCAAGTGCCAACCACAGCTGAAACTCAGTCAGGTGACACAACTGAGCAGCCATCAGGTCCAGGACATTCCAGTCCATGATCAGGCAGCTCCCCAGTTCATCCTTTATCTCCAACTGAGGATGGAACTGTACCAGAAGCAAGATTGCCAAGACCGAACTATTCTATCACGATGCTCGACTCAGCCAAGCAAGCCACAAACGTTGGTATAAAGACCACGTTAATGACCCCGTGATAGGAAATCTGCAGGCCGGCATTCGGACCAGACGTTCAGCTCAAGTTGATGATACCTCAGTTTATATTCCGACTCAGTCGGGAATCTCAGCTGATGATGAATCAATTTTGGAAGTACAGTATGCTGACGAGCTCAGAATACTAGGAAAGCTGGAACAGGCAGGAGATGTAAGCCTGATCGCATGTTTTGTGGCAGATGTGCCAGAACCCAAAAACATCTTGAAAGCTTTGAGATATATCTATTGGACCCAAACCATGTAAGAAGAGCTCAACGAGTTTCTTAGAAACTCTTTTTGGGAACTTGTTGAAAGACCTGAAGGGGGTCAAGGTTATTGGAATGAAGTGGATCTTCAAAAATAAGCGTGACGTCATTGGGTGGTGAGAAACAAGGCTAGACTAGTAGCTCAAGATTACTGCCAGTAGGAAGGAAATGACTTCGAGGATTCTTTCACTCCAGTTGCTCGTCTGGAAGCAATTCGAATTTTTCTAGCCTACGCCGCTCACCACAAGTTCAAAGTTTATCAAATGGACGTGAAATGTGCGTTTCTCAATGGCGACATCAAAGAATATGTAGCTCAGCCTCCTGGTTTTGAAACTGGTGACGGCAGTGTCTACAAGCTGAAGAAAGTAATATACGGACTGAAACAGGCTCCACGTGCATGGTATGAAACCTTGTGTGGTTTTTTACTCGAAATCAGGGTTCATTCGAGGATCAGTCGACAAGACCCTTTTCACCATCAAAGTTGGAGAAGATATCCTAGTGGTGCAAATCTATGTCGAAGACATCATCTTCGAATCCAAATCCGAAGATCTGTGCAAGAGGTTCTCCCATCTCATGAAGGACAAATTTGAAATGTCCATGATAGGAGAGATGAATTATTTCTTTGGGCTACAGGTGAAGCAGTCGCCAGAAGGAATTTTCATCAATCAGTCCATATACACAAAGGAGTTGATCTCCAAATTTGGATTGACCTCTAGCCGAACCACGAAGATCCCAATGAATAATAATTGAAAGATCGACCCGGGCCAAGAAGGGAAGCTCATCGACGCCAAGATGTACGAAGGGATCATCGGGTCATTGTTGTATCTAACTGCTAGTCGACTAGACATCTCCTACGCAGTTGGAGTTTGTGCAAGATTTCAGGTAGAGCCTAGGGAAGCTCACTTGTACGCAACAAAGAATATCATCAAGTACCTCAAGGGATCAGTCTATATGGGATCGTGGTACCCAATTACATTGAACTGATCGGCTATTCAGACGCAGACCTAGTCGGAGACAGAGTTGATAGGTGGTCAACCTTTGGATACTGTCAGTTTCTAAGAAGCAAGTTAGATTTTTGGTTCTCGAAGAAACAAGTCTGCGTCGCCACCTCCACAACTGAATCGGAGTATATGGCAGCTGGAAGCTGTTGTATGCAAGTCCTCTGGCTAAAGCAGCAGTTGAGAGACTACGAAGTGGAGATTGGCCAGATACCCATCTTCTGTGATAGCTCAAGTGCTATAGCCATCACGGTGAACCCAGTTCACCAGTCCATGACTAAGCACATCGACATTCGGCATCACTTCACACGTGATCATGTCGAGAAGAAGGATGTCATTGTTGAAGCTCGATTCAAGATGTTGTGTTAACTACTTGGATTGCTCAACCTGACTAAAGAAGAAGCCGTGAAGATGGAGATCACAAGTTGAGGGGAAATCTCAACTTGAGGGGGAACTGAGTGATTTCGCCTTCCCGTCCAGTTCAACAGAGTGATGGAGTTAAATCTCCACTGAACTGACGATTTGAGTCAGTTGAGAGCTAGCTGAGTAGAAGAGTCAGTCGAGGTCAACGCCGACTGAATAACGCTATGTTGACTTGTTCCTTTTCATTAAGGAAGTTGCTTTGAATTTAATTCAAACATATGTTACATGTCATTCGCATTGAATTAAGCCAAGCGATCACCTCCCTGGAAAGCTAGTCTAGTCCCTTAGACTATGCTTGTAGATCACGATTGGGCTGACATAGCGTCACCTACTCTCGTCACGCGTGCGAGTGTTCATCACCACCTTATGACGGGTTCCATCACCGTCATTCCTGGAGCAACTTTTTCTGAAACAACACATTTAAATATGTCGTTTATCTCGAAGAAACTGCACGAGTTGATCTGATCCGTTGATTTGGATCTCAAATCTTCTATAAATTGGGGGCTTTGCAATTTATTTTGCATATCATCCAGGATACGTATCTCAACTACTCCGAAATTTTCTGCCTCTCTCTCATGAAATTTTTGCTTTGTGGTTTCTCTCTTGCTAAGGTTTATCTTCCTCTTCAGAAAAACCTATCAGATCGAGAATATGACTTCACATTTTGCAAAACAGTCCTTTCCTTCCGCCAGTCCCGAATCTGTGAAACAATCGGTTTAGCAAGAATGTTATGTTCGTGGCTACATGAGACGCAGATGCCTCAAAGGACGACTGCTAATGTGGGTTCTTCATAACGTCAGCCAACTAATGCAGCTCCCTGAAGTGTTCTTCCAATTGCACATTGGATTGAAGATCTATAATCCCACGTCACATGGACAGGTCAATCTTAACTTGAACATCAAAAGTCCTGCTCCTCTTGAGGTACACGATCTTGAGATGAGCTTTGAGGTGTGGTTTTTCTTTTTCCAAACTCGCCTCAGTCGATCTTCTTTCCACCAGAGCCACAACTGCTGAACAAGTAGAAGCACCAGTCGTCGCTGCTGCGTGTAAAGCATGGCCACTGCTCTTCCTTGCCCTGGAAGTGGAAGGAAATTTGACGCAACTTCTGCCTCCTCTAGGATCGCTGTCAGGTCTATGCTACGTCTTCCTTTTGCTGATGCCAAAAAGCGGAAAGTAGTACAGACAATCACCCTTGAAAGTTTTGCTTGGGTCAACAAGTTGTTGTTGATACCACCTCGGGTGTACTGAAGCGCGATTGAAGACCTTGCAAGGCTGCTGAAGGCTCAAGATCAAGCAAAAGATTACAGCCTCCAGTCTAAGGAGCTGAAACAAAGAGTCTTGTTGAAAAATTAAGAAGGACTGTTTGTCAGATATCGTGGCCAAAAGAAAGACAGGTGAAGGAAACTTTGTCATCTTGTGTTGGCGTAGCTGCATAAGGTAACTAAGTTTAGCTGTTGGCCTCGAAATGAACAAGGCTGAGACTGATCAAAGGTCAAGAAGGGATGACATCAGACATAGCCTTGTGGAAGCTGAAGACCTTCCTCATGGTGGTGGGGGAGATGAAGACCTAAAGTAGAATAGAAGTTAGGACTGTAGTTTCAGTTGTAATTGTAATCCTCCCCAATTTGTTATCAGTTGTAACAAGTTGCTGGTTTTAAAAGGTCTTCGGTAGTTGACCTCACTTGTTTTGTTGTCCAAGTTCGAGGTCAGAGTTTTTTTTACTTTTTATTTTTTTTTGTTTTTTTTTTGTGTGCTCACACTTTCCTTTTAAAGACTAAAATCGAGTCTATCTTTTAGTCTTACTGGTATCAACTAGTGGTATCAGTTAGGAAAGGATGGTGATGTCAGTTAGGGGTTTTGGCATCATCAAAAAGAGGAAAATTGTTGGAAAAATTATAAAGGTATCGAAAGATGCCTGAAACTCAACTGACCCTGACCGAGTAGATGATTGCCTTTAGTCTGTTTAGCTAGAGCTCACTGTTTGAGCATAGGGATTTTATCTTTACAAGAGTCAAGTAGAAGAAGTCATTCGGACTAGAGAAAGAAATTCGTGAAGAACTCAGTTGAGGCTCAAACTCAACTGAGGTCCAGACTCAGCTGAGGGATCAAACTCAGTTGAGACTTAAGAACAGTTGGGACATCAACCCCAACTGAAGCACGGTCTCAGTTGGACAGTAGCTCAGTTGACTCACAACTGAACCACGCAACTGAAGGCATACAGTTGGTGTGAAGAGAAGTTGTGACGGCGGAGGAGCTGCAGTCCAGTTCGTAAATCTACTCAGGAGCACAAATTAACTAAAAAACTTTCCATAAATGGGTCGACAACAGCGACGTGCAAAAAGCATGGTCGTAGGCACTGATTCTGAAAAGTTATCAGTAAAGCACATGGAGTGCCATACTTTTGGCAGAGGTCAAACGACTCTTTCCAACAGTTGTCTTTGACTTTTTCTCTATAAATAGAGGTCTCCACAACAAGGCTGAAATGAGGGTTTTCGATACAAGTAGAGAAAAAGCACTATCCCCTTAGGACTTTGTCTCAACGAGATTGAGTTCTTAGCCTTAGGTTGAAGCCTCCACTCCCCTAAAGTGTAACAGGCTTCTTTGTTGGATTCTCCCCCCAAAATCTAAACCCAGGTTGCTTGGAATTCGTAATCCAAGCAGTGGTCTCTTGGAACCAGTAATCCAATACCAAGCTGAACACTTGCCCGGAAAAGTGTTAAGAGGTCTTATTCAAATCCGAAATTGAACTGATTAGATTTGCTTGGAACCCGGAAACAAGTGGGCGTTTGGTGAAGCACGCTTAAGCTTACCTAGTGGATTTCTTCCCCGAAAAGGAAGTCTTAGACGTAGAAGGTCGATCTCCAAACCACGTTAAAATACTGTGTGCTTTACTTTCTATATCTTTCATTCAGTATTTTAATTTCTGTACTTAACCTGCTAACTTTACATATAGTATGCACTAACTTGGGAGTTTAACCCTCCCCTTTCACTAAGGTTTCAGTTTATTTAACGAGCTTATCTCTCACCATCTTCCGTATTGCATAACCGTTCAAAACTTCAGTTGCTGCTAACTTTACATATAGTATGCACTAACTTGGGAGTTTAACCCTCCCCTTACACTAAGGTTTCAGTTTATTTAACGAACTTATCTCTCACCATCTTCCGCATTGCATAACTGTTCAAAATCTCAGTTGATGCAAACAACTAATCTTCAGGCACAAAAGTCAGTTAAGATACCGAATGTGTGATTGGCTCCAACTGGGCAACTCAGTTTTAGAGCTACTCCAACTGTCTCTTCCAGTTGTGAGTAAACTAACCTGAGTAGTATATCTCAGTGAAAAGACGTTAAGCAAAACAAAAATTGCTACTGATGTATTCTCCCCCCCCCACCATACACCGGTTACTTGTTATCGGGACCACCAGTAATGATTTTATTGTATATACTCGTCGCAAATCTATTGGATAATAGTATTCGATAAAAATCAGAACTTTACAAAGTTAATACTAACTAAAATTATTATAAAATATCTTCTTTTTATGTTTATTTGAATCTTCTAATTGATTTGAATCATCTCGTTGGTTAATGATAAATTGATAACTCTAACCTTAGCAAAAGGACGAGAAAGATATATTTGCATTTTCATTATATATTTTTCAAATCTAAATTTATTTAGAATTTTTCTACATCTTGATTAAAATTGTTTCTTAGTATATATACCCGTCGCAAACCTGTTGAGTAATAGTACTCGATAAAAATCAGAACACTACAAAGTTAATAATAACTTAAATCAGTAAAAAATGTTCTTTTTTATGTCTATTTGATTCGTCTAATTGGTGTGAATCGTCCCGTTGGTTTATGGTAAATTGATATCTCTAATCTTAACCAAATGACTGGAAAGATATATTAACATTTTCAAGATGTTTTTTTCTTCTTTTTTTTTCAGCTATCTATTCATACATTAAATTCAATGTGATATAAGTAGTATTTTCTAGCAAACATTAATCAAAGTGGATCATGTTAGCACCCATGCTAGATCAGATCAGGTTAGTACAATAGTATTGTGCTAGATTGGAGTAACATGTTTGCGGATACAACCTCATCGGAATTTTCTAGTGAAGAACATCAAGCTTGACAATGCCTCCAGACGTAGCCTGACGAACTGGGTAAACAATCTCGTGTGTTGATTTTTTTGTTGCTTTCGTGATTACTTGGGCGTTATTTCCTAACACATATATGGGCTGATGGTGAGTTGATGTGATAGGAACTTGCTTGGCCTACGACGTGAGTGCATCTCTAACGCATTGTGGATGAAACTCGATTTAATTTGGATGATATTATCGTGTGGTGTGGCTGCAGTCAACTGGTGGCCTCTTCATAGCTGACGAACTAATTTTCATCATTCATATGGGGGATCGATTGTGATGTGAAGAGGGATGAATTAAGTTGCGAATTTGGTCAAGGGAATGAGGTTTCGTATTTATGTACTCGAAACCTCATATTGTTACTATGTGAATTTAAAACTTCGTTGAAATGTAAGTGAAAGGAAATATATTTATGAGTTATACTACTTTTTTTTTTCGAACAATATTACAAGAAAATTTAAATATCGCATAACGGTGGATTCGAACCCGTGACCTTTGGCCCGAACATTAACCACTAAGCTAACACACACACGCGTAAAAAAACAAAAGTTGACTATAAAATTGGAAATAATCACATTTCCCCTTTAGGATTTATGCTTCCTAATTAGGGTATATTTCCATTTTAAAAACCTATATTACTATTTTTAGCTCGTGTGGCTGGCCACAGTGTGGCCGAATATCATTACCCAGTTGCAAAATATGTTACAATTTGTGCTTTAATTTGCTCTTTTCACCATAAAAATATTCTATAGAAATTTGTTGTAAGCTGGAATCGATGTAACAGAATAATTTGTGTGTGTGTTAGCCTAGTGGTAGTGCGGTTAATACCCGGACCAAAGGTCATAGGTTCGAGTTCACCGTCATACGGTATTTAAATTTCTTTGTAGTGTTGTTCAAAAAAAAAAAAAAAAATATTGGCAATAGGCTATCATAGACAGAATATTAAAATTGGTTTTTGGTAACGATTTTTGAATTAATAAAAGAATAATACAACACTTGCCGCCTAGGTGTGTGGTTAGGTGTCCAACATAAATTAATGGAACTCTTCGTTGTTAGTAATTCTTAGGCATTTTGTTTATGTATACATGTTTACTTTCGTATTATTAATATACAACTTACTATATAGATTACATACATTTGATTGAGATATATCGACAATTATGGCTTAATGTTTAGTAAGTCCCTCAAACTTTATACATTGAAAAAGAGAAATAAAAATGCTCCTTCACTTTTCCACAGCTTATAAAAATCTCATAACATTTGAAGTTGGTGTAGACGTGGGCTCAAATGATCGAGTATTTTTATGCAATAAGACTGTCTGCAGTGGATGTCTCTATGGGTGTCTCGAGACATCCAATTCATGGAGACAGTCTAGTGCAACATCCACTGACAGTGATATATTGACAAAATTAATATTCAAAATTAATAAACTAACTAGATGGAGATACCTCCTAGAGACAGTCCCACTGCAGCTGACTGTCTCTATCTCCATCACACCCCATAGAAACACCTCATAGAGACACTATCACTGCGGATAGTCTAATGCTTTTCTTAAATATTCTTAACATTGGTGGCACCAATAGTGGTTATAGATCTATGAATTTAAGTATAGTTCTTTATATATCAATCGTTTGCATTCAACAGGATAGTACATCATCTCTGTTTTCCTTCTGCAACAACTTGAAGCTCTGTTTTTATAAGACTTAATTTTCACTATTACATTCCTATAACATATTCAGTTTAATGATTATAGTGTAATACTATATTATAGTATTTTTTTTGATAAATATAATAATTCATTATAAATTATGTTTGCCTAATTAGAATATAGTACTATATCTTATAAACGCTAAATAATCGTCATCATTTTATATTACCCTTTCGTATAAAAGAACCTTGTTTTATAGTAACTGATTTATCTTTATTATTATTATTATTATTATTACTATTATTATTATTATTATTATTATTATTATCTTTTTTATTATTATTATATAGTAGTATAGTTTAAGACCTATATTTTTGTAAATAAATTCGTTTTCCTTAAGATAAACCATATATATACTGAAATCGTATATCTGTTTGAAAATGATTATTTAGGGCTCCATTATCTTAAGCTTCGACTGTTAAAAATAATGAATACGAATCTTCACTACACTCAAAAAGAAGAAAATGTTAAACAAGTAAAAGATCCACATAAGTTAAGGAGGGACTAATGACGAAATTATACTATCTCCGGTCTCTAAGTCTCTTCCTAGGAGGAAGTGACACCGATATTAAGGAAAATGTTGTTGAATTAGTTGTGAGTAGATAAATAGTGATTGAATTTGTTATGAATGAAAAAAGTATCCCGCATGGAAGATAGTGATATATTAATTAATTAAGATAGTGGTGAATCATACGTGATATTTTAGATAAATAAATTGATAAAATAAAAATAAGGGAACCGAAATTAGTACAAATATGAAGCACAGCCTGACCGACGGATTCACGTGGGAATTCTGGTGGCAATCACCCCATTAATTCACCCGCCCCACAGTTGTACAATCACTCATATGATTGGTTGCTAGATACATTATGGCCTTCCAATTTTAATCTGGACCAACAATATATATACGGACGGCACAAACAATTAATCCTATATATATTCCCTTGTACTTCCTCAGTACCTGTACAATAGAATTATTTGGGGATTAGTACCGGTTTTAATAAAAATTACTTATTCTGTACACCAAAAAATGTATACATATATTGTTATTTATTACCAAATCGAATATCTTATCCTTATTTCGTGTTTCATTCTCTATTCCTTTCACTGGTTGAACGACATGTGATATTGACTAGAATTTATTCCACCTAAATATTATATATAATTATATTCAAATCGCTAAATGTCATAAATCCAACAAATAGAATAGAGGATGAAACAGTTTAGGGAGTAGAGTAGGCCAATTGATTTATTACACGTTAATTATAAATTCTTCTAGAGAATCATATATCGTCTCCAACTCCCTCCCTCAACTCTATATATATCAACATCGAGTTAACAACAAATTAACTTCATCCCTGCAAAATGGGCTCAATCTCAGCAGAGAAACCTCATGCAGTTATGGTCCCATATCCAGCTCAAGGCCATGTCACACCTATGATGAGACTTGCCAAACTCCTTCATTCTAGAGGCTTCCACATTACCTTCGTCAACACCGAGTTCAACCACCGCCGTCTCATCCGCTCCAAGGGCCCCGACTCCGTCAAGGGCCTCTCCGACTTCCGCTTCGACACGATCCCCGACGGCATGCCCGAGCCGTCCGATGAGGGCGCCACACAAGATATCCCCACCTTATGTCACTACACCAAGAAAACTTGTCTGGAGCCTTTCAAGGAGCTCCTTTCCCGCCTTAACGCCACCGAGGGATCGCCTCGCGTCTCGTGCGTCGTCTCCGATGGAGTCATGAGCTTCGGCATTAGGGCTGCTCAAGAAATGGGCATTCCTGATGTTCAGTTCTGGACTGCTTCTGCTTGCTCCTTTATTGGCTACTTGCACTACCGCGAACTTATTAAAAGAGGCATTGCTCCCTTTAAGAGTAAGTTCATTCTGTTTTGAATTATATGTCTTAGTTATCTTGTTTTGTTTGGACCAGGCGACCTAGCTTATTTGAGGTTTGAGTCGAACCTGTTACACATGGTCTAGGAATAAAATAAAGTTTAAGTCAAGTCTGTTGCATATGACTGTGATCTGTTTGAATTGTTGCAGATGACGATTATTTGACTGATGGGACGCTTGACATGCCCGTGGATTGGATCCCGGGCATGCGAGACATTCGTTTGAAGGATCTCCCAAGCTTCTTTCAGACAGCGGATCCTGACGACATCATGTTTGATTTCTTGGGAGAAGAAGCGCAGAGCTGTCTTAAAGCTTCTGCATTAATCATCAACACCTTTCAAGAATTGGAAAAAGAGGCCTTGGAGGCTATAATCTCGAGGTTTAATTACACAAATTTCTACACAATAGGGCCTCTTCCCCTTCTAGGCAAACATGTACCTGAAAACGAAGTTAAATCTCTCAATTCGAGTTTATGGACTCCAGATTCACAAGTTTTCGATTGGCTCGACAAACAAAAGAAGGATTCAGTTGTCTATGTTAACTACGGCAGCATCACGACGATGACGGCCAAAAACTTTCAAGATTTTGCTTTGGGCCTTGCGGATAGTGGGCAGCCTTTCTTATGGGTCGTTAGGCCCGATGTAGTCAAAGGTGAGGATGCAGGTGCTGCTGCATCCTCACCTTTGACTAAATCAACTGGGCTGCCTCGAGAGTTTCTTGAGGCAGTAAAGGATAGAGGGATGATGGTGAGTTGGTGTGCTCAGGATCAAGTGCTGGCCCACGAGGCCGTGGGTGCTTTCTTGACGCACTGTGGATGGAACTCGAATTTGGAAAGTATATCGTGCGGTGTGCCGGTCATCTGCTGGCCGTTTTTTGCGGACCAGCAGACGAATGCGCACTATTCGTGCGAGAAATGGGGGATCGGAATGGAGATCGATCATGATGTGAAGAGGGATGATGTTGCAAATGTGGTGAAGGAAATGATGGAAGGGGAGAGAGGGAAGAAGATGAGAGTGAAGGCTCGAGAATGGAAGAAAATAGCACAGGATGCTACTGATGTTGGAGGAGAATCTTATGTTAATTTTAATGAGGTCATTAAAAATGGCCTTCGCTACTTTGCTTGATTATTGTGATATTTCGTAGTTGGAGTTGTGTGTGTTGTGTGTGTGTTTATGCAGGGAAAAATATGATTTGTTGCTTTTGTTGTTGATGTTGTTCAGTGTACGTGTACTGCAACTGTCGTAATAAATTTCCTGCAAATTAATTTTCTCAAATCTAAGAAAAAATAATGCCTTCTAGTTTATCTTTTGCTTCACGTCTATAATTAATAATTTACACACCAATAAACTGCATTCATTTGTTTGTGCGTGTCAGCCTAATGGTAGTGTGGTTAATACTCGAGTAAAAGGTTATCACGGGTTCGAGTCCATGTCATACGGGTATTTAAATTTTTTTGTAATGTTGTTAAAAAAAACTGCATTCATTTATTAACTATATTGTACCATGGAAGGTGACCTAATTATGATGCGGTGGATTTGGTATGGTGATTATACTCAATGTCAAATCGAATTTCCTACTCTGATTACGTGTTTAATTATCTGCTCATTCCATTGGTTGAAGACATATGTCATTGACTTGAGATTATTTTATTCAAATAGGATATATAATTATATTTAAATTGCCAAAAATATAAACGAATGAACTGAATGATGAAATATCATAGGGAATAAGGAATTCGAGTTGACTCAATGCGCACTAAGATACTCAGCCGTCTACGGAATACTAGCTTCATAAAATGACAAAACAAAAGATTGATTCGTTCTTGTTCTTGTCGTAACTAAGCAATTCATCATGTTTCTTTATCATTTCTTGTGAGCAGAGTAATATTTAAAAGACTTCTCCCCAAAACAAAAGATTGCATTGGTGTCATTATTATTTAAATGAGTCTAATAATGTTAAAGTCGAAAGTTTGAACACACTAAATGCCAATTTGATTCTCCCCAACCCCAAGAATCGGAATCACTGTTACTCCTTTTGTTCCGTTCAAAAAGTCATATTTTGCTATTTCATATGTTCCGTTCAAGAAGTCTCATTTCCTTTTTTGGCAAAAATTTTAACACATTAAAATCCACTTTATGTCACACTCAAATGTGAACAGTGTTGTTTACTTTCTTGTACAGTATTTTTCCACTCAGCACACTTTAACATTAACAATAAAATACTACCTTAATCACACTCTAACTCTCTTTTACTTAATCTACGTGCGATTCTCAAATGGGACTTCTTCACTTGGACGGAGGGAGTATTTAAGTAAGCTGAGCAATGTCCAAATCGAAAATTTGAACATGCCGAATGCTAATTAGTTTGAATTTTCCCGAAGATTGGAATAATTATCATTTACAAGTCGAGTAATATTTTAATGCCAAAGGTGTAATACCCCAAACTTTTATAAGTGTTTGAGCGCGTTTTAAAATGCGTTTATATATTTAAATAACGTGCCTTGAGTGATAAAATTTCTAAGAAAAGAAAAATTTCTTGAAAATGACCAAAATGCCCTTGTATGCTTAAATGTGATTTTTCTCGTTTCAATTATTCGAATCGACTATGTGATGCATTGATTGAGTTTATTTATATGAGAATGAGCATGAGTATGAATTTCGGAGAATTCTGAGAACTTTCACTTTTGACGATTAGTGCCGATAAACCGAGAAATCACTAATCACCGACGAACTCCGAATTTAGCATAAATAGTGTCTTTTGAATCTAGAATTAATCCTAAAACCCCCGAGATATGTTAGAAGCTCATCCGAGATCATATGAGAGAATTTTAAGAATTTAGTTCTTACTGGAATAATTGACCGATTGATTTTTTAGGTTTTTCTTCGTTACTTGGAATTTTAACCTAAAAATTAGATATTCGGATTCCTTGATTTATTTTGTGATACATGAGATAGAGTTGAGGTGTTTTCGATGTCAGAAACGAGTCGAGGAGAGTTTATAGCCGTTTTCAGTATAAACGAAATGATACGGATATATTCTACCGGAAAACTTTTTCATCCCGAAAAAATTATACCAGTTAAAGTGAGATATTTTTATTTAATCTCTCCTTTTCTCTCTCTCTCTCTCTACCGACATGCTCTCACTCTCTCTCTCTCTAATTTTATTCTCCTACTTGTTAAATTCCACTCATCATTTCATTTTCATCATTCCATATACCAAAATTTCAACTCTCTCTCTCTCTCTTTACCAAGAAAACAAGCAACCCTCTCTCTCTCATTTCCTCTCCCTCTTTGCCGTGAAGAAAGAAGAGAAGAAGCCTCACTCTCTCTTCTCTCCTTCTCCTTCACCACCGCCATATACGCACATACATAGAAAAAGAAAAACTCCATGGAAGCTTAGAGTTTCAAGCTTCAAGATCATCATCATCTTCAACCTTCAACCCTAACCCAAGAAGGTAATTTAATTCTTCAAGCTTGGTGATTATTTCAAGATCAAAATCATCTCCCTCTTGTCTTTGATTATTTTCGGCATCTATGCCCTAAAAGAGATGATTAATTCTTGTCCATTTTTCTTTGAGGTCTAGAGATGGATTCCTCCATGAAAAAATTCCAAGTTGAAGTTTGAAGCTCATTTCTCTCCCTTCACCATCGGTCCAAGCTTCAACCAAGAGGAGGGGTTGATTTAATTCTTTTAAGTATGTTATTCATTTAATTTCTTGTAAATATGTAAGCCCTAAGCTCTAAAAGAAAAGAAAATATGCATGCTTTAAATTATGCTTAAGCAAACTAGGATGTGATGGTGATAATCGATGATGATGATGTGAGGATATAATGAGAAGAATAAACCCTAGAAATTTATCTAGGAATTAAGAGGAAAGAAAAGAAAAATAATCCTATAAAAATTAAGTAGGATCGAGAATTTAGAGAGAAAAAGGAAGAAAAATAATTTCTATGAATTCTTGATGATTTCTTGTTGATATGTGTTTTGTGATGATGATTGGAATGATTTATATGCCTAAGAAGTTGAAGAAATTATTTGCCCTATTTTTATGTGAAAACCGAAATTAGGGTTAAAAATTAGGAATATTTGATTTAGTTGTTGTTTGATGATTTGAGTATGTTATGAGCATGTTATTGAGTATGAGAATATGATTGAGTTGATGATTTAAATTATTATGCTAATTCCTTGAGAAAAATCGAAGCATGAGTGTATGAAAGAAATATGATTTTTGATGATTTTGATGATGTGGATGAGATGAATGTGTTTATGATAATATTTGAGTGTTAGATGATTAGTAAAAATTTAAGAGGTGAATAAAATGGAATTTTAGCTATAAAAGTGCATGAAAATCGATGGATATGAGTTTGAAGATTTAGTGTGTGTTCTAGGTGTTATTAGTGAAAATTTGAATATTGAGTGTGTGTTCTTGGTGAAGAACATGAAAATTTAAAGATTAATAAAATTAATTCAAAAATAAAATAAATTAATTATTAAAAATAATTAAAAATTTAAAAATTATGAGAATAAAATTAAATAGAAAATAAAAAAAATTTATTAAATTATTTGGGAGATATAGAATTGATTAAAAACAAAGAAAAATAATTCTTTGTTAAATAACTAGAACTTAAGAAGAGAAATTAAGTGAGTTTAATAAAAATGATTAAAAAGAAGTAAAATTCTAATTGACAAGTAAAAAGAGAGAAAATATTAGTAGAAGAAATAAAAGAGGAGTTAGAGTTAAGAAAATAAAATTAAAAGTTGAGTATAAAATTTGAGATGAGTTAGTCGAGGCTAAGACGTTCAATTGAACGAGAATTTAAGAAAGAGGAATTAATCTTAAATTAAATAAATACTCTTTTAAAGAGAAAAATATTTGTAGAGTCGAGCATAAGAAATTTAAGGAAGAGTTAAGTCGAGTTTGAGTTCGTATACTCATTTCATTACAAAATTAACCGAAGAGTTTTGAAATAAAAATAATAGAGTTAGAATTAAATAATTAGAGAGATAATTTCTTAATAAAATAAGAAATAGTAAAGTATGAGAATAAAGAGTTAAGTTGAGCTTAGATGATTAAATAATAATTTACGAAGAGATAAGCCATGTAGGAGAAGCTTATGAGTAAGGATCGAGTAAGAATTGTTTACTAAAATAATAAAAGAGTTTTAAATATTTAATTATTAAATTAAATAAGAAGTGTTAGAAAAACGAAAGAAAATTTAATAAGAGTTATTTTAATATGAGAATCGAGTTTAGTAATTGGTAAATGTTTAAATGCTCGTTTATTGATAATAAGTCGAGTGATATTTGAGTTTGCTTTTCAAATCGTTTTAATTTAAAATAAGTCGATGAAGTTATCGAGTTTTGATTATTAAGTTAGAAGTCGAGTTTTCATGAAATAAAAGGAACAAGAATTTTATTAAAGGAAACGAAATTCTGAGAGTCGAGTTATAAATAGAAAACGAATTTCTATTAAATAAAAGTTTAATTGAGAATAAGAAAAGAGAAATTATAATAATAGAATAAGTAAATAAAATAATAGTAGGTATGCGAGTACGTATACGTAGTTGAGGAAAGACGACGTATTTTGAAATAATATCGTATATTGAGTCGAGAAATATTAAATGATTATTGAGTTTTAAATTCAAGAAAATTCTTATTACTTGAACTTTTATTCGCTTTATTAGAAAGACGAGAATTTATTTTATGAAATCAAAGTAAGTATTTTCCAAAACTAGAGTCGAACCATGTCGAGTAATTGTTAGTTGAATTTGAAATGTGAATCATGTCGAGATTGCATGTTTGATTGAATTTCTATGTTAAGTTTAATATGCTTGAATGAACTTATGTGATTAAATAAAGTGATTATGTTTTATTATGATAAAATCAATTGCTCGATTGTTAAGAATGCTTATGTATGCAACATGATTGATTGAAATGATGATTAGTCGAATCGAGAATTCGAGAGAAAATTTGAGTAATGTAGTCGAGATAAGTAATATCTCCTTAACTAGTGAGAAATGCTAAGTAGAAGTGATTTAGAAATGAGAATGTGAGACGAAGTAATTAGTAACCGAGTAGAGTCGATAACCGAGAACGAGAAAGTCGAGAAAAGATATTGACTTAGAAAAGTTAAATTAATATAAAAAAGACCCGAGTCATGTAGAAGTCCTTCAGTCGAACTCGAAATCTACTTTACGTCTTACAAGTCGAGAGTCTTATTTCTTTATTCGATGTCAAATTGTGAAGGATCGAGCGGAACGGGAAAGTAGCGAGGACACAAAAAGAGTAAGCCGCCTAGTTAGATCTTCGGGGGACAGGTGGGCTTTCTAAACTAAAACCAAATGATGAATGCGTGTACTATTTATGTATTACGTGCGCTTTTTAAATTGATTGACTTGCCTGAGTTTTAAATGTTTTGGTATGCAATCATCTACGCGTTAAAGTTATTAAAAGGTCCTGTGAACGCACGGGATAAAAGGTCATGTGGACGCACGGGATAAAGGTCCTGTAAGATACGGGACAATGCATGCATTAGTTAAGATGACTGTGAGCCTTATTTCGGTTGGGCCGGTCATGGTGTTCGAGGAGGAGGCCTACTTCTCGACACCACAGAAAGATAAGTTATAGATTGATTCATACCTAAGATATAAGCTTAGCCTGCGCAGACGATTTTCAAAACAAAAATGTTTTATGGCTGTCACAAGTGGAAAATTCTTTTACAGCAGTTATCTATATGTCTAACCCTTGTGATGCAGCAAGAGGGGCAAGTTTTCAATCATATAGCTCTAAGAGCAAGTTTTTGAGAATGTTTTTGGCAATGTGTTCACTGAGTACGAAGTACTCAGCCCTGCATGTATTTCTAAACGTGCAGGTTAGCGGGATGTGGATGGCGTGAACGGCTTGGTAGTGTGTTCTTTTGGTTGAGTCGAAAGTTGGCTGGCAATTACATGTTTTCATACATGTAGTTGTTGGGACTTGAGTCGATGTCTCCGCTGCAATATAATATGATATTTCTTTTGATATGTTTTTGAATTTCACTCTTATACTTGTTGGATTCACGAGCAATGTGCTCGAAACAATTTACCGTTTTCTTTAACTTTCGTACGATGTGATCTCGACATACTTATTCCCTTTTGGATTCAATATGTAAATTATCTATGTTCGTTTGGTGTTTTATCTGTGACTTGGAAGTATGTCTTTAATTGTTATCGCTTTCAGTCAATAATCCCTTGATTCCCAAAGCATGAACCTTTATGCGAGTTGAGTTAATGGATGGTTAGGTAGTGTTAGTGTCATTCGTCGCACCTGAGGAGTCGAGGTGTGACATAAAGCCAACTTCATTTTCCCAAGGATTGGGAAATTCTGGTGGAGTACGGCTTTTTTTGATTCAATACAACAATATATACTCCATAACACGTACTAGTACTTTACTGGATTTCCTTATATTTGTGTATCTTCGTATGAAATGATAAATAATTTAATTTATATTTTGCTTTTACTTTGCATAGCAGTCACGTTATATTACGTTATTAAACAATAAAATTGGTCATGTAAAAAAAAAAAAAAAAAAAATTGGTCTGACCAATACGAGGAACAACACTTCTCCCAGTTCGGTTATTTATTAGACTATAGAAATTTGCGTCTCTCACCGAAAAAATTAGTGAATTGATTAGATTTAAAATCTGTAGCTCTATATACTCCCTCGCTCCCTCCCTCCAACAAACGTATGTAGTTCTTTTTTCTCTTTTTAAAATGTTTAAAATACAATCTACTTTAATTACAAGTGTAAAATTATAACATTTTTTTTACTATTACTAGTATAATTAACGTGCCCTCGCACATTAAAAATAATGATTGTGCTAAATAAATATTTATGAGTCAATTTATTTTTATATTAACACTTATTATTTTTATTATCTTTTTTATTGAATTTGTGCAATTTTCAAAATATAATATTCGATCATTCATAAAAAATAAAGAATAATAAAATTATTTAGATGTGAATAGTAGTAGAGAGTGAAACCATTAAGAAGAATGAAAAAAAAAGATTAAAAACGAATATATATGAAAAAATTGATTTCTTACTTTTATAATTTTATTTCTTGAAGAAATTTGAGAATCTTTTTTTTTACTCTTTAATAGTGATGCAAGTCAATGTGTGTTGATCTTGTTGTCAATAAACTTCATAATTCTCATTAATTTTATCATATATCACCAGTAACCAAAAAAGAAAAGGGTAGCAAATGACAAAACTTATCAAATGCAATTATAATGTAGAAGTCTAAACAAAGAAGTAGCAACACTATGTTCATAGATTTAGAGGCCAAGATCCTTCCTGAAAATTTAATAACGGGGTGAAAATGAAGTGAGAAAATTTAAAATCTTTATCACAAAAAGGAATTGACTCGGCAGTGAAAGATAGCTCTTTATCATGTGTTAAAGATTTCTCTTCTCTTAACTACTCTGCAAAAGAATTGATGATAACATAGGAAATTTTTATCAATATTGAAAAAATAATATGAAAAATCTTTAATTTTTGTTTGTGCCAGCACACAAAATCGGCGAAACCCCATTGCTTTAATTTAAACTTCCGGACCTGCAATTTGATCGAAATAAGACAAGATTGTATGAACAATTGGGAGCCAAATTGAAGCAAGAAATATCAATCAACACAAAGCTCAATCTTTGTCGTAGTTGAGACGATGATGGCTTCCCACCTCTTATAGGAAATTTTCCAATTGGGGCTAGGTGCATGATCATAATCAAAATCCTAGATGAAATATCATATGATCATTCTAATATATCAGATCAAATATCAATATTGTAGATTTGTTTGCCCAATCAAAGGAATATATGATCATTGTAACAGAATAAAACATACCTGAATTAGTAGATTTTCTTATCCTAAACCCTATAATGTTAACCGAGTAAAATTCCTCAAATCCTATAACATTAATCGAGTAAAATTAACATACTCATCTTTTTCTTGTATAGATAAATTATAGTGTAATATTATATGCCTAATGTAGCATTGTCCTAAGGTGGTAGGAAGACGATTTAAGCAATCAAATCGCAAAGCATAGATAAGTTTATAAGCAGTCCTTTGCGGGATTTTATCTTTTGTTCATGAAAAAGAATATTATGTCAAATAAATATTTTAAAATCATTATTTTATAATTTTGGAAATACTCTTGTTTCTGTTGTACTTATTAACTATCTTGATGAGTACGAGTCATTTTTACTTGATAAAAACATATTAGGATTAAGGTCATATTTTTTAATTAATATGGGTTTTTCATTTCACATTTTCTAAAAACAGAAGGAATATATTTTGACTTTTATTCTAATCAAAATTGTAACACAAATTTCAAAGTTAAACACACATTTCATTCAAACTGAAGAATAAGAAGGGATAAAGATCAAATACATCTTTAACGTTTACTTTAAAGATCAAACAGTCTCTTACTTTTAGGTACACATAAATCATTAATATTGTAATTTGTGACATGCATTCCCTCCTACCATCGTCACTTAAATTTTTTTTTTGTGTCAATTCTTCTTTCATAAGCTTATATTTTTTTTTTCAATTTATTTTTTACACTACATCACTAAATAATGTGGAAAATATACTTCACCGCATACAGACAAGATTGAATCCAAGACCTTTCGTTAAGGAAAGCCATGTGGTGTCTCAACTTTGCCATCTCGAATTAATTTGTGTGGTCACCATTATAATATTTTATTTATACTTAGATTGATGTATTCTATCTACTATCTATAAAAAAAAAATCACCACTACCAAATATACTACAACCCAAATGATACAGTTTCATTAAAATTCATAAAATGATGAATAAGTACTTCTTAACAAAAATAACTGTTGGGAAAATTATTAAAGTTTTGATTGATTCCAAAACCAACTGACGCCAACCGAGTAGATGTTGTCAGATCCTAATGTTAGTAGTTAGGCTCGCTGTTTGAGCATTGTTAAGATTTTATCTTTACAGGACTCCAGCTGAAGACGGCAACAAAGCTTCACTCGGATAGAACATCAGGTGTAAGAAAAACACCTGAACGTTCAAGTCTCAGAACAACAACTAAGTATTCAAAGGGGGAAGATGCAAGAGAACATCAGTTGTAAGAAAGACAACTGAGCGTTCAAGAGATAGAACATCAGTTGTAAGGAAGACAACTGAGCGTTCATCAGATGAGAATTAAAAAGGGAGAAGTTGTAAGATAACATCAGATGGAAGAAAGTCATCTGAGTGTTCGAGCCAACTGAGCGTTCAAGATCCACTAGATAAGTTTCACGTACTTATCAAACGTTGGATTTGGTTTGCGGGCACCAAACAACCTAACCATTTCAATTACAGGTTCGAACTAAACCTTACAACACTTTTCGGGCAAGTGTAAAGTCTATCTTAGATTGCGGGTTATAAGAGACCTAGTTTCTTTGATTTCGGGTTCAAAGGGACCTAAAGAGTGGGGGTTGGGGTTTTGTCCAACTATAAAACCTTCAACACTTAGAAAAGTAGAGACTCGATCTATTATAGAGAATATGCTTAGAAAATGCAAGAACAAAACTTCTAAACTCGATCAAAGAACAGGCTTTGAGAAACTAGAAGGAAACTAAGAAGGAGGACTGAAAACTCTTTACGACTTTGCTTCGAACGCTTGATGTTTTTCTTGCTTGGAGATGCTACTTGATTTGATGCTTCTTTGCGCGTGGATTCAGTCGTTTCAGTAGTCGTCTCGCAATATGGTGAAGACTTCTATTTATAGATAGGGAAATCAAAGAGCCGTTGGAAAGAGCCGTTTGACCTCTGCCATAAAGTATGACACTTCACCTACTCCTCTGCAAACTTTCCTAAAATGATAACTGTGAGCCTTGCTTTTTGCATGTCTCAGCGGTCAATCCATTTAAGGAAATTTACAGCATGTCTTGTACTTTTGAGCAGATTTGAATTTGAATTCATGCTCTTCTTCTTCCTTCGACTTCCAAGTCTTCTTTCTTTTACTTTTGGACGTCTGACTCCGACATAACTGCTCGACATGCATGAACTGTATGGTTCAGTCCTGGAGTCAGCTGAGTTATGGTTTGACTGACCAACTTGAACTAGAATTGTCTTTTCAGTCTGGTTGTCTTCTTCAGTTTGAACCTGTAAAGATAAAATTCCTACGCTTAAATAATGAGCTCTAGTTATGATCAGACTGATGACTTAGCTACTCGGTTGGGGTAAGTTAGGTTTTGGAGTAAATCAAAACCTTTACTAATTTTTCCAACATGTATGTTTACCTACTAAATTACTCAAATTGTATCAAATAGATTCTTTGGATTTTATTTACTTATGCACGAGTTATCTAAACAAATTTTTACATTGATGATACCATTTAATGGTGGTGTGTTTAACGCCAAAATAAGAAGATGTATTTGAATAAATTACTATTCCAATATAAATTATTTTTAGAAGTCTCATTTATGCAATTAAACTTGAATAAATTTGTTGATAAAGAGTTAACTTTGAAGGTTATGACATCTAACATAATTCGATTTGATTGTAACTCTTTGTTGAAAATTGAAATTTATAACAATTGCTCAAAATTATTAGTCGGGACTAATTATTCAAGAGTAGAAGGGAATTATATAATTAATTAGTTAGTGCAAACAAATTAGTAACAAAACAGAAATATATCAACCAATCATGTGCATAAATATTAATTGTCTAATAAAAAAAGTTTATTTTAACGAATAAAATTAAATAAATTTAATAAAAGATAAGTCATCTTCTCAAACTCATTGGTCGACTTAGAATTGAATATATTAGGCATAATGAATTACTAAAGAAGGGAAAAAAAATTGGTCTCAAAATTGTCCTCCCATTAGCATATGAATCTATATATTAATTTATAAGATATATTAATTTGTAAGGTAACCATCGGCCACTTAATTAGCATAAGAGTCCTTATTTTAAATTATAAGTAAGTTTGATTCTTAATGTAATAAACCTGTATATTAAATTATAAGGTAAGTTTGAGTCTTAATGCCATATTATTGTATGTTGGAAAAATTAGTAAAAAGTTTCGAATGATACCAAAACCTCAACTGAACCCAACCTAGTAGATGAATGTCTTCAGTCTGAACTTACCTAGAGCTCACTGTTTGAGCGTAGTTTTATCTTTACAGATTTCAAGCAAAAGAAGACAGCCAGACTGAAGTAGGAAGTCCGTGAAGAACTCAGTTGAGATCCAAACTCAGCTGACCCTTAAACTCAGTTGAGTCCTCAACCTCAGCTGAAGTACGGACTCAGTTGGACAACAACTCAGTTGGACAACAACTCATTTGACTCCTCAACTAACCCATGCAGCTGAAGCGTGAAGAGAAGTTGTGTTGAAGTCAGACGTCGCAAAACGGAGAAGAAAAGACTTTGAAGATGTTGAAGGCAGAAGAGTTGCAGTCCAGATTCAAATCTACTCGAAAGCACAAGTCAACTGGATAACTTACCATAAATGGTCCGACAACAGCGACGTGCATAAAGCAAAGGTCGCAGTTACCATTTTAGGAAAGTTTCCAGAAAAGCAGGTGGAGTCCATACTTTTGGCAGAGATCAAACGCTTATTTCCAACAGCTAGTTAGATCTTCCTCTACAAATAGTAACCCATGCAGCCGAAGCATGAAGAGAAGTTGTGTTGAAGTCAGACGTCGCAAAGCGGAGAAGAGAAGACTTTGATGATGTTGAAGGCAGAAGAGTTGCAGTCGAGATTCAAATCTACTCGAAAGCACAAGTCAGCTAGAGAACTTATCATAAATGGGCCGACAACAGCGACGTGCATAAAGCAAAGGTCGCAGTTACCATTTTAGGAAAGTTTCCAGAAAAGCAGGTGGAGTGCTATACTTTTGGCAGAGATCAAACGGTTCTTTCCAACGGCTAGTTAGATCTTTCTCTATAAATAGAGGTCTCCAGAATTGAAGAAAATAGAGTTTTGGGAGTTCGTAGAAAGACAGAAGAAAGAAAATCATCAACGCAGAAGAAGCAGCAGAACCTCCCACTCTCCAGCAAGAAGACCTCAGTTGAAGATCAGTCGAAGTAGAGTGTTCATCCTTCCTCCTGTTCTTCCATCTAACCTCTCAAAAAGCCCTTTTTTGATCGAGTCTAGAATAGGTTCTTGCACAAATTAGTCTCCAAGCAGATTGACTCTCAAAAGATCGAGTCTCTAAGCCTTAGGATGAAGCCTCCACTTCTCTCAGTGTAGAAGACTTCTTAGTTGGAAAAACTCTCAATCCCCAACCCTTAGGTCCGACTTTGAACCCAAAATCAAAGTCAATAGATCCCTTTGAACCCGTAATCAAAGACCAAGTCCATTGGAATCTGGAAAAGTGTTGTAAGGTCTTATTCGAACCCGTAATCGAACTGGTTAGGTTTTCTTGGTACTCGAATATCAAATGGAGCGTTTGGTAAGCACGCTAAGCTTATCTAGTGGATTACTTCCCTGAAAAGGAAGTCATGGACGTAGGAAGTCAATCTCTGAACCACGTTAAAATATTATGTTCTTTACTTTTAATATTTACTTTAGTATTTTAGATTCAGTTTCCTAACCAACTGACCAATATATAAACTGCATATTTATAAACTGCACTAACTTTGGGAATTTGACATTCCCCGTTTTCACAAAGGTTTCAGTTTTTGTAACGAGTCTAAACTCCACCAACTTCCGCAATGCAAAACTGTTTTAAACCTTAGTCGGCCCACACAGCTGACCTTCAGTCATAGGAGCCAGCTATGCATCCAACTGTGTGATTAGCTCCAACTGAGCAACTCAGTTGTTGAACCGCTCCAACTAACTTTTTCAGTTGTCGAGCAAACTAACCCGAACAGTTTAACTCAGTTAAAAGATTTCAAAAACAAAATAAAAATTACTACTGGTGTATTCCGTCCCTCCCCTCCACACCAGATACTCGTTATCGAGACCATCATTGTATTATATTATTACCCTTGAATTAAATTTGTAATAAAAATATTTTAGGCAAATCAAATTTTGTTGAACATGACTTTTTTATATGTGTACAAATAACGTTATTCAATATATATTTTGAATATTGATGCGTGAAGCTATATAAATAAGTGTATAATTAAATAATTAAATAAAAATCATGTGTTACCAAAAAAATTAAATATTTAATTTGTGTGATGGGGGGTGGGGGTTGTTATTTTGGTCTGAAGAGCGGAGAATATAATTAAGCATTCGATCAATTGATTGTATACTTATCCTTAAAAAATAATAAATTGTAAATATACTTATTTTATTTAGTGATTAAGGACAATTGATTGATTGTATATATTGATGTGTGAGTTATTCTTTATCAATACTTCCAACACATATGACCTTTGCCACAAAAATTACGTCTCTTTTTTTCCTTTGTCTTATTTGATTTGACAGAAATGCACAAAATACTAGTACTTTATTTTTTCAATATCATTATAAATAATTTATTTCCGTAATATTTATATATATATATATTTATATATTATTTCACCAATCGAGCCCAACAAATAAGTATAAGAATGCGTTTACTTTAATGGAAAAAGGTGGAAATTAAAATAAAATTTCACCCTTTTTTCACCCTTTTTAAATATTCATTACAATTGTTTTCTCCGAACCGGATAGATAATCTTCCTGGACAGCTCATTTTCCATTATTTCCTCTCCAATTGTGGAAAATATTAACATGAGGGAGGGGATGTAATAATATTTTCCATATGACAAGATATAAAATGGGGAGAGGGTGGGAGGGACCATGTGATATAATTTTCTTTTCCAATCTAATAAACATGTGATAGAAAAAATAAAAATAATAATATTTTCTCATCTTTTCTTATCCATTATTTTTCAATAAAAATTTTACGGCCAAAATAAATGCACTCTGATGAAATGGGATATAAGGAATATGTTTAGCATCTATTATGTACGTGTGTAAACATGATATTTCAATTTGCCGATGGTTCGTCTTATTTACAGTGATATGTCTTTGGATGTATAGTAATAATCTCAGAAAAATTATGCCTCGTTCACATTAAGCAAAAAAAAAAAAAAAAGAATCTCATGAGTTTTCAGTGAAAGAAAGTATTAAAAAATTACATCTAATGTGTTTCACTAATTAAATTATACTCTAATTTATTTCGATAACTCTTTAATCATTTTTTTTAGTTTATTGCAGATGTTATTTATATTTTTATTTTTATTAGTAAATATTGTAGTAATGCAATCATGAGGGTATGAAAGAATCGAAATGACAAGGGCCTCTTTTTTTTTTCCTTTTTTCACCTAGAACCAAGAAATGTCAAGGCCGGCACCTTATCAATGATTTACCAAATATTCTAGCTGAATCCCATCAATTATTGTAAGTTTGATGCACCTCTTAATCTTGACTCTATATCATAAAAAATATATTCACTCCACTTACATTTTCTCTGTAAATTTATTTGAAATATCCGTTTCCAATACACTCATTTGCATTTTTCCTCAATAAGAAAAATACAAATTGAACACGCATTTACATATCACAAAGACACAAACCAAGAAATTAATATTTGTTAGAGCTTATAAGATTTTCTAAAATATTTAGTGACGTGCCCCAAAACGAGTTTTAGGTATATGGGGAATACACCTATAAAATATTCTTCTTAAAATTTCTCTTAACAGGGGAAGTCAGTTGGATGTGTCAACTCAGTCATGTGTTCAACGGACTACTTTGACTGTATGTTAGTTCAGACTTGATGACTGAGGTTTAATACAGTACAGAAGTTGGTGGGTTTTACTTTAACTCGTTTTTGTGACTACTCTGGTAGTACATGGGGGCGGTAAAGTTGTCAAAATACTTATGCAATTTTTTAATGTGAGTGCTTAATTATGTGGTTAGTTTTTGGTCAGTTTAATAAAAAAAAATAGAATGTAAAGACACAACTAATTTAATGAGGTTCAGAGATCAACTCCTACGTCCTCGGTTGGGTAGTTCCCAACAAATCCAGTTCACTTAGGATTCGAAAACCTCTCAGCTTACGCGTGTTGAGAAAACGTACACTTTGATTACGAGTTCCAAGCAATCTACAGTTAGATTACGGGGATTCCAATAAGACCTAGTGTTGGATTGCGGGTTCCAATAAAACCTAACGTTTAGATTGCAGGTTCGAGACAACCTGAGAGACTGAGTTACGAGATCAGTCTGTCCTAATCATAAACTCTATAGTTCGTGGATTTTTCCAACTGTAAATCTCGACTAAGTCTCGATTCAAAGGTCTAGGCTAGTACATGGGACATATCCAATCTAGAAATGGAAGATAGATTTTGTATGAACACTTGAAGTGGAGAAGGCTTATGTGGAGAGTATTCTTGTTCTTCGTTTGAATGCTTGAAAATTTGTATCTGTCTTGATGTTAAATGCTTATATTTATAAGATGATAGATCAAATTAGTCGTTGGATAAAGCCGTTTGAATCTTCTGTTTGAAGTCTGTCTTCATCCTTTGAATTTATTGTAAAGCTCTTTCGGGCAACTGATGTCCGATGCTTTAGTTTGGGATGAAGCCTTTGTCTGGTCAAATGAGAAAATGTCTTCTGCATGCATCCCATTGGTGCATGTAGCTTGATGTCTTCTGAATTTGAATTTGGTCAAAGTCTTTACTTTGAATCTTCTTCACAACAACTACATCTTGTAACTTTTTTCTCAATTGGGATGAGTCAGTTGATCAACCAATCTCACTTATTCTTCTGCCTGAACACCTTCGACTGAGTCTTTAAATTCCTTCTCAGTTTGGAACCTGTAAAATTAAAATTCTAACTTGCTCAAACAGATGAACTTATTTATTTGACCCAAACAATCATTTACTCGATTGAAATTTAATTAAAATTTTAGAATTACTCAAAACATACTTAAACTTTATTCCCAACATTTAGCAATTATGTATATGCAAGAAAAATCTCATATTTTCCAAATTGAGATATATTACTACTATTTCCAATTGTATTTATCGGTTATATATATGTTTGATTTGTGTATATAGTCAAAATAAGTAGGCGCTATTAATGTCAAGTCATGTAAAACTGTAGTGTACAGCAATGCGTTCAACTTCCCGAACCCTGCCAAAATGATTCAGTATTTCTCCAAAATCATGATTGTCACGTAACTTCCAAACTAGGGTCAAAATGTATAATAGTAAAAAATTATTAAGTTGTTCAAATTCTATTTTACCACTATTACATCTAAATTTAGAGGATATATATTGTCCGCATATCTGCATGCATGCATACAAAAACTTTCTAAATTAAATCAAATCTCCAACGCTATCTACTTCCATAGTTCCATTCAATCATGAGCAACACCACCAACAGCGGCAGCGGACGGCCTCATGCGGTTATCGTGCCGTTTCCGGCGCAAGGGCACCTGATTCCGGCGATGCAGCTGGCCTCACTTCTGGAAAGAAAGGGGTTCTTCATCACCGTGGTGAACACGGAGTTCAACCACAAGCGCCTGATCCGGTCGAAGGGGCCGGAGTGGATGCGGAGCTTCAAGAATTTCCGGTTCGAGACGATGACTGAAGGACTGCCGCCGTCGGACCGCGACGCCACGCAGGATCCGGTAGCGCTGTGCGACTCTATTAGGAAGACTTGCTTGCCCGTTTTCCGGCAGCTGTTGGATAAGCTGGCGGCGGCGGCGGAGTTGCCCAAAATTTCTTGCATAATTTCTGATGGATTGATGAGCTTCGCGGTTAAGGCTGCTGCAGAATTCGGTATTCCTGTGTTTCAGCTGTGGACGGCCTCCGCTTGTGGTTTCATGGGCTACCTTCAGTATCGCCAGCTCGTAAATCGAGGCGTCGTTCCGTTTCAAGGTATGAGTTTTTCTAGCCATTTTTTATAAGAAAAATTAAAGTTGCTTAATTTTATGGAAACTTTTATACTAGTATTGTACCCAGCGTTGTAGGGAGTACTTTAATTTTTTTAACATATATTAAAAATAGTATCAACTCACTTAATAATAATTTAAAACAAATGTTTAAAAGAAATTAAATTACTCTACAAAATAAATTAATATTATAAAACACGTAAATGGGTATTGCATTCTTATGATCCACAAAAGGAAAAATAATTATTGGTTTTGTTCTCTCGTGAATGATTTAAGTAACACTCCAAATCACTCTAAAAATAAAGATTTTTTTTTTGCAACCAATTGAAAGAGATGAGTTTTCAAGAAACAAAATATAACTATACGTAAAAATAAAACTTAAAGGAGATGATTGGGGAATGAGATGATAGAAAGTTGGCTGTCCACGTAAATAAATGAATAAATACATAGATTCATAAATTAATTACATAAATAATATAAACTAAATTAATTAATCATTAAACATTATTACATGCATATTAATGAGTGACAGTTACTTTAATGAAAATTAACTAATCAATACATAAAATTAATCCATAGGATTCAGTGGGAAAATTTCCCATAGATAGTTTATTTTAGTATAATTATATAGATTTTGGATTTTAACTTACTACTTTTAAAATTTTCATATAATTGTTTTTAATTTGTTACTCCCACTCTGTCATCCATTTTGACGCCGTTTTTTTATCGAAATGTTTATCCATCTTGACCGCTTCTAACAATGGAAATAATTAAGTCTTTAAAAATGATGAGACTTATTAACTTTTTATATTTTTACTTTACATGCATGCCGAATTAGTAAAAATTAAGTTAAGATGGATGAAATGGAGGGAGTATTATTCTTCAATGATTTTTTTTATTCCCTCTTTCGCTTTGTGCAATGCGTTTGGGGCTTAAGGAGAACTATTGTTGTTCGACGAATTTCAACATTTCAAAAATTAAAAGAAAATAGAGTGTGATAATTGTCAAGCGTTCTCAATCGTCTGTTCTTGTTTCGCATAAAATTCCACAATTGTGTACGTACGACTTTTCTAGTGCTAACTTAAACTTTTTGTTGTGTTTTTTTTTTTTTTTTTTTGCAATTTTTAATTTTCTTTATAGTATTAGTTTAATTTCACAACTAATTTTAGTGACACTTTATAATTTTAACATTCAATATTAAATTTCCACAAGCGGATGCAAGTTTGCCTATCTTTTGCGACAAATCTAGGCACCTAAAATAATTCTTGCTATGAAAACAATTTAAAGATTCCTATTATACTTAACGACAATGCATACATATGTCCGTAGCTATCTCTTATTCTCTTATCCATGTGTTACAATTCTATTTGGAAATATTGAAGAACGTAGCTGATTTTTTTTATTAATATTCTGTGATTATTAGATGACAACTTCATGGAGAAGGGGTTGTTAGAGACACAAGTAGAGTGGATTCCCGGCATGCCTAACATGCGGCTGAGAGACTTACCTAGCTTTATCCGAACAAGGAATAAGGATGATGTTTTGTTCAATTATTTGAAGGACGAAGCCCAGAACTGTCTAGAAGCTTCTGGAATAATCTTCAACACATTTTATGATCTCGAACAGCAAGTCCTTGATGCAATCTCATCCACATCTCCTCCAATATTCAACATAGGCCCTCTCTCTCTCCTGTCCAAATCCCAAGAAATCAACTCATTTAAACCCAATTTATGGAAAGAAGACACAAAATGCCTAGAGTGGCTGGATAAACAGGAGAAAAACTCAGTAATCTACGTGAATTATGGGAGTGTGACAACAATATCCGAGAAACATCTAGAAGAATTCGCATGGGGATTTGCGAATAGCAAGCACCCATTTCTGTGGATAAACCGACCCGACATTGCTATGGGCGGGTCGGCTCGCCTGCCTAGGGACTTCGTCGAGGAGACGAAGGAGCGGTGTCTGATCGCGAGCTGGTGCGCCCAAGACGAGGTGCTTGCGCACCCGTCTGTGGGGGCTTTTCTGAGTCATTGTGGATGGAACTCGACTCTGGAAAGTATTGGCGGGGGAGTGCCGATGCTATGCTGGCCTTTCTTCGCCGAGCAGCAGACGAATTGCCGATACGTGTGCATGGAGTGGGGGATGGGGTTGGAGGTGGATTGTGATGTGAGGAGAGAGAAGGTGGAGGAGGTTGTGAGGGAAGTGATGGGAGGAGAGAGAAGGAAGGAGATGAAGGGCAAGGCTTTGGAATGGAAGAGGAGAGCGGAAGGAGCTACAAGAGTTGGGGGTTCATCTTATAATGATTTTGATAGGCTGGTCAGTGAGATTCTAAAATAGATACTATAACAAAATTGCAAGTTCAAATGCTTAATTTGTTGTATGTAGTTATACTATATATTAAGTCATGTTGTTTGGACATCGTCTACAGTATTTCTTTATTTAATTAGTAGGAGTACTATTTTTATCAGATTCGAGCATAAAATATTTCGTCAGCTAAGTTTGTGTTAGTACTACGTACTTTTGTCAATTCGAATATTTTATGTACGTATATAATGTTATTTTTGAGTAACAATTTGTTATATCCACTTACTATATCTTGAAATTTGTTATATCCACTTGTTGGAAAATAAATTAGTTATGTCCAATATGACCTAAATACCCTTAGAATAATTGGAACCTGACAAAAAAAACATCACTTTGGTTCAGTAGTTCAACGAAAACATGGGAAGTGACAGTGCCGCATGAGAAATTGGAAAAACATAGAATCATTTTCTTGTTTTGATTAAAAATACTATTTTGCAACTTAAAAAATACACAAATCAACTCCAAAAAATTAAACATTTGCAAAAAAAGGAAATCCCGCTCGGCTAATGTAGATCCCACCCGAGCGGGATCTACAAAATATGCTTCGTACCCGAGCGGGATCTTTGTAAAATCGAGTGGGATCTTGAAAGTGTAAATTATGGTATATTTGGTTACTCTTTTTGTCACACATATAATAAATTTGGACTTTTTCATCGTATAAGCCTTGCATTTTCTTGCTTTGATTAAAAATACTATTTTGCAACTTAAAAAATACACAAATCAACTCCAAAAAATTAAACATTTGCAAAAAAAGGAAATCCCGCTCGGCTAATGTAGATCCCACTCGAGCGGGATCTACAAAATATGCTTCGTAACCGAGCGGGATCTTTGTAAAGTCGAGTGGGATATTGAAAATGTAAATTATGGTATATTTGGTTACTCTTTTTATCACACATATAATAATTTTGGATTTTTTTCATTGTATAAGTAATTTAATTAAAAATTGAGTATTAATTAATTGGATATGCCCTAAACAAACTAATCATGTCAACACTAATTATCTAATTATTGACCACTTTTACTAACTTCCAAGCCCTAAACATCACAATCATTTTCGGTTAAAACCTATCAAGAAGCATCAAATCCCACTCAATGTGTAAGAGTTATAATATAAAAAATACAACATCAAGGGTAAATTGGGTAGTTCATATCAAATATGGACATAACTAATTGAATTTTTTATAGACGGATATAACTAATTGTGAAAAAGTGAAAGTGGATATATTTGACAATCGAGACATGTTATTTAAGCACAAGTCTAATGCTATTACTATTAGCATGTCATGGAAACAACAGAAATATCACGGAGGAGATTCCAATGTAAAAACTCTTGACAAGTTGACATACATTTGCAGCAGTCCCAAAAATAAATTATAATCCTCCATTTAATCAATTTAAACAGTTCTGTTCAAATGTGTGAGAGTTTGTTGATAATTTCTTTCAATGATGGACAAAGCAAATTAATTCAATCGATCGGACATGACAATTTATATATAACTAGCGGAAACATACGTGCAACCTCTAATTTAGTATGACTTATTTATACATTAATTTGAAAAATAAAATTGTAATATTATTAATTTTATAATTTTCATAGAGAATCACATTATTATTCATATATATGTTGATTATTATATATTGTGTATAGTTTTCAAATTTGTATGACGACATCTAGTCTAATATTATTAATATAAATGTAAATTTTAGATTAAATATTAAATTATTCACCATGTCCAAAAAAGTTATTATGCACTTTCAATAAGATGCGAAATATTGACATTGTTTCAGAATATCATGCTAACATTTTCCTTTTTTCTGTTCGCAGTGTTTTCAAAAAAATAATATATTTTTTCTTATGATGCAATTGTATCATGATACACATTTTGTCACTCCTTTTATATGGTTCAACATTTTCATCTGAATTTAATTTAGTAAGGAAAAATATTGGCATGATTCTTTTGGAACAATATCAATAGTTTAGATCTTTTTTATTGTTATGAAAAGTTCATGCCCATTTTTAGACAAGGTGCATAGTTTCATTTTACATGCTATATATTTTATTTTTCAAATAACAAAGAAACTAAAATATAGTAACAATAACAGTAGTAGTATATAATATGTTTCGAATTACAAAATGTAAACATCAGTCCATACTAATATAATCGAGTAATTCATTTAATAAAATATGTTTAAATTATAAAGCTAGTAGAGATATTAATTTTCATTTTGGTGAGAAAAGTATTAATATAATTATCATTATAATTTCCATACATTTGAATCATCATTTCAACTTCATGACATATGGTGAAATTTATAAATCATATTTTATAATTGTTAATGAGCAGCAAACTTTATTGTCATTTTATATTATTAATTGATACATGTGTTGCATGTATAATAAATATTTCAATGAAAAGAGATTATACATATATAATTATTAAAAAAAAAAAATATTTGATCTTTTATTTATATTCTATACATGATTTTGAAATTGGAACCACACTCAGTGTCCTTAGCTCCTCCCTCTGCCTTTTATAACCACCATCCACCACTATATCCAGCTGTGGCTTCCGAGCCCATTCTTCGTCCCTCCCTCATTATTATTTTTCAATAGTAAAAGAATTACTACCTCTGTTCCGTTATTTTTGTTTTGTATTTCTTTTTAGATTGTCCCGTTATTTTGTCTTGTTTTGAAAATATTTAGGAGATGATTAAGATCCTAATTTGTAAAGCAACTCACTTTGCAACTTTCATCCTATTTTTCAACCTTATTTTTTGTGTTAATCACTATTCCCCCCTCTCTGCCCACTTTATTCCACTTTATTTCATTATTCACTCTCTCTATCCACTTTATTTCAATTTAAAAATTTCACTAAACATACCTTCTACTCTAAATTATTTTTTCCTTAAACTTCGTGCCCAAAAACAATAAGTTATAAGCCTAATGGGAGGGAGAGAGTACTTTTTTTTATCAATAACTTAAATAGGCTATACTAAAACGGTGTATGTGTGTATATTACAATGTATTTCTAATAATTAAAGTAAATTCTGTAATATAGAACGGCGGATAGATAAGATCATACAATTTCACAAGCCCCTACTTTAATTTGTAAAGTTTATACTTTTTGCTATACAAACACACGCATTTTCTCACAGTATTTTTTTTTTTTTTCATGTTAATTCATGATCCAATTAAAGCTAATAGAAACAACTCTAAAACTACTCAACTTGAGATTGTTAAACTTCACATACATGTTAGTCTTTTCGATCTCCAATATTATGCACTAATTGGGGCTGCACGAGTTTTATGAAAATCTTAGAAAGTAATGTGAGTGGAGATAAAAAGTAGATGTGAGTGGAGAAAAAGTAGAATTAATAATAAAAAGTGATAGATTGTAGTGGGTCAATATGGTAGAAAGTGTAAATATAAGGAAATTATATGAGTAATAAGTGAGAAAATTATTTTCTAAAATGAACTATGCATAAATTTGGAAGATTGACGAAAAAGGAAAACCATACATAGTTTTTATGGATCAAAGGGTGTAAAACATAAGGAAAAAACTGAGAATATGCAATGTCCATATAAGAATTACTTAATTTGCTAAAGAAATATACAAAATCATGAGAATAATCTAACCTGTTTATTGATAAATGACAAAGAAATTTTCCACAACCTTCTTCTTTCTCAATTTATACGGATCCACTCCCACTCTTATAATTAATTCTTCAGTTATCTGAATTACCTTTTTCTATAGATCCAATTTCTAAATATTTATATTTTTTTAATCTATTAATTAGTTTTTTACATTTAACTTATTTAGTTTCTTCAAATTAACAAAATACCGCATAATTAAGATTTGCATATTTGTAATATGGCCCAATCTTTTCATGAAAATTCATTAAATATTGTATGTAAGAAAATATGGTATTATCCTCCTGCTTAAAATAAATTTTTCATTAATTAATTATTTTCTAAAATTTTGTATTAGAATTTCTTGGTGGACTTCTATTATAATTATAATTCTTCAATTAATATATAAATTTATATTACCATATATTTGTGTGAAAACTATTTACTTTCACCTGTTTAAAATAATTTCTTTGTTAGTTAACGCATTATTTCTTTTAAGTTTCATATTATCCTCATGCTCAAAATAAGGGTAGATCTTCTAATATAGAGTTAGAACTTCTCATTTAATAACATGTGTGAGGAAACTCCTATACGTCCTCCTGCTAAAAGTAATCTCATTATTGATTATTTTTTTTTTCTTAAGCTTTATATTAGAATTTTCGAGTAGACTTATAATATAAGTAGGACTGTTCAATTAATAATATAAATTTATATTATTATCCTTAAATGTAATTAGAAGGACATATTAGGCAAATCAAATTTTATAAGAATCAGCTCTTTTATAATAGGTATAGAATAGATGTTATCCATCTCATTTTAAAATAAAACAAAATATTACTTTCACATCTTATATATAGGGATCTAGTGAGAACCACTCCTTATATGAGAAATAGAAACTAATCATGACCACTCTTTTCTAAAGAATGTGTGGCTAAGATTAGATCTAAAAAATTGACATGAATTAAGAAAATAAGGGATGCAGGGCTAAATTGAGAAATTTCTAACAACACACTTTCTCACCCCTGATCGAATCACACGCTCTCTCCCCTTTCTCTCTCTCTATCTCTCTCTTCTCCATTGTTAATTCTCTTCACCACCACAGCAGCTACTGCCTTAGCCACCAAACAACATTGTCGTAGCCGCCACCACCATAGGATTCCGCCGTCACCACCGCTACACAAGGCCACACCATCGAAAATCTCTCTCTCTCTCTCTCTCTCTCTCTCTCAACAAAGGGGCTGCAGTGGCGGATTCTCTTCATCACCACCACCACCCCACCCATCTTCGTCAATGCCGCCACTACCACTGTCGCCATCCCCACGTCTTCTTATTCTCTCATCAATTAGGGTGAATTGAACAATTAATAATTTGATTTGGGTTCCCAATGTTTTATTATCTCATATGTCAATTTCTTCATCTCGTATCCAACTCTCTCTCTCTCTCTCTCTCTCTCTGGGTGGTGTATTGAATTAGTTCTGACCAATTATTTAGGAATTTTGATTTTGAATTTGCATTTTTCAAGTTTGAATAGATGCAACAACGAGAAAACAATTGACTACGTTAGTCGTTTTTTGTACATTTTCTACTGAAAAATTTGTTAATTTGAGTTGGTGTACTTTTAATACATTAAGGATGATTCATGCATCTAATTATCATTAATTTGGAAATTACATATTTTTTTTCTCCTTTTTATTTGAATAAAGAGAGATTTTTGGTATGAAGTTTACTATTTTGATGAATTTTACCCATTAATTGATGAACTAGTTTCAGGACATTACGAAATATAGTTTATAATATTGATTAACACAATTCGATATGTTTTTAAAAAATATACATAATGTAATGCATTAATCTGAAATATACACTGTAATGCATAAAACTAAGTATTGTGATGCACAAATATCATATACGTAATGCATCAATTGTGGTAGTCAGACCTTTTCTATTTTGTGCATTTACATAATCATATTGATGCATCACGTAAGTTGTGTTAATGCATCATGAAATTGTTCCCAAAATATAAAATAATAAATACAAAAATAATGTACATAATGCATTAATTATGATATTATATACGAATATAAATACGAATACGATATACGTAATGCATTAATTGTATAATTACATACTTTTATAAATTTTATTTGCTATTTATAAACAATATGCATTTATGCATAGCTTTGCAATAGTTTATGCATCACTTTGCACTACTTTATGCATCACGATTTTGCACCGCATAAATGGCGAAAATTACTATTATAACCCTATTTAAGTAAAAGACACGGAATTGACCAAAAAAGGCCGGTTTGACTGATTTATTAAGAGATTAAATCATATCCATTGAACTTATAGGATGTATGCCTTGGATTGGTTCCTACTTCTCACATAAATAAGAGTTCATATATAATCCTCTCCCTACACACACACACACACACACACACACACACACACACATATATATATATATATATATATAGGGATGAGTTAGTATAAAAATAT
This sequence comes from Schizonepeta tenuifolia, assembly GCA_029490685.1. Taxonomy (NCBI): domain Eukaryota; kingdom Viridiplantae; phylum Streptophyta; class Magnoliopsida; order Lamiales; family Lamiaceae; genus Schizonepeta; species Schizonepeta tenuifolia. The sequence goes on from CM055958.1 coordinate 20,958,854, forward strand.
TTTCTGGTGTGAGAACGTAAGAACATGCTTAAATTCATATGTAGTCATGCTTAAATTTATAGATTGTCATGCTTAATAAGATTCATGCTTTTTATATAAACATTAGTGCTTATATAAGTTCATGCTTAAATCGATATATATTTATGCTTCAAATAATCACAATCATACATCATACAAATATAATGTTTATATAAAGACATGAACATAATTAAGCATGATAAGATATTAATTTAAGCATGATTACAAAGTAATTTAAGCTTGTTCTCACGTTTTCACACTAGGATTAGTTTTTATATGAACCAATCCCTATATATATATATATATATATATATATATATATATATATATATAGAAATTATATTTATGTGAGAACTAGGAACCAATCTGATGCAGCGAGCGTGTAGAATAGACGAAGAACCAACTTACGAACTCTGTTGATACAGAAGTATACCGGAAGACGCAGAATTAGGGAAAACCCTAGAAAACTTTATATCTCCAAAACTGCCGTCAAAATAACGAGAAGCAGACCTACTTATACTAAACAAAAGTTTGACAAACTGCTAATTGGTCCAAACAAAATAATATTAATAAAACTAACAACCAAACTTATAAAAGGACTTAAAAGTGGCGCGAGTTTTCATCTCCAGCATTAATCATACCATATTTCTTAAATCATTAGCAGCAGCTTCATCTCCATCATTCTCCCCGGCGTCGGGACGATTCGCCCTCGAATCGACAACAACTTCATCTCTGTTAGAGGGATCACCATGAAACGGCATGAGATGCTTGACATTAAAGACATCCGAAGTGCGCAAGTGAGAAGGCAAACGCAGACGATAGGCGTTGGGATTCATTTTTTCGAGAATCTCCACCGGACCAATTTTCCGCGATGAGAGCTTATTATATTCATGCGCCGGAAAACGATCCTTAGTCAAAACCGCCCACACAAGGTCCCCGACTTCAAACTGGACATCACGGCGACGCAAATCAGCAACCCTTTTGTACTTCACATTAGCCTCTTCAAGACGCTGCCTAGTAGAGCTATGTACCTGTTGCAAGTCAGCAATAAAATCCGTAGCCCGTTTATCAGTAGTAGAGGAGATAGTCGGCAATGTCAAAAGATCAATAGGACTACGAGGCACCACAGCATATACGATTTGAAAAGGACATAGGCCTGTGCTCCGATTAACAGCCACATTATACGCAAATTCGGCCTGACTTAATTTTGTATTCCAAGATTTGAGATTATCACCCACCAAAAAGCGAAGCAAATTACCCAATGATCTATTTACGACCTCAGTTTGGCCGTCGGTCTGAGGATGATACGCACTACTGAAGTGAAGCTCGGTTTGTGCCATGAGCCATAAACTCCGCCAAAAATGGCTGAGAAATCGAGTGTCTCTATAAAAAATGATAGAAAGTGGCAAGCCGTGTAGGCGAAAAATTTCACAAAAAAACAATAAAGCGACATGCACAACATCACTAGTGCGCTTACATGGAATAAAATGGACCATTTTTGAGAATCTGTCAACAACGACAAAAATCGAGTCATAACCACGTTGAGTTCTTGGCAAGCCGAGAACAAAGTCCATGCTAATGGCAGTCCATGGTTGAGACGGCACTAGTAGAGGCCTGTATAATCCAGCATTAGTGGTGGTCCCTTTGGAAACTTGGCACACGTGACACCGTTCTACAAAGCGGGTCATCTCACGACGAACAGTAGGCCAGAAAAAGCGCCGCAAGACAAGCTCGATGGAGCGATCCCGCCCGACATGACCCGAGCAATGAACTTCTGCCACAATTTTAGGACGCAAACTACAATTCGGAATGCACAAACATAATCCCTTGAATAAAAACCCATCAACAAGAGTGTAATCCGAAGTAGTGCCTGGGGCGAACGTGGACATAATTGGCCCAAAAAACGGGTCAGAGGAATATAAGGAGCGAAAATCGTCCAACCAAGGAACTTCAACACGCATATCAGATAGCAAACAAGCACGACGGCTTAATGCATCCGCAACTCGATTTGTCACTCCTGACTGATGTTTTACCACAAAGGTGAATTGTTGCAAAAAAGCGAACCATTTAGCATGACGCGCTGACAAAGAGTCCTGACTAGCAAGATGCTTAAGCATTTCATGGTCTGTGTACAAAATAAACTCTCGCTGGAAGAGATAGTGTCGCCAATGCTGCACAGCTCGGACAACAACATAAAACTCCACATCATAAGTGCAGTAACGGGAACGAGGGCCCGTTAGTTTCTCATTAAAATAAGTAACCGATCGACCACCTTCTGTGAGAACAGCGCCAATCCCAACCTTAGACGCATCACAGTAAAGCTCAAATGGCGTCGAAAAATCCAGCAAAACAAGCAGCGGAGCATTGGTCAGTTTCTGCTTGATTAATTGAAAAGTCAAGTCTGCAGCATGAAAACTACTAGCCTCCGTCATTGTTGATGGTGTCGGCCACTCACGGATGGCCGCAACCTTGGCATTGTCAACAGAGATTCCAGTAGCAGAAATACAATAACCAAGAAATAAAATAGAATCAGTCATGAACACACATTTGTTGGGAGAGGCATAGAACTTCTGCTCACGGAGGATAACCAACACCGCACGGAGATGAATAAGATGTTCGTCGTGGGACTTGCTGTAAACTAATATATCGTCAAAATAAACAACAACGCAAACTCCAATTAAAGGCCGCAGAGCCTTATTCATAACACGCATAAAAGTGCTCGGTGCATTAGATAGGCCAAATGGCATGACGAGCCATTTAAAAAGCCCTTCTCAGATCTTGAACGTTGTTTTCCATTCATTGCCAGGGCGAATACGAATCTGATGATATCCACTCTTCAAGTCCAGCTTACTGAAAGTAATAGCTCCACTGAGTTGGTCCAATAAATCATCAAGACAAGGATTAGGAAAACGATATCTAATTGTAATTTTATTGACAGCTCGACTATCAATACACATCTGCCATTCTCCCGAACTTTTTGGAATAAGAAGAGCAGGAACGGCACAAGGACTTAAGTTGGGACGAAGAAAACCCTTGCCGATGAACTCTTCAACCTGACGACGAAGTTCCTCGTGTTCCAAGGGGCTCATACGGTAATGAGGTCTATTAGGTAATTATGCCCCTTGAATGAAGTCAATCTGGTGTTGGATATCTCTCAAAGGAGGTAACTCTGCAGGTAATTCTGATGGAAAGACATCAGCAAATTCACGTAACATTGGAAGCACAGATAGGGGTGGCTCACTGGAAGCACCAACATCACGAGCGACCAATAATAAAATGCAAGGAGAATCAACCATTTCACGCAAGAAGGAACCATGGGACAAAAGTGTGACCCGAGCATCACGTGTAGGGGATGGCGACGGGGAACCGACGACACCAACACAAAATTTCGTCCTGCAAAATTGAAGCTATAGGTATTTTTGCGGCCGTCGTGCACAACACCACGATCATATTGCCATGGCCGACCCAATAATAAATGGCATGCATCCATCGGAACAATATCACACCAAACAGAGTCAACATATTTACCACTCATAGAAAATTGCACCAAAACCCGACGATCAACAGTTATATTAGTTCCACTTTGTAACCAAGCCAAGCTATAAGGATGAGGATGGGGATCAGAAGGCAAAGAGAGCTTATCAACAACATATTTTGCAATTACATTTTCACATGAACCAGAATCGATGATAAAACTACATACCTTCCCATTAATGGTGCATGTGGAAGCAAATAAAGTATGACGTTGGTGATCTACATCTTCCTGTCGAGGTGCAAGGCAAGTCCGACGAAGCACCAGGGCCGTGCCAATATCCCCTGTAAGAACCTCTTCAGTAACATCCGACGTGGGTTCCTCATCAAATAAAGGAGGGCCAGAGTAATCAACATCCGTAGAGTCATCAATAAATAATCCTCAATTGCCGCCCATACGAGGACAAGAAGCTTGGCGATGGCCAAACTTGCCACAAGAAAAACATGGACCTGGCCGTTGTGGCCCGTTGGCACTAACAGCAGTCGGTTAGCGGGGCTGAGTAGGGGGAACCGCACAACGACTAGCCGGTAAACGAGTATCTGAAGGGGGTGGTGTCGAACCTGATCGTGAAAATGACACAGAAAAAGGACCAGCTGGGCGATGATTAAACTGACGCTCCAACAAAAGAGCACGTTGATGCGCCTCAGACACCGTCACGGGAGAAAATAAATTCAACACATCCTGAAATGGCAAACGAAGGCCGCCCACATATCGCGAGATGAGTTGGTCAGGTGTCTCTGTCAGATCATTCCGAGAGAGCAAGTGATAAAATTCCTCCGTGTATGCATCAACAGTGCGAGTCCCTTGGCGAAGGTTCTGAAATTTTTGGTATAAAGTGCGGGTGTAATTAAAGGGAAGAAATTCCGCACGGAGATACTTCACAAACTTCTCCCATTGAACCACTTTCGATTTTCCGTTACGAGCTCGATTAACCTTAAGTTGTTGCGACCAAGCAGTAGCACGACCTCAAAGACGGGTGCAGACTAATGCCACACGACGATCAGTAGGAACAACTTTAAACTCCATAATTTCTTCCACCGCGAGCAACCAATCTAACAACTCATCAGGTTCCATGCCGCCGTTAAACTCTGGAATATCCAATTTAAATCCTGAATCCCAACGAGAGTGGGACGGAGCAAATAGGTTGTCGATCGTTTCATCTTCATCAGAAGAGAAAAACTCCGCATCTTGAGGACCTACACCTTGCCCTGGATGTGGCCGACGTTGTGCACGATGGATCTGGGGGGCGTTGGCTTGAGCTTCGAGCAATTGTACCACATTCGCCATCTGGTGAGTAAGTTCTTCCAGGCGCTAGTCAAGAGCATCATTCTGTGGCTGCTGTCGAGGCGGCATGATGCGGGATCGGTGACTGGCAACTGGATACCAACTGATGCAGCAAGCGTGTAGAACAGACGAAGAACCAACTTACGAACTCCGTTGATACAGAAGTATACCGGAAGACGCAGAATTAGGGAAAACCCTAGAAAACTTTATATCTCCAAAACTGCCGTCAAAATAACGAGAAGCAGACCTACTTATACTAAACAAAAGTTTGACAAATTGCTAATTGGTCCAAACTAAATAATATTAATAAAACTAACAATCAAACTTATAAAAGGACTTAAAAGTGGCGTGAGTTTTCATCTCCAGCATTAATCATACCATATTTCTTTAATTATTAGCAGCAGCTTCATTTCCATCACAATTCAAGCCATCCATCCTATAAGATCAATGGTTATGATTTAATATCATAATTAGCTGGTTCAACCAGCTTTTTTTGGTCACGACGGCATAAAAAGAAGAGTGAGAAATTTGATGCAGCATTACTACAAATAAGAAAGGAATGAGAAAAAAAAGGAAATCAACTAATTACTCGAATACACGAAACAAAAATTGGGAAGAAAGAAAATAATCTATTGCTACATATACCAAAATTTAAAAAGAAGAAGAAGATTAAAAATAAAACATAGGCCAATAAATTAAGCTGAGGCAGAATCTGCTCTAAAAAAAATCTTTTTTTATTTTATATATATATATATATAGGGTGTGGATCTGGTAGTAACATCTTTATATGAGTCCGTAGGAATCAGCATAAATATCACTTACGTGATTAGGGATGACAATTGTTCGGGTACTCACCCATTAAGCATTTCCCAAACTAAAACCCGTGAAATCTTTTTACACCCAAACCCGTCTCAAACCCAATTAAAAAATAGTTTTAAAACCCGTACCCGACCCAAATCCATTGTGTAATATCCGTTTATTACTCGCTAAAATTCCGAATATTAAAAAGTAAATATCAAATCACACAATATTATACATAGAATTAAAATTTCACTAAAATTAATTTCAAAGCAACGTACTACGTACTAACAAAATTTTAAAACATAAGTATAAATAGAAAATTCTAAAATAAATATCAAAACAAAGTACTTCCTCCATTCACCAAATAATGTCCAGTTTACCTCTAAAAAAATCTTCACCAAATAATGTCATGTTTACCTTTTCATATAACACTACCCTCTTTACTATCCTGAAATTACTACCATTTGCCACTGATGGACCCACCATTTATATTAGTCTACAATTTTAACTCCTAATTAAACTCACTAATTATACCCACTAATTAAACCCAACCCATTAATTAAACCCAATACCCAGCCCAATCCATCTGTTAGCCCTCATATCACTCACTCTCTCGATTTGTCTCTCAAACCTAATCTACTCTGCGGCGCTGATGAACTCCACCACCGATCTTCCAAACTCTCATCGCACTTATGAACAAGAGATGGAATTGGCGGGGGAGATGGTGCTTGAAACATTAGATCTATCGTCTTCCTCTCATCTTCCAAACCGTTCTCTACATTTCATCTTCGATTCGACCTAGAATCAAGATGATTCACTTCTATCACTCTCACAACTTCCATCGATGGCGGTGGATTTATTTCTGCCGCCCTTTGGATCGAAGGGAGTTGATTTCTCCCGAGCGACTCCAGCTACATCCGACAAAGGAATGTTCGTGCCGAAAACTCCATTAACAGCATCGGATACTCCAGATTCACCATATCCATCTCTTAATGTGGATGCTTTCTTGGAGAGGATGGTGCCTACGGATCCTTATTACTTTATGATGTTTGAGTGTGCTAAATTTTTTAAAAAAAAAGGCTATTGAAGCCTGCGCTACTAGAAATTGCTCAATCGATAAAAAAAACCCTCCCGGGGTTTCATCAGGTTATTGCGTTCTAAATAACTCAATTTTTTGGTGTTGGGGGCTGGTGATGTCAGTAGAATTGTGATGCTTATTTCTTGAATCTGACTTGTGGGGCTTTTGAATTGTGATTCTATTGGGTGGTTCTTGTTAATTATTGTCTGCCATGAACTGATAGAACATGATACTACATCCAGACTCCTTATGATGATAAAGTTGCCTATTTAGATACATGATGCTCACTTGATCTCTGTCTGAGGAGATTGTTGCCTTCTGGTTTGGTATTCTTAATGTGAATGTTGGTTGTTAATTGATGCCACCATTAGGTTCTTAGAAACCTAGTTTTAGCAGGCTCAATTATGTGCATAATAAGTCAATGATGATTTCATTTTCATTGATTCAAAATGAGACTACATATGTTCCAAAAAACAACCAACAGAGACATTTACATTCCAAACAACAAAATAACTAACCTTTGATGTTTGTCCCTGTAAACTTGTTGCCAAAAAAAATTGTCTACTGCTCCTACTCTCCTATGTTTACTTAATGCATTCCATTCACTAAGTCTTCAAGTTTGTATGGTGCAGTATGCTCTTCTTCATTGATTTGCATGTTCAGATACTCCATTGCCTCTTGTACTATCTCCTCCACCATTTCAATGTATTATGGAAGTGCATCCTCACTTGTTAGTCTGTCTTTGCCAGTGTGTGAGATTTTATAGTTATTGCAACCCTTCACTTTGATGATTTCACTATAACACCCTTGCAAGGTTAAATACACATCATTCAGTTTGTAGCTCTCATACCCCTCAAATGCCTCTGTCACATTTTTTTATCAAGTCTTCAACTGTTCTTGCATTCTTCTGATCCTTAATTGATTGAATAGATCTGCAAAATCCTAAGTCATTGACATTAGTGTCAGGGGAGTTTGATGGTTGACAAATCAGTTTGATATTGAATCCATCATTTTGTGTTGCTGCTTGAAATTCTGGATCTATGTTAGAGATGTGTGGCTTTGCATTATCTTGCTGAATAAAGATGTTTCTGCTTACACCTTTTGGCCACTTCTGTTTAATTGTGGGTACAATATGCCATAAATGAATGATAAAATGATGAATGTCATGATATGATAAACCGGTTATGAAGAACTAAATGACTAAATAACGAATGTGGTGTGATTCTGATAGTAAAAGAAAGTAAGATAACTTACTTGTTGAATGAAACATTCTATCGTAACATGTTTAATGATTGACTGAATTACTTTTGTGGTCATGGTGCCCTTCTGTCTGTTCTTGGAATTTCTTGCTGATGGTTCTGTAAATATAAAGGGAAATATCTCAAATTTTCCATCAAATATCACATTTGAAATGCAGTCTGTGGCCTTGAAACAACTGAAATGAACATGATTTTTTTCAATAAAGTTCTTTGATTAACATGTTCTGTATGGCTCATTCTCATCTGGCAGCAAGTAGTCTCTCAGTGATATCCTACTGAGATTGAACCACTTCTCATCAATGTGTATGATGTTGTACATCGGCTGAAAATATATTTTTCCATTTGCAAGTAAGCAGAGATAGACTTCATTTCAATCTAACAAGCTTGTTTGCATCAGTCAAAAAAGGCTTGATAGCATTTGTATGTGCTCTGACTTTCTTGGTTTTAATTCACTTATGAACAAGCCCTACTGATACTCCAAGGTTTGTTGCAAGCTTACTTATGCTTGTTCTCTCAAGGATTGACAATCCTCTCATTTTTTCTTCATCCAACAGTTTTCTATCTTGATGAATGCATCCTTTTTTCTTTGATACTAAACTGACAGGCTTTTCCAAGTTTCTTTGGAGCAGAGCAGCCTTCCAGATTCTAAATACCGTTCTAACATCAATGTGGAAGAGAAGGGAAGCTTCCTTTTTGGCACCATGACGAAGTTTGTTGTCATGGCTGTTTTGGAGCAACCATTGTGCAACAACATTCTTCTCTGCATTTGTCAGATTCTTTCGAGCCACTCCGTTCTTCATCTCAACTGTTTTTGTATTTATGTCTCTTGGAGAGTTGGTGGAAGTGAATATGTTTGTAAATGAATGTTGTGGTTGTATTTATATGCTTGTTTAGGTAGCCTAGTTCGAATTTCCCCTCCATAGGAAAAGTAAGAAGGTGAACAGTTTTTAGTGTGGGAAATTTGAAGTTTATGTAAAAACTGAAATGTTGATTAAATTAATGGAAATGAATTCCCTCCTTTTTTTATCAAATCATTGTCCTTCTCTCTATGGAATACATACAAGTTTATTTCTCATTTCAATGTTATTCTCATTTCAATTCATTACAGTTTGTGAATATGGAAAAAAAAAAATCAAATTAAAAGCAGAAAAAATACCATGACTTAGCTTACAGGAAAAAAAAATTCATAAAAAATCAAATTAAAAGCAGTAAATATGGAAAAAAAAAATACCATGACTTAGCAACAAAAAAATCGAGAACTCTTCCTTTCAAAGCAGTAATGGATGTAGGCAAAAAAAAAAGGTGAAAAGGATTAAGAAACTAATCAACTTTATTAACACTACCCCTACATCCTAACTTTTACCCCACTAAAAATAACTTTATTAGTTTCCTTAATCTCGCGCCGACCCTCAAATGGGACATTATTTCGTGAATGGAGGGAGTACTACTTAGAAACAAAATCTTCGATAAATAAATTAACATATTCATACATCCTATGTAAAGTACTAAAATTTCGAGTTGAATGAGATCCTAAAACAACAAAAATAAGCAAATGGTCATTATCTCATGCAGTATTTGAATAAATTATTAAAAAATTAATATTTATACTAATATTTACTACTATAATTCTACTATAAATTATACATATAATATTTTTTTGTCTTAGACTACCTCCGATCCCCAAGTTTTTTTCTATCTTTTCTTTTTGGGAAGGTCCTCAAGTTTCTTCCCAGCTACTTTTGGACATTACACTACAATAAATTATTATCTTTTACCCTTACTTTATCAATCTATTTACCTAAAATACCACATATGACCCACCACTATCTCGTTAATTAATATATCACTACCCTCAATATGAGACCCTTTATCCACTCACAACAAATTCAATCATTTTTTCTCTACTTACAACTAACTCAACAACTTTTTCCTTAATACCCGTGCCACTTATTCCTAGGAAAAGACTTGGCGACCGGAAGTAGTATATATAAATGGGTTTGGATAGCGGGTACCCGGAGGTAATTGTCCAAACCCGACCCAAATCCGTCGCGGTTTACATCCCAAAACCATTTAATATTTCTCAAACTTGCCCCACCAGGGTTTGGGAGGTGCGAATACCTGCAAAAATCCAACCCATTGCCATCCCTATACGTGATGCACAAAATACAGTAAATTAATGCACAAACATGTTAATGAACAAATTATACTAACTTAATACACAAATTATTTAGCACACTTTTAATGCACAAATAACAGTAATCTAATGTATCAATTAATCTGAACCATAAAATTAAACAAAAAATTAACAATCTAAATTAATTCCTAATTCTTAGTTTCTACCTAAGAATGAATTTCTATATGATCATCTCCCTATATAAATATAAACAAATCGATCATACAGTTCGGGGGAACTAGCTTAATGTCGTCCGCGGGAAGGGTAATATTAATCAAAATTGAGAGGTTAAGTAAATATTAAGTAGAAGATGAAATAGCAACAAAAAGGGGTGGTGGCGCAGTTGGCTAGCGCGTAGGTCTCATAGCTTCTGAGTTATCCTGAGGTCGGAGTTCGAGCCTCTCTCACCCCATTCCTTTTTTCCTTTTCCAATCCTCCAAAATTGTTATATACCACATTTTTCTGATTACATTTCATATATTGTATCCTCCAAATACCACATTTTTCTGATTACATTTCATATATTGTATCCTCCAAATACCACATTTTTCTGACTACGTATGCATTGATTTGTGCCCCAATTTCATGTATATTTCTATTTTGGATGAGAATTTAAGTGAACTATATTTATTGCACACTTATTTTTGCTTTTTTGTTCAGCAACTCACAATTACATATCCATTTCTTTTTCCATTGCTTGGCATCCTTGTACCTCAGTCGATAATTTTTCCAGCCTTCTACGTTCTTAAGAATCTTAAGCCCTCGAATTCGATGCAATTTGTTGAGATTCATAGACTAAGATATATAGAGGGTGAGCAGGCCGGTCCTGACCGAAAATGGGCCCTCTAATAAAAATGTCGGTTGCAGTTCGGTTCCGATTCCTTTGGCCATCTCTACCCTCTATCTTTCATATAACGACGCAATGTGACATATTTAAATACGTCAAAAACATATATTAATAAATAAAAAGACTTATTTGAAAATATTATAATTTACTAGCAAATATGAACTTATTACTAACAAAAAAAAAAGAACTCAACCCAAAAATTAAATCAATTGTTATTTGTGTTATTTTAGAGTACCACAAACATAATAAAACTCTTACTAATAGACGAACAGAATTAGAATTTGAAAATTGTGTCTAAAATTCTTATGTATAAACAAATTAACACATAGAGAATATAGATTTAAGAAAAGAAAAACATATGTAAATATTGTGTCGAAAATTATGAATAAATTAATTCATAATCCTCTTGTTCTATTCTATTAATAATATTTAGTATGAAAATAATTAGTAATATATAAAAGAAAAAACTTAAAAAGAAATTGGCGCTGAATATATGTAGGATTGGTATAAATTTAATTGAGGGTCCATTTTAAAAGAAATCCCCACCCACATATTGATTGGGTAGAAAATGAATAAACGAAAAAGTAGAAAATGAATAAACGAAAATTGAACCTTGATCAAACCTTAAGATTCTGGGGCCCCTAAAATTTTGGGGCCCAAGGCCGTCGCCGGGCTCGCCCACCCTCAAGGCCGGTCCTGAGCCCTGAGGATGAGTAAGGGAGCACGGGAATCGACGGGCGTTGTGTGTGTGTGAGAGAGAGAGAGAGAGAGCGCTTTAAGGTTAGGACGACGTTCTCCTTTGATATTGATATAAAAAAAAAAAAATGCAAACGAATTTAGAAAATGTCTGAGCCCGGGTTCGAACCGGGGAGTCGGGGACCTCTAGCGTGTGAGACTAGCGTCATAACCAACTACACCACCAAGACAATTTGTAATACTTTTTAACTTAATTTTTCACATCCCAGTCAATCGTTTCCTCTGTCTCATCTACACATATACCATCTTTTTTGCTCCACAAAACTGCTCTGTGCAGTAAGTAAAGCAATTTGTATGTATAGGGAAGAAGATATCAATCCCGCAGCCAAAACATTGTAAATTCAAATCGATTTCTCAACAACAATACATTCTATCTTATATTCTGCTTCTCTACTCCCTATATGTTGGTATGAGAAATGTTAGATATATCTTCTACTCGCTAACCATAGAAACGAAATATTTTCTACTCCCTCTTCAATCAGCCTTGCTGCTGTGGCCATTGCTCTCAAGCTTAGGATGAGCAGGCGCCATGAGGAACATCTTCAAGTTCTTGTAAAGTTCCTTCGTCTTCTCTAAATTGATCGCATGCCCTGCATTCTTTAGAACAACGAGCTCTGCGTTGTTTTCCAAGTGCCTGTGATCAAACCATAGTATATTAGATACATAGATGCGCCTTTTGCCTCCAAGAAAAGTTACACGAATGCATACGGAGCAAAGGATGAAACAGTGTTAGTATAGTTGAAACTGCACCTTACTAATCTATGAGCCAACTCCATAGGGAAAATCTGGTCGTGCTCTCCCCAAATTATCAACGTAGGCTGCAAGAAGAGACGCGCAATCTTAGCAATGCTCGTGAGATATAATAATTTGGAAGGTGGGAATTATGATCAACACCTGAGTGATTTTAGGCAGATTGGAGAGCTTTTTATCCTTGTGCAACGCGTAGATCAACTCTTTTCGTTCTTGAAGGTTTTCTGTACACATTACCTGCATATTGGAAAACATCCAAGAAAGGATCAGATTTGGAAGAAAAAAGAGAAATCACACTCTTCAACAGAATTTAGCAACATATATCCACAATCACATAAATCAGAACTTCAACTCCAATCATTATCTTGTCTTGACTTCATTAAGTGAAAATGAGGACGTGCAACTGCAACTTCATTGGTGAAACCAAGTTTAACAGAGAAGAAATAGCAAGAATACGCGACATGTCAGCATACATTCACCATAGATTCATCTATAAGAGTTATCATTGCTTCACATTAGAATATGCTAGCTCTTATCTAGGATTCATTTAATCAAGCGCTAAAACTCAATCACAATCGCGATATATTCAATCTTGAACGACACTTGTATAAACACAGTCGTGACAAATATTGCCAAATCCAGTGACATAATACCAACACATGATCTAGACAACACAAAAATGTCTAGGAATACCTAACAATGCATTCAATGTCGATAAATCTCAATATCAACACAGTCACAACCGTTGCAATATTTGACATATCAACACAACACTGATCAACACAAAAATGTACTAATATCGAAGGATCATTGCTCAACATCATCAATGGAAAATGGCATACAATCTCGAATAACACTAGTATCAACACAAAAATGTATTGACACAAAACGATCATATCACCCCTTCACATCCACCTAATTAAACAACGCATTCTATCAATATCAACACAAATCACAATTCCCCTGCCAAATTTGAACTTAGAAATCAACATAAAAATCGAAACTTACATCGATGAAATCGGAAAGAAAGCAAGAAGGCACATTCTTGGCCGGCTTGTAAAAGGAGAGCCTCATCAATTCCCTCAACTTCTCCGGCGACTGCGCCAGCAAAATGTCGATGGCCTCATCCACACTCTTCACCTTAAACAAACCCTCCTCCATATCCCTCTCCTCCAAACAAACCCCAGCGCAGCCGATCACCACACGCTCGACCGCCTCCGGGAAGTGCGCCGCCATGTTGTAGGCCACGAAGCCGCCGTAGCTGAGGCCCACGACGCTCATCCGGCGCACCCCCGCCGCCTCCATCGCCCGCACCAAGCACTCGGCCTGGAACGCCTCGCTCCGCTCCGGCCGCGTAGTGTAGGATTCGCCGAAGAAGAGAAGGTCCGGCACGTAGACGTTGAACTTGGCCGACAGCGGCGAAACGAAGTCGTTCCACTGCCACATTGCGTTGGCGCCGATTCCGTGGATGAGGAGCAACGTGGGCTTCTTGGGCTTGTGGGTTTTGGGGCCCCAGTAGTGGACCACGGTGCCGTCGCCCAGGTCGGCGGTGGTGGAGCGCAGGCCGGCGGAGGAGAAGGACCACCGGTAGCACCGGTCTCTTGATGATGTGAAGCTGAAGCATACCATTTTTATTTGTGTTCCCCCTTCAAATTCGTGAGGAGTAAATACAAATACTTATCGCAAGTTTCTTTATTAGTTTGAGGTGAAAATTTGGATGATGAGATTCGCCGGAAAGTTGAATGTTTGCTGAGTAGGAAAGTTAGGACAGTCGCCAGTTTATCAAATGTACCCCCGGTTAATTATTATATTCATTTTATATACTTATGATATAGAGTCATCACTTCGTTTTTTTTTTTTTTTTTTTCTTGTTTAGGTTATGTTAATTTATGCAATTTAAATCTATTATTATTCTCATTATATTAAATTTAATACTACTATTTTATTAATATTGGGGATTAGTTTTTTTTTTTTTTTTACTTTATCTCGTAGTATATGTTAATTTATACTAATTTAAATCTGTTATTCTAATTATATTAAATTAAATATTTTACTATTAAGATTGGGGGCTACCCCACTCCTAGCTAGATTGATTGCTATTTATACAATTCATAAAAGATGGCCAGATCCACTTGCCATTTGTGGCATGAGGTAAATGAATAGTTGTAAATTGTAATATAAGAGGTGTCCACGTTAAATAAATGATTTTTTTTTTTTTTTCTGAATTAGCCAATTAGGTACGGTGGTTGGGACTTGGAACATGGAAAATTAATGGAAAATAGGAATACGTCTTACTCTTTGGTATTGTCGACTTGTACCACGTTTCTTTCTTTTTCTTTTACTTTTTCACTTGTACATAAACCATTTTCTAATACAGAAAACACGTACGAATGATATTTTCAATTTTTTTGTCGAAATAGGACATGGTAGTTCAACGACAAAAATCACAGATATTCATACCACATGTGTGGGAATGTCCAATATGCTGCGAAATGTATTGCAGGTGCTGAAATGGACGGCCCAGATCTATTTGAACTTTTTGTAATTTTCTTTTAGATTTCATTTAATTTTATTCTAAAAATTCTATTTTTATATTTTCTTTTAATACATTTTGCAACCATGGTTTGGCATCAATGTCGAGACCTTTTCAGTGTATCCTTAAAATCTGCATGTCAACTTCCTTTGTTGTACTTTTGTACTTATTTAATTTCATATGTTATTTAGATTTTATATTTTCTAACATAATATTATGCTTTGTACTTATTTCCATAAAATCTTCCTGTATATTTCTAAATTGAGAAAAATTATGTAGTTAATATTTTTTCGTTTATGTTATGAATATTATTTGTTAAGTTAATTTGTTGTAAAATATAATTATTTTTAGTGATATAATAATTGGTTGTGGGTTATTTTAATTTTTTTGTGACCATGGCTGATTTGGTTAGATGGCTAAATAACACATTAATTCGACAATTTGTATTATGGCCCATCATTCAGTAGATGTAAATACGACCCAATAAACCCGAATATGTTTAAGGCCACTTTTTTTAAGTTGTTTGAATAAAATTTTGTATTATCACATAAATAATTGTTAGTTTGTATTTATATTTTTTGTGAAATAGGACGACTCATTTAATGCATGTCACTCAACTGCTGCTCGGAAACTGAACAGTCTCTTTATCTCCAATAAGGGAATAACGTATGAAAATGAAATTAAACTTTTGATTTGTTATTTGTCTTATTCACTCTTATTCCTCAATAGCATTGAATGCTTCCCCTCAAGCACTACATTTTCCATTATTGAGAGATAAATTTACTTTTTAGTGTGAAATCCACTGTCAGAGAGAAATGGGTTAGTCGACAACGAAGAATAACCTCACTTTGGACGAGCTGTAGGCTTGATCTGCATTATTTTCGGTGTTGAAATCTGAAATCGTGAAGGGAAAAGAGAAGATGCCTTCGGAAGGTAATGTTTTCCATATTATTTCGTTTTTCCTGCGATTGAAAGCATTGAAACCCTCTATTTTTTCTTTCCTTGTTCTTTTATATATTGAATCTATTATTCTGTTTTCCTACTTCTTTCATTTCTTTTCATACTTGTGTGTATATGTGTTGAATCGATTTTTCTGTTTGGGTGAATTTTGTTTGCCTACTTCT
This sequence comes from Schizonepeta tenuifolia, assembly GCA_029490685.1. Taxonomy (NCBI): domain Eukaryota; kingdom Viridiplantae; phylum Streptophyta; class Magnoliopsida; order Lamiales; family Lamiaceae; genus Schizonepeta; species Schizonepeta tenuifolia. Next base: position 20,975,009 of record CM055958.1, read on the forward strand.
TGTTTTTATTATTTCGTTGGTTTGTGTGCTTGAAGTGTATGAAATTTATTTCCCTACTTTTGGTTTAATTTATTTCGTTTTTAATTTGGTTGAATGGTGTGAAAGTATGAATTTTTTTTCCTACTTTGTGTATATTTTATTTGGAGTTCTGTGCTTATGAAATGATTTGAATTCTAAAATTGATTTAGGTCATTTTTTAGGGTTCTATAATCGAGTTTTGTTCTGCTATTGTTTCATATTTTTTGTTAAAGCTGCATATTTCAAGATTTTATGCAAAGATTTTTGTATTGGGTATGGTGTGTTTACTTGTTCCATAATTTTTTGTAATTATTTGTTGGTCCAGAAGCGTGTGTTAGTGTGATGAATTTTTTTGTCATTAGGCTATTTATATCTTTTACAGTTAATGTTTATTATTTAAAAATTAGCGTTCATGGATTGATGTTTACGTTTTTGAGTTTTTTTTGGTATAGGTGCAAATGTTTCGGCTCGGTGTCATTCACAAGCTGTAATTGAGTTGATTTATCAAACTCTAGATGAGGAGAATCTGCAGCTCTTTAGAAATGGTCCCTTTGGTCATTTGATGAATTTACAGCATGCAGCCCAAAATTTTCAATGTCAATTATTTTTTCACTGCATGAGATTATTGAACCAATCCAAACGTCGAAAAGGGTTATTGGTCTTTAATTTTAATAATTCTGAGATTTCTTTTTCTACTCGTGTCACAACCCCAAATCCCGAGGGACGGCAGAAGCCGGGGTGCGACTGGGATTAGATTAAAGAAACGGGGAAGAAGGGGGCTACTGAACTAAACACACATAAGAGACATCATGCATACTATGAACAAGACTTTATTTACATAAAGGAAGAGTTAATCTCAAAAGATCACTCGACAGAAGTACACCGAAAGAAACTAAGTTAAGACAGATCTTAGTCTACAGTGATAACATATCTGTATTTCAAAAAAAACACTAGAGTTCTGCAGCGGAATTTATGGTTCATACTATCTACAGTCTTCCTAAGACAACTTTATTCAACCCTCGCCGCTTCCATCGCTTCAACCTGCACATTTAGAAAATACATGCAGGGCTAAGTACAAAAGTACTTAGTGGGCACGTTGCCGAAAACATAATTCATAAGTATAAATAATTTGGCATCTTATAACCGTAGCGCATCGGGGTTTTGTTGAAAAGGCCCGTGCCTACTAAACATTTTCTGACTGATTGGTATAAAGCAGCTTGCGCAAGCATTTTTAGAGTATGTTATGTTCAATCTTGACCAAAGCTAATTCACCGTGGCTGGTTACCCCTCAACAGGATACCGCATACACCACAGGTTACAAAGTGCACTAACTCTGGAAAGCACTTAGCAGCTAACTCAGAGCCGATCGTTAGTTAACCTAGTTAGATTAACTCTAAAAGTCTGGAAAACCCGAAGGTTAACTCAGAAATCTGGTAAACCCGAAGGTTAACTCAGATAGGTACAAGAGAACTCACATAAAATATTAGAAACAGTTTATGCCAAGATTATCACTTTGAAAACACAATTATCAAAGCGATAAATAATACTTTCGAGTTGTGGAAAAATCCACATTTTATTTGATATAGATAAAAGCCCACCTTGTAATACAGAACTAAGAAGCACTAGCTTCCGATCTTCTGATCTTCCATCCTTTCTTTACTGCTGGCTTCCTCCTTCATCGTAAAATAATAATACTTAAAATCGGGTCGCAAAATATAATCGATCATTGAAAATCGAAATAGGTTTTAGTCGTTTCATTTCTTTAGGCAATTGCACGCTTACTAAATTGATTTTACTTAAACGGGATCTAGACTCGTACAAATCCCGGTTAGAACTCGAAAGGTCTCATACTCGACTCTTAGGTCAGTAGAGAGGGTAGTCGATAGCTCAATACGACTTAAAAGATCATAAAGAACTAAGTTGGAAAAGAATCAACTTAGGAAAATAAGTTTTAGTTCATTATATGACTTATGTATTTTCACGCTTAACTAGATTTCTTTACTTGAACGGATACGAGATGAGATCTCGTCTCGTTTAGCACTCAAAGCTCCTTTCTTGACACTGGGGTCAGTAGGAAGATAGTCGTTAAGTTATTACGACCTAGACGATCGAAAGAAACTAAGTTGCGAACGAAACATCTTAAAAGAATGAAATCTGAAAATTCATTGCGCAAGGCAGTAACTCTGGGGGCTGCCCAGAACAGGGGAACTGGAAACAGGGGATGAGCTCTGTACCGTTTGAAAGCTTGGGATGTCTAGTTTACGCTCCAATTTACGGATCGCAAATCCGATAAACGAGCTAAAAGATATTACAGTTTCCGGCAAGGATCGCAAAACTGCCGTGCTAACCCTAGTTGCTCGATAGAATCGACGTATAACTTCCTAAGTTCGTTCTAAGTTCTCGTATTCGATTTCTTATGAAACTTGACCCTCAAGGCAGTCAACACGTACCCCCGTACGTGATAAACTCCTTCTCAAAACTCGTCCAAAAGCACGACGTTCTAAACGTCGGCTTTCAACTATCAAGTACTAAACCAAAGCAATTAACAATTTCTCGTTTCTAGATCTCGACTATCACTATAACTCATATTATAAAAGCTCGAAAGCTCATGACGTCAACTACAAAGTTATACCTTAGTCCATCATAAACAATATTATCAAGTTAGAATTCTTATTCGACTTCTCGGTTATTAATTACGACAAATTGTTCGTCTCTTACGAGATTTTAAAAGTTATCGGATTTCGTTCATTTTCTACGTCATCAAACATCATCTAACGAGATTCATTTTCATGCACATCATCACTTCATATCATCACTATATCTCAACTTAATTCGAGATCTTCGTCTCTTACCAATTCAATAATTATTTTAGAAAATTCTAAATAAATTCATAACATCATCTAATGTCATTAGAAACCATATTCTATCATCATTTCATCAATTAAACCAAGCTATATCAAACCCCTAATTAATACCTAAAAATCGGTATTTACACAAAGATTAAGAGAGTGATTTTCTTTATTAATCAACACCATTTAACTCTTAATCATACTATTATAACATCAATTGATCAAATGAAGTCCAATTACACATTAAAAAGCAAAAACCCCCAATTTCAAACCCTAAACCCTAGAACTCGGTTTCAACAAATCAAAGGCTTTCGATTTCTTTTTGTTTTAATCCATAATCGATCACTTCCTAAGCATGATTATAACATCAATTGAAGAATTCCAAAAATCCTACACATTGCCCTAAAATTTCGGTAATATCATAGAGTTAGGGTTCTTGATTTTCAATCAATTTTGATCCTAGAAATCATATCCAATCACAACTAATTTCACTAATCGAAGATCAAAACATCTAGTTCATCTTCCTCAATATCGATCCCAAGAAGAAAATAAAAAGAAAAGGAATCAAAATGGATAGGATTAGAGAGAAGATGATTACCTTGATCTTTACTAAAGGAAGTAAGAGAATTTGATGGTTGGATGATGACTTGTGTGATTTCTTGCTCAAGAACTTGGAGATCCAACAATGGAGAAAATGAAATGAAGATGGGAGAGAGGAAGAGGGCTGCCGAGTTTATGAGGGGAGGGAGGAGATGAGAGATTTTATTTGTTATAAGGTATTACTTTAGGGTAATATGTGTAAAGTAGGAATAGTATTAGTAATAGGTGTCACCAATACTTAGGATAAAAAAAAAAAAAAAATATCTAAGCTTGAGAGAGAGACCAAGTCGGCTATAAGAGGGAAAAGAAGGAAAATACGCGCTTTTCCGACGCGATACGACGTTACGGAAATCGAACGACGAAAAACGTAGCTCGGCACAAAATCGTCACGATCCGATTCGTCCAAAAATTTTAACGTATTAAACTTAATCGGAAAATAATATTTATAAAATTAATTCCGACAAAAACTCGGGACGACACAGTCCGAGTTTCGTCCGGAAAATCATAAAAACGAACTTTCTCGGGCGAGTTCGTATCGCGATTTCGTGAATGTAAAAATCAGACGGTTTTCCGTTTTGAGTTCCAGAACTAAAATTTTTTCGTACGCAATAACCCTAAATACAGTAGTCGTCTAGCTGACTTCCGTAATTTATTTTCGGAAATGGATTCGACCGTTAGTCTTAGAATTTTAAATCGTAAACTTAGGCGTGCAAAGCCATTTTTATTATTAACTTTAAATTTTTAAGAACGTAAAGAATTTTCGGGGTATTACAGCTCGTGATTACTACTTGATGTCGGGTTTGAAGTTTGGTCCGTTAGAAGAATCTCCCACAACCTCTAATTTATGGAAATTTTCTTTTGGGGAAACAAAAACTCTGACTATGAGGAAAGTGAAAGAAACCTTCAAACTTTCAAAAACTTTTAGTGTCGATGGTGCTGGGGGTGGGGAAACTTGTTTGAAGCTTGCACATGTGCTGTTTATCTACGGGGTTCTGTTTCCTCGTGATACGGAGGGCAAAAAATTGGATATGCAGTATTTGCATATTTGCGACGACATTCAAAGATTGACTGACTATCCTTGGGGGCTGGTTAGCTATAAGTTCTTTGTGCATGAGTTCTTTAAATCTTGTGATAGGATGAATCGTTTAGTGAAGAAGGTTAGTGGGAAACCTGGTGGGGAGCCGAATTACAAAATATTTGGATTCCTATTTGCATTTCAGTTTTGGATTTATGAAATATTTCCTTCGATTGGTGCGGATTGTGGTGAGAGTTCAGCCGGGATTGAGAATATATACCCTAGAGTGCTCCGATGGAAAACTGCACCGGGGCAAAGGCCATTTAAGCATTTGAAAGATTTGTTTGGCGATGCTAAGGTTGTGGTAATTCCACTTTGACCATTTGTTATGATTTTTTTCATCCTTGAAACCCTAAACTTTGACAAATATATATAATTTGTTTTTGCAACATCCTCTTATCATGTTTGATGAAGAGCAATTGAGAGTATCTGCAATTGAGCAGTATTTGGATGAACAATTTGAAGTGTTGGTGGAGGTGGACCAGGAGCAAGAGCAGGAGCAAGAGCATGAAGAGCCTCCTGAGGTAGAGAAAAGATCAGCAAAGAGGAAGCTCAATTTAGAGCCCGGTGAATGTTCAATGAAGGCTGAGACAAAGCGGCGTGATGGTTTGCGTTCTCGCAGCATGGGAGGGTGTAAAGATGAGGCTCCACCGGCTAAGACGGAAGAAGATGACGAGGGTTCTGAACAATCTTTCCCATCCATTTCAATACCGGATGCTAAGGTAACATATTTTCCATTACTTTTGTAATTTGTTTCGTTAGTCATTATCATTTGTATAATCTGTTGTTTCCTTGTTCGATGCACAACAAATGTAGTTTATGCAAATGGTGAGTTCAAGGCTTCAACGATTGGAAGCTGCTAGTACCTGCACGAATGCTAAATGTAGCATTATGAATGACACTTTGGGTAAGATTAATGAAAAATTGGGCCATATATTGGAGTTTATTGATGCCCTCCGTGGGAATAATAGCATGGGAAGAGGGTCAGCTCCACCTACTGACCTTGGGACTGAGGCAATGCGGGGGGGTTCCGATTTTTTTAAGTTAGTGCTGATGAAGGGAAACTTATGAAAATTCCAATTGTGGATTTATCCTCTGGCCACATAACTAATATTGATTTTCTGCCCGATGCAGCTGATGGTGATGATTGTTGGGATGATTTGGATGATGATTGTGTTGATGAATATGGACAAATTAGGATGGTTCATGTTGATGATGCCGTAGAAGAACAACCAGTAGTTGTTGATGCAGTAGCTGCTGATCCCATTGATCTTTTGAATGATGTTGTTGATGACAACTTGGATGCTGACGTTGTGAAAAACGATGGTGTTGTGGATAAGAATGAGTTACCGGTGGAAGAAGAGAACTCATTTGATGAAGTTGATATGAATAAGCTTTCTAGTTTAGTGCACGAGATTACCGTGGATATCTTAGGCATTGAGTCAGTAGTGGGGGTGACTGGTGAAGCAGAAATGAAGGAGAAGATTGTGGGTGGTGAAGGGCGTGTGGATGAGGACCATGTTGCTCCTTTGAATGATGAAAAATTGGTGGAAGTTGGAGAAGATGAGCTGCTATTTCCCGGTGAAGAAGTAAATAAGAAGATGCTTGTGGGCGATGAAGGTAAAGCGGAAGAGGAGCAGGTTGTCCCCTTGAATTCTAAGAATGTGGTTGTAGTTAAAGATGATCCATGTCTTGGGCCCACTCAGATTGAGAAACGGATGATACCTAACACTATGTCAAACCCAGTTGTTGTATCCTCGAGCAGCGAAGGTTCGTCATCATTCAATGAAAGGATTCGTATTTGGAAGTGGCGAGGGGGTCGACCGGTGGCGAGTCGTTTTGCTGAAGCCAAGCAGCCTCCCATGCATGCAGACTTAGTGGCTACACCATTTGATCCTCTCAAAAAATACGATGATGCATTTGTAAAACCCTTCAGAACTTGGTATCAAAATCAAGGTCATGAGAGGTAAATTAGGATTTCCTTGTTCTTCTTTTTGTTTATACCATGTTCTTGTTTTAATCTGCTAGAATAATATGTGATTCACACTATATTTTGTATCATTTTCCCAGATCATTCTGGCTGTGAAGTTATTGCCCTTTTAAGGTTGGAGTGTGGTTCTTTGATACTTTGACTAAGAAATACGACTGGCTGAAGACTCAGGTATTTGCTTTATTTGGGTATTATGGTTTGTTGAGAGTTTGAACAGAATGAAGTAATCTGGTTTTAACTTAGTTTAAGTTGTTATTTATAATTTGTTGTAGAATTGTGATGCACTCTTGAACCTTCTACTTTTCAAAGCAAATCTGAAACCTAACTTATTCCTCACGCGTTGGACGCTTGTAGAAAATTGGGTTTGGATATTATTTCATCCAATTTTGTATTTTTTGGAAGCTTTTCTCTCAATCATTATATATTGGGTCTCCATTTATGATTCTTTATTTATGCTATGCAGAATTATTTTTATGCTATCGACGTAACACCCTTTCGCAGTGCTCTCTTGACTTATGCAACCGGTGCACTGCCTGAATTGTATGGAAAACCGTGGAGAGAGGTTGATCAGGTTTGCGGCTATTTTATGTTTAATTGTTCGTATTTGAGTCAAGTTTGAGGGTAATTTTAATATATCTGCTGACTTAATTGGTGAGTTTTTGATAATATGTTGGAGTAGTTTTGCAGATGTTGGTGAGAATAATAAAAGCGGGAGAACATAGGAGAAGGAATAAAAAGAAGCGAAAGAATGCCGAAAAATGATTGAGCCGGCGCTCAATGTGGTGAGCCGCCGCTCAACGTCAAACGAAGGACGACGAAGACCGTAAAAGGGTTGAGCCGGCGCTCATTTCGTTGAGCCGCCGCTTAACCCCATAGATTCTCTTCGCCGCCGCTCACGTTCGTTCGCCACCGCTCATTTCTTGCTTATTTGTTCCGTGTTTTTTATGAGCGGTCGCTCATTTGTTTTAGTTAGACTAATTTTAGTTCCGCGTGTTTTAATTGTGCGGTAGTTCTTATTTTTGAGCGAGAGCTCATTCGCTCATATAAATACTGTTCGCAACTCCATTTTAGGGATCTGGCTTTTTCTATTCGACACACCGCGACTATTCTTGGTTCTTGGGGATCTTTTTCACTTTTCTTCCTGTCGATTGCTTTATCAGATTTTTGTAAGGATCATTTACATTTCCATATTATCTAGTAATTGCTACTTGATTTTCCAGTCTTCATTGCTATATTTCCATTCGATCAAAATGTTTACTCTTTGTGTTTACTTTAATTCTGCATTATGAATATAATCTATTATTGTTATTTCTTTGATGTTTAGAATTTTTTATTGTTCATTTATTTACAGTTATTAGTTAAGAATTTCTAGAGCTAGGGTTTATATGATGATAGATTTATTTATTTAATTTGGTTTATATTATTTTATAGGTAATTTAGTATTTAAATTCAGTCTAGATAATAGAGAGTGAGAATGTCAGACCCAACCTATTGATTAGAGTGTTAGGATTTATTGCTTTCTGTGCATAGCATGATTAATTGCCCTGCTTAGCCTTCCTTGAGATACGACTTGGGTTAGCTTATCGCACTAGAGTGACCTCGTGCGATTACGAGTCAATTCATAGGTGTTGTGAGTTGAGTCAAATTTTGGCGCCGTTGCCGGGGAAGGCTTTAGGCATTTGGTTGTGTTATTTGTTTTCTGTGTTTATTTTGTTTTATTTTTATTTTGGCTTAGATATTTTTCTTCCCCCAGTGCGTTTGATCTGTTTGTTAAGTGTTGTGTATGCAAGGTCGCCGAAGCTTGAAAGTTCAGCTAGCACCTTACTTCGACAATATCAATCGACCTCGAGAGGTTCTATTTAGCTTGGGGGAAGAGTCTGAGCCAAGTTCTACCATTTGTGTGGAATCTGAGCTTCAGGGAAGAATAGTCTCTTATTCAAACCTGGAGGACTTTGCGGATAATAATTCTGTTGAGTCCAACAATTCGTTGGTAAACGGAAGTGATCGTGAAGAAGAAGTGCATTCTAACCACGACCAAGAAGATATGGCTGGAGAGGAAGCGCATAGGAACCTATTCTAGGCCTATTATTGAGGCCACAACGTCAGCCATTGTGCTTTCAACAGCCGTAAGGAATTATGATTTGAAGCATAATTACTCCAGCATGCTTTCATCTTTCTACGGCATGCCCAATGAAGACGCACTCAAATTTGTGCGTGAGTTTTGTTCGGTGGTGCAATCTTTTCCGCTGTTAGATCTCACAGAAGACCAGCTAAAGCTTAAGTATTTTCCGTACACTTTGAAGGATCGGGCTAGGACATGACTCTTATCATTGCCGTCAAATTCCATAAACACGTGGATGGACGCTTGTGAGAAGTTTATGCTGAAATTTTATCCCAACCACAAGACGCAGGAGATCAGAAATCAGATTATGAATTTTACGCAAGGTGCGGATGAGCCGTTCCACGAGGCGTGGGAAAGATTTCAAGAGCTGCTTAGGAAATGCCCACAACATCAGCTGGGACCGATTATGGTGAGCCAGTTCTTCTATGATGGGTTGCTTCAAACAGCCCAATTTATGGTGGACAACACTGCAGGGGGTAATATTGCCAGGAAGACCGCTACTGAGCTCAATGAGATTTTTCAGACTCTGGCTAAGAGCTCCCAACAGAAGTCGACCCGAGGAAGAAGGGTTGAGGCTAGTGCAGTGACACCTAACTATGAGCTGCAGAAGCAGGTAGCAGGAATGATGAGAGAGCTGCAGCAGCTCAAGATGAACCAGGTGGAAAATCCAACTCCTCCACCTCGTGAACCAAATACTGAGAATTGTGGTATTTGTGGAGATTATGGGCATGGAGCTAATGAGTGTCATAGAATGGGGGAGTACACACCAGAAGGGGAAGCTGAAGTTTATTCTGCTCAGGGATACTCCGGGAGACCCCAGTTTGAACAAAGACCTATGTACAATCAAGGTTCGAATTCTGGTTGGAGAGGTTAGCAGAACTCAGGGTGGAGGAATCAGGGCCCTAATCAAGGGGCTGGATCGATTCAAGGGAATCAGTTTCGCCAACCTCCACAACAGATGGGTTATTCTAACCAACAACAGTTTTACCCACCTCAGCAGCAATTTCCATTCTCTCAGCAGTAGAGTTTCAATCAGCAGTATCCACAGCAGTTTCAGCAGAACTCCCAGCAGTTTCAGCAATACCCGTAGAATCCAATGCAACAAGGGAATTTTCAGCAGCAGCAGTATCAGAATGGACCACAGCAGTACCAGAAGAAAACTCCCCCGAAGCCATCATTGAAAGAGACAATGCAATCTTTTATGGAGATGAGCAAGCAGAATATGGACTCTCAGGCAGCTACCATTAAGCGCCTTGAGACTACTGTTGGGCAACTTTCTGGTACGTTGAATCAGATGCAACAGCAGCAGCAGCCAGGAAAACTTCATGGGCAAGGGTTACAGCTGCACCAAGCTCAAGCTGTTACTTTTCTTCGCAGTGGAAGGGTGGTTGATAACAAGGTAGAAATGCCTGTTGTAGAGCAACCCAAGGAAGTTAGTGAGGAGAAGCCAGTTAAGGAGAAGCTTGCATTACAGGAACACGAGCAATCACAGATTGAGGAATCGGAGGTGCAGCTTCACAAGGCTACTAAGCCATATAGACCACCGGTTCCATATCCTAGCCGGTTGAGGAACGAGAAGCAAGATCAGCAGTTCACGGATTTTTACAATTTGCTGGCCAAGGTTAATGTGAACTTGCCCCTGTTAGATGTAATCCTGAATGTTCCGGCTTATGTGAAATTTTTCAAGGAGTTGGCCTCCAAGAAACGGAGGTTTGAGGATAATGAGAAGATCCTTGTATCCGAGGTTGCGAATTCTATCATGCAACAACCTTTACCGCCTAAGCAACGTGATCCAGGTAGCTTTGTTATCAATATTGCTTTGGGAAATGGGAAGGAAGCCTCGGGTATGTTAGATTTGGAGGCCGGGATTAATTTGATCCCTTACTCAATTTTTAAACAATTAGAGTTAGGTAATTTGAAACCCACTCGTATGTGTTTACAACTGGCGAACAGATCTGTTAGGTATCCTCGTGAGGTAGTTGAGGATATTTTGGTTCAAGTGGGGGGTTTGATTGTCCCGGTTGATTTTGTCGTGTAGAAATAGGTGAAGTGCATGAAAATGGGAAAGAGCATACTTTGTTGCTTGGAAGACCATTTATGGCTACGACTAATACGTTAATTGATGTGAAAAATGGAACTATAAAAATGACTGTATTAGGAGAGTCTGTGTCTTTTTCTGTGCATCATAGTCGTGTTATGCCTTCATCGGATCTTACTAATGAATGTTCGTATATAGATGTTATTGACGACTTGGTTGAGATGATTTTTGTACAGGAACAAGAATGTGTTGAAGTTTTTGCAGGGTTGGCGGATATGGAAGAGTTTGCTAGGGAAGTCGAGAGTGGAAAAAGGGAATTCACAGCTAAATTCCCTATTGATGAGCCCATGGTGCCGGAAGATTGCATGAAGAACGAGAAACCGAAGCTGGAACTTAAGGAGCTTCCCAAAAACCTTAAGTATGTGTTTTTGGAAGATGATGAGAGGAAGCCAGTGATCATATCCAGCGAGCTCACCATTGAGCAAGAAGCGGCTTTGATGATCGTTTTGAGGAGAAATAAGTTGGCTTTTGGATGGAGTTTAGCTGACATTCGGAGAATAAGCCCAGCGATGTGCATGCATAGGATTCATTTGGAAGAGGGGGCGAGACCCAAGAGAGATGGTCAAAGGAGACTCAATCCAGTTCTAATGGAGGTGGTTTGCAAAGAATTACTTAAGCTATTAGCAGAGAGAATTATTTTTCCTATTGCTGATAGTGAGTGGGTGAGCCCAGTACACGTGGTACCTAAAAAGGGGGGAATCACAGTCATCCTTAATGACCGGAATGAGTTGGTGCCGACCCGTCCTGTTACAGGATGGCGTATGTGTATTGATTTCAGGAAATTGAATGCCGCTACGAAAAATGATCATTTTCCTCTTCCTTTTATTGATCAAATGTTAGATAGATTGGCTGGGTATGAATTTTATTGTTTTCTTGATGGTTTGTCATGTTATTACCATATTGCTATTGCGCCAGAAAACCAAGACAAGACGGCTTTTACCACTCCGTTTGGCACGTTTGGTTGCAAGAGGATGCCATTTGGGTTGTGCAATGCGCCAGGAACCTTCCAACGGTGCACGATGGCAATTTTCTCGGAGATGATAGGTAATTTTGTTGAAATTTTTATGGATGATTTCTCCGTATTTGGTAATTCGTTCAATGATTGTTTAGGCAAGATTGATTTAGTGTTAAACAGGTGCATTGAAAGTGGTTTGACATTGAGTTGGGAGAAGAGTCATTTTATGGTGACAAATGGCATTGTGTTGGGGCATGTAGTTTCTAAGAGTGGTATAGAGGTTGATAGGGCTAAAGTGGGGGTTATTGAAAAGTTACCTCCTCCTGTAGATGTAAAAGGTGTTAGGAGTTTCTTGGGTCATGCTGGTTTTTACCGGCGTTTCATTAAGGACTTCTCTAAGATTAGCCAACCTTTGTGTCGATTGCTTGCTCAAAATGTGCCTTTTCATTTTGATGACTCTTGCTTGCATACTTTTAACTTGTTAAAGTTAAAGCTGAGTACTGCGCCTGTTGTGGTAGCACCTGATTGGTCTATGCCGTTTGAGATAATGTGTGATGCTTCTAATTCTGCAGTAGGAGCAGTGCTTGGTCAACGTGTGGATAAAATGTTGCGTGTGATTTATTATGCGAGTTTGACATTGAATAATGCTCAAATAAATTACACTACGACTGAAAAAGAGTTGCTTGCTGTGGTATTTGCTTTAGATAAATTTCGTGCTTATATCATTGGTTCTAAAGTGATTGTTCATAGTGATCATGCAGCTTTGAGATATTTGTTGACAAAGGATCAGGTTAAACCACGTCTTATTCGTTGGATTTTATTATTACAAGAATTTGATGTGGAAATTAAAGATAGAAAAGGGAGTGAAAACTCGGTGGCTGATCATTTATCTAGATTGGAACATAATGTGGTTGAATCTAGTTATACTGTGAATCCTGATTCTTTTCCTTTTGAGCATGCATATGAACTTACCGCCGTGCCTTGGTATGCTGATATCGTGAATTATTTGGCATGTGGAGAGTTGAGACCTGATCTAACGTCTCAAGAGAGGAAAAGATTTCTTGCTATGTGCAGGCATTATTACTGGGAAGATCCATATCTTTTTAAGTTGGGAAAAGATGAGGTCATTAGAAGATGTGTACCTGCAGAGGAGCAACAACGAGTTCTAAGTCTGTGCCATGAGGCGCATTGTGGTGGACATTTTGGTGGGCAGAAGACGGCCCATAAAGTTCTCCAGTCGGGTTTATTCTGGCTTTCTCTGTTTAAAGATGCACATACTTTTTATCTTGCATGTGATAGGTGTCAAAGAGTAGGAACGATTTGACGTAAGAATGAGATGCCCCTCACCAATATCTTAGTAGTAGAAATTTTTGATGTGTGGGGCATAGATTTTATGGGTCCTTTTCCTGTTTCTTATGGTTATGAGTATATTTTACTGGCTGTTGATTATGTGTCTAAGTGGGTTGAGGCAATCCCCACAAGGACAAGTGATGCTAATGTGGTCTTGAAGTTTGTACAGGAAAACATTCTTTGCAGGTTTGGTTTTCCAAAAGCCATTATTAGTGATGGTGGCAAGCATTTTTGTAATAAGTTGTTTGCTAAGCTTATGGAAAAGAATGGTATCACACATAAGGTAGCAACACCTTATCATCCTCAGACTTCCGACCAAGCTGAGACAAGCAACAGACAAATTAAGGGAATCTTGGAAAAAACGGTTTAGCCGTCACGTAAGGATTGGTCCTTGAAGCTGAATGACACGTTATGGGCGTATAGAACGGCTTTTAAAGGAGTGCTCGGGATGAGTCCGTACCGCCTCATTTATGGCAAGGCGTGCCATTTACCTGTGGAGATTGAGCATCGAGCATATTGGGCCATTAAAGCTACAAATTTCAACCTCGACACTGCAGTGAAGCAACGTATGTTGCAAATGGAGGAATTGGATGAGTTACGCAATGAGGCGTATGAAAATACCCGAATTTACAAGGATAAGGTGAAACGACTTCATGATCGCCTTATTTATTATAAAGAGCTTCGTCCAGGAATGAAGGTTCTTTTATTCAACTCCAGGTTGAAGTTATTTCCGGGCAAGCTAAAGTCTCGATGGAGTGGTCCGTTTATTCTCAAAGAAGTATTAAATCATGGAGCAATGGTTTTGGGTAAAGAAGATTTCGAAGAAAGTTTTACGATGAATGGTCATAGGGTGAAGCCGTATTTAGAGTCTAGCGTTACGCCTATTGTGGTGGAGTCTCAAAAACTCCACAATCCGACATCTTAAGAGTTCCTTATTGTCAAGCTCTTGACATTAACTAGAGCGCTTTATGGGAGGCAACCCATATTTTTCTTTTCTCTTCCATTTCAATTCTTTCCGTTTTGTATTTTTCTTCTTTTTTGTGTTTGTTGGTACTCTAATTTATTTTATTACTGATATTATTCTTGTTATTTTTTACAGTACCGCAGATGAAAGTACCACAGATGATAAGAGCGCTGGCTCAAAGAATAGCGGCCGCTTAAAGTCTTTGAGAAAGAATTGCCGCAATAGCAGTGAGCGCTCGTTCATAATTGTGCGGCCGCGCACGATATTTTGTCGAGAATGCCGTAGAAGCAATGAGCCCCGACTCAACTATGAGCGCTCGCTTATGTCTTTTTGCCAAACGGCCGAGATAGAATAGCGCGGTCGCTCATTCTACTTCGTCGCCGCTCTTTTGTAAAATAAAAAAAAATAAAAAAAATTAAAAAACGCTAACCCTAAGCGGTTTAATCGCCGCCGCTTATGCTCATTTGTGTATTTTTCTTCAAGTCTTCATTCTTCAGCTCCGCCCCTCACCACCGCTCACTCGCCATTCACCGTCGCTCATTCTCCCACTTCGCCGCCGCTCACTCACCATTCGCCGCCGCCCAGTCCCACTTCGCCGCCGCTCACTCGCCCTTCGCCGCCGCCCAGTCCCTCTTCGCCGGTGCGCATTCGCGGTTTGAGCCGGCGCTCGGTCCCGTTTCGCCGGCGCTCGTTCTCTGTTTGCGCCGCCGCTCAAGTCTACTTCGTCGGCGCGTATTTGCTATGAGCCGTCATTCTTTTCCACTTCGCCGCCGCTCATTCCCGCTTCGCCATTGCTCATTTGGTTTGAGCCGCCGCTTATTCCCGCTTCGCCATTGTTGCAGTCGTGTGTGTTACCACAGATATGCCTCGAACCAAACAGGTTGATCCGGTTGCCCGACAACAGGAAAATGAACGCCAAGCTCGGACTACACTCTATAGTGCACCATTCCAACTATATTCCGACGTGGAAGCTATCATTTATGAGCGTTTATCTCACAAGAATTTTATAGTTCCTCGCACCATTGGGTGGATACAAGTCGAAGCTTTGGGCTTAACTGATCAGTTGAAACACTATTTGACGTTGATGGGCTTAGATAAATTTGCTACTATGTATATTCATGGTTATTGTCCATTGGCTTATAAATTTTTTGTGAGTTTGGAATTTACTCATGACTGGAGTTCTATGACGTGTCGGTTGATCAATGAATCATTTGAGGTTAAACCACAGATTATGAGTAGAGTCTTTAAATTCAGTTTGGCTGGAGTCACAGAGCGACCAGATGATTTTGATTTAAAAGGTGCATGGTTGGAATTGTCTGGTTTTGATAATTGGACTAGGAAAGGAGTTCCTGCAGCCCTTATAATTGATCCTGCGTTGGCTATTTGTCATAAATTTTTGGCTTACAGTATTTCAGGAAAAGAGCAGGCTAACAAAGTGAATGCGGACGAACTCTTTATGCTGTGGTCCGCGTATAAGGGGCATCAAGTTTGTCCTCTTTGGTTTCTCTGGCGACATCTCTTCCACCTTCAAAATCACACAAAGGCTCGTCCTTCCTTGTCCCAGTATGCTACCGGCTTAGCCCAACACTTCAACATGACAGATGAACATGGCGATCCACCACGGTATACTCGCTTGTTGCAATGTATTGGTATGCCTTTTTCTGAGTATCAAGCTTTTAGCCTCCGTAATGGTCGTCTAATTGAGCATTCTCAACGCCGAATTGTTAAGAAATGCCGTCAATAGGCTAGTTCCTCTAATGCTATGGATATTGATGACAGTGGTGATAGACCGGCTAACGAACCTCCTCCAGCTTCTCAGCCTGTTGCTTCTACTTCCCAGCCAGTTCTTCCTCATCCTCTGCCGGTTGATTTTCAGCGGCTCAGTGATCAATTGACGGGTTTTCAGACTCATTTTGACACTTCTTTTGGCGAGTTTCGCCAAGATGTCTACGGTCGACTCGATTGACTTGGTGGGGACATGACATATATGCATGGGCGAATCGATGAGATGTATGGCCAGATGAGTGAAATGACGGGGCGTATGGGAACTTTAGAAGGTCATGTCACACCTCTTTCCAGTCATCTTCATGATACGTATAACTATCTCACCACGGTGCATGAAACGGTTGATGATTTGAGAGAGTATACTTCCACTTGGGATGGCCGTATGGATTTTTTCCACACTCAGATACGAGACACCGATGCCCATGTCCTTGCCTTGCAAGTACAATGGAATGCTTGGTGACTCAATGCTCCGCAGCCTTGGAATCCGCCATCACAGCCTCAGTCACCACAGGATCCGCCAGCTAATACATGAAAACGGTTTGTTGGTATCTCTATCTTTACCTTTGTAGTTATCATTGTATCTTTTATGCTTGGTTCGATAGCTCGTTAGTTTGTTTTAGTTAATATTTGTCGCCTTGAGGACAAGGCAATCTTGTTGTGTGTGTGTGTGTGGGGGGGGGGGGGTAGCAAGTTGATTTGAGTGTTGTTTATGATTCCCTTGCACGTGGCTAACGCTTGAACTTGAAATCTTTTGTATGATTCTCTTGAAGATGTGATTCAAAGTGTGATGTTTGGGTCGTGTAAGTTGGTGGTTATTTCTTGCTCTATCATTTATGCGTATTTCTTGTGGGGTAGAATTATTCGAAGTTGTATTTGTAACTGGTTGTTAAGATTTTGAGTTGTGATTTGTCCGATAGAAGCTAGAGGGAGTGTTGCCATTGTGATTGCCTATGATCTTAGTTTTAAATTTTTTAATGGGAAGTGATCGTATTTAAATGTTGATAGCCTTGAGTTTCTACTCCTCTGATTTTTAACTATGAGTATGGGAAACCACGTGGGAATACTTTGGAATACCTCCAAAAGTTTAAATCCCATGAAAATTGACTCATCTATTAAAAAAAAATAAAAATCGTTGGAGTTCTTATGAAGATTTATAAAGGCAGTCACATTAGGGAATTCACCTCTAGTAGAGAATTGGGTCTGAACGAGTCATTATGCTGTATGACTATGTTACTTCTTTAACTTTGAGTGTTATTTACTCTCGGGAGATGTGTGTGTTTGTAGAGCTTGATTTGGATGGTTGTATGTTTGGTTGAAATTGAACACTCATGAATTGATCTCTTCAGAAATTCATACAATTTTACTTGAGGACAAGCAAAAGGCTAAGTGTGGGGGAGTTGTTTTATGTTTAATTGTTCGTATTTGAGTCAAGTTTGAGGGTAATTTTAATATATCTGCTGACTTAATTGGTGAGTTTTTGATAATATGTTGGAGTAGTTTTGCAGATGTTGGTGAGAATAATAAAAGCGGGAGAACATAGGAGAAGGAATAAAAAGAAGCGAAAGAATGCCGAAAAATGATTGAGCCGGCGCTCAATGTGGTGAGCCGCCGCTCAACGTCAAACGAAGGACGACGAAGGCCGTAAAAGGGTTGAGCCGGCGGTCATTTTATTGAGCCGCCGCTCAACCCCATAGATTCTTTTCGCCGCCGCTCACGTTCGTTCGCCACCGCTCATTCCTTGCTTATTTGTTCCGTGTTTTTTATGAGCGGTCGCTCATTTGTTTTAGTTAGACTAATTTTAGTTCCGCGTGTTTTAATTGCGCGGTAGTTCTTATTTTTGAGCGAGAGCTCATTCGCTCATATAAATACTGTTCGCAACTCCATTTTAGGGATCTGGCTTTTTCTATTCGACACACCGCGACTGTTCTTGGTTCTTGGGGATCTTTTTCACTTTTCTTCCTGTCGATTGCTTTATCAGATTTTTGTAAGGATCATTTACATTTCCATATTATCTAGTAATTGCTACTTGATTTTCCAGTCTTCATTGCTATATTTCCATTCGATCAAAATGTTTACTCTTTGTGTTTACTTTAATTCTGCATTATGAATATAATCTATTATTGTTATTTCTTTGATGTTTAGAATTTTTTATTGTTCATTTATTTACAGTTATTAGTTAAGAATTTCTAGAGCTAGGGTTTATATGCTGATAGATTTATTTATTTAATTTGGTTTATATTATTTTATAGGTAATTTAGTATTTAAATTCAGTCTAGATAATAGAGAGTGAGAATGTCAGACCCAACCTATTGATTAGAGTGTTAGGATTTATTGCTTTCTGTGCATAGCATGATTAATTACCCTGCTTAGCCTTCCTTGAGATACGACTTGGGTTAGCTTATCGCACTAGAGTGACCTTGTGCGATTACGAGTCAATTCATAGGTGTTTTGAGTTGAGTCAGCGGCATTGGTATTGTGTTCCAAAATCACTTCGTTGCATGCCAGATTCGCATCCCCGAACAAGAGATTCTTGTTTTTGATTCTATGTGCAAGAGCCCAGGAAGGTGGGAGGAAGTGAAGGAACACTTTAGTAGTATGTCCATGCCGTTGAATTGGTTGTGCCGTGCAGCCGGCATTACGCACTTCAAAGGGCTTGTGAAAGATATATGGGATGTGATACAAAATCCCGACACGCCACAGCAGCCCAACTTTCACGACTGTGGTATTTTTTCCCTCAAATTCATTGAGTGCTTGGTGTCTGAGAGACCAGTCTCGTACTTGGCATCGGAACCACTTAGCTGTCGTTCAAGGGACTACTACTGCGCCGAGTTATTTAACTCGAGGATGAAATAATGAGCAGCTTATTATAACCTTTTGGAAGTTGTACGTTATGTGATTCATAAACACTCTTTTGATGCAAAACAAGTCATTGTTAATGAGTTTATTTGGTAACTGCCATTATCATTTTGTAATTTCCATTAAGGAGGATTTTATGTAATTTGAAACTGTTTTGGTCAGTGACATTATTTGTGGCTTTTTTGCATGAATTTTTTTTGTCAGTGGCATTAACTGTTTAGTTTGTAAACTATATATTAGGGTGATATAAGCTATGCTTCGAATTTGCATTTCCCAGCTCGTTAAATCTTATAAGTACTACCATTTGAATGTAAATGATGAATACCTTGTATAAATTCTGCATTGGAGCTATTACATATACACACACATTGTGTGCATAAAGATGAAGCTACTAATTTTAGTTAAGTGAGTAGAAGCAAACATCCAAATTAATTTGAATATAGATAACAGGATGATTAAGAGGAGGATTAATTTGAATATGATAACAGGATGATTAACTTGCATTTTTTAACAAAATATGCAAATTAATTTAGGGGAGTTCACATAGGACTTTTCACAAACACGTACGATACATTACTATTTTCTTCTACACACTACACAAAAGATGGGACTTTCAACATACACCTTACATGCAAACAAAAATCATACTCCCACCTTACATATTCGAAGTGAAATTTCCAGTGCATAGCCCAAGGCTGACGAAAAAGAGCACCTACTTAATATAACGAGCTCTTCCCCTAAATCAATTTATCTATAACCATTCCACGGTGTACTGAAACTTGGGTTGGTCTCCCGAAGTACATAACATTAGCTAATATAAAAACAACCATCAAAAGTACATACACACAGACTTTCAACCTCTTCGCCATGGTTTCAAAATTTGCCTTCTCCGCCATGAGATTAGCCACGCATTTTCTCTGGTATGGGTGCATTTCCGACTCTATGAAAGTTTTATACCCGCAAATCGGACATGCAAGATACCGCCTATAAGGATTTGTGCGTGTTCTTGAAGTTTTCACCTTAAGTTCAAGGTCGTGGTCGGCGCACCGCCGCGGTGGTCCGGACCAATCTGAATTGTTTAGGCGATGGGAAAAGGCAGTGGAAGAATAAGACATAGTTGAATTTGAATTAATAGAAGCCTTTTTAGCTGAGGCATATATATAGAAAATGAATGCAGTAGTAAGTGCCAGAAGGTTTGAAAAATAAGGACGAATAAATTCGAATTGTGCGCGCCAATTTGGAGAAGCTTCCCGCCTATATTGCCTCTAATTTTGGGAGACATTGTAGTCAACTCATTTCACATTGGTGATCACTAATTGGGAACATAATTCAATTTTTCTGTTAAATAATGTAGTATGAAATTATTACTGGAAGTAAATATAACTGTTATTCGATGCGGCCAACAAAAAATAATGTTGTTTTCACATAAGTCAACTTAGGTGAAATGTTAATTCGAGAAATTGAAAAATTGCCAATATCCGATGGTATTAAATTAACAAGGATTTATTCGATGCGTGATGGAGTACTGCAACGACACACTCAATTCTCAATTTATTTAAAAAATACCTAATATTTCATGGACCAACATTGTTCGTAATTGAACAACCTCAATTGTTATAACATACATTATATTGTATGAAAATTAATTTTTGGCATCACATCATAGCGACCTAATATAGTAAATACGAGGCTGCCATTACAATTGCCCACTAATTTTAAGAAGGCCAACGACATATATATAAAAGATCAATACGATAAATTGGCCAATATCAAATAATATTCCAATGAAAATGGCGAATAATTTTTATGATCCCTCCATGATAATATAAGGTAATTGTGCCATGAGATTTCAAATTTAGGCCAATACATGCAAACCATGATACAAACTTCACAACTGTGTGTAAATTACAACCATGGTCGAACTACGCGTATGCTTATTTTTGCAATGTGGTCGTTCCTGGTAAAGTCACGGTTAGCAAAGGCGTTTTGGAAATAGTTAGTGCTCTATGGTGAGGGATGGAGTACTACAATCTCGTGCCGAATTCCATGTATTCGTTCATTTATATGGCGATTGCAGTGACTAGTAATTTCAATTGTGCTCAATTGGTCATGTAGTTGTGATGCATTATTACTTTTATGTATGATACAAAAAAATTTGATGAAACTAATCGTGTCACGTCATCTGCCATTTGGATAGAGCTAACAATTTTTGTTGGCCAATGTGATGAAATGCTAATTCGAATAAAGCAAAATGGAAAATATCAAATAGTATTCCATTGACAATGGCGAATCATTTTTATGATCCCTCCATGATAATATAAGGTCATTGTGCCATGCGATTTCAAATTTAGGCCGATACATGCAAACCATGATACAAACTTCACATTTTGCATTGAAGTTAGACTTATAAGATTGAATATTGAACTTCAACATTGGGAGAAGCTCATATAGTCACGGTTAGACATGTAATTTTTTTAAGTTTTACCAACATAATCTATCACTGTACACTGTTATGCTAGTAGAAATTTATTAGGTGGTGGCCAATTACATGAAGTATGTGTAAATTGCAGCCATTGTTAATGAAGCACACTAATGCTCGTGCAACATGGCCGTTCGTAATTGTGCTACAGATAGCAAAGGCGAATCTTTTTTCACTAAACAATGTCGTACTTAAAGTTCATGATTCCTTCATTTTCAACATTTAGGGCTATACATGGAAATCATGCTAGATGCAATGAAGTTGAAGTTCAATGGCTAAATTTTTGACTTCAAAGTGCGAAAAACACATTTCGTGTTAATATGTTTGCGATCAATAGCAATCTATTGTAGCATAGGAGATAATGAGTAGTTTAATAGCACTCATTAGGTGGTGGCCAAGTACAGAAATATTACGTTCGTAGCAAGCCATTAAAAGTTATTGACAATACCACAACTTCACTTGGCTCTTGTTAGTTTGGCCAATTTTGTAATGGCCATTTAAACAGTTAATCTCTTAGACGTCAGGGGACTCGTCATTGTAGTTGCCTTTATTTTATATTATTGAGTACCAGTTTTCGAAGACAATATTTTCATGGCCACTTTCAATACAACAAAATAAAACCCTGGCACTTTCAATTATGTTTATTTGCTAGAAAATACAAAATTATTTCTTATAATCTTGAATTCAAATTGTTGATTATAATTTCAGCTGTAAAGAAATAGCTAGAGTGCTCTTAACAATTATAGAAATAGAAGAAACACGTTTGTCAACAACTTGTTTTACTTGTAAATAAAGGAATAATATTATTTTGCATATTTATCATAGAAAGGTGTAATTTTTTTTTTTAGGGGATAGGTGGTCATATTGTTGTCCCAGCATTAATGAGTATTTTGAGCAAGTGGTGGTTTCGATCGAAAATTTATTACATGAGTTTGACCGGTCAGAATTCCATTACTTTAATCCACCCTACCTATCTAACCCTTTGTAGTATAAAAGTAGGTTAATATTGGAGGAGTATGCCACGACTTTTCTTCTTATAGTGCGAACCAGATAATTAGGGATCGACATTAGGTTTTTTTCGCTATGGCAGCGTCAGGTTCAGGGGTGGCAGCGCCGACTACAGCTCTCATTCTCAAAGTGAAGGGCCAGGTGAGTTTTTACCTTCCCCTTTCGATTTAGTTTTCGAAGTTGGTTACATACATTTTTTGTTTTCGATTTAGTATTAAGCGCGAAATATTTTTTTTCCATTTCGATTTAGGAGGACAAGAGCGATAAATGGTATTTTTCGATGAAGGAAACCACTCAATTCAAGAAGCTTTTTACCGAATACTGTCGGGTAAAAGGAAAGCCCATATGCTATTATACTTTCTTGTATGATGGGTCAAAGCTGAAGGAAGATCAGACACCATCTGAGGTGAGAGAAAATGATAAAAACCCTGTAATTTTTATTTGAAGGACGAGAAAGCTAATTCATTTTTGTTTTCTCTAGATTGGCATGGATGAGCATGAGGAAGACCCTGATGATAAGAACGGGATCCCGGTTGACGCATTGCATCTGGTAAATGGAGGTGGTGCTGAAATTTAAATATGTTTGGCTCTATGTGTAATTGTAGGTTGCGAATGGCATTTTATTAAATGTATTTATTTCAAAGAATGACACTTTTGGCTATTTATTTCTGCTTTTGTAGATTGGCAGTAGTGACCAATTTGTATGTTTTTGGAAGAATGGCACTTTTGGCCATTTTTTACTGCTTTTGAAGATTGGCAATAGTGGCCAATTTGTAAGTGTTTGGAAGCTTGGCAGTTTTGGCCATTTTGAAGACGTAGTATTATTATTGTGCTTTATCCTCCCATTATCGATCCATATTGCTCATCATAACAAATATTAACTGATATTGCATGATAATAGTTGTACTGGTGATTGAGATAACTACACAAATAAAAGGATGCACAAATAGTGAAAGATTCCTAAAAGAAAAGTGAACAAGGCTCAAAAGACAAAAGCATAGGAAAGGGGAAAAGTAGTGACTACAGCACGCGTGGGTTGTCAAGGCTTTTGGCCTCTATTATGAAATTATGCTTGGCTTGTAGTGTTTGGAAATTAGTAAAATGAGAACAAGATTCGCACAATAAAGGGAGGCTGACGTTGTGTAGTCCATCATCGTTAACTCCTAATTATGGAGTGGGATTTGCAGGAAAATTTGCAAGGGAATATTTCCTGTATTATCCCGGTTCCTCATGCTCCAACACTTAAACTCGGCATGGGGTGTCCGCGCCTCGATGAGACTTTTGATGGAGGCATACCGTGTGGTAGCATCACCGAAATCGTCGGCAAAAGCGGGGTGGGGAAGACTCAACTTTGTTTACAATTGGCACTCAATGCTCAACTGCCGGTGAAATGTGGTGGGCTAGCAGGTTCATGCCTTTATATGAACACAGATATGGCCTTTTCACTACGACGTCTTCACCAAATAGCATTCCAATGAGGGCAACATGATGACACTGTATTCGACAAAATTTTTGTACAACCAGTTTCCTCAGTGGAAACTTTTGAGGACATCTTGCCACGACTGGAAGGTAATATTCCTAATTCGAACATAAAGCTAATTGTACTTGACTCAGTGGCCTCGTTATTTAGGGGAGTTTTCGGCAACAACTCAAAGGCTTTGAAGGAAAGAATGAATTTATTCTTCAAGATTTCGGTAAAACTACGGGAAATGGCTTACAAGTATGGAGTATCCATCGTTGTTACGAATCAAGTCACCGACGTAATTCCAAATTCCGATGTAATCTGCATTGGAGAATGGCTAATGACGTCGGGGAGAAATGTAACAGCTGCGTTGGGGCTTTCATGGGCAAATTGCGTCAACACAAGATTGTTTATGAGTTTTATAGACAAAAAAATGGTTGAGCACAAGGGAAAAGATGACTCAGTGGAAAAATCGCGTCGTATACAAGTTGTATTTGCACCTCATCTTGGACCAGTTGCTGCAGAATATTCGATTTGTGCGAGCGGGGTTTATGGTGCACACTAGTTTATCTATTATGCACTTTATTAATGTATTGAATTTAATTAATGAGATATCCGTAATTTCATTTAATAGTGAATGAGGATTTGTGTAGGGTATTTCTTTTTTCAGGCTTCGAATCTTACTGTTTCTTCTAATTGCATTGCACGCTCAATATCTCACTTTTTAGTGAAGAGATGTTTTTGTAGCAGATCACGTGATTCTGCATGCATGTGAATCTGCATGCATGGGCCCTAGTTTCTATGCAACAATACATCTACGTGTGTAGGTGTATGATTTCGTTAGCACATATATAAAGAAAAACTTTTAGATTATTATCTACAAGAGAGGTCATTTCTGAATATGGTGGATTACTCTCCAAAATGGCGACGTCATTTCGGTTATCAGGGCGGCAAATGGCCAATGCTGCAGGAGAAATATTTCATTGATCTTTTGAAAGATCAGTACGAGCAAGAAATATGGCGGAGAGGAGGGTTAAATAACCGCCAAGCTATTACAAATGCTCAAGCAATTCTGTCATTCGCGTCGGAAGAAGATTACTCAATACCGTTAGTGTGGAGGAAGGTCGAAGAGCTCAGAGAGCAGTACTGGACCTTCAGATTTTTCCTGTCTGCTGATGAAACGGCTTACGACGACAACACCGGCAAAATATCTCCAAAGTATGAAGGATCCTGGGATAAATTATTGGCGGTAAGTTTTCGTTGCGATGCACATCTGTATATATGTTTTTTGGATGGGTGGAAAATTCAAGATATCAATTTCATGTTTGCAGGTAAAACCACTTGGAGCGGTTTATGAGAATGATTTGGAGCCATTCTTTGACGATTTGAAAGAGCTATTTCATTCTGAATTCCCACCGCTAATGCATGCGTATCGGGTGTGATAGAAAGCGTCTAATATTATCGTAATGTCTTAAATAATTACGAACACTTATGGATATTATATTTGAATTTAGCTTTTTTAGACTTTTGTGTACCAATTCCTATTGTAGGATGGAAATAAAATGTCACTTTTCTGTTGTTTAAAATTTTTCTATGCAACTTTTTAATATTCCCCCATGTTGCATCATACATGGCCCACTACGATGGGAATATTATGTCTACAATGCAATATAGACGTCACGAAAACATTGTATACAAAGTTTGGCCTCTTTTCTATATATATGTTCGCAATTGGCAGAAGTATAAGCTATAAAAAAATTCAATATGCGAAATTACTCTAAACAGTGGCAGGCGCATTTTGGAGATGAAAATGGGCTATGGACAAAGGCAATGGAGTTCTATTTGCTTCAATTGTTGAAAGAACAGTGGCTTCAGGGCTTCTGGATTCAAGAAGGCAACAATAACCGTGTAGGTATTCAAAGGGCTCAACAAATTATGACTCGGGCTACTGGACAAGAATACCCGATACCTACACTATGGCGAAAAGTTGAGGAGTTCAGGGCTAGGTACAATACATTCACGTTTTTGCTAAAACATGACGACATGAACTTCGATGAAATCACTGGAAAGGTCTCACCGAAATCTCATACGGCGTGGAAGCGAATAGTGACTGTAAGTTTTCATTTCAAATTTGCATTTCCATTACAAATAACATAAAATGCCTTAATGTTTTGTTTAATGTAGGAGATGCCATTAACAGCGGTCTATGAGAATCGAGTGGGAGCCATTTTACGATGATTTGAGGTTGTTGTTTCGTCCATATGGAGGGTAAAAGTTATGGCCAATGTAATTTTCTCCTTATTTGCTTTCTGCCATGCAAACACCAAGTTGTTAAGGATCTAATAACATGGCCGCTGTTAATTATGGCGAATATCATCGTGGCGTTTAAATTTTATTTCATGACATTGTAAGTTTAATTTAACTTTTCAATTCTCAGTTTGAAAAAAACTTGCCAATATAAAACTGCATGGGTCACGCATTTCATCGAACATTATAAGTGCACTACACAAATACCCTTTCACGAGCGAATTGCAAACTTATTTAAGCCATGTACAACCAAACCAAATCAAATTAGTCAAAAATGACATTTCAACCTACATTATATAATGTCAAGTGTATCCCAAATTTTTTGAAAGTATAAAGGAGGTAAACAATATCAACATACATTATATTCTACACTACTACAATTAACTCGAAAATTTTATTACATCACAATGTCAAGGGCCACACATCTTCAATATTATCAGCACCAGCATGCTCCTCCTCAATTCTCTCCTCAATAATTGGCATGAATTGTTGGGTTGTAGGTGTTGATGGTGGATTCATTTTAGCTTTTTTTGCTGAAATGTAAATAAAAAATTAAAATAAATAGAACTCTAAGGCCTACAAACCAGAAAGTTGTACAAAAAAAATTACCTGGACTGGATTTTGGAGTGGATTTGCGAGCCCTCTTTCGTGCTTTAGGTTGATAAGGATTGGCCTTTCTAACATTGGCAAAACCCCGGGGCCAAATCTTTCTAGGATTGCGGAAAAGGGGAACTGTTATAGGGGTTTGTCTCCCCTCGGGAGGAAATGAAGCAGCATAATTCTTGATGAAACCAGAAAATTCTTCAATCACTTCCTTCATTCGTTGCTCGAATTGCAAACGCAGAGGATCATGTCGCAGCAGTTGAATACATCTCCGACATGTGTCTCATAAACTCATTGCCAAATGTCATGTGCCTCATGATTGCACTCTCCTTGCCAATATTTTCCTCTACTAAGATGTTGATATCTTTCGCTCTTTTAGTCCACCTGCGGTATATCATTGAATCAGGAATGTCGTGAATATTTTCAATAATGTATACCTTCAAAATGTGCTGACAAATCAATCCCTCGGTTTCCCACTTCCCACAGTCACAGGTGGCAACGTGTCTGACGGAGTTAAACACCACTTTGCGTTCAATCGAAGCAAATTGTCGAGATTTGGCTGTGTACTGTACATTATTGTTGGATAAGGACACGGCAGCTTTCGGATCCACGTACAAGATAATACAATTGGCAAGGTCGTGCTCAAATTGCTTGTAAATTGTGCGAGTGAAGACAGTAGCAGCTTTTTGAAGAAGTCCACTATCACTGACGGCCTGCCCCGGATTCCAAATGCCAAATGTATCCTCAGCACGCTCTGTGCTTCGCCAACTTTTAAGAATTTCTTCGTATTGTATCACAAAGTCGCTCAAGGCTATGGTGGAGCGTACAACATCCTTCAAAACCTTATTTGTTAACTCACTCCTAGAAGTGGCAAGGAGACCAGCGGTAAAAATACCGCGTGAGAAGCATGAGGCCCACCGTTCACGAAGACTATGCATTCCATCATACCAAGTTCTGTTCTCAATTTGAAAATTTTCCATCATCTGCTTCCACGTATTGTCGAAGTCCTTCTCAGTGTCAACAACGTTCATGCATCTGTACCATAAAGCCTTGAAGGCCGCATTCCCTTGCAATTTTCCAAAATTTGAGGCCGTATTCTTCATAATATGCCACTGACACAACCGGTGTTTGGAATTCGGGAATACAACATCGATGGCATTCATCATTGCCTTACACTGATCTATGAAAATAACCTTAGGTTATTTTCCATGCATAGACTGTAAAAAAGTTTCGAACAACCACTTGAATGTTGCGGTCGTCTCGTCCGACAACATAGCCATGCCAAACATCACGTTGCGAGTGTGATGGTTTATCCCAACAAACGAGGCACATATCATGTTGTAATTATTGGTCCGGTATGTCGTGTCGACAGACAAGACGTCGCCAAAGGCATCGTAGTCCACAGCACATCGATTATCCCTAAAAAAAATATTCATAAGCCGTCCATCATCGTCTAACTGATACTTACAGAAATAGAAAGGATCTGCTAGGGATTTATTGCTGAAATATTCATAGAGCAGCTTAGCATCTCCATCCTCGACCTTGGTTTTCAATCTGACACAATCCATATGATGATATGCATCTTTCTTTGTGAAGCCAAAATTTTGCACGCATCCACTTTCTTTCACCATGAAATTGAAAGCAGTAGTAACACCAATACCAGAAGAATTCAGAGCTTCCAATACAGATTTTTTCGCATAACTCATGTGCCGACTGGATCGCAAAAGAAATGTCTAATCACAATCTACGAGCTGGTGATTGTGCTCCTTGTCAAATAGTTGAACAAAAAATGATCCCATATCATCCCTTGAAACGGTTAGCCTTGCTTTACAATTTGTTCGGATAACAAGCTTCTTGTAAACAACTAGCTTGTGCTTCATGCTTCGATAATTAGGGAACCCCGTACAAGAACACATGAACTCCTTCCACCTAATATTTGTGCTCTTGCCGAAATAGCGTTGTTCTCCTTTCCGGACACTAAAACCTTTGTACCGCGCGTACTTGCAGTATAACAAATACACTTTCTCCAAATCTTGAAACTCACTGCCCATCTTTAATTTCTCCTCAAGTTCTAAACAAATTGTAGCAGCAACCCTTCGATCATTAAGGGAGCGGGAGCCATTCAATTCATCCTCGCCTCCATCACATTCTTTTTTTGGTGTATTCTTCAATGTTTCATCCTTCTTATCATCATCACACTCTTCTCTTTTTGGATCCTTAGATGGAAATTCTTTATCACCAACAATGCATTCTTCTCATTTTGGCTCCTTGATAGGAATTTTCTGCTCATTCTCATTCAATGGGATTTCCTGCTCAATCTCCTCATCACACTCACTGGTTGCTGTTTTATTAATGGTTTCTTTCTCACAAATTCCGACAATAACACAATCATCAGGCTCAACATCTGATTCACTCTCCACACACTCCGGTACACCATCACGATTCCAATCAAAATCACTATAGTTAAATTGAGGAGGTGGGTCTGCTAAACCCAAAGCAACATTCAAATCAAACTCCATAACTAACTCTGACAAAAGCACTACATAAACACAAAAATTGACAAAAAAAATTAATATAAGTAAATTGAGCCCTAAACAAAGCATCCAGATGCAAGAAAGTCAATAATTCAGCTATCGAAAACAGAGGCCAAAACAAATTAACCTAAGTAAATTCAGCCCTAAACAAAGCATCCAGATGAAAGAAATTCAATAATACATCTATCGAAAAGAGAGGCCAACAGAAATTTCATTCACAAAAATTCAATTCACATGCTCAGCATAGTGGATAATAAAGTAATTAAAAATAACCTTATTACTTACCTCAACTTCGTAGACTTCGCCCACTCCACACTCACTCGTCGTCGTCGGAAAGAAATTCAGAGAAACCAACCATCCACGCAGAACTCGTGACAATTGATTGCGCGATGATAACTCATAAAGAAATTACACTTTCGTCGTTTGAGTCGCCGGTTCTCCCAGCTGGGTAAGTGGGTATGGCGGAGCTTCCCAAAGAAGAAAGATGGAAATAATCAAAAACGAGTTCAAAACGAGAGGAAGAATATATGAACGACAATACTCTCAAAATAATTCAATTACTACAAACATGGGAAGAAAAAATTTCGCCTTTGGAAAAATTAGGGAATGACAGCCCAGAAAATAGAGCTACAGTAATCGCCGGAAAATGGGATAAAGTTCCGAAGCTGTTCCGGCAAGGTCGACGTAGATCTCCATTCGGTTATTAAATCTGGCCAGAAACAATAATGTTGGGACCACTAAGTCTTTGACTCCAAACTCATTTGGACCGAAAACTAACCTTCTTTACCCTTCTTTACCTATAGTTAGAATAAAATAATAATATAAATTATGAATAAAACATTATTTTTAAACTCTCACCTAAAAGGTGACTAATGACGTGTCGAAATCTCCTTACCACATGCAGTGCGGAGGTGTTACATTGGACGCTTCCCACATGTGTGAAGCGTCAAATTAAAATCGCATGCCATCATATTGATTGTGTGCATGAATACACTCACGAGCGGCACTAAAAAATTAATTGTTAATTTGTAATGCGTGAATTAGCCTAGCAGTAAAGTGATTAGTGCTCGAGATCAATGGTCTTGGATTCGAATCCATCGTAGTGTGATCATTTAATTTAATTGTTATTATGTTAAATAAAATAAATAAAGGTAAATAATTAAAGGTAAAATAATAATGTTACCCATTTCTTTGATATTACGATTTTACATATCATATATATGTCACTTATTCGAACATGAAGAGAAGAGAGTAAAAAATAATCGTCTATTACGTTTTTTTTTTTTGTTACATATTTTGTAGATCTGACTCGATTTAATTAACATTTCAATTTTAATACATATTTTCTTATGATAAAAAATATAATACTAACAAAAATAATTGGGCACGCATGCATATTGAAGCAATGTTGTTTTGGCACCACGACATACAAAATTTTCATTATTTTGACAAACAAACCCACAAAAAGTATTATAGTATTAAGTATACAACTGTCATGTTGATTTAATTATTAAATCAAAATTTAACAATTCAACCTCGATTAATGGGTTTAATTTCATTCCTAAATAAATGGTACTCAAGTTGCATTAGGTGTATCACTATGTAATTATACACATGATGTTTGATTTGAGATATGTTTCTTTCTAGCAAGAAAATGTAAAAATATTTATCGATTTATTTGGAAATAAGAAATCAGTTAATTTCATATCTATTAAATTTCTATGCGTTCTGAATGTAACTCAAGGAGTAAGGAGCATAAATTCGATTAACAAGGATTCAATAATAATGTTATGGGGAGAAACTCGTTTCTCAAAATAGAATTGGTATGAAAAAATTAACTCCTAAATATTTATTCAGTAGATCCTTTTCTTTTTCATTCTATGCAGTCATAATCTAATTTATTCGTACTTTAAGCAGTACATGTATATGATGTACTCAAACTAACCCTGATTTGGGCTTGACCTACCCCGATTCAAAATTATACTTCTATAAAATTTCTTCATCCACTAAAAAATTCATAACACATCATAAAATGAGTTATTTCTTCCACTTAAAATATTCATACCAAACATTTATCTACTTTTTTCTTAAAACATGTGCACAGCCTCCACACCGTATTAAGTGAGAACGGAGAAAGTACTTGTCAAATGGGTTGGGCTGGCCAGCCCGGCCCAAAGCCCATTAATGAAATGGGCAAGACCTAAGCGGTGCTTTTCAAAATATTTAGGCCCAATTAAAGTCCATATAGTGTAAAGCCCATAGTGGGCTCAGATTGGGTCAGTTCTGAGCTTCAAAATAGGTTCAATTGGGATCCCTTTTAAGGTGAAGGCCTGGACCAGACCCGCACTAATTCTAAAACGTGCTGAGCTTGGACTGGCCCATACTGAGGTTGGGCTGGATCGGCCCGACCCAGTTGACAACTCTATTCAAAATTATGCATTAAGCCATCTAACTGTTGGGCCAATATTGTTGGCCTAATTTCATTTTGGATCAATAGGTCCAATTTGAATATTTCCTTCGACTATTGGCTCGGACAGGCCCGATCCGGTATTTGGGCAGCAGCTCCAATCATATGCAAAGAATTCAGATCATGAAGTTGTACATAATAAACATCTGCAAACGAAATTATTTGAATAATAGTAAGATTAGTGAGGATCATACTCTTAGTTGTCACTATAGTCACATGAAATTGAGTCTTATGAATCACGAAATCTATTAATTAAGAAAATTGGAAAACATCATGAAAATCTATTATTTAATAAAATTGGGAAAAGATCACGAAATTCTAAATAATAAACATACATAAACGAAATTGTTAGAATATTATTAATAAGTTTAGTGAGGATTGTACTCTTAGTTGACATTAATTACACCGTTGTAGTCAAATGAAATCGAGTCCTATGATTCATAAAATATATTAATAAAGAAAATTATAAATAGATTATTGATAAATTGAAATTAAGCTTTTGAATAGTTAAATTAATCAAAGTTATAACCAAATTAAAAAAAAATAATGATTATGTGAACTTTAATTTCCTAGTTTCCTTAATTAAGAAAAATGATTAAATTAATTTATATTGCGTCATTTTCCTTTTCTTTATTTCAAATTCTAATTGTGAAATTAATTTAGTAATTAATTAAAGGAGAATGATTAGATTCTCCTTTAACACCATGTGCATGCAATCTTCATCATGAACACTTGTTTCAAAACCCTCACTCTCCAACTCTCCAGCTTCACTTCTAGAAAAAAGAAAAAAATGAACTCTCCAACTTGAAATCACTAAAATCATCCATCCAACTTTTATATATATATATATATATATATATATATATATATATATCCATGGCGGATGAGGTTGCACAGCAGGATTTATTTTTTGAGTTATTTGGATTCATGGACTGCACTCCTACAACCAACAAAATGGATGGATACATACACAATGCAGGGGTCTCTGATGCAACAAATCATTTGCTCGAAGATGAACAACTAGAAGAAGGGCAAGACCAAACATCGGGAGTGCAACTTCAACAACATGCAATGGAGGAGGAAGAGGAACAACACTCGCAACCACAAACACAACAAGATGATGAACCAAACTACATTTTTGGAGTCGATAGTGTGATGGATGAGATGTTAGAGCATGGTCCAACACCTGGCATGTTATTTCAAAGTGAAAAGGATCTAGTGGAATCTTACAAAGCTTATGCTAAGTCCAAAGGCTTCGGTATTGCAATAAGAAACAGAAGTGCTGGATCTAAGTATCTAAATGTAAAGTGTGAAAAGGCACGAGATTCCGTGGGTAAAAAATTCAGCAAGAGAATTGGATGCGAAGCTCGTATAAATGCAATACACCAAAGGTGACGATGTTTGGTTGACGGGGAAGGTTTTCACCGATCACAATCACGAACTTGAGTTGGAGATGTGTGAGTTCATGCCGGCGCATAGGCAGTTGTCCGCAACTCTAAAGAGAGAGCTAGAAGCACATGATCGTGTTGGGAAGCAACTATCTAAGAGTATAAGTTACATGCAAATTCTTGTTGGGGGCCCATCTAATTTGGGAGCAACGGTGAAAGATTGTAGGAATTATGTTGAAGAGAGGAGAAGGTTGAGACTCGGTGAAGGCGACGCTGCTGCCATTCTAAAGTTTTTCAAGTCGTGTCAAAAGAAAGACAACAATTTCTTTTATTTGGTGGATGTTGACGACGAATCTAGACTCCGCAACGTAATGTGGATACATCCGCGTAATAGAGCTGCATACGAGGATTTTCACGATTTCGTGAGTTTTGATACGACATATATTGTAAATCAATATAACATATCATTCAGAAGTATTGACGACGTAAATCATCATCATCACTCTATCCTACTCAAATGTTGTCTTTTGGAAAATGAATCGGCAGAAACATTCAAGTGGTTTTTCAGAATTGGGTTGATGGAATGGGTGGTGTTACACATACGACAATCTTGACTGATAAAGATGAAATCATAAGAATTGCTTTAAGAGAAATCATGCCTCTAAGCATCCATCACTTTTGTATATGGCATATTTTGAAGACGAGAAAAGACAAATTCAAAGGAGTTAAATATTTGGTTACCGCGAAGGCTGGTTTCCATGCATTGTTAAGTGACAGCCTCACCATTTCACAGTTTGAATCGCAATGGGAAGCTTTTAAGATGAAGCATGATTTTCAAAATCACAAATGGTTGAAAAAAATTGTTTAATGATATAGAAAGTTGGGTGTTCGTGTATTTGAATCGAATTTTTTGGGCTGGAATGTCTTCTACTCAAAGAAGTGAGTCCATGCATGCTTTCTTTGATCATTGCATTACTTACAAGAGCACTTTGAAGACATTCGTGGAGCAATATGAAATTGTTGTGGCTGAGAAGTTTCGAAAGGAGCGGATTGCCCAATATTTTTCTAAGTGGAGACCAATTGTTTTTTTTTTTCAAATTCAAATAGGAAAGCCAATTTGCTTGTGTATATACCAACAATATCATGAAGCTATTTTAGGAAAAAATTAAGAAGCTTTGGAGCTGCAATCTGCAGGTGCTGCCCGTTGTTGGTCTTGCAATAGACAAGTATGGAATTTTTGAAAGAGGTTCTTTGAATGAATGGTATGATAAAGAATACAATTACGTAGTTAAATATCGTCCCCTCGGAAAAATATATTCAATGCAATTGTAGAAAATTTGAGTGCAAGGGCATATTTTGTTGTCACATATTAAAGGTTCTAATCAAGCTAGATATTGAAGTGGTTCATGAGAGATATATTCTACGAAGGTAGCGAAAGGATGTGTATAGGCCATATTTTAGTGTTTCTTTTGTGGGTGGGTACCCTTTAATGACAAAAGAGTACAACGGTATCAAGAGATGGAAAAGGAATTTCAGTTTTGCAGCGACTTAGCAATTGATTATAATGAGAAGATCAATCTCGTCAAAGAAAAGATTAGGGCAATTACAATGGAGCTTAAAAATTGGACTCCTACTACTGGTGCCTCTACGCATGCACGTGATGCCTCTGAAGTAGTTGAAAGTGGATGCGAAGATGTCCATATTTTAGATTCAAAGATGATTCATCGGAAAGGGAGACATAGGGAGAATCAATTCAAGCATCCATCTGAAAACAAAACTTCACATGGCGCAAGATCGAGGGGTAGAGGTAGAGGTAGAGGTACAACTTCTAGGAGTCGTGGACTCGTGGTGGACAAAATTCTCGAGGTACAATATGGAACACAATGGAGTGTAGTTGGTTAACCATTAATTTAGTTTGTTGTTTTGTATCTCCTTTAAATTTTGTCTACAAAACATGGTTTGCATTTTTAAGGTACTACTGCCTATGCTTTTGAGTACTTGTGCTCGTGAATTTTGCAATTAATTTGATAATTTTAAAGTGTTATCAACCGCAATCTATTTTCAATCAAATATGATTTGTAATAGTCAAATAAATGTAATATTACAATTAAAAAATATAGGAATATACACGATCTATGATGCACAGATTCTCCAAAACTTAGCACCTTGCACTATCGGATACACGTAGGGTACAGGTACGGGTGCTGGCGTGATTCGCGTGGGATTCGCACACGTGGCAAATCCTCGTATCCGTATCCTATCACCCCCGCACCCGCATCCCAGCACCTGCGCTACATAGTACACAATTGAAACTGACCACAATAACTAATCTCGATAAAATATACTTATATTAGTATAATTAGATTATTAAAAAAAATTATTGCGTTAAATTTTTTTTCCATGTCTTATTTTGGTAATTTTAATTAAAAATCAGGATTCATATTATTTTTAAAAAATAATGTAACATCTGATTTAATAACGAAGACGTGGCCTTTTATTTTCTTTCTTTCTTTTCGCAATCATCTTTACCCCTTTTTTCTTTTCGCAGTCATTTTTCTTCTTCTCTTTCCTCTTTTCTTTTATCCTTCCTCTTTCTTCTCCGAATTCTCTCACTTAAACACCACCAACCATGCCGTTTCAAGTTCCTTTCAACTACCCCATCCCGTTTTAAGTTTGTACTCGTAATTGGTCGTTTGAAGAGGAAGACCGTTTCGTCAAATGGTTTCACGACAAGGTTTAGAAAAATAGGCCCCGGAGTACAAAGGATATTGTGCTCTTGGTTGAGAGGGCATACGAAGAATTGCGATATATTTTCCACTATGGGAGAAAGACCAAACTGGAAATGGCGTTCAAAATCCTTGTCATGAGGGAGGAAATTTGGAATCACCGCATCTTTCAAGTTTATGCCGAGTCTAATTTTCTGAAGACAATTCAGAGATAAATGCTGGAAAACCCTTCGAAATGCCAATTGGCCAGGAAGATGTAAGTTTTTCCCTTAACTTTATCTAATTTGCTGATGAATTGAAAATATAATTCAGTATCTCTTTCTGTATCTAATTTTGTAGGAAATTAGCTAACACAAGAGATTTCGTTCTGTTGGAGTGAGAAACTACTCAAAACTGTGTGATCGGTATCGTGTTATCCGTATCGTGTTCCGCCTAGAGGGTACGTGATTACAGGGCTCCCGAGCCGATCGTGGTATCAGAGCCAGGTCGTGTTCCGACTTGGCGGCGGGAGAAAGTAAATATTCTGTGAGGTTGTCTTGAGTGATGAGTAGGGAGGCGGATTCTCAATCAATGGATTCGTCTTCGTCTTTGACCCAGCAAATACTTACCCAATCCTCAGCACTCTCACTTCCTAAACAGTTCACCTCTAGTATATAACACCTTGTAGAATACACAACAATACCTAGCGATGCTATCGTAGAAAAAATAATTCCTCCTCTTGTTAGTCCTTACAATATCTACCGTAAATACGGAAGTCTTACCAAAAGCATAAAATCTCTTGTTTCCTCTAAAGATCCTCCCCTTCGAGAATATGTTCAATCTTCTAAAATGGATCAGTGCGGTTTGCCAGCAACTTCACAAGAGCAATATGTTACTTTGGCGATCCCACCAGAATATATTGAAGCATGGCGCAAAGATGGATACACTCATCTTCATCTGGGTGTTGTTCGTCTAGTCCTTTCATATAATGGAAGGAATGGACTTCCTATTACAACAAGAATTGCTCTGTTGGATACTCGATATCTGCACTATGAGCATGCTGTAATCGGAACAGTTCTAACAACTCTTAATTCGGGAAGTGTAGTCATCACTTTCTTCCCTAATTTTGCGTTATCCCTCCGAGATGCTTCATTAGAATCCACATTCAAGGTCCAGGTCCAGATATCAGGGGTAGATCAATCTCCTAACAGCTTTATGGCGATCTTGCACCACCAAATCGTCTACAGGCTGCAGAATCATAGCTTTGATCTTAAAAATCAAGGTACTCCTGACGCCTTTGATGATCTTGGCCGAAGCTGGAAATGAAGTTCCAACAATCGTTCAAGTCCCGAGATAGATTAATAGAGAAGATCTCAAAAAATTGGTTCCCACCGAGTGGATTA
Organism: Schizonepeta tenuifolia; assembly: GCA_029490685.1. Lineage (NCBI taxonomy): Eukaryota > Viridiplantae > Streptophyta > Magnoliopsida > Lamiales > Lamiaceae > Schizonepeta > Schizonepeta tenuifolia. The sequence goes on from CM055958.1 coordinate 21,012,027, forward strand.
CCAATTATGAGTCATTCCATCAGACGGTGGAATCAATACAAGCCACGGAGTTTAAATTCTCAAAAATAAAGGATGGGAAGACCAAGACCATCTTCACGCCAATCAAAGAAGACGGTCCATCCAATCCGATGTTTCAGCTCATGATCTTCCCCGTTCAAAATGTCTTACAAACCTTATCTGATGGGTTTCCTCTCCCTATTGCTTAATTTAAGGCAGATGGGAAGGAAATTTATACGGATAGGATTGACGACCATTTTATTTGGGACTGCGATCCATCCATGTGCGATCCAAGATGTACCTGCCAAGACGATGATTCCAACGATGATGATAGTGATGGCGATGATGATGAAGATGGCTATTATGAGTTTGGGTTTGATGATGATGAATACATACTTCCGCCCAAACCATGCCTGATGTTAAAAGGTTATGATGTTGAATTTCCACCACTGTCTCGACATGAAGATTTCATCAATAATATCATTTCCAGACCGTATATTCAGAGTACAATTATGGAGTCTGGTGGTCAACGAAAACCTTTAAATCAAGGAGAAGAGGTTTTGAACTGGCATACTTGTAATGCTAATGCTCAAAATAAATCTCTTCGACTTATTGATTCAAAGGTTTCTCAAATACTGGAAAAGGTGCAAGATTCCACCGACAAAGTGAATTCGCTCGAGACGCAACTACAAGAAATCGAGAAAAAGCTTTTTGAAAGGATTTCTCAAGTGGATGCAGAAATTCAGACCCTAATTGCAAGCCGTCATTTTGGAGCTGAATTCTCACAAAAAGAAGCAGAAATAAGAGCGCTCAAAAAGGAGTTGCAAAGGATCGAGGATGACAAGAATCGAGCCAAATCTCTTTTCATCCCTCAACCAAGCTTCATTCATTCCCCACCAGATTCACCAGAATATTCTAAATATTTTGGGATGGTTTCAAGTATTCCGCTGGATGTTCCCAAAAGGAGTAAGAAGAAGGAGCCCCGACGGAGAGAAGAGCTTGAAGGGGACACTCAACCTGCAGAAGCACTTATGGTGGATGAGATACCAAAAATCAACAATATCACGGAGTCATCAAAGTCATCTAGTTATTCTCTTAATAGCATGGATGAAGAAGATATAGGAATGACAGACCTTACTGTTATTCTTATGGCGGACCGATCGGACCCAGGATATGGCCAGCCATTTACCGAACTAGTCTCAGAAGATTCAGAACCCGAGACCACTGAAGGTCCGTATATCAGCCAACCAAATGAAGGACGGACTCCAAAACCAGCAACAGGTCCATGGTTCACCTTTGATGACATCCCAATCCACAAACGAAGAGATCGCATGCACACCTTTGCTGCTTGGATAGTCAATCAACTCAACAGGGATGACGCTGATCTCAGGTTAGTCCTTAAGGAATTTACCTCTAGATTCCTTGGGACATTGAGAGAATGGTTTCTTAGCCTTGGAGAATATCGACAACGTCAAATTCTTGGTGCTCAAACTCCAGGAGAAGCTCTAGGAGAAATTCATCGTGAATTTATCGGTGATCTCTCCCTTTACACCAAAGCAATATCTCAAGAATACTTCTCTATGAGATGTTGCTCTCTTTCGAAAAAGGATATAGACAGGCATTTTAAAAGAATATCAGAAAGATTCTACGGCCTGAATGGATTCAATGATTCGAATCTGAAGAATGTCTATCTAGCTTCTCTTCCCAAAGAATTGCAACTAGAAATGGCACGAATGATGCAGGCCGCCAGGAAAGACGTCGCAAGTACCAGTATGGGACAAATCCATCAAATTTGTCTAGCTGCACTTGACAAGCTTTGCGAACAACAAAATCTTTTCAAAGAAATGATGGAACGAAGGAAGATTCCCAAGTCCGTGTGCGACAAATCCTATATGGAAATCAAATGCAAAGAGAACGATTGCAAGTGTTCATCTTCAAAGAAAAAGGGGAAGAAGAGCAAATTCCGGAAGAAGGAAAACAAGAAGAAGTACAGATTCTTCCGACGAAAGCCTTTCCGACAGAAGAGATCTAAAAGGTGTTTTCTTTGCCATAAAGAAGGACATTTTGCCAAGAATTGTCCCAATAAAGCAGGCACAGCTTCCAAATTAGCTTCACAGGCTTTCTTATCTCATGAAGCCAATCTCGCAGATGCTGATATCGAGTCCCTCTACTCAGAACAAGAAGAGCAAGATATAGATACTGCATTTATTTTGCAGGAATCTGCCACCAAAGATGAACAATCAGAGACCGAAGATCCCGAAGATAATATTCCAATTTTCATGTTGCAACCGATGACATCTCAGTCCAACATGATGATCCAGGAAGGCATTCCGTCTCCCCATCTTGAAGTTCGAATTCTACAAACCAAATATGATAAGTCAATCAAGGTGATTGGAATGTTGGATACTGGAGCAAGAAGAACCATGTTGAATCCTGATATCCTTCCGAAAGAAGCATGGGAAATACATCATCAATATTTCTATGCAGCTGACGGTCAAACCTTTCATACATCATTAATCTCCAAGCATCCAATTGGAATCCAACTTTTTCCAGATTGTATCATCTGGATAAAAGTTATTGGAAGCAAACTACATGGGCATGATCTCTTGATGGGCTTTGATCTGTTTTTCAAAGCACAACGTCTTCAAATACTTCCACAAGGCATAAAATACAAAAGGAGATTTCAGGCCTATACAACTGTCCAGAAGTTATTCTCCCTACAAGAAACTCTTGATGAGTATGGTCGCTTCTCAAAAGAGCTGAAAGGATGTTGCGCCGACTCTCATGCTGAATTCCAACATCCCTATCCTCTCTGGAAGAATGAACAATTCTTTGTTCAACTACCATTCAAAAAGAACGAGGATATCAATGCCACTAAAGCCACTCATACCGGAATGAATCCTGAAGAATTAGCTTTGGCAAGACAAGAGTGCCAGCAGCTGTTATCCCTTGGGCTCATCGAACCAACCAATTCAAATTGGGCATGTCCAGCATTCTATGTCAATAATCGGGCTGAACAAGTTAGAGGGAAAAAGAGGTTAGTCATCGACTACAAACTCTTAAACCTTTTTCTTCTTGATGATAAATTTCCTTTACCAATAACCCAAATGCTTTTTGCCCAACTATCTGAAGCCCGCATATTCTCCAAATTCGACCTTAAGTTTGGCTTTTGGCAACTGGGTATTGATCCAAAAGATAGATACAAAACAGCCTTTTGTATTCCCATAGCCCAATATCAATGGAAAGTCGTCCCATTTGGCCTGAAGGTTGCACCTTCCTTATTCCAAAAAGCCATGATCAAATTGTTTGAGCCAATATTATACTCTTCCTTGATTTATTTTGATGATATTTTGTTATACTCAAAAACCAAGGGAGAACATTATGTCCTGCTCAAAAAAATTCTTGAGGTGGTTCGTACTTTTGGAATAATGCTATCTGAAAAGAAAAGCACGATTGGCCAGTCTTGCATAAACTTTCTTGGAATGAAGATATCAGATGGGAATTATGAACCAAGCCCCCACATTGCTCAGGAACTTCTTAAGTTCCCAAAAGAAAAGTTGTCTGTGAAGGAAATTCAACAGTTCCTTGGAATTGTGAATTATGTCAAAGACTTCATCCCAAGCTGCTCCCGGTATACCTGCCATCTTTCTAAACTTCTTAGAAAGAATCCTCCACCTTGGGGAAAGTCGCAAACAGAAGTTGTCCAACATCTCAAAGACATATGCCAAAATTTCGCACCTCTGCGAATCCCGGGTGATGGCCAAAGAATCCTACAAACTAATGCAAGCGATGATCATTGGGGAGCAATTTTGCTAGAAAAGAAAGACGCAAAGATACACTATTGTGCACATGCTAGGGGCCAATTCAAAGATTCTGAAAAGCACTACCATGCCGTCTACAAAGAAATACTGGCGGTAAAGAATGGCATCAAAAAGTTCGAGTTCCATCTTGTCGGCTACGAGTTTATTGTCCAACTGGATAATACATCTTTTCCAGCTATAATGGAGCTCAAGCACAAAGGAGTACCTGAGAAGCAACTTCTTCATCTCAAAGATTGGTTTTCCAAATATCAGTTCACCGTCCAACACATCAAAGGTAAAGATAATATTATTCCTGATTATCTTTCCAGAAAACCAACCTTACAACTCGTATCTTTTACATAAATTTTCCCTATAATCTTCATGGTCAAGAAAAAGAAACCACGACAGTCATTCATCTGTGTAGGGGGAAGGGGAAAAATCCATTTCTTTCAAACAATTCCTTGGCCGTTCCAAAACCACCAGATCTCACTTTTCCTCCTTATGTTAAACCATTCGAAACCATTCGTGAGATCCGTTTATTTGCAAGGCAAAATATGTTCAAGTTTCTCTCTAGTTATATCCTAGAGACCAAGTTACCCTTAGAAAAAGCGTGTTTTGATATACATAAACCTTTTCTTATGGTAACTTATCTCAATCTTTCAACCTCTATCATACCCAACATGTTCTAGTATCTTTGGTGTTTATCCTCTCTTTATTATCATGCCATCAAACTCTGTATTGAAGAAATGATATCATTCTTTTGCAACACCGAGAATGATAACACTCTGCAATGGAACCTCTTGACATGGTATGCCTCAGCAGAAGAATGGCTATCCTTACTCTATCATGAATTACAAGATGCCAATGAAGGCAAACCAAATCCACACCTAGTCCTGATATGTCATAGACCTTATTCCAATGACATAAAAGGACAATTGGTCCCTCTTCCAATGTACTATAAATGGAAGACTATAGCTGGCTCAACCGGAGATAATTTGTTCGAACAAAGGCAGATGTATATCCACCTATGTCTCACCAACAAAGTGACTCCTCTGGATCATCCCGAAGGACTTGTCTACACCTCTTTTGTCCTCGAATCAATACGGGCCAGCATTTACTCTTCTGACGATGAAGGAACCAACCAAGGACCAAATACCAAGAAGCCTAATGCATACAAAGAAGCAAGTTCCAAGGTGCCTAATAAAGCCATCCAGCCTAATACTGACAAAAAGGCAAGTTCCAAGATGCCTAATAAAGCCATCCAGCCTAATGCAGACAAAGAAGCGAAGAAGCGACACATCATTGAAAAAGAAGATAAGGTCATCTTGGAATACTTCATCAAATTACAAATACCATGGTCCTCGGAAGATGAAGACAACCAAGGCAATCACATGGATATAGATAAAGATGACAAGAGCTTGCCACCTCATGCTACTTCTTCATACATGCAGCCATAGATACGTGTTCCTCTTCTTGTAAATACATGTATCCCTTGTTGTAATAGAGATAGAGATGTATGTTGTAGCCATAGCCCTATATATAGGCTTGGTACATGCTGAATGTAAGATATACGAAAAATAAATAAAACCTATCTCTTTCCTTATGAATTCCAACTAAACCTTCTCATTCTCCCGAAAGTCCTCTAGATATCTTCATAGATATTTATGATCTCCCAAGGTCTGTATATACACACAAAGTATGCTCTGTACTTGCCTTTGTTAAAAGGATCCTGTACATCAGAAAAGTGTTAGCTATGGTCCCTGTATTATGTACGGTGGATTTTGATAAAGATTTCATCATGATATGTTGGTTTAAGGATTGAGGCGTTGATGCCAAGTTATCCATAAGACAACTAGTCATGGTGTTATCCGTATCGTGTTCCACCTAGAGGGTACGTGATTACTGGGCTCCCGAGCCGATCGTGGTATCAAAGCCAGGTCGTGTTCCGACTTGGCGGCGGGAGAAAGTAAATATTCTATGAGGTTGTCTTGAGTGATGAGTAGGGAGGCGGATTCCCAATCAATGGATTCGTCTTCGTCTTTGACCCAGCAAATGTATGATATCTGATGAGACACATTCGGTACATCATAATTGCCTAGATGGCAACTTTGCTTCAGCACTCTAAGTGCTCCTCTGCCTAGAAGGCAACCTTGCTTCAGCACTCTAAGTGCTCCTCTACTTAGATGGCAACCTTGCCCCCGTACTCCTCGTATAGGGGAAACATGCCACGAGGCATCGAATCTTGTCTTGAAAGAATGTTATCTCAGTGTAACACTGACCACTTATAGTTTATCATAAGTCGGTCAAAAGTACAATACGGATTTGTATTTATGATGCATAAATATCCTCAGCGATAGCCTGTCACATTAATAAAGACTAAAAATGTTCGTTACTGAAGTAGGCCTAATTGGCCCTCAAGTATGCCACGAAATCACGTAATTGTCATTACTTTTCCAGGTATATAAATCAGATTCAAGCATATTACCAGGTGATGGACTCTTTAGCTGATACAACTCAGATTATTCTCTCAAGCTTTCGTGTTTTACACACACTGACTTGATCGTCGGAGACGCGATGGGGGCACACAACCCGGCGTTACGGTTTTCAAGTCAGAGTTTAAGAAGTAAAACCACGTGGAGAAGCTCATCCAACCATATATCATCAACACAAGGTAATTAATACTTGTAATGCCCCAATTTTCGTAAATAAAAGGGAGACGTTATTCTTATTTCATTAATGATGATAATTATTATTTTTACAGTAACATACTGACAAATATAAATATATTTGACTCTTTGATCATCATCACTCGCTCCGCTGCACATCGCCCGAGCCTTAACCTGAAAAGATAAATAACTTTGGGGTGAGTGCTAATGACTCAGTATGGTGCATATTTCCAACTTATATATTGTGTATGTAATAGTAATCCCTTAATTAAGCTACAAAACATATTTACTATTTTTAACCTAGCTTTTTCCCTTTTCAGTTCTATTAAACTCGCCTACATTAGTGTACAGTAGTAATCATCTTATGCTATTAAATTAGGCTATATTAGTCTTATGTCTTTACTTTATCAAAATACGCATCATGACAGCTCATAATTAAATATAGGATTGGCGCGCAAGACTAAATTATTTAATTGCAGCTTTTAAGTCCAAGAAAGGTTAAAGTGGGGTTTCTTTTTAATGTTGCATTTAACATTTTTTCTTATTATACGTTTTACTCAAATTATATGTGTGAGATGCAGTTAAAGCCTACAGGCTATCAGACAGTAAAGCTTAGCCTTCGGGCTATGAGACAATAAAGCTTAGCCTTCGGGCTATGGGATAGTAAAGCTTAACCTTCGGGCTATGGGATAGTAAAGCTTAACCTTCGGGCTATGGGACAGTAAAGCTTAGCCTTCGGGCTATGCGACAGATTTATTTCACTTACATTTGATTCATATAATTTGGATAAATGCACTCTATTGAGTCAGTAGTACTCACTCCAAATCTATTTATCCTTTCAGGTTGAGGCTCGGACGATGGCTGCGAATGCTAGATGATGGTCAATCGTCAAGAATAAGAGGATTAATATTAGAGTTATAAATAATGTTGACTTTTGTCGAGTTTATTTTCTTCTACTATTACACTTTGAGATTTTAGTTATTAATAATAACGACCTTTTTATTTAAATAAATTGGGGCGTTACAATACTCCCTCCGTTCCGTTCATATTGTAATATTTTTTTTTGGTACGGGTATTAAGAAAATAGTATTAAGAATAAAGGTGGTGATTGGTGTAGTAATAAATTGAAATAAAGTGTTGTATATGTGATATAAAGTAGTTTTAGAGTGAATAAAGTGTTATTAATGTGAGATAAAGTGTTTTTAAAGTAAATAAAGTAGATGAAGTGATTTTCTAATTATTTCTATAAAAAAGAAGTATTACAAGATGAATGAGACATCCCAAAAAAGAATATATTACAAGATGAACGAGACTGAGGGAGTATGTGATTATAATCCTTGAATATCTGTGTGTTGGAGGATTACATATTTGAACGCCATCAATATCGACCCCCGCTGGCTGCTGAGGGCGGTGGATGGCTGACTAAGTTGAAGATGGTTAGGTGGGGAGTTGTATTGTTAAAGCTTATTAAGCTAATTCACAGGTTGGGTTTTTGAACAATTTTAATTTCTCTGTTTATGATTAAGTTTTAGTTATGTTATTTAGATTGTAGATGCTATGTATGATGGTCACGTATGCTTTAATTCAAGTATGCATTGGAGATGATGATCGTATTTTTTGTTCATTGTTTTAGTAGTTTTAAATAATCTTTGATAATTTCAGATTTATGTTTATGTGAATTTTTAGTAGGATTTAGTTTAACTTTAGAATCATATTCGATGATTGTGAATATAAAATTCACTATGTACGATGGTCACGTATGGTTTAATTCAAGTATGCATTGGAGATGATGGTCGTATTTTTTGTTCATTGTTTTAGTAGTTTTAAATAATCTTTGATAATTTTAGATTTATGTTTATGTGAATTTTTAGTAGGATTTAGTTTAACTTTAGAATCATATTCGATGATTGTAAATATAAAATTTTGTTAATCATTGCTTGATTTTACTATAAATTTAGAATAATCATGGATGATTGTGATTTAGTTTCTAAAAATATAAAATTAAACAATTTTATAGACATTATTAGTACTTTGTAATTTCATTTAATTTAACTTCAGTAAATCGATGGCTTTGCTAATTCTAATTACGCCGCTTGGACTAGTAAAAGAAATGAAGAAAAATTAAAGAATTTCAAGTGTTAATTGAAAAAGTTAATTCTTCAGTGGTGGTAAACCGTCACTACGCACTAGTTCTTGTCAAAGGGAACTACGATCTTGCGTCTAACGAAAACAACCAATCTCGACCTAATATACATATTATAGTATAATTAGATTAATTTTGCAATCAATTGCGAAAAATTAAAGAATTTCAAGTGTTAATTGAATAAGTCAATTCTTCAGTGGTGTTAGACCTTCACTACGCACTAGTTCATGTCAAAGGGAATTACGCTCTTGCATCCAACGAAAGCAACCAATCTTGACCAAATATACATAATATAATATAATTAGATTAATTTTGCAATCAATTTCGAAAATTAAAGAATTTCAAGTATTAATTGAAAAGTCAATTCTTCAGTGGTGGTAGACCGTCACTACGCACTGGTTCATGTCAAAGGGAACTACGCTCTTGCATCCAACGAAAGCAACCAATCTTGACCAAAATAACTATTATAATAGTGAATCTCAAATTTTCGAGGAAAAAAAAAACAAGCAAGGAGTGTTCAAAGTTTGGTTTAAATCGTAAACCAAATCGAACCAAACCGCAATTTACGGTTTGGTTCGGTTTTTTGATTTCAGAAATATGGTTTGGTTTAGATTTTTCATAAATTATGGTTTATGTTTTAGGTTTGATTTTTAAGAAAATTCAAACCAAACCAAACCGTAAACCGAAAAATTGTATTTAATATAATGATATTAATTATTTATAATGTAAGGAAATAAAGATTTTCTTGATTGCATGTTATATCCGAGTGTTAAACAAATTTAATTAATGAAATCATACAATTTAAAATCATTAAACCCTACAATCTACTATACATTTCCAAGTTGTTACAGTGGCTTATCTTCACCTTTGAATATAATGTATAAATTTCTATTTGTTTTCTTTTCTTCTATATCCTTTTCAAATTCAAGTTGGTTTCAATAGAAAAAGTAGAGAATGTGAAATTATTTTACTATAATTTACTATTTAGCTAAATAATGTTATCCTTGACTCTTAGTATATTTATTCTAGTAAAAGAGAAAAATGTATATGGTCATGACAACAACTTTATTTAATTCGTTTTATTTATATTATGAAGAAAATGAAAAAAATATTGATAAACCGCAAATCAAATCGCACCAAACCGTACTATTACAGTTTGGTTTGGTTTGGTTTGGTTTGGTTTGGTTTGGTTTTACTACTTAGTCAGTTCGGTTTGGTTCCAAAAAATTACCAAACCGTATTTTACGATTTAGTTTGGATTTAGTATTAAACCGTACCAAACCAAACCGTGAACACCCCTAGTTGTAGCTATTTTCCATTAATATTTTAATTTCATCCTTTCTAATAATTTTCGGACAAAAAATGCAATAGCGTTGCATTAGTTGGAAATTTTTACATTCCAAGCAAGTTTGCCCTGTAGTTTTTTACACCATAATTACAATCTTCTTAATTGCTTAATTCTAATTGAATAATTAATTCCTTTGAGTATTTTAGAGTGTCATCAACTACTACTCCTCGTAATTTTTTTTCTTTATGTAATTTTTTTTTCCTCATTGAAATAATAATAATTTATAAATTAATATTGATTAATTTCGAAATATATACATATAAGATATTATAACGTGGATACATTTTATTGAACCGCAACCCAGACCTTAATTAAAGACAAAATTAATTATCTATTTATATTCGATAATCCATTTTTGTGAAATGTATATTTTCAAGTTTGCCAGACTTGGATGTTTTGAGGACTATTAGAGCACATTGAATATGGATAATTTAAGGAATGATTATAACTTATTTAATTGCATTTATCCCCATAAACCCTAGCTGATGAGATCGGGTCTAGCACTGAAGAATTAAACCCGGAGTTGCAGCTTAGAGGTCCAGTGACGAGATTAAGAGCTAAGAAGCTGCAAGGCTATTTCCAGTGCTATGTTCAGAAGAAGTTGGAGAACGATGGAACTGAATCCCGACAGTACAAGTTGGTGAATTTGACGAGCATCGAGGAAGACACCTAGGTCGTGGCCACGCCATGTTTGGGACGTGCGCTATTTAATTATTTATCCATTAGTATAGTTTGTTTTATTTAATTTTAATTAGAGCCCAATTACTACAATTTGTGATTAGTCGTATTGGGCCAATGGATTTATTTAATTTTATTCTAGTTTAGCCTAGTTCGAAAATTATCAAGCCCAAGGCCTTATAATTTTTGAATCATAGTCTAGTATTTATGTTATTTTCGACATAATTGTTAGGAGACGAGTTTAAATCAAAAAGTGTTTTTCAACTTTGTCTCACGTGTTCTTCAAGTACACAAACCCTAGCTCTTGGTAGGATTCGAATTGGCACCTTTGAATGTGAAATCTATAGTTTGTTCGTGATCTTGTGTGGGTCTCGGGTTAACTACGCCGCCGGAGAATTGCTTCCGTGATACGTGTTTCAATCGTTCGTCGATTCGGGGTCCGTATTGAGGTAAATCTCCAAACCTGTTTCGTTTCCTTGTTCTGTGTTTTTCGTCCAGCCATCCACGCCTTCTTATCACCATCATACTTCGACCATAGTCATCCATTCCTTCGCCAACTCCAGATTCCATCAAATTCAATCCCATCGCTTTTGCTAAAAACCCTAAACCGGATCAAAATTGAGCACCGAGCGTTTTTGAGTTCTACTTGTGCGTTTTGGCTGAATTTTTGATATGTTCTTTCTGTATTCAATTTATAAGCTGTGTTAAAATTTCAGCTCAATCAGAGTTGATTTGCTGTAGTTTCTGATCGGGTAGTCTTCTAGGGTTTTATTCGATAGTTTTGGAGGTAATTTTCGTATTCTGTTCTTTTCTGGTTCAATTCTCGTTTGAGATCAATGGATTAGGTGTATAGTCTCTATTGATTCCTTCTGTATTTTGGGTTGAATCATCCTTTCTGTTGACGTGGGTTCGAGTCCTTGTTTCCGCATATTGATTGGTCGTATCACTAGCCGTAATAATCCCATGCGGCATTAATGATGTCGGAATAAAGAAGATTTGTAGGTGTTAATGGTAGCTCAACAGTCATGTTTAGCAATATCTTCTTTATAATAGGAGAGTTGATTCCTAAGCCCACATCCATTCTCTATCCTATGTGGAATTTTTAGATTTTTTATTTTATATTTAACTAAATTCTTCCAAATATATGCATCTTCATTTTTAATCTATATCATTTTCTAGTCAAATTAAGAAAGGAACGGTTTTGTCTTTTGTCTCTTTAGAGTAAGAAACAGCTATATCAACCTAATTACCCTATATATAAAGTTCGGAAAGCACTACAAAAAAACAGCTAATTACCGAGAAAATTACAGAGGACAAGCTTGCCCTCGGTAATTACCGACAAATTACCGACGGCAAAAAACACGGGTCGGTTTTAGCGAATTTACCGACGGCAACTTGACGGGATGGTTCCCGCCAAAATCACCGACGGTATTACCGAGGGAAACTGCCCTCGTTAAATTACAGAGAGAAATTGCCCTCGGTAATAAAATAAATAAAAAATTAGGTAAATTTAAATGTAATTACCGACGGCAATGTCCCTCGGTAATTACCGAGGGTGTGATTGCCGTCGGTGATTACCGAGGGCGTAAGCCGCCGTCGGTGATTACTGAGAGCTCGTGCCGCCGTCGGTGATTTATACGGGTCGGCGGATTACCGAGGGCATTTGCCGTCGGTAATCATTCAAATCAAATTGGGGCTTCCAGCCCTAATTGCCCATTTCTACAACTCCTCCCTCCCGCCCTCCCCGTCGTCCTCCGAGCGCCATCGCCGTGAGTTGGTAAGTTCTCTCTCTCTCTCTCTCTCTCTCTCTCTCTCTCTCAGCCGCGCACGCTGCCGCCGTTGCCACCGTCCCCACGGCGGAGTCGCCATCGTCGCGTCGCCGGTAAGTCTCTCTCTCTCTGTCTCGCTCTCTCTCTCTCTCTGTCTCGCTCTCCCTCTGTCTCTCTCTCTCTCTCTCTGTCTCTCTCTCGGTCTAACTCCTCTTTGTCTCTCTCTCAGAGCCGCACGCCACCGCCGTTGCCACCGTCCCTGCCGCCGAGTCGCCATCGCCGCATCGCCGGTATCTCTCTCTCTGTGTCTCGCTCTCTCTCTATCTCTCTCTCTGTCTCTATGTCTCTCTCTCTCTCATCTCTCTCTCTCTCTATGTCAGCCTTGTCGCCGTCCCCGCTGCCCGCCGCCCCCGCTGCCGCTGCCGGTAATTACATTAGTTTGCGCTCGATTTTTTGTGATATATATATATGTATGTATGCATATTTGTTTGCAAGTGTAGAAATTACGAATCAATGTAGAATTTGTTTGCTAGGTTTGATAAGTATGTTGCATACGTGTTTGATAAATATGTTCGTATTTGATGCATCTTTTCACTTTATACATGCATATTACATGTTAATTTATGTGATAAGAAATATGATTACATATAAGTTATTACATTGTGGGATAGATTTAATCAATTTCTTAAGGATCTTTTCCCTTTGGGATAGATTTTGGTTATTTCTTAAGGATCTTCTCCCAACAATTGAATGACTATTTGTAATTTTATTAATTATTGTATTTTTTATTGCTTATTTTATATTGTATTGGTTGAAAACTTGGGGGCCGGGTCGGGTAGACTTAGTAAATTAGAACCATTATGGTTAACATAGCTGGTAGAGTCGAGCACTTGGTAGTTAGGATAGTGAGGTTATGCTGTCGAAATTTTGTCTTATTTATGACTGATGTTCTTTCCGTTTTTAATTAGAAATTACAGCAATGAATGATAATCGTCAGTGGATGTATGCGAGATATAATGATCGTTCTGCATTTGAAATTGGACTTGAGGGTTTCCTTGAGTATGCGATAAATCAAACAGCTTACACATATGGAGTAGGTAACATTAGGTGTCCGTGTAAGAAGTGCAAACACTTGAAATTTTTATGTGTGCCTACAGTTAGAGAACATGTTACTAGGCATGGGTTTGTCCACAATTACACAACATGGGTTTATCATGGAGAAATACCAGTGGCTAGTCGGCTAGAACATACTAGAATGGATGAGGATGATGCGTCATACAATAACTATCAAAGGATGGTGTATGATCATGCTGGTCCTAGTAATTTTGAATGTCCTCCAAATATAGAAGAACCGCCCAATCCTGCTGCTCAACAAATTTATGACATCTTGAACTCAGCCGATAATCCATTGTACCCTGGGTGTGATGCTTACTCACAATTGTCCTTTATGACACAATTCATGAGCATAAAGGTTGAAAACCACATATCAGAGAGAGGCTTCAATCAGTTGTCTTCGTTTTTTAAATCGGCATTACCCAAGGATAACAAGTGTCCCGACAACTTCTATAGTACGAAGAGACATCTGCGCGGTTTGGGTTTGCCAGTAAAGAAGATCGATTGTTGTGTTTATAATTGCATGCTGTATTGGGGAGATGATAGTGAGTTGGAGAGTTGTAAATTATGTGGTGAATCACGATATAAGGAGAACTTTCGTGCATCTGGAAGCCGCCGAAAAAACGTGTGGCGGCTAAGCAGATGCATTACTTTCCTTTGACGCCACGACTGCAGAGGTTGTTTGCATCTCCAGCAACAGCCGAAGACATGCGTTGGCATGCGACTTCTATAGATGATGGTGTTATGCGCCACCCGGCAGACTCTCCGGCATGGAAACACTTGAATTCAGTTCATCCTGATTTCGCTCAGGAGACAAGAAATGTGAGATTGGGACTCTGTACAGATGGTTTTGCCCCGTTTGCACAATCAGGACGTCAATATTCTTCTTGGCCAGTTATTGTCACACCGTATAACTTGCCCCCGTGGTTGTGCTTGAAAGAACAATTCATGTTCTTCACAGTTCTCGTGCCTGGACCATCTAACCCGAAGATGAAGTTGGACGTCTTCTTGTAGCCGCTGATAAAAGAGTTGAAAGATTTGTGGGAGGTAGGAGTGAATACTTATGATATATCTTTAAAGCAAAATTTTCAGATGCGGGCAACTCTTATATTGACTATTAGTGATTTTCCAGCGTACGCTATGTTGTCTGGGCGGGGCACATCTGGAAGATTGGCCTGTCCACATTGTATGGAGGATACAGAAGCATTCACTCTACCGAAAAGTGGAAAACAATCATGGTTTGACAATCATCGGAAGTTCTTGCCTCCTGACCATGTATTTAGAAGAAATAAAACTTCATTTCTGAAGAATAAGATGTGTAGAGTGTATAAAAGGGTTTTCGTAGAGGAAATGCGATGTGCAAATCCTTCAATCACCGGAGCGGAGTTATATGCTTTGTATGACAACGAGTTTGTTGCGTGGTTTAAATTTTATGTAAGACGCCCTTCCAACAGCGATTTGAACCATCATATTAAATCGCTTGCAGCTGGACCCTTAACTGAGATTGAAACGTACTCGGGGTATTTGGTAAATGGGTATAGATTTCACACGATTGATCATGACAGACATAGTGCGACCGTCAATAGTGGCGTTTGTATTAAAGGTTCGGTATATGGAAGAGATGTGCTAGATTTTTATGGGCGTCTTGAAGAGGTGTGTGTGCTGGAATATCAGGGTTGGCCAATTAAGAAGACAGTTTTGTTCAAATGTGAATGGTTTGATTTGTCTAGTCAAGGAATGTCTATTGATACAGACTTCAAGATGGTTTCAGTGAACCACACTAGGAGATATAAGAAGTATGATCCATTTGTCTTAGCAAATCAGGCAATTCAAGTGTTTTACTGTCCCTATCCCAGTACGAATCAAGCAAAAAAAAATTAGTGGGCTGCATGCAAAGTGAACGCAAGATCAAATGTTGAAGCCCCTACTGTCACATCTAACTCAACATTAGATCAACCATTTCAAGAAGAAGTTGTTACTATTATGTCTACCAAGACAATCGTAGATGATGAACCGCCACGTGTTGTTCATCCCCGTTGTGGAATGGTTGAAATTGAAGAAAATGAGGATGAATCAAGCAACGATGAAGACATAAATACATCCTCTAATGATGAAAGTAGTGATGGTTACGACACAGATTTGTGAGACTTGGTAATGTAGGTGTTAATCTATTTTGAACATGTTTTTTAATATGTATTTTTTTTGTTTTTTTATATGTGTTTTTTAGTTTTTTTAATGTTTTTACGTCTTTTTTTTATATGTTATTATATCGTCTAAGCTTAATTATCTGATTTTTTATTTGAAACAGGTACAATGTCGAGCACTCGTAGAGGTTTTCGTCTTTCCACTGCACAGCAGACTCCTTCTGGGTCTGCACAGCATACTCCTCCCTCGTCACAGCAGGAGTTGACTCGGCTAGGTACGACTCCTCCTTCTTCACCGCACGTTTCTGAGACTCCTCCAGAGTCTTCTTCTACACGGCCGAAAAGGCCCAGAGTCGTACTAGTTGCCGAGCTGAAGCGGCAATGGCCTAAGGGCCCCAATGGGAAGCTTCTCTTTCGGAGAATGCCTAGTGGGTACGTCATTTGTTATTATTATTATTATTATTATTATTATTATTGTTATTATTATTATTATTGTTGTTGTTGTTGTTGTTGTTGTTATTGTTATTATTATTATTATTGTTATTGTTATTATTATTTTTATTATCAATGTTATTATTATTGTTATTATTATTGTTATTATTATTATTATTGTTATTTTTATTATCAATGTTATTATTATTATTATTATTATTATTATTATTATTGTTGTTATTTTTATTATCAATGTTATTATTATTATTATTATTGTTATTATTGTTATTATTATTATTAATGTTATTATTATTATTGTTTATAGAGAGTTGATGGAGACACCGGGCATCGCAAGCAATGTCTTTCAAGCTTTTAAGAGGATTCCTAACTCTGGGTACAATTGGAAGTCGACTTCCGACGAGGTGAAGGCCGCATACTGGGCCGAATTTGGGGTGATTGAATTTTTATTACAAATAAAATTTATAATTATTATTGTTATTCTGTTATCTACTAATTTAATCATTTTTATTCAACAAAAAGAATATTGTTGGGAGCCTGAGGATGAGGCCGATGTGAAGAAGATGTGGGAGGCCAAGGCACGTACCAGGTTCAGTGACAACTTGAGCATCGTGAAGAAGAAGTGGAAGAAGAAGACTGCTGCGGGCCAGACGATGGCCAGACCCGACGGCTTCACTGACGAGTACTGGACAGGGGTCCAGGCGTACTGGCAGCAAGAGGATGTTGAGGCGATTTCCCAGCGACACAGGCAAAACCGTCTGTTTGAGCCCGACGGACCAGGTACAGGGATAGCAAAGCACGTTGGAGGGTCTCAGTCCACTCGTATCCTGTAGCAAAGTTTGGTTAGTAATTATCAATTCATTTCTTAAGTATATATATATATATATATATATATATATATATATATATTATATCTTTGTTAATAATTTATTTATCTTATATACACGTATTAACAGAGCTTGCAGAGTGGACTGCCGGTGACTGCCTTGAACTATAAGACTTTCCTGAGCATCCACACAAAAGAAGACGGCACCTATGCGACACAAAAGGATGAACATTTTGATGTAAGTATTTAAATTTATTTAAGTATTAGTTAAATATATTGTAATGTATTTAATTTCTAACAAATATGCAATGTTATGTATCAATTAGGCTGAAATTCATCGCATTGCTCGGGAGTCACAACGAACGGACCTGAACGAGATCTACTTGGAGCTCGTACATCTTGACAGGTCACGGCGTTACGGCACTGGAAGTGCCGGTGCCAGCCAGATCAGTAGGGGGTCTACTAGTAGCACTGGCACTTCAGCCATGACACATGAGATGTACGAGACTCGGATCTCCACGTTGGAGGAGCGACTGCAGCAGTCTGAGGCGGAACGTGCTGCAGAACGTGCAGCCCTGGACACGCAACGAGCAGCAGAACGTGCAGCCATCGAGGAGGAGCGAGCAACACGTATAGCGTTGGAGGCGCGCTTTGCTCAGTTCGAGCAATTATTGATGCAGTCGGGCCAGCTACCTCCTCGTCCTCCTCCTAGTTGATTAGGTCGTTCGTTTTATCCTGCAGTTACTTATACACTTCGTACATTATTACACTCGTATTTTACATTTATCCTCCTATATTACATTTGTTTATATGATTTGGGATATTGTGATACCCCGTTTTGATATTTGTTTTGTTATAGTGTGTGCCGTGTAATTGAATCGTGAAGCAGGGGTTACAAAAAAATAAATAAAAAATAAAAATAAATAAATTTACCGACGGCAAATAATCCCCTCGGTAATTACCGAGGGCGTTTACCGTTGGTGATCTCTTTCCAGCAAATAGTGAAATCACCGACGGCAGCACTTCCCCTCGGTGATTATCGAGGGCGTTTCCGTCGGTGATCCCGCCGGAAAAAAACCTACTGTGTGTCATTGTTTTACCGATCGAATTTACCGACGGTACCGCCGCCGGTAGTTACCGACGGTAAAATTGTCGTCGGTAATGTGCTCACCGATCGAGAGATCAACGGCGGTCTATTGCCGTCGGTAATTTAATTACCGACGGTATTTACCTTCGGTAATTACCTGTTTTTTTATAGTGAAGTATAATTATTTTAACCTATATCTCCTGTTGTTAAAATACAGCTTATACATTTTGTAATTGATTATATTATTATTTTATTACCTTCTTCTTTATAATAGGAGAGTTTATTCGGTAAGCCCACATCAATTTTCTATCCTATATGAAAAATTTAAATTTTTTATTTTATATTTAACTAAATTCTTCAAAATATATGCATCTTTATTTTTAATCTATATCATTTTCTAGCCAAATTAAGGAATAAACAGTTTTGTATTTTGTCTCTTTAGGGTAAGAAACGGCTATGTCAACGTAATTACCTTATATATAAAGTTAGGAAAGTATAATTATTTTAACCTATATCTCCTGTTGTTAAAATACAGCTTATACATTTTGTAATGGATTATATTATTATTTATTGCCTAAGATTTTATGACTTTTGTTTTTTTTTTTTGCCATGCCGTGGATTCAACCTACTGACATTCCTAGATTTGATACATATACAAATAAAAAATATGTAATTTAAGTTTGGGACAAGTACGAATTTGATGATTTTAGATTGGAAAAAACATATAATACCAACTAAAGGTGCCAACGTCAATTTCTGATGCCATAAAATAGTTATTCTAAAAAATTATCACAAATTTATATCTTGTGCTAATTTATTTCAGATTAAAACTTTCACAAAGTAAATTTATCAAGCTAAATATGTTGATTTTGTCTTTTTTTCTTATGAATAAAAAAAAATATTGATGTAAGAAAAATAAAAAAAAGTGTTACTTATTTTTACATTTTTATAATTATTGGTATCACAAGCTAAAAATATTTGGTTGTCAGCTCAGGAACATCCGTCTATAAACTCATAATATGATACTCACACGTTAAATAATTTTTTCACATTTTATATAATTAGTCTATTCCCGTCGAATTTCGACGGGCAACACACTAATATATATAAATACATGCAGCATGAAGTTCATCTATTCACACCTAAATCTTCTCCCACAAACCCTAATTTTCACCTTTTCCATTTTCTACCATGGGTTGTCTAAACAAACACACACCCCCAAAATGCTTCTAAAAAGCCCAGAAAAAAAAAGGAAAGAACTATCTTCTTCACCAAAGCCTATCGAAACAACTCTTAAAATATCTATTTCACCGTCTACTTCGTTCACATGCTAGAAAGTTTAAAGGGGTTAAGATGAATGAGTGGAAGGTGCCTATTTCTCCGGAAAATTTCACTGTCATGTACCAAAGGGCAAAAGAGGAGAACATTGATCTCAAGAATGAGGTCAAAGAGTTGTCGAGGCGTTTGATGAATTGTTGTGAGACTCAAGATATTGCTAACCTGCCGTTGGAGGGATCCGCTACTTTAGGTCAGAGTTGGTGTGGGTTAAGGGAGTGGATCCAAAGCCCCTATGGTCATCAATGTACCCAATGATAGTGATGCTTAAATTTCTAAGTTTCTAAGTATGTCGTTTTCTTTTCTTCCTTTTGTTGCGTTGTTGTACTGCCTTTCAAAGGCCAAATTTTCAAAATTTTATGGTCAATGAAATCGAGGCTTTTCTTTTACCATAAGAGTTACGAAGTCACAGTGTATAATTTCATTAAGTTCTTATATGAAAGATGTCTTAATTACTTTATACAAACTATCATTAGTTTCATAGTTTATAATCAATAAGAATATTTCCTTAAAAAAAATTAATCAATCAGAATATTATATTAGTTAAATTCTTCTATGAAATCTTATAATATTATTTAATTTATGTGGACAATTAATCTTGATAGACCTATCAATTCGTATTAACGTTTATAGTAATTTCATTAAGTTAATTTTTGTGAATACAATTATAGTTGGGCTTAATCTTTTAAAACTGTACTGTTTACATTGTGGAAACAATTAGGGAAGAAAAACTTATAAAATCGGCCCACTTAAACTTGTACTATTATATTTGGGCTTAATCTTTTAAAACTTAGATCAACTGAAGAGTAATATGAAAACTTATACTATTTAGTCAATTTAAACAATTGCTAATTAATACGGTCTATTAATGAAAATGTAAGCTTATAATTTTATTAAGTTAGTTTTTTGGAATATTCTAGTTGGGACTGTTTCATTGTGAAAAAATTGGGAAGAAAAACTTATCAATTGAGCCCACTTCAACTTGCAATTTAAAATGAGTACAACAACATTTTCTACAACTTAGACCAAATTTTTAGAATAATATGCAACCTTATTTATACTATTAATCAATTTAGACAGAATACTAGTTAATACGGTCTATTAATCAACATGAAATCTTATACTAAGTTCTTTGGATTTTTAATTGGGTTTAATGGTTTACAAGTCTATACTGTTTCATTGTGAAAATAATTAGGGGTTCAATCAAATTATCATTATGTGAACAAACACTAATTAAGTGGGTCCACTTTCACTTGCAATTCAAGAGCATACAACTTCATCTTCTACAATTTTGTTTAAAAAAAATGAAATTACGAAAGATATTTTCCAATGATATTGTATACAACAAAGCTATTGTTTCAATGTAAACCCAATACGGTCATGACCCAAATTCATCTTGTATTTCATAATTCGAAACCCTAATTAGCATATACAACTTGAGATAATTTGTGGCCAATACAGTAGATCCAGGAAATAAGTGGAATTATAGAGTTCTAGTTTCGACAAAAAATAACAAGATAGATTAAAATGTGACAAGTCCAACAACGTCGGATTTTCAATTCATCACTATAGCTGCTTCAATCTCACAGAGCTTTAACAAGAATAATGGCAGAAATAAATCCAATGACCATACCTAAAAAAAGAAAATTAAAATAGATAGACTTCAATGTAACTTGATTTTCTTCGACAATAGCAACATATACAAAATTTCTGTTGCATCTGATGGTGGAGCCACAATCTGTTGGAAAATATAGGAGCGTGTGTGATGTGTGTATGGAAAAGAAAGACAGGAAAGAAAGGAACCGAGGCTAGAGTTAGACTCTATCTCCGTAAGACAAGATTGCCCCGCTCTCGTGCACGCGGTCTGCGGCAATTGCCTCCAAGATACAACGGTTCGGGTGAACTTTGAGACGTTGCACGACGTGTCGTAGTTCCGGCGAACAACTTGATACTCGGGACGAGTACTTCCTAGACTCGACTATATATATATGAGATGTATGTATGCAAACTCGTTGTTGTGAGTTCGAATTATGTATTTTTCGTGTCAGATTCGGTGGGTATTTATAGGCGGAAAGTGCCCGTTCCGAACGGGTGCCTACGGTGCGGTTGGAGGCGCCATGCAACCTTATGATGACACGTGTCACACCCGAAAGGGTGCCTTCCCTCGTGCCACCACGTGTCGGATGGTTTGAAACGGTTGGAACCGATTTCAACCGCACCAGGCGGCCGGCCTTACCGTACGCTCCCTTATCCGTACAACCGCCACGTAACCGCCTTTCCGTGCACACCGTGCGGTCCATGTATGAGTCCCTTAGCCAAAATAACTTTGGCTCCTCAATTGCTCCGATCGCGACTGAGCGAACTGCAAAGTGCGCCTCAAAGCGCCCATTGCGACGTGCTCGTCGCCGTCGGCGTCGGACTCGGACTCGGACGGTGCTTCGCACCGTCCTCGTAGGAATCATGGTCAAGCACAAAAAGTGCCAACACTTGAGCCACTAAGGTGCACCATAGGTAGCACACTTAGATATACTCCCTTATAGTGTTGCTCGTTATATATAGCACAAAACATCGTTGAATTTTCGATGTGGGACAAATAAGGTAGAATACACACAATTTCTAGTTCCAAGTAGTCATGTTTATGTATTAATTGCTCATTCATTCCTTAATGGAATTGAACAAGTAAATACATTAAATCATAGTGCTCGAAACGTAGATTTCGTTTCTACCATTAGTTTCCACATACATCTCACGGATTTAATGCTATAAAGAACCAAAATTCCAACACAATCACATTTTTTCTCTTCAGGGATTAGATCCACACCGTTATGACTCAAACTCGAACCACCATCAGCACCGGGTTTCGACTGGAAATCTGCACAAGCCTTCAATGCTTCATCTTTTGTGTCGAACGATTTGTGAACACTTCCTTTGTAGCCCAGAACAAATGTAGCTACGTTTTCCCAATCAGAGAACACACCAGTTCAGCTGCCCTTAAAAACGACATAGAACTTTTGCTTTTTCCCTCCTTTTCTAGGTTTTATTTCCATGATTTTGTGGTATATAGATGTATGTCATGCGATATATGTATAAAGATAGACAAAGAAGATGTATATAAACCCTAATTCAATTAATTTAATATCACCACTCATTACTGGAAAAATAAAATAGAATTAAAATTAAAAGTTAAAATTTGAAAAGGGTAAATGTAATTAAATCACTAATCAACGCCATTATTTTAGTTGTTAAAACATAACTTAATATTACTATTTTATCCTTATATGTCTAGACATATATGTCCAAATAGAATTACGGTTATATTTAACATTATATTTCTCACTACTTCACTTATATTTATTGTAGGATCATTACTCCACTCACAACAATACTCACTATTATCTACTACTATCTACTATCTCCAACCCAATAGCAATGTCTCACTTGCTTTGGACACAACTATTAAAAAACAATAGTAAAAAGATAGAAAGTGGTGGGTCATATAGCCTTTGAAGAGTTAATTGTTTCCATTTTTGGTATGTGACTATGCTAGCTAGTTGATGGGGTTCAAATATGTAATCCTCGAACATACAGATGTTCAAGAATCGTAATCACATATTAATTACCTTGTGTCGAAGATATATGGTTGGAAGGGTTTCTCCACGTGGATTTAGTCCTTGGACTCCGACCTGCAAAATGTAAAGCCGGGTTGTGTGTCGGCGTCGCGTCTGCGACGATCAAGTCAGTGTGCGTAGAACATGAAAGCTTGAGAGAATTCAATGAGTTCTATCGTGTGAGAGAGATAATACATGTTGTTATGCGGTGAATTGCATATATATACCTGTAAAAGTAAGTGTATTCCTGGTATTTCAGGGCAGCTTTGAAGGCCCATTAATCGACTTTGATGGGGAACATTCCCAACCTTTATTGATGTGACAAGTCATCTTTGACACCTTTTTAGGATATTTATGCCTCGAGAAGATAATTCTGCACTGTACTTTAGGCCGACATGCGATAAAGTATAAGTGATCAGTGTTACCCTAAGGTAACATTCCCTCTAGACAAGATTCCATCTGAACAAGGTTCCCTCAGGACAAGATTCCATCAGAACAAGGTTCCCTCACGACAAGATTTAATGCCTCGGTGCATGTTTCCCCAACACTAAGAGTGTTGAATCAAGATTGCCTTCTAGACAGAGGAGCACTTAGAAAGCTGAAGCAAGGTTGCCATCTAGGCAACCATAATGTTCCGAAGGTGTCCCATTACTAATGGGATAAACGAAAATGAAAGTAAGACATTGCTATTGAGATAGAGGGGTACCATTTTTTTAAAACCCGTACCGTCTATAATGTGACAACCATATCGTGGACGGAAGAAATATTTCTTAACTAGGAATGTAGGATGTTTAAAGAATAAAGTTTATATATTTTTTTCAGATATTATGTTTGACAAATTCAGACAATTAATTCCAAATAGAACCAAATGATTAGAATCAAATTCAAGGATCTCAATTAATTCACTTGAAGTTCATTAAAATATTAAATCTATCTACCCACACTTTTAAATGCCTTTGAATTGATTTCAGATTATTTTGACTGACAATAATGACAATAGAAATTTCCCACGTTTCCTTTGACTCATTTACACATACACTTTTATGACATCTGAGTTAAATAATTTAAAAATGAGCACAGTTTAGTTTAGTTGGTTTTTTTTTATTATTATTATTATTGGAGCATCTAATTGAGCATAATTTAGTTGATTTAAATGATTGCTTTTTTTTTTCTTTTAATTCTTGAAGGAAAATTACATTAAAAATACTACGAGATATGCAAAAATAATGCATCTCTCTAGTCAAGTTGGAAATCAAACATCTAAATATTACTGATATTTGGATAATGTATGGACAAGTGATTTAAAGCCTTAATATAGTTTCTTTACATGTGTATAGAAGTGTCCCATTTTCATAATTGCATACAACCGGTGTACAAGAGTACATCTCTTGCGTTAAACATGATATTGAAACATTAGTTTTTATCCAGAAAAGTAGAAGATTGAAAATATTGAAGATGATTTGAAGATTCAATTCACATATGTATATCCATCAATAAAAGAAAAAAAAAAAAAAACAAAAACTACACTAATTGGTGCATGTGAAACAGGGATGATAAATAAATAAATAAACGACCTCACATTAAGCTACTGTTAATCAAGATTATTACATTCTTGCTTGTGGTTATGCAATTCATAAAAAAACTCATTGTTGATTCTCATATTTTTCATACAGTTTATTTTTAATTATTTCCAATGACAAAGCGCATACGAAATAAAATACTTTATGTGTAATAAGAGCATCCACAATAGTTGAAATACTTTGATTTCTCAATTTTCTATGGGACCAGATAGAGACAATTACATGCAGTGGTCTTGTCTTTAAGTTATCTCAATAGAATTAGTTTCTGAATTTGATTTTTATTAATTTTAATTAAAATTCAAAAACTACATTAATTTAAATAAAAATAAAAAATACATTAATGAAATAAAAAAATTACATAATTAAAATCATAAACCCTAGATAAAAATTAGAAATTTGCCTCGTTCTTGATGATCCTCCAAATCTCCAAGAGCTTGAATTCGTCGAAGATGGCTTCATACTCGAATATAGCCGTCACAAGAATGTGGTCGGTGTCGGCGCCAACGTTTGGAAATCGTTGTACGACTTCTCAGTGCATACCGTGGAACAAGCGAACCATAGTTGTCGTCCGTCGCCAGTGGTGGCGCAACTGATTCGTATTTCTGACCACCGTTACTTCAGGCCTAGTAGAGTTGTTGGGAAATTTATTAAAAGTTTTGATTGATTCCAAAACCAGCTGACCCCAACCGAGTAGATGTTGCCAGATCCTAATGTTAATAGTTAGGCTCGCTGTTTGAGCAGTGTTAAGATTTTATCTTTACAGGACTCCAGCTGAAGACGGCAACAAGGCCTCACTCAGATACAACATCAGTTGGAAGACAACTGAGCGTTCATAAGATGAGCATTCAAAATGGAAGATGCAAAAGTCATCTAAGCATTGAAAAAGGGGGAAGTTACGTTCAAGAGAAGTTGCAATTGAACATCAGTTGTAAGGAAGACAACTGAGCGTTCATCAGATGAGAAGTAGATAGGGGAAGAGAATATCATATGAAAGAAAGTCATCCGAGCGTTCGAACCAAACTGATCGGATACAAGAAGGACAACTGAGCGTTCAGTTTCAGAACATCAGTTGTAGGACCTGAACCAAGAAGATCAACAGCTTGAAGTTCAAAGTCAGCTGAGAGTTCACATGTTCAGATAGAACATCAGCTGAAGACCAATCAGATGAAGATCAGACGACTCAACCAACTATCGAGTGTTGGAAGTCAAAGGTTAAGATTTGAATTTCAAATAAGGAAGTCACGTGAAGGTTTGACTCTCTGTCATTACCTCATTTGGCCCAACACAAGGCTGTCTCAGATGGAAAGCAAAAGTATGCAGTTGCCAAATCCGGAAAGTCCGCAGAGATGAGAGACAAACCATCACTATCAAATAATAGAGATCAACAGCTCTTCCAACGGCTAGTTGATTCTCTCCGCCTATAAATAGAGGCATTCATTCACTCACAAGATACAAGACACACACGAGACAAGACAGACAAGTGCAAAGAGCAAAAGAAAGAACAAAATTCCTCACACGAGCTGAACCACATTCATTCTCTTAGAACATCATTAGTTGAGAGTTCTAGAGTGTTAGATTTTGTCTGAGTGTCTTTAGATCCAACCTTGAGAACATCACCTCGTGAGAGTTCGTAGAGTGTTAGATCTTAGCTCACTTCGTGTTCGAGCTATTTAGTTGGAACCCCACCCTTTCTTTCACCTGAAAAGGTTTTAGGACCCTACTCTTCCCGTAACTGAGTAGATAGGTTGTTTAGTACCCGAAAACTAAACTGTAAGGTTGATAAGTACCCGTAAATTTATCTCAACGGTTGCAAAGCCCGCGTAAGCTTTGTGGTTTGTCCAGAAGAACTTGGACTGAGTTGTGTGGACTCATAACTCCCCGTGGACGTAGGAGTTCTCTCCAAACCACGTTAAATCTTTGTGTGTTGTGTTTATTTTCAGTTATCTTATTGCATATTCAACTGACTATCTAACCTGCATACAAACTGCTTTATTCATCAACTGTTTTGGTTATTGACCAATCGTGCATAAAAGCGTGAGTAAATTTTATACGAGTTAATTTCCACTACATTCCGCACAGCACATCACTTCCAACCGAGTGTTTATTACTCGGTTGTGATTCCAACTGAGCTTCTTTACTCGGTTGAGTTATTTTTAGGGGGTCGTTTTAAAAAGTCTTATTTGGTGTATTCCCTCCCCCCCATACACCAGAACTCGTATCGGGACCATCAAGAGTTATATCGATCCGTAACTTGTTGCCAAAATTGATCCGCACGTCGTGCGCGCTTTATTTCTTCCTAAGCTCGAGCAAGGGCCTCAGTTTCGGCCTCAGAGTATGTATAGTGAGGAGGCATTGTGAGAAGTTGAAGAAAAAATTAGTAGAGTAGAGATAGATTGAAGAAGAATTTTAGTAGAATCGAAGAAAAACAATTGAAGTAGAAATGATAATAGAAGTAGAAGAAGGTGTGAAATTTAGAGGTGAAATGAGATGTATTTATAGGTGAAATGAGAGGTGAAAAAAAAAGGAAAAATAGAATATGGCCGTTGTGTGCAGTCTTTGCCGGCAACGGCTCTCAAAATCTTAATTTTGCCTGTTGAAGCCATATAAATTCAATTTTTTTTTACATCTAGCGTGTGCATTACACGCGACTGTCGAGATAGGCTTGCAAGGGGGAGATGGGGCTCATGATGGCGGTGGCCGCAATGAGGTGTCTCGAATGGGCGCTCTAATAACCTTCAAACCACACGTAAAATGAATTATACTTTACAAAATTAGATGCAATAGATTCATTTATAAAACGTCAGTAATATTCGAACTTGATTCTTAAGTTGTCAGTAATATTTAAATTTTAAATATTGACTTTAATATTACCCAAGGACATGTGAGATGACATGACTCTGAAGTCCGAACCAACAAAACCAACGAATACCTCAATTCTCAACCTGTCCACTTAGGAATGGACTAAAGAGTCAATGGAGAGCTATTGCAGATTTTTTATAAGTTCTTCAACATTTATCTATTCTTAATTATTTGAAAAGCTAAAAATCTTTCTTATGTTAATTGATGTGCATTACTTAATGCCTATTTTGGTCGAAAATATAAATTTAAACAATATTAGTATATCACTAAATTCGAATAAAAAATTATAACAAAAAAGGTACTAAAGTTTTACCAAGAGAAACTTTAGCACTTCTTTCCACGCGCACACACGCACAAAAGAAGCGATGAAATAATTACTCCCTACTTCTCTTTTAAAAATTAAGATAAATCCAAAAAAAATACAAAATTAACGAGAAAAAATGCAAAGCAGGGCCCGCACAGCCACCACCAACAGCAATTTCATTTTCAATTTCTTGATTTTTGCGAGTCGAATTGCTTGTGCTTCTCTATGCTATAATTGCAGAGAGAGAGAGAGAGAGAGAGAGAGAGCTAGAGGAAAGAATTTTCACACACTGTCGCACAGAACACGCATTTACAGTGAGTCAATAGTCAAAAAGCCATTATAGCAACAGAGCATTTTCAGAAGCTTCCTTTTTGTTCAACAGATTTGCTCCAAAGTAAGCAGCACTTCGTCATTTCAACTTTAATTGTTCGTTGAAAGGAAATCTGATCCTTCATTTTGGTGCTTTTCCTTGCTCGATCTTTTCCTTTCAATTTCAAAGCTCTTTTTAATGAAATTGTTGTTTAATTTGTGGACATGTATGCAACTTTCTTCTTATAGTGTTGTGAGATTTTTAAGATTTGTGTTTGAGTGGATTTCTGTATTTTATTTGTATCGAATACGAGGTTTGTGCTTGATGCCCATGAATATTCATATGAGCTTTTTGACATTCATAATCTTTCTTTCTATCTTTGTCATAAAGATTTGTTCTTTTATGTGATAGAGCTGTTATTTTTTATTAGCTAAATATGTATATGGAAGATATACTGCAACTTTATGTTTCCGGTGGGATTATTAATTTGTGAAATTTGGAGGGAAAACTGATGGTTTGTTCGATTCGTGTTTATTATTTTACACAAATATATGTTGAGTCGTCTTGATTCTTTATTCTCATCTTACTGTTACTGTTTATTTTGTTTGTCTTTGTAAAACATGGAGAGATTTAATTTCTTGTTGCAAAAGTTTGAATCGGAAAAGATTGTGGGTTTCCTTGTAATTGGAAGGCAGTTTACCATAATTAGGACCTGCCATTTTTGTATTTCTCCTAATTGTGCTTGTTTGGTATTTGAATCCTTGAAAAAAAAAAATGGAAACTTTGGCTTATTGCATTAAAAAATGGGCCTATTTGTTGAAGAGCTCATCATCCTTCTTCCATCCTTTCATCCACATTTGTTTTGTACTACAACCTCTAGAGATTATTTCCAACGCATTGTCTAACTACGCCTTTCACGGGACAGCAAGAAATTCATGACGTTAACTGGTTGATGGGAGTTTTAACAGGGTTCCCATTTTCTGGATGCTCATCCGCAGAGACTAGAAGACGTGCTATGTTTCAGTGTCTGCTTGAGAGCAGGTTCACTATTCCTACGCGTAAATTGATATGATATGATATGGAGATGGACCTGCTTATTGGAGTCTTGGTGTTGGCATGTTTAACTACTTTTGTATCTCCTGATGGGCAAGGTAGTGTTCTTTATTCCTTTAAAGTCGTCTGATTGATGGATAATGTAAACGTTATCTTGCTTCTTAGAATCGGTTCTGTAGTGGATAGCGATTCCCCCAAACTGTGAACTCTTACGAGACTTCTAACCACTGTTTCCACCCAAGTGTAGGAGTCATAACATTCGTTGACTCAAACGTTGTTCTGTCCGCATGCTAGTGCAGGCAATTGAAGCCTATGCAGAAATGAGTTTTTGTCATGTCATTGTGCAAGCCAAGTTCCCTTATGGAATTAACCAAAATGCGAAAAGAAGTAAATTTAATAGGTCAAATTGGATTAGGAATCTGATAGGAATTTCTTCACCTTGATGAAGTTTGATACTTTGTGTGGAAAAGTGAAACATGCCGACAATTTGCTTTAGCAGTAGGAATTGCGTTGTAATGGTCAGTAATGCTTGATAGGTAACAATATAATGAATATGGTCCAAGGAAGTAGTTTGTTTACAAGGGGATAGGCTTTACAATTTCCTGTAAATAAACACAGAAAATCATAAGGTCATTATTTCAAGATCAAGGTGCATTGCTCAACTGTAGTGGCACTTATGGAAACAGTTTGGATCTGCTTGTTACTGCTTAGTGTTTACCATCTTCAAACTTGCACTTGTATAGTATGTAGTGTAGGTTGAAGACTTATATTTTCCCTCCCGTTTCTCAATTGAATATCATGTGACGGGACTATTAGCACCAGTACTTGTCTTTTTGTTGGATTTGTTGAAGTTATACACAACAACCTCTATCATCTTTTATTATTTTCCCTTGGTCAGCTAAGTGTTGGCACTTTCCTACCATTAGTCTGCTATTTTAAGAAAGGGGCTAACAAATTCTTTTCGGGATTCTTCAGGAGATGCGTTGTTTGCCTTAAAGACTTCACTTAAGGCTTCCAGCAATCAGCTTACAGATTGGAATCAGAATCAAGTTAACCCGTGCACCTGGTCCAAAGTTATATGTGATAGTAATAACAATGTGACAACAGTGTATGAGAACTACTTAACCAAACGTTGTGTTGCTATAATTCCTTTAGTTAGTTACTTTTTATATGAAGAATAATTTCTGATTGGGCTTCTAAATACAGCTTCATTTCTATTTTGTGGATTTCATCTTGGTTACTATCTCATATGTTTACATTTTGACAGGACATTGTCTAATATGGGATTTTCTGGAACATTGTCACCAAAAATAGGGAATTTGAACGCACTGACTACACTGTACGTTTGGAGATGCTTTATAATTGATTGATATGCGTGTTTTGTAATATGGTAAACCGTATAATTGCATATCTCTTTGCTATAGTAAAATATATCATCTATTGCCTCCTGTAGTGCGAACTTATGGAATGACATTTCCCTACTCCACGGAACATTAAATTGTTTCAATGATTGAACAATGTAGTTTGAGTGAGAAATAATGTGCGGGATAAATGGTCAATTTTATTTGTCTAATGAGAAACCTGGAAACTGGATGTCCTTGGCACTCTCATGGCTTTTGCATGGCATGAGAACATGTATTGATATGGATGTATACCCTTTGCAGCCAGTTACAAGGAAATGGCATAACTGGTAAGATACCTGAAGAATTCGGAAATTTGACGAGCTTGACAATGTTGGATCTCGAAAATAATAATTTAACTGGAGCAATACCTTCTTCCCTAGGCAATCTCAAGAGGCTCACATTTTTGTAAGCAAGCTTTAAGGACTTTTATCTTGTCATTATCTTCTGTGTTTTTTTATACTGCCAATTGTAAAACATGTTTGTTTTGCTGTGCAGGATTTTAAGTCAAAACAATCTCTCTGGACCAATTCCCGAATCACTTGCAAGTCTTTCAAACTTGGTGAACCTGTAAGTGATCTTGACTTTTTTTAACTACCAGCGTAGTCGTATTTCTGGGCAATTTAATATGGTTATGGAATTCATCCAGTTATATTTACATGGCTTGATGAGGATTCATTTTGCAGACAACTTGCTTCTAACAGTCTGGGTGGCAAAATTCCGGAGCAGTTATTTAAGATCTCCAAGTATAAGTATGGATCATTTCCCAATTTATTTTGTTTGCGAGATGGTTAGATTATCCATGCATATTCTATGGGTTTACGTATGTACTAGTACGATTTTTTTTTTATCAGCATCATTTCCACTGATTGAGCCTAAGACTTATTTCAGTTTTACAGGAAATCAATTGGACTGTGGTATCAAATTTTCCCATAAATGTGCGTCTGAAAATGGAGGTATATGCATAGTATGCTCATGGCCAACATTTTGTGTTGTGTGTCATCTTCGATAAATAAAAGATAATATTCAGATAACATTCTCGAAAGACTTGAAAACGTTTTAGGTGGACTATCATGATAGTAAGTTGTTCGTTCCACATTGACAGGTGGGTCAAGTAAATCAAAGACCGGCATGATAATAGGGATTGTTGCTGCGCTCTTTGCTATTATTGTACTCGGAGGTTTTCTGCTGTTATTCTTGTGGAAGGGTAGGCATAAAGGCTATAGACGTGAAGTTTTTGTCGATGTTGCAGGTTTGTTCTGGTTATGATGGTTGGATATAACCAATATTACTGTCTCTATAGTATGCCTCATCTGCATCACATTTACCAGAAAACAAAAATTTCAAACTGGATGCGTTTGAAATTTTCTATTCATCGTGCACAGGTGAAGTTGACCGGAGAATTGAATTTGGTCAACTGAAGAGATTTGCATGGAGGGAGTTGCAGGTAGCTACAGACAATTTCAGCGAGAAAAATGTCCTGGGACAGGGTGGTTTTGGAAAAGTTTATAAAGGAGTCCTTCCCGATAACACGAAGGTTGCTGTCAAACGGTTAACTGATTACGAGAGTCCTGGAGGTGATACAGCATTCCAGCGTGAAGTTGAGATGATCAGTGTGGCTGTTCACAGAAATCTTCTACGACTGATTGGCTTTTGCACCACGCCGACTGAACGCCTTTTGGTTTACCCTTTTATGCAAAACCTGAGTGTTGCCTCTCGTCTTCGAGGTATTACTCTACATACGTCGATCCTTTTTAGTATATGTCCCTCTGTTCATGTTTTCAAAGTTGCTGACGTTTAAACTTAAACTCTATCACTGTTCTGTTAATTTATTTCGGATATCTAAACAGAGCTTAAACCCGGGGACCCCGTTTTGGACTGGCCTAGCAGAAAATGTGTGGCTCTGGGGACAGCACGTGGGCTAGAGTACTTGCACGAACATTGTAATCCCAAAATCATCCACCGAGATGTTAAAGCAGCAAATGTGTTGCTCGATGAGCATTTTGAAGCTGTTGTTGGTGATTTCGGGCTGGCGAAGCTGGTTGATGTGAGAAAAACCAATGTAACGACGCAGGTTCGTGGGACAATGGGCCACATAGCTCCGGAATATCTATCAACTGGAAAATCATCAGAAAAGACTGATGTGTTTGGATATGGCATCATGCTTCTAGAGATCGTAACTGGGCAACGAGCTATAGATTTCTCACGTTTGGAAGAAGAAGATGACGTCTTACTGCTCGACCACGTAAGCTTTCAATGTGTAATGTTTCTGCATTTCTGAATAGATGTGCTAATACTGTTCAATCTATCATCTTGAAGGTCAAGAAACTGCAAAGGGAGAAACGATTAGATGCAATCGTGGATCGAAACTTGACTAGAAATTACAACATTCAAGAAGTCGAGATGATGATTCAGGTCGCCCTACTGTGTACTCAAGGGTCGCCAGAAGACCGTCCAGCTATGTCAGAAGTTGTTCGTATGCTTGAAGGAGAAGGGCTTGCAGAGAGATGGGAGGAATGGCAGCACGTTGAAGTCACGAGGAGGCAAGAATATGAGAGGTTGCAGAGAAGATTTGACTGGGGGGAGGATTCGATCTACAACCAGGATGCCATTGAGCTTTCTGGTGGACGATAAGGTAGACTTACACGAACGAGTAAGCATTAGTTCTGTGTCGTATTGTAGCAATTCATGTGCATTCATCATACTCGTGCTCTTCTGGTTTGCCTGTATCGTGTTATGTTGTATCTCATTGTGATTTCATTGTATTGTATGATCGTGTAGTCGTGTAACCATATTTGTTGATTTCGCCGAAGGTGAGGCGGGGCGGGTTTTAAACGTCCTACCGATGTTTTGCTGAAGGGTTCGCCCTATGTAATTTTGTTTCTCTGCCTTTTGTTTCTCTGATTGAGATATGTACTAGTGTGTGTATGTGTGATATCTTTATATAAAAAAACATGTATATGGAAAGATATTCAGTTTTGCAGGACTATGAAATTCATTAACTTTTTTATTTTTTGTGTATGTGAATGTTCGCAGTTGGCCTTATGCGCTGTTACATTAAGACCTTAATTTCCATTTTCAACAATTTGTAGTCTAAATTACTGTGTATTAATTAGTTTTTAAATGTTTAGTATATTAAGGTGTTCTTAAAGGACTCGCTTGAGCTTTTTAATTATGGGAAAAGTAGCATATAACTCCCTAACGTTCACCCATATTCACATTTACCTCCTCAAGGAACGTTTAGGCGTTAGCACCCTAACGTACCATAAGTCGTGCAAATACCCCCTCCCGTCAAATGGATTTCTAACGCTGTTAGCAATTTCTATTTTTTGTTTTATTTTGTGCCACTCTTCTTTTAAATTTTGGCCAAATTGCATAAAAATACCCGACCTTTTTCCAAAATTTGGACTTATGACAAACCTTTTAATTTTAGCAAAAAAAATATCCACCTTTCAATTTTTCTTAATCTTCATCCGGATTCAATTTGGGGATAAAATTAACGATGACATGTCCAATTAATAGTGATGTGGCGTTCAAAACGACGTCGTTTTAACCAAAACAACGTCGTTTTAACCAAAACGACGTCGTTTTGATTTAAAAATTAAAAAAAATTACACCTCATTTCCACTTCATCTTCTTTCCCTTTCTCTCTCTCTCTCCCCCTCTCACTCTCTCTCTCTCTCTCTCGCCAGAAAACTCACCTCATTCAAATCTACTCAAAATGGTACCATCATCAAATCTACTCAAAATGGTAGCAATCAACAAATTCGAGTTATAAAAGAAACAAATTTCCTACCATAATCGATCCGTGTTGCATTGCCAAAGCTATCGGTAAAATACGACACAAGTTCCTGGGCAACGTCGCGGAGTTGAGGCGGCAGAAACATGAGCATAAACGCCTCGTCCTCGCCGCTCACACGCTCGTGCCACACACGGTACGAGACGTTGCCATAGTGCACGGCCTGCGGCGCCGGAGGGATTTCATCAACGTAGTCAGTTAGCTTCTGCAGAATCGAGACTAGGGTTTCAACGGCGGGCGAGACGTAGCAGGGATCGGAGAGCTTGCACGATTTGATGGAATCGGAGAGGGAGACGACGGAGCCGAGGGAGTTGCGGAAGGAGGGAGAGGAGTGGAAGGTGGTGAGGTCGTCGGGGGAGCGGATTCTCTTGCAGGGGACGGCGAATTGATGGGGGAGAGTGAGGGGTTCCACCTTCTCGGCGTGGGGAACGGGGGTGCGTATGATGAGCTCTCTGGTGTTTGTGTGGGAGGGGGGAGGTTGACGGCGGGGAAGCGGATGGGGATGTAGACAGGGGCGTCAGAGGGAGGCGGCAGAGTGGGGATGGCGGCGGGGGAGAGAGAGAGAGAAAGGGGAAGGGGAAGAAGATGAAGTGGAAATGAGGTGTAATTTTTTTTAATTTTTTTTATTCTTAAATCAAAACGACGTCGTTTTGAACGCCACGTCACTATTAATTGGACATGTCATCGTTAATTTTATCCCCAAATTGAATACGGATGAAGATTAAGAAAAATTGAAAGGTGGATATTTTTTTTGCTAAAATTAAAAGGTTTGTCATAAGTGCAGAATTTGGAAAAATGTTGGGTATTTTTATGCAATTTGGCCTTAAATTTTTTTATCAAACATGTGCACTGCACTTGCATAAACAACAATAATGAAGAGAAGAGAGTCGGGAACAACCACAACGCATTGAAGACGAAATGGCCTTTGCTTCAGCTTTCTGTCGTATTTTGAACGGATCATTCACGCGGCCGCTGAATATACCATTACCCATGCAATTCTCTTGGATTCGCTTTAGTTCTACTCTTCCAATGCTCACCTCTCCGAAGCTCTTCATCAGTGGTATGACTCTTCATTTACTTTATCATTGTTTCACTCGCTTTTACCTCTGCGATTTCATCGGTTGTATATGGTTTCTCAATTCGTGTAAAATCCTCGTCTAATTTCAATAGCAACCAATTTGTGTATTTGAATCTAAATTATTCTGGTTTATTTAGCTTGATTTCGAGAAACTAGTGATGATACATAATTATATACAAGTGATGATTTTCTGTCAAATTGCAATGAACGATTACATAGTTTTTCTATTCTGGCTCTTGTTCAATGGTTTGTCTTAGACTCCGCCTTTGTTTTAGTCAATATTGTCGCTTTTTTTTGCCTAATTTAACGCTTTAGTTTTTCTGAAGTAGCATCTTTGTCTATTTTTTATGTTAGATTTGCTAATGCACCAGGCATCCCTATGTTTCTATTAGAATTGGAGATACAGAGCATGAAATCGAATTTCAATTCCGACTCTCTTCTCTTTTATATTGTTGTTTATGCAATTGCATTGCAGATGTTGGATAAAACTACTGAAAGAAAGAATAGCTGAAAATAAAATAAAAAAATAAAAACAACTAACAGCGTTAGAAATCCGTTTGACGGTAGGGGGTATTAGCATAACTTATGGTACGTTAGGATGCTGGCAGTGGTAGCCCCTAAATATTTCTTGGGGAGGTAAATGTGATATGGGAGTGAATAGTAGGGGGTTATATGCTACTTTTTCCCTTTAAATATATGTGCTCACATGTTTAAAATAAGGGCAACACTTGCATGTGACCTGTTGCATGGGTCATGCGACTGGATCCGAATCGGGTGATTGGGTCAACCCGGTCTTCTTCTTTTTTTAACTTTTTTAATTTTTTAATTTTTTTTAATTTCAGTTTTTTTTTTGCCGGCTCCGCCTTCGCTCTGATTACTAATATAAAGATAAACTTAGCGGCAACAAGTTGAACACTTCGGCTCCTCTAGCTCGAATCTTGACCAAAAAAGAAGCGGCAAATTAAAAAACAACGAGACAAACCAAAAAAGGAGGGGAAAAATCTAGATTAAAAAAAATTGAATATATATATATATAGGAGATAGATCATATGAGAATAAATATTATCCTAAGAAATGAGAATAGATCTCCACCATAGATCTATTGGTGATGGAGGGTCAAGATTTGGCCAAGTCAAAGCAGGTCAAATCCGAGTCAACCCGGGTCAACCCATTGTCTTTTTTTTCGTTTTTTTTTTTTTTTAAACTGTCACCCAAGATGTACAACTTCACATATTCGGATGCACCACTCTACATAACTAGATGCACCACTAAGTGCATTTAGATGCACAAGATTTTCAATTTTTTTTTTCAATTTTTTTTTTAATAAACTGTCACCCAAGATGCACAACTTCACATATTCGGATGCACCACTCTATATAACTAGATGCACCACTAAGTGCATTTAGATGCACAAGATTTTCAGTTTTTTTTTTCCAATTTTTTTTTTTAAACAGTCACCCAAGATGCACCATTTCACATATTCGGATGCACCACTATACATAATGAGATGCACCACTTTGTATAGTGAGATGCACCGAATTTGTAAAAAAAAAAAAAACTGAAAAAAAATTGGATGCACCACAATGCGTAACTAGATGCACCACACAGTGTAACTAGATGCACCACATAGTGTAACTAGATGCACAATGTTTTACGAAAATAAAAAAAAACGAAAACAAAACTAGAGCATCTTAATGCACTTAGTGGTGCATCTCATTATATAGTGTGGTGCATATGACCTAACCTTAAAAAAAAACGAAAAAAAAAAAACATAAATTTTTTTTTTAAATCTTGTGCATCTCAATACACTTAGTTGTGCATCTGAATATGTGAATTTGTGCATCTGAATATGTGAATTTGTGCATCTTTTATGACAGTTTAAAAAAAAAAAAAAAAAAGTCAACGGGTTGACTCGGGTTTGACCCGCTTTGACCAAGCTAAATCTTGACCCTTCATGTAGATAAGATCAATTGTGGAGATTAATTCCTATTTCTCACTTTAAGGGGAGTTTGCATGGGAATCACTCCATATATATATATGTGGTCGCATGGGGTGCGTCAGGTCACTTCCAAGTTTTTGCGATAAAATAAACATAAGTTACACTTTAAATCTCAAATAAATTTACTAAAATATAAATTTCGGGGATTAATTAATTGCCAATTTCTCTTGAAATGGTCGAGTAAAAGAGGAAGTTTGTATGTCATCCTATGCAACTTTAATTGTTCAATCAATAAAATGTTCATCAATTTTTTTTTTCCACTTAATCGAATTTGTGGAGGTTATTTCCTAAACAAAAAAAAAAAAAAAAAAAAAACTGAAAATCGAAATTGATGAAGTTCCTGTACAGTACAACAGAATTTGGAAAAAAATATTGACAGAATGCAAGATATGAATAAAGAAATCAGATTCCCATCACTTCATTCACTGGAGCCAAAAATCCAAAATATTCACAAGTTTGGGGGGAAAATAAGGGGGGAATGTTTGGAGGGAAATCCAAACTCATCTAACACTATAAATAGAGGACAGACTCCTCACATTCATTAGTCATTACAGCAAATCATAAATACAGAAAAAAGAAAATGTTGAATAGCAGGCAAAGGCCAGATTTGACAAAAATCCAAAGAAATAATTTACAGCTTGGCTTCTTCAAAATTCCAGCAACTCGAAGCTTCGATATGGTGCAAAACAGGAAGCTGCGGAGCTTTTCAACATAGGCCTCTCCGTTGTTTGGCGAATTTGGAAAGCAGCTAGTGCACAGCACAATCTGGGACAACATGTTAAATTGGTAAGTATGAAAAAGGGGTCAGTCCATAAAGACAGAAAAATTATCGATGAAGAAAAGTTGAAAAACATGTCCGTACTAGAGAGAAGTAGCATAAGAAAGGTTTCAACTCAACTTGGTGTTAGCACAAGTTTGGTTCATAAGTGGGTTAAGGAGAAAAGAATAAAACCACATACCAATGTCATCAAGCCACACTTAACTGCTGCCAACATGATTGCTAGGCTCAAATGGAGCCTCAATCAACTTTCTTGCATAAGTAGCAATGGAAAAATACAATTTCAGCCAATGTATAATGTCATCCATATTGATGAGAAGTGGTTCTATCTCACAAAAAGCACACAAAGATACTACATTATGGCAGATGAAGAGGAGATACATAGAACATGCAAATCCAAAAGTCTTATTGAGGAAATTATGTTTGTGTGTCTAGTTGGTTCTAATTATCAAAGAAAAATGGCCCAAAGGCATCAACAAAAACATAATTATACATCAAGATAATGCAAGGCCACATATCAGCAATGATGATCCAGATTTTCAAGCCATAGCACAATCTGATGGATTCAATATCAAATTGGTGTGCCAACCACCCAACTCACCTGGCACAAATGTCAATGACTTGGGTTTTTTTAGAGCCATACAAACACTCAAGGACAGAAAGATGGCTAATACAGTAGAAGGGCTGATAAAGAATGTGCAGGATGCATATGAAGAATTTTCAGCCTATAAGTTGAATGATGTTTTCCTAACACTACAAAGCTGCTACATTGAGATAATCAAAGGGTAGGGAACCAACAACTACAAAATACAACGCTTAGGTAAGGAAGCACTAAGAAGGCAGGGGAAACTACCTGAAACACATGAAATTGAGGAGCAGGTGGTAATTGATGCATTTGAGTATCTAAAACTGCATGATAATTCAGAAAGTTCAATCTACCACATGGAGCATCTAGTTGAAGGAATGCATTAGGTGGAGTTACAAGAGTAAGAGGCATTTGGACAACTTTTTGGTCATGTAAATATGGCTTTTTGGATAGCAGGTCATCTAGTTTACAGGGAGAAACAGTAAATATAGCTTTTTTGTTGTTTGGAATGTAAATTGACATTGTTTGGAACCTATTTTGTCTCAGCATTTTCAGTGAAATAGAAATTTGCATCATTGACTGTTTTATTTCTCATTTCAACCTCCTAAACTAGGTTTCAAAAAAACCTAGTGGTGGCATCAATAAGAATTTGGGTGTAGTATTTGTTCTATCAGTTTCAACCTATGAGTGACATCACAAAATGCATCACAATGTTGCTCATTCATCATTTGCCAACACCAGAATTTCAGGAATTTACATAATCATCATAGAATCATATGCTCAGCAATTCACACCATACAATGCACATAGTATCTGTTCTATCAGTTTCATATGCTCAGCAATTCAACACATAATTCACACCATACAGTGGACAGAATCATATGCTCAACAATTTAGTTTCAGAATTCACACCAAAAGGCACATAATTCACACCATAAATGACATCACCAGCCAACACCAACCAACACAGAAACATAATAAATGGCATCACCAACCAACTCCCCCCAACAAAGAAGAATGCCATAACTTGATTCAGAGAAGGCGTAGCACAGTAGGGCAGAAAATTGTCGACATCTCAGTGTTAACCTCATTGCTCCTCTTTCTTTTACGTCGTAACTGCTCCATGGCTTCTTCATCGGCAATGGTGGGAGAGTGAGCAGCAATCCAATCATCATACTCTTTATTCCTTGCAACATATTCGTCGTCTCAGATTTCACCGAAGTTGGAGCTGCTGCCGAACCAGAGGGTGGCAAGGAAGCTCCGACCGCCGTCTCATATTTCACCGGAGTTGAGAGGTAGAGCTCAGCAATTCCAGAAGGTGGAAGGTCGGAATCTGCTACCATGAAGCAGGTTTCGGGCACCACCGTGTCCGGATAGAGCGTCTCCTCATAATCTGTGACCAACAGTAGCAAATCGAAACTCGGCTTAGAGGAGAGATCAGAGGGTGGCGCGTCGCCTCGAGCCGTCGTTTCTGGTTTGACTGGAGACGGCTCAACTCCGAATCGACAGACGTGAAGCAGGTGTCCGGCACCACCGTGTCCGGATCGACTGCCGGCTCTGAATCTGCCACCATGAGTACCAAATCAGAACTCGGCGGAGAGGAGAGAGCAGAGGGTGGCGTGTCGCCTCGAGCCGCCGTCGCTGGTTTCAACGGAGAGGGCAGAAACTCAGAATCGACGGCGGTGAAGCATGTTTAAGAGAGAGAGAGAGTGAATTTACGGCTGAAATATGTTGTTTTTCGATGGAGATGGAGAGGGAGAGGAGATGGACCGATGAAGATGATAATTCACGAATCTAATGGTTTCAACTTTCAGAGATAGAGATTGAGAGGCGATGTAAGATGGAGCTTCGAGATGGAGATGGAGAGAAGATAGATCCAGTGATGGAGAGATGAAATCGAAGGGGGATGGAGAGGAGATAGATACAGAGATGGAGAGGTGGAATCGAAGAGATGAGAGAGAGCGATGTAGATCTAGGGTTTCTGAAGTGGGAGAGGAGTGATAATAGAGGGTCGAAATCATGGCCCAGACCAATTTGTACGTGGATCGAATTAATTAGGGTGGGTGTGTGTGATTAAGAAATAATTATTGATGTTAGATTAATTAGTGAGTTTAATATGTGGGATGGTGGGTCCAGAATGGTAAATGGTAGTAATTTCAGAAAAGTAATGAGGGTACAATGGTAAAGGAAGCACAACGGTTCAATTTTCCGCGAACAAAAAAAAAGGGTGAAACGGTTCAATATTTGGTGAACGGAGGGAGTACTCCTTT
This sequence comes from Schizonepeta tenuifolia, assembly GCA_029490685.1. Taxonomy (NCBI): domain Eukaryota; kingdom Viridiplantae; phylum Streptophyta; class Magnoliopsida; order Lamiales; family Lamiaceae; genus Schizonepeta; species Schizonepeta tenuifolia. The sequence goes on from CM055958.1 coordinate 21,053,007, forward strand.
TGTCCCGTTCATCTTGTAACATATTTCTTTTTGGGATGTCTCATTCATCTTTGTAACATTTCATTGTATGGAAATAATTAGAAAATCACTTTATTCATTTTATTTATTTTAAAATCACTTTATATCGAAACCACTTTATATCACACCAACAACATTTTATTTACTTTAAAAATACTTTATATCACTTGTTAGACTATGAGCAATGAGTCAATGACAATCTTCAAATGAAGATCGCACCCCTATTTTACACATATATGTGGGTCCATCTCCATGATGCTTTCTCTCTTCTTATCTTCACAATGGAGATCGTGATCTCTCGTTTAAGTTATAGGAAAATAGGAGTGTGTCATGTAGCTACTAACTCTCTCTCATATCTATCAACAAATGAGAGTGTGCCATGTGGCCACCTACTCATCTCCTTTTGCAGTTTTTCTTTGCGATCACAGCTCCCAGGAGCTCTCAAGTTCGTTCTTTTTGTGAGAGCGGAGATCACCAACGGGAGCGATCACACTCAAAAGATCGCCGTTGCGGGTGATTTTACTTACACTGATCACCACACTTATTCTTAATATTTTTTTTCTTAATTCATATTGAAAAGAAATGTTACATTTATCAACGAGATGGAGGTTGTACCACCAATATTGAGAATCTTCAATAATTGAATCTCACTTTATTTGTATGAATCTACTTTTAATAATATAATTATAATTTGCATTCTAACTACTTCATCTAGAACAAAATTGACAGCCACCATCTGAGGCTTCTGCGCCCATTAAAACGAGAGTACTATTCCTGAAAACTTTTCTCAGATGTAATAAAAATACTTTTTTTTTACTCTAGGTCATCAAAAGTACAAAATAATTTAAAAATATTTAATTGGTTTCTATTCGATTATATTCCCTAAAAAAAGTTAATCCCGCTTATCCAACTAAAACTCAATTGTAAGAATACTGATCACCTCCTTTGCTAAACTACTATAATTGATCCTCTCGTTGGTACAACAATACGGGATAATATTTAATATATTTAATAATGTAAGATGAAAGAATAGGTTTTACCACTGGAGTAGTAGAGTACTAAAGTTTTGAAATTATTCAAATTAAAATGTATCTATATATTTTCGAGAGCCCTCGTTTTTGGGGTCATATGCTGTCACTCATCCCGTAAACCCTAATAATAATAATAATAATAATAATAATAATAATAAGTAATTGATTTGATACATTTAGCAGGTGTAATGAATATCAATGTACGTCATTTCTTACTTGAAAATTCGAAACTTAAGCTTGCATTTTCATAGGGCCATCAATGAGATAATTTCAGTATCATATTTGTTTTATCAATTCATGCCATGCATATGTTTTGCTGTAATAAAGTAGGAGAACGAGAAAGAATGAAAGAATTCTGGGACAAGAGTGATTTAAAGCTAGAAATTTGGGATCCCATCCCAATTGCCCATTCCTTGATCTTTGCTTTGATGATCATCTCTTCCTTCATCTCGTTGCATTTTATTCTTTACTCTGTTTTTTCCAGCTACTTGAATACTACTAATATAGTAACTCCAATTGCTCAAAATAATGCCACATTCCATCCAATCCAGCCATTGCCGAAGCTTCTATAGGCATTTTTTCTAAGTCTAACTAGTCACATTAGAAGAAACAAAATCGAAGAAATTTGGTATATACATAGTGGTGAATAAGATGGTCTCCCAAGAGAAGCTAGCAGTGTATTCAACTATTTTGAGCAAAGGAGGAGGAGATGAGGGTTATGAATTTATCAAAAATAACTAGCATTGCTCAAACTTATCAACATTGGACACACATAAAGAAAAGGTAATTCATGAATTGAATAAACCTCAATAATATAAACCATTCTTGAGTAGTAATTAATATACATGAATGTTGATTCATTCATTCATACTTTTGCTCCTTCAAACCAAAATGGAGAATTCCTGACCGGCGCCGACGAGCTACAGCACACCTCCAGCCTCTCCCGGAAGCGGGCCTCCGGCGATTTCAACATCGTCGGCAACGCCAAGCACACACCTTTCTCCACACACATTCTGTGCCTCGGCTTTATCCTATTCTCCAAACTAAACGAGAAATAATGCGGGAACGCCACCAATTCCTTCAAATCCCTCCCCATCTCCACCACGAAGTAATCGAATTTCGGCTCGAAATTCTCCTTGATGCTGTAACAGAACATCGCCGGCAACCTCCTAAACATCACGATCGTGTTCTCGTACGAGAATCCTAGCTTCTGCAGGTACTCAATCCTCGGAATAAACTTCGATTCCACGGAGCACGATAGCAGCGAGGTGCATTTTCTGGCGTCTTCGATGCCGACGGTGCCCTGCAGGAAGTAGAGAGTGGGGCGGAGCTGCCGCTCCACGCTGCAAATCAGGAGGCGGGGGCGCCGGTGGATGACGTAGCGGAGGTCGGCGGCTCCCACGCCAGCCTCGCGGAGGAGGAAAGTGGTCGCCGCGATTACGGTGGCGGCGGAGGTCAGAAGCTCCGGGCACATGGGGAAGATGCGGCGGAGATCGTGAACGGTGAGGCCGAGGGAGAGAAGGAAATGGACGGTGGATTTGATTTGGGAGACAGGGGTGGAGATTAGAGGCGGGTGGGAGTGGAGGCAGTAGAAGGAGTCGACGCCGAGGGAGTCCAAGTAGAGGATATTATCTTCGATTTGGGAACTTTCCGGAGAAATGGTGTGATTTGCCGGAGGTTTGACGGGGGATGGGAGGGAGATGGTGGAGGAATCGGGAGGAGGAAAGTGGATGTGTTTGGGGCGGGCAATGGAGGGGTGAGTGGGATTCGGGGTGGAAAGAGGCGCGGCGGCGGCGGTGGAGGAAGAGGAGAGGCGGAAAGCTTGTTGCATAATTGCTGAACTGTTTGGAGGGAGATAGAGAGATAGAGAGAGAGATAAGGTCAAGTTTGGAGGATACTGCTGTGCCCTCAAAACGGTGACGTTCTCGCCAGTTTTTCGATTTCTTGCTTTTGTTTTTGGTTTTTTGCTTTCAGATACTTCTTTTTTTACTCTCAGTCCAAGAAATGGTTGTCACATTGTGAACGACACGAATTTTAAAAAAATGATAGGTACTACTATCTCCGTCCATAAATCAAATACTCATTTAGGTTCCGGTACGGGGATTAAGAAAATTAATAAAGTTATTTTGAGTGGGGTAAAAGTTAAAATGTATCGGTAGTAAGATAATGACAAAAAAATAGTGATATTGACAAAAATGGTGGTATTTACCAAAAAGTAGGAATAAAATTGTTATGATGATAAAAAAGTAGGAATAAAGTTGTTGGGAGGTGAGGTCATCAATGACAAAGAGTAGTAAATAAAGAAAAAGTAGAAGAGTATGGTTGTATAAAAAGATAAATAGGTATTTGATTTGTGGACAAAAAAATATGGGTAAGTAAGTATTTGATTCGTGGACGGAGGGACTAATGAATTATAGTGAGTATTGTTCTTAGTGAAATAAGAGTCCCATAATAAATGTGAATGAAATAGCAAAATTGGCAACCATTACGTCGACAAACTTAAGTAGCAAAAATGACAACCATTTCGTGGACGGAGGGAGTATTTTATTATCCGTTAATTTGTACTACTATGATTGATTTTGCTTTTTATTGAAAATTAAAATATTACTCCCTCCGTCTATGATTTAAAGTCTCATTTGGTGTTGGACACAGAAACTAAGAAAGCTGATAAAGTTGTTGTGAGTGGAGTTAAGATCCCACTTAGTGAGAGTGGAAGAAGTAGATTGGAAGTTAAAATTATTGTGAGTGTAATAAGGGTCCCACTTATTGTGAGTGGAAAAGATAAAATAGAGTTAAAATTGTTGTAAGTGAAATAAGGGTCCCACATATTGTGAGTGAAAAAGGTTAAATGAGAGTGGAAGTTGTAGTAGATCCCACTTGATTTGAGTGGAAAAAGGTAAATAGGACTTTAATTCGTTGACAAATATTTTGATGTAAGTAGGACTTTAAATTATGGACGGAGTATATATGTAGAATAATCAATCCTAATAAAAATGCTAAATGAAAATCTAAAACTTAAGGAAATACCAAAAATCAAGGAAGAATCAGTTAAAACCATCAATTAAAAATTAAATATTTAAAAAAATAATTAAATATAACTATGTAAAGAACAGAAATTAACATTTATCAAATAAAAACTAAAATTAGGAATTATGAAAACAGAAACACAAAAAGAGGAAAAATAGAAAATATATAGGCCAAAGATGAAACTAAAAAATGTCAGAAGTTTGCAAAAAGTATAGTAACAATACACAATAGGACTATAGAAGTATGAAAAAACAATAGTGTCCCCTTGAGGATGGTCTAGTGGTAGAGTGGACTTTCTGGAAGTGAGAGGTCTCAAATTTAATCCCCACTAACGCTTCTATAGGTCGATTATGTCACATCTGTACTTGGAAAGTGTGGTTTACCTGCCTTGTGGTTAACAAACCACTTGTACTAATACGCACCAAAAGTAGCGGCTATTTTATTAAGGCTGATTTATTCTATGAAAAAAAATATCGTTTTTTTCTTCTTCACATATACAAGCTAAAACTACAGCCAACAGGGTGGAAGTTGTGTCTTTACAGTAACTCTCCTCTAATAGCGTAGGCCGTCCTCCTCTATGTGTCTACAACTTAGGATTGTGTTGGAGCCGTGCTTGCACAGCATGATGATGATAAGAAGAAGAGAGCTTTGGACTCATTTTATTTAGCTAAGTTGTTCAATGATAATAATGCATAAAAGAAATTCACAGCTATGGAGAAAACCTGTGCAGCAGTCATAGCAGCGCTTTCAGTTCAGTTATGAAAGTCAAGTTTCTTTTCGGAGAAGCCGACTAAGCGAGCAAATCTGTTCTACGATCGGGTATTGTGCCTATTGGATTACTACATTACACATAATCTAAGGAGTTTTTCTTTTCTCTTAGTTGATAAACTGGCAAGGAAGGCAGGCCAGGTGTTTCGCTCCTCGCTTTTATTCAATTATAAATAAACAACTACTTTAATGAAGATTTATAGCATCATTCAAGTAAATATACATTAAGATCGTAAAAACATAAGCTTGTAATATAGCTACGCCTAATTCAAGACCAGTTAATGCAAGAACTATAAAGAAAGGAACTGTAGACCCTATGAAATAAAAAAGATCATTCATACATAGCATAGTCCAAGCAAAGCCACTTAGAATCTTTACTAAACTATGTCCGGCCATCATATTAGCAAATAATCGTATTCCTAAGCTTAATGCGCGAAAAGAATGAGGGATTAGCTCAAGGAGTACTAAAAAAGGTGATGATCTAGCTGCAGCTGCTATTCTCTATGATCTTGTGTTATAAGCAGCAGCATCCTCATATCTCAATGTGGCAAACAGTCAGATGATGAACCAACATGTTACCTGAATTTGAGTTGATTAATGATCCATTGGAACCAAGGATTTTTGTGTCGAGCTAACTGCCATTGCCAGCTTCTACATAATTTAGTAGTCGTTTCATGTTTATCTTTTCTGTGCACGATGTTCATAATTGATTACCTTAGCATGGTTCACAATATCACAGATTGTGCATTGATTTCAAAAGCACAAGCTAAGCTAAGCTAAGAGACTGTGTCATTAAATATCCAATATCCACAATCTCTTTTCCTTTGCCACAAATACATACTACTAGTCTAAGCTGTAGCAACAGATCGGGCAACCAATCATATTAGCTTGTTGGTAAGAAACACAATTAAGTCCAACAAATTAATTAATTGTGAAAAACTAACGAAACGTACATGACTTTCATAAATTTCACTGAATCTATTATAAGCACCAATATAATACAGCTCTTGAATATATATAGCTCATCAATCCAACTAATACAGGAAACTCGGTACACCATCATTCTCATCATCTACCCATCTTATCTCTCAAATTCATTTAATTTCATCATTTATTTGCTTCAATATTAATTTTAATATATATATATATACACACAGTGCGTGTTTTTGTTTTATAACATCCGAAGTATATTATAGAGTTTGATTTGAATTATATTTCACTCGATATATATATATATATATATATATGTCGATGCCCCTGTAAGTATGTTCAACAACATAATGAATAAACTATATAAATACTGCAACGCATATATTACACGCGCCAGAATTTTTTTCTTCCCATTTGTTTTTTAATTCCTTGTTTCTTTCCAAAACCTATTTTCTGTTTTTTTTTTTTAATTTTCAGATTTTATTTCAATTTTTTTTTAAATTCCACTTTTTTTTTTCCCACCTTTTCTGTTTGTTTGCCTTTTCGTTTTTTTGTTTGCCGCTTCTTCTTTGGTCAAGATTCGAGCGAGGGGAGCCGAAGGCCTCGTAGCGAGCCGAAAAAGTCCAAATTGTTACCCGACGATTATCCTTACATTAGTAATCGGAGCGAAGGCGGAACCGAAAAAAAATAATTGAAATTACAAAAATAAATTCAAAATATATATATATATATAGTTATATATTTGACCGGGTCAACCCGCATGGCTGGCAGCGAATCGAAGGGGAGAGTTGCTCATATAAATATGATGTTTTAAAAGATCATAAATTAATAGTATAATTTACTCATCCAACACAAGTTACAACATTGCATGTGTATTCTTTTTCCCCAGGCGGAATAAGATCATATTATGTGGCTTTTATTCGATATGGAATGTTGTATGCTCAATTTTAATACAGGCATCGTAATAATAATGATAGTTATAATATCATACATTTAGCAGGTGTAATGAATCACTTCATTTTTAACGTGAAGGCTTGGATTCTCAGCTTGCAATGAGAGAATTTCACTATCACATGTATCTATCTTATCAAGTCATGACACGAACATGTTGACTGATGAAATAAAATAGTACGAAATTTAAAAATTGTCAATGCACATGCATGTAACATGTGACTAGTGAAATAGACGAGATATAAATAACAAACAATGATAAATAATTCTGAGATAAAAGTAAATTAAAGCTATAAATCTCGGAAGCGATCATGAATTGCAGCACTGAGTGCAACAACAGCTTTTGCCCATTCCTTGATTCTTTGTTTTAATATCTTGTCCTTATGTTGCATTTCATACTTTTTGACTTTCCAACTCTGATCATCTTTAGCTACGTCAAAATAATACTGAGCTGACGCGTAATATGCCTCCAATTCCTCAAAATCAATGCCACATTCCGTACAATCGTATCCAGCCATTGCCAAAGCTTCTATCGACATTTTTGCTAACTATTCACACCACCAAAAAAAAAGAAAAAAAAAATTCGAATAATTAGGTACGAGTTAAGTATAGTGGTGAATATATATGATCGTATTCACAATAAAATGCAATTAAACTAAAATACTAAATAAGCAAGCAGATAAAAGGAATAAATTTCAAGAATGCAAAAATAAAAAAATTGTTTAGAAAAAAAAAAGACAAGTATTTATTAGTTACTTCCCGATTTAACGAATTATTCTACATAAAGTCTCTTAAAGCATTAAAAACCAGTAAAATCCAATTATTGAGTAGTAGTATTAACTAGTATTACTATAAGTTTAACTATCGTAGAGCATCCAATTAATATCAATCAAAGTACTAAACACCTAAGAATACTCATTACCAAGATACATGACAAAATGTATTATAAATTCAAACAATTCTATCTGACAATTGCAAAATCAAGATTTCAACAATCCTTTAATTACAAAACTAAAGTGATTCCTAAATATAATTAGAACTACGGTAATAAGATTCATAAGCAAACTAAACGAAACTAAAATAAAAGTAATACCTCCTTTAATTCGTCTGCGTCCGATGTTAATTACTTTCAATGGAGGAGCTCGATTTTAAAAAATTTAGTACTATGATTTAGGTGCTAAACTTGTCTCCTATTTATAATACATAGAAATATATGTTACAGTACTAATTTAATCCTTTCCTGCTTCAAACATGAAACACAATCCTAATATAATTAGGAATCTTCCAAGTCCTTTTCCTTTTGCCGCAAGCTTTTTTCCCAGTGCGCACCAAAGGTAGCGGCTGCGGGTTCCCACGATATCCAAAAAAAAAAAAAAAAAAAAAAAAAAAAAAAAAAAAAAAACGATTGGCACAAAATTAATCAGGCCCATTTTATTGATAATGGGCCTTAAAATAATATAACAAGGAGAATTTTTTATTTTTTCTTGAGAATTTTCTTTTATTTTTTAGCATAATTTTTTCTTGAGAATTATAACAGGAGAAATTGAGAATCTTGAATTCTCACTTAGCAAATTAAGTGCGTGATCATTTAAACTTTTTATCTTTTTTATTTTTGTAATTAAAATTAAAATTTTAATGATCGAACAACGACATATTTGAATCAGAGATAGATTTATTTGTGCTATCAATCACTCCATTCCTAAGCTAATAAATGCACACAATTTATGACATTTAATCCGGATCAATTTGATCCGAAAAGCAGCTTCCTATTATAATTTGCTTTCAACTGCTAATGCATCTAGAACAATTATGACAGCTAGCATTCTGAGCCCATCATTACAACGAGATTATTCGTGAAAACTCTTCTGATCAGTTGTAATAAAAATACTTTTTATAATATCAGTAATTCAATGTACAAAATAATTAGAAAATAGCTAATTGGTTAATATGGCTTCAATAAAAAAAGAGAAAGAAAAACCATACAACTAACCCTACTTATGCAACTAAAACTCAATTGTATGACTCCCTTGGCAAAAGTACTAGTAGTATAATAATCCTCTCGTTGGTTTGAGAATATGTGATAAGATTTAATATGTTTGATAAGGTAACAATGTTTTTTTTTTCTTTGTTTGGTTGGCTTAGATGTATTAAATTGTCTGCAATATATATCAATTATAATTGGAGAGTAAATAAGACATAGTACTAATATTAGGGTGTGTCACATGCTCATAGGCATATTGTAATTTATACACCCTTATATTAGTCGTAGCAACTAGCAAACTAGTCAAAATTTAATTTATCCGTTCCGTCCCAAATCTATATTTTACAGTCCTTTTTTTTTGTTAAATTATTAAGCATTAAATTATTTTTTCTTATCATACTAACTACTAGTACTATTTAGTGATCTGGAATAACTGATGCTCTTTATTTTAAGCAAGTAGATACATTAAATACTTTATTAATTAGGACGAAAGAAGTATACTTACTAAACAATAATATCGACCGAACTGTTTAAAAAATACTACTATGTCACATCATGCATTTTCATAATCTTTTCGTTATCGTCCTTAGGAATCGCTGCACCTTTCAACTTTGAGCAATTACAACATTCCTATACTTTATTAAAATAAAAAATATCTTAGAACGATAATTTTAGCAGTAATAGCAAATCCGCAAAAAAGATTGTGTTTTTTGCCACAATGAAACCCTATTATAGTAGTGTATATGTGAGTGAGTATATATATGTATTTAGTTTAGATTTTGGTTTGACAAGAAATGTCTTTGACTTTGGACAAACGTTAATTTCTTTTTTCCACAACACATAGAAAAATAGATTACTTGTAAGAACTAACTCAACCCAATTGCCCACGTCAAATTTTCCCTTGTAATCCATGCTGTCATTACAAGCAATGTCTGTAATTATTATTAAAACATTAATTTAATGAAAGTGATTAATGGTTTGGTAATTATTTTGTGAAGGGTTTAATTTTATTCTCAATAGTCAATCCCTTGTCAGAAAAGTTACGAAGTTCACCTACTCACTCAGGAAATGTGCAGTCACCTTTGTCTTTATTAATATAAATGCTATTTTTTCTTGATTAAATTGGACTTAGTTTTATAGGTTAAGTTGTTATCTAGGTCATGATTTGTTCAAACGTCCTTGCTTTTACACGTAATCCGTTAAAACTTTTTGCTGCACTGTCGTTATAATTGATGTATGTGTATCGAGTGGAATTAATTAACAGATTTTCATTTATGGTTAATTGTCAGAAAACTACTTAAATTTGATATGATTTTAATTTTGACAACGATTTCGAAATGTGACTAGTTGATACAATGATTTTGGTTTTTCTTTTTCGCATATTATACTTGTAAGGTTATTAAAATATCATAACCTTACCAAATTTCTGGCTTAATTACAAGATAATTTCAGCATATCATCATATGCATACAGCATAAAGTTAGCATTATTTTAGTAAATGAATTTATTCCTTCTTTTAATCTAAAATTAACAACACCAGATTTCCTCGCAGAGTCAACCAAACTGATCAACACAATTTATATATTGTAAACGGTGTTGGATATATTCCAAACATCATGAACATACATCTTTTGTTAAATTTAATTATTTAAATATCATTTTATACTTATTTGTAATGACAAAACAAAAAAAAATATCGAGTACTTGCTTTTTACTAATTAATTTGAATTAAAAATGAAAATCGAAGTAATCCTTTTCATGCTCGATCCGAAACATTTTCTCTTAAAGGTCTATCGAGGTGACAGAGCACGAGGGCAATCGGCCCGAGCCCGAAGGTCCAACACTAACATTTATAATAGATAATCACGTGTACCGCCCATATCGATCGATCAAGAAACTTAGGAAAGTATCTTCTCAACCTTCTACTCTTAGTTATCTACACACAATATGAGGAGGTTTGTCCAGAGATTATTCAGTAAGATTTTGCCAACTAGTACATATATTTCCCACTCTAGCTTAGCTATTAAAATAGGTGCATGCTTAATTAATTAAATCAAATCAAAATAACAAATCATTGCTTCTGATTTTACATTATAGGATCAAGACACAATGTGCATTCCCCCATTTTCGAAAACTGTCTTATAATTATAAAACTAGGTTTTAATTTTTTTCTCAAAATGGAAGCAAAGTTAGATGAGTAGCCTATGTATAGTTCCTATTCAACCAAGCAATATCCCACCTGCCCTTTTGAATTTATAAGATTATCAATTCTAGTTAAATAAGCATACTACAGATGCATCACTTTTGCACGGTAGAAATCATTGCATCTGATGCGTGACATAATTTATTTTCCTCACAATCTTGTCAAAAATAGGTCTAGTGGCACCTTATTTTTGTGTGACAGGGTATTTATCTGCAAATTTATCTTCTTCTTGTTTTGTCTAACAATTTCTTGTCACGGCCCTCATCTACGACTCTATGATCAGATGTAACGGTCGATCGTTTGCTTATAATTTAGAACTCCTAATTTCAATCTGAACTATAAATCGCTAGGTTTTTTTTTTTTTTTTTTTTTTTTTTTTTTTTTTTTCAAAAAGAGTTATGCGTTATATCGGTTCTTTAATTATAGCTAAATCTAATACCTTTATTTTTATTTTCATTTTGTTGACTTATAATCACACCACTTGAGTGTCAATATATATAAGAGTCGAGCCATTGAACTATCCTTGACATCCGGCCAAAAATGTAATTATAGTGGAATCTCTATAAAGGAATACTTTATTTAAGAATAAATTTCTATTTAGTCATAAAATTTCATGGTCCCAATTTAGGAAGAACTTCTCATTTTTTACCTCTATTTAGGAATAACTTCCTATTTAGGCATTATTTTTTGTAGTTCCAAAAATATTCTTTTTTTGAGGTTTTACTGTATATAATAAAAATGTAATTATTATTATTATTATTATTATTATTATTATTATTATTATTATTATTATTATTATTATTATTATTAACTTGTACCGGAGGTATAAATTTTCCATGAGCGAAAATGTGCAACTCAGATCTTCAAATGTTGTTTCATCCTTTATTTCATTCGTCGAATTTTTGACATTTGACGATTTGAAGATAATTATATGCTCTATTTGGGTGGAATAAAACTTAGTCAATGTCACATGTTGTTTAACCAATGAAAAATGTAAATAATTAAACACAAAATGAGAGTTGAAAATCCAATTTGAAAAACTTGACTTAACGAGGCCGATGATCGCTGCTCTACCATTTCCTAGACAAATTTGATCGCCTCTCTTTATGCACATAATGTGTTTGAATAATACTTTTATGATATTTATCTATTATTTTAATAGTTTTAAGTTTGTTTTGTTTTCTATTAGTTTTTTACAAGGAATATATATGACTCTTTTGTTATTTTTCTAGTTGTAGAGAAGCAGCTAGTTCCTAAGATTTTTAGAGTTGGTTAAATAACTTAAATTTTAGTATTACAGATCAATAGTTCGTTTATTTCTCTGATCCGTATATCGATTCTTTTGAGAGTTTTACATCCATGCATCACTTAACTCAACCATGGCATGTATGACACAATTTCCCAATTCTAAATCATAATTTCTTATACTTTTATGTATATCTCCGTCGAGTTGAGTCAGATTTTCTTTGAAAGAGAGCTCACATGTCAAATTTAATATTTGATCTAAAAGACCAAAGTTTATAACATAGTTTTTTAAGGTCATGTTATTTCTTAAATTCGTCCAAGAAAATAGGCTACAATTATTTATAATGTAGAATAAGAGATTGAAATTGTAATGTGACTTGTAGGGAAGGAGTTTGAAAATGGCTTCGATGATCTATCAACTTCATTATCCTAGCTAACAAAGAGAGTATAATATCATATATTAATACTTTAACCTCAGTGTTTCCTAACTACTTGGGTCCCTCTTATCATTGAGAATCCTTTGTACGTCACATTTTTGACATTAATTTTTCAGTCAACTTATTCCGAACCCTCAGCTATAATTTCATAGGACTAATTTAATACTAATATTCATAATAAAATTTTGTACGCAATAACTAATCATTATGAACCATGCATTTTTTATTTGATGTGAAGTGGGCAGTGTGGTTGGCCTGAGGATGTCCAACGCTTTTGGTCAATAATTTTGACCAAATTTTTACCAGAAAGCCATGTAAATATATAATTTCATCTGCATTTATTTTAGATTTTAATACATTAATACATATATGTATATTATATCATAGTGATATCATGATTAAATTGACACCTAATTAAAGTAGTAAATATTTATTTGATATGCCATGCACCGAAAAATATATATACCTGCGCCCCTTTTTTGGGAAAGAAAATGCAGTCTCACCGCAATTTAAATTCTAGTACCGATTTAGGGGAACCACGCAATGTACTTTGCAAATGCAAAAGGAAAAAACACATGAGACCAAGGCAAACACTTCAATCCATTTCTTATCATATACATCAAATAAAATATAATGAATTAATACTGAATTACGATAGGTCTAAAAAAATCTGAGGGATTTTGCTAAAGAAATCCAATCTGATTATCTATATAGATCATTTCTTTGTACATAAATGAAACTGAAATCAAACTTAGTGAAGTAAAACAAAAAAGATACTAGCGCCAATCTAAAACTCACACATATTATAAAATTCCCAATGCATAGTCTCTATCGAAATTCGATTATATATGAACATGATTTTCTACACTGTTAATAATCATATCTTCTCCCTATATTCCACAAAAAAAGAAAAAAGAGACAGAAAATGAAGATGATCTATGGAAAATTCACAGAAGCGAGAAGAAAAATTCCAAACCTTCCTGTAGCTAGATCATAATATATTTATATATATATATATATATATTTAAATAATATTTCTTTGGTATTTCAGCAACACGTACTAATTAATTAAGCCATCTCATGAAAGAAAGGATCATCCAGAAATTCAGACCACATTTGCGCGCCTCCATAGCTAGACGTGCTGCAAGCATCTCCCGTGTTTGTAATGGACGTCTCCGTGACCGGGGCCGCCGCCGCCATCCACGACTCTCCGGCCGGCGCCTGCATCAAATCCGGCAAATGCGCAAACGCAACCGAGTCCTGAACATAACCCTGCGGCGGCGTTTCCAGCTGGCTCAGAATGGAGGTGCTGTCCTTGAGCGAGCTCAAAAGGCCGAGGGTGGAGAGCTCCGGTACGGCGGCGGCGCCTTGCAGTGGCGGCGGCGGGGGCTGGAGAATGTAGTGCAAGTAGTTGTTGAGGCGGGCCATCTGTACGGCCTCGTTTTGGATGCGCATGGCTTGCTCCTCCCATGAAGGGTTTTCTATTATCTCTTTGAGGTTAGCTAGGGCTATGAGGTGCGGTAGGCTCGAGAATATGTCGGTCCGGGGACGATGGGTCATCGGGTCGAACCCCATCTGTATTAATTTCTTCTTCAGATGAGTGTTCCAGAAGTTCTTGATCTCGTTATCCGTTCTTCCCGGGAGGTGTGTAGCAATGGCGGACCACCTTAATTAATTCGTCCACAAAAGGACAAAAAAAAGGTTTAGTATTTTTACGCAAATATAAATTCTAGAGACGGAACAGTATCAGCGAGACGAAGAAGAGTTAGTACTTGTTGCCTAGAATGGCATGGAGATTGAGGATGGTTTGCTCCTCGTCTTGGGAGAATTTGCCTCTCTTGATATCGGGGCGTAGGTAGTTCGTCCATCGCAATCTGCAACTCTTACCACATCTATTCAACCCTAGAAAGACGAGGAGGAGGACGAGGAGGATGAGTTCAGTCGCTTGAGTAATTTGAAAGAAACTAATGAAAAGTACAAGTGTGTGTAAGTACGTACCGGCAAGTTTGGGGAGGGCTCTCCAGCTGCCATGGCCATGTTTTTGGATATAATTGATGAGCTTATCGTCTTCTTCAGGAGTCCATGGCCCCTTTTTCAGACCACTTTCATCACAACAGGGAGATCTTCCCATGATGTGGAATTTATGTTTTTCTTTTTTGTATTTCTCTTATGTCACGAAATTTTAATGATTGTAGGATTTGGTTTTGCCTGCCTCCGCTCCGATCCTTCCAAATGACTACCACATTTTGCGTCTATATATATAGAGAGAAGAAAATCTTGTGCCCCTCTTTCTCTCTCAAGATATATATGTCTCTTTCTCTCTCTATGAGGAGGACTTTGTAAGTGATCTGGATAAATCTCACCTACTGTATAATTAGCTCGCAAACTACGTAAATATGGTAAATATGTATTAAATATACGTCGTATATGACATGTTCGACCTATAATTAAAGTTATGAATAGTGACCAAAATAACTTAATTTTGGCGACGACCTCACTATGGAAGGAGAAGTTGTGTATGTGATGAGTGGTAGAAAGAAATTTACCCTAGGGTAAATCTAGTGTGATGGACTCGACTCACAACGTGCAACCAAGCTCGTAGCGTGGCTGCTTATGTAATTAAATTAGTTTTTTGTAACTACTTAGAATTGAAATTCCTGATATTGCCTTTCCTAGTTTTGTCAATAAGAATTATGGAATGGGTTTCTATTATTGTAAATATATGGCATTAAGGGGTGCTTGGATTTTGATTGAACGAAACCAAATTTCATCCATTGATGTGATATGCCTGCTAGAAATGATTTTGGTAAGGGATTTGGCCTCATAATTGAAATTTCATGATATGATTGAATTAAGAAAATTTAATTACGAGTGGCGCGTCTTACTAATTAATCTAAGAATGTCCATAAAGATATCCTTTAGTTATAAATACTCCCTCGGTCCAAGTGGAAAAGTCTCATTTGAGAATCGCACGTAGATTAAGAAAAAAAGAGTTAGAGTGTGATTAAGGTAGTATTTTATTGTTAATGTTAAAGTGTGCCGAGTGGAAAAACACTGTACAATAAAGTAAACAACACTGTTCACGTTTGAGTGTGACATAAAGTGGATTTTAGTGTGTTAATTTTTGCCAAAAAAGGAAATGAGACTTCTTGAATGGGACACCCGAAATAGCAAAATGGGATTTCCTGAACGGGACAGAGGGAGTATATTTTTTGGTACAATATTATACATAAGCGTTTACAAATAGGAAATGGTTCGTATCTGAATGAATCATAGTGTGAGAAATTAGATTGTGGATCGGGTCCGAGTTTATTAGAGTGGTTGCATGTGCTTTGATTTTCGTTTTCTTTTTACAATTTTCTTTATTTTATAGGGTGCATTTACTTTGATGACTTCATTTTCACCATTTTTCCATCTTTTTCACACGTTTTACTACGTTAGTTAATTTTCCTTGGGCAAGATGGATAACCAATTCGGGCAGTCCCTTTTCCATCTATTTCTCACCAATTGTGGGAAATATTAACATGAGGGAGAGGTGTGATAATGTTTTTCAATGAATAAAAGGCATAAAAATTGGGAAGGGGTGGGGGACCATGTGATAATTTTTTTTTCCATTTTTAATAAACATGTGATAAAAAAAAGATGGAATATTAATATTTTCTCATCTTTCTTATCCATCATTTTCTAATGGAAATATTTCCATCAAAGTAAACGCACCTTAGGGGAATGGTTATGCTTTGAATTTTTTATTGTGGCTATAATGAGTTGAATAAAACTTTAGAAGCCCAGATCGAAGCTTGATAATGTGAAATAAGAAAATAACTCATGCTCCTCAGTTCAAATATTCAAAGTCCTACTTCATTTATTAGATTTAAGTTTATAATGTACCTTTCTTGTTCCATATTATTGGAGTGGTTGATTCAAGATATTAGATATATCACTATTCTATGCAACTTTTAACTAATTTTAATTTCATTTTCTTTGGTGGAGAGGGAGCATGTGAGGATTGAACGTCCTTTCTCAGTTTTCACCTGCATATTTATGAGAAATACTAGTATTAAAAATTACAAGGTGCGTGGTATCAAATTATATACTATATGAAAACCACATTATATACCTCTCATCACTTCGACTTCAACGAGTAAAATCAACACAAATTTAGGTCGACCTCCTCATATTGAATTGTGTCCTATTACAGTCTACTTCTTTTATGTGATTTGCATATATAGAGTTATCATTTTATGCTCGCGAGCAACTAAAATTATTTGGTCGTCTTTCTCTAGTGAAAAGGCGAAATAGAGATTTTTTTCCCTCCGTCCTAGAACAAATTATTCGTTTCTTTTGGTCAAATATATTAAGGTGAAGGGTTAGTATATGTGACCCACAATGTTTTGAGGAGATAATTGCATGTTTCCTTATTTGAAAACGAGCCATTTGTTATGAGACGGTCCGATGTGGTAAACGAGTTATTTGTTTCAGAATGGAGGGAGTACGACATCAAATAATATCTTCTATTACCTAAATATGTTAGATCTTCTATTACTTTTATTGGTTGCATAATATGTGACAATATGTAAATTTAAATACGATAGTGTTTATCGATCCAAATAATGTATATAATCTCGTAGAAAATATGATAAACGTTGAATATACTATGTTATTACTTCGGAGTTTGGACATGGTCAATCATATAATATATGCACATGTATATGTATAGAGACAATTTAAGGCAATGAGAGCAAAAAAATGTCGAAATCGAAGAAAATCACAATCAGGAACAGGTGGCGATTGATCTGTGGTCAGAGGAACACTCTCCATGCACGCAAATTTCGTCATTGATTGCAAATTTTGCATGGAAAAAATAATTACTATACTAATTTGCATATCTATATTGTTATTGTCACTAGCTAGTCGCCTAGTCGCATTAATTATATAAGTACCATAAATAATTTACTTACATACCATATACTACTAAATAATTGCATTCATAGTAAGTATTAATGTTTCTTTTCATTTCTCACCAAAAATTCGTGCCACCTTTGACCAGCTTTTGTGAGCTGTACGTTCTACGCGGTCAAACTTTTTTTTCTAGAGGCTATATAAATATATATTTAGCTTATATTTTTTACACCATCTTATTTTATTAGAATTTATTATTTAAAATTAATTCATTAGAAAAGAAAAAGAAAAAGAAAAAAAAATAAAGTATATTCCCGCAGCTGCTATGATGAATATTGGAGTTAGTGATCTTTTGCTTTAAGTATTAACCACATTACTGATAGTACAACTTAACGCACAAACAATTCCTCTTATTTTTTACCTCTGCGGAAACTAATTAAATTAATTAATTGAGAACCTGCACCGTGAATCTTATAATTATTGATAGATCTCTATTTTAGCAAAACAATCAATGAGCACGAATCGGGGAATTAATGCACACAAAAAGAAATAGAACGCGGTGGATTTACGTGGTTCGATCTATTGAGATAGATCCACATCCACGGAGCGAAAAGAGTACGTTTATTGCTTGTATGCGATTATGATTACAAGAATTGTCCTCCCCTCCAACCTATTCTAAGCCTCTATTTATAGGCCATTACATGTGGAACTTGATTAGGATTACAAGTCTTTTCCTACTAGAACTCTTTGGCCTTATCTTGATCCTTTTTTAACCGAGCTTCTATATCTCTTTTAGAGTTTGAGTTGTACTTGATGTAGGATTCTTGATTGCCTTGTTGGAGGAGTCACTTTAAGTGGGCCGAGCTGTGCAGGCCGAGTTTCCTGAGCTGTGTAGGCCGAGTTTCCCGAGCTGTGTAGGCCGAGTTTAACAATCGGGGGCCAATTATGATTGGGCTTCATGCTCGGGCCGAGGAGCTAGGCCATATCCTATCACAGCCCCCCCCCCCCCCAAAAAAAAAAGATGTAGAAGCGAGGTGGGGTGTGATTTAAGGAAAGTAGGTAAGACAAGAGTGGAAATAACGTGCCCCGTCGAAAAATAAATTCGACGAAGTTGAGTCTGTCCGCTTCGTCTAGCCGAAGTTGGAGAAAAATGGGTTGCCCCTTCGGAAACTTGGCGTTGACGAAGTTTGGCTTTATTAGCTCACTTCGGAAATTGAATTTCAACGAAGTTTGGCTTTTGATAGTTCTACCTCGTTATAAGACGAGGTTTTGGCTTCGAATAGCATGACTTCGTCATCGGACAAAGTTTAGGCTCTGCTCCACTTTAAGCGACGGCCGTATCTTGGCTTTTAATGGAGGTAGGGCTCTCTTGTTTTAAACGAATGCAGTCCGGCCTCGCTTTTAACAAAGTGTTTTCGTTTTAAACAGAGGCGGCTCATACATGTTTTTAACGAAGGTCCCTTTACGCGCGTTTAGAATTTACTCCAAGTATGAAGTTTATTACCCTCGTCAGGGTTTAGAAAAATTGAGATAATAAGTATAAGCGAGAGACGGGCAAGGTATGATACGCAAGGACTTGAACAAATGATAAAAGAAAAACTGAACTTACTAGTGAAAGCCGAAGTTTGAAAAAGACACCTAAAAAAAACTGAACGACATAACTGAAAAACTGACTGAACCTTACTGATGATAAGAGATACTTTATGTGACGACCCCGTCGAACTGGGGTGGAGCTTCGTCCTCGTCTTCATCATCTCGTCTTGGCCTTTTATCTGCATGGGGGGGCACAGTGATTCTCCCCTCGGTTCGGCCTTCTTTTTCCCTTGCCATGAGGTCGGGCTGCATGTTTGCCGCGATTTTGGTATTTTCCTAAGGTACCATCGTGTACGAGGTTCTCGATTTCCACAGCTAAATCTCTGCAGTCCTCGGTGTCGTGGCCATGATCCTCGTGGAATTGGCAATACTGCTCTTTAGACCGTCGCTTGGATCCTCCACGTGACATTGATTGAGGTTTCTCGAACATGTCGATATGCAGCTCGTAGATTTCCGTCCTCGGCTTTGTCAGCGGTGTGAACTGGCTCTTTTCGGGATTCTGGCGAAGTCCCAGCCGGGATTCGATAGGTGCCCGTTGTAGTCTATCGAGGGCACTTTGGCGGCCTTGACCTCGGTCTCTACGCTCTTCCTTCCTCCGGTCTGTGGGTTCGGCCTTGTCCACTTCGCGCTTGCGCCTATCGGCTTCGTCAGCTTTTGCGAACTGGTCGGCGATACTCCAAAGCTGCCTTGCGGTGCAGGGCTCGTTTCATACGAGCTCTCTGAATAAGGCTCCGGACTGGATAGCGTTTTGGAAGGCCGAGATGAGGACTTCGTCAGTCAAACGATCGACTTTCAGACTCTACTTGTTGAATCTAGTCATGAAGTCGCTAATGGACTCTCCTCGACCTTGCCTAATGGTGAGCAAATGTGTCGCGGTTGTTTTCGGTTCGGCCTTTTGGAAAAACCTACGTTCGAAGGCTTGCATCAGCTCGTCGTAGGAGTTAATACTCCGAGAAGGTAGGCTGTCGAACCACATCCGGGCATTATCAACCAGTAGCTCAGGGAACACTTTGCACATGTAGATATCATCAGTAAGCCCTTGGTTGAGCATGTTGTACTGGAATTGGGATAGAAAATTCTGCGGATCACACAATCCATTGTATGGCTTCACCGGTGGCACCTTGTAGGATGATGGGAGAGGTGTGTAGAGTATCCGGTGGGTGAAGGGAGTTGAGACCCTGCCGTAGACCTCAAACCCGCCGCCTCAGTGAGTGTCATCGTCTCACCGAGGTAACTCAGCGTTGCGACGAGATGGAACGGTATTACGCCGAGGTGAATGACGATTGCGGCTTCCTCGGCGTTCATCATCGCGTCCTTTGCGGCGTGGTGCAGTGTCCCGTGCGTCCATGATTTGGACGCTTTGGGACTTTTGCTGTGGTTGTGACCGAGACGCAGCTTCATGCTCTTCACCTCGGTTTGTGATCTTCTGCCGGTGAGCGAACTGAAGGAATTCGTGTTGATTGTGTGTAATAAAATCTTTGACCGCGTTCTCCAGATCGCGAGGTCGGAGACCTAAGGCTTCTTCCTTCTGGCTGTTGCCACGGCTTTCTTGGTGGAAGTGAATTGGATTGCCGAACTGATCCACCGAGATGTTTCTCACGTCTCCTTCTGGGGTAGGACTTTGCGCGTGTCCCTTCCCCAGCCTTTGGCTGCGATTAGCTCTCGGGGCTTGGCTGGGATTGGTTTGGTCGGCGTCTGTCTCGCCGTTGGTGTCGGTCTCGCCTGCTTCCGGGATTTGCAGATTTGCGAGAAGGGTGTTTTTCTGGCGGTTCTCCTTCTCCTTAGCGGCGGCAGCAGCAGCGTCGATAGCAGATTTGCTTGTGGTAGATCGTGTGTTTTTCCCTGCCATCGTCGATAGCAGATTGTGATTTGAAAAATTTGATCGGAATGCACGGATTTAAGTTCCCACAGACGGCGCCAATGATAGATCTCTATTTTAGCAAAACAATCAATGAGCACGAATCGGGGAATTAATGCACACGAAAAGAAATAGAACGCGATGGATTTACGTGGTTCGATCTATTGAGATAGATCTACATCCACGGAGCGAAAAGAGTACGTTTATTGCTTGTATACGATTATGATTACAAGAATTGTCCTCCCCTCCAACCTATTTTAAGCCTCTATTTATAGGCCATTACATGTGAAACTTGATTAGGATTACAAGTCTTTTCCTACTAGGACTCTTTGGCCTTATCTTGATCCTTCTTTAACCGAGCTTCTATATCTCTTTTAGAGCTTGAGTTGTACTTGATGTAGGATTCTTGATTGCCTTGTTGGAGGAGTCACTTTAAGTGGGCCGAGCTGTGCAGGCCGAGTTTCCCGAGCTGTGTAGGCCGAGTTTCTCGAGCTGTGTAGGCCGAGTTTAACAATCGGGGCCCAATTATGATTGGGCTTCATGCTCGGGCCGAGGAGCTAGGCCATATCCTATCAATTATGCTAAAGATAATATAGATTTATCAATTTCTGGAGATCAGTTTAATTAGTTTCAAATGTTTCATTAATCAACAAAGTTGCACACGGATCAAAATGATTCCGGATCAGTAGGGTAATTTTATTTTTATTTTTATTTTTGGCTTCAGAAGTTAAAAAATGTGTACTTTACCTAAATTATTTTCACCAAAATTTTAAAGCTTTGGTAGCATCTTAAAATTTCAATTTTCAAATTTACCTAAGATTTTTTCAAGAAATTTTGCAACAATAAAGCATCAATATTTTTGTTAATGTTACTCTATAATGTATTTACATTATATTCTTATTCCCTTATGTGTATATGCATTCATTATATATATATATATATATATATATATATATATATATATATATATATTAAGATTAAGAGTTGAATATAGAAATTAGAAATAGAAGAAACTTTTGGAGTCAATACAATATTTAGGATACAAGTCTCCATATTACTGTTATGAGGTGATTGGTATGATAGAATAAAGGATGAAATGCAATGATCATTCTTAGTTATTTTCATTCTCTTCCTTTGTTTGGTATGTTTTATGATCAAATTATCATTCTGTACGGAATCACCATTCTATTAACAATGAAATTAGTCATTCCTTCCTCGACCCATGATATTAGTCCTCATATATTTTACAATTTGATTATTTTGTCCTCATATATTTTACAATTTTGTCAATTTTACCCAAATAAAATCAAGGAATTATTTCCATCATTTCTAACTTTTATACACACACTGCACACACATATGTATATACTGATATACACACACTGCACACACACATACACACATAACACCACTTATATACACACTCCATATACACATACATACACACACATACATAAACTATCAAAGAATATCGATTTCATTGTTTCACTTATTCTTTATGCATGCCAAGCATAGGAATCAACTTACTCATTCCATTTCATGCCTAACCTCATTCAATTTTTTAACACCACTTCATTTCTATCTCATTCCATTCTATTAATGCCAATCACCTCATTAAATTATTGTGTGAATTAATATTTTTGATCCGGATCAATGTCCGTTAGCATCACTGTTGTTAAATTATATCTATATTATATGTATTGATTAAGCAATTGATGTTCACGTATATCATAAATTCAAGTCACTTGCATATACTATCATTTATGGTTTGTTTTAGTATAATAAGTATAATGCATCGAGTACTTTTGCACGTAACACTTTGCAAAGTTAAAGATCAATATACATATAAAAATAAATAAAAAAGAGACCAACTATTATAATTTCTGGGAAACACAGCATATTTTACTAGATATTCCTACTTATAATATTTACATTATTTATGGGTCCGTACTCCGTAGTAAGCTAGACTCTAAGAAAACATTTTTTATTAAATAATTAAAATTATCAAATATTCAAACTATAAAAAAATAAACAAATTTCAATGGAAGGAGTTCCGAAGATAATGCAACCATTAGATATGCCAATAAATTTCAACGATATTATTAGGAATTATTTGTTACAAATTTAGAATATCCGTAATCCGTTTGAGGGAAAGAAAAAAAGCATCAAGTATTTGTAGGGCAACCGGCGCGACGAAATTTATCCGTCGCTACAACACGCATTTTTTAGTATGTTTAACAAAATTAATTATCCAGTTGAATTATTAATTTGCTATTTCAAATATTTAAATTGATTAAACTTACTCAATGATTTTTTTAAACCAAATATATGTATATCGAATTATGAATGTATATGTACAGTACTCCTAGATTCGAAGGTTATATATATTCATATTATGCTGCAAATGAAAATGAAAAGGAACAATTAATTTAGTTGAGACGACAGTCGGACTCACTCTCTCTCGACTAATTTGAATGCTTATCAGTTATCACTCTCTATATCGATCAATTCATTCATAGTTTATTATACATCATCTAATACATCAATTTTAATAATTTAATATTTACACTTTTTAATACATTCAAACTTCTCTTATTATAACTATATATGCTGATTTAATAAATACCGGTTCCTTGTAATATCATCTCATTTCAATTAGACTTGAGGTTCGTTCACTTTGAGTGAAAATGAGGAAAAATAAGGTATAATATTATTTTACTTCCTTATATATTGTTTGGTTTCAATTTAAGAAAAACACGGGCAGGATGTATATAGTTTCGGGCAGCCCCTTATTCCTTACCCAAAGTATAAATTTATACCTCCAAAATGGAGGTTTAATATTATACCTCCATGTGTTTTAGATATTTTCTTCTTTATCCATCAATTTCATCCCGAGTGAACAAAATATAAATATTGTGGTTCCCCCTTGAGAGTGAAGATGAGTATATTATCACTCCAACCAAACAACATATAAAACTTGTGGTCCCCATAATGAAGTATAAATTTATACCTTATAATATTTTCCTCTATTTAGAGGTATAAATTTATACTTCCAAGTGAACACATAGTGACCTAATTAAACAAATAAAATATATCACTTGCATTCACATTATCGAGAATAAATGTTTGTGTGTATTATGTAGACGTGCATGAAGATTAATTAAGTTCCGATATGATCGAAGAAGTTTGGTTGAGCAAAGAAGTAAGAAGTAAAAATTTCTATGTAAGGATGGTGACATGCCATAGAGAGATAGAGATAGTTAGACAAGTTGGTGACTTGGTGTAGCAAACTCTCTATTGTCTAATTTTTTACCTCCTTTATTTTATTTTTGAGAAGAATCATTACAATATGGTTTCAATTTGGTCTCTAATAAAGTCGCACATCTTCTTTTGATGTTGTCTCATACATGAGAAGATTAAAATATTATTATTAAAGAAAGAAAAATTCGTTGCATGAGTTTATGACCGAGATGATTAATTAAATTCATAAGCCTGTCGATAGGATCCGAATTATTATGTGGATTGTGGGCATTGAAATTTGTTAACGGTCATATTAATATCTCTCGATTTTATTTCTCTCGAGCTACTAATAATTGTGACAAACGATTCCACAAATTTGACACTTTTATTATTTTTTTTTCTCTCGATCATTGGGTTTGTGTTAAAATAAAAAGGGTTAATTTGTGTTCCACATCGGTTTTATGATTAAGGTTATGAATTTCGTAAGGTTATATAAGAGGCTAGTTATCTTTGATGTAATTACACCAGATTTTACATTTTAGTATTGTGTTTGACTCTAGGAAAATTCTTTATCTTGGGTTGTGAGTAAGGTGAGAGTTGTACAAAGGCTTGTAATAGTGTAGGGTTGTCGAGTTTATATTGTTTGTGTGGTGGGTCGTGATTTTTACTCTGATTTTGAAGTTTCCACGTTAAATTCTCGTGTTGTTGATTGTTCTTTATTTTTCTGTTTTATTTCTTGTCTGTTATCGTTTTCTCCTAGTTGGGATAGAGACGTAATTTCTTAACAACTGGTATCAGTACCAGGTTCTGAGAAATGTTTGAGGGTCTCTTGTCAGGCAGCTTTTCAGCTAGAGGTGGAGAAATGATGAGTCAAGTTTAATAAAGTTTGATGTGGAGAAATTTGAAGGAAGAATCAGTTTAGCTTGTGACAAGTGCAAGTAAATATTGGGATGACACAATCTGGGCTACACAATGTTGGGAGGAAGAAGGACTACATCAAACGATATAAATTAAGGTGGAGCGGTTGCGGCAAATAGCTCTGAAAAAGCATGTAACATTGTGATTGAAAATGATGCCTCTAATAGCTGAGGACTGAACATCTTTATGGCATGTCCAACTACCATGGACGAGGATGTGACGATGTTAGTTGGACCACATGAGCGTTGGTTTGGCGTTGATGCAAGGTTTGTGGTTGAAGTTATGTCAATGGCTGAAGGACTTCTAGGAGCGTCAAAAGCTAAGAGTTGCACCATAAATTTTAGCGGGTTTAGTGACATGTGCCGAAGGAAAATCTTAGATGGTTGATTCGAAGTGTTCAACTCATATGGTGGAGTAGGTTTGTGGTTCTTTGGTTTAAGAATCATGATTGTCGGTGAAGACAATGAAGTATTTCTTTTTATTTTAACAAAGTGGAGATTATTGTGCTTGTGTTAGAATAAAAAAGATTAACTTGTGTCTCACATCGGTTTTATGATCAAGGATAGGAGTTTCTTAGGACTATATAAGAGGCTAGGTATCTTTGATGTAATTACACCAGGTTTTACACTTTAGTCTTGTGTTTGACTATAGGAAAATTCGTTATCTCGGATTGTGAGTAAGGTGAGAGTTGTACAAAGGCTTGTAATAATGTAGGGGTGTCGAGTTTATATTGCTTGGCGTGATGGGTCGTGATTTTTTCTCTAGTGTTTCGGAGTTTCCACGTTAAATTCTCGTGTTGTTGATTGTTCTTTATTTTTCTGTTTTATTTCTTGTCTATTATCATTTTCCCCTAATTGAGATATGGACGTGATTTCCTAACACCTAATTCTTTTAGCTTTAACATTATGCCATTTCAACGGCAGATAAATTTCTTCGAAAATCCTGAAGACATTGAAGTTACTACAAATCAATAGGTTATATAAAATTGAGCATTAAGGGAGCGTTTACTAAACAGGATAAGCAGAGTAGCTAAAAGTAAAATAGGCTAATCAAACGTTTATTTTTAAGGATTAAATTCAATGATGTCTTATACCATATGTACCGTAAATTGCGCGTCAGAATGAAATAATCATATACAGGAAGTAGGAACTTGGGCCAAGAATTCTTCGGCTCAATAATAGGAAGTAGTACTACAGTTAAAACATTCGTAAAGGAATACTCTATTAAGGAATAAACTTTATTTAAGAATAAAAATTTATGGTCTTAATTTGGAATTAGTTATAAATAGGAATAAACTCTACATTATCATAATTCATATTTATTCAAGTTCCCCATAAGGAAATGCACCTATATTTAGGAATAAATAATAGTAAATATAAATATATATGTAATGTTAAAATAGACTTAAGTTGATTTAATATACTTGTTTAAAGTTTTATGTGATAATAACTTAATCTTTTGTCTTTTAATTACATCATTTAGATTTTGTATTTAATACCTCCTCTACATGTCCACCTTCTTGTTGAACCCATAATATTAAATAGGATTAAAGCTTCTTCACATGAAACCTTTTGCTATCACCCAAAATATATGCATGTACAATATTATTTTTGTTAAGATTATTTCAAGCACGCATGTATTTGGTAACATAGTACTTATGTATTTCACATGCACTTTAAAATTGAAAAACAAAAAAATATCTTACACTTCTACTTAAAAATAACCAATCTTTAACAATAATATTTTGTAGTCCCAAAAATATGAATTAATAGAGGTTTTACTATATTTAAAATTCATATTTCAACTAATTTTCAAGCAGAAAAAATCATAAAATTGAGTAATTGTGTGAGCAAATTAAACAGTTCTAGTGAAATATATTATGAAGTCTTAAATGGAAGCTACAATAATTGTACTTTCTTTTCTTGATTGCTGCTCTAAACCTTTGAATATATTTCGTCTATTCTTAATAAAATGAGTATTTAAAAAAGAAATGTCATGTAGAGGATTTGACCCCTTATATTCGTATTAATATTATATCTTTCTTCTAACTTAAAAAAGAAAAAAAGAAAAAGAAAAGGGGAACTACATTAATGACATCTTAATGACACCACTACATAATATAAGTGCAGTTCGCACCGTTGGGTCCATCAGTAAAATTTGCATGATGTCACGCTGACATAGTTAGTTATTTACTTTCTTATGTTTTCTTTTATGCTATCACATTTCTATTTTTATCAAATACTATGATTTTTGAAATTAAACCTTGTAATATATTAAGTGCTAGTTTAAAGTTTAATCTTACTAATTTATTTATTTTATATTAACATCTACCTTCAAACCTATGTATGAATTCTTCCCGTAAGAGTCTTTAGATGGTCTTCAGACATTTTAAATAGTTTCTATTAATCGTGAAAACTTCTAGAACAAGATTTTCAATATTTAAAAGTAGACAGTGTATTATAAATCGTTAATTTTGAAAAATATATACGATGTGTTAGAGTTTTTTTTTACTCTTTAAAGAGATACATATATCTTTACGCAGTAGATTGGACATAACAAAAATAGTTTAACGTCCTCGATTAGAAGATCAGTTAGTCAACAAAATCATTTTCATTAAGACTTGACTTCTTATGATTTATGAGTCGACAAAAAAAGTTAAATTCGAATTATCGTTATTTTATAAGACAATTACACATGATCACCCAAAGTTTGCTCCAATTTTAGATCTAGAATTAAGTTGGGACTCTGACAATTTAGTACCTAATGACTGCTATATGTTTTAGGATCTGTGGCTTCAAAATCAATATGTTGTACTAATCTTTAAGATAATTGACAATTAAGTTACTTTTTACTATATCAACCACCTTCCAGAACAAATTATATATA
Organism: Schizonepeta tenuifolia; assembly: GCA_029490685.1. Lineage (NCBI taxonomy): Eukaryota > Viridiplantae > Streptophyta > Magnoliopsida > Lamiales > Lamiaceae > Schizonepeta > Schizonepeta tenuifolia. Next base: position 21,080,992 of record CM055958.1, read on the forward strand.
AATATATATTCATTTATTTTTTCATATTGTTAAATAGTTTCGTTAATTAAATATTTAGGATGATTTCTAAGTGTTTTTTCTTTTTTGAATTTGTACACGCACATATGACTGAAGCATCTACCATTTGATTATACAAAGTAAATATTAATGATATAAAGCATTGTTGTTTGAAGCAATACTAAATTAGAAAAAGGTAATCTATTCTAACCTGAAACATTGATTATATTTGACTATGTTTTAAATAATTTATAAGATATTTTTAATAATAAATCAAATTTAAACTCTCTCATTTTTCTCTCTATCCTTATATAATATCATTATAATTTAAAGTATAAGATTAGTTAAAGTATAGAGGGTAAGCTGCAAAAACAACACTCACATTTAAGCTAAGGAACAGTTTCATCTTAACTTTTTACCTTTGACCACCATATTATTTGAGCTCGAAGTTTTTGGGTACAAAAATAAAACATTATAATCTTCACGTGAAATTTATAATATCAGTTTAGCCAGAAAACTCAATTCCTTCTATTTCCTATTCTTGTCTCATATTCTTTTTTTAGATTGTTCCGTTATTCTTATTATATTTTTTTTTTCTTTTGAGCTAAATTAATGCATGGTTCTTAAGGCCTTATTTAAATTGCTAATATGATCTAGATTTCTCCTAACTACTCCACATTTTACTACTATTATTTTTCTCATTTTATGTGTCGGTCACTATTCACTCTCTATTCACCCACCTTATTGTGTACTCACTTTATTTCATTATTTGTACCCTATTAAGTATTCAATTAAAAACTTCGCTTAAACATCTTCTATCTCTAATTCTTTTTTTCTTAAAATTTGTGTCTGAAAGAACTGAGACAAGAATACCGGGACAAAAAGAGTATATCAGAAACATATTACATTTATTACCTTATCGATAGTAAGTTGTAAGGATTGAGTACCCCTTGTACTTAGTTTTTAAATTATTGAGTTTTGACCTTTAAAAGAAAACATATTGCATTTACTTATTAGGTACTAAATTGTCAAAGTTCAAACTTTGTTCTAGATATGAAGATTGGAGCTACTTTTGTGTATACTTATGTAATTTTCCCTATTTTATATATACTCAAACAATTCATACATTTATAAGCTGTATCTTCATTAAGTATATACGTTTAATGTTACTGATCATGATAATGATGTAACATTAATTATATTTGGTTTCTATGTTTAAAATTTATTGGAAATAGTGCAACCTGAATTACGTGCATGTAACGGTGACTTCTACTTTTTAAGAACATTTTATACATACGAGAATTAATTACTAATTGCATCAATTTATTATTTATGCGTGCATTTCGATCCTAAAAAAAGTTGTTGTGTATTATTATTATTATTATTATTGTTGTTGTTGTTGTTGTTGTTGTTGGTAATTATGTTACGTTTTAGTGTTGTGACCATATTATTATTGATTTAACTTTTATTTTTTAGTTGCTTAAATGTGTAGCTATAAGTTAGTCGATCGTCTATTTTTGTAATTTTTTTGGGTCATTTTTTTTTTAATTATAATATTTTCGTCAATTTCTTTTAAGAACATCGCCAACGAGAGAAATGTTGAGGTGGAATGGTCATCTTTGACATCCGTTTTAATTAAAAAATAATAATCATTTTTTGTTTTACATATGGTTTGTTCAAAAGATAATTGAGGTGAAATTATATTAGCTCAATAATTACGAGCTCGAAAAAAAGAATGAATTAAAAGTTCTTGAACATACCGTTGTCCAGTTCTTGTGATATTTAAAAATGTCCTAGTAAATCAAGCTGTTGATCCGAAATGAATTTTTATTTTTATGAATCAACCTACATTTTGAATTACTACTTATTGTCAAGACTCACAATTTTGTGCCTCACCATTCCTGGTCGTGAATCATGTTTCTTATGAGACAGTGGGAGAATTTTGTTATTATCTAGTTGATATTTTTGGATTTATTTATAAGTTAAATCAGAAGATTGTTCGAAAATTAAGAAGCGTGTAAATGTGGCATACGAAGAGATGCATCAAGTGGTCAAAAATCACTTTTATGGTAATAATTTGGTGAATAATTAACAGAAAGATCAACTAATTAACAACTTCCTCCTATAAGACCACAGTTTTCACAAATTATACTCAACATCTTATTCTATCCAAAAAAAAAAAAAAAAAAAAATGGTTCAACATCTTATTAATTTAACCAGTCCGAAATTATATCAGATTCATATACAGCGAGGTGATATGCTTTAATACACCTTCAGTGAGTAATTTCGTGGGCGTCTCTCGTTCCGGACATATTAATCCTATTCTATTTAATTTTTGATATTGTATTTTATTTAATACCTTAAAAATTATTATTAAAATTGTTAAATTTATAAATCTATAAAAATCAAAGTTTAATTTTTCCTATTTGTTCATTTCTTTGAAGTTCAACGAGAAAACAAAAAACTGAGCGTTCATTTTGATTGATATATATAAATTTAACTTTTTCAATAATAATTTTTAAGGTAATAGAATAAAACACACTATCAAAATGAATAAACAAGTTAATATGGACGAAACGAGAGAGGTGTGCACGAAAAATGCTCACGAAAGGGGTGTAGCACATCCCTAAATATCGAAAATTAAATAAAATAGTGCTATAATGGACTAAAGGAGCGAGGTGCACATGTAATATGCTCACGAAAGGTGTGTAGCACATCACCACTCCGTACACATATCTAGTACGATTATATTACTCACTCAACCTATTTAGTGCGAATTATTCTTGATTTATGACTCAATTTTTAATCAGCTTTTCAACTAATCTTATCTATCACCAATTTCAAATCGGTGATTCGGAGCGAATTTCCGACATCTTGCGGTAACGCGATGGGAGTTTAGGCATTATTGTTTCTTATTTAAGAAATAATTTTCCAACTCCAATAAAACGACAATGTTTTTTTAGTGATGATTTTTCTTCTTCTCCTCTAGTTCTTCCTCTTCCTACTTTTGAAAAGTTGTATTTTATGTAAATTCCACATGCTTAAAAGGCTGCAATCTTTATGTGTAGTTAATGTATTTAAATTTTAATTAACATTTAAAATCAAAGTGGTCCTCCCTAAAAAAGGAAAAATAATTCAAAGTGGTCCATCTAGTAAAATTGTTACTCAGGTATTTTCTTCTCATTCAGACTGAAAGGTGGTTTGTTAAAATTATTAATTGCCTAAAGGACTAGGCAATACAGATACATAGATATAACTAAATAAGAATTTTACCGTCTCTAAGGAACCGTCAGCGTCCTATTCTCCCAACTCAAGAAAAGAAAAGAAAACGAATAATTACCTCTGGTAAAAATTACTAGTATAAACCAATTTGGTCACCCCTAAAAATTAAATCATGGAGAAAAAATATAGGAACTATGCACATTTTTATCTTATATCTCTTTGAATGACAAAAACTTGGGTGCAACTGTTCCACCGTAGAATACCTGCCCCCATTTGACCCGACCCGCCCCGACCGACCCGTTTGACCCGGTCAAACCCCCCTTTGACCAGTTTTTTTTTTTCCATTTTTTTTTATTTGCCGCTTCTTCTATAGTCAAGACGCGAGCGAGGGGAGTCGAAGGCCTCGGAGCGAGCCATAAAAATTCAAAATGTTGCTCGCCGATTATCCTTATTTTAGTAATCGGAGCGAAGGCAGAGCCGTAAAATCGGAGCCGAAGGCTCCGTCGGGGAAAAAAAAAATCTTGAAATATAAAAAAAAAAACTGGAAATTAAAAAAAAAAGGCCCATGCGCTGGACGGGGCGGGCGCGTGGCGGGTCGGGTCGGGTCGGGTCATGTATCCATTTCCACGGTACAGACTTATGTACCGGAGTGTTTCTCGATTTGATAATGCATTTTTATTTTTATTTTGATGTTGTAGGAACCCACATACACTATCTTCGGTGTGCACTGGGTGACATGTTATACAACTTTGGTGAGGATCACTCTTAATTTATCCACATTAGCATGATTCATTAATTTTTGACAGTTATATTTATTCTAATACTTTAAAAAAATGTTATTAAAATTGTTAAAGTTACAAATTAATATAAATCAAAACTCGTTTTATTCATTTCCTTGTTAGCTTCAAAGAAATGACTAAATTATATTACTATGTATGATACTTTAATTTTACTGCAATAATGGATTATTGATCCAGATTAGCTCCTAATTAATTATATTTGATTAATATACTCAAATTATTTGTTGGTGAATAATTGATATAGTTAAGAAACCATTGTTATAAATCCACATTATATAGTTCCCTGGGTAGAATTTGACCCTTTCTGTGATTAATGTGATCAAAAGTCTAATTGAATTTCCTTAGAAGTATATAGTATTAGTATAACTTAATGAGTTATACTAAACTGTTACTCTTAGAACTAATAATAATTGAAATAATATTGGCAATGCATTTTATTGATGTGCACTTCTACGTTGTGAAGTTAGTTAAAAATAATCATAAATTAAAGAAAAACAAGAATATTGAAAAGGATAGATAGATGGAGATTGAGATATTGCTTCTTCAACTAAGGTACCTTGTCGGATGGAGCCCCAACAATATAAAAGGAAGATGGGTTTAGTTTAAAATGGATGATGATATCATCAACCAAATCTCAAAATATATATTAATCCTCTTTGTACAAATAATAATACACATGAATTTTATTAAATTATAAAAAAAGGAATAATGTTAGTGTCAGCTAAACAACTACTAATTTGCTTGTTGTGATGGTTTTCTAACCAACTCATCTAAATCTCCTGACTTTTATATGTCTTGATACACGCCACGTACGTCCCCCTCTCTTCATTAACATTAATGCACCACTTTTCCATGCATTACTGCCGACATTACATTATATATAAATCCAGTACTAAATTTTTAATTCTTCATACCGATGATGTGAAATCGCATATTCACTACTATCTGTAGCTATGTTCGATACAAACATTGTTCATAGATTATTACAACTGTCAAAATTGATTTCGAATTGAATCGCATCCATCATATGAACTTTTAGAGTCGATCACAAAATTTCGAGCCAGACGGAAAATAAAAAAGTTGACCATTTTTAGGAACAATTGGTTTTTGGACCTGGGTTGGTCCATGATTTGGGTGGGGTGGGGTCGGGCCGAAGGAGGTTTGATAAGTCGGTAATTAAACAAGAGAATGGATATCTAAACTTCAATAAATGCTACGCCATGAATGAAATTGACATGAAAAATATTGAAACAGCTAAAGACAAATGGAATTGATCTTCAGAAATGTCTGTGCTTATTAATTGTATTATTGTTAAGTGGTCGTAATTGGATAATCGAATATTTAATTTGGTTACAAAAAGACAAGCTGAAATGTGGTGAGATTTAATTATATGTAACGTTGACAGTGGAGCTCTAAGTGTCGTTTTTTGGAATTCATTACACAAAGGTAATGCAAGTAAGCAATCAATAAATACAATATATGCAAAATTACAAAAGACGAATAATAAAAAAATATTCAAACGCACAAGCGCCCTTATTTTGAAACTATCATGCACTATACTGTGAGCCCTTTTATGAGAGAGATGAAAAATCATAACTAAAAACATTTTAAATTACACTTAATTTTAATAAAGACAATTCGTGTGTGGATTTGCTTGATTATGAAACCCAAAACACGTAATAAGATGAGGGAAAGAAAAAAGATTTAATGCATTAACAGTTATCATATTTCAATGGTGGCATCGGAAAAAGGAAAACAATTATGGAATTCATAATTAAATAAAGGAGTAATTAACTAATATATCAACAAATTAAAGTCGATAAGCAACCGTGTAGGGCCGATTAAATCTGTGATAATTTCATCTTCGTATCTTTGCTCATTCAACGATGATAACGTGGTTACCATTACAGGACTTCATATATTGTTTCCTGAAATGGAAATAATTAAAAATCCATAATTGACATTAAACAATCATAGTTATCAAGTGGTGATTAAATTTATTTATATATATATATATATATATATATATATATATATATATATATAGGGTAGAGATCCGGTGAGAATAGATCTTATATGAGAATGTGAGAATAATATATTTTAATGCATCTTTATCACATCGGTAATGCATATATTGAAGAAATGTAATACATACATATTTTAATGCATAAATTACAATAGCTTAATGCATTAACATTGTAATGCATAAATTATAGCAACATAATACATAGTCTGGACCATTAATCAATAAAAATTAAGGGTCGAAATTTATTCTCATTTCTCATATAATATAACATTCTCACCTGATCCTTTATATATATATATAAATGTTTGTGTATGTATTGTTGGTTGAAGCCGTATTCAAGACTCGAATTTTCTCAACTGTTATGACCACTGTTTTGGATTAAGAATTTGGATGACTTGCTTAGGTACACACTAACAAGTAACAACATATTATATTTCCTAATTATCGACGAGTTTGTGGTTTATCACTTTTTAAAGGCGTGGTTAATCTCTTTTTAATTAGCTTAAAGTTTATTAATCATTAACTATCAAACTACTGCGTAATTAGCATTTTTTATTTTTATTTACTTAAGTATCAAACAACTTTCGGTGTTGCATGACCATAAATATGGATACTTTCACTTATATATAGAGGGATCAAATAATTTTAAGTCACCTATATATGAATCAATCTGCAGCACTATCGATCTTTAAATGATCTGTAATTTCTTTATACTATATAATGTGTATCATAAAATAAGCATTGTTTGTATAGTTCTCGTTTGATTTGATTATCTCTCTCTCTCTCTCTCTTTTTTTTGATATCGTGGGAATCCGCAGCCGCTACCTTTGGTGCGCACTGGGTAAACCCCCGTCCCTTATGCAGTAGCCTGCAAACCACACAGGACAGATAAATCACACTTTCCAAGTACAAGTGTGGCAGGCTCGACCTATAGAAGCGCTTCATAAGGTTCGAACCTGAAACCTCTCAGCCTCAGGGATTGATCATGGTCAACAGAAAAGTTGGAGAATGCTATGTGATTTCTAAAGTGTGACATTTTTATATATCTTTTATATTAGGGATAATATAATGTGACGTTTCATGTTGTATTGCTCGAGCGTATATATTTAGGTTAACGTATATATACATATATTTCTTTTTTATTATGCGTGTGTTGGCGTGACGATAATGTGGTTAATATCTAAGGTCAAGTGTCTCATATTCGAGAACAACATGGTGCGTTTCTTTAAAAGTTATAGTTACAATCACGGACAAAAAAAGAATTCCACTTTAGTAAGAGACGGTGCAAAAAACTCTACGAGTTAAAGTTAATAATTACAAGTCTAAAATGGGAAAACAAATGGTATATCGCTTGCTTGTGGCTACTGTTGTGTATCATATATGGAGAAAAAGAAATGCAAGGAGGTTTATGAACACAACCAGTATTGTTGAAGTGTTATTCGACAATGCCAAGTGATGATGTCTATTAGATGCAGATAGTACCCTCGCATAAATAGATACTTCTTGAACTAGGTTAATCTAGTCTTGGTTGTAACTTGTAAGTTGTGGTTTGCCACGGTTATTTTGTTTAATAAAATTCTATTTACCAAAAAAAAAAAAAGTTAATAATTACAAGTTGATATGTTGTATGTACGTATATACAAAAAGGATGGTTTAGAAATAGAGATTCGGTTGATTGGTATGGAAAACTCATCCATGAGAGGTCAGGTTATATATTAAAACTAAGGCTATCAATAAAGCGGCTCGAGCGTGGGTGCTCGAGCGCACATCGCGGGGGGGGGGGGGGGGGGGGGGCGCTCGAGCAAGTTGCGTGGCGGGGGGCATGAGCTCGAGCATGGCTCGAGCAACGCGTGTTCAACACGCGCAGGCCAAAAAAGAAATAATAAATAAAAAATGCGGGCGCGTGGCGCCACTCGCCAAGGTTTAAAAAAATTAAGTGGCAACAGCTTGATTTTTGGCAGCAGCAACGGTAAGAATGCAATTTTTCTCTTTTTTTTTTATTTATTTTACCTATAAATACCCATTTTCATCTCCCTCATTTTCACACCTCTCATCCCTTTCATCCCTCTAAATTTTTTCATCTCCTTCATTTTTTCAACAAATTCATCCAAAAAAAAATTATGGATCCCAACAATCCATACAACTGGTTCGGCGACATGTCCGACGACCATATGGGTTTCACGGGGGCGGGGCTCGATCAAATCAACCTCAACACTGCGGCCTCCGCCGAATCCTACCCGTCGTTCTCCCCCGACACCGACAGTCCGGCGACAAACTCCGAGGATCGCCTCATTTTGGCACCGCCGCCGTCCCAGCCCGCTACCGGAGGAAGAAAAAAGAAGGGCAAGGACAAAGCCATCGCCACCTCTGCTTCCGCTGCCGAGGAAGATGACTCGAAACCCGTCCGGGGCGTCAAGCGGCACAACTACACCGACGAACAAGCCAGCTACTTGGCACAGATTTGGGTGGAGGAGACATGCAACTCCATCGTCGGATACGACCAGTTCGGCGAGAGATATTAGGGCGCTATCCAAGAGCGCTTCAACAAGAAGTTCAACTTGAATCTCAACAAGAAAGCCGTGAGGAGCTTCTTTGGCCGCATCCAGACCGTCGTTAAAGCCTGGATTAGCGCTTTCCAGAAAGCCCAATCTCGCCGGCCAAGCGGCGGCGATGATGGGTTTGTGATTGCCCAGGCCCAAGCCATCTACAAGAGCAATACGCAGACACCTTCTTTCCACTATTTCACAGCTTGGGACATTCTCAAAGACAATCCCAAGTTCCTCCTCGCTAATTTCCCAGACGTACCCTCCATGAAGAGGACGAAGACTACGGCGTAGGGCAACTACACTTCTTCTCAGTCCCAGCCGTCAGCGGAGGAGGCCTAGTCCACCGAAGGAGAAAGCGCGCCTCCCCGACCGGAGGGTCGAGATGCGGCAAGGGCCAGGGCAAGGTCCAAAGGAAAGAAGCCGGTAGAGGAGTCATCCCAGTTCGAATCTGTCATGGATCGATATGGTGCTCGACTTAGCCAGTTCGCCGAGGCCAAGCATGAGATAGCCCAGGCGCTGCGGGAATCAGCTCGCGCGAAGCTGGAAAATGCACGCATCCGGGCCTAATATGTTCAGCAGAGACGTGATGCCACGTACTTGGAAGTTGTCTCCAAGGATACGAGATTTATGACGCCGGAGCAGCTCCATGTTCACAAGATGATGGTGGAGGAGGTGAAGCAACGTCGGGGATGGGCGTAGTTTTAGTTCGTAATTTTAGTTTTATGTACTTTTTTTAATTATGTAATGTTTTTTCTTTATTGTGTGCGGCATGTAATTTTCCAATTTTCAAATATTAATGGAAAATTCGTATTATTTATTAATTAGTGTATTTTAATTTATTTACAAATAGATGAATTAATTTAATAAATGAAAATGGGGAATTGTTTAATATTGTGCTGGAGCATCCTTGGAGCACCCTTGGAATGCAGGGGTAGAGACCTCTAAGGGTGCTCTAGTGCTGGAGCACCCTAATGGTTTCCAAGGGATGCAGATAGTCTAAGGATAGCTAACTAATTTTGGGAAGGAAGAAAAATGACCAATTAAAATGTAAGAAATACAAAGAAAATTAATAGTATTTCTTGTTTCACTAGGTCACCAAGTTTTCGTTTCAGATTGTAATGTCGAATTCTAAACTTTAGTAATTTATTTGCAAGTGCAAATCAAATTAATATATTATTGATGATATGATATTGATATGCACATTAGTGTAAAAGAATCGGAGCTAGCCCATTAAATTGTAATGGATCTTACTCCATGGAATAAATTTGAATTTTAGATGAAGCCCATTGTTGAACAAAGCTCATATTTTTCCTTAAAATATAGCTAGTTGCAACACACATTCTTTTCACCAAGACCAAACTTTTTACATTTGCAAACTTCATCATTAAACAATCCATCTACTTCTGCTTCTTTGATGGACACCAAAAACGGAAACGTCTCAATTTTCGCTGCTCTCCCCCTCACAAGTTAATTAAAATCAGTCCAAATTTTCTCATAATGTCATGCAAGATGCAATTTATATATGTTCATTTTTTTTATTGTTTATTTTTGTGGGAACTTATATACGTTCATTTAAGTGCAAATACATATGAATATACATTCTCAACCATAATGTAGTTCATCTTCACAATCTATTCTGAAATTGGCAGTAGTTATATTTAAGCAATTAAATTGGTAATAATTTCAGCTTTGTACCCCCCAAAAATATAATAAAATATATTGAAATAAATTGACAGCGTAACTTCATAATTCAAAGAGCCGTGATATATATTATTTAATATTTTACTATCTCGAATGTGAGTATATAAGGTGAAAGTAGACAATAAATCTAACTCCAACCTATTAAATTTGTAACATGAACTTTTGCAATTGGATAACTTTTCGTGTCCAATACAATATATCATTGTGGTATTTGGTAATTGGTATCAATTATTATGTTGTTCGAATATCATCATATCCTTACGGCTTGCTATTATATCAATTCAACTATAACAACTACTATAACACAAACATTCTTCTTTCACCAAGACCAACCTTTTACAATTGCAAACTTCATCATTAACCATCTACTTCAGCTTCCTTTATGGACACCCAAACGGTGACCTCTCAAGCGACCGAGTCTCATTTATAAAAAGTAGTCGTCTCTCGAGTTCTTGCTCTCGCCCCTCTCCCAACTCAAAAAAAGTTATAAAAATAGCGTTTTCTATCAAGCAAATGTACTTCTCATAATCTAGTGTAACTTGCAGGTCAATCAAGTGCAAAGATGAATATACATTCTCTTCATTTCAATCTTAAGTTCTACCATAATCTAGTTCATGATCACATTCTATTCTGAATTTTTGCCCCAAATACAAAGATTGCAATCTGGAAGTAGCTAGAGGTACGATACACAGCTGCGGTTCTTGATCATAAAGATTGGCTCCATAAAACTTCATCATATCAGAAGGAGAGGAAAGAAAGAATTAAACAAAAAAGGAGCAAAGCTGCCATAAAATGACCTCTCAAAACTTAAGCTGCCTCTTTAGCTTCTGCTGTTGCTTCCTCTTCTTGTAATTTCTTCAGAGACGGAGGTGGCCTAGGTACAATGCTTTTCTTCCATTTCTTGTCGAGCTTTCTTGACAATCTCTTGTTGATTCCTTCTTCCAACTCTCTCTCCCTCTTAACTGTGAGCATTCGAGCGATCTATTTCCAAAACCATAAGAACAGAGACAGGACAAACAAGAACCAAAAGGTCAGAAAAAAGATGAGGCCTTTTGGTCAACTCACAACATAGAAATGTAGCCTTCAGATGAGAAGGCATTCAAGGGCAGATGAGTTATAAATACAGATGAATAAAGTGTTCTTGAGAATCAAAATCTCTTGCAAGTCATATATCTTTCTCACTCTTCTTCAAATGTAACTAATGATCATGCAAGAACTAAAGTACATTGCTAGAATCACCTTCTAAAGCTAATTATCATCTCAGGGTGTATCTTGTGGTGTCACACTATTTGTTCAATATGCATACATGTACGCTATGTCCTACTTGGAAGGCGTATGTCAATACACCATTACATCTACATACGCAGATGAGTATCTTGCAGCCGTCCATGATCTCATCATTGTTTACTCTGCTATTATCTAATTCTCTTAGTCTTAGGCCACTTTGGCACTTCCCACAACCAACTTAACTAAAAGGCGAGGAATGGAATGCACAAAGAAAATTGGTACATTACTTATGTGAATCGTTGAACATCTTTTATAACTTAAAAACCGCAAGAAGCATTCATATTAGAACATTGATTGAGTAATGAACAAAAATCCCCAATCAAATGCCCTCCACGATTCCAGCTCAGAATTAAACCAGAGACACATAAAAAGACAAAAAATAGAGAGCTTCGAAGGCAATCATATACTTAACAACAGCTAATCAACATCTTTCTACACTAGTCAATCCTGCATTCAACCACCAAAATCAATCGAAATCTGACCAATGTAGCATATTTTCGACAGTATTTTAGTTTTAGGCAGTTGTGGAATGTTGATATAGATTAGCATTGGTACAAAAATCACATACTAAAACACCCCCAACACACACACACACACACACACACACGCACGCACACACACACACACACACACACCAAATTCATCATCACCAATCCCACGAAAACAATCAAAGATACGGATTTTGGTCAGCATCTCTACATTCACTATCAAAATCCAAACTTCCGCTCACAAACCCCAATTAAAAAGTGAAACAAAAATAACCCAGAAATTAGAACACATTCCGCAAATCATACAATAGACACGATCAAAAAGAGGCAAAAACAACTGAAACTTGAAATGGAGAGGCTTACCAATTTCCGCATTCGGCGAAATTCGCTAGACTTAAACTCACTCCGCGCCGAGCGCTGGAGGCGGAGCATGAAAATCTCTCCTTTGAGGTCGATTATCTCTTCATTCAGCTGCTCGGTCGACTTCGCCCTGATCTCCTTCAGCTCGTCATCTTTCTTCGCCATCATCACCACCGACGCAGAGGAGGGAGAAGTAGCCCGGCCCAACAAGACGGCGGGGCGGCGCGTAGGGCACAGGTGCGCAACCCGAATGCCGTGAAATGTAGATGAGGATAAGGGATTTGAGAGGTTTGATTTGGCTGGAAAAATCACGCTCGAAATTGAGAGGCTCGTCATCTTCTCTCCACGCTTCTGCTGCTGTTGCTGGTTTCGCTGCCTAAATCTATTTGTATTGTATTGAAGAAGATAAGGTTATTTCTTTATTGCTCTTTCAGCGCGAATAACTTCGTCTTTCGGTCCCTCGGCTATGTTTATCCTTCAATTTTACCCCTTAATTTTATCAATATGTTGCACTCTAAATATTTTAATTTATTTTATTTTGATTTTTAATATTAGAAATGGACCAAAGTCTGAAATGACGTCGTTTATTTCTGCCCAGCCGTCCGATGTGACCAGCGTGGCTCCGGCGAGTGCCACACAGTATTTAAATTGGAGAAAAACGACCGGAGAGCCAAATCTGCGAACAATTGAAACGTTTGGATTTTTAAAACCAAAATATTAAAAACGGGTGTAATTCCAAAATTTGAAAAAACCTTTGGAATTTAGAGACAATTAATCCAAAAATAAAATAATAATAATAATAATAATAATAAAAGTACAGTTGTTTAACGGACTTTTTCCTTGAGGATATTGTTTAACAGACTTAATATCATGTTACCTCCAAAATAAAAATACTATATTAAGATTTTAAGTTCGTATTTATTTTTCTCAGCAATGGAAGAATCTCTATTGCTATTCGAAAGAATAAATTGGATAAGTCTACACTATAAAAGGGTCTAGTGCCACAAATTTGATTGCATGTTTAACTACTTTTCTTTTTAGTTGAACAAGTATTCGAAATTTTATAATTGTAATGAGTATTGACATTGAATTCTTAACCAACTTTGATTTTTTGTATTATGAATCACATTTATAGCTTATCACACCTTAAATTTGATCAAACTCAAAAATGTATTTTGATTCTTCTTTTAGTAATTGGACATAACCTTGATGTGACAAAAAAAAAAATCCAAATTGAATATATAATTATATAATTTTGTTTGCAACCTAATATCTTTTGGCATAATTTTATGAAATATTGATTATCTCATATAAGTGTATTAAAATATTGGTCAATAACTAATTTTATTTCAAATTTAATAGTTTAATTAATTACGAAAATAATAATATAACCATTAAATAGACACGTATATTATTTTTATTTTTTACGTGCTATTAGTATTAAGATTGGGCACAAATCAAAATAATAAAATTGCATCATTAAATATGCAATTAGTAAAAAAGAAAAGGGAAGAATGGCGGTCTATTCCAACTATAGATAGTGAAGATGACGATGACCGGTGATTAGGAGCGCAAATAGCAAATTTTGGAGTGGAGATAGTGCCTTTCCATTTTAATCACATTTTCCACACTTTAATTCCTACTTTCTTCCCCGATCTTCATCACAAATACACGAGATATTGATATTCCGCTTTTATTCTTCCTTTCTACCTCTCAAACCCCTAATTTCAATCGTTTGCGCCATTTTTTCCCTGCTCCAATTCGATTGCAGGCTATTTCGTCGCGTCAATCAAACCCTAGATGTGCGAAGCGCAATTGAATCTCAAATACGGAGGTAGCTAAGTTGAAGAATAGGCATACGGTTATTGGGATAAAGATAGAGAGAGACGGAGGGAGGGAGTGGGGTGTAGAGAGAGAGAGACACAGAGAGAGAGAGAGAGAGAGAGGTAGGATCGGATGAAGTGAGGGAAGAATGGGGGCAGCGGGGTCGAAGCTAGAGAAAGCATTAGGAGACCAATTTCCTGAAGGCGAGCGGTATTTCGGACTCGAGAACTTTGGCAACACTTGCTACTGCAACAGCGTGCTTCAGGTTGTTGCTCCTATTGATTCATTTAGTCTTGTTAGAGCTGTGAATTGTTTGTTCGGGATCAATTTAAGAACACACGAAGGTTGCCTTTGCTTTCCTTTTCTTTAATGTAACCGTTGAAAGGAGTGGATTTCTTTTTGAGATGGAATAATGTATTGGAATGTGGATTATTTGCTTTCTGCAGATTGTAACAGTTAATGGTGTTGAAAGTATGTCTTTATGCATCTATTTATCCATCCGATAATGGTCTTGCCGTGGTTGATTTAGTTGCCGTTTAGAGTTTCTTTTGTTTCATTTCTTCTATAATGCATCTTTGCATTAGTAAATGTTGTGAAGGTAGCCTTTCTGAGATGAAGAGCTGTACATGCAGAAATCGATATGCATGCTACATGCGCGAATATTTGCAGTTAATATGGATTAAATTTTACATCTCCAGAAGACAACCTCCGGTTAATTAAATAATCTTCTGTGTAATTCTCACTTGTAAACTTTGCTGATGAATCTATGACTCAGCATTGTTCTTTTTTCTTTTTCGGCGTCATACCACTATAAGGTTAGTTTGAGTGGCTTTTGTACCTCAACTAAGTTGTCCTTTCTGTATGCGTTTTGGTAACTTAGGTTGGAGTGGGATTGCTAATTTTTTAGTTTCCACCACTTACTCTACTGGCTAAATTATGATCATTGTTTTGCAGGCTCTGTATTTTTGTGTTCCATTTCGTGAGCAGTTGATAGAATATTATTCCAATAACAAAAACCCTGCTGATGCTGAAGAAAATCTTCTGACATGCCTAGCAGACTTGTTTTTGCAGGTATATTTCTAGTTTGAAAAAACTCATATGTTCGTTGTATGTGAACATACATCTATTGGCATCATGTTTCTATTTTGCTTGGATTTATGTTGGTGATTATGAAAGCCTTCACATAGTTTCACTGATATCGTGGATCTTCAAAGTGTGTGGGAATGACACAGTTCAGTTTATATCTTGATCAGCTTGAACATAATGTTCAGATTTCACATTTTCACTCGTGTTCAGCTAAAGCAGTGATATTGAGACCAATGAGTGTTCCTGATGATTGTTATTTTACATTTTCTTTCGGATAAATTGCTTAAGGTAATTAAAATGTTCTAATGTCACTGCTCTGTATTGAATTCAATAACCTGTTTCTAGAGTGTTGTGTTCAACTTTTGATTCTTTGAGTGTACCAAAAAAAGGAATTTGATTGGCTTTGGGTTGCGCTTTGACTATTTCAATTGCAAGATAGCCTGATTTTGAGAAGACTTGTGCTTGTCCACCATCAAATGGAATTTGAATCAAAGAAGTACATTGTGATGCTCTTATAGAATCATATTTTTAGATGATAGGCTTTCGATCGGCACTTTGGCTCTTCAATTGCAAGAATCATTTCATTCAGTCCGAAATTGTGTAGGTGGCACATAACATGAATACATACCAAATCAATTTTGACCGCCAATTTGATTTTGTCATTTTCTGGTTGAAATTTCAGTTTCTAATCTGATACTGCCTTTCTAGGGAACTGCTAGTGTCAAATATTGAAATAGATTTTGAGAACCAAATGACCTGAAGTGCAGGTCAACTTCCACCTGTTATTTGGTGGGGTTTGTGATTGGAATTGCTTAAGTAGGTGAATTACTTTGCATAGTTATCTAAAATAAAACTCGGTTGAGTTTAAATCATTTCATTTGATGAATTGTATTTTAAAATGGACTAGCAACTGACATGCAATTTATCTAGGAAAAGAAATGAAATATACATTCTTTTAATACATTCTTCTGGGGTTGATGCCCGAGTTTAATGAGTTATGTTAATCATAAGTGATTGTGAAAATTGTATACATCTTTTCTGTTCAACATGTGTACAATAGTACATCATGAAGTTGTGGTTCATAAATGTCAGTTAGTCCATGATGCTGCGTGTTCGGACCAAGATGCCAAGCCTTACAATTATTTCTTTAACATTTCCTCATACTAGTGGCGCTTAATTGTGCATGCAGATAACCTCACAAAAGAAAAAAACTGGTGTTCTTGCTCCCAAGCGGTTCGTACAGCGACTGAAGAAACAAAATGAAATATTTCGCAGTTACATGCACCAGGTATGGTAATAGCTGGCCCAATATGATCAAATTATTATTAGAAGTACAAAAAGCATCTTAATAATATATTTGTTCATGCTTCTGATGAGTTTCTTACATTATTCACTAGCTTTTCATTCATAGTATACTGCTGTAATATATTAAGTGCAGGATGCCCATGAGTTCTTAAACTATTTGCTAAATGAACTGGTTGATATACTGGAAAAAGAGGCTCGAGCTGCTAAGATTGATCAAGAAATTGCCCCAAAAATTGCAAATGGACCGACAAGTGTATCTTCGAATGGTCCCCAAAAGGAACCTGTAGTTACGTGGGTGCACAAGAATTTTCAGGTAAATCTGTTTCACCATTTATCCTCGGATAAGTTTTCTCTTGAATCTACTGTTTTCCACTGGTAATATTAACCCGAACAATATCTGTTTTACTGATGGACATTTGTCGCTCTGCATTTTTTTTGTTTTGATCTTTTTTTTTTTTCAGAGGCATGCTTTCTTGTTTTTTGTATTTCGTTTGAGTGTTTATTTGTTTTTTCTTTTTTTTTTTTTGGGGGGGGTGGGGGTGGGGGTGGATTACAATTGCATCTAAACGTATGCAACGCAGAACTTTTACCATATATATCGAGTCTCATTTGTTATTGCTACCTGTCATGTTTCAGGGTATATTGACAAATGAAACAAGGTGCTTGCGTTGTGAGACAGTAACAGCAAGAGATGAAACATTTCTTGACCTGAGCCTTGATATAGAACAGAACAGTTCAATTACAAGCTGTTTGAAAAATTTTAGCTCCACTGAAACTTTAAATGCTGAGGACAAATTTTTTTGTGACAAATGCTGCAGGTTAGTATACTTTTCATGTAGTAGTGAAAGTGTTGATCTCTCTGATATCCGTGATGTTTTTGTATGTTTTATATTGATCGTTCACCTTGTGAAATTAATTTAAAACTGCTATTGAGTTCTGGACTCGAGCTTTTTTATTGCTGAGGTTCTATTTTTCAACTTGAATTCGCAGACTGCTGATAAGAGTGTAAACTTGTTTGAAGATGTAACAAATAAAAAAAACAGACATTTTTGGTGGCTCTATTTATGTCTAACTGGTTCTGGAAGTCTTGATATCTCGTAATTTCTGCCATGGACGCTCGTGCAAAGTCTTTTGAGGATTACCTATTTACCTAATTGGATTAAAATTACGCAACCTAAACCAGTTCTTTTGAGCTTTCTTCACATATTCTTTAGATTTCTTTTGGGTGAGAAATTATTTTCTGCTCAAGTTGTTGTAGTGGCATTGCACTTTAATTAAGAGCATGATCTAGTGCACCAAGGGTCATTTCAGTTCTTCTATTCATTATCTCCTTGCTTTTTTGTTTAACTGCGGAATAAATAGATATTAGTGCAATTGTGTAGCTTACAAGAAGCTCAGAAGAGAATGAAGATTAAAAGGCCACCTCAAATCTTGGTGATACATTTGAAAAGATTCAAGTACATTGAACAACTGGGGCGGTACAAGAAGTTGTCATACCGTGTTGTCTTCCCACTCGAGCTAAAACTCAGCAATACAGTCGAGGATGCAGATGCTGAGTACTCCTTATTCGCTGTAGTTGTCCATGTAGGAAGTGGGCCCAACCACGGACACTACGTCAGCCTTGTGAAAAGCCACAATCATTGGTTATTCTTTGATGACGAGAATGTGGAGATGATAGATGAATCTGCAGTTCAGACATTTTTCGGATCAGCGCAAGAGTATTCTAGTAATACAGATCATGGATACATCTTATTTTATGAAAGACTTGATGCTGGTAGCAGTAACACAAGCTGAGAGCAGGAGTTACAAATTTTTTTGCAGGAGTCAGATTTTCCCTTTTTGAGCACATTGCATTCAAGTTTTTTCCTTTTTTTTTTTTATTTATTTTAAATTATGTTGTTTCTTGATCATTACCCTTCTTCCCTTGCTGCAATTTGATGGGATAAATTTACTAATATGTGTTAGCAGGTTGAGATGAAATGTGGAGAAATATACATACTTAAGTTGTCTCATTGTATAGTGGACAGCGCCGTTATTTGTGACAATAATGGGGGGAGATGAAGATGAAGATGATGATGATGATGATGATGATGATGTAGTAGTGTATATGATTCTATACAATATATATTTTTGTACTGTATTTTACCTTTTTGAACTACCTTAGAGTGAGCTTTTTCTTGTTTTGAGATTTTGTCACCAACTATTTATTCTCGTCATCTAAGATATGGGGGTTTCTCGCTCGTCTTTGTATCTTCTAAATTCAGGAATCTGTGAAATCAAGATTATGATTTCATCTTTCACATATTTACCAGCTATTGCCTAGTTTCTTTCCATTCATTTTGGGTTTGATTGGTCCAAGTACACAATTATACCTATGTTTGGTTCTTCACACCAACTATACAAATTTTGCCAAATTTTAGAATGTCCCTTCTTATTTCCGGTGTAACCGATGCTGACTATAAAAATAGGTATAGTTTGTGTAATGGATTAAGTTTACCCTTGTATATTTTGCCAAATGTTTCATGATTTGTGTTGGGAAATAGTAATGCCTCTTGATATAAGGCGAGCGAAATGCTCCATTTGTCTTCGCACTAGTATCCTACGTTGTCAAAATTTGTGTATTAAAATGTGAAAAAATTTATTCATTCTATCTCTAGTTGTTGTATGAAAAATTGAATGGCTAAAGAACTTGCATTGGGGTTGGGGACACTGATAATATATGAATTTTGATGTACTTGTTTTAGTTGTTTATATAATTTCAAATTATGATACTTCTTAAAGGACAAATTTTAATTATGATAGAAAAAATTTAGTCTCAATTTCTATAGGGAAAAAACCTAATTTTAAGTTTTACAAGGTTCACATAGCATATATATATAAATATATATATATATATATATATATATTTTTGAGAAAAAGGTTCACATAGCATATTACCATAGAGTCCGGTATCATTTTGCTAAAACTTAAAACAAGGAATGTAAACCAATGCGCTCTAAAAAAACAAAGCAAAAAGGAATGTAAACCAAATTCACAAATTGAAATACTCCCATTATAAAATTGATTAAAAATATAATCTGACATTAAATCTCTCAACAGTAAAACATTTATGAAATTTTGGTTGAAAAATAAAATCAAGCTTCGACTTGTTATGTTATTAAAGTGAACCGCCGCCGCCGTGGCTGTCCTCCCCCTAAATTTCACAATAAAATCGCCGCCCAATTCCCAGATTTTCATCGCCGGGATAATCGCCGACGCTTCGCTTTTTCACTAAAATAAGGCGGACCAGATTATGGCGGCGGCTACTAACCATCTCAATGTGGAGGAACGGCCGTCGTGGGGATCTCGGAGCGTCGAGTGCTTCGAAAAACTCGAGCAGATTGGGGAAGGGACTTACGGGTGAGGCCAAAATTCCCCCTTTTTCCTTTACTTTTTCGTTCAATTGAATACTTCTCTTTTCTGAAAGTTGTCATTATTTTGGTGGTGATTAATTCTTCTGTTACCTATTATATGTGTGATTCTTTGATAGGGTTGTCTTTAGGCATTCAATTTACTAGCATCCCTTTGTCACTTATCTTCAATTTTTGATTTTTTTTATTTACTGGATATGTTAATTATACGGTGAGGGAATTGTTGGTTGCAGCAATTGAATTTCGTTATTCCTCTATTAGCCATTTCAATTTCAAATTTTGAATTCTCCCCCTTCTTTTTACGGCCATGGGAACTATTGGCTGGGGAATTTTTGTTTATCATATGACTGGTATTTCATCATTTTTTTGCTCAATTTAATTATTTATGAAGTGAAGGCGATATATTCTTCGCCCCTGTGATATCCATCACCTGGTATTAGAGTTATTTAGAAACAAAAGGTCATGTCTCCAATCTTGTCAGCACTAGTTTATCAAAATATCCCGTAAGGGCTTCTCTGTAGAAGCTTCAATGTATGTTAAAACTGTAGCACATTTCTTTTGCAGGAGTTCACAGAACAACATTGTGAATAGAACATAACTACACTTGTTAACAGGATATTATTCTTATCTACTATAAAATAGGCCGTAGCATTATAATTTGTTCTACTAATGGAGATAATCCTTTATGATATATTACTCAGATAAACTCAAATTTGTTCTTCTGATTTATTTGTTTGTGTATGCTCTCTTTCCTTTTCCTCCGCCAGTCAAGTGTACATGGCCAAAGAGAAGAGAACTGGAGAGATTGTTGCTTTGAAAAAGATACGGATGGATAATGAAAAAGAAGGGGTATAGTTCTTCTCCTCAGTCATTGCCTATCTTATAAGAATATTCTAAATTTTACATCAATACATTGTAAATTCCAATAGCTGCTGCCTGTTGCTGGTTCTCAACATTTCTATCATCAAGTATCTGACGTATTTGCCCTCCACTGCAGTTTCCTATCACAGCCATCCGAGAAATAAAAATTCTAAAGAAGCTACAGCATGAAAATGTTATTAAGTTGAAAGAGATAGTGACATCTCCTGGTACGTTTTTCGTAACTATTTAGTTTTGAAGCATCTTTCTTATGACTTTGAGCTTCCTGATATAACACATCTGATTTCCAACTTGTTGTGGATGCTTTGAATAGGCCGTGAAAGCAATGAGCAGGCACAGCAAGGTAATAACCTAACTCTATCCTCTTCGATGTCCTTGTTTTCTGTTATTGATAATTTGCATCATTATGTTTCCTTTATTCTTATAATTACAGATGCAGAGAATAATAAGTACAAGGGAAGCATTTATATGGTGTTTGAGTACATGGATCATGACTTAACTGGCCTTGCAGATCGTCCTGGACTAAGATTTACTGTTCCACAAATAAAAGTACCTTAAGCTGTCCTTAGACGTGTATTATTAGCTCTTCTGTTATTAGTAAATTTCTGCCGGCTGAGAATTTACTGTATATTGTTTTGCAGTGTTACATGAAGCAATTACTGACAGGTCTCCATTACTGTCATGTTAATCAAGTGCTACACAGGGACATAAAAGGTTTGGATGTGTTTTATTAGTTATATTTAGAATTAAAATTGTGTAAGTGGTCAAAATTTGATAGCACCTAATTGCAGGCTCCAATCTTCTCATTGACAATGAGGGAAACCTGAAGCTTGCAGATTTTGGACTTGCACGTTCCTTTTCCAACGACATTAACGCTAATCTTACAAATCGTGTTATTACTTTGTGGTACAGGTAAATCCTCTATTCTTCTTCGACATTCAGCATTCTGGTAGAAGCAATGACTCTGAATCTGCCTCATTTTTATGCTGTTAATTTGTAGACCCCCGGAGTTGCTTCTTGGAGCCACAAAGTATGGTCCAGCTGTTGACATGTGGTCCGTGGGTTGTATATTTGCTGAGCTATTGTATGGGAAACCAATCTTACCAGGAAAGAATGAGGTTAGATTTATCAGTGAGCATTGTAGACAAAGTTACTCATGCTTATTTTGCTTCCCAGTGCAGTTTTCGTTCTTGTTGAATTAACAGAGCGATATTGTTGCAAGTATTTTGACAATGCACGGTTGCAGAATATATACGCATTTTTATACAAATATGGATACATAAATGTAATAACCCTGGCCTCCATGCAGTTCAAACGGCTTGAACTAGTATTCTCAGTTGTGTATCTTGTTACTTAGTACAGCGATATGGAAGTATCCTAGAAACATTTGGGGAGCATTTACTAAATAGGATGGGATTGACTATTCTTATCTCATGATTCCTTTAATCCCATATGTGTAATTCCAAATATGAACAATGATCATGTGGTTTGAGATATCCATGAATCTAATCTTCAAAAGTAAATGCTTATTAGCCTATATTATTTTTATCTATCCGGCTTATCCCGCTTAGTAAACGCCCCCTTGATGTAACTGAGTTATTTCTCTACCTTTTTGAGAATAGAAGATAAAAAACTTATTAATTTCTAGATGTAAGCACCAATTAGGCATCTCCGTTTCTAGTTATTTGGAAATACTACACGTTTGCAAAGGAAGTTGAGAAATAGGTGAAGACACATGGGACAGAAAAGGTGAAGAGGATGACTTGTTTCTTTCAGAAATAATTTGTGATATTCAGGTCTACGTTTGAGTCTTTTGTACAAAATTTAACCAAAAACATATTGATTTTGTTGTTTGGATTTTGGAATACAGTTGAGTTTAGCATTGCTTATGAACATTCTCTGGTGCTGTTCATCTTAGTTTTGCTCGTTGGTTTAGTAAAAAAGTGTTTCATGAACTTTATGTCATCTTGTATCCACTCCTATGCAGCCTGAACAGTTGAATAAAATATTTGAGCTTTGTGGAACCCCTGATGAGTTGACGTGGCCTGGTGTTTCCAAGATTCCTTGGTATAACAAATTTAAGCCCACTCGTCCAATGAAAAAGCGAATCCGGGAGCTCTTTAGACAGTTGAGTGTTGAAGCCAAATTTTAGATATTTATAGTCCTATTTCCATGTGCTGTATTACTGTTTATGGTGTGCTGAGTGGTAATTTACTATATAGTTTTGACCGACATGCTCTGGATTTGTTGGAGAAAATGCTAGTTCTTGATCCTGCTCAGGTATCTTTCTCATCTAGTAAAACTGTTTTCTTGTGCTACAGACTTGCAAGAATTTGTTATGTGATAGACTCAAGGGATTCGAAGAACACACGAAAGTATTATGAAAGATAAATTGAATTGAAATAAAGAAGTTCCTACAACTGCTAAGGCCCCTGAACAGTACGGCCTTGTACACTAGCACTGAAACAATGATTATAACGAAGGAAAAACAATTGATTAACTAAATAAACATGCTCCTGCAGCAGTAGCCAAATAAACTAACTCTTGTGATTGTTTTGTATCCTTTGGGGGTGGTGGTGGTAAACTCGGATGTTATTGTTATTATATGAGGCTAACTATGTTGTTAGTTTAATTTACTTTTTGTATTTCTTTTTCATTCACCTCAATGCTGTAGAAATGATTACAGTAATTGGCTGCTATTTATTTGATAAATTAGACTACATTAATGTGGATAAAGTACAGTAACTTAGCAAACTGTTGATAAATTGCTGCAACAAAAGTCAATTATACGCGGAAAAAAATTAATATATTGGTTGATGCCCATATAGCATTAATGAATCTTCCAGTGCAGAGGGGTCTGCAGCATCTGCAAAGTAATTAGGATTATATTCGTCATTGGATTATATAAATGGCCGTTCATGAAGCTTGGTGTTTGTGGTTATTAGTTTGTGAAGAAACTTGCAATTTGCTGTGTTGCAATTTGCCGTGCCCCTACTAAGTATTTCCATCAGTACATTGCATTTAAAAACTTTGCACAACATGTAAATTCAAGAACTCATCGACCAAATTATAATATTAGTTAAATAAATTGTTCTATTGTACATCGCTTGTTATACTAGTACTCAATAACTAAATGTGATTTTATTCTGAAAACTTTATGTCATTAAAGCCGTTGCTCACCCTTTCTCCTTTTCTGCTTTTATTTATATCTCAAAGAGAATTCCAGCAAAGGATGCTTTAGATGCTGAATATTTCTGGGCCGATCCGTTACCTTGCGATCCAAAAAGGTATGTTCAATTACTCATTAAAACTTTCTTTATATTCCATTTTGCCATCCTGAGATGACATGTAAAATTTATGAGTTTCTCGATTGAGCAGTTTGCCAAAATATGAATCATCACATGAGTTCCAGACAAAGAAGAAGAGACAGCAACAGAGACAAAATGAAGAAATTGCAAAACGACAGAAGTTGCAGCATCCACAGCAACATGCTCGCTTGCCTCCTATACAACAAACCGGGCAGTCTCATCCACAGCACTGGAACGGTCCTGGTCATCAAATGAACAATTCTCAGGTAGCCGTTGCTGGCGCGCCTAGTCATCATCAGTATGGAAAGCCTCGTGGTCCACCTGCAGGGCCCAGTAGATATCCTCAAGGCGGGGCTGCTGGTGGCTACTATCAAGATCGAGGAGGTCAGAGTGGAGGCTATAGTAGTGGCCCGTATCCCTCACAGGGACGAGGGCCTCCACAATATCCTGGAAACACCGCTCCCTCAAACGGCCCACGAGGGGCAGGTGCTGGATACGGGGCTCCTCCTAACTACTCACAAAGCGGCCAATATGGGGGAAGGGGTCCAAATACAATGGGTGGTAGCAGAAACCAGCAGTACGGTTGGCAGCAATAGCAAACACAAGTAAGTAATTGTTGGATTATACACGTGAATTTCATTTGATAATTCGTACAAGGGAGATGATCCATCACCTTCATTGTACCTCCATGATTGAAACGGATACAGTTTTGCAAATTGTTACTAGGCTTGTATATCTAGAGATTCTTCTATAATCGGTATAGATTTTTCTCAGAAGTGAGAGGATTAATCACTCTTAACTTATTTATTTAACCATGTAGGATTTTAATACCTTGTCATGAGCTATTATATGATGCTGGTATACTGTTATGTGTCAGTAGAGATGTTTTATTGAATTTTTCTGCCAATATATATATATATATATATATATAAATTTTATTTGCTACATGCAGATTAAGAACTGCTTATATTACAAATTTAAATTTCATACTTTTATTTCCATTAATTACCTAGTTCCTGGACTAAATACACTTCCCATATTTGGGGTGATGAGTGCAGCATCATCTGCATGCTGAGGAGTTGCTGCTGCTGTTGCATTTAGGCATTCGTTTAATTCTCTTACAACATTGTGCATGTTTGGTCTGGCTGAAGCATCTTTAGACACACACGCCATGCCCAATTCTAGGACCCTCCAAGCAATGTTAACGTCATAGTTTTGCTGTAGACGAGGGTCAAATATGCTCCTAATGTCTCCGGTTGAAATCTGAGGAGCTATCCATTGTGTGATGTGTGTTGTTCCTTGTAGTATAGCCGGTTGGCCTGTCAGGACTACCAACATCACCACTCCAAAACTATACACGTCGACTTTCTCTGTCAACATACTAGGCTCGTTGTACCTGCTCGAACCACATATGTAATAGAAAATCTCACTCCTTTTGCATTTACAATTTTATGTATTTGTTATTATTATTTTTTATTTTTATTTTTATTTTGAATTACTTACTGAGGGTCATGATATCCTGGAGTACCGACGATCCTGGTGGTTTGAACAGGGAAAATTCTTGACAGCCCAAAATCTGCTAATTTAGCTACAAAATCCCTAGTTAACAGAATATTTTCTGGCTTAATATCACGATGAATTATTGGTGGATCGCAACCATGGTGCAGATACTCCAGCCCTACGCTCACAAAATCATTATGCTGTTAAGAAAATAGTATACTTAATTAATTAATCTACTAGTCTACCTTGTGCTGCAGCGTACGCTATGTAAAGTCTTGTTTCCCAGCTCAACACATTGCGATTAGCCCCTGCAAAATGAATACTAGTAATAGTTTTAGATATTGTTTTAATGTGTATGCAGATGAATATTAATTCATAGAATTTTGACCTGATAAATGGGTCATGAGGCTCCCATTTTCCATGAGCTCAAAGATGATAGCTCTGTTTATTTCCTCATTGCAATATCCAAGAATTCTTGTTAGATTTGTGTGATGAACTGTTGCTAGAATTTTCACCTGCCAATTCACCCTCTCACATTTTACATATACTTACTTAAGCAATCAAACACTAGTACAGTGAGACGGATAATCACACGTCGTCGAGTTCGAGTTTCACCTCGGATTTAAAATCTGTAGTTTGTTCCTCTGGGGAAACTTTGAGCACCTTAACTGCAACTTGCAGTCCATTCATGCAACCTTGGTACACTTTACCAAAACCACCTTCTCCAAGAAGCTTTCTGTCTTGTATCATATTCATTACCTCCGAATAACTCAATTGTCTCAACTGTGGCTCTATAAAAAAACCTGCAAAATCATTCAAAATTTCAAATACTTGTGCCCAATCAATCATTTCATTGGTGTGTCAATGTGTTTGATTCCAGATCTTGACATGTTTTGTATAAAATACAAACGACTAAACAGACCTCGCTGTTTTTTCCGAATGAAAAGGTACAAGATTGTAGAGAGAACAAGTAGGATTGCAAAGAATCCAGCTAGTGATGCCACTAGAGCAACAATTGTAGTGTTGGTCTTCTTTTTCTTGCAAGCATCATTTGCACAATCATCTGGGATTATGTTAGTGTTGTTGTCGGGAACATCAAAACTGCATAAATAAATACAGAAATAATCATTTTTAAATAGACAAAAAAAGATACATATGAAATGTACTGATTATTATTGATCGAACCTTAGAGTTAGCGATCCATTTTCCGATTTTTGTAGCAGGGCAGGCGGCAATTCACCGGTGAAGTTGTTTCCTTGTAAGTATCTATAGTAAAACGACAGACCATGTAATGTAAATAATAGTAACACACACACACCTCATACATAGATGCAATTTTTGGCAAGTGGGTGTTTATTTTGTGTAATGGATTAAATTAAAAATGCATACGATGGAGTATCTTGAGGGACTGAAAAAACAAACAAAACAAAAAAATCCTCAAAATTGTTCAATTTATCAAAATATGTGGCATAATATATTAATCTTTTTACTAATAAAAAAATAAATTCACTCACAGGTGTGTCAATGAAGGAAGCTAAGACAGAAATTCAGGCACCTCTCCTGTTAGATTATTATTTGACAAATCCCTGCAAAATTAAACAACACAAATACAAAGTTTTAGTTGAATATATAGTTTTTTACCACTCCAGCAATCCAATATCCCGATGCAAAGTACTTGGGATACCATTTCCCACTTTTTGGTGTTCTAACTTTATTCCAGTATCAATTTTTTTAAGTTTTATCTCAAAAAAATTCTTCAGTGACAAACAAACAATCTATTGTATTTATTTAATCATATAGTTGCTAATTATGGTTCATTAATCTAATTAGTGTTTATACTTTTTTTTATGTTTTAACTTTAAACTTTTTATTAATATCTGATTATTAGAGCTGATTATTTCATAGACATGATTGGGTATTAATTATGATTCATTATGTAATGATAATTTTTAATTTACAATAAAATCTTGGAAAGTAAAATGCGAGTGAAGAGAAAAGGGTCACACATTAATTGTAGCTTTTGTTAACTAAGGATAAAAAGTAATAGAGTGGACTAACATGATTGACAATGTGAATATATGGAGTATAAGATTACTCCCATTAATAACTTCCTATAACCCAACCTTCTAATAAAATACTCCCTCCGTTCATTAATTCTGTATCCACTTGCTCCATTTTATCTGTCCATTAATTCTGTATTCATTTGTATAAAAGTACTCATCTACCCTTTGCCACTTGGACCCACACCTTTATTCCACTAACTACCACTTTATCACTACCTTTTTCACTATGGGCCCACCACTAACAACCTTTATTCCACTAACTACTACTTTATCACTACCCCTCAAAAATAACTTTATCCCATCAACTCCACTGTATCAGTTTTTCTTAAGCTCCGTACCAGCACTAAATGGATACAGAATTAATGGACGGGAGAGTAATTATTTATCTCTCCTTCACATACACAACTCACAATCTGTATTTAATTCTACTCCAATAACCTACTATAGCCCAACCTTCTCATTAGAAAATCATGTAGCATCCAATGAGAGGGTGCCACATGTCAAATTTTATACATAAAAAAAGTAAAAGATATAGGTGCGTGACTTTCCTTGTTCTGACAACTTGGGTGTGTGACTTTCCTCCATCTTATATTTTTGTTTAATAAACAATTTTTGTCTTCTAGTGAAAATGGGTTGGATAAGACTCGAGAGTCGTCGATGAAAGAAAGTTATTTTCTAAAATGAACTATTTATAAACTTTGAGCACTGATGGATTATTAAAATAATAAACTTACGTAAAAACTTGCCTGCGACCTGCCGCACTCCATGCGACCGTGTGTGGAGCACAAGGATGCACGCGCCTATATATATATATATATGCTTATATATATATATATATATATAATTTCCTGTTTTCCTGTTTTCCTGTTTTCTTGTTTTCTGTTTTTTTTTTAATTTTAATTTTTATTTTCAGCTTTTATTTTAATTTTTTTTTTAAATTCTATTTTTTTTCCACTTTTTTTTTGTTTGCCTCTTCGGTTTTTTGTTTGCCGCTTCTTCTTTGGTCAAGATTCGAGCGAGGGGAGCCGAAGGCCTCGAAGCGAGCCGAAAAAGTTCAAATTATTGTCCGCCGATTATCCTTATATTAGTAATCGGAGCGAAGGCGGAACCGTAAAATTGGAGCTAAAGGCGGAGCCGGAAAAAAAAAATTGAAATAAAAAAAAAAGAATTTTTTTTTTGACCGGTCAACGGATCAACCGGGGTTGACTGGGTCAACCTGATCCGGATCCGGTCGCATGGATCCGGTTGCATGGGAGAGTGTCCCATAAACTTAATAGTGAGATCGAAGTGCCTAATATTTAGAATTCAAATTTCAGTTGTAGGGATTCTGATCATTTATTAATATTTATTATTAATAATTTTTATTATGAATATAAGTATGATAATAGTATAATGCCATAATTATAGCATTTATTATCAAAACCATGATATGTGAGACCAAAAGCAGAATATAGAATCTAAGCGCACTCATAGACCAAAAATCAAGGTGCTTATTTACTGGAAGATTTTTTTTTTCTTTGAGAAAATCTATAGATTATACATAATAGTATATACTTACAAAGATTGTAGCATGGTTAGATTGGATAAAGAAGGAGCTATAGTTCCAACCAATTTACTTGACGACAAGTCCCTGCGAATGGAGTCACAAAATTGACAAAGACAAATATTAATTACTACTATAATTGAATAGATAAGTGCGACATATAATTCAAATTTTAATTTTGAGCTTACAAGTAAATTATATTAGGAGGGTCAAACGCAGTGTAGCTGCAGTTGATGCCGATCCATACAAAACTCTTCGGCAAGCATGAGTCCCCCTCCCAATTCTTTGTAATTCCATAGAATGTTTTGACGCTATAAATTCCACCAACTACATGTTTTTTCCGAAATTATACAGTTATAAATTGCATAAAACATTAACTAACAAATTCATGAATCTAGGTATTGGTATATGAGAATGATACATGAACTTTTTATTACTAGTTCAAGTTTTTGACAAGACAAGTAGTGTACATATAAAATTTCATTTAAATGAGGCAACTTCCCAGGCCATTCTTCAGATTCAAATTGTGCGTCATATTTTCCATTTCCCACCAACTAATTATTAAAACACAAAAAGAAATAACCAAATTGCATATAGACTCGATACGAAAAATATAATACGACTACTACTTCCTCCGTCCCATTCAAAATATACATATTTTTTTCGGTACGGAGACTGAGAAGAAAGGAATTAGATATAATAAATTGCCAAGAAAGTGTCTTTTTAGTCAATAAAAGTGTTTTTTAGTCAATGAAGTGTTAATATAGTGTTATTTTAGCATAAAATACGTCCTAATTCTTTCCATAGAAGGAAACATGCTATATTCAGTGGGACAGAGAGAGTACTAATTAAGTTACGAACCTTCATTTAGGTCAGTTTCAGAATGCAAGAAGTGCTTGACTAGATAAAGCTCGAAGGCGTTGAGCATAGCTGGGAGCTTCGATCTCGAGGTAGCATTTATGGAGAAATCATTTATGTAAGATCCAGTGTTGCTACCCACTGTGAGTGCACTGAGATACGACGTTGCGAAGGGTCCGTGCCAGTGGTAACCGTTGGTATATATGTTCATCTCTCTTGATGAATTTGTGACAAACTCAGCAAAATGAAGGTAGAGGTAATATTTGTTGGTGTAATTTTCCGGGTTAACCCTAAAAGTAAAGGAATCGTTCATTACTAGAAGTTGGTTTGCTGTTCTCATCACCACCGGCGGCAGATAGAAGGCGTTTTGGGTGACAAAGCTCGCCGTCGTTGTGTTTATAATTGTGGTGTTGGTTAGGTTGAAGGTATTCCACATGCGATCAAAAGGATCATCTTTGTACCTACCCATTTAGGAAAATTGAAGTAAGCAATCATGGACTTACATATGTATACAAAAATTTATATGCGACCAGTTAAAAAAACAAAAGGTACTGTGCATGTTTACACGTGCCATATTTACCTTAAATGAATCAAACATTTTTACCTTTATTTTACTAAGGTTGTTAATCTAACCTATCTCTAATTCACAAAATAAAATACTCCATTCGTCCCACTCAATATGTCTCAGTTACTTTAATTTATGTCTCACTCAATATGTTTCATACGTAATATGAAAAGAATTGACCTTTCAAAAGTGGGCGGGCGTATCAATTTTCTATGTTTTTATCATTCTTCTAAATCTTCGTGCCAAACAGTAATGAGTGAGACAGATGGAATAACAATTAGTACATGTACCTATACTTTGCGAGATTCGGTGATCCCAAATTCCAACGCGCCACAACCTCGAGTGACCCCGAAGTCGTGTTGTACATAGGCCTCAAAGGATCGAAGGGTCGTAGTTCTATTAGTGTAATAAAAGGCGTCCCAAGGCCTTTATTCACTAGGCACAAATACAAATAATCCGAAGTCGGTATGTGCAAAATTTCTTGAGACTCAGCCCACTTGGCCGAGATAATTTTAACTGTCATCCAGTAATCAACTCCCAAATACACATCAAATTGCGGCAATTTGTTTTCACCGTCGTAATTCCCATACAGAAAAGCCACTCTCAATAATATTTTGTTACCTTTACCATGCAATGGTCTAAATGTGTAACAATTTCTACTTCCCTGAGGCCCTGGAAAGCTTCTCACACTCTTAAACTGAAGCCGTAAATTCTCCGTGAATTCCGGAGAAATGCTTCTACCTTTGCCTGTTTCGACATAGGCATTATCAGTGGTGTAAAACAATCCTGTCTGTGAGTCGTTGTAGCCACTGCTTCCACGTAGGCCACAATCTAGGCTTATGAAACCTGAGGAAAAAAGGTACAAAAATTAAAAAGTTATTAATATAGAGATGATGTGTCAAAAACAGCCCTAGCCGGCCCGAACTTTGACTGGACTAGGCCATGCTTTAAGAAAAGAAGTTCAGGCCGGGCAGACAGTCTTGTTTTCCCATTCGTCCAAAGGGCTCGGACCGGCCCAAAAAGCCCGACTCATGGACGGGCATATACCTCAAAACCGTCTCTCTGCCCGAATCACATTTGGCCTTGCATTGTATTTATAGAAAATTATTATGATTAGAAGAAAATAGTTAATTGATAAAAAAGAAGAAGATAATAATTAGTGAGCATGTAGACCTGGTGGACTTTGGGCTAGGGTTTGATGATGAAGTAATAAAAAGCCATATGCCAAAAGCTGGAGAAGAAATTTCATCTTTATTTATGTTTTATCTTAGGATTAGGATTTAGGTGCCAGGAGCCGGCTTTATATAGAGAAATATGAGTAATTGTTAAATCGTTAGTCGATTTTTTATTGTTAAGTGTAAAAGGAGGTAATATTATTTCTAATAAACAGTTGACATTATGATAGGAATGTTTAAGGTTCAATCATTGTCGGGATATATTATAAGTATATACGAATCACTCCACTCTCTTTAATTACTCCCTCCGTCCACAAATCAAATACCCATTTGGATTTCGTCACGGAGATTAAGAAAACTGATAAAGTTGTTTTAAGTAGGGTAAAAGTTAAAATGTATGGATAGTAGGATAATGACAAAAAAAACAGTGATATTGACAAAAAAACGGTAGTATTGGCCAAAAAGTAGGAATAAAGTTATTATGATGATAAAAAAGTAGGAATAAAGTTGTTGGAAGGTGGGGCCATCAATAGCAAATGGTAGTAAATAAAGGAAAAGTAAGAGGGTATGGTTGTACAAAAAGGTAAGTAGGTATTTAATTCGTGGAAAAAAAATATGGGTAAATAGGTATTTGATTTGTGGACGGAGGGAGTATTTTCTTTGAAAACAAAAGCATGTTGAAATATTCTGCTAATTACGTAATTCTTCTTTATAAACTAATGCATGTAGACCTTAGTTTATCATAAAGAGAGAAATAGATTTAGCTTAGAATGCATCCTTCATGTAGATATATATAATTTCGTCGACTAATGATCTCAATCAAGAAAGAAAAGTTAATTTGCAATTCGCAATATTATCTAAATGTATCGTACGTAATAGATTGATTTGCAGAAGAATTCCCATGAAACATACAGTAACATCGATGATTTGGATAAGTACGATGTGCCGACCAAATTAAACTGTAATTAAATTAATAAATTCATTTGTATTAGCTAAGTTGACTTAAGAAATTTAAAAGCAACTTGTACAATTTATATTTCTCATTCTACAAAATAACACAATCGTCAACAATATATATTCTCTTGAATCCGATACAAAATAACACAATCGTCAACAATATAAGCAACTTGAGTTCCGATGTAAAACTCTCTTAGAGCAAGAAATAAGAAGCATTTTCATCCCTTGATAAATAGAAATAGGCGGTTCAGATTAATTGTCCATACATGTACGTGGATTGAATTTTTCCTACCACAAGGGTATATTAGTAAGAAAATACTTAACATCCGCCAACCGAAGCAATAAACCAACCAATGCACTGCCAAATCTAAAAAATAAAAATTATCTCATAGAACAAAAAATAAACAAATAAATCTGATATGGGATAGATTAACTTTTGGCCCATTTCACGTCGTGGCCCGTTCGATCAATAGGCCCAATCAGGTCACAACTAACAAAGACCTTATCAAATGAGCTTGGGCTGATGCCCAGAGCCCAAATACCCATCTTTGAGGACAAAAGACCAAATTACCCCTAGGTTAAACTACTATATAAACAGATTTTCTCTTAGCTAAAGGTATTTTCACTCTCATTCACAATTCTACTTACTTTTCCTTACCTCACCTCACCTTTTCTTCTCACCCAAGTTTACTAACTTGAGCGTCGGAGGGTCCTCACCAGACAAAAACACCGGTGTAGGACTTTTTCTCTTTTGCAGGGACGCGTAAACCCACCTCTCAGAGATCAGAAGGAGAAAAGCGAGGTAGATCATTCATTTTCGAAGAGAAGAGCACTTTTACTAATTCAGTACCATTTTGTATATTCTCTTCTATTGATAAGGCGTTAACCCAACCTTATCAACTGGCGTCGTCTGTGGGAAACTTGAGCTGAGGCGTCGAGTTTCCATTTTCTTTTATTGTCTTTTTCTTTCTCTGTATTGTCTGTAAAATTGAGTCGATGACACCGACGAGAAAGCCCAGGCATAGATCTGAAGGAAAACTGTTCACGATCTTATGACGCTGGGGAACGTTTTCGGAAAATATGCTTGGACGCCTTTCGCGAAGGGATAGAGACTGTCTTTTATTTCTTCGTGCGAATTTATAGCCCTTGCTTTCTTAACGAAAAATGAGGAAACGAACGAAACACTTGTATGATGTAGTTTATAAGATCAATAAACGAGAACAACTTGGATCTACTATAATCGGGGAGAAAAATCCGGCAGAGCTCTGCGGGACTCCAGCCTGAAGCGCTGCGAGTGAGCCACACACCTCTGCCGGAAGAATTTATGCCGTGCTGAACGGGCCGGCAGAGCTCTGCGGGACTCCAGCCTGAAGCGCTGCAAGTGAGCCACGCACCTCTGCGGGAAGAATTTATGTCGTGCTGAACAGGCGGGCAGAGCTCTGCGGAGTTTCAGTCTGAAGCACTGCGAATGAGCTGTGCACCTCTGCCAGAAGAATTTGTGCTCTGATGAGCGGGCCAGAAGAGCCCTATGAAACTCCAACTTAAAGTTCTACCGATGAACCAATCACCGAAATTTCTACAAAAAATGCATAAAACATCATATACATTCACGTTAAGCGTTAATTCCCATCATATCTTGCATCTGGAATGTTTGAACGAAAAGCCTGAATCATTACTTTTTGCAATTTTCAGCAAAATGACAACGAATGAGAAAGATATGGAGCTGCGAGATGGAGCGGAGGTCAGCGGAGATAGTGAAATAAGAGCTGACGGAGACACTCCTGACCAATCTAAAAGAAAGGAAAAAATGGGAGCCAGACCCGAAGAAGCTCTATGCATAACACCTGATCAATTACAAGAATTATTAATAAAAGTGGTAAACAACGCAGTAGCTACTCAGCTGCAGAATCAAAAGAATAAAGACATGGAAGAGAAGGCAGATGAAAGCCAACAAAATGGCGAGGCTGAGGATAGACGAGAGCATTCCGCCAGCCAGCCCTGTGGTCAAGGGTATTACAGAACGCAACCGTCCCCGAGGTCGGGAGGCGATGACATTCACAACCAGGGCATAGCTTGGCAGAACACAATGGCACGTGAAATAGCTGCCATGAAAGAAATGATTGAAGGAAAATCCGCTGGACATAAGAGAAACAAGATTTCCCCATTTAGTGATTGCATCATGGCAGAGCCCTTACCCCATCACTTCAGATTAACGGCAGACCTCGTATACGATGGGACAACGGATCCTCAAGATCACTTGGATCGCTTCGAAAACTTAGCAATGCTGCAGGGATTCTCTGAAAGAATCAAATGCCGAATGTTATTAGCCACCCTGAAGGGGTTAGCGCAGAGATGGTTCAGTCAATTAAAAGCGCGAAGTATTGAGACCTATGAAGACTTCGCGTCCCAGCTAGAGAACCAATTTGCTAGCGCCAGAAGACAAAGTCACTCGATAATGACTTTGTTAAACTTTTAGCAACATGAGAAGGAAAGCTTGAGAAGCTACGTGACTAGGTATAACGCAGCGGCATTGCAAGTGCCTTCTGCAGCAGACAAAGTTAAAGTGCATGGTTTAATAAACGGGTTGAGAGACAGGGACATCTTTCATGCGTTAGGAGAAAGAAGCAGAGCAGGGTATGATAAAGTGATGGAATAGATGGATAATAGAATCATCAGTGAGGAAGCTTGGGAAGCCAAGTGTGCAGAGGATGGGGCCAAAAGTAAAGATAGAAAAAATGAGATCCCAGACAAGGGAAGAGGGGCAGAACCCCCGCGGAGAAATCCCATAGACAGAAGATTCGCTGACGAAAGCCAATCCTCCCGCAGAGATAGAAGGTTCGAAGCTCCTAGAGAACCGCTGACCCCGGCTCCAAGAAGCAGCTTATCCGGGAGGGCATGGACACGGGGATGAACGCCGTACACAGAATTAACGGTGCCGTCCTCAGAGATTTTGAGCATAGCTCCCAGACCATTTCCGGTACCCTATTCGGCGGAAAATGGGCCTAAAAATCCGCCCTCTAGCCTCTTTTGTAGATTTCACAGAGACTACGGGCATGATACAGATGAGTGCCGGCATCTCAAAGACGCAATTGAAAAATTGATCAGAGCCGGAAATTTTCAAGAATATATACGAATGAACAGAAGCAGCAGGGCTGGGAGTTGGAGAGGTCAGGATAGGCGAGGATATCCTCCGGGAAAAAGGGGAGAGCCCCCGATTGCTAGAGAACCGGGGCCTCCCCAATTGGCGCTAGAAGGGCCAGAAATGCAAGAAGAGAAAATGCCCCTTCCGAAGAAACAAAAGTCAATCATGATGATAGTAGGAGGTCTCATCAGCGAAAACTCGGGCCAGGCACAGAAAAGAGCTCAAAGAATGGTGAGGAACCCTGACATTTGGGATGTAGGCGTTGTCCAGCCTCAAGGCAGCACCGCCAGCACGCCAGATCTGAGCTTCGGAGATAAGGATCTAACAGGAATTATCACTCCACAGGATGATGCGTTGGGAATCACGGCGGAAGTAGCGGGACATGATGTGGCAAGGATACTAATAGACACGGGAAGTTCTGCAGACATAGTCTTCCACAGTTGTTTTCAGCTCATGGACACGAATGAGGCGTTAGTGCCAGTTCCTGCAATGCTGGCAGGATTCTCTGGAGGGGTCGTGGCGCCCCTAGGAATGATAATGAGAAGTGATGGGGGAGCGGAGAAGTAAAGAAAATGAGAATGGTCCAATTCTTAGTGGTGGATGCTCCTCGCTCCTACAATATAATCCTGGGCAGGCCCTCCCTGAATGCTTTCCAGGCTGTAGCATCGACGTACCATATGAAACTGAAATTCCCAGTAGGTAGGATGGTGGTGGAAGTTAGAGGAGATCAGACCAAGTCTAGGTCCTGCTATGCTAGAGAAATAAGGCGAGCCAGGAATCAGAAGGGGAAACGTCCAAGAGAGAATGAGGAAGTAACAGAACCAATATCCATGAGTAGCGGTCAAAGGTCGCCATATTCACCCAGGGTCTGTAATCTGGGAGCTATAGTGAAGAGGGAGAAAGAAAAGGAAGAAGAATTTGAAATGGATCTAAAGCCCCGACCCACTATGGCTCCTGTAGAAGAAACCATGAACGTAGAGCTATATGAAGGCCGAGTAGGTTTTGTAACCAAAGTGGGCTTGAAAATGACACTGGAAGATCAGCAGAAAATCATATAATGCTTGAGAAGGAATGCAGATGTCTTTGCTTTTGACACGAAGGACCTGCCAGGGATATATCCGCACATAGCTACTCACAAATTAAACATAAACCCAAAAGTCAAGCCAGTCCGCCAAAAGCTTAGGCAATTTGACGATGAAAAGGACGCAGCCCTGAGAGAGCAAGTTATGAAGCTCTTGCAGGCGGGGTATATCGTCAAAATCCAATTCCCCAATTGGCTGTGCAATGCAGTGATGATTAGGAAGCCGGGAGGCAAGTGGCGAATATGCAACGATTTCAGAGACCTGAACAAGGCATGTCCCAAAGACCACTATCCCCTTCCTCGAATAGATCAGCTGGTAGACGCTACTGCAGGCGCAGAGCTCCTCTCGATGATGGATGCTTACAAAGGATACTATCAAATCCAGATGGACCCGAAAGACATAGTGAATGTATGCTTCATTACATCCATTGGAACCTTCGGGTTCGTCGGAATGCCATTTGGGCTAAAAAATGCGGGGGCCACATACCAAAAAATGATGGATACCATCTTTACAAAAGTGATCGACACCCATACCAAAGTCTACGTCAATGACATTCTAGTGCACAGCGTCAAAAGCGTCTCTCATGCTGAGGATTTGGAAGAGGTATTCGCGATTGCCAGAGCCAATAGATTAAAGTTAAATCCCGCTAAATGCGTATTCGGAGTAAAGCAGGGGAAGTTTTTAGGCTATATGGTCACTCCTGATGGAATCAAAGTTAATGATGCGAAGGTACAAGCAATAATGGAGATGCAGCCTCCCAGGAATGTTAAAGATGTACAAAGCTTGAATGGCAAGATAACAGCGCTGAGCCGCTTTATTTCTAGATCTGAGGACAAAAGCTACCCGTTCTTCCAGACACTGAGGAAAGGAGCCCGATTCGAGTGGACGGCAGAATGTCAGTAAGCCTTCGAAGACCTGAAAAAGCATTTAGCAGAGCTCCCACTATTAGCTAAGCCAGAGCCCCAGGAAACACTATATTTATACATCGCCGTGGGACATCAGGCTCTAAGCTCAGTCCTGATAAAAGAAGAAGGAGCAAAACAATGCCCCATATATTATGTTAGTCGAATGATGCAAGTAAGTAAAAGCATATACACAATAAAATATTGAGAACTGCCATCATGTTCACTTAAGAAAATGATCTTATCCTCAGGGGCCAGAAGAAAGGTATTCTGAAGTCGAAAAAGCAGCGTTAGCGGTTATGATCGCCGCAACACGATTAAGGTAATAATATCCGAAATGGCTATGAATTATTAAATAATACAATTGAACGAATCCCGGAATGAACTCCGAACATCAACAATTCTGGTGCAGGTACTACTTCTTAGCGCACAAGGTGATTGATTGTACGAAGCCATTGGCCTTTTACCCAAGTCCTGGGCAGACCCGATCTGTCGGGTAGAATGGTAAAGTGGGCGGTCGAATTGGGGGAGTATGAAGTCAGCTTTGAACCTAGAACGGCCATAAAAGCTCAAGCTTTGGCAGATTTTATTCAAGAATCCACCAGAACTGTCGAAGAGGAAAAAGCTTGGATTGCAGAGGTGGACGGAGCAGCAAATATAGGAGGCTGCGGTGCCAGAGTGATAATTATCAAGCCTGACGGAGAAGAGATGCGATTTGCCATTTGTTTCCAGTTCAGAGCATCCAATAACGAAGCTGAATACGAGGCTCTAATCAAGGGACTTACCATGCTCTGGGAGATGGGAGCCCGAAACGTGATAGTCCGATCTGACTCCCAGTTAGTCACGCAACAGGTGGAAGGAGCATGTGAAGTAAAAGAGGAAAGAATGATAAAATATTCAGAAGTGGTAAAAGAGCTGCGTGGCAGGTTTGACAAATGCCAGATTGAACAGATACCCAGGGAGGAAAACGTCAGAGCTGATCAGCTAGCTAAACTCGCTAGCGCTTCAAGCCTCTCGGCAGTTAGACTCGTTATCATATTAGAAATATACCTCATCCAGATAAACGCACAATACTTTAAAATAAACGTTTTCTTTTCAGGAAATACGGTCACCATGGTGGTCGCAGAGAAAAAGACTCAAACTATAAAGGCCTTAACAATCGAAGGCGAAGCGGACTGGAGAACCCCAATAATCCACTACCTGCGGACAGGAAGAAAGATACCTAAGTTAGACAAGTCTTCGAGAATTAATTATCAAAGGTACTGCCTCGTAGGGGGCCAACTCATGAGAAGGTCCTTTACACACCCGCTACTGCGGTGCATTGGAAAGGAGGAAGCTAGCTATGCCATAAAAGAGGTGCATGAAGGAGGAGCTGACAGTCATTCCGGTTACAGGGATACCGTCAGGAAAATAATAAGAGCTGGCCTGTACTGGCCCACGCTCGCAAAGGATGCCAAGGACTTCATGCTGAGGTGCAGCAGGTGCCAGAAGAATGGGAAGGCCATAAATATTCCAGCAGAGAGCTTGGGAGGTTTGTACGCCTCTTGTCCGTTTGATAAATAGGGGATTGACATCATGGGGCCCTTCCCAAAGATAGACCGAGGCAAACGGTTCATAATCGTTGCAGTGGATTACTTTAGCAAATGGGCCGAGGCAGAGGCGGTGACAGCAATCACCACAACTGCAGTCCTGACTTTCATCTGGAAAAACATAGTTTGCCGCTTCGGAGTACCGCAGATCCTAGTATCGGATAATGGATCTCAATTCAATGGCCACAGAATGAAGGCATGGTGCAAGAGCATGGGAATCGTTCAGAGGTTTGCGTCAGTCAAGCGCCCCGAAACCAATGGGCAAGTGGAGGTCACCAACCGAACCATAGTGAGTGAAATCAAGGCACGTCTGGAAACCGATGAAAAGGACTGGGTCGACTCGCTAGATTCCGTCCTCTGGTCGTACCGGACGGGAGTCCGTAGCGCCACGGGAGAAACGCCCAGTGTTTTAATATACGGAACAACCCCAGTAACCCCCGTCGAAATTGGAGCAAGGTCTTGGAGGATCTTGAATTATAATGAGGCGGAAAACAATCAATCCAGAAGAGAAGAGTTGGACCTGGTGGAAGAAGCTCGGAACATAGCGAAGGCTAGGTCAGAGGCCTACAAAGAATCTGTCAGAGCCCGACATGATGGCAGGGTTAAAGAAAGAAAATTCGAAGTCGGTGATTTGGTGTTGAGAAGGGCTGATGCGTTAAAGCCTCTCAGAAAGTTAGACCTGACCTGGGAGGGACCTTACAGGGTAGCAAAGGTGCTCAAAGGCGGAGCTTATGAACTCATTGGGCCAGGAGAAAAGAAACTGCCACGCCCTTGAAACGTGCATAACCTGAAAAAATACTACGTGTAGGGAAAGCAGGGCACAGGCCTGGTCTGCGCTCAACTCAATCAAAGCAATCACATACGCCATTTGTTTCTTTTTGCTTAACAGATCCTCTCAGTTTCAATTAAGGCGCTCTTATAAGCCATCTTTCTTTTCGTTTTTCCGCAATTGTAATTGCGTTATCTGAGTAATGAAAGAGTTAAGTTTCTTTATCATTCCGAAGTTAAATTGTCTGAGGGAAAGGTATCTTAACAGCACGATTGAAATCGATTTAATCTTCTTCAAATAATAATTAACAAGCAGTGCAACGAACTAATATTAATAAAAGAACAAAGCACGGGAAATGCCAAGCTTGGCACTCATTAAAGATAGATACATCTTGAAAGTAACATTTAAAGCAGAGACATAAACCCTAAACCCAAAGCCTCTAAACTTTTGAAGAATACATGGACCTAGAATCTGTCTCAAACAGACCTAGAAGATGAAAGAAATGCCTGGACCCCTCTGGCAAGCCGTGCCAATAACCTCCGCCCTAGAATCTTCAGGCCTGGCACCTGGACAGGGTTTGGGCGGTAGAAATCAGATCTGCCGAAAGGAGGATCTCAAAAGTGCAAAGATCTCCGCCCCTCGGTTTCCCCATCCTCAACCATGTTTCCGATGCAAAAAGCACGAGGGCCTGCTCCGGGAGCCACAAAAGATCTGCGTGACCTCATCACCCATCACTCTCCCCCCCAGGGGGGAGATTCGGGGAATTAGAACTGATCCGAAGAAGCAGCCGTCAACCCTTGGCGGAGAGAAAAGGTCGGGGGAAGCATACCCAAGCGTCTAAAAAAGTAAAAAAGGACTCTGAGACAGACCATAATGCTCCAAAAGCCGGGCAGCGCCAGGCCTGTCTCCCTTAGGATCTTCGTTTCCTGCTCCACTTGCATAGTACAGAGGTAACCATCGAGGGATCAAAGACGAGGACCTAAGTCGTCGAGCGTCGGACATCAGTGACTCGCATCAGATGTCTGACCGCGACTAGAGCCATGCATCAGATGTATGACCGCGACAAGAAGAGAGCCGGAGTGGGCCCCCGAGACCGATCCATGCGGCCGAACGAGGAGAAGGGACGAATAGGAAAAAGAGGAGGAACATAAGGGCAAGACGAGCAAAACTGATAAGGGCAAGAAGTCACTTGGAGGGTATGCATGCAAAGATAGGACATCGATGGCAAAAGGCAAAGCGAAGAATTTATAGATACAGGAACAAAACCCTGAAAAATTAATATGTTGAGGAAAGGGGGAAGGTAGTAACTGACCATAATTATTTATGGGCCTTTAAAACCCCTTACCTTTTTTGAGGAAAGGTAAAAGGGAAATTTTCCTCTTATAGGAAACGTCTTTTCTTATGTCAGTAATTTTTCCCTTTTGCGTATTCCCAAGAATAACCTCGAAAAAAGGTAGATAGGGAAAAAGAGAAAAAATTGGGCAACGTCTGTCAGAGACTAGTCAAATATAACAAGAAAAGGACAAAACACAACTGGCACGCGAAAGAAAACACATTCTTTTTATTAAAATATACAAGTCAGGACTCAGGAAACAGGAGAACTGACAAGTCAGCCCTGGACCCAACCCTGGATCGTTTATACAAAACTTTACTATACCAATCCTCAAATAATAAAACAAATACAAAGAGCTACTGAGATGTGAAAGGTCAAAAGATAACAAAGCCCTACAACTGCAAGCGGTGACGTCTGCCTAAGGAAGACCTCTGCGGAAGGTTTCCTCTATGAAAAATCTGCAACTACAGGGACGCGGAGATGAAGCCGCGCCAACTACAGGGACGCGGGAATGACCGCTTCCCCCTATTGGGCCGAAGGCCAGAAAAAGGAGCCTAATCTCCAGGACGACGGCGGACCGGAATCACAGCCAGAGACCCTTGAAGACGGAGGCGATCATCCTCACCCACCTTCCGAAGATGGGAGGAGATGAGATCGGCCCTAAGCATCAGATGTATGACAGCGACAAGGGAAGAGCAAACTATGGATAAAAGGTTGACGAGATACGAATGAAAAAGATCCCAGGTCACCATTTTTTGACACGAGATGGATAAGATGCCCCAACTTACACGGATTTATAAAGAAGCAAATAACCGGAAAAGACAAATTCAAAGGGTAGGTGAGAAAGGGACATCCAGAAACCAGAAGTACATATGCAAAGGGAAACCCCACCTACTCGTCAAAGTCATACACCAACGACAAAAGAGGCACGGTAGATATATCAAATTTACACATGTGCTGAATCACTCGAAAACAGCACAATTCTAAAATCAGCCCTGCAATTATCAACAATATTCAACAAAGAAAAAGTACAAGCTATCAGAACTCAAGAGTCATGAGGCAGCCCTCGAAAAACAAGTCTTTAACCAAAATCCAGACCACTACCAAAAAAGACAAAAATCCCAGAGGGGCTAACAGAGCGAGACCGGCGCTCTACTCATCAGGAACAATCACGGAAGTGGCATCAGGGAGGGGAACCTCAACAAAGCTCGTCAGCTCCGGATTCAAAGGTACAAAAGGCTCTTCTGCTCCTGGAAGGTTTAAGTCTGGACCTTCGGAAGCAAGAAAGTCATGAAGTGTTGCCTGCAGAGCCTCCTCCCACCAGGGCAGATCTGGAGCGACGAGGGGTTCGCGAATGGGCCAATGGTCAGGCATATCAGGGATCTCAACTTCCATGTCTTCCTGGCGGGGAAGAGTGCCCTTCAAACCATAAACATATTTGAAGCCCTGAATATATCCAGCCTGCGTAAAATGGCGGATATCGGGGTAAAGATCCTTGCAGAATTGAGCGCTGCTACGATACCCCTGAACGATGCTGTCCCGAAGACTTCGGAGCAGACCTTGCCCTTGAGAGGTCACGAATAATCTTCGGCAACAATTTCTCACCCCCATCGTCCGGCCCGCTTCATACCCCTGACTCACCGCAGCAGACACTCGCTGGTCAGATCTACGCCTGTCTTTCTCCACATGAGCCTCGAGATCTTTGATCTTGTCGCCCAGATGCCCGATGGTGGTCTGATAGTCGCTTCGCTCCTTATCAAAGAAGGCAGAGTCTGCAACTAAAGCTTGATGCCTCGAAGAAAGAATTGCATGCGCTTTTTGCAAGCCCGCCATTTCTTTGTCCTTCTCCCGAAGGCGAGATGAACAGTCAGCTTCGACTCTGGCGAGCTCTCGAGAAAGTCTACACGACTCGCGCTCAGCGGCCATCAATTTTTGTGACAAGGTGTCGCCATCATCTCGAGATTCCGCACCCAGATAAGCAAGAGCCTAACAAGCAGAGAGCACAAAGGAAAGAGAGGCATAAATATATGACAAAATATTGGCAAAGCTAGTAATGCACC
Source organism: Schizonepeta tenuifolia (assembly GCA_029490685.1). Classification (NCBI taxonomy): domain Eukaryota; kingdom Viridiplantae; phylum Streptophyta; class Magnoliopsida; order Lamiales; family Lamiaceae; genus Schizonepeta; species Schizonepeta tenuifolia. Next base: position 21,124,769 of record CM055958.1, read on the forward strand.
AAGGAGAGAGCCAGCTTACCTCAACCAGACGAATACCAATTTGGGCACGGCGGCGCTCCAAGGATTCTTGCTGGATTTTTTCAAGATCTGCTGAGGTCGGTAGGGAATGGAAAAGGAACTCCTCGCATTTGTCAACAGAGAGACCTAGCAGTCCGGGAAAATTGTTCCTCACCACGCTTAAGAACGCAGAAATACTGGGAGCAGACCCTGAACCGAGGACAGAAGCCTCAACTATTCCTTGAAGAACATTGGTAGGAACCAGCGAGGAAGAAGTAGCCAACCCGGTAGGGTCTGAATCAGAACGAGCCAAGGAAACAGAAGCCGGTCCAGAAGGCAATCGAGAAACTGATGTCTTTTTAGTGCTCTGCGGAGCAGGAGAAGTTAAGTCACTTTTCCTTTTCTTCTTATGCCCCTCCGGAGTGGAGGCGGAAACCTCAGTCCGGTTTCGATCGTCATGATGTTTTTTCTTTTTCTCCCTTTCTGTAGCCGCCTTTTCTTCATCCAAATCAATGGCCAAGGACAGAGACTGACCTTGATTGGAGTGTACTTTCCTCTTCCTCGAAGGGGGACTAGAGTGAGCTCGGCTATGGGGAGATGTGTCAGCCCTGCACGCATGCTGCTGAGGCGAAGGCGACATCACCTTATTCCCAGAAAGGTCAGAAGGAGCATCTCCATAGCCCCCTGCGCCATTGGTTATAGCCAGAGTTGAAAGATCCTTAGCAGCAGAAGCTTCAGCCTCCGCAACAGCCAAATTATCGAACAATTCGTTCTGCTTAACCTCTTCAACTGAGGCCAATCCTTCCATGTTGGGGGCCGTTGACACTCCCAGATCCGCCATGAGGGAGTCCAAGCTCACGCCCAGTCGGAACTTTCGAGCAAGAGAATCCTCAGCCATGGCTGTCAAAAGAAAGATAACAAACATCAGATGAAGCAACACAAGAAAAAACATAACACACAATTAAGAAAGAAGGAGCTACCCGTCCTGTAGATCTTGGGAGGACGGCAGGGGTTGCCCTGGAGCCCGAAAAGTCGAAGAACGCGGGGGGAGCGTAGCATATTTATAATATTAAAATTATTTGATTTTCCTTTCCTCCCCTCGCTAGGATTTTCAATTTCAGCCAAAGCAGACAAAGCTCTCATAATTGCAACATCATGAGGGAGAAGTTGGCCTACAGCACTACGGTGGGCAGGATTCTTAGCACCTAATACCCAGGCACGGGCAGGACAAGACCAGAAGTCTTCTAGGGGCATGATGGCAAAGAATTTGGTTGGCCAACTTTTATCATCGCTCTCCGGAGAGATAGCGAAATGGGCAGGACTCTTATGCCGAGTACGGAAGCAGTAAAATTCTTTGGTTTCCTGAATATCAAAACAACTGATGAAGAGGCTAGAAGAGGGTTCATAGCAGTAACTCGAAAAAAGAACATAAAACCCGAGCACGGTGCGAACAACAGAAGGGGTAAGCTGATTCGGCATAATGCCATATTCTCTAACCACATCGCATAAGAATGGGTGAAGTGGAAATCTAATTCCAGCCATTATTTGATTATACCAAAAGATCATAGCATGATAGGAAATCTGATTTGCAAAATTGTTGGGGCTAACTTTAGAAATAACAAAGTCACCAGACTTAAGGACGCGCTGAAGCCTTTTCCACTCGTCTTCTAGCAATTGAGAAGGCCCCGACACTTGCGTCATCGCGACGTTAACCGGATGTCTCAGGATCTCTTTCAACCTTTCTTCTCCTGCCGCCTTCCTAACCCTAACCTCGTCTTGCTCGGGGCTAGGGGTGAGACTTCCGGAATCAGAGCGTTCCGAAGAAACGACATCCTCTAAACTATCATAATTGAAAATGGCCTCCTCTGAACTAGAGTTAAGAGATTGTTCGGCAGAATTATCCATTCTACTCTATACCTACTTTTCTTCTAAAAAAATCAAACACGCAAACACCCAGTACAAAAGGAGAAATCAATTACTGAAAGGAGATCGAAGACCGGTGAGAATACCTGGTAACTCCGAAGGAATAGTAGAAAGGAGAGGAGCTTGAGAAGATGAATAAAATGGGGAATCGCTTCTCGTTCCAAAAATTGCAGAGAATCGTCTAAACCCCAGAAGAGGATAATCGCGGCGAAAAGGAGAGCTAAAGCAAAAGAGGGGAAAAATTAGAGGGAAATGGAATGACCAAGCGCGCAGGAGGATAAAACTAGCCGTCTGATTTTCGAAAATTGGCGCAGGTTAATGAGTACCATCCTACGGTGGAAGAGTAAGAGTCACTCTCAATGAATGGCCAAGATTAATACAGCAATTGAACGATAAGAACTAATTTCGCGTCTGCCCACTCTTTCCACTACTCTAAGTGACTTGATGGTGCCACGTCACTAAGAGTAGGGGAGGGTGGTTGATATGGGATAGATTAACTTTTGGCCCATTTCACGTCGTGGCCCGTTCGATCAATAGGCCCAATCAGGTCACAACTAACAAAGACCTTATCAAATGAGCTTGGGCTGATGCCCAGAGCCCAAATACCCATCTTTGAGGACAAAAGACCAAATTACCCCTAGGTTAAACTACTATATAAAAAGATTTTCTCTTAGCTAAAGGTATCTTCACTCTCATTCACAATTCTACTTACTTTTCCTTACCTCACCTCACCTTTTCTTCTCACCCAAGTTTACTAACTTGAGCGTCGGAGGGTCCTCACCGGACAAAAACACCGGTGTAGGACTTTTTCTCTTTTGCAGGGACGCGTAAACCCACCTCTCAGAGATCAGAAGGAGAAAAATGAGGTAGATCATTCATTTTCGAAGAGAAGAGCACTTTTACTAATTCAGTACCATTTTGTATATTCTCTTCTGTTGATAAGGCGTTAACCCAACCTTATCAAAATCAATAAATGGAATGTTACGTGCGTGAATTTTGGATTAAATAAACAAACCAATTCAAATTCCCTAATTGTAAGAGATAAACCGTCTATAAATTAAACAACAAAGTACAAAACTAACCCTCAACCGTACATTATAAGATACAATATAATAAAAATACTAAAAAAATATTAACCATAGATCACAATAAATGGATGGATAAGATTACTTCTCATTTCTTACGGGAAAATGGTTTTGTATATGATCTCTCCCATATATATATATATATATATATATATATTAAGTACACATAAGGGTGATTTTCAATAACGATCGATGCATAGAAATGGAAAAGTGAATTATGAATTATCACCTGACACCTGATAAGTGATAAATAATGATAAATGAATAGATTTTAATTATTTTTCTATAGAAAATTCCAAAATAAAATACTTATTTAAGAATTAATTTTATTTCGAAATAGAATTCAATTTCTTCGTTAGTTTTTCACCTCTCCTAAATGGGCCAACATGAACGAAAGTTATTGACACACACTTTGAAATTTTTTGAAAGGCCTTATTAGAAAGTTTGTTGGATAGAAGTAGGGGTAATTTTGAATATAGCCCCCAAATCTCTTTTTATAGCCCTTAAATAAAATAATTATAAAAATATTTACTAATGTACTAATCTATCCCTATAGCCCTAAAATTTAATTTAAAAACAACTTGTTAATTAATCTCTTAATTATATACTCATGACCTCTTGAAAAAGCTTCAATTTTATTCACCAAGATCTCGTTAGCAGAAATGCACAGCCGAAATCCCTCCCTCCAACGAATATCTGATGGCCTGAACAACCGTCGTCGACAGCGTCGCCATATCTGGGAACTCTACAGCTTCGGCTTCCCAATCGTCAGATCGTTGACCACATGACGATTGATTCGATAGAGAAAGATTGGAATTTTATGGATTCGAATTGATGATGATGCTAAGTAGTAGAGGAAAAGGAGTAATAGGTAGAAATACGATGAAGATGGAGAAAGAGAAGGAGATGAGGGAGAGAAAGTCGGGATCGACGTTAACTTCTAAATCATAACCCCAACAAAAACTTCAAATTCACATTCCCGACTATCGGAGTAGATTGTTCGGCCATTCAGCAAGGCATTGGCTGCTATAACCCTAACAAACTTCAACGGCGTATCACCATGATTTGGCTCCAATTCAACCAACTCCACCATTAAGGGCGTATATAGTCAACTGTTAATTTGACTACATCCTCACTCGGAGAATAGAGTCAGGCCACAACATCAGTGCCTATGATAATTAGACGCAAAAAAAGGAATTAATTAATGATGCAATAACAGCATGAATGCGAGATGATTAAGCATTTTAATGGTGTTAGAACCGCCGTCGAAGACATGGGTGTTGTGATGTTTTTGTAGAAGTTTCAAATGGCTATGGTTAATCAAGTATTTATCAGTTAATGTCGATTAATGTTGATTAGGGGCTCTTTTAAAAAAAGACGTTAATTAGGGGCTATGGGGTAGAATTGTACTTTAGTTAATATTTTTATAATTATTTTATTAAGGAGGCTATGAAGAGAGATTTAGAGGCTATGTTTAAAATTTCCCTAGAAGAAGCCACTCCACCACAGCAAAAACTAAAGACAAGCTACATCAAATTAAGAAATTGTGAATTGTTAGATATTATTCGTATTCCGATTCCAAAAGTCATTAAAAAGTAAAATTATACTCCATGTACTATCGAATATGAACTTAGATCAAAATATAGATAGATATTGTTGGACGGATCATGACTTTTCATACAGTGAAGAAAGAAATGGAAACAAGAACGCCACGAGGCTATTCTTAATTCTTGAAAAGGAGAATTTATATTTAACTCACGGAATACGAATTTACGATTCTAACTCCTGTATTTTTGTATAAAATTTGGGGAAAAAAAAACCACATATCTGCAACATATAAATGTCAAAATCAAATGTACTAAAATTGTTTGCATAAAAGTCACAGCCTGTGACTAATAATGATATTTTTTGGTGCGGGGGATATGGTAATGGGGATCGGTCATGCTAGGTCGACCTCTGAGAAGTCGACTTGTTCGATTGCTGCCACGTGGTTGTGACTATTACTGCCGGTTTTTTGATGAGTTGTGAAACCACGTCCCCATTTTGCCTTTTTCTGAGGAAAGCTAATTATTCTTCCTTCTTATTCACTTTTCCTCCTTTTCCTCCCCTTTTCTCCTCCTTTTCATCTTCTTCCTTCTTTGCCCACTGTACCACCATGTTGCAGGTCCTATCATACTAACTCTCTTCGCCATTTTTGAAGCTTTAGCCACTTAAAATGACTATTGTACCCATATTATATCCCCACATTTGTGAATCGATAAAATTTCTACAGTGTTCATGGAAACAATCTTACTCTAAAAAATTGTTAAAAGTGGGGTGAAAATCGGGGTTGCCCCCAATCATCGACCCCTAATCGATGTTGATGATAAAAGGAGTAAAGCGGAGGTGGAGAAGCCCATTCGCCACAAATTTGAAATCATGAAGAAGAAATTATCCAATATTCCGAAAAAAAAGCTAGTTTGTGCCTCCTCTTCCTCTTCGAGTAGCAGAAGCGACGAATGGATGCCAGGCCCAAATTTTGGAAAGTCTAAAGGCAAGGAGAATTGCGAACCCTACAAGAAGCGTCTGGTTTTCGGCGAAAATTCCAAATCTCCTTGCCCTGCCGGTAATCGAAACCCTAAAGTCAGATCTGTACGGAGAAAAGAAATTTCACCTCAAATCATGACCACGACGAGCCAAAAAAGAAGAAGCTACATCGTCTACGATGGGTCCTCCGACGAAGATATCCAGCCTACATCCAAGAAAGTTTCTAGTTTGAGATGGGGACTTAATATATCTAGTGCGACTGCGAAGAAATTTGAGAATGAACTCCCATGGCAACTAAACGTGCCTCTTACAGACTCGACCGCCTTTTCAAAATCCAATCGTAAACAGTCTAAAGATGAAGTTGCTGCAATCTGTGATAATGTACATTTCTCTCTACTAATACATTCTAATTTCTTTGCTTCTTGTTTGAGACATTTATAATGTTTGTTATGATAAATCTTTTGGTTATTTTAAAATTTAGGAAAAAAATCTGGCTATTAAGGAGATTATGAGGCATCTGAAGGTTCATGACCTAAAGTTTGATGAAATTAAGGAGATGTTGCAGCATATTGTCGCTCGTCAACTTGTGCGTGAGCGCATCCACGAACATCATCGTCCTACTTCAAGACCCTCTTATTATCAAATTCTCTAACACGAGAACATCCATCGTGATGAGCCTACTCCAAGACCTTCTGATTGTCAAATCCTCTTACAAAGTGTGTGGTCCCCCCGGAAAATCTAGAAAGACACCACCCAGCACCAAGAACCCTAGAATAATACCGGGAAGTTCCGGTAAGAAACTGGCCGACACCATAAGCCCCATAATTCCTAATATTGATCCTCATAAACTGGTTGATGCAGCTGATTTTATGAATTGATGAAGGATGGCTGCTGCTAGAGACGGGTAAGGGTAAACATTTATAAAATTTCTAAATTTCAAATTAATAAACCTTAACTCTAATTCCTTGGTTTTTATTTTTACAGTCCAGTAGCTCTGAGGTTGCCTTCCGAGGTTGTGAGGACTGGAAATTATAATTGGTTTATAGAACTCTACGATGATGAGATTAGACTTCGTGATGAGGTAGTGTATTTGTTTAATTAGTTTTGAAGAATATAAACTATATTACAATGCTCAGTGATTTTGGTATATGGTTCTGCACTCGAGTTGTCCCAATTAACTTGACTGATTGCATATTATTGACTCATACATTACAAACTTTTTGGTTGATGACATCTCTCTTTTCAGTTCCTCCCTATGTCTCTCTCCCCACAATATGTCACACATAGGGGTGTACTCGAATCGAGCCGAGCAGAATACTATCTTGCTCAAGCTCGGCTCGTTTATAATCGAGTCAAATCTCGAGCTTAGTTTATCGAATATTTCGAGGCTCGTGAGCTTAATTGAACCCAAACGAACTTTTTAAATTTAGCTTTATGTTTTAATTATCTATTATTTTAATTTAAAATTAATCATTTTATTCGCAATAACATAATATATTAACTAAATTTAGTTTTTTTTTTCTTATAACAAATAAAGTTAGTTAAATATTAATACAATTAGTACTGATTAGAGTATAAAAATATAAGACACAACTAGATAATAATTTATATTTTTAATCTTAATCACTAAACAAGCTTACGAGCCGAATACCGTCATGCTCAAGCTCGGCTCATTTAGCAAACGAGCTTCTCTAAACGAACTCGAACGAACTTTTATCGAGTCGAGTTCAGAATAACTCACGAATAGTTTGGCTCATTTACAGCGCTAGTCACACACACATTTAGAGCTATAAGATATTATTGTTGCTAGAGGCAGATTGATGTTGTTCAATTTATTCAAATTATTATTTAAAGCGAACATTGAGCAAATGTGTGTGTTTATTTCTTCTTGGGGTTGTTTGATAAACTTTTGAATTTTCATTATTTTTATTTATCTTCTCGTATTGGTAAATATAAATTGAAAAAATATGTGTATGTAGCTAGTGTTTGGTGTTAGGACTTACAATTTGATGTTATTAAATTCTTCGAATTATTCTTCAAAGTATGTACTGAGCAAGAATAAACACACTAACAATTTATTTTGATAAGAATAATAAACTTTTGAATTTTCATTTCTAATTATTTATGAGTATGTGTATGTGTGTGTTATTGAGCTAGCTGTTGTTAGTATAGTTTGATGTTGTTCAATTTATTCAAATTAATCTTGAAGGTGTATCTATGTTTTGGGCAATGGTTTGTGTATGGAATTCTTGGGGTTGTTCTACTACTATTGAATTCTCATCTTTTTATTTAACTTGTTGTATGTAGAGGGAATTATAAATATGTTTATGTGTGTGTTATTGAGCTGGCTAGTGTTTGGTGTTGATGGTCCCGATACGAGTTACTGGTGTATGGGGGGGGGAAGAATACACCAGTTAGGATTTTAAAACAGAACTCCTGAAAATAACTTCAACCGAGTAAAAGGACTCAGTTGAAATCTCACAGCTGAGTAAGCAACCTCAGCTGGAAGAGTGGTGCTATGCGGAATGTGGTGGAAATTAACAACTCGTAAAACAACTCACGCTTTTGTGCAAGGTCGGTCAAAAACCAAGACAGTTGATGCAACGATGCAGTTTGTATGCGGTTAGTTTGTCAGTTGAATATGCAGGAAATAACTGAAAAATAAACTCAGGCACACAGAAATTTACGTGGTTCGGAGAAACCTCCTACGTCCACGGGGAGTTGTGAATCCACACAACTCTGTCCAAGTTCTTCTGAACAAACCACTCAGCTTACGCGGGCTGAGCAACCGTTAAGGATAAGTTTGCGGGTACTTATCAACCTTACAGTTTAGTTTTCGGGTACTAAACAACCTATCTACTCAGTTGCAGGAAGAGTAGGATCCTAAACCTTTTCAGGTGAAAGAAAATGGGGTTCCAACTAAAAGCTCGAACACGAGGTGAGCTTTGATCTAACACTCTACGAACTCTCACCTAGTGATGTTCTCAAGGTTCGATCTAAAGACACAGAAACTAACTCTAGAACTCTCAACAAGTGATGTTCTAAAGGATTAAATGCAGTTCAGCTCGTGAAGAATTTTGCTCTTTCTTTCGCTCTCTGGTTTCTTCTCGCATGTGTGTCTTATATTCTTCTCTGTGAATGAAGGCCTCTATTTATAGGCGGAGAGGATCAACTAGCCGTTGGAGGAGCTGTTGATCTCTGTTCTTTGAAAGCGATAACTTATCTCTCATCTCTGCAGACTTTCCGGATTTGGCATCTGTGCTTTTCTGCTTTCCATCTGAGACAACCTTGTGTTGGGTCAAATGGGGTAATGACTGAACGGTCAAACCCTCACGTGACTTCCTTTTTGAAATTCAAATTTAAACCTTTGTTCTTCAACCTTGGTCAGTCGGTTGAGAATCTTGATCTTAATCTGAGTGGTCTTCAGCTGATGTTCCATTCTATCTGAACCGTTGAACTTCTCAGCTGACTTTGAACTTCATGTTGAAACTTCTTCCTTTTTGGAATAACTTCTCTAAGTCTTTTCCCTTAGTCGGATGGCATTTTGTGACTGATGTTCTAACTGAATAGTTGGCTTTGAACGCTCAGTTGTCTTGCTTACAACTGATGTTCCTCATCCGATTTTCCATCTGAGGTTCTAATCGAGTGAAGTCAGGTTGCCGTCTTCAGCTGGAGTCCTGTAAAGATAAAATCTTAACTTTGCTCAAACAGCGAGCCTAATTGTTAACAGTAGGAACTGGCAACATCTACTCGGTTGGGGTCAGTTGGTTTTGGAATTCATCAAAACTCTTACTAACAAATTTCCCAACAGGTGTTAATGAACTATCTAGTATAGTTTGATATTTTTGAATGTTTTAAAAATTAAACCAACTTATCAACATATTTGCTTTCTTTGGCTCCTATCATATTTACCACATGGATGTGCTTATAAACTTGTTAGTGGTGAAGTTAGAGCAGGAGAGGGGTGCAAGTGCAAGAGATTTTTCTATCCTCGATATGTTGGCTTGGGTAAGATTCATGCTTATTACTATGTCAAGTAGTATTCAGTTTTATTTTTATTTTTATTGCTTTACAAATTCTGATGAACTCCAAAATTTGCTTTTAATTTTAATATACCTGATAACTCTTGAATAATAAATAATACTTCTTTTTAGGGTAGTTTAACCCAACATATCTTCAAGAGCTGCGATGATGATCTGATAGCTTATGTTCGTGGCTCTTACCCTCTTAACTGTGGTCGCTTTTGGCACACTGTGGAGAAATTGTATGGGTTTGATCACGGTAATGAAGATCACTGAGTGGATTTCAAATTCACTTTCAAGAGCAGCGCATCACAATTATGGACTCTATGTTCCTAGTGAGCAAGAGCCTTGGTGGTTACTTCGCGCACATGAGTCGCAATTTGCCGCTTTTGTGTGAGAAGATTGGTCTGTGGGAGAAGAATGGGTACTCCGAGCCACTGCACACTCCGTGGGAGGTGGTATATGTTGCTGATTGTCCGAGGAAACAAGCTAACGACATAATCAACTGTGGGATATTTGTCATGAAGGATTTGGAGGCCATGGCTCGTGGAAATCCGTTGACAGTATTCCACTCAATCATTACACCGTCTTTAGGCTCAGTTACTGTGTTGATCTGGATGCACAGTCAATGCTTATTACTAGAGATGATTGATCAGCACAAATGTTGCTGATAGTATTTTTTGTGGTCTAAGATGTTGAATCCAAACACTGTTTGTTGGGACAAAACAATATTTGGTTGTTTTTTTTTTGTTAAACTATATTTGACATATTTGTCATGATCATTTGTGGTGATGTTGCCGCAATGTTCATGGTGATATATGTGGGCATACACTTGGTCTGTAATCTTTTTTGTGGTGCTATTGATATTTATGCCCGTAATTCTCAAATATTACTACTTATTGTGTCATCTATGTTGCTACATATTCATGCCTTCATTAGGATTTGTGGTTACATTCTCAATTTTTCTACTTTATGAAACTACTTTTGTAGGTGGATGCAAACAGAGGAAGCTCACCATGAACGTGTAAGTAAAGAGGCAAGTACGTTTCTTCAACCTCGGTTGTGAAAGGGAGAGATTCCTTATTTCGTATCAACTTTTTGAGAACTCATCTATATGTGTTTCTTTATGTAATAATATACATGTGAAATTTGGTTAAACAACTAATTTCTATGCACATTGTTAGTGAAACAAATAACATTATAAGTAAAAAAAAAAAATAGGTAAAAGAAATAATATTGTAAATTTTGAAATAGGTTTTAAGTTTGATTGGTTAGAGAACATTCAACCTTGGCTTCCAATTCACAAACAATGACACATAAATTCTAGCCAAAAGCATAGAACACAGACGCCGAAGAACATAATCATATCATGACATTTGAAGTCATCACCACACATTTGAAGTCATCACCACACAGAAGTTATCCGAGTGGATTATTAAGCCAACAACTTATGTTAAGAAATGCTGCACAAATTTAAACGCGCTCTGTTTTTAAACTCATTTCAGATGAAGCAATTAACTCTTTGAGTGTTCACATAACCAAACATCCAGTTGATCTACGAGATGCCGTTTTGGAGTATAATGTTACATGACATGGTACATCTGAAAGGATAAGGAATGTAAAATTTAATCGATGCATGCACTACGCAACATGCAGTTGTCATATGTGGGAAACTGCAGGTGTCATTTGTTGGCATATTATTAAAGTTTATTGTTACAGCATGGTGCCTATGATACCAACTCCATTAATTCTTTTCCGGTGGACAAAATAAGCTAAGAATAGAATTCGTCATGATCATTTTAGTTTTGAGCCGTCATTGGGTAAGCCTGACTTTGTGCGTCAAATGGGTTCTGCAAACCGCAACATGCCTTTTTTTATTTGATTGATCATAGCAAGAATGACAGTTGTGAAGATATAATTGAGGATTGTCTCAAGGAAATGAGGGTAAAGGTTTATGCAAAGATGAAAGCTACCAAGCTAGAGGGGTCTGAAAATAATTCTAAAAATACTACAATATGCGACCCTAAAGGTAAGAAGACAAGAGGATCAAAACGAATAAAGTCTTTTTGGGACTCAACTAAAGCCAAACGAGGTATTTAAGATTACAACATCCAATATTGTTCTTCCACTTCACAGACTCCAAACCCAAAACAAATTGCACTGACACACCTAACAACAAAACTCAATCCTCCTTATCTTCAATTGTTTATTATTATGGATCACGGTCTAAATATGAAGATGGAGGTTCTATGCCAAGCTTTAACTAATAGTACAGACAAACACTTCACAGATTCAAGGGTGCGTTTCTCAGTTCTTCGTAGAATTGACACAAATTTCAATTTGAGGTGGGAATCTTAGTATAGTCTTAATTTTGACTTGTTCTTAGCATATATAAATTTGCATTAACGGTTTGATAGTGATATGCTAGTTATTCTTTTACTTTGATTCTATATTTAGGGGTTGTGGACTTTTAGCATTGTATCATAAGTTTAAATAGGTCTATTTTATCATGAATTTTATCTTCTAGAGTTTTGGTAGAGATTTATAGTAAACGGCAGTGTACAATCAATTTTTGGCTACTATACAAAGCCTAAATCCACGTGCTAATAACCTTCAATTTGAAAACTAATAATTTTTTAGAATATGAATTTAATAGTTTCTTGTCATGGCCATATATAATATAACATCATATTATAAAGAAGAAAATTATTAATGCGATAATACTTTGCCATAATTCATCGCTTCATGCCAATGGCTAGAAGATTAAACCATTTATTTGCCATAGCCAAAAGTGCCAAACAAAGACATACATAAGAAAATTAAACGGAATTATAATAGTTATAGAGGGCCCATCTTACATTAAGATCACATTCATACAGAGGGGCCACCACCACCAGTGCAATGCTCCATTATGGAAATCTCATCCTCACTCTCCATTCTCACCTACATATAATTAACCAATGTCAAAATATACATCAGGTACATGTAATAATAATTGTATAGAAAATAGTTTAGAGTGTGTCTGATTTTCCTTAAGTAGTCTGCCATCAAAAAGGAAAACATAATGACCAATATCCGTGCCTATTTTCTTTGCAAATGCACTGAAAATCTTCTTGAACTGTGTATTTTGCATCAGCTGAAAGGGCTTGGATTCGGGCTCATTCTACACAACATTAGCAAAATTATTTTATTTTCAATCTGGCCAATGCTTGAATAGAAGGTGGTGGTTCACAACTTACAAGTAAATTACCTGGGACACAACCTTGGTAGAGATCTTGGTGGACACACGAGAACTAGCACTTGACTCAGTATCCATACTATCTTTGGATAGGTTCAAATCTCTCTCCCTCTCTCTTTTTAGGTATCATGTGACCATCCAAACCCTAGTTTTATACTATATACAGAGAAATGTCTGGACCCTACCCCGTCAAGTAAGATAGATGATTGGTCAATATTTTCCTTAAATACTCAGTTGATGATAATGGATTCAAATTAAAAAAAGAAGATTGGTAGGTGAGAGTGAATACTACATTTACGGAAACACATTGATGAAAATATGGAGTTTGGTCAAGGTGACCATGTCAATATTATAGAAGATTGGTTGGTGAGAGTATAAAGTAACAACATGTGAATACTTATTTGGTAGGTGAGAGTACACATGTGAATGAGAAATTCCAACACATTTTTATAAATAGCAGGACCCCTCAAATTAATATCCCACAGCTTTTAAGAAAAAATAACTCAGAATTTCCCTCAACAATTTTAAATTCATGGCTCCCCCAATTCCTGTTTCGCAAAATGATAAGTTCTACACACGTCCGTGGACTCGTGAGGTTGAAACCATGGTTCTTGAGAAGTTGGACCATGAAAAGTGGATTGGAAGTTGAAATTATTGCATATAGGTGAAACTGAAGTAACTCTTAGAAAGTAGATATTCCATTGAAGGCATATCGGTTAAAGTTGGCTGAATGGAAGGAGCGTAACATCGTATTTAAGTGGTTATTGAGCCAACCAAATGTTCGTTATGATTACATCAATAACTGGGTCCATGCTAGTATAGAAGATTGGCAGAGAATTGCTAGTGTAATATGTCTATTCATCAACGCCTAACATATTTATTCGTCTAATTTATTTATCACTAACATTAACTGTTATCAATAAAACAGGTTCGCCCTGAGGCATGCACTTACATGAGCAAAGGTGAAGATAATTAGAATTATTTGGAAGCAATTTTCTCGGTCGACCTTATCAACATTGATGATAGTGTCGGTGGATCTTCAGCGTTCTGTGTTTCAACACCAAGTGTCACTAGTAAAGCAACTAAAGTAGCTACAACTGGTAGTTGGTCCACTACCAATTGATCTTGAAGTGGTGATGATTATTGCCCCAAATGTTTAGTTTTTTTTATGTTTATGAATCTTGTTCATGTACTTTCTTTTATATGTATTTGTCTTCTAGCTTGTTGGGTCTACATGAAGATGAGCTTTCCTCACTTTTTCTTTGTCAAACATTATTTTCATGTCATTTGAACCATAGATATTACGCAACTGCATATAAAGAATCTAATAGTCTACAATCCAATAATTATACCAAAATATAACAAACTTTCTATTTTTTTAACAGGATAACAAACTTTCCTCAAAATCATAAAATTTGTGTGGAAAACCAACGCATGACACTTCCCAATTTGAGACTTTTATTTTACACAACACATTGAAAGAATTCGGAAAGAGTGCTTTCTTTTTATTGTGTAAAAGTTATACTCAAATACACAAATTCACCCCTGAAAATTGCAGGATTCTTCCATCAAACAGAAAATTTCAGTTTAAAAAATTAAAACCTAAAGATAAAAGAGAAAATTAATAACTAAAAAAAAGCAGGGAACCAAAAAGAAATTAAGTAAAATCATTTTCAACTAGGAAATGAAAATGAAAGAGAGTGGAATAAAAAAAAAACACTCACACACACACACACACACTAACAATTGTACACAATCACAATAACAATAATTGCACACAGTCACAATTGCAAATAATAACAATCACTCGATCCAAGACTTGTTTTCAAAAGTTAGACACCATAGTTCCATAAACAAAAAAAAAAAAGTTACCAACATGAAACAAGTACTCGATCCAGACTTGTTTTCAAATACATTAAAAAGAAAGTTCAAGGAGCATGGTCACAACCATATGCATGAAACTATTGGCAATAATTACGTCGGGACAGGACACCTCTCGTTGCATCGATCAGTTTGAGCGATTTTCCGTAGGCTAAACACTCTACAACCTTTAGGCTAATTATTCCACAGTCTGTTGTTCCATCTTATTTCGGACAGTTATCTGCCTTATGCACATCCCACTTCTCTTTTATTTTACCAGCGATGTCCATCTTCTTCCACAGACCATTAACCTCAAATATATTTTTAAGGTGGCAACCCATCCAGGTAAAAAAGGAGCTAAAATGATCTCATCTCCAATCACCTGAATCATACACGGTGATGCATTGCTCTTGAAAATTGACTTCAAATGTCACCCAATGTTGTTTTGTTATGTTGGCAACCCCGAAAAGCCGATTTACCCTTGCCCATTCGAGGTAGGGTTGTATATGAATCAAATAATTTTGCTCGATTCGATATTCGATTCACGTTTTCGATATTCGTATTCAAAAATTTATGAATCGAATACATATATGATTAGTTTTTTTGATTCGATTAGTTATCGAAGATGAATTTAAAATGATGATATTTGATTCGCTATTCGAAAATATTCGATTTGATATTTTAAAAATATTAAATTATATATATATATATATATATATATATATATATATATATATATATCTAAAAACTAAACTTAAAAATTTAAACTAAAACAAATTAATTAATACCTCACTTATCCACTAACAAGTTTATTCCCTTACGGGCCTTACCCTCTAACCGCCTCACCACCAATCACCACGCAACAAAATAATTAACAAATGTAAAGGAAAAATTAAACGAATATTCGATTCGATTCGAATATCATAACGAATTGAATACAAATAAAAAAAAATTATTTGAAGCAAATCGAATAGTGAATCGAATATGTAGGAATTTATGTGAATACGAATCGAATACAATGATATTCGATTCAATTCGATTCTATTCGATTCGTATACAACCCTAATTCGAGGCCAAGGATGTAGGGGAGATGTCCATTGGCATAGGGCATCACATATCTGAGAACCCGTTGGAAATCTGGCCTTCCAAGTGCATCCTGCAATTGGTAAATCCACATTTCAGAATATTAACTGAATTCACAAACAAATTATAACTAAGATTTTCAGAAATTAAATGTATTGTGGCTTAATGTTCGATGATCATCAAATCCCTTTACAACTGAGCTTCAACACTAACATCACATTTAAATTTGTACATCATCAAAGCCAGCAACGAATCTATATGCTGCATATATAGACATATACTACATATAATTCAGTATATGAACTCAATTCAAATATTGAGATCACAACACAAAAACAAATTAAATGAATAACCTCGTCACCAAGCCAACCCTTCCGTTTCTTCAGCTCAAAGAACCAACTATCATCTACCAATATATTACTCGGCATTTTTATAATGGGTTGGCTGCAAAGTTAATTAAACGAGCCCAGTTAAAAACAAAAATCATCTAACCAAAATTTTAGGACAGGTTGTTAGTAATCTTACCTTGTTTTTCCAGCGTTATAGGTCTTTTCCCAGTCTTCGAACGCCTTCAGGTCATGATTAGATAATTGTATATCCAAAGGTTCAAAATTAGATTCAAATGTCTGAGGTTTTGATACTTTCTTTTAGTGTTTTGGTAAATCCATCATCTAGGGGGGCGCTGGTGGCTTTCTTAAGGACTTGGTTTGAACTTGTGGAGATTGTTTCTTAGCTATTTTAGGAGATGAATGAGGAGAGACACTTTCAGCTTCCTCAGGCACAATTTGAACTTGCTCAGGCATAATTTCAGCTTGCTCATGAATAATAGCATTGGGGCTGGATGCTCTATTCCCTTCTTCACTTTCCTTCTCCATCTGTGCATATATTTCATCAAGCCTCTGTGCGTCAACTAAGGAAATATCATCATATCATCATCATCATCATCATCATCATCATCATCATCATCTTTTTTTATGAGGGAGTCCTCCCTCAATTTTGTTGAGAACTTTAAGCAACAGTTCTTTCATTTCATGCACACTAGATTTAATGGTTTCCATTCTTTTCGCGTTGATATCGGAAAATGAAATGAAGTAGGGAAGTAACCGGAAAGGAGCTCCAAGATTTTTTAATGGCGGTCAATTTCACAGAAGAGATCGCATTTTCATTATACTTTTCTTTTTGGTTTCCACTTCTGCTGGCGTTTGGATTGTTTTGCCTAATTTGAACTGCATTGTTGTTTCCTTTTGTTTTTACTCATTCTTTAACAAATAACGTTTTACTGTGTGATTTAGTTGTTCTAGTTTCTTAATATGAGTTGTTAGCTGGGTAGATTTGCCGCTATTTCTACTTCTTCTCCATTGGGAAATGGTATATCCTATTTTTAACCCCTCAATCGCTTAATTTCATGAGATTATCTATTGACTAACAACAAAGTACTCGATAGTATCTTCATATCAAATTATTGTTTTGTGAATTATGAAGATTGAAATAGATGTGTATCTCTCATTTCTTGTTGGTTTTGAATACAGAGCAATTTGCAAGAGCAATCGGATTTTTCAATAGCTAACTAAGAATGTAAAGTAGATTGAATGGTTTAACTGTGGTGAAAATTGATAAAAGTTGGCATTGGATAAGTATGGACAACAAACTTTTGTTGTTTAATCCTTAGTTTTGGTTGCACGTATATAAAAGAGGGTGGTTCAAACTTGTCAGACCACATTTTAACATTATTTCATATCAGCATGTGTGTTTTATATGTCGTTATCACACATTATGAGATAAATTACTAAAATAAGGGATATGATTTGATCTTTTGGCTAATCTTCTTTCTACATAGTTCTGGGATGCTATTAGTTACGGTGAACTAACATTGAGCCGAAATCTAACTGTTGCTCACATAAGGGCGATTACTTTGCGTTTGTCATTAAACTATGTGCTCACGACATTGTATATTCATATACTTGAAATCTTTTTATTATGATATTTGCTATGATCTATAGTTGTTTATTTTCTTCCCATTTTATGATTATGTCTTGTTTTACTTTTTGTAATTGATATGATTTTTGTCTATAGCAATAGCCATGGTCTTTGTTAAGTCGTAGTTTCGTTATACCTAGTACATTATTGTGTAATATACATAAATTCTACTATCTTTTCTTGTAGTGCCATGATGCTCATGTGTCGTGGTGGTGTTGTCTGATGGAGCAACGATTAATCCTCAGTGCGAATTAGGGAAAGTTGTCGGGCTTGTCAAAGTTCCTGATCTTTTGAAAGAAGAAACATGTTTGAATTCTGAAAGCAATTTGCTAAATGATACATACCAGATGATGGATGGAGTAGATAATCTTGCACCATGCTACTCGAATGTTGATATTGAGAAAAGGAATTACAGAAGTTCCTAATTCAATTGAAGAATATATTGACTGTTTTAAGTCTGATGATTCTTAAACTGTACGTTCTCTTAATTGACATTGCTTGGGCAATACCTCTTTATAGGCTGCAAACTATACTATTAACTTAATTAATTAAATTCATTTTCAGTAGTTTACCCGTGCTACTTCATCCATTAAGTCATGCCAGAATATTAAAAGATTCTTTTTTTGGCAGAGAGTCGAGCAGAGTAGGGATGGCAATTTACCCGCGGGTACCCGACCCTAAAACGTGCGGTTTTGAGGGGCATTTGAAAGTTACTATCCGTACCCGCAAAACCCGTTTACCCAGCAAAAAATACCTACAAAATATCCGCAAAATACCCGATTATTACCCGACTATTTATTTTTCTTTCTAAGCTCAAATACTATTTAGTGTATGTAATGTAATATATATTTGGCCCAACTTCCAAACTCAACCCAATACCCCTACAAAATTATTACTCAAAAGCCCAACCTAATACCCCTACCTAACCCTACGTCTGCTGAATGATGGCCCTTCCCCACTCATTCTCAAATCTCATCCACAATCATCATTTCCTCTGCCTCCCCCTCTCTTCCCTCGCTCTCTCCTTAACTCAAACAAGTTTCAGATAAAATATAAAAAAACGTACATTTCGTCGTGCAGTTGTTTTCCAATCTTCTATGCGGCCACAATCGACGGATCCATCGCCGCCGCTGCATCTCTGCCATCCTCCAGCGCAGCTCTCTTCTGAAATCCTCCGACTGAAAACGTTTAAACCTTGTCGGCGCAATTTCTTTTTTTCTTCTCACTCTCTAATTCTTTGCAATTTAAGCTTAAGTCCCTCCAACAATTAATATAGTCGATGACGAGCTCTTCTTACCATTGACTTGATTTTGTAAGCTCCACCATGTTCATGGCCCTTCGAGTGCTATAGAAGCGATTGAGGAATTCTTGATCCAATTGCCCCCAACTATCAATTGAATTTGGCTACAAGTCAACATACCAATCAAAGACATTGTCCTTCAAGGAACGCACGAACTGCTTCACCATGTGATCTCCATAAATGCAAGCATCGTTGCAAGTCTCCATGAAGTGAGCCACATGTTGCTTTGGATTTCTTTTGCCATCAAATTATTGAAACATTGAAGGTTGGTAGCCAACCGACATTTTCAAGCTTTCAACCCTTGGAGTGTATGGCTTGCTATAAGTTCATGATGATTTGGAGGTCCCTTCGAACTTGTCCTTGATTGTCTTCTTGATGATTGCTTTGAGTTGATTGGCATGCATCGATTCATTGGAAGAGACTTAAAGATCTTTAGTCGGAGATCTGTCACCATCTTTAGACTCCATGAAAAGTTTGGCTTCTTGATTGTCCTTCGCTTGTTGACTTCTTGTATCCAAAGTATTTGCCTCTTCCAACTTTGCGAGTTGAACATCTCGCTTTTCTAAGCGTTCGGCAAGTTCTTCAACAAGCTTTGTCCACTTTGTGATTTGCTCCTTAAGAGTTGTAGACATCTTCGTTGGATTTGGTGAAGAGAAGAGATGAGAAATAGAGATAGTCCCACTGGGCGTGCCAAAATCTGTAAACACAAAATATTGTATTTATTTAATAAACACAAGATTGTATACAAATATAAGAATGTCAAATATATGTGGGATTCAATCTCTATTTGAGCTTGTGATTCTTCTCTTCAAGTTGACCCTTGAACGATCTTCAAAGCAATCTTTGAGATTTGATGGAGAAGTATGCCTCTTTGACCTCCTTGGACTTGATAGTCTTTGAGATTTGATAAGAAGTATGTCTCCTTGATCTTTTTGGACTTTATCTTCAAACTTTATAACGTTTACGTAGATGACTTTCGCCTTGCTTCCGAAGTAAACGTTGAACTTTGATTTGATCTTTGACTTGATGACGTTGACTTGAGCTTTGGACTTGATGGTGTTGACACGGAGGACGTTCGCCTTGTTCAATGTACAATTGAGCGTCGAGCTTTATAATGTTAACTTGGAGGGGTTTTGTCTTGTTTCCGGATCAAACGTCACTTGAGATATTTCTGCTAAAGAACGTATTGCTTCCTATAAAGAATACCTTAAATCTCGTCAGGACACCTTGAATATTGAGAGAGAAATTTTAGAGAATTTATCTTTTCAATTCTTGAGCTTTTGAAGATGATTTTTAGGTGTGATTTGAAGTTGTGTGGAAACCTCTATTTATAGGGAAAAATATGGTGGACTTGATGGGCTTTTGGGCTCCAAGATAGGCATTAGGGTTGAGGTGGCACAGTTCTATTGGTTCTTGGATATTTGATGCAAATCTTTTACTTGGTACCAAAGTAATCACCATATAAGGTATATTTATTAATCAAATAACTTTATTTAATATGGATATCATAAGAGTCCATAATAAAATAAGATATAAAAATTAATAAATATTTGGATAAAATTTTGTCTCCTACAGACCTCATCCGCCACGAACTCTCTTCCTCTATGCCTATCTCCTCTCAGGTATCTCTCCTTTTCCAATTTGAATTGGATTATTTCAGCATGCAATGATCAAATTGTTATCTCTTTCAATATTTGGTATATTGAAATTTAGTATTGCTTGAGATGATTACTGAGTTTGTAAATCATTACTGTAAACAATTATATTTGATGTATAATTTTTTTCATTAGCTAAAGAAATTCATTTAAGCCTCCTAATTACCGATTATCTCATTTCACTTGAATAATTTCAGGTTGAACTTTGGCTTGTTGGAGTCCATTGCAATGCATTAATATCGAATCTTGAACTATATAATGATTCATGTGCTTTGATTTCTATATTTTTTCGTACCCGTAAGAGTTCTTTTTTCTTCTGCAGCTTGTAGAGATTGTTAACCAGGGAAATAATCTCAGATGAGATTATCTAGACCTTTTTCAAAATGTCTTAAAGAGGCTTAGGCTAATGCATAAAGCTATGATGTATTGATTTCGCTAATGCAACACTCTCTTTTAACTTTTTCTTTTCAATACTACATAGCTGCCCTCTATACATCTGTTGTGGTATTTTTTTAGCTTTTTTAGCACATTTTGCCTGCTTTAAGACTTCAAATGTTTGAACTTATACAACTGGGCTGATTGAATGATTGATGTGTGCCAATAATATTATTATTTCGTGTTTCATGTCAATTAACTCTGATTTTGATTTCTGTTGATTGAATAGAATTGTATGTATTGTGCGATTTCAGAAATTTTGTTCATCAAAAGTATTACCGCCAATGTCCACTCCAATAAGCAGTAGCAGCGCCCTTAGGCCCCCCACCTCACAAGCCCCTACCTCACAAGCCTTAGCTCCTACTTCAAGAAATGAGCCGCTAACTGAAGAAAGGAATGAAGGGCAGAGTGAGCATGTAGAAGGTGAAAATGAGGAGGAAATGCCAAAAAAAGATCGTGGAGTAAAGAGAAAGCTGACTTCACCAGTTTGAGATGATATCGTAAGGAGGAAAATGAATGGAGCTTGGAAGGCCAAATGTCTCCATTGTGGCAAGCTTCTATCAGGTGAAACGAAAAATGGTACGTCTCATTTGTCTAGTCATTTGAAGTCTTGCATTTACAAAAAAAGAAAAGGTGGGAAAGTGCAGCCTAGTTTGAGGTTTGCAGCTAGTGACAAGGGGCAAGTTTTTGTTGAAAATTATGTCTTTTATCTAGAAATTGCAAGGAAAGCACTTTATTCGATGATTATCCTTCATGAGTATCCATTGTCTATAGTTGATCATGTTGGGTTTCGTAACTTTGTTAGTGCACTGTAACCTTTGTTCAAAATAATTACTCAAAACACGATTAGAAATGATATATTAGATTACTTTGAGGAAGAAAAAAAGAGAGCTCTCAATTACTTGCAAAAGAACCATGGTCGGGTTGCGATTACGACTCATCTTTGGACAACCGATAATAAAAAAAAAACGAGGATACATGGCAATCACTGATTATTTTGTTGATGAGTCTTGGAAGCTTAGAAGCACTATCTTGAGGTGATTTCCTAATTCATTCTTTCTCAAATTATCTCTGAATCTCTGATGCATTATTATGAACTTCCATTGTCTTATTTTGCAGCTTTGTATATGTGTCATGCCCTCATACTGCAGGGGCATCTAATCTTTTGTTGGGTGGGGAGGTTCTACACATGCGTTGTTGTGCACATATTCTCAACTTGATTGTGAGAGATGGATTAGAGGTCATAGCAAAGTCTATTGAAAATATTCGTGATAGTTGTGCTTATTGGATTGCTACACCAAAGAGGTATGAGAGATTTGAGAAAATTGCACAACAACCAAAGGTTGAATTGACTAAGACATTATGGCTTGATAGCAAAATTAGATGGAATTCAACCTATGACATGCTTAGTGTTGCTTTGCCATATAAGAAGGTTTTTATCGTTTGAAACAACTTGACAAGAACATTGTTTGTTGCCCAAGTATTAAAGATTGGAATTTTACTTCTTATGTTTGTGAAAGATTAAGTGTGTTTAATGAGCTCACTAAACTATTTTCTGGGATTAAGTATGTGACAGCCAATACTTTTTTCCCAAAAATATGTGAGGTGAAATAAAAAATGAATGCATGGTGTCAAAGTGAGATTGACATAATTCAAGAGATGTGTGATGCCATGATTACTAAATTTGATAAATATTGGAATGGGATTCATGATTTGATGGCTATTGCTATTATTCTTGATCCTCGAGATAAGCTTGATCTGTAGGAAGCGTGTTATATTTGTCTATTTGGTCATAATAATGTTGAGTCGCATGTTAATGAGAGTCAAAAGATGCTAGTTAGATTGATGGATCAATACCAATCTCAAAATGAAGAAGGGTGTGTGAGTGTGGCCTCTTCATCTGGTGTTGTTGGAAGTTTGAGCAACTCTTCTGAAGTGTTGACAATATTCAAAACACATACTGGAAGAAAGAAGAGTAATAGTGTTGTGAGATCAAAATGAGTTAGATCGTTATTTAGAATTGGAAAATTTGCTTTGTTTTGAAGAAAATTTTGATATACTTGGTTGGTAGAAGGTGACTGAAACACATTATCCTACACTTCACCTCATAGCTTGTGATATTTTTGCTATCCCAATAACCACAGTGGCCTCAGAATCAACTTTTAGCACTAGCGGAAGGATTTTAAGTGAACATCATAGCCGTCTCACACCAAAGTTATTAGAAGCATTAAGGTGTTGTCAATATTGGTTTCGAAACCAACTTGAAGGTAAATTTATAATTACTATTAATCTTAATTTTATGTAATGTTCAATTGCTAATGTAAATAATTGTTTGTTTCATCCGTCAAGGAAAGAATGAAAGTTTTTTGACATGTCTTAAAGATGAAGAAGAAGAGTTGAAGGAAAATTGCTCTATTTCAACCGTTGAGTTGGTATAATATAACTTTATTATTTTTAAATTTGAACTTTGAATTTTAGTTGATGAATTTAGATATCGGGTATGGATTTGAACTTTGTGGATTTGTTTTATAACTTTATGTTTTATCGATTTGAAATTTGATGGAATATGTGGATTTGTATATTGTGTTTTGTGGTTAATTTTTTATTTGTGTTAAATTATCATTTATTTGATTAAAGTCTGGTTCGCGGGTGGCGGGTACCCAACGGATGGCGGGTTGGTGGATACCCGCGGGTGGCGGGTTGACGGATATTCGTGGGTGGCGAGTATGGGTGGAGAAAGAAATCCATCAAGGGTGGCGGGTACGGGTGGCGCTCGCGTGCACGGGCATGGATATCCACTATCCGTGCCCGCCGTATTCGATTGTCATCCCTACTGCAGAGAGTGGTTTGGTTGCAGTTCATGCTCCGATTCATGCAGGAAAGATCTGGTCTGCCCAAGGTTGCTTCTAAAGATAGTTAACCTTTGAAGTAATCTGATCTCTGTTTTCCAAAAAAAAATTGCTATATTGGAGTCTGGACCATTTGCAGTTCTTATTTCGTTTGATTCCATACAATTGTTTGACTTTGATTTCGTGAAGTCATGCGATGTAAACTTTTTGAACTCTTTGCTACTTGTGGTGTGTCTTATGCATTTTGTATCCTACATTGATCGTGATCTTATCATGGAGAAGTTCTTTTCATTCATTGTTCTTTGATATGACGAATATTATATTATAGATGGAGCAATCCAAACTTATACTTTCCAGTTTGTACATCTACACACACTGACTATATGCATTTACTTACCTACCATTGTACTAAATGCTCTTAATTTTTTATAATTTTAACTCGCATACCATCTTTTTTCGCAGAGAGTTTATGATACGTCTACAAATAGGTCAGAAGTACAAGCAATCTCCCTCCTTCAATGCATCTTTCAATTCTAGAAGAGTAGTTCTTCTGTTCTCCGTTATGTGAGTCTCAACAATATTTTGTATTTTTAGCATAATATTTCTCTTTCAATGCTTATTATAGGGAGTTCAAAAAGATTCTCCAAGAAATGGTGGATGAAATGAGATCCATCAATTAGATTAAAATGGACACACACACACACACACACACAAATGAAGCTAAATAGCCTTCAATTTTGCTGACGTATAGGTGTTAGGAACCTAACTGATAAAAAATAGCAGTGCGGGCTGACCAACTACCGTGGAAAGCTAGGGTAGAATATGATATAGAGACATACTATTGAAGAAAATTTAAGGCACAATTTGGCGGGATTTTGTTCTAGTCTTTAATGGAATAGAGATGTGACCAACCAGCTAAGATTATGTGGATGTGGTGTGATGGTCCCGGTAATGAGTTAACTTGTGTATGAGGGAGGGGGGAATACACCAGTAAGGATTTTAAAAAACTTTTTCTAACTTTTACTCAGTTAGTTCAACAACTGTAAAACTCAGTTGGGGCAGTCGCTCAGTTGAGATGCAATTGACTTCTTGGACTAAGGGTCAATTGTATCACTCGAACTGAGGTTTTACAGAGTGTGTGCGGAAGTTGGTGAAAATTGTATTCTCGTTACTTTAACTGAAATTCCTTTTGGCGAAGGTCAGTTCGCAAAGTCTTAGAGCAGTTCTAGGGAAACTTGTTGTATGCAGTTAGCTAGGTTAGTCAAACTGAATGCAATAAAGAAAGCGTAAAGACACAAGTGTTTTTACGTGGTTTGGAGAAGACCTCATACGTCCACGACCAACTTTTCGAGTTGCTAATCCACTAGAAAAATTTATGCGTACTTCCCAACATTGAGTTGGTTTACGGGCACCAAAAAGTCTGAACAGTTGGTTTGCGGGTACAAACAACACCTACAGTTCTATTTCGGGCATCGTGATTACGGGTTCACAAATTACCTAGATCTTTGATTGCGGGTTCAAAGACACCTAAGGAATGGGGGTTGTGGTGTTTTTCCAACTAATAACCTTCTACACAAGAAGTGGAGGTTTTCTACTCTAAGATTTAGAGATTCTAACTATTACAGTGAGTTTACTTAGATACAAGCAATGGAGCTAATTTCTAGACTCGATCAAAGAATAATTTCTTGAGAGGATAGAAGGAAGCTCTGTCACAAAGCATGGCTCCTTACCTAATCTCTGCAAACTTTTCATAAATGGTAACTGCGAGCTTTGCTTTATGCTCTTCGCTGTCAGTTCATAAATAGAAAGTTCCAGTCTGTCTTGTACTTGGGAGCATATTTGAATTTCGAATTCAAGTCCATCATTTTCTTCAGTCTTCCAAGTCTTCTTCTTCACTTCTAGACTTGTGACTTCAACAATTCTGAACATGCACGACTGCGTGGCTCAGTTCTGGAGTCAGCTGAGGTAACTCTGACTTGATCCGAAATGCGTCGATCTTCAGTTGTCTTCTTCAATTTGATCCTGTAAAGATAAAATCCTTACGCTCAAACAGTGAGCTCTAGCTAAAGACTAATCGAAGACAAATCTACTCAATTGGGGTCAGTTACATTTTGGTATAAATCAAAATCTTACTAATTTTCCCAACATGGTGCATGTCAATGAGCATATAGTCCTGAGTTTGATATCACACCCCTAAACTATGATATATTGATATCTTACTCTTCAAGAGAATTATAATTTCATAGCAACTGGAAACTCACTAGAAGACTAATGAAGAAAATAGTGATATGATGCAGTTTCTATAGAAGAACCTACTTAGTTAATCCTATCAGGATATCAGTCCGTGTTATTCATCTTTTTCTATGTTATTTTCCTAATCATTATGTGTGTTAGCCTAAGGAACTTTAGAAGATACACCATTCTTTGGATTGCATGCTCTTCTATTTGCTCTCTTATTTAAGATGCTTGATAATATCTCCCATTCTAAAATAATGTTTTCCTTCTCAGGTCTAGCATGGGAACGATAATTCTAATATATCTGACACAGAGAGTGAAACAGATCAATGATGGGAATATCTGCTTGTACATGCTATCTTGTTGTAACCTTCTGTGCAACAATTACATGAGGAAGTCAAGATTTTTTATTAGGTTTTAATCGTCCTGGTTCCACAGTTTAAGAGTATAGAATTCTCATAAATGTACATTGACTGAATCTAGAATTGCACTTTGTACAAACCTTAGCAGTTTTTTTCTTGATTTATACAGTAGCAATACAATTGTGTCTCTTCAAATGTAGCAACACAAGTTAACTGATATTTGGTGTTGATGAGCTCTAGGCTATCTATCTGCTCGGAACTTGGAACATGCGTATTTGGTAGATTTCATATGTTGGTTTTAACATTCACTCCATGAAACCTATTTATTGTTAAAAAGGTTTAGTTTTCTAAGCTATTTTCGTATGTAGGATCTTCACTTATATGTGAATTTAAGTGTTTGGTTTCGTTTTACGCCACGGTACAACCAATATCTATAAACCTGTTTCATCTCTGCCCAAAGTGTAAGCCAATCTGTCTGCTAAAAACCTGCTGCAGAACTCTTTCATCAATGAGAATTACCTAGACAATAAAGTTAGCCTCAACACTAGACATTGAAGAGTTCCAATGCATTAGACCTAACTTTCTCCATTTTCAGTTTCATCCTAGCATGCACAGCCTCCTCCTTGCTGCTCGTTCTGGTTCCCGTTTGAGGTTGGCTTCAAGTTCACGTCGACCATATCCTCGTGTTTTGCAGACGAAAGGGCCTCCATCCCCGGCAGTGCTGCAGCTATCTTCCGGAATAGTGGCTGCAACAAAAATCCAATTAAGGTAAATTCGTGAAAACTTCTTCCTGAAAGCATCCCTTTTCAGTTTGATCTTAGTTATAACTTCATATGTAAACATATGACTTAGTTGCTTTGAATTTTTATGCGTCTTTAATGCACAAAGTATGTTACGAAACACGGGATTGAAACTAGATAAGAATTTCTGCAAGTTCGATGATGGTATAGTAGAGTGAGTGATACTTTATGTGTCTATATAACACGCAATATGATATGATACACGAGACTAAACTTGATACGGACTTGTGGAAGTCGGATGATGGGTTAGTAAAGGGAGACTTTATGTGTCCTTATAGCATGAAGTATGATATGAAACACGTAATTGAAAGCTAGATACAAACGTGTGGAAGTTCAATGATGGGTAGTAGAGGAAGATTTTAAGACATTGTTACCTTTATATTGAAACCAGCTTTAGCACTAGTTTCTACGAACATGACACCAAATTCACGAGCCTTAATATCTCCTTCTTCAATAGAAACTTGCCTGCACAAACACATTATAAAACAGATTCCTAAGTGTAAAATTAGATAATTTAACATCTTCATTTGCTTACCGTTTATCAACAAGATCAGTTTTATTTCCGACAAGAACGATGATAACATCACCACCACGTTCTGTTCTTACTTCCTCAATCCACTTTGAAGTGTTCAAAAATGACTGTCTATCTGCAATAGCAACAATTATTAAAACATAAAATTTGGGACAAATAGAAAGGAAGTATACTAGATCTTGATTATGATCGAGGAATGCTTACTAGCAACATCGTAGGCAATCACTGCCACAGAAGAATCTCTAATGTAGCTCGGAATTAGACTTCTAAATCTTTCTTGTCCGGCAGTATCCCTGTCTCCAAAGGGGTACTTTAGTAACTTGCACATCTCTCATAATTGAGTTCTTAAATTTCTATGTAGTTCCATTGAAGACACCAAATATAGTGTTTATTGTATTTTTTTAGCTCTTATTTGATTTATTGTGAAAACCTGACCACAGATGAATGTTTAACCTTGTTGTAAGTCAAATTTATTAGTTTAATAACAATATCATATGACAACTCCAAGAAAAATGTCACATAGCGGCTGAGTTGCATGAAATTCTTTGCATATTTCATGAAATTACACAACATGATCTAGTATATATATAATAATACAATATGTAGTTTGCTCAATCTGTGTGCAAAAAGGGGGAAGTTGTTACCAAAGCTGCAAGCGAACCGTTCGATCTTCTAGGTACATTGTTTTGGACAAGAAATCTATGCCAATTGTAGCCTGCATAATTCACAATAGGGTTAAAAACAATTATAGGAATCTGCAACAATTTTGCAAAAAATTGTCTAAAGGTTGGTGCATGATTTCTTTTTCCTTTGTGCCTTTGTGATATTCCAAGAAAAATTAAAATATTAGGGAGAATCTGTGAAAATGATATTTATATAGATTTTTTATCTTCCCCTACCATATATATATCAAATCTCTCAATCAAAGAATGCGATTTGAATCCGTACATGCATACATACATATTTACATATAATGATCAAAATCCATAATTGGTAAAGAATTAAAAGAAAATAAAGATTAGTGTATACACCTGATAGGTTGTGTCGAATTTATCGTACATGAAGCGGGTGATTATGCTGGTTTTTCCGACAGATTGATCCCCCAGAAACACCAATTTGTATTTTGCTAATGGTGACACCACCGCCGCCATTCTCTCTCTCTCTCTCTCTCTCTCTCTCTCTCTACGAAATACCAATATGCATGTATTGTTTGATGAAAACGATGAAGATGGTGATGAATACAAGATCTGGATCAAGATCGAGAAATTTAAGGAAAGACAACGTAGGAAGGATGGATGAATGGTCTGAGTTTTGTGAACAATTAAGTTTATATATATATGGTGCGTAAATGGTGGTTAAAGTGAGCGTCTCGATCCCAATACAATGCTTTTCTAAAGGGCATTTCATTCATTTATTTATTTCACCACTATTCATTTATATAAGTTTTGCAAATTAATTATATCATTTTTTACATATACTTTTTAAAATAAACTATTATTTCGGCCTACAACAATACATTTGTATCACCTTCTCAACAGACAAAACTCTGCAGCCCCTAATTTTCACTTTCAATTCAGTTCAAACTTTTAATTAGCTGATTTTGAAATATCTTGCAATATATAATAGTTATGTTTTATGTGTAACGTCTAAACAAAATGAAATGCAAAATAAATAAGTTTTGAATAGAGATTTAATGAGATGGAGTAGATGAATCGAAATGGGTTTTTCTAGGGGTGAAATTGTACATGTGTTATTATTATTATTATTATTATTATTATTATTATTATTATTATTATTATTATTATTATTATTATTATTATTATTATTATTATTATTATTATTATTATTTTAAATGAGAGGCTAAAGTGAGTAAAATGGGAGCTATAAATATAATTACCCTATATATTCCACATCACATTACTTTTATTATATGCTCAAATATTTCAACAAAAGTGCATCTAGCGAACATGATATGCAAACTAACATTTGGATTTTTTTTAACTAGCGTATAATTCGTCGAAAATCGACGGAAAATTATAAAAATTAATAAAATTATTAAATAGTACTAATATGTGATAGATTAAAAAAAATATTATTTGTTAATTATTTTAGATGAGAAAATACATATTGATTCTAAATATTTATAGGTTTTTCAATAGGTGAAGTTTCATTGAGAAACGAATGTGGAACACAAGATTTTAGTATAAATATTTAAAATCTAATATTTTACATTTAAAAATTTAAAAATTTGAGAATTTAAAGAAATATGAATGGAAGAATATAAGAGGTGCCACGTAGAATTTTTTCAAAGCAAGAATCGTTTTCCTTTTAGTAATATAATATAATGATGATGATATCGCAAGTGGTATACTTATAATTACAATGAATATATATATAAATTACATAAAAGATACTTGCTCTGAAATGTTTTGCCAATCATAAGTAAAATTTCGAACTTGATCACTCAAATAGTCATAATCCGTAGTTGCACACAGACTGCCAAAGAGATGAGAGAGAGAGAGAAGAGAATGCAACTGCAAGTTTCGCTGGTCAA
Organism: Schizonepeta tenuifolia; assembly: GCA_029490685.1. Classification (NCBI taxonomy): domain Eukaryota; kingdom Viridiplantae; phylum Streptophyta; class Magnoliopsida; order Lamiales; family Lamiaceae; genus Schizonepeta; species Schizonepeta tenuifolia. The sequence continues at coordinate 21,155,202 of CM055958.1, forward strand.
TTCAAAAGAAAATGGACAAACACAAACATACATGACTGCACGAATACCCGGATCCAAACACAATCAAATACGACTGTAATAACTATGCCAGCAGATTTAGGTTCCAATGCAGATATAGGTATACGACGGTCCCACACGAGTTTGTTTCTATTTCTAGGATGTTAAAATCACCATAATTAGCAGAACACTAATACCAGAATGCGTTAAGCCACACACCAATCTACTGGTCTAGTTTGATGAGACATTGGTTAAATATGAATAAGACTTGTCACAAGCAACATTCCTTATGTCCATCCAGACATAATTTTATCCCACCTCAGTCAAAAATCTGACTGACACTGAATCTGAAAGAGATGTTCATGTTCTAAGACCACTTCAACAACCTCCTTAATTGCACCACCTCCCTTCAGCCACAAACTCCCTTCTCACTCTTCACCCCACTCCTTCACTTACCCCCTTAAGAAACACGAATGACAAACTCATATCATCATAACCAGTTAGCAGCAACCAAAAGGAGATGGACAAGATGACGTTCTCTATCGAGCAGGAGCAGCAACGGAGCCCAGCAAACGATTCTGATGGAGCAGAGGATCAACGGATAGTTGTTCCGTCCAAATTCCTTGCACCAGACGGTTTTGAGAAGAAAGAACATTCATGGTAACAACTCTATGACCCATTATTCCTATTAGACACAGACACAGACGGTTCTGTACCATTCTAGCCTTCCCCGTATCGCTGTTCAACATTTTCAATCATGGCTCTAACTCCATTCAGCGCTCCACATGGTTGTATCTGTGCAGGTCTGCAATGTCTCAGATTCCAACAGATCTGTCAATTCAAGTGCAAGAAATCACCTTCTACGTTCACCAGGTATTCACACGGAGAGCATATTTCAATCTACATAAATTTACACACAACACATACTGAAAGCATGCTCAAGCAGGTTTCTAGATTCTCATGATAACAGTAAAGCGAATATAGTAATTGCAAGTAATGAATGTGAAAAATTATGATTCTTCGCATATGCAACTTGATTATATCAGCAAGCATGAAAATGTTATGTGAAATTAAGCTTTCTTGATTGAGTTTTACCTCACCAATGCCTTCCTGAAACAGTATCCACTGATTTCCAAGTGTGGCTACTTCCGAAGAGTAGAACTCCAGCCTCCAAAATCAGCTGCATGCTGCAACATCAAGCTTGAGAACTTTCCAGGTGGTGCTGAAACATTTGAAATCACATTGAAGTTTTGTTACGGTCTCCCTATAAGCTTGAATGTAAGTAATGTTGCAGCCCTAAGATGTGCATCCGAGTTTCTTGAAATGACAGAAGCGCTGGAAGACGGGAACCTGATCTCCAAGACTGAAGCTTTCTTTACATTTGTAGTCCTCTCTTCATGGGGAGACTCCATCACTGTACTCAAATCATGCGAAACACTATACCCATGGACCGAGAACCTCCAAATTGTTCGAAGATGTTGTGATACAATAGCTTGGAAGGTTTCTAGAGAAACTTCAACAATAGGAGGGATAGTAAATGGAGAGAAGTGGTGGTTCAATGATGTGAGCACTCTTCGAATTGATTATTTTACGAGGATTATAACAGGACTCAAGGCAAAAGGGATGAAACCTGAAATTATAGGTTCATGCATCATGCAATATGAGGAAAACTGGTTGCCGAGCATAGAGTCTGAGAAGGAACCAACTGGGAGCATTTCTGGAAGACGTGAAATGCAATGGAAAATTACTAGTGGAAGTGGAAGAACGCATGACGGGGACATTGGACCAACAAAGGAGCAACGGTTGATTGTAGAGAGCCTAGTGAGCTTACTGCCTCCCGAGAAGGAAGCAGTTCCTTGTAAGTTCCTTCTAAAGATGTTAAAGATGGGATTACTATACTCAGCATCCCCAGCTATAGTCTCAGAGCTTGAAAAAAGAGTTGGTTTGGTATTAGAAAGTGCAGATGTGAACGATCTTCTTATACCCAGTTATGCAGTAGGTGATCAAGGAAAGCGGCTAAAGTAAGTTGCTGCCCTCTCTAAATCTTATTAACTTTCAAATATGATAGTCTAAACAGATGCTCTAAAGACTTAACATCTTGCCCTATTCATTGAGTTGGTACAGTTCTACTGAAGAAAATCCTATGCATAACACAGAGGTTGTACAAAGAATTTTGGAATATTTTCTGCTGTACGAACAACAGCAACAGCAACTGCAGCAGACTGGACCATTGGCTATAAGTAAACTTCTAGACAGCTACCTAGCAGAAATTGCAAGAGACCCTAATCTTCCAGCTACCAATTTTCTGTTTTTAGCTCAGTCATTGCCTGAAAATGCTCGGACGAGTGATGATGGCCTCTACAGAGCCATTGACACCTATCTCAAGGTTATCTACAATAAATTCCTCCCTCTTATATCTACAGTTCATCAAAGAAACTGATAATCAATTTTTTTTCTTATAGACTCATCCATTACTAACAGATCACGAACGGAGGCGGCTGTGCAAAGTCATGAATTGTGGGAAGCTTTCACTAGATGCATGTTCACATGCAGCACAAAATGATAGATTGCCACTAAGAACAATGATTGAGGTAATTTTACATAACTGACTTAAGCAACAAAAATTGAGCTAAGTATATACGGAATCATATCAGCTATAACATATGAATCATACCACCAGCCATCAGGAGTAGATGATATATGTAAGTAAAAAGGAACCAACAAATTAGGCAACATGTGTGACAAGACAATTTAGGCTTCAAATATGAATATAAAATAAGATCCATGAGTAGGACATATATTAAATAATAAGTATTGAACTCTCAGTTTTGTCAGCTATGCGTATTGCAGCCAAATACTATAAGTCTACTAGCCATGCATTTGCACCTCAATCTTTACATCCACAAGAAAAATTATAAAATGAGTGTATTGCACCCTATAAATAATAAACAGTAATTCTGACATACAATGAAATGGTACTCAGGTCTTATTCTCAGAGCAAATGAAAATAAGAGCTGCAATACAACAAAATGATCAGATAGAAATTGCAGACAAATCGGATCAGGAAAGTAATACTTCATCAACGAGCAAAGAAGTCAAAGCCCTCAAAGAAGAACTTGAGAAAGTAAAAGTGCAAATGGCTGAGGTGCAAAGAGATTACTCAGAGTTGCAACAAGTATATAAAAAGAAAAAAACCAAGCAGAGGAAATCATCAGGTTGGACAGTTGGGTGGCAGAAAATCAGAAAGTCTTCTCTTTTCAATTTAAAATCAGAAGGGGAAGAAACTGACGAGAGCCAAAACAGACCAAACCAAAGTCGCAGAACTGGCTTTCTCCGCAGGCAATCAATATCCTGAGGATATCGATCATATTCTCTCAACACCTTCAAAAGAACTCAATACTAGATATGGCAATGTCATTTATAGCAAACTCGGTTTAATTACATTCACTAGATAGTGCCATTTAACTTTTTTCTGCGATTCCACTAGTGATGAGAAATTTGTCAAGTTCCCAGAAATTGTATACTATAATGATTTAAAGAGCAAAGCAAGATACTTTCATTGTTTCATGTTCAACTTAAATTTACCTAATCTCCAATTGTTTCGTTCTCCAAATATGTTTTATACATAGCATGCATCAGATCCTAGACTTCTACCCAAGACAAAAGTTATCCGAATCATGATTCCGAATCATGATTGTTTGTTGTATGTAGGTTAATATGCAGTAAAGAGTAAAATCAATCTGACGAAGCAGGAAGCACTTACATAATCCTAACACTACATATCCAAAAAATTAAATCAAGCATAGCATCCAAACTAAACAGGTGAAAACCAGAAACGAAAATAACATACTTTTCATTTTGGAAAAATGCAGAAGGTGAAAGCATTCTCAACCCCGCAAAACGCTTCAGAGGATAAGATAAACTATACTGGCTCGGTAAAAATCCATATGGTACTGATGCTTGTTCATATATTCAAAATATTTCATTATAGGACACGTTCTTAGCAAGTTGAGTGATCACCACCAAACAAGGCTACCAATAACAATTAACAATAAACCAGAGGGAAAAATCAGAGGCCCGCAAATTTAAGATTGAAAGGCAATCACTATCACGAACTGAAACTTATTTCAAGTATACTATTACATATCAAAACATAGTTCCAGAAGTTCATATTCGTCGGAAACACGGAAACGAAGGAAAACAAAAGCAGAAACCTTACTTGGCAATTCAATCCAGCAAAATTATAAACTTCCATAGACTAGTACAATAAGCCTTGTGCCACATTGTGCCAAAGACTAGAATCATACTATATTTGCAATATACTAAACCACTAAAGCAATAAAAACCCTTTTACCTCCCAAAAGAGCGCATGCTGCTCCAGGGAAACTTTGCCTGAGCTCCGGCGGCCGGCTTCTTCTCGCCGCCCCTACTCCGCTGCCCGAAGGTACGTCCCTCGGGCGTCTTATGCCTGCGATTATCCCGCGCAGAATCGAGCCAATGCGACGTCTTCACAACCTCCGGGTCTTCAACAATGGAAGATTTCGACTTCTTGCTCGTCCTGTTCCTCTTCTCCTCCTCAATCACCGGTATAGGAAATAGCTCCGGGTTCATCGACAATGGGCTTCGGAGTGTGACATAAGCCTTCTTGTAATCGGGCCTCGACAGCAATGTGCCACCGTATTTCTTCTTCTTGCCCGCCATGTTTAGCGTCTGTACCTTCTCCACCTCGAATCCGTACAGCGATTCCAGAACCCTCTTTATCTCGATCTGCATAATTGACAGAAATCAGAAAAATAAAAGGTTTTCTCAGCGTTGCTTGAGGTTCGAATTCGTTACCTTGGAAGCGGAGGGGATTGTTTTGAGCGCAATTTCGGTAATGTTGGAAAAAGATGTGGGCATGAGGAGCTTAATTGGAAGATTCGCGAAATGCACAACTCTTCTTCCAAGTCTGCTTCCCATTTTTTAGCTGAGAGGTTCTTGAGCAGAGTAGCTTAGGTTTTGCAGCAATGGCAGATTTCTGCTTCAAGATGGAGATGACCGAATGAAACTGAGTTGAGGTGGAAGGGTTTAAGATTGGGCTTGGGCTTTCTTATTTCATTTCATCTTTTATTTTATTGGGCCTCTCCTTCCAACTTAACAAAAACAACTTCTATAAACAATTCTTCCCTTTCCTCCAAAAAAAAAAAAAAACAAAAACAAAAACAAAAACAAAAAACAATTCTTCCCCTAAAAAAAAAAAACAAAAAAAAAAACAATTCTCTGCATTCTTAATTAAACATTCCGGTTTTCAAATAAAAAAGAAATTTATACATTCCGGCGTCCATTGTCTCTGCAGTACCGTCGCCGCCGCCATCTCCGCCTTCCCCGCCGGCCACCGGTCGTTCTATTCCGACATTTCTCTCTCTGTCCGCTCCCGTCACCCCCTCTAAGTTCTCTAGCTTCAAGGTGCTCCTTCTCAACCTAAATTTGCTTTATAATTGTGCTAAAGATATGAACGCAACTACTGGATGTTCTTATAATATGATTTTTGTGTTAGTTTTTCAGTTTCGATTAGACAAGTAGAATTTCTACAAAAAAAAATCGGATACTTCTTTTCATTGATAATCAGATTGATGAGTATTATTTTTATGATAAGTTACTGCATAAAAGTTTTATTTTGAGTAAATCCTAGGTTTACAGAGTATATGATGATGAATCTTTGATCAAATAAGAATGCTATGCACCAGTCTTTAAGCTTGAGTGGTTATGTGGCCATTGACATTCTTCACTGTTCACTTTTGCTTCAAAGTACACGATTCGAGATTGAAGGTGATAGTCGTACAAGTAATGCAGAGATTGTTCGAGTCAATTTGAGGAAGTAACTAAAAAGATCATCTCAAGAAACTTGAGGCAACAAGATCTGGCAAGCGAATTCTTTCAGCTATTTGTATAGAATTTCGCAGTTGTTTGTCTATACATATTGGCTGAAAGGGAAGTTATATTGATCAGACAGACAAGATGCCGCAAGTGAGGATTGTGGCTAGAAACTTTATGGATATGGTGGCATCCTTGCCTGCAGTGAAACTTGACAAGTTATATGAAAATTCATTCATATGTGAAGCCATCTTGAGGTTATGTTTTTAAGCATCATATTTGGTTGAATCTTGTTCCATTTGATATTTTTAGATTTTCAACAATATTATTTTGAGCTTCCATTTGTGCTATTCAAATATGTTTGATCGATGTCTATAGTGAACTTGATGTTGTCTAATTCTTTTAAAAGAAAAAGAGCACAGGGATAAGAGAGTGAGGTTACAAATTTTAGATTCAATAGAACCTTTTTCTGAAACATTTGATATTTCTATTATTTTCTTTCTAAACTCTACTGGTATGTTAGAAGAATCGAGCTTGTTTTGTGGATCCAAATCTTGTTTAAATTTTCTAATCATTGGATTCTCAAAGACTCTATTTCTCAACCAAATCTTGTTTAAATTTTCTAATCATTGGATTCTCAAAGACTCTATTTCTCAAGTAATACGTTTTCTGAATAATGCTGTTCCATGAGATATCCAAATTTGTTTGTAAACATTGTTCGTGTTCATGTCCAACTTTTCTGGAATACTTGGTTTGGTTAATGTAGTACTTTATGTTTCGGCTAATTGATTAGCAAACTAATGCCTTATTTTTCTAAAAGTAATAATGCCAAGAGATGTTTTATGTTGTTCTAACGATTAATAACTATCTGCATATTTGAAGGTTCTCGTAAGATTTGGTATACGTTGTGCAGAAGATATAAATAGATTTTGGTGTGATTAGCTCTATTCACTCCTTTATTAATATTTAGTTTTAATAGTTTTGCTGATTTTCACAGTTTATATTGATTTTTGCTAAAAAAAAAATCTCAGATCTTTGCCTCCATTAGCAAAGAAATATGTGCTGCAGCTTCTGTACATAGATGGACCGGTATCAGCAAAGTGGCTGGAAGAATGGGTTCTTGCTGACGGTGCCTCAAAGCACAAAGTCGCTATCGACAGGTTGATTCAGCTTAGAGTCCTCACTGAAACTGTTGAACGGTAATGTACATACATTATCATTGTCATTTTAAGTTTTATACTTCCCTACTTATATTCTAGCATCCTGATGTCTTGAATATTAATTTGGATTTCCACTTTTTCGGGTCTGTGTGGCAGGAAGAAAGAAGCTACTTACCTATTTAATCCACCATTTCAGCAGAATCTCCAGAAGCACATACTGCATGGGTAAGTTTAAACTATTAAACAAACTGACTTTGTTTATTGCTTATAAAAGTTGTGTGTCAAGTATCCTGAATATGTAAATAATATAACTTTTTCGATCCACAGTGGAGTGTCACCTAGGGAACCGATGCCTACAAACATCACCGTGAGGCTTCCTAGCGCAGAGGAATTAGATGCCTATGCTGTTGAACAGTGGGAGGTGTGGGTTTTTGTTTATGTCTTGACAGTTGTCTCTGTTGTCATGCACTAGTGCTCAGTGGATTATGTGGTAACTCACTGCTAAATTAGTATAATCTCCTTGATGGAATTCTTATTTGTTGTATTTATATGCTATTGAAAGTTTTGTTGAATGCATTACACCGGGAAGCCAACTCGTATAAAAATGAGTCTGTATCATATCCGGCTATTCTGCATTTTATGTAAATATATTGGCCACCCTTCTTATGACTTACAAAATTGTGGGGAATATCAGTGTTTTTTGCTGCACCTAATAAACTCAACGGAAGTGGAAAGGACGATGAACATAAGCTCTTCGATGATGAAAGTATTCCAGCGTGGCCTTCTGAGTCAAAAGTATAGTCTGCACCCAATTCTCACTGTTTCCATACAGTCTTTTGATTTTGCATCATCTTATATAAAACATTAGCATTGGGTTTCAGAGACGATAGGGATCCTGCGAAATTGACGGAGAGCGGCTTCCAATTTCTGGTATGAGCTTAATAGAATTAGCTCATGTGATTGCTTGGTGAAGCTGTAACTTACAAATGCCTGTAACAGCTGATGGACACGAATGCACAGCTTTGGTACATAATTAGAGAATATATAACTAACTGTGAGGTATGTGTATGTTCAGCTATCATTATATCCCCCCCCCCCCCACATGTTTTCTCTTATCCTGTGGTTTCTGTACTCCATTATCTTCTTTTTCGGATTCCAATATGTAGAAATTTAGTTAATAGTAGTCTCGGCCAAGTTGATTAAGAATGTACATTAAGAGAATTGTGAACCGAGTTAGTGCTCTCATGTTATATTGTTGAGGTAAAACAAGAATGTGGGCTGGATGATTTATCTGCCCTTCCATTTCCATGAAGTATTGAATCTCTTACACTACGAATACCAACAAACTTTGAGTTTGCCTCCAATCTTTTTATGAAATGCTGAGGCGGTGGAAATCTGGGAATAATATCCCAAGTTCTTTTTAGTTTGAAGTAATCTTTTGGTGATTCTTCTAGCATTTTAATTTTTTCATTGCATAATCATTTCTTCTAAGATTGGGTTTTATTTGAATATCATGTCGGTAACATTGTGCCCACCGGGTTTCCAGTAAAAATTTAATTGGATGCTATTTATTTTTGTAGGAGCAAGGTGTGGATACAGCTGACCTTATATCGTTCCTGCTGGAGCTCAGCTTTCATGTCATGGGCAAGGTATTAGATTAAGATTGTTTATGCTGGTTTTTAGCAATTATACTAGTGCTGTGGACATTTCCAATACTTCAAATCAAACCTATATATTTGTAAGAAAAGTAGCTTAAGTTAAATGCTAATTTCCTCGGATTATGTAAGGTGTTTTCTCCGGAAGCAATCAATTGATCTTCCAATTCACAACACGGGGAGATAAATGAGATAAAGATGCAGAAGGTTTAGCCTCCCATCATTCTGAATAAATGTTTTCTTTTGTAGGCATATAACCTAAACACTTTGTCAGATATACAGAAGACCATAGTAAAGGATCTCGTCGATTTGGGATTGGTAAAGCTCCAGCAGGTTGTACCTTGTTCTTACTCTATTGATTTTGGTCGCTTTGTCATCATTTAGCTTGCACTGATCTTCAGTAATTCTGCTTATGCAGGGCAGGAAAGAAAGTTGGTTTATTCCTACTAAATTAGCCACCAATCTCTCCATTAGTTTAGCAGATACGACAACCAGAAAACAGGTGTGTTTTCGAGGATTCAGTATCTAACTACTACTTTTCTCGTTGACTGACTTGCCTTATTTATACGATCGGCCATCTTTGAGTTGATATCTTGATATCATAATCTGGTTTCTTATTTTCTCTTTTTATTCCTCTCAAGTAACACAGATCACAAACTTACTTTACAATGTTGAAGTTTTCTATTAATTTTTCATTTTCCTTGCTCTATTTAAATTTTATCAGGGTTTTGTTGTCGTGGAAACAAACTTTCGGATGTATGCATACTCGACATCTAAATTGCACTGCGAGATCTTGCGCCTGTTTGCGAGGTATGGCATCACCTATCTTTCTTTTCTATTGATAAAGATGGCTAGCTTGCTCTTATTTGCATATCACGAGTGCGTTGCTCGTAGAATATTGTTTGAAATAATAAACCATCTTTGATCCATACTCAAATCAGTCCTTGCAAACTGTTGATTTTGTCACCTTCAATACGAAATTAATAGGCTTTGATTTACAGGGTGGAGTACCAGCTACCTAACCTTATTGTTGGCGCGATTAACAAAGAGAGCTTGTATAAAGCGTTTTTAAATGGCATTACTGCCGATCAGGCAAGTATCACCTTCTAATTTTTTTCAGATTTTATGTTAAAGTCATTCATATATGTCTTTCTTGCTTATGCTTGTTTATTTAATATGATTCAGACAAGTCTATAAAGTTCAGAGATTTTGATCATTGCTTGTTTTAGTTGAAAGTCATTGATCTGTACCAAATTTTTTGATTATTTGAGAATCTTGCGTGCCATCTTTGGAGATTATACCATCACTTCCTCTCATATCTTATGGCGAATGCAGATAGTATCCTTTCTTCAGCAGAATGCTCATCCTCGAGTGGCTGAGAAGATACCTACTGTACCAGAAAACGTCACTGATCAGGTTTTTGATTTTCTACACCTTCCTTGCTAAATATAGTACTATCATCTTATTCATGAATATTTTTAAAAATTGATTCTGCAAAGTTCATTCGTTAGCTTACTAGTATGGAGAAGTAACTAACACGTCCCCCCTCGATGTTGAACCAGATTAGGTTATGGGAAGCAGATCTGAATAGAGTAGAGATGGTACCTGCTCATCTTTATGATGAATTCCCATCAAGGGTATATAAACTTTTCGTAGTCAATTTTTCTGCACGAAAACCAACCGAGATCCTTGAACATTTGTTGTGGCTGACCACCTTCTTCTTCCAGGATGTCTTCGAGGCCGCCTGTGACTTTGCACGAGAGTACGGAGGTTTGCTGTGGGAGAACTCGAAGAAGATGCGCCTCGTGGTGAAGGGAGAAATCTTCGCGCAGATGAAAGAATTTCTTCGTAAGCAAAAGCAATAATAGCTTCTTTGCTCCGGTAAAATCAGCAACTCAAGTGTCGCTGAATAAATTACAAATTAATACCCAATCTTTTCAGAGAAGAAAGAAAAGAACAGCTTCAACTTTTTTTTGTTTGAGGAAAACAGCTTCAACATTATTAATACATGCTTCGTGCGATTTTGTTGTTCTAGACTTTGCAGCTCTATAAACTGGTGCAAGAACTGCACAATTTAACGAACTGCCGTTGAAATTAGTCTTGAAGTTTCGTTAGTAAAAAAGTAGTATTAAATAGCTTAACTAATTAACTTTTGTCTGTTTGTATTTTTTCCTGTAAACTTTCAATTTTTAATCTAGATACTCAAACTTTACATATATTGTGATTTTTTCACAATTCGTAAAATTTAGACAAGTCGAAGCTGTTTTGGCAGCGTGAGTCGTCCTTATTGATATAATCTAAATGTCGTTTTTTTATTAAAAGAGTTTATCTACTTAAAAATGACATTGGATTATATGTCTACATGGGCAATTTTGGCATCTACAACAGCTTTGATCTGGTCCTGTTTGAAAATTCGCAACATTATGTAAAGTTTTTGTATATAGGAAACACGGTTCTGCTCACCTACCCACCGTGTGCACCATTAACGTGTCCACCGTTGATAATACCACGTGGAATGGAAACGTTAACTATATAAATAATCATAGTAATTAGTTAATTTTCTATTAAATAAATTAATAACTTATAGAAACAATATCGTTTAATAACAATTTCTTCAATTCCTTATCACGTGGGACGACATCTACAGTTTTCATCTCCCACTTATTTTCATTTCATGACTTTAATTGATTCATATTAATAATGGAGTCCATCTTCCATTGAACATACTTATTTTGCCTCAAATATAAAAACAAAAAATATCATAAAATTCAAGATTATTGGATATGAGTCAAAATACTAAAAACTCACTACGCTTATCATTCTTGATTTTGAAAAAAATTTAAGAAATTTTCTCAAAAACTCATAATTATTTTGACCGACATATTGGAATAACATTAACTAATGGTAACTTGGGAGTGAAATTTATATCATCTTAATGATCTCCCTCCATTCCTACGTCAGTAAGTACTAGTAATATATGAGTATATTATTTATCACGAAGAATTATTTCATACAATAAATTGAAGCCAAAAATTAAAGTTATAAAAAGAAAAAGGAAGATGAAAAATGTGAAGACGTTCCTGGTGAATGTTGAAGACAAGGAATAAAAATTTACAGAAATTAATTAGATTCGTTACATATCTTTAGTAGATTTATGTTAGTTTATTTAGAGATAAATGATTGAGAGAATATATATGAATGTAGCACTTCTTAGATACTTTTTTAAAATTTTAGAATTCCTTATAAATTTTTAAAAATTTAGCACTTTATGCCTTTTTTACCCTCCTTTTATTTTTGTATTTCTCATCATATCCCCTCTTCTTTTTTTTTTCTCTCATATTCTTCACATCTTTCCCTTCCTCTTTATTTTCTCTTTTTCTCTCTTTCTGTCAAAAATCGCCACCGCCTCCTCCTCGCCGCCTTACCTTCGTCGCCGCCACCTCCAGTGGCGCTTCTCTCTCTCTCTCTCTCTCTCTGCCAGCCTTCCCACCGCCGCCTCCTCGCCGCAGCACCAACTACTAGCAAACCACCGCCGCCTCTCCATCGTCGCCTCTCGATCGCAGCCTCTGATCTCGTGTATCTTCGTCGCCGCTCTTGGGTCTTGGCTTTTCTCTCTCTCTCTCTCTCTTGCTCCGATCTCGTGTATCACTCTCTTGCAGCAGAAAATGTAAGATTTATAGATTTTGTTTGGAATTTGTCGATTCTTACATTGTGTTTGGTATTTGATTGGTTGTTTTTGGTATTTGATTGGTGGTCGACGATGGAACTTGGATCTGCTCATGGTGGCATCGTTCGCGACGGGCTGTGGGCGGAGATCTGGGCGACGGCTCCGGGATTTGCAGTGGGGCAGCGATGAAATCTGTAATTTTTTTAATTTTTTTAATTTTTTTTTTGTGATTGCACAACTACGTTTTTGGTACTAATCAAAATTTTGTTAGTGATCAAAATATGTTACTGAGCAGTTTTTTATTTTGGTACATTTGTTGTTGGGATATTTAGTAAAGTTTTAATTGATTCCAAAACCAACTGACCCCAACCGAGTAGATGTTGTCATATCCTAATGTTAGTATTTAGGCTAGCTGTTTGAGAAATGTTCATATTTATCTTTACAAGACTCCAGCTGAAGACGGCAACATGGCTATACTCGGATATAACTACAGATGGAAACTCGGATATGGAACATCAGTTGCAGGACTCAATCTGATAAATCAACAACATGAAGTTCAAGGCAGCTGAGGGTTCAACTGTTCCTCTTCAGAATGTCAGATAAAGGTAGCGATCAGATGGAACATCAGCTGAAGACCACTCGGATGAAGATCAAACGTCTCAACCGACTAACCAATGTTGAAAGACAAAGGTTGAAATTTGAATTTCAAATAGGAAGTCGCGTGAAGGTTTGACGTTCTATCATTACCTCATTTGGCCCAATACAAGGTTGTCTCAGAAGGAAAGCAGAAGTTCACAGTTGCCAAATCGGGAAAATCTGCAGAGATGAGAGACAAGCCATCGCTTTCACAGAACAGAGATCAACGGCTCTCCCAACGACTAGTTGATCCTTACCGCCTATAAATAGAGGCATTCATTCATTCATCAAGACAAGAGACAGAAGAGCGAAAGAACGACGTTATACTGCGCACAAGCTAAACTGCAATTATTCTCTTTCTAAGAACATCACCAGCTGAGAGTTCATAGAGAGTTAGAATCTGTCTTGGTGTTTTTGATCTCAGTTTGAGTCTTCATTTGTTCAAGCTTAGATCCTAGCTCACTTCTTTGTTAGAGCTAGTAGTTGGAAAACCCACCCTTATACACATCCCCTAAAAAGGTTGTTAGGATCCTGCTCTTCCCGAAATTGAGTAGAAAGGTTGATAAGTACCTACAAACTTATCTGTACGGTTGCAAAGCCCGCGTAAGCTTTGTGGTAGCTGTCCTAAAGAATTTGGACTGAGTTGTGTGGACTCACAACTCCCCGTGGACGTAGGAGTTATCTCCGAACCACGTAATTCCTTTATGCTTTTGTGTTTTCTGTTTAGTTACTTTCTGCATATCTAACTGTCCAACTAACCAGCACTCAAAACTGCATCTTTACATTTCAACTGATTTGGTTGTTGACCGACCTTGCATCTGAGCGTGAGTTGTTTTATACGAGTTGTTTTTGTATCCACCACATTCGGCACAGCACCACTCTTTCAGCTGAGTTTTCTTACTCAGTTGTGATTCCAGCTGAGTCTTCTTACTCAGTTGTGGTATTTTTCGGGGGTTGTTTTTAAGATTTCTTTCTGGTGTATCCCTCCCCCCCAATACACCAGAACTCGTATCGGGACCATCAAGTGGTATCAGAGCAGTGGTTCACAAGACCACTGTCTCTGTTTCACGAGGTGTGAATCAAGATGTTTTTCTTCAGTAGTCAACTGAATAGATCTTTTTCACGCTAGCGCATTTCTGCTTGCATTTGTCGTCTGTTTGTTGTGTGCAGATGGATGTTAAAGACAAGATTGTTGTCATGTTCTAGGTTGTGAACTATACATCCTGGAAAACTCGGATGAAGAAGATTCTACTGTCCAAGCATCATCGAATGCAACAAGTGATTACATCCGGACCGATCACCATCATGGAAAAAGTTATTCGCACTCCTACAAATCCCAATGATGGGGATGTAACTGAGGTGATAATCGAGAAGAAGCCAGAAGATTTTACTCCTGAGGAAGCAAAAGTGAGCCAGCTGGATATGTGGGCTCAGAGCACTATCATGTCCACAGTTGGACAAGACTATCTTCCATGGATAGAAGAGTGCAACACAGCTAAGGAAATGTGGGATATTTTGGCATCTCTTAGTGAAGGGAGTGACGAAACCAAGGAGAACATGCTTGTCAAGATATCATCCGAAGGATTCTCTATCCGACGAGGAAAGTATACTTTGAGAGAGATCAATCTCAAAGTATTACAAGCCCTACCAGCTGAGTGGGACACCTTCACCAACATTCATGAAAGCCGAGCTGATCTTGGAGAGATGGGAACGGACAGACTGTTCTCAATTCTGAAAGGAAACGAGTACAAGGTGAACCGACGAAGATCAACTCAGTCCTCGGTGCAGACGAGTCGACATGAGAATGTTGGTTCCGGAACAAAGACAGTAGCACTTCGAGCCGACTATTCCAAGCCGCGAACATCAAGGGCAATAAGATCTGCGGACACAGCTTCGAAGGAGCCGAGCAGAGAAGAGCTGCAATAGAGTATTACCGCCTTGTCAAAGAAGCTGGCTGACATGGATACTCGGGGAAAATACAAGCGGTTCTAAAATCCAACCGAACTCGAGATAACTCAAAGCCTGTGAACAACGATTGCTTTGAATGCGGCAAAGAGGGACACTTTAAAGTTGATTGTCCAGATCTTTCGAAGAAAGATAGAGATGCGTTGAGGGCCAAGCAAAATGCAAAGAACAAGGCCATGGTTGCAGAAGAAGCAGCTAATGACATGGACATCTTCACCGACACTGAAGATGAGGACGAGCTGACTTCCACCAACAACGCTATCGGACAGGATCAATATCTCATGGCATTTGGAACCGACCAGGATGATGCTGAGGTACATTCTAGTCCAGTTAATTTAAATTCTTCCAATGCTACTAACATGCAGGAAACATTAGATAAAGAGTTGGAACCCTCTTGGGGTGACTTCCTAGAACTCAGTGAGGAATTGCGTCAGCAATCGGTTGAGTTTAAGAATCTTCAAGAAAAATTTACCAGACTTGAAGAATCCTTAACCGAAAAGGATGATCTGATCAAAAATCAAATCGAAGAGATTGATGATCTCAAAAGTCAACTGAATGTGGCCAACCAAACTAAGGCTCCAACCGATGAGGATTTGAAGGAGCAGATCGAGGAGCAGCATGAGCAGTTGAACAAGCAAGAGGCACAGATCGACCAGCTGATGAAGATGTCAGACGCACAGACCGAGCATATAGTTGTTCTTCTCAAGGATCTACAAACTGAGAAGGACAACCTGATAAAGCTATATCAATCATCCAAAATCATCGAGAATCTCATTAGTTACCGACGACAAATGGATGACGTGTCTGGACTCGGCTACGACATGGTTAAGGACACTGGAATTCCATCCGCAACCTTTATCAAGGCTGTGGATGTTACGGTTGCCAAACCAAATACTGATGAGTCTGCAACTCCCCAACTTAATCCAACCTTCACGTCACAGCAAGTACCTATAGTACAACCTGCTAAGGGAACTGCAACTGAGAAAGGAAAATGAGCTGTGGTTGGAGAACTGAAGAATCCATCGGTTGGGATAACAACCGAGGGGGAATGTTCCAGGACTCAGAAGAGGAACCAGAGACATCGGAGATACAATCAGAACCGACCTCAGAACCGACCTCAGAACCGACCTCAGAAGGGATGGAATCAACAGAACCGATAGGGATTCAACCATCAGAATCAACATCGGTTCCATCAACAGAACAACCAGAGGTTCCATCAGAGTCAACCAATGTGGAACAGTTCCAACAGCTGCGGATATTCATGCCAGAACATGAATCAACAACCAGGCATGAACAGCTGTCGTCGACAGCCAGAAAAACGGAATCAGACTCAGCCACAAAGATTCAAAAATGGCGTCCGACCTCATCGGCAAAACCAAAAGGGTTAGAAACGTCAACAAAACAGGGGGAACGCCTCTCCTCCTAAAGCCCACAATGGGAGAAATCAATCTCCTCCCAAGAAATAGAACGTCAATAATAACAAAGCTTAAGGATGACCGAGGTGTTGTTATAGTTGATGGAGAAGGAAAGATAATTTGGAATGACAAATCTATCCGAATCTACAGGGAAAAACGACCCACAGTTCAAGGGGGAACTGGTTCTAACCCTCTAAGACCCAACTAAAATTGGGGACCTAAGCGTGTTTCTCTGTGCAGGAGCAGGAGGAATAGCTGAGGAAGAATAAAGCATCACATACCATATGGGTGATGGACAGTGGATGCTCGAAACACATGACAAATCTGAGGGATTTGCTTGGAAGTTTCGTGGAGAAGGAATGACCATCTGTTACCTTTGGTGACAACTCAAAAGGTCACACCAAAGGCTACAGTACCCTTGAAACCAATCACGTGTCTATTTCCAATGTTTCATATGTTGATGGATTGAAGCATAACTTGCTCTCCATCAGCCAATTCTGTGATAATGGTTTCTCTGTCAAGTTTGTTGCGCAGGGTTGCAGGATCAAAAATGTCAGAACAAAGCAAGTTATATTGTTGGGAAATCGATCCCCAACCGGGAATGTCTACTATGCAGATTGGAATAGTAGTCCTCCTGAGACCTGTCTTTTATCGAAGAGCAGTTCAGATGTGAGCTGGCTGTGGTACAAAAGGCTCAACCATTTGAATTTCAAGACAATGAACCGCCTTGCGAGACAGGAACATGCAAAGTGTATTCCGAACCGTGTGTTTTTACCAACACATATCTGCAGTGCGTGTCAGCTGGGAAAGCTCGCTAGATCCTCCTTTCGGTTGAAAATGATTCCATCAACCGACCGAGTATTGCAGCTGATCCATATGGATCTCTTCGTGCCTATTAGTCCCAAGAGCATGAATGGTAACGAATATACACTTGTTGTTACTGATGATTTCTCTAGGTACACGTGGACCATTTTCATGCGTCACAATAGTGAAACCCGAGATGAGCTACCCAAGCTGATGGATCGGATATCTAACCAACAAGAGATGAAAATCATATCTATCTGATCAGACCGTGGAACCGAGTTCCTTAATGAAACCATCATCGAATACTGCGAGAAGCACGGAATCACTCATCAGACATCGGCTGCTCGTACTCCACAACAGAATGGAGTAGTCGAGCGAAGAAACCGAACGCTGAAGGATGCTGCTACATCCATGTTGACAAGCTCAGCCCTGCCAAAGAAATTTTGGGCCGAGGTAATCAACACAGCATGCTACACCCAGAATCGGTCTCTTCTGACCAAGCGGTTGGGAAAGACTCCATATGAACTATGGAGACGCAGGAAGTCTGATATTTCATATTTTCGTGTGTTTTGGTTCTAAGTGTTATATTCACAACAATGGGAAGACTCAGTTAAAAACTTTTGACGCCAAGGCTTCGAAGGGCATATTTCTCGAATATGCCGCTCGAATCAAGGCTTATAGAGTTTTTAACAACAGTTCTCGTGTTGTGGAGATAACACCTCATGTTAGTTTTGATGAATCTACTTTTGAGTGCAGGGAACATGCTAAAGGACAACAAGTAGATCCACATGTTCCACCAGCTCTCACCAGATCGCAGGTTCTAAGGCAGAAGAATCTGGCTGAACCATTGGTATGGGCAACCGAGGATGATGATCCTTGTTCCTCTGAAGATGAATGTGAGGACCCCAGCTCATCTCAAGGGGGAACTTCAGCTGATGTTACTCCAACTGCATCAGCATCTGAAGCCCAATCTAGCCCGGTTCAAGATATTATCCATGTTGAGGATCCAGACTCAACAGCAGATAAATCACCAGTTCTGAAGATCCTAGCATCTCCCACGGCTCAGGTTATCCCATCCTCGAAATCACGGAACCGCCACTGTTGGAAGAAGAAGGAAGATGCAACAAGAGATGGTATGAAGATCATTCCAAGGACAACATCATCGGAGATCCAGCCAAATGTGTGCGTACTAGGAGCAGAGTTGCAAATCCAGATTCAGCCGAGAAAGATTCCAGCACTTAAGCCCAATATGCTGAGGAGTTGGCAGTTCTTGAGGAGTTCGAGCAAGTCGGAGATGTTGCCATGATTTCATGTTTCGTAGCTGATGTGCCAAAGTCGAAGCATGTTATGGAAGCTCTCAACTGTGTTCATTGGACAACAGCCATGCAAGAAGAGCTGAATGAATTTCTACGCAACTGTGTATGGGAGTTGGTAGAAAGACCAAATGGTGTTAAAGTCATTGGATTAAAGTGGATTTTCAAGAACAAGAGAGATGCCATTGGATTCATCGTGAGAAACAAGGCAAGGTTGGTAGCTCAGGGATATTGCCAACAAGAAGGAATTGATTTCGAGGATTCATTCGCGCCTGTTGCAAGGTTGGAAGCCATCCGAATATTTCTAGCCTATGTCGCATTTCACAAATTCAAGGTTTATCAGATGGATGTGAAGTGTGCTTTCCTCAACGGTGATATTAAGGAAGATGTTTATGTTGAACAGCCTTCCGGTTTTGAGACTGGTGATGGAAGAGTGTATAAGTTGAAGAAAGCAATCTATGGATTGAAGCAAGCACCTAGAGCTTGGTATGACACTCTCTGTGGTTTTCTTCTGAACTCAGGGTTCAAACGAGGGTCAGTTGACAAAACACTGTTCACCATAAAAGTTGGAGAAGACATACTTGTTGTGCAAATCTATGTCGACGACATCATATTCGCTTCCAAGTCAGAGGAGCTGTGCGAGAAATTCTCAACTCTCATGAAGGAGAAATTCGAGATGTCGATGATGGGTGAGATGAATTATTTTCTTGGGCTACAAGTGAAGCAGTCACCAAAAGGGATTTTTATTAATCAGTCCAAATATACAAAGAAGCTCATCGCAAAGTTCGGTTTGCAGACAAGTAAAACCACAAGGATCCCGATGAATACTAACTGGAAGATTGAGCCCGGATCTGAGAGAAAACCCGTGGATGCCAGTAAGTATAGAGGGATTATTGGTTCTTTGCTATATCTAACCGCCAGTTGGCCAGATATATCTTACGCGGTTGGAGTGTGTGCTCGGTTCCAAGTTCAGCCGAGGGAAGCACACATGTTGGCAGCAAAGAACATCATTAAGTATCTAAAGGGTACTGTTAATGTTGGGTTGTAGTACCCAACTGACGACAATATCCAACTGACCGGATACTCAGATGCGGATCTAGTCGGAGATCAGTTGGACAGGAAGTCCACATCTGGACACTGTCAGTTCATGGGAAGCAAGCTAGTTTCATGGTTTTCCAAGAAACAAGTATGTGTTGCCACTTCTACAACCGAGTCAGAGTATATGACTGCTGGTAGTTGTTGCATGCAAGTGTTGTGGCTCAAGCAACAGCTGAGAGATTATGAAGTAGCAATTGGACAGGTTCCCATCCATTGTGATAGCTCAAGTGCCATTGCTATCTCTTTGAATCCTGTTCACCATTCTCGGACGAAGCACATTGACATCCGACATCATTTTATCCGAGATCATATTGAGAAGAAAGATGTATCTGTGGAGAAGATTCCAACTGAGATTCAAAGAGCCGATATCTTCACCAAACCTCTAGCCGAAGCACGATTCAAGATGTTATGTGATCTCCTTGGATTGTTGGATCCATCAGATGAGGAATCAGCCGAGGTGAAGAGATAGATATCCATCTGAGGGGGAAGCTCAGATGAAGGGGGAATCTCAGATACGGATCGCCATCCGAAGACATCAGACGTCAACTGAACAGACGAACTCGAGTCAGCTGATGGCATGCCGCAACATTGGAACACAGCTGATTCCGACATCAGCTGGCAGGTATCAATTATGTCTGTAGGTGTTTAGGTCTTAAATGTGAATGTTTGAAATAAATTCAAACATTCCTGAGCATGTCAGATAGATTAAATAGCCATCATAGCGCATTTAATGTAAAGTACGGCTGAACATCAATAGCTTTACTTTATAGTGTGAGTGGGCTGACACAAAAACAGTTCACCTTCTCACGCGCGCGTATTGGAACTCGGAATGTGACGTCAGTCAGAGTTAGTCAACAGTCGCGAGATCTCAGCCGTTGATGGATTCGTGCCATTCAATCTTGGCCATCTATTTCAAACGACCCACAAACCTATAAAAGGCGGAAAATCAGGAAGTGATTTCTTACCTTCTATATTTGTGTTTATCTGAGTAACTGTTCACCTTCGTCTCTGATTCTGTATCACCATTTTCGGCTAAGTTCTTCTTTTCTTCTCTCTATATATAAACTTCACTGGAATACAAAATAGCACCGAAAGCTTCATCGCAAGGAAAGAAGATGGCATCATCAGGACCAGCACTTGTCCCTTTGACGTACGAGGAATCTTATGATATGATGATATCCAGAATCCACTTTGAGCAGATTCTGTCAAAAGAAGCACTGGACTCACCGGTGTTATCCCCTCTCGCCGATCTTCTCAAGGATAATCGTCTTCTTGAGTGGGCAACGCTCTTTCCCACCCACTTACTCAGGAGACAGGTCGGAGAATTTTACATGAACCTGAAACACGAAGAGGGAGTAGGCCTCGTTTCAGAAATCTCATGTCGACAGCGCGACGTCCCTGCCAGAACTATCCGCCGTGTCACCTTCTTCCTACCGGTTTCCGAGATGCTAAGCTCCATCATTCCACCGAATCTGACTGCCACGGACACCGTCGAGAACATCTCAGATGCAGATGCAGATCTAATTCTTGAGAATGCTCTTATCACCCCAGAAAGATTGAGGAGCAACCTGCAACAAATAAAGTTGAAACCCGAGCATCGACTTCTGTTCGATGTTATATCCAAGGTTATCTTTGGATAAAGCGGAGCTTTGGGAGATATCAGCCGACCCAAGCTTAAGCAGCAGATAGCTTTGGAGCACAAGCACAAGATCAACTGGTTCCAGTACTTCGCACACCAGTTGACAATGGAGAAGCAGAAGATTTCAGAAACTACAAATGATTCCGGGGCAAAACTGTTGAGTGTTAAGGGAACCCTCAATTTTGGAGTCAAAATCTCTGCCCTGATACTTCTCGCCACGAAGGATCAGAACATGGTGTGGGAAGACTGTGAGGAGACACCAGTTAAAAGGCAGATGTTGTTCCCAACAGCCAAGAAAGCTCTTGATGTGATTCGAAGTGTCTACACTCCAAAAGACAAAAGGGAAGCTGTGAAATCAGCTATGGAGAAAGATACAGTTGAGGAGCAGATGGAATCTCAGCTGCCTCCAGCTGTCGGCCACTCTTCAAAATCGACAGCTGCACCACCGACTCAGAGATGAGCCAGATAAGGATAAAGAGGAAGAGCCGCTTAAGAAGAAATTGAAGGTTCGTATCAAACAGTCAGTTGCAAAACCAGCTGAGGAGGTACCATCTGAGTCGAGTCACTCAGTTGACGAGGCTGCTTTCGAAATTGTTCTTCGCATAAGTGGAACAAGGAAGGTGAGGTTTCCCCATCAAGATGGGATAGAAGGGCTGGAAACCGATCCGGAAGATGAGCCGAACATGTCCTCGGATGCAACTTCTTCATCCGAGGAATCCGAAGATGTTCTATCCTCCCCCACGGCAGGAACTGATGCCGTACAGCACAGAGAGGTTCTCACAACTGATCATCAGTCAGAAATTCCGAGCTCCCCACTCGATGCCAACATTACGACCTCTTCTTTGGCCAATGTTGAGGAAACTCTTGAACCCAATGTTGAGGAAACTCTTGAACCTATTCCCTATGAAAATCTCTCTTTCCCCAATTGACGAAGAAGCTGATCGTCGAGCTGTCGCGCTGGAACATGAAGGCAAGTTGGTATATTGCTTTCAGAAGCTGATTGGTATGTTCCCCGAGGCACGCGACATGCCCACCTTTGCCACGCTCGGAACTGAGTTGTTGTATCAATTCAACATCATTTTCAACCATTGGTATGTCAAGGAAGATACCGTCCGGATACACAGCTGGAACCGGCTCAAGGCAGATGAGTCCCATCTGAGGGAATACTTCCAGTATACCAGCCTCGAGGTTGCGTACAACAACAAGATCGCACTACTGACTCACCGTCTGGATATCAGCAAGGCAGGAGGAAGAGACACAAGAGAGTTGACAGCAGATCGAGAATTTGTCACCTTCCTTGACAACATGCTGGCCAAGTCTGCAGAATTCGTGGATGATATTGACGCAGCTGCAGCAGCAGCAAAGCAGGAGGAAGAAGAACTTCAACAGTACCTGGCCAATCGTCAAGTCATGGTTGCTGTTGAACAGCCAGCACCATCTGATCAGCCAGCACCCTCCTCGGATGAAATATGCGAGCTGATCGCTGAGAGAGTCAATCAGCTGAGGAAGGAGATGATAGCCAATATCCAGCTCAACCGCGAAGAACAGCAGAGAATGATAGAAGCTCAGGATGAGAAACATAGGAAGCTGCTGGAAGAACATGATGCAATAAAGATGAAACTGGATGACTTCTCAACCTCCACCAGCAAAGACATCAATGACCTGAAGACAACAGTTTTTGGAATCAGATCAGACCTGAACGTGTTCAAGTCCATCTCAGAATCCAATCTTGCAAAATCTCAACAGACGCAAGACAAAGAATGGGATTCTCGGTTCGAACAAAAATGGGCTGAGTTCGTCGCTTTTCAAACAGAAGTCACTGAAACCTTCGCTGCGATGAAGAAAGCTGATCAAGAGCGTCGTGATAAGGAACTGGCGAAGAAGGTTGATGTGGAATGTGCTGTAGATGAACTCTTCAACCGGATCCAGCAGGCTGAACAAAACCTCACTTCTCTGGATGGCTCAGTCGCAAGCCTTATTGCTGATGCCAAAAAGGGGAAAGATAAGACGCAAGCTGAAGAAGGGATGACAGCCGGAAAGGAATCTCAGCTGAAGAAGACCGAGCTGAAGAAGACAGCTCCGAAGAAGCCAACCGACAAGAAACAAGAACAACTGAAATCTATTGTTGTCGGAGGAGAAGAAATGGCTAAGGACATGGAGCAGGCGAAGAAGTATGGAGTCTCCTACAACTCCATAGCCGAGATCGATGCTGAACTCGACGGTATTACAACCGAAGAGTGTATTGCTGCTGCTAAAGCTATGGATGTCCCGGAGAAGGATTACATGAATCCGGAATGGGTGAAGAGATTCGCGGCCAACCAAGCAACAAGAGTTAACAAGTTCGAGGAAGAGTTTGCTAAGGTTACCAATAACTTGGATAGAAATGTTGCCTCCCGAAGCCGACGACGCATTGAGAAACATCAAGTGAAGGCTGAAGCAAAAATGAAGCAGCAAAGATTGCCGGGAAAAATCAAGCTCCAGCGACGCTTCAAGCATGTTGATAAATGGATGCCGGAAGAATGGAATGATGATTGGGAATCATTCAAACAAGAATTTGTGAATGATTTCTACTACAGGAAGGTGTTCGCAACTGAGGATTCAAGAAGAGCATTCAAAGAAGCCCTAACCGAGCTTCACTCTGGGGATCCGGGCATGTTCAACCAGTTCAGACGAGCTATGATTGATGCAAAGCTGGACATGAATACCGTCCCTGTCCCTCAGAAGGTTACATATCTTCCTCCATTCATTCCAGATACAAGAAATCCTAACGGGCAGAAGATCGCAGATGAAGCCAGAAAAGTCTGTCAGGAACATGGAGTGGATATCTCGAAGGAATCAGATGCCAAGAGAGAAATTTTTGTCAGGATTTTCGGCAAGTATAGGTTGAAGTATTAGCCGAGATAGAGTTTTTGAGCCACTGATGTAATTGATTTCTATGCATATCTGTGTAAACACATCAGTTGTAATGAAAACTTTCATCATATATCCGATTCATCTTGACGTACAATTTTCCAGTTGTCCAAGCTCTGAATCACAAAGTTATTTTAATACCATGTTATAACTGTGCTAACCCTTTGATGTTTAACCTTATAGACTGTCTAGAATTTCAGCTGAGATTATAGATAGGTCAGTGGGGTTTAGATCAGTAGGGTTTTGGCATCATCAAAAAGGGGGAAATTGTTGGGAAATTTAGAAAAGTTTTGATTGATTCCAAAACCAACTGACCCCAACCGAGTAGATGTTGTCATATCCTAATGTTAGTATTTAGGCTAGCTGTTTGAGAAATGTTCATATTTATCTTTACAAGACTCCAGCTGAAGACGGCAACATGGCTATACTCGGATAGAACTACAGATAGATACTCGGATATGGAACATCAGTTGCAGGACTCAATCTGATAAATCAACAACATGAAGTTCAAGGCAGCTGAAGGTTCAACTGTTCCTCTTCAGAATGTCAGATGAAGGTAGCGATCAGATGGAACATCAACTGAAGACCACTCGGATGAAGATCAAACGTCTCAACCGACTAACCAATGTTGAAAGACAAAGGTTGAAATTTGAATTTCAAATAGGAAGTCGCGTGAAGGTTTGACGTTCTGTCATTACCTCATTTGGCCCAACACAAGGTTGTCTCAGAAGGAAAGCAGAAGTTCACAGTTGCCAAATCGGGAAAATCTGCAGAGATGAGAGACAAGCCATCGCTTTCATAGAACAGAGATCAACGGCTCTTCCAACGACTAGTTGATCCTCACCGCCTATAAATAGAGGCATTCATTCATTCATCAAGACAAGAGACAGAAGAGCGAAAGAACGACGTTATACTGCGCACAAGCTAAACTGCAATTATTCTCTTTCTAAGAACATCACCAGCTGAGAGTTCATAAAGAGTTAGAATCTGTCTTGGTGTTTTTTATCTCAGTTTGAGTCTTCATTTGTTCAAGCTTAGATCCTAGCTCACTTCTTTGTTAGAGCTAGTAGTTGGAAAACCCACCCTTATACACATCCCCTAAAAAGGTTGTTAGGATCCTGCTCTTCCCGAAATTGAGTAGAAAGGTTGATAAGTACCCGCAAACTTATCTGTACGGTTGCAAAGTCCGCGTAAGCTTTGTGGTAGCTGTCCTAAAGAATTTAGAATGAGTTGTGTGGACTCACAACTCCCCGTGGATGTAGGAGTTATCTCCGAACCACGTAATTCCTTTGTGCTTTTGTGTTTTCTGTTCAGTTACTTTCTGCATATCTAACTGTCCAACTAACCAGCACTCAAAACTGCATCTTTACATTTCAACTGATTTGGTTGTTGACCGACCTTGCATCTGAGCGTGAGTTGTTTTATACGAGTTATTTTTGTATCCACCACATTCCGCACAGCACCACTCTTCCAGCTGAGTTTTCTTACTCAGTTGTGATTCCAGCTGAGTCTTCTTACTCAGTTGTGGTATTTTTCGGGGGTTGTATTTAAAATTCCTTTCTGGTGTATCCCCCCCCCCCCCCCCATACACCAGAACTCGTATCGGGACCATCATTTGTATTACTCCCTCCATTCCTGATTACTTGTCCCGTTTGAGCCTTTCCAGAAATTCCCCAATAAATGTCTCGTTTGGTTTTTTTTACAACACTACCCTCCTTCAATCATAAAATTACTACCCATTGCCAGTAATGGACCCACCCCTTTAAATTAGCCCACCATATTAACCCACTAATTTAATTCACTAATCCTACCCAATAATAAACAATCCAACTAAAACAACAGAGCCCAAATCATTTGCTCGGTCCATTTCTTCCCTATTTGCTCGATCCATTTCTTCCCCAAACCCTAGATCTAATTGAAAGGCAAACAAAAGCTCTCTCTCTCTCTCCATTTCTGTAAACCCTAGATCTGTCGCCCCCTTCCTCAAAGATGTCGAAGTCATCATCTAATCTTCATTCTCACTCTCAATCTGTCGTCGCCGCTCTCTCAGTCATTTCCTGAATCGGAGTTGGAGGTGGTGCCGGAGACCTTGTCCCCACCACCATCCTCTGATGCGCTGCCATTTTCTGAGACGCCGGTGGAATCACAGCCAGAAACCTACTCCGCACCGCCGCTCTCTCAGTCGATCTCATTTCCAGAGTCGGAGGTGGAGGTGGTGTCGGAAAGCTACTTTGACTCGCCACCCTTTGAAGCGCTGCCACCCTCTGAAGCGCTACCATCCTCCGAACCTCACATCAGTTTTTACTTTTGGTTGTTCATTTATTTTAGTCAATGCCAATTGTACAGTTTGTATAAGAAAAAAGAAATTGTACAGAAATTATAAGCAAAAAAAAAAAGACTGTACAGAAAAAATAAGAACATGATTGCTGAAAAATAAATTGCACTTGATGAATCAATAAATTTTGTTTGCCAACAAAATCGGCAGCCCTTGTGGTTTAAAACACCCTTCTACACTAATGAAGGATTAACAAAAGTAGCCTACTATATTAAGACTACCCCTACTTTCTAATTTTTACCCCACTCAAACCCACTTTTTCAACTTTCTTAATTCACGTGCATTCCTCAAATGGGACAAGTAATCAGGGATGGAGAGAGTATATTTTGTTAGCGATCAAATTTTTGTGTATTATATATTATTATTGATCAAATTTTTGTTACAAAGTTTTTTATTTTGGTACATTTGTATTATATTGTGTATCGAAATTTTTTGTTTTGGTACATTTGTATTATATATTGTTACTGATCGAAATTTTGTATGTTACTTATAAGAATTTTGTAATTTTGTTACTGATCAGTTTTTGGTACTGATCAAAATTTTGTTACATCTACAAGTTAATTATTGTTTCTTCCCATTTTTCTTTTTGGTCAGTTACAAATTATTTTTTTTGGTGAATCACAAAAAAAAAAAATTGTGACCACCAGCGACGGTGGCGGCAAAGAATATGCGGTGGGTTTTATTTTTTTGGTAAGTCACCATTTTTTTTTTTGGTGAGACACAAATTTTTTTTTTGTAATCATCGGCGGCGGCGGCGACGGAAAAGTGGTGGTGGAATATTTTTTTTTTGTTGAGTCACAATTTTTTTGTGTGACAGTTGGCGACAGTGGTGGCGGCACGACGGAGGCAGTGGTGGCACGGCGGCGGCGGTGGTGGAAAAGTGGCGATGGAATGTTTTTTTTTTATTGAGTCACAAAATTTTTTTTGAGACCGCCGGTGACAGTAGCGGCGGCAAGGCGACGGCGGTGGTGGCACGGCGACGGCGGCGGCGGAAAAGTGGTGGTGGAATAATTTTTTTTTTGTTGAGTCACAAAAAAAATTTTGTTACCAAAGAGATAGTGAAGGTGGTGGAAGGATAAAAATGTCAAAAAGTGCTAAAATTTAAAGGAATTAAAACAAGTGCTAAAATTTAAAAAAAAAAAACTATCTAAAAAGTGTTAAGTTTGTTATGCTACTAATAGAAGAGTTACGGGGCGTAAAACAAAAAAAAATACGCCGACGGGCCGAGAGCATACTATGTGTAATGATTCCATCATTCACGATAAATAAAAAGAAAAAGTCATTCCAAAGACCCACACCCAAGTTCCATAGCTTTTGGTCTGTTATCCCGATCATGATTTTCCTACCCCCAGAGGGAAAGGTACTTCCCTTTTGGGCCGGTTGTGGGCGAGGAGGGATTCGAACCCCCGACACCGTGGTTCGTAGCCACGTGCTTTAATCCTCTGAGCTACAGGCCCCACCCCGTCTCCACCGGATCTGTTCCCGGGAGTACCCTCCAAAAAAGGTTCTAAGAAGTGTTAGTCTCAAAATCCTCAATGATTAATTTATATAATAGATTATTAACTAATTTATATGGTTAACTATTTCATCCCACATGACATTGCCACATCAACGGTTTAATAGTGCCCACGGTGGGTAGAGGAGCAGAACCGATAGGAAACATAGACAACTATATGTCCAACTAATTAACCCTCGTACAACTCTATTACATTAAAAAAAAAAAAAGTTACTCCCTCCATCTCAAAGCAAGTGGCTCATTTTCCATACAGAGGGTGTTCCATAACAAGTGGCTCATTTCCAAATAAGAAAACAATTATCTCTTTAAAAATTGTGGATCATACCACTTTAACCAATTTTTACCCTTCATCTCCTGTGCTCAAAAGAAACGAGCCACTTATATGGGGCGGAAAGAGTAGAAGATACGGGGTAGGATGAAAATTTAACACGGTTAAGATGGTGTAAATTCCAGCATTCTATGCATACAAAACCTGTCATTTTACATGCGACGTTGGCCAACAAAAGGATCTAAGAAAGAAACTGGTCATCCTTATATACAGAAGTCGGTTAGCTCAACGATGATAATGACATAAGCAAAAAAAAAAATAAAAATGCAGCATCCAGTCTATCTACCAGTGGCAAATCCCAAGCCCAGGTGTCTCCGTACGCGATAAAGAAACCATCTCGTCGTATTTTGAAGCATACACAAAACCCCACAGCTGCCCCAAAAAAAAACATAAAGGACTGTGATGATATTACTATGGATGATACAGGGAAAATAAAATTCTCCAAGTCTGTTAATACCTCAACTTCCTTAATATCAAACTCTTCGGAGCGTGCCAAACAAGGATTCCCATACGTTTCTGAGGATGAACTCGATCCACTCAATCTAGAGAGAAGAGAGGTAAAATCAAGAGATGAGATGATGAAAGCAGTATTAAAATCAAGTCTATGTATAAGAAACTAAGAAATAAACTGTGTATCTTAATATGTTGGGTCACGAAAAGCTTACAGATCTCCATCCAAATAAAGCGAAAAATGGCCACCTCCGCCCATGGCCAAATAATCAGTAGCACACAAAGTAAAATACCGATTCTTTCCTGTTATACATTTTACAAAAGAACTGTTTTGATTATGCAATTGAAGCTATAGATGAAAATAATTGCTTCGGAGAATGAAACAAGAAAAACAAGAAATATTTGCCATGTGCCACTAGCAAGAGAACAGAGGAAGAATTGATAGATACCTGTAGGACAAAAAATTACAGGATGGCCAGAGATATTTGTGAAGACAAATGAATTGATTGTCCCCTGTAACAAAATCAGCATTAACTCGAGACGAGTAAGAGATTATTACTATTCAATCTTGAAGAAGGAAGCTATGGATCCAGCATTACCTGGTACCTCTTATTTGTTGGTCTCAAAGGTGCATCAACCAAGCCACCAAATACTGCCCCTTTGCGATCCCCGACAACCTAAATATAAAACATAGCAAGTATAAGATGTCAGTTATCAAGTAACATCACACAGGGCTTTCTATACCTCATTATAACAAAAGTTTTGATTAGGCACTCACCCATGCACAAACACCAACGAAAGGTGCAAATGGCTAAGGCTCAAACATTTCATAACTAAAGCAGTAATGAACTACACGAACATGCAAGTTATTCTTGACTACTGAAGAGAGTTGATGGCTATTAAGGAAATGGGAGTACTGAACCATCGTCTAGCAGTGTTTTCAAACCATGCAGAATGATCTAAAGCAATGACTATTGAGTCGTTAACTACTAGGGCCGCACAGTCTATAAACTGTTTCTAACAAAAATCATCAATATTGATTAATCCACACTTCTCTATAACTGAGATATGATAACTTAATCCAAATTAGTATTCGGATAAAGGGCAAGACTAATAATTGAAATTTTATGAAGAAATTTTACGAAAATGATATGAAACTGGTAAAGTTCTATAAACAGTTAATTTCACATTTAAGTCACGATGACAAAAGAATTTACTATAATGCGGGACATCGTGCAGGTAATTATTGGACACATAGGGCCATGCCAAGAATGAAGTTTAAAAGGAGAAAAGGAAAGTTTTCCTAGTTAGGCCATGATTTTAATTTCTTCTAAGCTCAGGATTTCTCTCAAAGTTAGTTTCGGGTACTTTCCTAGTATGATTAGGATGTTATGACTAACTATATGTACCCTAATTCAAGTCTAGATTCTCTCAAGTCTGCCTAATTTGTGTTCTTAGTGAAGATTGCCATGTCTTAAATTACCCTATCCCATGTATATGTGCATCAGTGTGTTAACAGGATACTTACTGGATGACTCTATATTATGGTGCGCGACAAATGAAAAAGGTAGTTCCTAAAGCAAGTTAAAGCAGATAATTATAATTTGTGGAAAAAAAAAAAAAAAAAAAACCTTCTATCTTTGTCGTATTATAGTTGAGAAAAGCCAACCACCTCAAAGACTACTGAAACATTGAGTTTTCATGGCCAATGAGTATAAATACAAGCAACATGAAAATGAAAAATACCATTAACTATAAAGCACGATGAGAAAAAGACTACCAGCAGACTGGGGCCGGGCCAAATCGTACTTCTTCTGTATAATGTTGAAAGTGATATCCCATGCCTCCAAGTGCTGAAAGATAAGCAATAGAGTAATCGAACTGCTGAACAAACCTTTTAGTGAGACTAAAACACACGCAACACATGTATGTAACATAATAACTTCAATGAAGATCTTCAACCTGTATAATAGCATCCATTTTCGTCCCTTGACAATCACAGGAAGAGAAGCATAAAGAACACTCCGAGTCATTTCAGACAGAAGCAAGGATGGTTCAGAAATCTCAGGAAGATCTTCTGAAGGTTGTGACTCGTTCAAAATCTTCATGGCTATTCCGTCATTCTTAGAGCCCTTGGAATCACCTTCATCACCGCCAACTGGCATATCTGAACTTCCTTTCGCGGATTGACTTCTAAAACCACCTATTCTAGCAGCTTGATAGAATGCTTTTCCAAGGGATTGTTTACCTCTCGAAAGTAAACTTTTCTTCTTGGCATTCTCTTTCGAAGTCATTGGCTCCAATGATGGTGTAAAATCATCCCCACGAGAACTACTTTTTTCATCGAGGTTAGAATCACTTTGAGTTTGAGATTCTGAGGATGCTAAAAGTGAATACAGAAATGCAGTAAATGAAGACGTGTCGGGACCATCTACAGAATCCTTGGAATCCTCCTCCTCGGTCTGTTTGTTCTCAGGGCTATTCAAATCATCCTATCAGAATCAAAAGCTCAACAAAGATTAATGAAACAGACGGGACGATGCTGCTGCAAGCAACAGTGATAGACACTAACATGACACTCTTTTTTCTCCCAAATCCCTAACTCAGTTTCAAATTCAATCAACACAGACTGATCATAATCCTAACAGATAACCTTATGCATCACACAATAATCAAACGTACTGCAGCAGCTACAGACAGTTTTTAACAGTGCTAATACGTTAATACAATTACAAAATCCCAACAAATGATGATACACAGAGACAATTATAAAATTCATTAACACTTCAAACCCTAACCATAAACTACAAAACAAACACCAAGTTCTCAAAGCAGCTACTACTTCCAATAGGATCCTAGTGAATTAGGGCGGAAAGGAACTTAAACAAACAATCACTAGAATCCTATCCAAAACCACCTCAAATACTAAAATAAAAAAGTTATAAAAAGATGAAGAGAAATTTACATGAGAAGACGGCGGCGGAGGAGGTCGGGATGGTTTATCGGAGATAGGGTTGAGCAAACCGGTGGTTAGATCAGATACGAAGTGGGCTGCTTTACTCCTCAACGACTTTGATTGCTGCTTTTGTTGGTCTTCTTGCTTCTGCTTTCTCCCCATTTTCCTGTTCTTGAATTTATTAATTTTTAACTGATGATGATGATGATGATAAGATTTCCACTATCTTTGCGGCATATGCTGCTGCATGCAAAAATATATTTCGTCAAATTGAATCACAAGCTTCGGAATTTGGAGAAGCGAGAATATGCTGTCCTCATTTTCTTGGTTTTTGGGGGATGACAATTACAAATGATGGTGGTGGGTGAAGATTGCAAATTAAACTATTCTATTCTACCTTCTAAACGACTCTTCTCTCTTTTCTTTAATCAGAAAAATATTTTTTTTAAAGCTAAATTGGATATAAATTCAGTACATTTTATCGTTTATATCCTTACTTTTTAAAATTAGATGAAAAATCTTAACTTTCTAAATTTTTGCAATTCGATACCTTCGATCATTTTTCTTTAAATTAGTATTGATATGGAATTTGGAAATGCTTCGATGAAAAAGTCCGGCGGAAAAACAAACGGCGTAGTTTTAAAAACACAGAACGCTGTCGTCTTCTCAAACACAATACTTATATTTATATTTATTTATGTATTAGGGTACCGACCGAAAAACAAAATAAGTGTTTTTAAAATTACGTTATTTATTTTTCCGCTAGGTTTTGTCATGTATGCATAATGATCAAAAGTATCGAATTGCAAAAATTTAAAAGGTGAGGAATTTTCACCTAATTTAAAAAGATGGGGATATTGACGAGAAATTGATAAATATAAAGAATTTATATGCAATTTAGCCAAAAATTAATTATAGATAATCAAAATATCAATTATTGTTATATCCTATATTAATATTAAAAGTGTGCTCTATTTTTTATTTTTTTTTACAATGATCATATTTTGGTGCAAGAGGGTGTTTGGCTGAGATTAAAAACTCCTTAAAAAAACTTGTAAGCTCTTAAATCCTTAATAATGAACAGTTTATAAATTATAACGAGTTAAAACTCAGCCAAAATAATCTTCGACTCTGCTGGGGATCGAACAAAGAGTATCTTATTTCGTAGAGCAGCGCTTTATCCATTGGGCCACAGAGTCCCATTGATACTTGTAGTTACAACATTTAATTTAAATGGTTTGCCAAAAAAAATGCTCGACGAAAAGATTTATCGACTCTGCTGGGGATCGAACCCAGAATCTCTGGTTTCGTAGACCAGCGCCTTATCCATTGGGCCACAGAGTCTTGTCGATGCTCAATTACGAACATATTATAATACTATATTAAAAAGAAGCATTAAATATTTACAAGACGCTTGTGAAGTGTAAACACATTGAAAGTGCTCAATAAAATCCTTTGAAATGTGAAGCTGCTTTCTTTGCAAATATAAATGCTATGGGCGTTTAAGTAAGCTCTTTCGTGAATTAAGCAATATACATTGAGCAAATGCTAAGGGGGAAACACACATTGCAAAATGCTAAGCACGACCATTTTGATTGCGACGGAGGATGAACCTAAATTTGGTTTGATTATTGCTAATTCATTCTATTATTAGTAGTGTCCGACGTAATCATGTTAACGTGAGGCCAATAATAATAAATTGATATACAACGATCTTGCTTAAATTTCTAAGGGTTGTTTCCATATGTTTAAGAGAGTGTTGTGAATGAGGCTTTTTCATATTCCATGCATGTTAATAATTAAGTGAGTTATCTTTTTGACAAAAAAAATCTCTTATTATTTAGTCATTAATAATACAATTAATTACCAGGTCACCACTAACATTTGTGAACATAAAAAAAATAAGATCTAATATTTCATAATCATTTTAACGAAAAACCTTTATGGACTCTTTAAAAACCAAAATAAATGTGTGTGTTGGTCAGTTGTTAATATCTGAGACTAAAAATCTAGTGTTCGAATATGATGCGATGTGATGTGATGCGATCTATAAATTTAATTGTTAATATGTTAGAAAACAAATACTACTAATTTAATATAAGGGAAAAAAACATCGTGCTTTTTATTTTTGTAATATTACAAATTGTTGTGCTATAAAAAAAAGGGGTTTTGGCGAATTAAATAATAAACTTTAGGGTCTTTTGTAATTTTAACCCTAACTTCCAACTTAAACAAATTAAATTACGAACTTTTTAATTTTTATAATTTTGATCTTAACTTTCAAATTGGCAAATTAAATCACGAACTTTTCAATTTTTGTAATTAAGACCTAATCAAACTTTATTGACATAAATAATAAAAATATAACAAATAGTACAATATTATTTTATATGTCTTTATTGATCATAAATAAATATTATTTAATTTAGCATTAATTAATTTATTAAATATTAATTAATTTAACATTAATTAATTTGGGTGCATAAATCATTCTCATTAATATAGGGGTGAATTTCGGTATGACCTCCATTTGAGCATCCCAGCAGATCACTCAAAATCAATATTAACTTTAAATTTAGGCTAAAATGATAAAAAATATGCTAAAATATGCATTCAGCAGATCTCTCAAATTGTGTAGGCCCCACAGAAATATTCACACCCCCCTATAATTCTCCTTAAATTTTTACCTCCCTAAATTTTTTTTAGCTCACAAATTTAATTGGGCCCACAATTTTATAAGATAATTAGTACAAAATAGAAGATTCGTTGTATGTATTCATAAAATAGGGGTTACAAATAATATAGGGGAAGCTTTAGGAGCTATTTAAGAACAAATATTTGGGATTCCTGCTGTGAGTGTTCTTAGTGACCCTTAATTCATTTATATTTTAATTAACTAATTTGATTTATATTTAGTAATTTATAGTAATAAACTTTATTTCTAATTAATAATTTATAGTAATAAACTTTACTTTGAAGCGATGACAATATTTATTTATGATTAATAAAGATAAATAAAATAATATTGTACTATTTGTTATATTTTTATTATTTTATGTCAATAAAGTTTGTTTAGGTCTTAACTGCAAAAATTAAACAATTCGTGATTTTATTTGCTAAAGTTAAAGTTCGGAATTAAAATTGCAAAAATTGAAAAATTCATGATTTATTTTGCCAAAATTGAAAGTTCGAGTTAAAATTACAAAAGACATCAAAGTTCGTGATTTAATTCGCAAAAACTCCTTACCTTTTTTTACCCTCATACTTATAATCTCTAGCAAACGAGCCATAAATTTTAAAACACCCAAGTTTAAAAGTATCATATATTGTTTCATGATTTCTCAAATTCTTTTACCCGCAGCCATATCTCATTGCCCCCTTAAATCACTATTTATTTAACTTTTCATTTCTTATTTCACCTAAAATTCCTCAACAAAGCATTCTCTTCTCGCGCATAATCCACAAATTCGCAGACAATTACGAAATAAATAAAGTAGTCTAACATTCATCCCAGAATTAGACAAGCAAAAGAAACATAACACAATCCTAAAACAACACTTGCTACATTGCATCTACCATCCAGCTGAGCTACCTGACCTCAAGATCAGGGCCGGAGATGAGGCGACCGACAAGCAGCAGAAACACGAGCTAAACTTACAAGTTATAACGGCACAAGATCAAACCAATGCAATGCTGCTCTCACCACCAGGTGGTTTCCTCACACCACCAAAGTAGTCTCTGGATTCAGCCTTGCCATCTGAAAAAATGTCATTCCCGCTCATTTCTTTCAATTTGGCCACGCTCAACGGCTTCTCAGCTGATCCCGGAGGAACGTCTCCCTTGAAAATGTTGTTGCCTGTCAGCTCTGCAAACTTCTGGTCATGAATTTTCTTTGAAGTCTTCACTACTGGTTCGTCTCCAAACAATATGTTACTTTGACCTCCTGCTGGCTGCCAGAAATGAAAATTTTACAGCAAATGAGAAGATTTTCTGATGGAATGCCGATATGCTAAGGCTAAAGAAGTTAAACTCACATTAGAAACTTTGACAGATGTGCGTAGAGCTCGTGGTGCAGGTTCCCCCATATCTTTGTTCTCTTTTACTCCACTAGCTCGTGCAGATGAACGAGCAGGAACTTCAGAAGGAGGGCCGAAGATGTCAGTGCCGCTGAGTTCCTTGGATTTAGCATCCGAAATCTGCTTCCTAGTTCTGCCATCCGCATCAGTTTCTAATGTTCCGCTCAGTTCGCGTTGCTTTGCCACCTCAGGGATAGTGGTCGGCTTTTTAGGTGAAATCCTTTCGTCTGTGCTGAAGGAAATCTGACTTATCCCTATTGCAGCTTGCTAGTATTCACAAAAGAAAATCAATCAAGAAAAACAAGTGATCTCCAAAAAATTGCTAATGTAAGAGACTTTAAATACCTGCACAATCCGGACTGATGTTCGGTTACTGAAATTACCACCAGATGCTCCAGATTCTGTTGATCCATCTTCACTGTCACCTGCAAATATTTTGCTACCACTCATCTCCTTCATTTTATAGCCAGAGCAAGGCTTCCTAGAAGCAGCAACAAGAGAGGTTAGCTCATCAACAACGAAAACGGGAGTTTTAATCACACTGCCTCAGTTGTTGTAGCTTATTGAGGAAATTAAAGGCGTATGCAGTAGAAAATCTTTAGACAGAGAGAAAATATTAACCAAGTTCGACTATTATATAACAGCGGCAACATAAATAACTTGAATTACTGATAACAAGATTATATATGCATAAACATTAGAACGAAGTGGTCAAAAGATGTTCTTGATTGTTGAAGGATAAAATCCATTATGTTCACTAGATGCAAACAGAGAATAATTTTTTTTTTTTTTTTCGCATTAATTGAATGGCCAATTTATACAAACTTAATCTGAGATGCAACCTTCTCAAATACAAATCTGAGATTCATCATTCATTTTCATCGATGAGTCATCTAAATTTGGTAAAGTGAGAATTTGCTACATTGCAATGCAGGCATCTAAATCTAGTAAATCTCAATCACCCAAAAATTTACTTTAAACAATATAATAAATTAGTTCCATACTTCTTCTTTCTTTAGCTAGTAACTTTTCAAAATAATTTATGCAGTTTATTCTACTTCCTATTTAAATAGTAAGAGGATTATATCTAGCTAATACGGAGAACAAATCAAAAGGAAACTTTGAAACTTTACTGATGAAATTACCCAAAAAAAAAAAAAAAGGAAAGAAAGCACATCGAATCTCAGTGATCAGGCAGTAATTACTCTTATTAAAATAGAATGGATTGCATTCCTAGATAGGCTAAGAGACAAAACCAGATTAAAAATTAAAATAAAAAAATTAACAGATTTATTGGTGAAATTACCTTTTATTAAGGCTCTCAGCTTCCTCATCAGTAATCTGACCACCAAACAGCACCTTACCAACCCCATCCGTCACCGGCTAAATATGCACCAAAATCCATCGAGAAAGAATGAGAAATGTTTGGCAAGAGATGTCGGAAAAGAGAAGTAAATTAGGAGTTACCTGGTTATCACGAGCGGTGTGGCGGGCGGCGTTGGCGGAGGCGGAAGCTGCAGAAGGCGGAGCTTCCGACCAAGTGAGCAGATCTGAAGTGGAAGTGTGAGGCTTTGCTCTCGACATTGCTCTCTCTCTCTCTCTAGTATTGGTGATAATAGCTTCTCTTTTTTGAAGTTAGAACTTGGAAATCGAGAGTACTGTAGAGTTTAAACTTTTAATTTTGGGCTGTTAACACGATTTTACTTATTCACCCTCACAGTATGTGCTAAATTGCTGGCTTTTTTCCTTTGAAATCTTATGTGAAAAGAAAAAAAAAAGAAAAAAAAAAAGGCACCGAGAAAACTTATTAGAGCATCCATAGAGCTATAAACGAACCAAACTATTTGTAAGTTATTCGGAATTC
The DNA here is from genome assembly GCA_029490685.1 of Schizonepeta tenuifolia. Classification (NCBI taxonomy): domain Eukaryota; kingdom Viridiplantae; phylum Streptophyta; class Magnoliopsida; order Lamiales; family Lamiaceae; genus Schizonepeta; species Schizonepeta tenuifolia. The sequence continues at coordinate 21,192,839 of CM055958.1, forward strand.
GACTCGATAAAATTTCGTTCGAGTTTGTTTAGAGAAGCTCGCTTGCTAAACGAGCCGAGCTTGACCATAACAGTTATTCGGCTCGTAAGTTCGTGAACAAGCTCGTTTAGTGATTAAGATTGAAAATATAAATTATAATCTAGTCGTGTCTTATATTTTTATACTCTAATCAATACTATGTATTAATATTTAACTAACATTATTTGTCATAAGAAAAATAAATTAGTTAATATATTAGGTTATTGCGAATAAAATGATTAATTTTAAATTAAAATAATAGATAATTAAAACATAAAGCTAAATTTAGAAAGTTCGTTTAGGCTCGATTAAGCTCGCGAGCCTCGAAATATTCGATAAACTAAGCTCGAGATTCGACTCGATTATAAACGAGCCGAGCTTGAACACGATAGTATTCGGCTCGGCTCGGCTCGGTTCGAGTACACCCCACAACCATTAACGGATGAGCCTTTGCCCACACTGGACTGGCTCACTCGCAGACTTATATGAATTAGTTTCCAAATTTTATTATTTTTTTATTTTTGATTTAAATTTTAAAATTGCATTAAATTAAAATGAAATGAGATTACATAAATAGAATAATAGGAAAGTACAATACTTAATTTTATTCATAAAATAAAATTACATTAATTCTAAATAAGCAAATAAAAAATTACAATAAACCATTTTATTAAAAAAAAAAAACACCTGATTTTAAGCGTGGACGAGGAAATTGGGATCATCCCTCTCGAACCTTCACATACCGACGTTCTTGAATGGAGTTCCGTAAATGGTTTGGAACTCCGTTAAAGCTCGCTCCATGATCTGAGCGGCGGTTGCGTTAGCCGAAAGTTGTTGCATGGCATGCGCGTGCATTCGTTCCAATCATTGGCACGCACTGTAGGTTCGGCTCCAATGCATGCACAACATTTTTGCATTCCTCTTTGGCGTGTTAGCGGGGTGAGTGCGGTTGAATTGACCGGTGATTCGGCTACAAAATGCTTCACGGATGGTCGATGGTGTGCGTTCAACGTTGAGCCAAGCTTCGGCCAAAGCTTCGGACTCGGCCTCGGTGTATAGAGATGGACGACTGACAGCCATTGGAGGAGAAGGATGAAATGTGGAAGGAAATGTGAGAGAAGAAGAGTGTGAAGGAGAAGAATGAGAAATGAAGATGAATTGGTGTAGAAAATGAGAAGTGGATAGGTGTATTTATATTAAAAATAAGGAATTAAAATTAAAAAAAAAAAAAGAAATTGACCATTGTCGGTGCCGACAACCCGTTGCACCGGCCGGCGAGCCGTTGGCAGCGGCACCAGCAAGAAGATGTCGTTGCAAGATTTAAAATTCGATTTTTTTTAGTTAAAGGCACGTGCAATGCATGCGCCATATATTAAACGGTATGAGGGGGGCTCGAGCCTCTAAGAGCATCCACAACCCTTGAGCCCCTTAGGGGCTTGATGGGTTGTGGACCCTAGAATGAGCTACTTACCTACAATCGGGTGGCTTGATAGGGGGCGTGATGAAATTAGTTTGGAGATGTTGGATAAAATTTGTAGAAAAATAAATAAAATAAATTAACATAACTAAAAATGAAAATTACATTAATTTTAATAAAAAAATTAAATAATTTAGAAATTAAAAAAAAAAAAAGACTACCATCCTCGACGGTTCTTCACCTCCTCCACCATCTCCATATGAATATAGAATTGCTCCGACGTCATTTTTTACTTGCCCTTCCCGATGTTCTTTATGTCGAGAGCATATTGTTTCACCGGGCAATTTCACGCATAGCCTCGGCTTCCGCCGCCTTTGCTACCGCTATCGAGGTGAGGTTAGCTCAGACTCCATCCACGCTAGTGCGTTGGAATGCGCCATGTCCGAGCTTTCCTTGCCCTTCCCTATTCGCCGCCCTCGCCCCCGTCTTCTGCCCAATAGGTCGGGGTGGGTCTTGATCAGAGGAAGTCGTCGTGTAACTAATTTTCCGCCGTATTCTTCGCCCGTTTTATGGAGTGAACGTCTCGAGTTTGAGGGCCTGAAACTTAGGGTAGTTGCGCAAAATCTCCTAAGCCTTGTAGTTTTTTAACGGTAAGTCATTGTGCTCTTGACGATATATCTATTGGGCTTTCTTTGTGACCATGTCGTCGCAAATTTTGTTCTCACATTTGCCGTTCGCTCTTTGGAGAGCAGATAGCCAATCCTTGACTTTGACGGCGAGGCATCGGAAATGACACTTGATTTGCCCTTTATTGAGAGGTGGGTCGGCGCGAACAAAGGCGTTGAAACAGTCCATCACCGGCCACAATATTTTTCACCCGTTTGGTCGCGAATAGAATCGCATGTCTCCTCTTTCCAAATTTGACCAATCGCATCGCTCTCCTCGGTGGTGTAACTCTGCTGCTTCATTCTCTCATTTTTCACCTCGGTAGCTTTTCTTTTTCGTTTGATTTTGCTGGCAATGGTGGCGGTCGGCTCCTCCTCCTCGGCGTTGGCATCGGTTGCGGATGCAGCCCACTCTTCGAATTGAGCCTCGTTAATATTGATTAAGTCGAGATTGGCCGAAACGAAGTAAGGTTGTGACATATCGGGGCACCTATTTGAAGAGTAGAGATTGTTAGCATCGCAGGGATCAATTTTTGGTGTGAAGTGGAATGGATTGAAGTGGAAATTGAAGTTGAAATTGAAAAAGAAATTGAAGAAGAGTATGAAATGGTGTGATTTTAGAGTGGGTGTGAAATGGGGTATATAGATGTTAAAAAAAATAAAAAAAATAATTTCGGGTGAATTTGGTTGTTGCCGCATTGCCAATGTAATTTCTTCCTAGCCGTTTCCAATTTAATTTCGATTTTTTTTCACGCGTCGTATTCTTTGCCAAACGAGACGTGTTGATCCAGCGAGCCTTGGCTCGATCTCCCCGATGCGGCGACCCATTGGTGCGACGACGAGTCTGCTCGATATGGAGATCAAGCCGAGTGTTGCGCATGCTCTAAGGCTCGACATCTGACCGCTTGTTGCGAAACGTGGCTCGAGGCCGGTGTTTCACCCATTTTTGGTCATAATTACTATAGGTTGTTAGATGTGTTTTTGACAATATTTTGTTTGGTTTGTATTGTCTTATGTAAAAAATTACACTAATGTTTCGTTCGAGTGTTTTGAATGGAAATGTAGGTTTTGAACCGGAATTGAAAGTTTAAAGAACATAGTGGGCTCAATCCGATCTTGAAACGAGGTATGGAGGATAGAAGAGCCGAGTTAAGATGATCAGGGATCCCTGCCTAAGTATTCATTTCGCGACCAGGAAGTGGAGGCAGAGCTCCCTGCATGACCAGAGCTCCCTGCCCTATTGATTAGCTGTTTGGTGCAGGAACCAGGGGTAGCACTCCCTGCTCTTCCAGGACTCCCTGCCCGCGCGACTCAACAAATATAAATTCCACGTGCTGCACACGAAAAAGGGACTTTTTTACTTTTTTTTCCTAGGTTTTTCTTGAAGGAAAAAAGACGGCTGGAGAGACTTTTCCCCTTAGTTTTTCTTCTACTTTTTCATCTTGTAATTTTCATTCTGTAATCAAGAACAACACCACCACAAATTTGTTTTTAGATTCTACTTCAACGTTTATTATGCAATTTCCATTGAAACTCGTGAGTTCTTTAACTTTTGTTTTTATTTTCTTCTGCATTAATTTCTTTTTTCAGAAGCTAGATTAAATTTCAATTCTTGCCTAGGGTTAATTCATGTTTAATTCTTCCCTTCAATTTTTTAATTTGTGCTAGATTATATTTCAATTCTTATCTAGATTTAATTTAAGTTTAATTTTTCTTTCCGTCTAGTTATAAACAAACAACCCCATTGATTTACTGCTTTATTTTTCTTTTCTTTTTCACAATACGATAATTTCCCTGGTAAGTTTTCCTTGAGAGACGATATTCGGGTTAGCTTATTTAATCTATTACGACCACGTTTAATTGCGTGCAACTGAGATTAATTAGATTATACAAATTTGGCGTCATTGTCGGGGAAAACTTTAGGCGATTATTTGTTTTGCTTTATTATTATTTTTCTTGTTGGTTTCTTTTCTCCCCCAGTTGCGTGTGATGTGTTTTCTTGTTTTTGTATACGCAGGAACTATGAAAATAGTCTAGAGATACTGGGGGCGTTCTTCGGGTTGTTGGGATCCAAAGAATATGCAAGGTTACCAGCCATATTGGACTAATGAGTCGAGTTCTGCGTAGAATCAAAACCAATGGCAGAGTTTGGATTCAGCATATCTATTCAAGCCATCTTACGAGTAGCAAATGGCGTACTCGCCTCAGCAACAATATTTTCCTCCTCAGCAGCAATACTTTCCTCCATAATACTCGTCTCCGCAGATGTCATACTCGGTGCAACAAGCTCAATTTCAATTTCAATATCCTTGTCCTCAAAAATCTTCTTTGGAGGATACAATGAATGCTTTTATCTGGGAAAGCAAACAAGCGAGGGAGTCACAAGGGGATGCACTTGAGCGGCTCACCACACATGTGGAGCAGATTGTTGAGACAGTGAGTGTGATGATGCAACAGAATCCGACAGAGCAACTTCCACGACAGCCTCATCAGGCTCATATCGACACTTATCTTAGTGACGACAAGAACGATGAAGTGGATACACACGAGGATACTACCGTTCAAAGGAGCATGAATTCTGATGACTATGATCAGGAGGGGTTGACCAGTCCAGAGGCAGTGGATGAAAATGACTACCTGATTGAGCCGATAGTGTTCGAGGATGTAGATGAGCTATACAATCAAGAACTGAACGATGAGACTGAGTATCTAGTTAAGCCTGTTGTGGTGGAATGTGCAGATGAGCTATGCCTTCCGGATTTGACGGATGGAAAAGGGAATGGAGAAGAATATTTGCCGGTGTTTGGATTTCCCAAGATTATTGCCAAATTTTTCTCTTATTCAGATTTTTATTTCATACCATCTGATTCATTTCTTCAGAATTGCTCTTTCCTTGACTGACATAGTGGCCGATGATCACTTCTTACAGGGAGATTGTGAGGACTGTCTACTGGTAGAACCAGTTGACGTGCAGGATAAAGATGAGTGAATCTAAGCGATGGAATAGCTCAAACTCGAGAAGGAATTTGGATAACACTGGTTCCCGTCGGCTGGCGACGTTAAAACTTAGCGCTGCGTGGGAGGCAACTCACAGTTTGGTAATCGTTAATTTTTTTTCTCTTTTAATTAGTTTTTTTTTTCTTTCATTTAGTTTTGCTAGGTTGTTGGATCGTAAGCTTTATTATTTCCTCAGTTGATTTTTGTCATTCCCTCAGTGAAGGCTCCTATCCCTCTCTCTTATTTAATTGTTCTAATGAGAACATTGTCTGTTTTTCTTGTGAGGGGGGAATGTGTCTATTATTATTGATTATCTTGCTTTGTCCTCACTAGTCTTATTTTGATCTAAGTTGTAAATGTGATGATTGAATTTGATAAATGATTTTTTGATGGATTTGATTGATCGAAATATTCTGTTATGAATTGGTTATCTGTGAGTAACATATAGTTAAGTGTGGGGCATTGCCATGTTTGAAATGAGATTTGCTTGATATTTGAATGTGGGATTATGGGTGAGAAGATTATGTTCTAGGTGTTGTATCTCAAGTCTAGGAGTCGTGTTGTTTATTAAATATATAAAAAAAAGTAAAAAAAATATATAAGAAAATAAAAAATGAGTTAAGTTGAGAGGCTTCTACTCTTATGAGAACCATGAGCATGGAAAACCTGATAAACATCCATTTTGAAGCAACTAAATCTGTTTTTATATCACTAATTGCCTTACTTTGCCTCTAAATGTGATATGTTCTGGATGGATTTCGATATTTTTAGATTGGTTTCACGTTTGGTGGAGTTTGTGCATGTGTGTAGGTCAAGCAAGGGTTGCTAAGCCATAATGAAAGGACCGTAGAAGAGTGAAGTTGAAGAAACGGGACGGAAAAGTGAAAACCGGACGAAAAGGGGCACAAACGGAGAATCGGCGCCCAAGAGTGCAGAATCGGCGGTTTGAAGTAAAAAACCGGCGGTTCAGGGGTGAACCGCCGGCTGAACCGTCGGAAATCTCGGGACGACACCTCAAGAAAAAACTCAAAACCGGCGGTCGGACCGGCGCCTGGGGCCTGGACCGCCGATTTTGAGGGTTGGACCGCCGATTTTTGCCGTTGAACCGCTGATTTTGCAATTTTCGTCCAAACTTGGATGATTTTGCCCTTTTCACGATTTTATCACCTTTTAGCACTTTTTCCTCCCTATATATATGAGGGATCAGCCCCAAAACGTGTATTCATTCACCCCTTAGCTTAGATTCTTGTTCAAAAAGTTTCTAATTAGGGTTCTAAACACTTTTCATCTTTGTATTAGTGAATTAAGGTTGGATTTGAAGAATATTTGAAGATTTCAACATTGGGTTCCTAGTTTTTCATCTATGCATTCATTTCTCCTTTGGTTTGTGTTGATTTCATTTATGTCTAGCTAAATTTTCTTGTTGGTTTTGGGGATTTATGATGATTTGATGATGGATTGATCATAGCTTGTTGATTTCTCTTGCCTTCTTCTAATTAATTGTGGATTTGATGCTTATTTTCATGTAAGAATTGTTGATCACCTTTCTTGCATGCTAAGTGCTTGTAGAAATTCTTGATAGGTTTTTACTTGCATGGATTTCAAATTGCACAACTTGTATTGATTTGAGACTTAGTAGGTGATGATCTAATGCATGGAAGCTTATGATCCTTGTGCTTTTTGGAGTTATTTTGTCGTCTCGAGTCTTAGCCGAGAGAGTCGATAGAATGATTCCCGTTTGCTAATTGTCGAGAGAGATTAGTAAATAATTCGGTGATTGCTTCTTAATTAGAGGATTAAAATGGTTTGCATGAATTAGGAAGTTGTGATCAAGCTATCTAGAATCGGATTGAATTCCTAGAACCAACCTTTGTCCCAATTTGTTCCTTGTTTGTCTTTTCAATCATTTCCCTAGTTAAATTTGCTTGTTTATTTGCTTATTTGCTTCGATCTTGCTTGTGAATGTTTGAATGAATGATCAATCATGTTGTTTGAAGAGCTTGAATAGTAGGAAGATGCATGAATTTTGTTTTCGTATAAATTTGCCTAAATAGTCCTTGTGGATACGATACTCGATCCCTATTGCCTACAATAACCCGAGCAAAGTGCGGATAAATTGCTTAGAGAATTGAGGCGATCACTTTTTGGCGCCGTTGCCGGGGACTATTAAGAATTTATAGTGTTAATGATCTTTGCATTTAGAGTACTAGTTCAAGCATTTCTTGTTTTTAAATTGTCTTGTGAATCTTAGTGTGTTCTTGGTTGGTTTGTGTAGGTGAATTGGTGCATGATCACAAGGAAAAAGGGAGGCGAAATCATTCCTTTGGACTTGGAGATTGAAATCACTCATAAGCGGGCTAGCCGAGAATGAAGAAGGAAGGCAATGGAGCACCAAATGCCTAATAATATGGCCGACTTAGAGCGTTAAATGCAAGAACTCCGTCGTCAAATGAATGAGCAACAAGCTCAAAGGGATAGAGCACCACGGCCTCCAACAAACCAAATATTTGAGCCTCAAGTGAATATGTTTCAAGATGGAGGTTAGGGCAATTGGTGCAACGCCAACAACTTTGAGCTAAAGCCGGGAAGCAGAGTCATTTGCAGGAGGGTTCAATGAAGACGCAAATGCTCATTTGAGTGCCTTCTTGGACGTGTGTGAAACTATCAAGATCCAAGGGGTCTCAAATGACGTCATTAGATTGAGACTCTTCGGATTTTCTCTACGGGACAAGGCCAAAGCTTGGTACAAGACCCTCGACCGTTCGGAGATAACCACTCGGGAGCAATTGTGTCGACTTTTCCTAGCCAAGTATTTTCCGCCTTCACGTGCTCAAAAGCTTATTTCAGACATCTCTCATTTCTCTCAATCGGGAGATGAATCAATCTATGAAGCTTGGGAGAGATATAAGGATATATTGAGGCGATGTCCTTAACATGGATTTTCAAAGGAGCGACAAATCTTAAACTTTTATTGAGGGCTTACTAATCATACACGGGAGGTCGTGAATGCCACCGTCGGTGGTGGCTTGACCAACCGACCTTATGAAGAAGCTGTCCGGATTTTGGTGGAAATGGCGGCCAATAGTTGTCATTGGCCTCAAGAGAGGAGTTCGTCAAAGAGAGCTACCTCCGTTTCGGACGAGAGATATGATGATCTTCTTGAGCAATTCACCATGCTCAAGAGGGACTATGAGGCTGAAAGAAATGGAAAGTTGGATGTGAAGATGGTGTCTCAACCGATGCAACAAGGAGGTGAAGAGTATTCACAATTTGAGGATGCTAATTATGTGAATTAACGGGGGCATAACAACTACAACTGTTCGAGTTATCCTCCGGGGAATCAAGCCTATAATCCTATTATAGAAGTCCAAATTTGCCGTACTCTAACCGAAACAATGTTATCCATCCTCCACCCATATTCTCGGTGTCTCAAGGGATGATCAATAAGCCGAAGAAGCCCATGCCGACCATGGAAGAAATGATGCATCAACTTCTCCAAAACCAAAATGCTTTCATGGGTGCAACGGGGCAAAATGTTACAAGTTTGGAAGGAACCGTCACGGCTTTGACTAAGCAAATGAAGATGTTGGAAGGGCAAGTAAGTCAAATGGCTAATCAAGCGGCTTCTCAACATAATCCGGGGTAATTTCCAAGCAATACGGAGGTCAACCTGAAGAATCAATGCAATGCTATTCATTTGAGAAGTGGAACTACTTACAAGAACTATCCGAAGTTGGAAGATTGAGAAAAAGGGGTTAATGAGGCGTCGAAAGTGGAAGAGCTCGTTTCTCAATTGGAGAAGCCTCAAACTCCAAAGGAGGTACCTTCTAAAGTTGTTCCTTCCATCCATTCTCCTTCTTTGCCAAGTAAATATGTGGTGGCTAAAGCTCTTTATCCTCAAAGGCTTGCCAAAGCAAAAGGTGATGAAAAGCTTGCCAAGTTCATTGAGATGTTTAAGAAGGTGGAAATCAATATACTATTGCTTGATGCTTTGAGAGACATGCCGGGCTATGCAAAGTTCATGAAAGACGCCGTATCAAGGAAGAGGAAGCTTGGGAAATTCGAGACTGTCAACTTGTCAGAAGAGTGTAGTGCCGTCTTGCAATGTAAGTTACCTTTGAAGCAAAAGGGCCCCGGGAGTTTCGTGATCGCTTGTGTTATTGGAGGCCAAACTTTTGGAAGAGTTTTAAGTGATTTGGGTGCTAGTATTAATCTCATGCCCCTTTCAATATTCAAGAAGTTGGAGATTGGAGAATTGAAGCCTACTACTATTGCCTTGCAAATGGCCGATCGTTCTATCTCTTATCCTAGAGGAATTGTCGAAGATGTTCTTATTAAGGTGGAGGAATTCATATTTCCTGCGGATTTTGTGGTCCTTGACATGCCTGCGGAATTGGCAACCGGGTAGGCATTGATCGATGTTCAAGATGGTGAGTTGACCTTCCGTTACAATAATGAGAAGATGACTATCTCGATTTATGAAGCCATGAAGAAGCCACAAGAATTGGAGCTTGAAGAGTGTAATCTCATTGACTCTTATTCATCTTATCCTCAAGATTCTTTGGAGCATTGTATTGTGGATTCTATTTATTCTTATTCAAAATTGAATGAGGTGTGTAACGAGTTGTTGGAGTCTATTGCTTTTATGGATGCAAATCAAGGCATTCCTTTGGAGAATTTGGGATATCTAGATCTTTATACACCTATTGAGAGAGGAGTGCCGGAAGGAATATCTAAGCCAAGTTCTCCACCAACTTTGGAATTGAAGCCCTTGCCCGACCACCTCAAGTATGCCTTTTTGGGTAAGGATGAGACTTTTTCGGTCATTGTGTCTTCATTTCTAAATGATGAGGAGTTAGATAAGTTGTTGAGGGTCTTGAGAAAATATAAGTCTTCCATTGGATGGTCTATAGCTGATATTAAGGGAATTAGCCCTTCTATTTGCATGCACCGAATTTTATTGGAGGATGATGCAAAGCCAAAGGTCTAACCTCAATGTCGTTTGAATCCAGTGATGCAAGAGGTCATGAGGAAGGATGTCTTGAAGTTATTTGATGCCGGAATTATCTATGCCATATCCGATAGTGAGTGGGTTAGCCCGACGCAAGTGGTTGCAAAGAAAGGGGGAATCACCGTTATAGAAGATGAGAAGGGCGAGCAAATAGCCACTCATTTGCAAACGGGGTGGAGAGTGTGCATTGACTATAGAGCTTTGAATGCGGCTACAAGAAATGATCACTTTCCTCTTCCTTTCATTGACCAAATGCTTGATAGGCTAGCCGGTTATGAGTATTATTGCTTCTTGGATGGGTATTCCGGCTACAACCAAATTGCCATAGCTCCGAAGGATCAACACAAGATGGTTTTCACTTGTCCTTATGGAATATTTGCTTGTCGACGGATGTCGTTTGGTCTTTGCAATGCACCGGCCACTTTCCAAAGATGCATGATGGCGATCTTCCATGGACTCATCAAGAAGATTATGGAGGTATTCATGGATGATTTTTCCGTCTTTAGTTCTTCCTTTGATAATTGTTTGGAAAATCTTTTTCAAATGTTGCAAAGATGTGAGGAAACTTCTTTATGTCTCAATTGGAAGAAATGTCATTTTATGGTGAGAGAGGGCATTGTTTTGGGGCATAAGGTGTCTAAAGATGGATTAGAAGTTGATAGAGCTAAAATAGTGGCAATTGAGAAGTTACCTCCACCGACGAATGTGAAATCTATCCGAAGTTTTCTTGAACATGCGGGGTTCTATAGACTGTTTATTAAAGACTTTTCAAAAATCTCCAAGCCTCTTTGCGCATTATTGGAGAAGGATACAAGGTTTGAGTTTTCTAGTGCTTGTCTTGATTCGTTTGAGAAGTTGAAGAAGGCACTCATGTCTACCCCCGTGTTGATTACTCCGAATTGGACGGAGCCATTTGTATTGATGTACGATGCTAGCGATTGGGCCATTGGGGCCGTGTTGGGGTAAAAACGAGATAAGCTCTTTTGAGTGATCTATTATGCTAGCAAGATATTGGATTGGACTCAATTGAATTATACCACCACCGAAAAGGAATTACTTGTCGTGGTGTATGCCTTCGATAAGTTTCATTCATATCTAGTGGGGACACATTCTATTGTCTATACGGATCATGCTGCAATCCGTTACCTTTTCGCTAAGAAGGATGCAAAGCCCCGTTTGATTCGTTGGATTTTATTGCTCCAAGAATTCGACATGGAAATCCGAGATAGAAAGGGATGTGAAAATATCATTGTCGTTCACCTATCCCGTCTTGAGCATCCGGTTGAAGGAGAAGATTCTCGGGTACGTATTAATGAGTGCTTTCCCGATGGACAAATTTTGAAGTTGGTGGATTATACTCCTTGGTTTGCGGACTATGTGAATTATATAGTCATTGGTGAAGTGCCGGGTGATCTCACTCATTATCAAAAGAAGAAATTCTTGCATGATGTAAAATTTTACTATTGGAAGGACCCGAATCTTTACTGTCGAGGCGCCGATGGTATCATCCGGAAGTGTGTAAAGCAAACCGATTGGGTGAGAATTATGGAGGAATGTCATAGCTCTCCAAGTGGAGGTCATTTCGGTGGCCATCGGACCGCTATCAAGGTATTCCATTCCGGGTTAAATTGGCCAACCATCTTCAAGGATTGCATTGCTTTTTTGAAGTCTTGTGGTAGGTGTCAAAGAGTGGAAAACATTTCCAAGAGAGACGAGATGCCACAAAATATTATGGTGGAAGTCGAGCTTTTTGATGTGTGGGGTATTGACTTCATGGGACCCTTTCCTAAATCTCAAGGGTACACTAATATCCTTCTTGCGGTTGAGTATGTGTCTCGATGGGTTGAGGCGATTCCCACGGTGAAAAGTGACTCAAAAGTGGTCCTCAAGTTCTTTCAAAAGAACATCCTTACTCGTTTTGGCACCCCAAGGGCTTTGGTTAGTGATGAAGGATCCCATTTCAACAAGAAGTGGTTTGGGAAGTCTACTTTCTCGATATGGGGGGAAGCACAAGATCGCCACTCCTTATCATTCTCAAGGGAATGGTTAAGCGGAGCTTGCAAATCGAGAGATAAAGCAAATTCTTGAGAAGTCGGTGGCACATATGAAGGATTGGGCAAATCATTTGGATAATGTACTTTTGGCTTATCGCACCGCCTACAAAACTCCCATTGGTATGTCTCCATTTCAACTCGTTTTTGGGAAGTCATGTCATTTGCCCATTGAGATTGAGCATAAGGCATATTGGGCCACGAGAAGGATCAATCTTGAGTTTAAGGAAGCCGGATATACAAGGCTTGAGAAGCTACTTGAGCTTGATGAGTGGAGGAATGAAGCTTTTGAGAGTTCTCGGATTTACGAAGAGAGGGTAAAGAAGTTTCATGACCAAGCCATTCGTTCAAAAGATTTTGCTCCTGGAGATGAGGTACTTCTTTACAATTTCCGTCTTCGTCTATTTCCGGGCAAGTTGAAGTCTAGATGGATGGGTCCTTATGTGGTGTATAAGTGCAATGGCAAGGGAACCTATGAGCTTCTAAAGTCCAATGGAGAGACTTTTGTTGTAAATGGACATCGCCTCAAGCCATACATCAATTGTGAACCGGACCGGAATGTGACGGTCACGCTTCTAAAAGACCCTTGAAGAGTGAGGTATCGTCTAGCTTTAGACGTTAAACAAAGCACTTGTTGGGAGGCACCCCAACAATTTTACTTGCTTTCGTTTTCTTTTCGTTTTGGTGGTGTGTTTGGTGATGGTTGTAAATCTGTGTTGGTTTTGGTTTGATCGTGTTGAATTTGTGGTTGTTGGTTTAGTGTTATTGTTTGTTGGAAGTTGAGTTTGCCTCCTCGTTTTTCATGCCGTCGTTTATTTCTTTAGGATGTGTTTGTTTTGGTTGAAAATTTGTTGATTTGCTAGTCTCATTTCTTGTTGTTGATGTGTCGTTGTTTTTCTTTTCATTTTTTTATCTTCAAAAAAGAAAATTGAAAGATCGTGTTAAAAATTGAAATCGGCGGTCGGACCGGCGCCTTAAGCCCGGACCGCCGATTTTTGGTGTCCAACCCGCTGATCGGGCCGCCGGAAGTTGCTGGATTGTGTTTCATGCTAAAACCCGAAACAGGCAGTCGGACCGGCGTCTTACGCCTGGACCGTCGATTTCGGCGGGTGGGGCGCCGATTTTGGCCACCGAACCGCCGGTTTATGCCATTTTTTTCCCTTTTCTTCCCCTTTTTCTTTTCTTTCTCTCATTCTCTTTCTTCTCCTCCAAAAAACTCACGAAAACTACATCCTTTCCACACCAAATTCCTTCTTCAATTCTTCACATCTCCTTAAATTCTTCCACACATTCCATACCCATCACCTAATCTACATTTCCATCCAAGAATTTTGAGTTTTCATCCATCCAATCTCCCTATCTCAAGTTTTGGAGTCTTTGCCCTTCTCTTCTCTTATTATTCATTTTTAAGGTATTTTCTTCCTCTATTTTTTCATTTTTATGGTTCCATATGCTTAGTTTTGTAGTTAATTTGGTGTTAATTTCGTTTTTATGCTCGGGTAATTTTTCTAAGGTTTAAATTTCAAAAATTTTGGGGGTTTTATGCTTAAATGTCTAATTTTTCATGCTACATTATGAATTAGTATTAAATTGAACATGCTAGTTGATTGTATAGGGGTATTTATGCATTGTGATGATATACTGGCGCCTTTACATGAGTTCTAGTATGATATTTTGCGTTTTTGGTTCGAATGTGGCATGATTACATGTTTAGAGGATTGGTGATGATATTTTTGTGCTTCATTATTTAAGTGATGGATGTGTAGTCGAATATGAACTTGCAATGTTGAATGTTGGTGATGTGGTTGAGCTTAATTTGTGCTTAGCTTGTATTATTTTGAGTGTGGATCAATTTAGGAAGGATTATTATTGTGTTTGATGTTTGCCTTGCCTTGTCATAGTTATGATGTTGGGAAACTAACCTATCTTGATTAAGCATAGGTACAATGGGCCAAAGTCAAGAAAAGCGTCCACGCATTGAGGATTCTCCTCCCAAAACTAGGGGCAAGGACACTAAGGGCAAGGACACTAAGGGGAAGGGCAAACAAAAGGAAACTACATCCCAGCAAGCCAAACACCAAGATGTATATATGCAAAATTTACCAACGGATTCGTATTCTCGGCGTCGCCAAGAAGAAGTCGGTCCATATACACCCTCTGTCTATGATGTGTTTCTCTGCCACGACGATCACAAGGCTTTATTTATCCAACTTGCTCAACGAGGCCTAGCGTCGTGCAAGTATCCGGACGAGAAAACCCTCTGAGATTTAGGCCTTTGGAATAATGTAAAGGAGATGTTTGACCGGAATGGGTGGGGTTCTATATTGCTGGGCATGTGGCCTACGTGTCCAAGAGCTACATTGGAGCTACTTTCTACCTTAACCATTCCAATCCACGAAGTGAAGCTTCCCCTAACGGTATTTTTTCAATTGGGTGATGAGACACACACGTTGTCCATGAGGCAAGTCAACAAAATATTTAATTGTTCGGATGAGGGAGAATGCAAGAAATCAAGAGAATTCAAGCCAAGAGAGCTTTGGAAAGCAATGACTTATGCTACAAAGACATATTCTTCGGGGAGCTCTAAGGCTACACTTCTTTGCAATCCCGTCTTCCGCATCATTAAAAGGATACTTGCCCACACCGTCTTACAAAGAGGGGAGAATAGTTCATGCCGGAGTGTCGAGCTTCAAGTAATATGGGCTATGCTTACCTACACCCGACTAAACTTGGGACAATTCCTTTTCCGGCAATTGCATGCCCAAAAGAAACAAAAGACGGAAATCCTTTTTTGTAGTGGTCTCATCACGCCTATTGCTATGGCTCTTTGCCCTCAATTCCCACAATGGACAACACATACGGAGAATGTTCGAATGGACTTGAATTCATTGAAGAATATGCGAGTCATTATCTCAGCATCCCGTCCCTACCTTTTCCGGCAACATAAAGAAAAGAAGCCAAAGCCGGGAGAAAAAGAAGTGGTTGAGATCTTTCCATTGCCTGACCCCACACTCACAGAGGTAACCACCCTCAATGCAAGAACTAATTGGAAAATGGATACACCACTCCATGAGACGGTTATTCTAGCGGCCGAAAACCCTCGGATTGAGGTAGAGGCGAGTGGTAGTATTGGGGGCGAGGAGGAAAGGGATGACAATGACGGTGATGGAGATACGAACTATGAAGATGAATGGGACGAAGGACAAGCAAGAAGAGAGGCATGACAAGAGAGAAGAAGACAAGAAAGGAGAGGAGGACGAGGGCAACAAGCCTTCAATCAAAGGCAAGAGTCTTTTGGGGGGTACCAAGGAGAATATCAAGGTTTTGGAGGGCCATTTGGGCCTTCTAACATGTATGGAGGACCGTCGGGATCCGGAAACTTCTATGGTAAAGAATTTGCAAGCATGCCGAAGAGAGTGGAGCACATTGACAACTATTGCACGCAGTGGGATAGTGAGTTTGCGGTGATGCGGCATGATATTCAAGCTATCCGTCTCCGGCAGCAAGATATGAATGAGATTCAACAACAACAAATCGGCAACCAACAAGCATTCCAAGCAGAAATGTATCAGCGGTATGATGAGTTCCAGGATGACTTGTATGCTCGGCAAGAGAGCTACCGAGAATCTTTTCAACAATCTTGGTTTGATCGTCAAGATCAATATCACCAAGAGCAACGAGCTGACCACCAAGCCTTCCGACAAGAACTCTTTGAGCGTCAAGATAGATATCATCAAGAGCAAAAAGCCGACCAACAAGCTTTCCAATAAGCGTGGTTCGATAGGCAAGATGCATTTCAACAAGATTTACATGGAAGCTAAGATCAATACCACCAGGAGGATCAAATCAATCAACGGGACTTGTTGGCTCTCGTCCGCCGATTTGAAGCTCACCAACTCAATGAAAGCCACAATTGGCCCCCGTCCCTGCCTCCCCAATGAAGAATGAGGTACCATCGTATTTGTATTTGTTTCTTCCCTTCAAATTTATTCGGTTCCCTTCGATTTTGAATAAGTTTGGAGGAGGGGGGAGATGAATACAAATACGCTTGTAAATATGTGTGTGTTTGGGTTGTTGAGTTTGTTGCTTGGAGTAGTTGTTTCTTTGTGTTTGTGTTTAACCTAGTTGTGTGGAAACTTTTGAAAGGTTTAGTTGCTTGAATTTGATTGTTTTTGTGCTCATTGTGGCTTTGGTGAAATGCCTATGAGGAGAATATTTTGTTTTTGCAAAAATTTGGTCGGAATTGAGCATGTCTTGATTAGTTTTGCATGGATTCTTTGTGTGTTGAACTCGACTCTTTGACTTTTGAATAAACCCGTGAGATTTGAGCCTTATTATGTCATATGGTGCATTTTGTTCTTGTGAGATTGGTCATGCATGCATTTCTACTCCTAGAACTTGCCTTGGATCTATATTGAGAATGCTTAAGTTGTGCAAGAACTTGAAAATGATCTTAGGCCATCGTTGTTAGCCACCTCAAATCCTAAACACTTCCTTATGCTTTGCATGTTCCATTGTTAATTCCTTTTGAGCTTGATTTGGCCTTTCTTTGATTAACCGGAGAAAAGGGGGTGTTGGTTGTGTAAGGGTATCCGGGATGGGTTGTAAAATGGAGAGAATACGAATTAATGATGGTTTGGGTAATAGTTTTGGGCTCATTGTTTTGAAAAGATAAAAAAAAATTCCCATAAGCTCAAAGGAAAAAAAAAATGTTGAATGAAAAAGAGAAAAGTAAGTGGAAGTTGAACAAAATGAGTCTATGATGTGATTAGAATTTTCCACTTGTGAAAAAGAGAAAAAAATAAGAGCATAAGGGAATTAACTTGTTATTTGAGTCTAAAAGAGATGTAGTGTTTGGTGAGGGAAGGAAGATGGATTGATTCCATGTTTGTGTTGAAGGAGATATAAGGTTGGAGAATGAGTTTGATAAGTCACTTAGCCAAATTTCCCTTCCTAAACCAATGTGCTTACATTACAACCTATTATAAAGCCCTTTGTGATCCTTGTTTTTGCATGACACGTGTTGCAATGGAGATATTAGACGATTTGCAAGCCTATGACGAGTAGTTTGCAATGTGTAAATTCGTTGAGTGCATAGCCATATATTTGAGGGTTGAGAGAATACACTTCCTTGTGAGGAACAATTGTTAAAGAGTTGAGGTTGGCATGCTTTTGATTCATGTAGAATCCTGTTAGTGTTGCTTGGTTTTGGCTTTCAAAATGAGTTGTGAAATCTGAGGCATTTAGGATTCAAAGTTGCTACCATATTCGATGTTTATGTTCTTATTTGAATATATTGTTCGGGACGAACAAGGCTTAAGTTTGGGGGAGTGATAAACATCCATTTTATAGCAACTAAACGTATTTTTATATCACTAATTGTCTTGCTTTGCCTCTAAATGTGATATGTTTTGGATGGATTTTAATATTTTTGGATTCGTTTCACGTTTGGTGAAGTTTGTGCATGTGTGTAGGTCAAGCAAGGGGTGCTAAGCCGTAATGAAAGGACCGTAGAAGAGTGAAGTTGAACAAACGGGGCGGAAAAGTGAAAACCCGGACGAAAAGGGGCACAAACGGAGAATCAGAGCCCAAGAGTGAAGAATCAGCGGTTTGGAGTAAAAAACCGGCGGTTCAGAGGTGAACCGCCGGCCGAACCTCCAGAAATCTCGGGACGACACCTCAAGAAGAAACTCAAAATCGGCGGTCGGACCGGCGCCTGGGGCCCGGACCACTGATTTTGAGGGTTGGACCGCCGATTTTTGCCATTGAACAGCCGATTTTGCAATTTTCGTCCAAACTTGGATGATTTTGCCCTTTTCGCGATTTTAACACCTTCTAGCACTTTTTCCTCCCTATATATATGAGGGATCAACCCCAAAACGTGTATTCATTCACCCCTTAGCTTAAATTCTTGTTCAAAAAGTTTCCAATTAGGGTTCTAAACACTTTTCATCTTTGTATTAGTGAATTAAGGTTGGATTTGAAGAATATTTGAAGATTTCAACATTGGGTTCCTAGTTTTTCATCTATGCATTCATTTCTCCTTTGGTTTGTGTTGATTTCATTTATGTCTAGCTAAATTTTCTTGTTGGTTTTGGAGATTTATGATGATTTGATGATGGATTGATCATAGCTTGTTGATTTCTCTTGCCTTCTTCTAATTAATTGTGGATTTGATGCTTATTTTTATGTGAGAATTGTTGATCACTTTTCTTGCATGTCAAGTGCTTGTAGAAATTCTTGATAGGTTTTTACTTGCATGGATTTCATATTGCACAACTTGTATTGATTTGAGACTTAATAGGTGATGATCTAATGCATGGAAGTTTATGATCCTTGTGCTTTTTGGAGTTATTTTGTCATCTCGAGTCTTAGCTGAGAGAGTTGATAAAATGATCCCCGTTTGCTAATTGTCAAAAGAGATTAGTGAATAATTTGGTGATTGCTTCTTAATTAGAGGATTAAAATGGTTTGCATGAATTAGGAAGTTGTGATCAAGCTATCTAGAATCGGATTGAATCCCTAGAACCAACCTTTGTCCCAATTTGTTCCTTGTTTGTCTTTTCAATCTTTTCCCTAGTTGAATTTGCTTGTTTATTTGCTTATTTGCTTCGATCTTGCTTTTGAATGTTTGAATGAATGACCAATCATGTTGTTTGAAGAGCTTGAATAGTCGGAAGATGCATGAATTTCGTTTTCGTATAAATTCGCCTAAATAGTCCTTGTGGATACGATACTCGATTCTTATTGCCTACAATAACCCGAACAAAGTGCGGATAAATTGCTTAGAGAATTTAGGGGATCAAAACTACGTGAGGACACTTTAGATAAACTCTAAATATTTACACCTCATGAATTATGACCACATAACTCGACTTGACTTAGAATTGTTTAGTTTTGTCTGGTGATTTGAAAGGTTCTTCCCCTCTTTCTTGTTTGTTCAAGTTGAATTATTATACGAAAATGGGTATGGGAAACCACGCTAGGATGCCGGAAATTTTTTGAGAGTAAACCTAGTGAATTTTTTCTGGAATTCAGCTTTTTATCTTTTAAATTGTACCATGGCTTGGGATTTTGGGATACAACGGAAATTTGTGATATCTCCTTGCCTATAATTTAGTGTTTGAATGTTGAGTGGATTGGATTCTTATGTAGAGGACCACTCGTTGATATGTGTGAATCACGTTCGATTGAGGATTGATGGATTATTTTGTGATTGATAAGATGTTGGGGCATGTTTCGTTGAGTTTGATTGATCATCATCATTTTAGTTTGAATGGGATTTGCTTGAGGACAAATAAGGTTTTGTGTATGGAGGGATTGTTTCACCCATTTTTGGTCATATTTACTATAGGTTCTTAGATGTGTTTTTGACAATATTTCATTTGGTTTGTATTGTCTTAAGTCAAAAATTGCACTAATGTTTCGTTCGAGTGTTTTGAGTGGAAATGTAGGTTTTGAGCCGGAATTGAAAGTTTAAAGAACAAAGTAGGCTCAATCCGATCTTGAAACGAGGTATGGAGGATAGAAGAGCCGAATTAAGAGGCAGGGCTCCCTGCATGACCAGGGATCCCTGCCTAAGTATTCATTGCGCAACCAGGAAGTGGAGGCAGGGCTCCCTGCATGACCAGAGCTCCCTGCCCTATTGATTAGCTGTTTGGTGCAAGAACCAGGGCAACCGTTCCCTGCTCTTCTAGGGCTTCCTGCCCGCGCGACTCAGCAAATATAAATTCCATGTGCTGCACACGAAAAAGGGACTTTTTGACTTTTTTTTCCTAGTTTTTTCTTGAAGGAAAAAAGACGGCTGGAGAGACTTTTCTCCTTAGTTTTCCTTCTACTTTTTCATCTTGTAATTTTCATTCCGGAATCAAGAACAACACCACCACGGATTTATTTTCAGATTTTACTTCAACGTTTATTATGCAATTTCCATTGAAGCTTGTGAGTTCTTTAATTCTTGTTTTTATTTTCTTCTGTGTTAATTTCTTTTAGATTAATTTCTTTGAGTTTATGCTAGAATTAGAGATTATTATTCCAGACGCTAGATTAAATTTCAATTCTTGCCTAGGGTTAATTCATGTTTAATTCTTCCCTTCAATTTTTGCCTCGGTTTAATTTGTGCTAGATTATATTTCAATTCTTGTCTAGATTTAATTTAAGTTTAATTTTTCTTTCCGTCTAGTTAAAAACAAACAACCCTATTAATTTACTGCTTTATTTTTCTTTTTTTTTCGCAATACGATAATTTCCCCATAAAGTTTTCCTTGAGAGATGATATTCAAGTTAGCTTATTTAATCTATTACGACCACGTTTAATTGCGTGCAACTAAGATTAATTAGATTGAACACCCGGCGAAGGAACCGCCGATGTGTATGCTCTTATAACGGGTTTGATTTAAATTATATTGATGAAATTTAACACACTCCATCATTGAACTATCTTTGATAGGTTTTAAAATAGTTTATTCTTCGTTTTTTTCCTTTGGAATTTTCTTAGCCAATAATTAGGAACTTTGTGTTTATAAATTTTGGGAAATATTCCCAAATTGAGTAGTTTTCAGGTTATACTATATTGTAAACTAGTAAGTAGTCCAATTGGAAATAATTTTATATTTTAGTTCTCGATAAAAAATTGAATACTATAAAGTTAATATTAACTAAAATTAGTAAAAATTCATTCTTTTATGCTAAATTGATATCTCTAATCTTAGCTAAAAGGTCAAGAAAGATATATTTACATTTTTCATGTATCTAAACTTATTATTAGGATATGACAATGAATATGATGCTTATTTATTAAGTATTTTTCAAATCTACATTTGTTTAGAATTTTCTACATGTGCACGTCCTAATCTCGATTAAAATAGTGACTTTACTCAGCATGTCCCTCTTAAAATCGTTTGATAATATTTGATAATTTAGTAACAATCCTTCTTTTTGTGCCTATATGAACTGTCTCGTTGGTTTCACTAAATTGGTACTCACCCAATAATAATATAGTTATTTATTCGGCTAATTGATAATGGTAGTGCTATTTGGTCGCACTGTGGCAGACGCGCTGAGTCGCAAGACTCCAACCAAATTAGGGTGTCTCTTTATCGAGGAAGAAACACTTATACAAGAATTTGAGATGATGGATTTAGAAGTGCTCGATACACCTAAAACGATAACGATCCAAATAGCAGCACTCGTAGCTACACCGGACTTATGAGTGAGAATTATAAGTGCTCAGAGAAAGGACGAGACGGTCTAGAAGCTACGACTAAGAATAAGAACGGATAAACCGGACGGTTATTCCGAAGCACCAGATAATACGATCGTATTTGAAGATAGACTTTATATCCCTGATGACGATAAATTGAAAAACGATATCATGAGTGAGGCTCACGATACGCCATATACAACACACCCAGGGAGTACAAAGATGTATCAAGATTTAAGAAGGAATTTCTGGTGGAACGGTTTGAAACGAGATGTTGCCTCGTTTGTAGAACGATGATTGACTTGTCAACAAGTGAAAGCTTTACACCAACGACCACAAGGGATGTTGCAGCCATTAAGTATTCCAACGTGGAAGTGGGAAGATATAGCTATGGATTTTGTGACAGGTTTGCCCAAATCTAGAAGAGAAAATACTGCCATCTGGGTAGTTATTGATAGGCTCACAAAATCAGCTCACTTTTTACCAATTCAAATTACCTATGGATCAGAGAAATTAGCACAGTTGTATGTTCGTGAGATTGTACGTCTTCACGGAATACCAAAGTCAATAACGTCCGATAGAGATGCCAAATTCACTTCAAGGTTTTGGATCACTATGCAGAAGGAGCAAGGTACTAGACTTAATTTTAGTACCGCTTTTCACCCCCAAACGGATGGTCAATCCGAGAAAACAATTCAAATACTCGTCGATATGTTGAGAATAGTAGTATTGGATCGAAGTGCGATTTGGGAAAATATTTTACCATTGGTCGAATTTGCTTACAATAACAGTTATCAAGCAACGATAGGAATGGCGCCTTAAGAGGCACTATATGGAAGGAAATGTAGGTCACCACTTTATTGGGATGAAGTGGGTGAAAGGAAAAATCTAGGACCGAATTCAGTAGGTGAAATGATCGAGATCATTCGACAGATTCGAGTCCGAATGAAAGAAGTCCAGAGCCGACAAAAGTCTTACGTCGATGTTCACCGAACAGATCTTAATTTTGAAATTGGGGATAAGGTTTTCCTCAAGATTTCTCCATATAAGGGAATCATTAGATTTGGTGTCAAGGGTAAACTGAGACCAAGGTTTATAGGACCTTACGAGATTTTGGAAAAATTAGGACCTATTGCTTATAGATTGACCTTACCACCAAGTCTAGGAAGTGTCCATAATGTTTTTCACGTATCTCAGTTGCGAAAGTACGTTTTCGACCCTAAGCACATGATTAACTAGCAAGACGTTGTTCTTGAATCCGACTTAAGTTATGAAGAAAAACCACTATCGATCTTGGATCGAAAAGCGCAAGAATTAAGAAACAAGTCGATTCCATTAGTAAAAGTGTTGTGGAGTCACCACGGGCAAGAAGAAGCCACGTGGGAACTCGAAGAAAAGATGAAAGAGAAATACCCTTACCTATTCAAAGAAGGTATGCAAATTTCGGGACGAAATTTCTTGTTAGAGGGGTAGGATGTAATATCTTGGATATTTCTTCCATCACTAAAATAAAAAGTTGTTAATTAATTAAGGCTTTGCACGCCTAAGTTAAGGAATTTCAGTTTTAAGACTAACGGTGAAATCCGTTTCTGAAAATAAATTCCAGAAGTCGTTTAATCGACTACTGTATTAGGGTTTTCGCGTCGGATAAAATTTTCGTTCGAGAACTCAGATCGAAAAACCATCTGACTTTACATTCACTTATTTTGCGATACGAGCTTACTGGTAAAAGTCCGTTTTATTTATTTTTTTCGGGGGAAATTTGGACTGTTATGTCTCAACTTTTCTTTGGATTTTGAAAATCGAATCATGCTTTCCGACTAAGTAAATTATTTCCAATCTATTGGTCGAATTAGTTTTCGCCGGAAATGTAAACGTCTAAGAAATTAATTAATTGATTTTAGTATGCAGTATTAGACCCGTAAATGAGATATTTTGGGATTTAATTCCCTCTTAAAACCGCCTCTCTCTCTCTCCCTTGATATTTTTCCACTTTATGCTTAATATCTCACTTAAGTCATCACATATCTCTCTCTCCCCAAAGAAAGCGCCCCCCCCCCCCCCCCCCCAAACTCTCTCTTCTCTCTCTTGTTCTTCATCTTCAAGCTTAATCTTCAAGTAGTTCATCAAGTTCTTCAAGCTCTCAAGCTCCATAACTTGCTCGTTTACCGATCGATTTCAATTCCGATTGCATATTCGTGAAGGTGAGAGCCTCCTCTTCATTACTATCCGAACAAAAATCCATTTCCTTAATTCTTGAAATTTTTGAAATAGGTAAGAGAAGTAGGATTGATGTTCTAAGATCATTTCATGATTATTAATGCTTAGGATTAAGTTTCTATGGTTGAAATCAAGAATAAATCATGTAGGAAGAAAATGGGTAATTTTCGAAACATACATGAATTAATTGGTGAAGATTTAGCTTGAATTTAAAGGTATGATTTGTGGAATATGTTTCTATGTATTAGTATGTTGGTGTATGAATTGTTTAGGAATTTTCTAAAAATAAAAACAAGATTGTAAGAGATGAAGAAGCATGATTTTTATTAAGTAAATCTTATGTTTTTGATGATATGTTATGATATATATGATGTAGGAAGTATGAGGTTCAACATATATTTAAATTAGATTTTTCTAAAAATAAAAACAAAATCGTTGGAGACGAAGAATCGTCGATAGAATTAGTTTTGATGTTGATATGGACTTATGGTTTGCATATTAGTTAATCTAAGTAGTTAATGATGATAATTGGAAAGTTTGAATGAATTCTAAGAATGTCAAACTTTTCATAAGAGACGAAGAGTCGAGCATAATCGTCGATAGGAAAATAGAACGAGAAAACTAATCGAATATTAGTGATTGTTGGTATGTTAGATTAGTTGTGGAATTAATTGAGAATTAATTAACGACTATGGAAAATCGAGTTCATAAACCGATAAAACTGACATGAATTGGTTAAGTAATAGTTTCGATGATGTTAATGTGTTAAGATGATCATTATTAAGTAAAAGGATGATAGAAACTAATTTGATTGGAATTGAATTAGTAAAACTTCAAGAATCGAAGAAAGTAAGTAAGTGTAGAAACAAAGAAACAAGAAAATGAGGGTTTGTATGTTTCCGATTGATGATATGGTTGATGTATTGATGATATGCATGATTACATGTGCTTAGTTTGAATTTCGTAGATTTTATAAAAATGTGTAAGAAAATCGACAACGATGTTCGTTGCTCGATAAAAACGACGTGCTTGATGATTATGAGTATATGTTGATTGATTCGAGTTAATTGATGATTAAGAAGCATGAATGTAGTTGATGATGATTTTATAAAAGTTATGAAATAGAAGTCGAGAATTAAAATTGAATTGAAATTGAAATGAAATTGCTAAGTGTAATTGATTAGTTGAAAAGACGAGAAGTGCTCGTCGTATTTTTAATCGAGGAACGTGAAAGTGATCACGTTAAATGATTATGTGTTTTGACTGTTAAGTTGATAGAAATTTCGTGCCATAAAGGTTGTATAGCATTGATCGAACCTAGGGAATCGTGCGTCGAGTTTTAAAACGATTAGGGTTTCGCGGACAGTTTTGCGACCCTTCACAGAAACGGCCATAACTCTTAGCTCGTTTAACGAAATTGAAATCCGTAAATTGGACAGTAAACTAGACATCCGTATATTTCTTTTTACATAAGGCACATCCCCTGTTTCGAAATACTCTGTTCTGTAGAAGCTCCAGACCTACTGCCTAGTGCAGAAAATTTCTAAAACTCATTTTCTTAAGTTGAATTCTTTTCAACTTAATTCTTTAAGAACTTTTAAGTCGTTAAGAGTTATCGACTTCCGTCTTTAACTAATCTAAATGTCGAGTAAGGAACCGAGTTAGTTCTAAACGAGATGTGTTCGATCTTTTTAAACCAAAAGAGATTAGTTAAAGTGCAAACGCCTAAAAGACTTAACCGAATTCGAATTTCTTTTCTTTAATTGTCTCAACCGATTTACTGAAACGTGTTTGTTGCGATAGAAGGAGGAAGTTGCAATTAGAAGAAAGGACGGAAGACCGAAGATAGAAGTTAGTGTTTGTTCTGTAACGGGTTAAGGTGGGCTTTTCTATATAATAAAATCAAGTGAGCGTTGCTCAACTTACTTATTGCTTTATAAGTGCGTTTTCTAAATGTTTATGAGTGCATAAAAGAATTTGTTTTTGTGAGTTCTTTTGTGCCATTCTGAGTTGGTTCGCCAACTAAGCGATCGGATTCTGAGTTAACCGGAAGAGTTTTCCAGGGTTAGTGTACACGGTAGCCGGTGTGTGTGGTACTCTGTTGAGGGGTAGCCAACCACGGTGAGGAACGTGCGCGGGAGAAGTATACTCTCCCCCGGCGTTGAAACAGAAGTTGGGCAAGTTGAACGTAACAATAGTAAAATGTTTGCAAGCTATGTTTATGAAAAGAAAATGTTTAGTAAGCACGGGCCTTTGATGAAAAACTCCGTTGTGGTACTTTGAGAATGCCTGATTAATCTATAAACTTATGATATGTTTTCGGCACTGTGCCCACTAAGTATGATTATACTTAGCCCTGCATGTATTTATAAATGTGCAGGTTGAGTGACGAAGACGGCGGAAGTTGAGTAGAGGTTGTATATAGGAATGAAGAATAGTGTATTCAGTTCTACGTTTTTCCGCTGCAAACTACTTCACTTTTGTTGTATAATTTTTGGTTTAAGTTTCGTACTTTAAACTTAGTCTACTCTAATAACAACTTCGTCGGGTGATCCTTCGAGATCGACTCTCTTTTGTTAATGAAATCAGTTCATAGATATCATCTTGTCTATTATTATCGGTTAATGCATTTATTCAGTTAGTTGTTCCCCCTTCTTCCCCGCTTCTTTAATCCAACCCCTAGTCGCACCCCGGCTTTGCCGTCCCTCGGGATTTGGGGCTGTGACAGAAATATACCTTACTTGGGAAGCATAAACTCTAAGGGAAAAATGTGGTTATTACCATTTTCACAGTCAAGTTATCTTTTTTAACGCGTGTGGTTAGCCACCGTGTGACCGAATATCGTGTGATAAATTGGCCAAATTAATTGATGGAAAAAAGGATGAGAACAAACTAAATAAATTTATTCGGCCAACTAATAAGTTGACCAAATTATATTGGTGGTGCAAATGATGAGAAAATTCACAATTATTCTAAGTATTTATAGAGTTTTCAATAGGTGAAGATTCATCTAAAATCGACATGGGACGGAAGAATTAATTATTATTAATATTTAAAATCTTATTCTATTTTAATAATTCAAAAAATTGAAGAATTTAGATAAATATGAATGAAGGAATAAGGAACTTATATTTTAATTCACATGCATACATTTTGAAAACATATTTAAATCTTATTCAGAAGCTATAATATTATTCTCATCCTAATCTGGATTAAAATAATGATCATTTGGTATATATTTATCTGGTAATGAGAGCGTGATGAGACCTTTCCATAGTCCTCATTAATCAGATCTCCTGATTAATTTATACCACATGATTCACATCAGATTTCTTGTGGTCCGAACTTTGTAATACACATTTTATAACTTATGCATAATTTTTTTAAATAAGTTCTGCATAATTTCGATTTTTAATTAAGTTGGTTTTGGTCTAAACTTTTTATTGTCTTCCTACTTTCATTATAGCCTAAGTCTCAATAACTAAAATTAAAATATTAGTGTTATATATTTGCTTACAGAATATATCGATAAATTAATAGTATAGTATTGAATGTATGAGATGCATAATTCATCCTCTTCAAGTATTCTTATTAGGATGATTTTTCGAAAGTTTTGGTCTCATCCACTAGATAAGCTGATATTCATGTGTAAGTCTACATATAGATGAAGGCAACCGTACTTGAAAAATTAGGTGTGATGTGATACACTTTACCTATTTAAGTGTTTGCATAATTTGAATAGAAATACACACTTCATCACTAACTCTTTTTCAAGAAGACTAATACTAAGTGTTGACATAATCGGAAACTTTACCACAACTTTTGAGCCCATATATTACTTTTGGCTCATTTAGTTTGTCTTATTGGACGAACTGGATCCTACATCCACATACCCTGCATCTAGCACGTATCCGCCGTCCATCTGGAAAATGTAAATACTTTTTTTTTGTTTGAGTTACATCCATAAATTTAGTAATTTTAACTCTATGGTTCTGCACTGTTCCTTGTTTAACATGACGTAAGCATAGGTTGTCCCACTTATTTTCGAGTGCCCTTATGGTGGAGTTTGTTCCTTTTTTATAGTATTGTTTTGTCCGCCATTTTCGGCTCTTCTCTCTTATTCCATCGTCGAAGCATGATTCTTAATATTTGTTGCCTATTGTTGTTCTCCTTCCTTTCATTATTTGATAATTCCTTAGAAGTCGGCTGAATATGTTCCGGACGAAGCTACTGTAATTTTTGGAACATCACTATCTCTCGTCGGCAGCCCCTATTAGTCCTGGCATAATAATAGAGTTTTTTTTGTTTTCCATTTATGCTGTTCAAGCCCCCATTTTGTTTTGTTGTGCAGTAGAATGAGTTCGACGAAGGATCAAACCAGGTAACATTACGGTCCCAATGTGGTGTACCTTTCGTAAATATGAGCTTATTTAGTTTAAGCATTGGATCCTTATATCATGAATTTCATCGGTTGTCTTTTTTAGTTGATTGGAATCGTGATTTTTGCTTAAAGGTTATGTGTTTACTCTTACATCCCGGGTTCATGGTTTTGTGAATTTATGTTTGACTTGGTGAAGTATAATGTAATGGATATTGTCTAATCTGATACGTTTTATTTAAATGTAAAGATTTTTTTGCCTTTTTTTTAAAATGCAATCTAAAACAGGACTGTGATTTAGATGCTTTGGTTGAATTTGAAGAAGGCAATGTATTATATTAAAAACAAATATGGAAATATAATGAAAAAGTAATTGTACTAATATAAAGCAAGCGACTGTACATAATTAAAAGTATTGAATTATTAAAATCAATTAATTACCCTTAAAAGAGTAATACAAAATAATCGTTAAAAACAAAGTTTCTAGACGGCACTGCACTTAACGTTTGTGTACAATTATCACATCGGGGTGGAGGGGGATAGATTAGGGCAAAAAGTAGTGCTAGATGGCACCACACTTACGTCCGTGTATAACCGTTAAGAGGTCGATTAATTTTTGGACGTAGTGTTTACAATCAAATTGATCTCCCAAAAAGTAATGACATTGTCTCGTTCAATTGTCTTGTTCTTGCTTTCTTAGGTAATCTCGGTCCACTAAATCTCCTCAAGCCCGCAAGTGCCGCTACGCTACCATCCGTTACTGGAATTTTGTTGTAAATCCCGTCGATAATAGAAGGTAGTGTGTTTAACCGATACATAAGAAAACCACCAATCTGAATAAATGTTTTGAAGAGAAAGGTATATGACTCATGGTTTTATTCTCCTTCCAAACTGGTTGAAGAGAGAGAGTTCCTATATAATTCGTGCCAAGAGCATTGGTGCATGTTACTTGTTCAACTATGTTGATCTTTTTGTTCACTTGTTGTTTCTCTCTTTTTTTTGCTCTGTTGTAAGGGATGAATTATGGTAAATGTTATTTGTGTTTACAAGAGCGACCTACTTCACCCATGAGACTATAATGCATTGAAACTGGTTGAAGAGAAACAATTATTTTATAATTCGTGACATAAGATTTCGTACATGTTGCTTATTTAAATGTGTTGAGTTTTTGTTCTTTATTTTTCTGCTTTTGTGACTAATAAATAATGGTACTACTCATTCTTCCAATTGTACTGTGAACGTATGATAGATTAATGGTGAACAATCAGTTGTGGATATGATTAATGAACCTTGTATGATGAAATGATTTGCAGTTTACATGATGACTGACGCATCGGGTTCTATGACGAATGCGGGTGGTGCTGAGTACGGCTGTCGCTCTGGAGACCATCCCTTTTTTGATGTATTTCTAATCAAATCACATGTGTCTAGGCCCTTTCATATAGTATTAGTGAATTTAAGTATTTCCTTCATTTTTCATTTGAATTGTTTTGTTCAAACCTTAGGTAGCACTAACATATTTGATGACTACATCTCTCCATCTCCCTTGAACAATATGTGCCGGCATATGCTGTTCATGCCATTTGTTGTGAGAATGTGCCGGCAGTTGTGATGCCAAGGTTTGAGGAGAAAAAATGGAAAGAGTTCGTGATGCGACACAATCTAAAGGTTGATGACGCTCTCGTGTTTGAAGTCCTGGAGTTGACTAAAGAAAGTCTTAGGGTGAAAGTTATCATATTTCATTCGAGTAATGCTTTCCCGCTACTGTACCTGCAGAAACCTTAGCACTTGGTCATACAAAGAAACGACAATAGAAATCGACGACTAGCAGTTTTTTGAGCCATGACTTTGTAGTTGCAAACATCATGTTTTGTTAGCATGACTGTGATTTTCAAGTATCATTTGTTTTACTTTCGTTGTTGACATGAAAAACGGTTCATTGGATCAATTTAGTATTTGAAGTATCATTTTCTTTACTTTCGTCGTTGACATGAAAAGCAGTTCATTAGGTCATTTTAGTATTCGTGGTTCAGTTAAAGTGTTGTGATAAAAATCACTATACTATAGTGATTTTAATAAAAAATTCCACCAATTCGTAAAAATATCACTTTTGTTTGGAGATTCGGTTATTTTGAATAGTTTATTACAACAAAAGGCGTCACTTGTTTGTGCTGACAAATGCTTTTTTCATTCAATTAATTTTTCATATGTCATTATATGTTAAATAAAATAAGTGAAAGTAATTATTCTGAAGTATCGAAGTAAAACTGGATTTCAAAATTTGAATAGTATTCAATACATTTTTTTAATAGCATAGTCAATTTTGTATTTCTATTATTTTAAATATAATCATATGAATTACGTCCTACACACTTTCCTCTCTCATACTTATAATAAAGAAAGAAAAATCCATACAACGTTAATTTATGTTTGTCTTCCTTTTTTCTCCTTTCGCTGAGTACTTTCTTCAACTAATTTAACCTTAACACCATGTTTGTTTTTACAATGTATATAGTCTTCATAGATTGAGAAACAAATTACATGATGGAATCAAAGTACAATTTCATGTTTGCAAATAAATATGCAGATGAGATATGATAAAGTTTGAGCTAACAAGCTTACAAGAAACGTATCTTTGAATTTTTGGCCAAAATTACTTTTTTGGACGGACACTGAAAAAAGGAACCATGAAGTTTATCAAGATTTGTACTATGAAAAATATATACAATATTGCTTTGGGGAGCAATACAAATAAGTATATAATGAATGTAGATAATATTGTTCATCACAATTTAATTAGTGTACTAAAAATAAGGCAAACACGGGGATTCATTAGTAGGATTACAAATCCTCGATAGTTGCATCACACCATGGTTGGATATTTTTTAAGGGGCTCGTCTAATTTTGATTCTTGGTTAATAAGTCCAAAAAAATGTCTTATTTGTACGCAGATTAGGCTCATGGATGAATATTATGTGGATGCCAGATTTAAGTTACTGCACAGTATGATACCCTACTAAAGTGACTACACCCAAATAACTCTATGAGTTCTGTAATTCAGTCATTTTGTCAAACCTACCAAATTGATTAAGAGCAGTACACTGCGATCCATACGTCCCGATATGGACCGATCTGGGAATCCTGAACTCATAGCTTCACTTTGGGCAATCGAGCGAAGTTGAGAAATGCTTCAAAGTTGGATTTCAGCTCCATTAGCTTCAACACGACGTCTTTTGCCTTCAAGTAACTTTGACGAACGCGAGGATCCCAAATTAGGAGGCGGTAGATGTGGAGAATCTTGAGAACTTCGACGGAGCACGTTGGCCTTAGGTGGTGGCACAAAAGAGTCATCAGGCCGATGAGTTTGTTCTCCTACATCTGGATCCAGATTTTGGCCCGTCGGATCACTTGCCGTCATGGTCATGTTACTATGCTAGATAAGAATGATAGATTAGAATGTGTAGATGGAGGTGTTGTTTAGGTTTAGTGGATTTCGTCGACACTTTAAAGAGGGATTACTGAGAAGATTTGAATGCAAACATAAATGACAACATTAACTTTCCTGTGCCACTCAACCACCCAAACCCAATTGCACATGGTTGGAGGGCCCCATTATGTAAGCTTTGGCCACATACATGATTGAAAGGATAAAATTTTTGTAGTGCCCAACCACCCATGGCGTGTTATAGCGCAAATACATACGTGAGGGTTTTTTATGAATCGATTTTTAGAGCAACAATATTGTCGTATGCTATGAAATATGATATGTTGATAAAATAATCTAATAGATGGAGAATATTGATGTCAATTTTTCATTAAATTTGATAGGTAACTAGTATAAGCATGTGTCCAATGTCGAAATTGGAAACTTAAAATCATGTTACAACCTTCTAACAAATTATTCGAAAAGATATATTGAAAAAACACAAGTTTACAAAAATTTTGTTTTAATGATTGAAGCAGTCTTGAGGGTTTTAAAGTATTGCTATAAAATTGATTCGAATGGGATTTACGGTTGGTCTTTTATATGTTTTGCAGAGCCCAGATGATTGTGGAATGTGAGTGTGGAATGATCTAGAGCTGAGCAATTATTACAGGCTATATTTCAACGTTATAAAGGACATCGTGACTCTTGTCGAGCCGAGGTAAACCGCTTAACACAACTGGTGTTGATTACATCTGAGAGAGCAAAAAATGTGATTGACGAGCTGGAAGTAGCGAAACACAAAATTGAGGAACTTGAGGCGAAGCAGCACAAGGATGGACGGAGTAATCAAGCGATATGCATCAACAGGGGGTTTGCAAATAGGCCATAATAGTATTTGGATTCGTGCTTGCTTATGTGGTCTGCAAGTAGCAGACGGGGGAAATAAAGCTAACAAGATTATTATCCACAATACTTGTATAATGGAATTCTATGTTTTTTTCTGTCGATGCTTCCTGCTTTAAAATACTCGTCATTTGGTTACCTATAATGTTGTGTTTTATGATTTTATGTTTTTAATTATTTAATAAAAGTTGGTTTACAAATGATGCTAATGAAAATGGTGTACATAATAGAACGGGATGTAATTAAACAAAAGGCGTCAGCAAAATAATTGTTAAGTGTCGAACTTCTCTAGTAAACACCCTATATTCTTTCTTAATTATTTACATAACATTTTCCTAGCCATATGATCATATATATAGGTACTGGAAGGATCATATTTATATCATTTTTCCCATAAGAAATTGCAAATTATGTAGCCCGTTGATAATTGCATAAATATGGTCTAAATTAATTCTAAGTATTGTCATAGTGAACGGTTAGATTATTGGTTTTGCTAATATTCTCAACACTCCTTCCAACTTAACCAATCAATCCCGTCAAGTAGGGGAATTGCGGTACTTACATGTACAACAATAATTTTCAAATTTTATAATTTTTTACAAATGAGATATTTGGTTTTTATTTCCAATTTCATTTAAGTTTTTCCTTTCATCATCGTTGTCATTCTATTCAGGTTGTAGTATAATACATCATAATGCTTAATTAGTACTCCCTCCATCCCAAGATTAATGGCCTAGTTTGGTTCGATACGGAGACTAAGAAAAAGGAAATTAAGGATGAAAAAAGTGGTGTCCCACATATTTAGTGTAATTTTATAAAATATTTAATTCTTGTTAATAAAGTGATTTATTGGTTCATAAAGTACTTTTATAAGTCCAATAAAGTGATTTTAGGTAAGTTGTAGGAAGAAATAGAGTGAATAGTGTAGAAAGTAGGTAATGATGTTGGATGATTAAGAAATTTAATTAGAGTCTAATTTAGTCCAAAAAAGGAAACAGACCATCAATACCGAGACACCCAAAAGTGAAAAACAGGCCATCAATACTGGGACAGAGGGAGTATTACAAAACTTCAATATGCATCCTTATAAGTAAGGGAGAAATATTAAAAGTATAACTGGATAACGTTGGAGGTGGCGCCGTCAATAGGTTCCCCAAAGATTTAATCTTCTCTCTCAATCATCGAAAGATAATGGCAGCAAACAATAACGCCGTCCGTGTGTGGACATCCTTCAAAGATTACTTCCTCATTCATTGGTTTTGCCAAGCGATTAGGGAATCACCAACAAAGGGAACAACAAATGCACTCTTGTTGGTGAATAAGTTTCATGATTTCGTTACTCATGACGCCTCAATAATTCAAAATCTGACGGAAACGGAGATTGTGAGGAAGCTCATGGATCTGAAGAATGAGTTCCACAATTTCAAAGACTTTCTCAAAGAACGTGGTATCATCCTCACTGACTTGCCTGATGTAATCTCCCCTGGACTTGACTACTTTGTCATTGTCTCATCTGATATAAGTTTTCTCAATTTTTCTCTGTACTTCGACTACCTAATGTTACTTTCGCTAAAACATACTAATGTGCTTATCTCACCGAATTTACCCCTCTATTAAAGGACAACGGGAGGGGGGCTAACATATCGCTGTGTGGGCTGAGGAAGTTTTCAAAGCTGCGATTCATGTTCATGAATGAGAGATACTTCAATGGGGTTGATTTCGATTGGTTGTTAGACATTGTCTCATGGGCGATGATAGAGGGCATCTCTGAATCTGGATTGGCAAAAAAGGGTAAAGAAACCGACAAATGAACACTCCACTGTGTGTTTTCAACGACATCTTTAAATTTTAATAAGGAACCACCTACGCTGTAATGTTGTATCATGCTCCGTATGATGTTGTCAACGTGAGCAACGAGTACGTTAGACTTAACTATTTTAATTTCAGTGTTTATTAATTCCGAAAACAAGGAAAAATCAAAATTATTGCTCCAACAAATGTTTGGTTCTAAAACTTACGATTTCAGGTGGATGGCTCGTTATACATACATTATCATTCTTCTGCACTTCGAATTTCAATCATCTCGTTAAAATTACCTTTTTCTGTGGTTATTTGTGTACAACACGGGGAGGAGGGGGGAGGGGGCCGAAATAGGCTTCCGACAATTGTTATGATCGCTATCTAGGCACCGCACCATGACTCGAATTGGCCATTCTCACTGCAAAATTTCTCACCAGGTGGGCTGGGCCTGCTACAAAACTCAACACCGAATACTGAAATTCTTTAAAAACACAGTTAACAAAACAACAATGACTTGTGTGAGGTCTAGGTTTAGTTTCGGAAAAAAGACACAACGCACACAAGTTAACCGTGAATTTCTAATTAACAGGAACTACACTTAGTGTCACTAACAAATTCCAATTTTAGGTTAAACCTTGGTCGCAAAATCATTTATCGTCCAATAACTGTCCACTATTATGGGGCATCTTATCTATTCACCTATGACCTATTTATAAAGGCATTCCCACGTTGTTGTTACAAAAAAAAAAAGAAGAAGAAGATGAAAACCATACAAAATTAATGGCCCTTGTATAATAAAGTCATTCAAATTGAAAAAAAGTGTGAGTAAAGAGGGCCTACTAGTGAACAGATTACAAACTGAATCCACAATTTTTAATCTAAGTATGTCCTGCAACAACGGAAAAATTAGCACTACAAATTCATTATAATTAAAGTTTTGTAGAGGTAACAAGAGATACAATATCTCCGCTTAAGGGTTAATCGCACTAGGCAAGTTATATAAGGGGTTAACTGCCCAAGTAGAATTCAGATATACAAACCATGACACAAAACATAACAAAATAGAAGGGGCCACTGTTTTAGGGTTTCCAAACACAACTACTGGACACAATGTTACTGGGACACAAACACTTTCTATAGCTTAACGGATACGCTATAAAGCTTGGAACAATACTAATGTCACAGCCCCAAATCCCGAGGGACGGCAGAAGCCGGGGTGCGACCGGGATTGAATTAAAGAAGCGGGGAAGAAGGGGACTGACTGAATAAACATACATACATGACTATAAATTTCTATGAACAAGACCTCGATTATAATATATATAAGAAAAGAGTTGATCTCGGAAGATCACTCAACAAAGTATTCAAAAAGAAATCTAAGTTATTGACGGAACTTAGACTACAGTGATATAATTACATAACATCAAAAGTGATCAAAGTTTAGCAGCGGAAAAGTGAGACATAATACAAGTCTTCTCCTAAAGACAACTTCAACTCCTAACTCAACCCTCCTCCGCTCTCGTCGCTTCAACCTGCACATTTAGAAACATATGCAAGGTAAAGTACGATAGTACTTAGTGGGCACGTTGCCGAAAACATAATCATAAGTATTGAAAATCAGGTATCTCATTTTATAGCGCATCGGGGTTTTCATTTAAAAGAGCCCGGGCCTATTAAACATTTTTATCTCATTCAAAAATTAGTAGCTCGCGCGAGCATTTTTCCATAGATGTTACTTTCAAAATCTTGACCAGTCATTATCACCGTGGCTGGTTACCCCTCAACAGGATACCACATACACCACAAGCTACAGTGCACTAACTCTGGAAAGCACCTAAATGACTAACTCAGAGCCGATCGTTAAGTAGTTAACACCTAAATGGTTAACATACAATTCTGGAAAGCACGACGGCTAACTCACATGGTACAAGAGAACTCACATAAACATAAAACATTTCATTTATGCCTGATATCACTTTGAAAACACAGTTATCAAAGCTCATAAAGCTCACTTTCGAGTTGTGGAAAAACCCACATTTTATTTGTTATAGATAAAAGCCCACCTTAGCTTTACAGAACTAAATATACGAGCTTCTCTTCTTTAGTCTTCCGTCCTTTCCTTGTACTGACTTTGTCCTTCATCGTACATGAAACATAACCTCGATGAGTCGTTGAGATGACAAAAGAAAATGGAAATCGAAAACAAGTTCGATTTAGTCTTTTACGTTTCAACTTTTAGGCATTTGCACGCTTAACTAATTTCTTTTATTTAATCGGAAACGAGATACGATCATATCTCGTTTTGACACTCAAACTCTGTACTTGACTCTTAGGTCAGTATAATAAATAGTCGTTAAATCATTACGACTTAAAACATCGGAAGAAACTAAGTTGAGAAGGAAACAACTTAGGAAAACTAAGTTCTGAAATTTCACTGCGCAATGCAGTAGTTCTGGGGACTTCCAAGAACAGGGTATCTGGAAATAGGAGAAGAGCCCTGTACCGTTAGAAAGCCATGGAAGTCTAGTTTACGCTCCAATTTACGGATCTCAAATCCGATAAACGAGCTAAGAGATATTGCATTTTTCGGCAAGGGTCGCAAAACTGCCGCGGCTAACCCTAAGTCTTGATAGAAATCGCCGTATAACTTTCTAGGTTCGTTCTAAGTTATCGAACCTACATTCTCACGAAATTATCACGTCAAGAAAGTCAACACGTACTCTCGTACGTGAAAAACTCCTTTCCATTTCCCGTCTATAACCACGACGATCAAAACCTCGTCGTTTCAACTACCAATTACTATACCAACAACAAGTTAACAAATCTCGTTCCAACTTCTCGATTATAAAGAAACTCAACACTTCATAACTTGGATCAACGAGTCGTCAACTACAAACTCGTTCCCTCAACATTAATGATCATTAATATCTAATTATCATTCCTACTCGACTTTCCTATCTTTAATTACGTACATTTGTTCGTCTCTTACGGATTTTCCAAAGTCATCGGATTTCGATCAAATTTTACGTTATAAATCCTCATCTATCGAGATTCATTATTATCTATATCATCACCTCATATCATTACTCAAACTCAACTAATAATCGAACCTTTGTCTCTTACATTAACACAATATATTTTAGATTAATTCCAAATAATTCCTATTATCAACTAACATCATTAGAAATCATAATCCATCATCATTTCATCAATAAAATCAAAGCTCATAAAACCCCTAATTCCTACTAATTTTTCGGTATCAACTAGTAATTAGGGAAGGTGAATCTCTTCGTCAATTAGCTCCATTAGTCTATTAATTATCCTACTACAACACCAATTAATCAATTATAGGTAACAAAAATTCTCATTAGCCCCTTCTCCTTAATCATTCGTTTACTTACTAACCCTCTTTCCAACTTAAACAAGCTCGTAGAAAGAAAATCGAACATAATTTCGATATTAATTCATTAATCTTTTAACCTCTCAAGTTAAACTCAATTCTCATTACACGAGTTCATTTGACATTCTGGTTTCATTACTCAATTCATAGGAAACTCTCTGGTGATTAAAAACCCTCTCATGGGTCATGTATATATATATACATCAAAAAGAATATTAATTCTGCCTCCAACGAGGACTTATACAAAAAGTTAGACTACTACTAGTCCAAACTAGGCTGACTGTCTACTATTTACCGGGTGCACTAACAGGCTGCATTTCCGTATCTACTGGAAGTACTAGAACGGAAACGATTCATAAAATTTCGTATCCGCTAGAGTACTACAAAAACTAGTTACTGATTCGACTATGTACAGGGCAAAAGAAACTACTACTACTACTGATATAAACACGCGTCTACGACGCTCTGCTCAACTAACTGCAGTCGAGTCCAAACTACCCTCTACGGCCTGTAGAAACCCTAAGAGTCCTCCTCTAGGTCCTCCTCCGGGTCCTCTTCCGGATCCTTGTCCGGGTTCTCCTCCTCAGGATCCTCGTCCGGGTCCTCCTCAGGATCCTCATCCGGGTCCTCCTTCTCAGATTTTGAACCAAAGACGAGCTGGAGGGCCTCATCCTCCCTCAGAGTAGAGCCGTCAGAAAGTGTAAACCGAGGTGGTGATGGTGCCTCTGAAACTGCCTCCTCAAGTCTGAAACAAGGTAGTCCTCACTGGTCTCTACTGCACGCTTCTTTAGGGGAAGAAGGTGCTCAGGAATGGAACCGGAACCTGAACCCGACTCGTACTCCTCCCTAGTACGGACTCTGGATGGTCCCACCTCTAACTGACCTCTGACTACGTTCCACTTCGCACAGATCTCCTCAAGCGGTGTCAGTGGAGATGGTAGCTCTAACATGGCGGCAAGCTCCGCGTCAATCCCTCGGTACTCTAACTCTGCCCGAAACAGTCCTGTCTCTAAAGGTCCTCTGACTCTAACACAAATGTCAGGTAAAAATGGTGAAGATAATCCTAACAAAGCGGCTGTCTCTGCATCGATCTCTACGAATCCTAGCCCTGGAATAAACTCCTCGATCTGTGTACGAACTGGCGGCAACTCTGGTGTAACTACAGGCTCCTTGTCTACCTCTAACTGCTCTGACTCTGCGTCAGACTCCTCACTTGGTACAAAGTCTGGTGGTATCTCCAACAAGGCGGAAAACTCTGGGTCCAAGTCTTGGTGCTCTTGCTCGGTATCTGCTGGGAAGTGACTGTAGGGGAGATGCGGCTCAAAAGGAACTGGAAGTATGAATCTGCTGTCAAAGAATCGCCCGTGTATATATAGGGCGAATCCCGGGTAGTTGCCTGTCGGCTCTGTGTCGTCGCCGAAAACCCCAAGAAAATACCACGCCACGCGGTGCGCCCAACCGCACCACTCGTCCGGTAGATGCACAATCAGGTCGGATATCACCTGACTCTCCGGGATAAAGTGTCGTACTGAAAAATAAACTGACGAGAAGTTGCTCACTATCTGCCCCACATCCTCCATATCGTAATCTGCCTTGTAACTGTAATAAGCGTCCTGGAAAAGATCTGCTGTGGTGGGGATTGACTCTCCTGAGTCATGTCACTACTAGAAGCCATCCTACAAAAGTTTTAAGGAAACACGGATCAGTAACGGGTAGGAAAAAAAAATAACTTATCTTAATGAAATACTTAGATTACAAAATGAACATTCCTTATTCAATTGTAATATCATAACTTAAACAACCACTTATCATAACATCTAGCAATTCAAGAAATTGCACTCAAACATCAATATATAGAAATAAAATTTCAAGATTTTATTTCCATTCGTTATCCTATTATTCATTTTATTCCTTCCTGATTTCTCTCATAAACTTCCTTTCCAGAAGGAATTTCTTATCGATTCTCACTCATTAAAAACAAAGTGCGTCCACTTTGTTCATGTTACTCCTTCAAAAAGTAACATTCATTCTCAAAAGATTTGTCGTTTTACGACACTTGATACCTGTACTCGTCGAAATTCTCATTTAAAAACGAAGTATAGAAATAAATTCCAAAGGAAAATGGAATATTAATTGGGGAATAACTTTTAGGACATAAGTTCCAATCGTCGTTGGATACGATCGATTTTTGGAAAAATTTAATCAAGCTTCGTACTTGATTCTCAATAATAAAACATTTTTCTTCTCGAAGTTCGAAAGAAAAGAACTCCGCTAAAACAAAACGAAGCGACACGAAGCAATGTCATTCACGTTACTTATACGTAAGTAACATTCGTTTATTTCCGTTGTCTTTGATTCCCTTTATTCTGTTCTCTTCACCTCGATCATATCTTTCTTGGTCTGAAGCCAACGTTTCTCGTACGTTTACTCGTTTCTTTTGTTCACTTGACACCAAGTTAATTCATCCCGTCATTATTCATCTCATTTCCTCGAAGGAAATTATTACCGGCTCCTAAGTATAAAAACAAGATTCAACTTTGCTGAGTCTTGCTCATGTCACTACACGCACGTGACATTCTCCTGAAGGAGTCGTTCTCGTTTCACGATCTCCTTTCAAAATCATTTGATAAAACGTTTCTTAAAACGTCTAAGTTTTCGAGGGTTCAGAAAAAGACCTTAGATTTTAAGTCTACATTCTCATTGAACCGGGAAAAATCCCTAGAATCATTCTAGATTCTCGTGCCAAGGTATCTTTAAAAATAATAGAAATTATCGCCCAAATAATTTCACGTAAGATAGTACTCGTACTATCACATAATCACATAACAAGCAAAGTATAAAAATATACTTGCAAAATAATTCTTATTCTTGGCACGTAAATTTCATTCTCATTCTCATTTTCATTCTCGTTAAATACTCATTCAAAAATTTCTTTTAAAAGAAATTACATTACTGAAAACTCTTTCCTTTCTTTCTTTCCTCGTTGAGTCGACGTAGCGGGAGATTGAGTTATCGTCTACTTTAAATCTTAATGTCATAACTCTAGCTCTTAACTTTACTTGGAAGAAGACTCTGATCTAGAGTACATACAAGTACTCTATCTCGTGACTCGATAAAAGACTCGTATACAGAGCATAAACGATTGTTCTGATACCACTCTGTCACAGCCCCAAATCCCGAGGGACGGCAGAAGTCGGGGTGCGACCTGGATTGGATTAAAGAAGCGGGGAAGAAGGGGACTGACTGAATAAACATACATACATGACTAAATAATTTCTATGAACAAGACCTCGATTATAATATATATAAGAAAAGAATTGATCTCGGAAGATCACTCAACAAAGTATTCAAAAAGAAATCTAAGTTATTGACGGAACTTAGACTACAGTGATATAATTACATAACATCAAAAGTGATCAAAGTTTAGCAGCGGAAAAGTGAGACATAATACAAGTCTTCTCCTAAAAACAACTTCAACTCCTAACTCAACCCTCCTCCGCTCTCGTCGCTTCAACCTGCACATTTAGAAACATATGCAGGGCTAAGTACGATAGTACTTAGTGGGCACGTTACCGAAAACATAAGCATAAGTATTGAAAATCAGGCATCTCATTTTATAGCGCATCAGGGTTTTCATTTAAAAGAGCCCGTGCCTATTAAACATTTTTATCTCATTCAAAAATTAGTAGCTCGTGCGAGCATTTTTCCATAGATGTTACGTTCAAAATCTTGACCAGTCATTATCACGTGGCCGGTTACTCCTCAACAGGATGCCACATACACCACAGACTACAGTGCACTAACTCTGGAAAGCACCTAAATGACTAACTCAGAGCCGATCGTTAAGTAGTTAACACTTAAATGGTTAACATACAATTCTGGAAAGCACGACGGCTAACTCACATGGTACAAGAGAACTCACATAAACATAAGACATTTCATTTATGCCTGATATCACTTTGAAAACACAGTTATCAAAGCTCATAAAGCTCACTTTCGAGTTGTGGAAAAACCCACATTTTATTTGTTATAGATAAAAGCCCACCTTAGCTTTACAGAACTAAATATACGAGCTTCTCTTCTTTAGTCTTCCGTCCTTTCCTTGTACTGACTTCGTCCTTCATCGTACATGAAACATAACCTCGATGAGTCGTTGAGATGATAAAAGAAAATGGAAATCGAAAACAAGTTCGATTTAGTCTTTTACGTTTCAACTTTTAGGCATTTGCACGCTTAACTAATTTCTTTTATTTAATCGGAAACGAGATACGATCATATCTCGTTTTGACACTCAAACTCTGTACTTGACTCTTAGGTCAGTAGAATAAATAGTCGTTAAATCATTACGACTTAAAACATCGGAAGAAACTAAGTTGAGAAGGAAACAACTTAGGAAAACTAAGTTCTGAAATTTCACTGCGCAATGCAGTAGTTATGGGGACTTCCCAGAACAGGGTATCTAGAAACAGGGGAAGAGCCCTGTACTGTTAGAAAGCCATGGAAGTCTAGTTTACGCTCCAATTTACGGATCTCAAATCCGATAAATGAGCTAAGAGATACTGCAGTTTCCGGCAAGGGTCGCAAAACTGCCGCGGCTAACCCTAAGTCTTGATAGAAATCGCCGTATAACTTTCTAGGTTCGTTCTAAGTTATCGAACCTAAATTCTCACGAAATTATCACGTCAAGACAGTCAACACGTACTCTCGTACATGAAAAACTCCTTTCCATTTCCCTTCTATAACCACGACGATCAAAACCTCGTCGTTTCAACTACCAATTACTATACCAACAACAAGTTAACAAATCCCGTTCCAACTTCTCGATTATAAAGAAACTCAACACTTCATAACTCGGATCAACGAGTCGTCAACTACAAACTCGTTCCCTCAACATTAATGATCATTAATATCCAATTATCATTCCTACTCGACTTTCCTATCTTTAATTACGTACATTTGTTCGTCTCTTACGGATTTTCCAAAGTCATCGGATTTCGATCAAATTTTACGTTATAAATCCTCATCTATCGAGATTCATTATTATCTATATCATCACCTCATATCATTACTCAAACTCAACTAATAATCGAACCTTTGTCTCTTACATTAACACAATATATTTTAGATTAATTTCAAATAATTCCTATAATCAACTAACATCATTAGAAATCATAATCCATCATCATTTTATCAATAAAATCAAAGCTCATAAAACCCCTAATTCCTACTAATTTTTCGGTATCAACTAGTAATTAGGGAAGGTGAATTTCTTCGTCAATTAGCTCCATTAGTCCATTAATTATCCTACTACAACACCAATTAATCAATGATCAATACTATTACAACATTAATTTGGAAATTCAAGTGAAACCTTAGGCCATAAAATCGGCATTCATCATTTGATAGGGGATTTCATTTGTTCTTTCACTAATCCTCAATTAATCATCTCCCAAGCTCAATTATGTAATCAATTTTAGAATTAATCCATCCTAACCTAAATGCCCTAAAATTCGGTCCACATGTAGATATTAGGGCTTTTGATTTCTCCAACAATTAAACCATAGAATTCAACCCTAATTCATCTAATCACACTAATTAAAGCTCAAAACATCATCCTAATACCACTACTAGAAATCGGTATTAACAAAAAAAAATAGAGGAAGATGAAATCTAATTGGATGGAAGTGTAGAGGAGAAGATTACCTTAAGCTTTAATGAAAGAAGAAATAGGATTCGATGGTTGGATGATGAACTTGTGAAACTTCTCTTGTCCAAAGCTTGAACTTCAACAATGGAGGATGAAAATAGAGAGAGAGAGTAGGAGGGAGGGTGGCGGTTTTGGATGGTGGAGAAGGAAAGAAAATGGTGACTAACATGTATTAATTAATTAGGCTAAAGTGTAAAGTGAGGGAATAGTAATATGCATGGTGGAAAGTTTATAACATAAAATAATGAAATATCATGTGTGTGAGTGAGAGAGGTCGGCTATGGGGGGGGGGGGGGGGGGGGGGGAAAGGAGAAATACGCGTTTTTCCAGCGCGATACGATGTTACGGAAATCAATAGACGAAAAACGTATCTCGGCACATTATCTTCAAAAACCGATTCTACCATAAATTCTGATATATTTAACTTATTCGGAATGTAATATTTAAAAACTAATTTCCGACAAAAACTCGGGACGTCACAGTCCGAGTTTTGTCCGGAAAATCATAAAAACGAACTTTCTCTTGCGAGTTCGTATCGCGATTTCGTGAATGCAAAAATCAGACGGTTTTCCGTTCTGGGTTCTAGAACTAAAAAGTTATCGTACGCGATAACCCTAAATACAGTAGTCATCTAACTGACTTCCGTAATTTAGTTTTGGAAACGGATTTCACCGTTAGTTTTAGAATTTAATTTCATGAACTAAGGCGTGCAAAGCCATTTTTATTAATAACTTTAAATTTTTAAGTCAGTACGAAATTTCTGGGGTATTACAACTTATCTCGGTAATAACTGCATAACTTCGACGAGAACTGAGGTACGGGCACACCAGTTATGAGGCATTCAATTACCCTCAAGCACATTATACCACCATCCTCAATAATAAGCTGTCGGGGGTCTCCATCAAAGAGCACAACATCTCATGGCTGTCTACTCGTGTCACCAACCAGAACATGACATATATTTCGAGCACACTCTAGCAATGAACGAACACGAAAAATTGAAGGCTTCATTACACTGAGGCCAAAACGTCGAGTCGTACAAAACTATTTTTTGTTCAACGAGATTAATGCAATAGACAGCGCACTGTTTCTCCCCAAATTCTACAATACTGTATATGTGGTCGACCTCGAAAAAGGAATAAGGTCGTTCTACAGGATCAAGACCTAAGACATAGCCAACTATGGTCTTCTCTGGCTCACACTGTTGGGAGGATGGCTAGGGATGGGAATCGGGTATGGTGGGCACGAATAGTGGATATCCATGCTCGTACCCGCGAGGAAAGGCCGTACCCATCACCCGACCTGCGATCCATGACTAGTACATTCCTCCTTCCACACTTGCCACCCGTGGATACCTGCCACCCGTCGGGTTTTCGCCAACCTGCCACCCGCGAACTAGTAATTGAAGTAGTAATAATCCGCAAGAGAAAATCCTCAAAAAAAAGGAAAAAAAAATCTGCAAGAGAATTGCAAACATAGCTAAGAGAATTGCAAACGTAGCCA
Organism: Schizonepeta tenuifolia; assembly: GCA_029490685.1. Taxonomy (NCBI): domain Eukaryota; kingdom Viridiplantae; phylum Streptophyta; class Magnoliopsida; order Lamiales; family Lamiaceae; genus Schizonepeta; species Schizonepeta tenuifolia. The sequence continues at coordinate 21,237,538 of CM055958.1, forward strand.
AAAACATTTTCTAAATCAGTAAGAAATCCAGAAGCATTTTCTAAAATTATTAAAATGTGTATATGCAAATATGCAATCGGAGATGGACACATAATGAGAGAAAAAAAAATCGGTTAGTGGCAGAAGACCTTGGAAATGGAAGGGGCGGAGCTGCGGAGACAAGAGAGAGCAGCGGAGGAGACTGGAGAGATCGAGAGAGGGAGGGGTGGATCCACGGAGACAAAAGAGAGCATCGATGGACACTGGAGAGATCGAGAGAGAGAGAGGACCGGAGAAGATGACTGGTGAAAAATTGAGATTCTGGGAATATGAGAATGAGAGAGGGAGGCGCAAATGTAGGGTTTACAGTAAAATTTTTGAGTAATACTCCCTTCATCCACGAAAAAGATGTTTGTTTTGCCATTTTCATCTGTCCACGAAAAGTATGCTTGTTTCTATATTTAGTAAGTTTTCTCCTAATATTTACCCTCTACTTTATGATTATTCACACTGTTGCCATTGTTGGGCCTAAAAAAACCAATTAATTAGCTCAATTGTGTTAACAATAAAATAAACTCATTAACACTAACCCTAATCTACTAAACCATTCGTCCCCACCCCCACCTCCACCCCCACCCCCCTCATTTGGTCAGCCTCCTTCGCGATTTGGAAAGCTCCAATTCTCCAAATTCCACAGTATTCTTATTTCTTCTTCTTCTTCATTTTCTCCGCCAAACCTCATTGTGATCTCAATAATGGATGGTTCTACTACGCCATCGTGGTCCAAATCATTTTCATTGATTTTATCCGACATAACTCTTAGAGAATCAGAAACCTTTGTGCCGGAATGAATGGATTTTGTCTGAAATGGTGGTGCCGAATTCTCAGCCACCGATCGAGATCGATCCACCGGTTGATGAAACGGTGGTGTCGAAATCTGAGGTGTTGGGATTAGAACCTCTACTGAAGGTGTGTGATAAATATCCATTTTGTAGCAACTAAACGTGTTTTTATATCACTAATTGTCTTGCTTTGCCTCTAAATGTGATATGTTTTGGATGGATTTCGATATTTTTGGATTGGTTTCACATTTGGTGGAGTTTGTGCATGTGTGTAGGTCAAGCAAGGGGAGCTAAGCCATAATGAAAGGACCGTAGAAGAGTGAAGTTGAAGAAATGGGACGGAAAAATGAAAAATCGGACGAAAAGGGGCACAAACGGAGAATCAGCGCCCAAGAGTGAAAAATCGGCGGTTTGGAGTAAAAAACCGGCGGATCAGGGGTGAACCGCCGGCCGAACCGCCGAAAATCTCGGGACGACACCTCAAGAAGAAACTCAAAATCGACGGTCGGACCGGCGCCTGGGGCCCGGACCGCCGATTTTGAGGGTTAGACTGCCAACTTTTGGCCGTTGAACTGCCAATTTTGCAATTTTCGTCCAAACTTGGACGATTTTACCCTTTTCACGATTTTAACACCTTTTAGCACTTTTTTCTCCCTTTATATATGAGGGATCAGCCCCAAAACGTGTATTCATTCACCCCTTAGCTTAGATGCTTGTTCAAAAAATTTCCAATTAGGGTTCTAAACACTTTTCATCTTTGTATTAGTGAATTAAGGTTGGATTTGAAGAATATTTGAAGATTTCAATATGGGCTTCCTAGTTTTTCATCTATGCAATCATTTCTCTCTTGTTTTGTGTTGATTTCATTTATGTCTAGCTAAATTTTCTTGTTAGTTTTGGGGATTTATGATGATTTGATGATGGATTGATCATAGCTTGTTGATTTCTCTTGCCTTCTTCTAATTAATTGTGAATTTGGTGCTTATTTTCATGTGGGAATTGTTGATCACCTTTCTTGCATGCCAAGTGCTTGTAGAAATTCTTGATAGGTTTTACTTGCATGGATTTCAAATTGCACAACTTGTATTGATTTGAGACTTAGTAGGTGATGATCTAATGCATGGAAGCTTATGATCCTTGTGCTTTTTGGATTTATTTTGTCGTCTCGAGTCTTAGCCGAGAGAGTCGATAGAATGATCCCCGTTTGCTAATTGTAAAGAGAGATTAGTGAATAATTCGGTGATTGCTTCTTACTTAGAGGATTAAAATGGTTTTCATGAATTAGGAAGTTGTGATCAAGCTATCTAGAATCGGATTGAATCCCTAGAACCAACCCTTGTCCCAATTTGTTCCTTGTTTGTCTTTTCAATCGTTTCCGTAGTTGAATTTGCTTGTTTATTTGCTTATTTTCTTCGATCTTGCTTTTGAATGTTTGAATGAATGACCAATCATGTTGTTTGAAGAGCTTGAATAGTAGGAAGATGCATGAATTTCGTTTTCGCATAAATAAGGCGTACATGGTTGCCGGATGATATGAGGGATTGCTTGGTGTGTTACTGACTCAAATAAGTCTAGGAAATAAATCTAGACTCGACTCATCAAAGAAAGTTAGACTTCAGAGCAAACAAACCTGCTCTGATACCAACTTGTCACACCTCGACTCCCGAGGTGCGACGTTGACAATACTAACACCAATAACCATCCATCAACTCAACTCAAAAGGGAATCATGCTCGGAAACAAGGGAAATATTGACTGAAAGCGATAATAAGTAAGAACATGCTTCCAAGTCACAACTAAAAACTTCCAGCGAGCATAGAATAATTTACATATCAATTCCAAATGGTATAAGTATTTAGGATTCCCAAAAGTATGAACCAACAAAAACCATAAATTGTATCGAGCACATTGCTCTTAACCAATAGAATATCAACATAATGTTTCAAAGTATATAAACAGGCAACATCAAAAAGCATCGCAGCGGAGACTCGACTCAATCCCAAACTACTACATGTATGAAGACATGCAATTGTCAGACTAACTTTCAACTCAAAACATCACACCACCAAGTTGCCCGTTCCATCCTCATCCTGCTAACCTACACATTTAGAAATACATGCAGGGCTGAGTACTTCGTACTCAGTGAACACATGCCAAAAACTTTGAAACTTGCTCTTAGAGCTATATCAATTGAACGTGCCTTGCCGAAGCATCACAAGTATTTATGCAATGAAAACAGTTTTACTTGTGAATGCAAAATCATTTTCTTTCTTAATAGACTGGCCAGTCAAAACATTTATAGATACATCAAACAGTATGCATCATCTACCACATCATCCATCCATCTGTGTCGAGAAGTAGGCCTCCTTCTCGAACACTGTGACCAGCCCAACCGAAGCAAGGCTCACAGTCACCATCAAACGATTCATATACGACACGTGGGTTTCCTGCCTTTCACAGGACAATAATATCTCAACAAGCAGATGATAACACATACCAAAAACTCAAGTAAAAACGGCAAGTCAATTGAACTTTAAAAACTCGCATAATAATACTCAATTATCATAATAGCATTCATCCATAGTTTTGGTTTTAGAAAAGCCCACCTGTCTTCTGAAGACTTAGCTAGGCGGCTTACTCGTGAAAAGTCCTCGCTACTTGATCATCCCGCTCGGTCCTTCATAAACCGACATCGATAAAATAAATAAGACTCGATGTTTTTAAGACGTAAAGTAGATGCGTGTCTCGGCTGGAGGACTTCTACTTGACTCGAGTTTCTCTAATCTTATTTTATCTTCTCTAAGTCGATATCTCTTCTCGACTTCCTCGTTCTCGATCCTCGACTCTACTCGGTTACTAATTATTTCGTCTCGTATTCTCGTTCTAAATCATAAATCATCAATCGATCATCGGTAAGACATTTTCTCAATTATTTATAACATATTACTTATCTCAACTTCATTTCTCGATTCCTACTCGCATTCATAACTCAACTAACATCACATCAAATCATTCGTATCTCATGCACGTATTCTTAATTTAATTAACGTCATATAACATCATTCATATCACATCAAGTATATCACATCATTTATGTCTCATCAATTATATCACATTCTCAATTAATTTGAATAAATCATTACATCATAATCGGAATGTAAACATTTCACTCAAGCATGTAGATTTAATCAATCATATTATAACTCAATAAGGATTTAAATCAAATATAATATCTCAAACTCGATTCACACTTCAAGTCACATTAACAATTACTCAACATTACTCGACTCTTGTTTTTGATAAAACGTTAACTTCAATATCATAAAAATTATATTCTCGTCCTCCTTCATCAATTCAAATAATAAGAATTCTTTTCAATTAAAAACTCAAATATTCATTTAATAATTCTCATCTAGATATACGACATTATTTTCAAAATACGTCGTCTTTGCTCAATTTGTTATACGTATACAAGTACGTATTATTATTTCATTAACTCATTTAAACTCTTATTTAATTAATCTAAATTTCTATCTTCGACTTCAAAAATCGATTTTTATCTCATAAATCAAAACCCGATAACTTCCTCGACTCTTTTTCAAATTAGAATGATTTGAAAAACAAACTTAATTATTTACTCACGCATCATCAATCAATCAATACTCGACTTATTAAATTAAACGAGCATTCAAACACTTCATCAATCAATAACTCGACTCTCAATCAATATTACTCTTATTAATTTCCTTCTCGTCTTTCAATATTTCTCATTTAATTTAATGATTAAACATTAAATTATTTAACTCGATTTTAATATTTATTAAACAACTCTCGCTCGACTTTAAACTCATTAACTTCTCTTACTCGACTCAATTCTTCGAAATTTTATTTATTACTTCACTCGATTATCAAAGCTCGACTCATTATTCTCTTACTTCGTCATTTTTTAATTTATTAAGAAATTTCCTCTTTAATTATTTTAAATCTAACTTCATTATTTTATTTTTATTTTAAAACTCATCGACTAATCTTATGAGTAACGAACTCGACTTGATTAAATTCTTCACTCAATCCTTCATATACTCGACTCCTCAATTATTTTCTTCTTATAAATAATTAATTATTATTTTTCCTTCTTTCACGTTCAATTGAACGTCATAATCTCGTCTAACTCATCTCGCATTTTATACTCGACTTCCAACTCTATTTCTTTAACTCTAATTCATCTTTTATTACCTTTTGATTAACAACTCTTCATAACCTCAAGAATTAATCTTGAATTAATTCTGTATCTTAAACTCTATTTATTTAATAAAGAAATTATTTTTCTTTATTTTGCTCACTTAATGACTCATCATTCATTTAATGATTTTTCTCTTTTTATTTTCTCTTTAATTTTATTCTCCAAAATATCTTGAATATTTTATTCATTAAATAACTAATTAATTTCTTTTATAATTAATTTTAATGAAATTCAAATCTTCAAATTTACAACAAGAACACCTAGAACACACACTAGGCATTTCTTCAAATCTTCAAAAGTTCATGTTTTTCACCAAGAACACCTAGAACACACACTAGGTATTCTTAATCATAATTTTCGATTTTTAACACTAGAAATCTCATTTTCCTCACTTCAACATCTAATACTCAAATTTACACACAACATACTCACATCATCAAAATTCATCAAATCATCATAAACATTATTTTCTCTCTAAAAACATGCATAAACTCGATTTCTTCTCAAATAACATCATAGGATTAAATCATCATATAACTCATATCATCTCATACTCATAACATCATCAAATCATCAACAAAATAATCAAAATAAATTCCTCCTTCCAAGGTCATAACTCACGGCATTCATCATCAAAATAAGGCATGCATTTTCTCAATTTTTCATGCATATATAATCACTCAAATCATGCTTATAAACACATATAAAGCATTAAATCATCAATATATATCAAGAAATCGAATTTCTTCCTCTTGCCCTAAAATTTTCGGCTTCTATAGTATTTTAGGGGTTTTAATTTTTTTTCTCTTTTAATCCATAGATTAAACACTAGGCTTGATTTCCTATCGATTTCCTCACTCGAATCTCACATCGATCCTAGTTTGCCTATGTATAAATTAAACCATGCATGCATATTCCTTTAGGGATTAGAGATTACATAATATACAAGTAATCAAATAGATTTAAACCTACTTTTGAAAAATAAATCCAAACTTCTCTCTTGATGATGATGGATCGAAAATGGAAGGCCTAGAAGGCTCAATCTCTAGCTTTGATTTCCATGGTGAAATCCATCTTGAATCCTCAAGAAAAATGAAACAAGGATCAATCTTCTTCTCAAGGGCATGGGTTCCGAAATTAATAGAAAATAAAGAGGTAATTTTTTTTGTATGGATTCAAACTCAAACTTGAAGGATTTTACCTCTTTAATTGAAGTTAGAAGAATAGAGAAGATGATGATGAAGATCTCTTGAACTCTTGGAAACTTGAAGGCTTGGAACTTGAAGCTTCAATGGAGTTTTCCAACTTGTGTGTGTGTGTAATCACACGGAAATGAGGGAATGGAAGAGAGATTTTTTTTTTTCTTTCTTTCCTTTGTGATGAATCACACGTTGGAATTAGTTTGAAAAGGTGATAAGATGAATTAAATGATGAAATGATAGGTGAATGAATGAAGATAATTCATCTCTTAGGCTAAGAAAAGAATCTTGCCAAGTTAAATGAATTTCATGATTTATATTCCCTAGGTTTTGACAATAGGGTAACCTAGGCTAGGGAGAGATTTTAGGGAGAGAGAGAAGACGGTAGAGAGGGAGGGAGAGAGAGATTTTATCTTTTTACCCGGATGAAAAAGTTTTCCGGTAGAATATATCCGTGTTATTTCATTTATACTGAAAACGGCTTTAATCTCCCTTCATCTCATTTCTGACATGGAAAACACCTCGACCCTATCTCATGTCTCACGAAATAAATCAAGGAACCCGAATATCTAATTTTTAGGTTAAAATTCCAAGTAACGAAGAAAAACCTAAAATCATTCGGCTAATAAATCCGTTAAGGACTAAACTCTTAGAGTTTTCTCATGTGATCTCGGATGAGCTTCTAAATTATCTCAAAGATCTTAGAATTAATTCTAGATTCAAAAGACACTAATTAAGTCTAATTCTGAGTTCGTCGGTGAATAGTATTTTCTCGGTTCTCGCTACTATTCACTGAAAAGTAAAAGTTCTCGGATTTCACTGAAAATCATATTCAAGCTTGATAAATAAACTCAATCAATGCATCACATACTCGTTCGAATAATCAAAACGAGAAAAACTCACGTCAAAGCATACAGGGGCATTTTAGTCATTTCAAGAAAATATCTTTTCTTGAAGCATCACATCACTCAAAGCTCATTAATTAAGCAATTAAACTCATTTTAAAATGCACTTAGGGGATTATGAAAGTTCCGGGTATTACAAGTCACCATCCACAATGCAAGAACTAATTGGAAAATGGATACACCACTCCATGAGACGGCTATTCTAGTGGCCGGAAACCCTCGGATTCAGGTAGAGGCGAGTGGTAGTAGTGGGGGTGAGGAGGAAGGGGATGAAAATGACGGTGATGGAGATACGAACTATGAAGATGAAGGGGACAAGGGACAAAGGACAAGCAAGAAGAGAGGCACGACAAGAGAGAAGAAGACAAGAAAGGAGAGGAGGACGACGGCAACAAGCCTTTAATCAAAGGCAAGAGTCTTTTCGGGGGTACCAAGGGGGGTACCAAGGAGAATATCAAGGTTTTGGAGGGCCATCTGGGCCTTCTAACATGTATGGAGGACCGTCGGGGTCCGGAAGCTTCTATGGTGAAGAATTTGCAAGCATGCCGGAGAAAGTGGAGCACATTGACAACTATTGCACGCAGTAGGATAGTGAGTTTGCGGTGATGCGGCATGATATTCAAGCTATCCGTTTCCGGAAGCAAGATATGAATGAGATTCAACAGCAACAAATCGGCAACCAACAAGCATTCCAAGCAGAAATGTATCAGCGGTATGACGAGTTCCAGGATGACTTGTATGCTCGGCAAGAGAGCTACCAAGAATCTTTTCAACAATCTTGGTTTGATCGTCAAGATCAATATCACCAAGAGCAACGAGCCGACCACCAAGCCTTTCGACAAGAACTCTTTGAGCGTCAAGATAGATATCATCAAGAGCAAAGAGCCGACCAACAAGCTTTCCAACAAGCGTGGTTCGATAGGCAAGATGCATTTCAACAAGATTTATATGCACGCCAAGATCAATACCACCAGGAGGATCAAATCAATCAACGGGACTTGTTGGCTCTCGTCCGCCGATTTAAAGCTCACCAACTCAATGAAGGCCACAATTGGCCCCCGCCCCCACCTCCCCAATGAAGAATGAGGTACCACCATATTTGTATTTATTTCTTCCCTTCAAACTTATTCGGTTGCCTTCGGTTTTGAATAAGTTTGGGGGAGGGAGGAGATGAATACAAATATGCTTGTAAATATGTGTGTGTTTGGATTGTTGAGTTTGTTGCTTGAAGTAGTTGTTTGTTTGTGCTTGTGTTGAACCTAGTTGTGTGGGAACTTTTGAAAATTTTGAGGTTTAGTTGCTTGAATTTGGTTGTTTTTGCTCAATGTGACTTTGGTGAAATGCCTATGAAGAGAATGTTTTATTTTTGCAAAAAAATGGTCGGAATTGAGCATGTCTTGATTGGTTTTGCATGGATTCTTTGTGTGTTGAACTCGACTCTTTGACTTTTGAATAAACCCATGAGATTTGAGCCTTATTATGTCATATGGTGCATTTTGTTCACGTGAGATTGGTCATGCATGCATTTCTACTCCTAGAACTTGCCTTGGATCTATATTAAGAATGCTTAAGTTGTGCAAGAACTTGGAAATGATCTTAGGCCATCTTTGTTAGCCACCTCAAATCCTAAAACACTTCCTTGTGCTTTGCATGTTCCATTGTTAATCCCTTTTGAGCTTGATTTGGCCTTTCTTTGATTAACCGGAGAAAAGGGGGTGTTGGTTATGTAAGGGTACCGAGGTGGGTTGTAAAATGGAGAGAATATGAATTAATGATGGTTTGGGTAATAGTTTTGGGCTCATTATTTTGAAAACATAAAAAAAATTCCATAAGCTCAAAGGAAAAAAATGATGAATGAAAAAGAGAAAGCATAATGGTGGAAGTTGAAGAAAAGTAGTCCTTGTTGTTTGTTAGAATGCTTCCACTAGATCTTGAAAAGAATGAAATGAGAAAATGAAGAAATTGAGAGCATAAGGGAATTAATTTGTTAGTTGAGTCTAAAAGAGATGTTGTGTTTGGTGAGGGAAGGAATGATGGATTGATTCCATGCTTGTTTTGAAGGAGATATAAGGTTGGTGAATAAGTTTGATAAGTCACTTAGCCAAATTTCCCTTCCTAAACCAATGTGCTTACATTACAACCTATTATAAAGCCCTTTGTGATCCTTGTTCTTGAATGACACGTGTTGCAATGGAGATATTAGACGATTTGCAAGCCTATGGCGAGTAGTTTGCATTGTGTGAATTCGTTGAGTGCATAGCCATATATTTGAGGGTTGAGAGAATACACTTCCTTGTGAGGATCAATTGTTAAAGAGTTGAGGTTGGCATGCTTTTGATTGGTGTGGAATCATGTTAGTTTTGCTTGGTTTGGCTTTCAAAATGAGTTGTGAAATCTGAAGCATTTAGGATCCAAAGTTGTTACTCCATTCGATGTTTATGTTCTTATTTGAATATATTGTTCGGGACGAACAATGCTTAAGTTTGGGAGAGTGATAAACATCCATTTTGTAGCAACTAAACGTGTTTTTATATCACTAATTGTCTTGCCTTGCCTCTAAATGTGATATGTTTTGGATGGATTTCGATATTTTTGGATTGGTTTCACTTTTGGTGGAGTTTGTGCATGTGTGTAGGTCAAGCAAGGGGTGCTAAGCCGTAATGAAAGGACCGTAGAAGAGTGAAGTTGAAGAAACGGGACGGAAAAGTGAAAAACCAGACGAAAAGGGCACAAATGGAGAATCAGCGGTTTGGAGTCAAAAACCGACGGTTCAGGGGTGAACCGCTGGCCGAACCGCCGAAAATCTCGGGACGACACCTTAAGAAGAAACTTAAAATCGGCAGTCAGACCGGTGCCTGGGGCCTGGACCGCCGATTTTGAGGGTTAGACCGCCGATTTTTGGCCGTTGAACTGCTGATTTTGTAATTTTCGTCCAAACTTGGACGATTTTGCCCTTTTCGAGATTTTAACACCTTATGGCACTTTTTCCTCCCTATATATATGAGGGTTCAGCCCCAAACGTGTATTCATTCACCCCTTAGCTTAGTTTCTTGTTCAAAAAGTTTCCAATTAGGGTCCTAAACACTTTTCATCTTTGTATTAGTGAATTAAGGTTGGATTTGAAGAATATTTGAAGATTTCAACATTGGGTTCCTAGTTTTTCATCTATGCATTCATTTCTCCTTTGGTTTGTCTTGATTTCATTTATGTCTAGCTAAATTTTCTTGTTGGTTTTGGAGATTTATGATGATTTGATGATGGATTGATCATAGCTTGTTGATTTCTCTTGCCTTCTTCTAATTAATTGTGGATTTGATGCTTATTTTTATGTGAGAATTGTTGATCACTTTTCTTGCATGTCAAGTGCTTGTAGAAATTCTTGATAGGTTTTTACTTGCATGGATTTCAAATTGCACAACTATATTGATTTGAGACTTAGTAGGTGATGATCTAATGCATGGAAGCTTATGATCCTTGTGCTTTTTGGAGTTATTTTGTCGTCTCGAGTCTTAGCCGAGACAGTCGATAGAATGATCCCCGTTTGCTAATTTTCTAGAGAGATTAGTGAATAATTCGGTGATTGCTTCTTAATTAGAGGATTGAAATGGTTTGCATGAATTAGAAAGTTGTGATCAAGCTATCTAGAATCGGATTGAATCCCTAGAACCAACCTTTGTCCCAATTTGTTCCTTTTTGTCTTTTCAATCGTTTCCGTAGTTGAATTTGCTTGTTTATTTGCTTATTTGCTTCGATCTCGCTTTTGAATGTTTGAATGAATGACCAATCATGTTGTTTGAAGATCTTGAATAATAGGAAGATGCATGAATTTCGTTTTCGCATAAATTCGCCTAAATAGTCATTGTGGATACGATACTCGATCCCTATTGCCTACAATAACCCGAACAAAGTGCGGTTTATATTGCTTAGAGAATTTAGGCAATCAGTGTGGTGGTCTGACAAAAGGGAGTACGAGTACCTAACCTGGCTCGGAATCTTTTTCCCCTTCGTGTTGAGGCTTCTTAAACCAGGTTATTCATACTTATTTTCAATTTTAGTCTGGAGGATGATTTAGGTGCGAAAACCCTAGATTTGATTAATTTTTTTTTTTTCTGATCTTTGATTATGCATGTTCATCTTCTATGACCGATTTTGAATTCGCATTGCATGCCACCTCTAGGTGATTAAAATCCCTAGATTAGGAGGTTGTTGATGAGTTTGATACTACAATTGATTTGTTGTGTCTTGTGGCCTGTGCATTTGGTTGTTTTTTGAACAAATGATGAACATTTTGTGATGCATATATTCTGTTATGCCTCTATCCTAAGTGAAGCCACCTCTAGGTGATGAAAATCCCAAGATTTGGAGGTTGTTGATGAGTTTGATACTACATTTGATTTCTTGTGTGTTGTGGCCTGTGCATTTGGTTGTTTTTGGAACAAATGATGAACATTTTCTGATGTATATATTCTGTTATGCCTTTTTCCTAAGTGAAGCCACCTCTAGGTGATGAAAATCCCTAGATTTGGAGGTTCAGTTAGGGCAGCAAGTGTGTAAAACATCCATTCATGGAGTCAATGATACAAAATGTAAATAAATTCATTGCTGACACATTATATGCCACAATGAACAAAATATGATGGTTTACATCCTAAACAACCACTGATAAGCATGAGTTTGTTTCTTATACTGTAAACATAGCAAAAATTTTACCTTACAAAAAATTAACCCTACTCATTCCAATTCTTCTAAATTTCCATGCCTTGCATAGCTCCTGCCAAAGTATCAATGTTGCAGCTGCTATCTTCTTGACTTCTAAATGTTTCTAGATGTTCCAAGCAATCTCTTATTACTTGCTCATCCACTTCTAAGCATTCTGGTAGAGTTCCCTCTCTGATTTGTCTTTCTTTGTCCATAAAAGGGATTTTGTAGTTGTTGCCTCCTCTCACTTTCATTATCTCAGTCATGCAGTCTTGTAGAGTAAGGAATACATTGTTTAATTTGTATGTTTCAAATTCTTGAAATGCATTAGTCATATTCTGAATTAATTCTGTCACATTCTTTGCCATCTTCTGATCCTTGAGGGTTTGTATTGCTCTGAAGAACCCTAGATCATTTATGTTTGTGTTTGGTGAATTGTTGGTTGACAAATTAATGTGATATGTAAACCAACTGAATTTGCTGCCTTAGTGAAATTTGGATCAGTTGGCTTTATGTGGGATTTGGCATTATCTTGTTGAATGAAAATGCGTTTGCTTGCATGAGTTGGCCACAACTGTTTAATGGTAGGCAGAATCTGCAAAATGACTAAGTGATGAATGAAATGCACACATTCTGATAGTTGAAATGAGAAAGAATCTGTAAAATAACTAAGTGATGAATGAAAATGCACACCTGTTTCAGTACAATTTCTTTCATGATTGGAAGATTGATTGATTGAATGGCTTTGTATTCTAGTGTGCTCTTTGCTCTATTTTTTGAAACCCTTTTTGCTGGCTCTAATGTACAAAAGGGAAATATTCCAAATTTGCCATCAAATATGTGTGTACCATCACTTGCATAGAGTGGTCTTCCCACCACAGACATGAACATGATCTTCTCTACAAATCTCTTGGACTTGCATGTTCTGCATGGCTCTTCCTCATCTACCACTATGTAGTACCTATCTGCTGTCTTGGTGAGAAAAAACTACTTCTCATCAATGTGGATTGTGTTGTACATATTCTGGAATTTCAGTTTTCCTTCTGAAGTTCTAGGATCCAAATGCTTCAGACACCATTTCAATCTGTTGAATTTATTTTGCTCTATCACAAATGGCTTAATTGCAAAGGTATGTGGCCTGATTTTCTTTTGTTTCACCCATGTTCCCATCAATGTTTTGCTCACTTTCATCTTCATTGCAATTTTTCTATAGGAAGATCTTTGTAGAACTGAAATTGATTTCATCATTTGCACATCTAGCTTTTTCTTATCTTTTTGTTGCGTGCCCTTCTTTTTGGAAAAAAGATGGACAGAATCTCCCTCCTCCAACTGCTTAAGAGTAAGCTTCCAGATATTGTGCACTGTTCTTCTACAGATTTAAAACTTCTCCATTGTCTCCTTTATTGCTCCATACCTTAGTTGCTTGGATTGCAGATTTTGAAGAAGAAACTGAGCCACTTTGTCCCTTTCTGTTTGCGATAGATTTGGCCTCTTCCTTAGTTTTTCCATGCTACTGATTTTTGGTATTTATGGGGTTTTTTTGTATGTAATGAATGGAGCTTTTGGTAGGTATGGCGTATTTATGGTTGAAGATGTGTACTTGGATAAGTTGTAAATTTTCCTCTTTTATTTTGTTCACATCAGTGAACAGTTAAATATTTTACCACCATTTTGGATGAAGTATATGTTTTGGAGCCAATTTATGAAAGTGCCGCCAATTTAAATTAAGTGCAACAACTTTTGCTTATTTTATTGCTTGTTTATTAATGAAAGAATTGTACAAGTGTCATTTATACACCTATTTTAAGTGTTAGATTAAGTTTGTTAATTATTTCTCTAAACACACTAAAAAGTGGACCCCTTACTCCACTCACCAGTTTCATTAACCCTCGTGCCGTCCACGAAATAGGCATCTTTTTCGTGGACGGAGGGAGTAATTTTTTAGGGGTGATGGGTTGGGCTTGGAAGTTGGGCCAAATAATATTACATACACTAAATGATATTTGGGCTAAGATCGAGAGTTAGAAAGAAAAATAAAATAGTCGGGTACTAGTATTTCGTGGATTTTTTGCAGGTATTTATCACGGGTAAACGAGTTTCACGGGTACGGATAGTGACCATCCATACCCGTACCCGCGAACTAAATTGATAGTAAATTCTAACCACGAAGCTACCCGTGGATATCAAATGCTCCTCAAACCCGCACATATTAAGGACACGCGGGTATCGATTACCTGTGGGTAACTTGTCATCCCTACTAATGACATCATGTTTCCGAAAGGAAAAAGATTGAGATGGAACCCAGTAATAACAACACAAAACCAAAAAGAATTATTAATCATCCATGAAAAAAAAAACACCCAGCAATGCCTGTTAAAGAGGGTCCATCTGTCAACAAAACTTTGTCGACCACGGAATGCCATCAAAAGCAGGAAGTTCAGCATGACATCGCAATTCTAACAATCAAAGAGGGAGAAGTAAAAAATCAGGTTGTACCATGGATAAAGGTAAATTTTACAAAATTACTTACAAGCCTAGTAAGATAAGAACGACAGGGCTTCACTGTGTCAATCCAATCGCTACAAATCCTCGGATATTTCTTCAGCGGGGTTTGAAGAACTGCATTCCTGGACGGAAAAAAAAAAAGGTTACTACCACGTATTTCGACATCCACAACCAATAATGAATTAACAATACAACTTGTCTAGGTTTACTCTTCTTTAAGAACCAATTACCAAATGCTTCAAACATCAAGCATTGAACGGGATCAAAACTAGTACAACTAACACCACGAGAAGACCCAACATGGCATAATGAGATTCTATCTGACTCATCACAAAATGGTTCTAATTTACGACAAGTACCAATGTCTGCAACTAAGCACGAGTCAGACAAATCATGCCAAGTCCAAAACATCAAATCAAAGTAAACAAAATAAAAACACGAAACAAACACGCAATTTTTCAAAAATAAGATGGCAACATTATTACCCTCATTGCAGTCATCATCAACATCGACATCATCTACATCGAAAATACTATCATCGACATCATCCACATCGAAAATATTATCATCATCATCATCATCATCATCATCATCATCATCATCATCATCATCATCATCATCAACCTCGTCATCATCGTGAACCAAATATCCACCATTTTCTTCCCAACCAACAATCGCACCTGTTGGAGACAAAAACGGGGGAAATTTCGGATCAACAAAACAGCCAATATCAGACACTACGATACTGATAAACATCCATTTTGTAGCAACTAAACGTATTTTTACATTACTAATTGTCTTGCTTTGCCTCTAAATGTGATATGTTTTTAATTGGTTTCATTATTTTGGATTGGTTTCACGTTTGGTAGAGTTCGTGCATGTGTGTAAGTCAAGCAAAGGATTTTTAAGATGGAATGAAAGGGCCAAAGAAGAGCCAAGTTGAAGAAACGGGATGGAAAAGTGGAAAATCGAGTGAAAAGGAGTCAAAATGGAGAACCGGCGCTTGGAGGTTCAAAATCGGCGGTTTGAGGTTCAAAACCGGCGGTTCATGGGTGAACCGCCAGGTGGACCGCTGATTTTCTCTAGAGTTGCAGCCAAGAAAAAATGCCAAATCGGCAGTCGGACCGGTGTCTGGGGGCTGGACCGCTGATTTGGTGGTCTGGACCGCCGATTTGTGCCCTATGGACCGCCGATTTTGTAGTTTTCGTCCAAAAATGGATGATTTTGCTCTTTTCGCATTTTTAACTTCATTTAGCACTTTTTCCTTCCTATAAATATTAGGGGACAGTCCTAAAACGTGTATTTATTCACCCCTTAGCTTAGGTTCTTGTTCAAAAAGTTTCCAATTAGGGTTTTAAACATTTTTCATCATTGTATTAGTGGATTAAGGTTGGATTTGGAGAATATTCGAAGATTTCAACATTGGGTTCCTAGTTTTTCTATTATGAAATCATTTTTCCCTTATTTTACTTTGATTTCTTTCATGTCTAGCTAATTTTCCTTGTTGGTTTTGGGGATTTATGATGATTTGATGATGGATTGATCATAGCTTGTTGATTTCTCTTGCCCTCTTCTAATTAATTGTGGATTTGGTGCTTATTTTCATGTAGGAATTGTTGATCACCTTTCTTGCATGCCAAGTGCTTGTAGAAATTCTTGATAGGTTTCTACTTGCTGGAATTCAAATTGCACTTCATGTATTGATTTGAGACTTACTAGGTGATGATCTAGTGCATGAAAGCTTATGATCCCTGTACTTTTTGGAGTTATTTTGTCGTCTCGAGTCTTAGCCGAGAGAGTCGATAGAATGATCTCCTTTTGCTAATTGTCGAGAGAGATTAGTGAATAATTCGGTGATTGCTTCTTAATTAGAGGATTAAAATGGTTTGCATGAATTAGGAAGTTGTGATCAAGCTATCTAGAATCGGATTGAATCCCTAGAACCAACCTTTGTTCCAATTTGTTCCTTAATCGTTTTTAATCGTTTCCTTAGTTGGTTTTGCTTGTTTATTTGCTTATTTGTTTTGATCTTGTTTTTAAATGTTTAAATGAATGACCAATCATGTTGTTTGAAGAGCTTGAATAGTAGGAAGATGCATGAATTTTATTTTTGCATAAATTCGCCTCAATAGTCCTTGTGAATACGATACTTGATCCATATTGCCTACAATAACCCGAACAAAGTGCGGATAAATTGCTTAGAGAATTAGACGATCACATACCCTCACCAACGTTAGTAAAACCTTAATCACAAGTAACATCACCTTCATCCAAAGCTGGCGGTACAATAGCACCACGTGAAAGGTTTTCAAACACAGAAAAATACAATGCATGAATTTGCAGCATCACCTCTTCAAGTTTAGTGAGGATTAATGGCACCTAAATACAAATAGAAAAGAGATAGCTAGAGTCAGAAATCACGCTAAGTACAAACAAAATAAAAAAGGCATAATCTATAACAGTACTGACATAATTAACTGGGCAACTAGCAGAATTCTTAAAGAACACCTTCACATCTTTGAAAAACTTTTTCGATCAAGGAGTACGCCAAACCATACGAGAGAACACCAACTCGTGCTAGTCTGCAATTGCAGTACAATATTCACCAACACTAGTTATGCACTCGTACACCCAATGGGTTAACACATGCGCAAAACCAAACAAACTACACTGAGTCCGAGACACGCTCCTTAAGGTCGAAAACAACTGACCCGATGCATTTCTTACCTACTCCACAAAGAACCTAAACAACTTCAAACCCCATGGATAGTTATTGAAAAAATCTAGGTCATCAACAACAAGAAGATACTTGAGGTCAACACGAGTTTTGTATCCACTATCAACCGCAAATAATACGTTGTACAAAAAAAAGGCAATAACGCAAGTTTCAAGCGAAAAGACCAGATCATTTGCCTTCCACGCATACACGTTCAAAAGCCACCTCAACATCACCGAAAATTAATTCATCTGTGCCACCCAAAACATCAACATTAATTTGCGACGTACGTGGTAAATCGCTTCTGGGTCCAAACTTCAGACCACTCATTATGAAATACTCTCTAGAACACAACATCATGATTGCCAAAACGAAATTTAAGACAATCGGGAGGTCCATCCACAAGATGAAAAAGTGCAAGGTAAGCAATCATACCTTCAAACTTCATACTGGCCATGTCAATATACATACCAAAACAAGACTGTCGAAAAAGTTCCAAGTTATGAGGATCCAAGTTATACTGAATACCCTCAATAACTAACTTTACTGATTCCACAGCGGATGAATACAGAACCAACTGACAACGATATACAACAAATTAAATTTTCAGTGAGTTATAAATTAAAAAAAAAAAAAAACAAGACAAGTACAAATAAAACAATTTAACAGCATAAATACTTTTCAATAGATTAACACATTATACATATTATATGTGCTACATTTTATCATAGCATCATACGATAACCCACAGATAGTTAAAACCAAAACAAGACAAATACAAATAAAATAATTTAACAAACTACAAAAATCATATTAATTAGAGCCGGCAAAATCACCAGGTCGGGCCGGCCCGGCCTAATCCATCAGACTTTTCTAGTTTGCCGGGTTGGGCCAACCCGCCCCGAATTCAATCGAGCTGTCATAATTAAAGCCCAATCTAACCTCGGGCTAAACACCGAGCCGGCGGCCCGCCGGCCCGGTGTAAAATAATTCAAATTACAAATAATCTTTCTACATTGTAGAAAAAGCCTATAAATACCAAATACATAAATACTTCATATAAAGAATGTGTGATGATAAAATAAAGTTTAACACATACAAATCGGTGAATAGTTTCTTCAATGAACTTGACTTGGAATTTAACAGCCCACATATACAAAAGGCAAAATTTTTCTTCAAACTTTTGTTCCCAGAAAATGAAAAGGTCATTTTATATTTTCATTGCCTTCAGTAGAAAAAGTCATGTCCCCGATCAAAACTATTTATAAAAATAAAAGAAGATAAATGAAGAATAGAGAATTACTTTCTTCAAAATTTTCTCCCACCACACGATCATCAAACATTTAAGTTAGAGAGCCAGTTTACCGGCGACAAGGGTCGACGGCTTAGAGACTTGAAGATGGAGGAGTAGCAGAGAATAAAAAAGAGAGGGAGATTTTTTTTTTCTGCTCTAGCCTCTAGGTCTTCTTATTTAGATAGACTGATAGAGTTAGGTTTTAAAACCTATATAATTAATTAATAAAAAATATATTAGTAATTATTTCGAGCGGGCTTTTTATGCCCAAAGCGCGGGTGGCCCGGGTGGCTATCTGGGCAGGCTTTAAAGCCCGAATTTTTTTTTTGGCCTCTCTTTTTTATGTCCAACCTGGCCCTAATCTCAAGTATCTCGGGTCGGCCTATCAAGCCGGGCTCATTTGCCTCTCTAATATTAATCCATCCCAATGTCATTCCTAGAGAGTAAATGACTTTGGTGGCGACAATGAAGAAGGGTTTACAGACAAAAAAAATTAACTCAAACTTTATTTAACCAAAAAGGTGTGGGATGCAATAGTAAATCGATGGATAAAAAAACTAAACCCAAACCCCTAAACAACAACCATACCAAAAAATTAAGCCGAGAAAACGGCACAAAAAGGAACACAACTACACAACTGAAACATAATTATAAAAAATAGGTTACGCGGCGATGAATAAAATATTAAAAGCATTAAACAATATAAATTACTAAAAAAAACACTACCAAAATGGGTGCTTTGATTTTTCATTCTTTAGGGGAATATCTACTTGACACTATTTTATTAAATTATTCAAGAAGAAAATCTAACTAAAAGAGGATGAGAACAACGACACTAAACAAAAGGACACCGCTGCACAATGAAAGAGATGCCAATATAGGATAAAGTTAAACCAAAAAGAATGAAATCTTCTACAACAATTCATAATAAATACGTTTTGTTCTTAAAAGGAGGGAAAACTGAAATAAAAAAAGAACACACGGTTCATACATTGGAAAAAAGACAATATAGGATCTTCGATTATCCCCAGTTCTTGAATTGTCCCCAACAAAGAAGGACAACCAACACTACAGATGATGGAGATTAATTTAAAAAAAAAAGAAAATAGACTAACAAAACAAGGGATACATGTGCGGAGAAGGAAGATTAATTTAAGAAAAAAAACTTACGATGCCTAGCCCATACACCGCGCTGAACAATTGATGGACATCAGTCCGCTATACTCGGGAGAATATCGGCTTTTAGAAAGGCGATATACAAGACTAAATAAAAATTGATAAATACACACGGGAGAGTGCGATAACGAACATTAAAACTGCAGAGTGGGGGTTTCTCTACAACAGTAAATAAAAAAAATTACAGTAAAGCAACAAAGCAAC
This sequence comes from Schizonepeta tenuifolia, assembly GCA_029490685.1. Classification (NCBI taxonomy): domain Eukaryota; kingdom Viridiplantae; phylum Streptophyta; class Magnoliopsida; order Lamiales; family Lamiaceae; genus Schizonepeta; species Schizonepeta tenuifolia. The sequence continues at coordinate 21,257,298 of CM055958.1, forward strand.
CCGCCTAGTAGGAACGGAGGCCAGATAAACACTCACCGGAACTCGGAAGGAGGAATGAATAGACACCAACGGTTCAAATACAAATATCAGGGAAATGGCCAAATAGGAATACAAAGGGTCGGCTGCATAAAAATTAAAATACAGAAAGAGGAAGACACAAAATTATTTTCACAATGACTGTTATACATTATCTTCCCTCAAAAGAAATGTTTAATATTAAGAGCATCCACAACAGTGGGCTCTGAAGCCCTAGGGCTATGGGTATTTTGGTGGGGTCCCAATGATTGATAGCCCGGGCTTAAAATTTTCACTATGGTGAAATCCGACCCCTAGGGCTATCCAATGATTGATTTTTATTTAATTTTGCTTTTTAATTTTAATTTTTTATTTTGCAATATATAACAAATTAATTATCTAAATATGATGCGATTAAAACTCGAACAATTTTATTGAATTTGAAAAACAGATACAAAAAATACAATAATATTGAAAATAAAGCTAGAGCTAGTTGAGCGGACCGAAACGCGTCCAAATTTCTTCAATCAAATCATCCGCAAGACGCTCGTGGGCCGTTGCATCTTGAACGCGAGCTCGTCTCTCAATATATTTTTTGAATTCACGCGTTCCACCCATGATTACTGGTGCCGTATTAACCTCCTTGTCGCCCCTTGCGCTCGCTTCCGGAACAAATTGACTTGCTTGGTGTCCCTTATCTTCGATGATCATGTTATGCAATATGATGCAAGCGTACATGATGTCGCTTAAGTGTTCTCGAAAATGCAACCGAGCAGGGCCCTTTATAATTGCCCAACGAGCTTGGAGGACACCGAAAGCCCTTTCAACATCCTTTCGTGCAGCTTCTTGCATCTTTGCAAATCGGCATCTCTTTGGATCAGTTGGAGCTCGTACGGTCTTCAAGAATGTAGCCCACTTCGGATAGATACCGTCGGCGAGATAGTATCCCATTGAATGCTCGCGGCCATTTGCGACGAAGGTGACTGGCGGGGCTCTCCCATGGAGAATGTCGGCGAAGACATCGGATTGATTGAGCACATTGACGTCGTTGTTGCTGCCGGCGACACCGAAAAAGGCATGCCAAATCCATAAATCTTGTGAGGCGACTGCTTCAAGGATGATAGTAGGATAACCCTTTCGTCCTGTGTACGAACCTCGCCAGTTTGTTGGGCAATTCTTCCATGCCCAGTGCATGCAGTCGATGCTTCCGATCATACCAGGAAAGCCATGACTTGCCTCGTACATTGCTACGAGTCTGGCGACGTCAGCGTTGTTTGGCCTCCACAGATATACGTCACCGAACGCATCTCTGATTGCCTTGCAAAAATACTTGAGGCATAGTGTGCCCGTTGTTGGTCCAACGTGCAGATATTCGTCGTAGTGATCGGCCGATCCACCGTTGGCGAGTTGCCTCAAAGCAACAGTGCATTTGATCCACGGGTGAAGCCCCAGTCTTTCAGTTGCATCTGGACGTTGTTCAAAAAAAGGCTCCCGAGCAACCAAAGTGGCGGCTATCTGCACGAACAACTTCCTGCTCATGCGAAATCGGCGGTGAAATACATTTTCGCCCCAAATCGGATTCTCTGCAAAATAATCGCGAATAAGGCGTTGTTCGGCCTCTTCACGATTCCTGTGAATGTACGTTCTGCTCGATGACTCTGCTTTGTCGTCATCTTCAAAGTGCTCGCGGTAGAGATCAATGGCTTGCTGACCCAGCTGGAGTACCTCCTCCACTACCTTCTCATCTTCTTTGAGATCGAAGAATTCTCCATTCCAAGACATGTTTTTTCAATATTATTTGAAAGAATTCAAGAATGTTTTTTTGTTGAAAATTTTTGTGGGAATGTAGAAATGAGAATGAAGAAATAGGGAAGGTGTAGATGTTTAAGGGATGAATGTGATATATTTATAGGGAAAAAAAAGCCGTTGAATTTGAAAACCGTTGCATGTTTTAATTTTTTTTTTTCATTTCAGAATTAAAAAAAAATATATATATATATATATATTAGAAAATGGGAGGAGGCGACGCGTGTCCCTCCTCCCCTCCATCTTCTTCCTCTCGCCCACGGGCTTCGCCGTGCCAGGGCTCCATGCTCGCCGCCCGCCCTCGCCACCTCCAAAGGCGAAAGCCCACACGGCGCTCGGGCTTCTCCTCCTTCGCCCGGGCGTGAGGCATGCCGTTGTGGGTGGCCTAAACACAGTAAACAAATAAAAACCGGCTGACAAATAGAGGCGACGTAAACTAAGCGAAAACCATAATTAAAAATATTAAACTCAACATTACATAATACAAATAAAACTTATCGGGGGATGTGCAAAAAAATTACAAAAGTAAAGGCAGAAATCCTATAGCAGATACAATCTAGACACACGCATGTGGCTTCTCGAATACACTGCGGAACGATGATTAACTGTTGGAAGTTGCTCGATTGAATTCATGCGAATTTTGGCCAAGTATGGAGCTGTTGGTGAAGAAGGGTATCTAAGCAAAATTGAAAAGTCGGAAGGGTTTAGTTTGTAATATCAAAGAGTTCATGTTTTGGTCTTGGCCGTTGATGATGATCGAATGGCTACGATTGAATCTGAGCTGGAGTCGGTTGCAATGGCTATAACCACCTGGAGCTGAAGCCTTCTTCCTCCAACCTTCATTCTGTTGCAGAGAGAGAAATCGAGAGAGCATCCGTTTGGTTTTGCATAGCAGTTTTTCTCGTGAGATTTCCTTGTAATTCGAAGATAGTTCGTTGAATAAAAGAACACCAAGCTTTTGTCCCGTGGATGTAGCTCCTCTTGGAGTGAACCACGTAATCCCTGTTTCGATTTATTTTTCCTTGCAATTTTCTTTCGCGAATTGAGTTTTTGTGTTTTGCTTGAGTTCGGTATCGTGTTGGTTTTTCCGATCTATTCCTAACAAGTGGCGCCGTCTATGGGAAGCAGATTCACGGTGTAGTTCGAAGCGATTAGAGATTCTTTAATTGAACCTCTGATCAGAGGATCGTCGGAGAAGAGATCGGATCGGAGATATCGATGCCGAAGATGGAAACCGAGAAATTCACAGGGAAAAATGATTTTGGTCTATGGCGGATCAAAATGAAGGCTCTCCTGACGCAGCAAGGTTTGGCAGCTGCTCTCGTTGACGATGGATCTTCGTCGAAGGCTCTGCCCACCGGCGACGATGGCAAGAAGACGGCTGTCGTCGCGGATGCAGAACGCAAGAGGACGAAGATGAGGGAGAAGGCGCACAGTTTGATCATACTGTGTTTGGGAGACAAAGTTCTCAGGGAGGTTGCGAAGGAAAAGTCAGCTGCAGTAGTTTGGGTAAAACTTGAATCAATCTACATGACCAAATCTTTGGCAAATAGATTGTACATGAAGCAGAGGCTGTATTCATTCAAGTTGTTGGATGAGAAACCGCTTGAGGATCAGTTGGAGGCTTTCAATAAGATCATCGATGATCTAGAGAATGTGGATGTAAAAGTTGAAGATGAGGATCAAGCTATAATTCTCCTAAATGCACTGCCTAAGTCCTACGATCACTTGAAGGATGCCATGCTGTATGGAAGAGAGAGTGACATCTCAGTTGAAGAGGTTCAATCTGCGTTGAAGGCAAAGGAGCTTCAAAAATCCTCATCAACAGCAGTCCAAGAATCTGTTGGTGAAGGATTGAATGTGAAGTCCAAGCCTGCAAAGGGGAAATTCAAGAAAAGCAAGAAGGATTTCAAGAAGCCTGGGCAGAAGAAACCAAACAACAAGGAGAATGATGATGATAATTGTTTTCACTGCAAGAAGCCAGGTCATTGGAGGAGAGATTGTCCACTATGGAAGAAGAAGAATGCTCAGACTGGTCAAAAGCCTGAATCAAAACCACCTGCAGAGCAATGAATGTGATGGTAAGCCACAATGAAGAGAGGTGGGTGATTGATTCTGGCTGCTCTTTTCATATGTGTCCTCATAGACACTGGTTTCTTGATTTGGAAGAACACAGAAGTGGTGTTGTTCTTCTTGGAAACAATAACTCATGCATGGTTGAAGGAATAGGTAGTGTGAAGCTCAGAATGTATGATGGATCAGTCAAAATTCTTGAGGATGACAGATACATTCCTACCTTGAAAAGAAATTTGATATCTCTGGGATGGCTTCAGAACAAGGGTTTTGAATTTCACTCGGTGCCTGGAGGCATGGTAGTGACAAAGGATTCAAGAGTCGTTATCAGAGGAGAGGGAAATGGTGCTAATGGTCTGTATCATTTGCTTGGAGAGACAGCTCTTGGTGAATCTAGTGCGGTCAACAGCAAGATAGAAGATGCTATGCTATGGCACAAGAGGTTGGGCCACATTGGAGAAAGAGGTTTGAATGAACTGCAGAAGAAAGGCATTATCAAAGGACAAGGCAAGTTCAAGTTAGAAGCATGTGAGCAGTGTATTCTGAGCAAGAGCACAAAGCTTCCATATGGAACAGGTAAGCATACATCTCAAGCTCCTCTAGATTATGTTTATGTTGATCTATGGGGTCCAACCAAGACAGAGACTCTAGGAAAATGCAGATTCTATATGACTATTATAGATGATTTTCTAGAAAATTGTAGGTTTATATCTTGAAGGATAAGACCAAGGCTCTTGAAAAATTTGAAGTATGGTGCAATGAAGATGAAACTGAGAAAGGTCTGAAGCTGAAATGTCTTAAAACTGATAATGGATTAGAGTTCATATCTGGTGAATTTGGTGAATTCTGTGCCAAGAAAGGTGTGAAGAGACATAAGACTGTGCCTGGGAATCCTCAACAAAATGGTGTTGTGGAGAGAATGAACCGCACTATACTTGAATGACTGAGGTGTATGTTGTTTGATGCTGGTATGCCTAAGAAATTTTGGGGTGAAGCAGTTGTGACTGCAAGTTATTTGATTAACAAATCACCATCTTCTGCAATTGGATATTCTACTCCTGATGAGTTGTGGTATGGTAAGTCAAACAGTTATGATCATTTGAAGGTGTTTGGTTGCAGAGCTTATGCTCATGTCAAACAAGATAAGCTAGAGCCAAGGGCATTGAGGTGTGTGATGTTTGGCTATCCACAGGGTGTTAAGGGTTATAAGTTGTGGTGTACTGAGCCTGGAGAGAATAAGGTGATCATAAGCAGAGATGTGGTGTTTAATGAAAGTGAAATGCCATTTCTTAATGCTGCTGGTTCATCTACAATTACTAGAAGTAATGAATCTGGTGGAGGTGATTTGGTTCAGGTGGAGCCACAACTGGGTGATTTGAGTTTAGAAGATGATGAACTTTCTGTTGGTAGTGATCAGGAAGATCTTGGCAGCTACAGGTTGGCCAGAGATAGATAGAGGAGGGTGATTACACCTCCTAGCAGATATGGTCATGCTGAGATGGTGTATTTTGCATTGTGTGTTGCAGAAGAATTGGAGATTCTTGAGCCTAAAACCTATGCAGAAGTAATGAAGAGTCCAGAAATGCAGCAACGGATTCTTGCTATGAAAGAAGAAATTGAGTCTCTTGAAAGAAATGGGACTTGGATTCTAGTTACTAAACCTGCAGGGAAGAAGTTGATTAGTTGTAAATGGATTTTCAAAAGGAAAGTGGAAGTCATTGACAAGGAGTTGATCAGGTATAAAGCAAGGTTGGTAGCTAGAGGTTTCACACAGAAGGAGAGGATTGATTACAATGAAGTTTTCTCACCGGATGTGAAACATACATCTATTAGAATCATGCTTGCTGTTGTTGCTCAATATAATTTGGAGTTGGAGCAAATGGATGTGAAGACTGCATTTCTACATGGAGACTTGGAGGAGGAGATTTACATGTCTCAGCCAGAAGGATTTGTTTTACCTGAAGACAAAGACAAGGTTTGTTTGCTCAAGAAGTCGCTGTATGGATTAAAGCAAAGTTCCAGACAGTGGTATAAGAAATTTGATGAGAAAATGATGAGTATTGGTTTCATCAAATCGAAATATGACAGCTGTGTTTATATGAAGCAGCATAGAGGTCAGACTGTTGCCTATTTGTTGCTATATGTGGATGACATGCTTATTGCCTCTAAGCATAAGTCTGAAGTGAACAAGATTAAGGCAGACTTGAGAAATTATTTTGAGATGAAGGATTTAGGTGCAGTCAAGAGGATTTTAGGGATGGATATTGTGAGGGACAGAGCTGCTGGGAAGTTATGGCTCTGTCAGTATGATTATGTTCAGAAGATGTTGAAGAAATTCAACATGCATGAAGCTAAAGTTCTCTCAATTCCATTGCTTGTCCATGTTCAGTTGTCTAAAGAGATGTGTCCTAAATCGGCTGAAGAGAGAAAGGAGATGAGTGTTGTTCCTTACTCTAATTTGGTTGGTAGCTTGATGTATACTATGGTGTGCACAAGGCTTGATATTTCTCATGTGGTGAGTGTGACTAGCAGGTATATGATTGATCCTGGTAAAGGTCACTGGGAGGTTTTGAAGAAAATTCTGTGGTATCTGAAAGGAAGTTCAAAGAGGGGTATTCTGTTTCAGAAATGTGATTCAAAGGAAGTGGCATTGGTGGGGTTTACTGACTCTAATTATGCAGCTAATCTGGATAATAGAAGATCTCAAAGTGGTTATATCTTCAGGTTGTTTGGTGCAGCTGTGAGTTGGAAATCCTCATTGCAGCATATTGTAGCTCTTTCAACCACTGAGGCTGAGTATATGGCGATGACTGAAGCTGTAAAGGAAGCTTTGTGGCTTAAGGGAATTGATTCTGATTTTGGAATTGTGCAGGATTAAGTAGAAGTGAGATGTGATAGTCAGAGTGCTTTGTGCTTGGCTAAACATCAGACATTTCATGAGAGATCGAAGCATATTGATGTGAGATTTCATTTTATCAGAGATGTGGTTGAAGAAGGAGTTGTGCATTTGGAGAAGGTGTCTACAAATGACAATGCTATTGATGCTCTAACTAAAGCTTTGCCGGTTTCAAAGTTTGGCCATTGCTTTGAGTTAGTAAATGTTTTGTCTCAAGATTGAGATGAGGTTTAGTTGTTCATGTTTGAGTAGTTTCTGAGTATGTCTATTAGTTTCAGAGTTTGTCTATTTCTGAGTGTGTCTTGTGGTATCAAAGTTTGTTTGATCAGAGTTTGGGTTTGGTGGTTCTTGTTCTGCTGATGTGGTGAATTCATAGAGCAAGGTGGAGATTTGTTGGAAGTTGCTTGATTGAATTCATGCGAATTTTGGCTAAGTATAGAGCTGTTGGTGAAGAAGGGTATCTAAGAAAAATTGAAAAGTCGGAAGGGTTTAGTTTGCAATATCAAAGAGTTCGTGTTTTGATCTTGGCCGTTGATGATGATCGAATGGCTGCGATTGAATCTGAGCTGAAGTCAGTTGCAACGGCTATAACCACCTGGAGCTGAAGCCTTCTTCCTCCAACCTTCATTCTGTTGCAGAGAGAGAAATCGAGAGAGCATCTGTTTGGTTTTGCATAGCAGTTTTTCTCGTGAGATTTCCTTGTAATTCGAAGATAGTTCGTTGACTAAAAGAACACCAAGCTTTTGTCCCGTGGATGTAGCTCCTCTTGGAGTGAACCACGTAATCCCTGTTTCGATTTATTTTTCCTTGCAATTTTCTTTCGCGAATTGAGTTTTTGTGTTTTGCTTGAGTTCGGTATCGTGTTGGTTTTTCCGATCTATTCCTGACATTAACAAATTTCAATTTACAATTATTTTTCCTTCACTAGTGTTCAAATCCACGTGTACGTCGATTAAGTCATGTAGATGCAGTGTATGTAGATGCAAGATCTAGGCTCCCGTCTTATTTACAGGTTTGAGCTAATCTAGAACAAGAAAGATAGGTAGAAGTGGAAAACTAAAAGTAATGGAATGTACAACTTAAGATCAGCTTACAAAGAGATGGAGAATGAACCAATTCAAGGAAACATGGTTGATGAAGTTGTTAAAAGAATTTGGTGTAAATTTGCTCCAAGCAAAGCTACAGCTTTTTGTTGGAAACTTCTTTTGGATATAATTCTAACTAGGCACAATCTTTAGAAAAAAGGTATGATTCTTAACTATGATGTGAGAGATGTCCGCTTTGTTTGTCTGATATTGAAGACACCGAGCATCATTTTCCCATGCCCTTTGCATACAATATTTGGGTCACTATAATTGGTTTGGACTCAATTATGTTGGTCATGTCAATTCTTTGAATCAATTTGAGCAATATATGGGCTATGTAAGGAGGGAAATATGTTGAAATGTGAAAAGTTTTGTTGATTTGCATAACTTAAAAAATTTGGATTCATAGGAAGGTGGTGGTCTTCAAGAACTTGTCAAGCAATGGCGATGATTCAATTGAGTTAATCAAAAATAAGGTTTTGGTTTTGGATTTCAAATCACAATCCTAGTTTGTCTTGCTTTAGTTTGGGAGACTGGATTTGCAATCTTTCTCTTTGCTTTGATTTGTAAAAGATGTGAGTGTTTTTTTTTTTGTAAAATAATTTTTATTCCACCGAAGTTGGGAATTACAAAGCAAATCAAAACAACACAGACTCACCCAAACAAAGCAGACAGCTCTACCTATCCATGCAAATGTAATTAGCTATCTTCCTATCACCTCTACTTCGTAAAGCTATCAAAATTTCACTACTCCTTACAATTGCCTCCGCTGTAGAGGCTCTATCTTGAAACCTGCGAGTGTTTCTTTCATTCCAAATTTGATAAACTACTACTGCCAAGACAAGCCTGTATACTCTTTGCTTCACTGCTTGAGACCTACCTTGGATAGTTATTGATGGGACCGATACGAGTTACTGGTGTATGGGGGGGGGGGGGGGGGGGAATACACCAGTTAGGATTTTTCAACTTTGAAAACTTAACCCCCGAAAAACTTCAACTGAGTAAAAAAAGTCTCAGCTGGAATCACAACTGAGTAAGAGAACTCAGCTATAAGAGTGGTGCCGTGCGGAATGTGGTGGAAATTATACTCGTAAAATAACTCACGCTTTTGTGCAAGATTGGTCAATAACCAAGACAGTTGATATGTAAAGATGCAGTTTGTATGCCGGTTAGTTTGGTCAGTTGAAAATGCAATAAGTAACTAAATAGAAATAAACACAGACACACAGGATTTACGTGGTTCGGAGAGAACTCCTACGTCCACGAGGAGATGTAAGTCCACACACCTCAGTCCAAGTTCTTCTGGACAGTTCCACACAGCTTACGCGGGCTGTGCAACCGTTGCAATAAGTTTACGGGTACTTATCAACCTTTACAGTCAAGTTTGCGGGTACTTGACAACCTGAGCTAAGTTTACGGGTACTCAGCAACCTATCTACTCAGTTACAGGAAGAGTAGGATCCTAACAAACACTTTTTAGGGTGTTTGTGTGTGGGTGGGTTTTTCCAACTACAGCTCTAACACGAATGTGAGCTGGATCTATGGCTTGAACGAATGAACACTCAAACTAAGATCTAAGACAGATTCTAACTCTATGAACCCTCAGCTACTAATGTTCTACCACTCGGAACTCTCAGTTGCTGATGCTCTTAGAATGTGATTTTGCAGATTTTCTTTGCTCTTGTTTCTCTCGTGGGTGCACTTCAAATTTTCTCTGTCTTCTATCTCTGTCGAATGAATGAATGCCTCTATTTATAGGCGGAGAGAATCAACTAGCCATTGGAGGAGCTGTTGATCTCTGTTCTTTGATAGTGATGGCTTGTCTCTCATCTCTGCAGACTTTCCCGATATGGCATCTGAGCTCTTCTGCTTTCCATCTGAGACAACCTTGTGTTGGGTCAAATGAGGTAATGACTGAACGGTCAAACCTTCACGTGACTTCCTTTTTGAATTTCAAATTCAAACCTTTCTGACAGTCAACCTTGGTTAGTCGGTTGAAAATCTTGATCTTCATCTGAGTGGTCTTCAGCTGATGTTCTGATTGAACCGTTGAACTCTCAGCTGACTTTGAACTTCATGTTGAGACTTCTTTATAACTTCCCCCTTCTTGAAACAATCTCTTTTTTATCAGATGGCATTCTATAGCTGAAGTTCCAACTGAACAGTTGGCTTGAACTCTTAGTTGTCAAAAAGTATTCCCCTTTTTGGCATAACTCTCTCATTAGACAGAGTCTTGTAACTGATGTTCCTCATCTGATCTTCCATCCGGGGTTGTATCCGAGTGTTGCTATAAAATCTTAACATCGCTCAAACAGCGAGCCTAACTGCTAACATTAGGAACTGGCAACATCTACTCGATTGGGGTCAGTTGGTTTTGGAATTCATCAAAACTCAATACTAATAAATTTCCCAACAATTTCCCCCTTTTTGATGATGCCAAAACCATTTACAACTTGAAACCACTACTGATCTAAACCTTACTAACTGACTTAAAATCTCAGCTGAAATTCTAGACAGTCTATAAGATAAAATATCAAAGGGTTAGCACAGTTATAACATGGTATTTAAAAGACTGAGATTCATAGCTTAGACAATGAGATATTGTACGTCAAGTTGAATCGTATATATACTTGAAGTTTTTATTACAACTGATGATTACAAGGATAAGTGTAAAGCAGTTAAAGATACATCAGTTGCTCAAAAACTACATCAGCTCAAAAATACTCTTGGCCGTACTTGCTGAAGATACGGTCAAAGATCTCTCTCTTTGCAGTTGACTCAGTTCCGGTATTCACTCCATGTTCCTTGCACACTTGTCTCGCCTCAGCCATGATCGCATTTCTGTTAGGAGTACTTGTGCCTTTGATCATCTGAGGGCGATATCTGACCTTCTGCGGAACCGGAACAGTGTTGGGATCGAGCTGAGCTTTCACCATGTCTCTTTGGAATTGCCTGAACATCCCATGATCCCCAGATCTGAGCTCCCAGAAGGCTTCCTTGAAGGCTTGCCTTGGGTCTTCAGTTGAGTAGACCTTCCTGTAGTAAAAGTCATTAATGAACTCATGTTTGTACTGCTCCCAGTCATCGTTCCACTCAATGTTCATCCACTTGTCAATATGTGGGAACCGTAACTGGAGCGGGGCATTTCTCTATAGCTATTGAGTCTTCTTCCTAGCCTCAGCCTTCATCTGGTGTTTGTTGATTTTTCTGACGCTCCGGCTGGCTTTGTTCCTATCTACGCTCTTTTCAATTTTGGCTAGTTCCTTCTCGAACTTGGCCACTTTCTTGGCTTGATCTGCAGCAAACTTCTTGATCCAAGAGGGATTCAAGTAGTTCTCCTTGGACTCCCCCATAGCTTTTGCAGCTTCGATGCAATCCTCGACTGAGATTCCGTCAAGATCGGCATCTAGTTCGGCTGTAAGCTCGGCTACGAGGTCTTGGAAGACTTCAAGTTCCTGCTCTTTTTGTGCAGACTCCTTCAGCTGAGATCCTTCAGCTCCTTCAGCCTGAGTTTCAACTGGCACTCCTTCCCTTTGACCACTTTCTTCCCCCTGCTTTTGGTGAACACCTTTCCCCTGTCCAGCAACAGCTGCTAGCTCCTTTCCTTCCCCCTTTTTGGCATCATCCAAAAGGGTGGCAACTGAGCCATCCAGGGAGGTCAGCTTGGCTTCTGCTTGTTGAACTCGGGAGAAGAGTTCTTCCACAGCATCTTTCTCTTCAACCTTCTTCGCCAGCTCCAGGTCTTGGCGTTCTTGCTCAGCTTTCTTCAAGGCGGCAAAGGTTGCAAAGACATCCTTGTGAAGGGTGACGAACTCAGCTCGAAAATTTTCGAACTGAGACATCCACTCCTGGTCTTGTATCTGCTGGGACTTTGCCAGATTGGATTCAGCAACAGACTTGAAGACGTTGAAGTCCGAGCTGAGTCCTTGTACCGCCTTCTTCAGTTCTTTGACATCCGAGCTGGTAGAAGTGGAGACGTCTTCCAGCTTTTGCTGTAGGGAGGTGGAGAGTTGTTCCAGCTGATTCTTCAAAGATGCATTCTCCTCCATCAGCCGATTTATCTTGGCAGCTTGCTCTTCTTTGTTATGCTCGATTTTGGACAACAGCTCATGCCTCAGCGACCCTCTCAGATATCAGCTCACAGATAACATCGGTGGAGTGTGCTGGCTGATCAGAGGGTCCAGGCAGTTCTTGCTGTTGTGTCTGGGCTGTTAGGTCCACTACAACTATGGTTGTTCGGCTAGCCAGGTATTGTTTGAGCTTTTCTTCTTCCCTCTTGGCAGCCTCGTCAACTTCATCGACATCCTCCATATGGTCGGCATTCTTGGCTAACATGTTATCAAGAAATTACACAGCTCCAGGATTGTCGCACAGTTCTTTGGAGTCGGTTCCTTCTTTCATGCTCAAGTCCAAGCGGCGACGTAGCAGGGCAACCTTCTGGTTGTAGGCAACCTCGAGGTTCTGATAGTCGAAGTACACCCTCAGGTTGGATTCATCAATTTTCAGCCTGTCCCATCCGTGGATCCTCAGGGTTTCCTCCTTGACGTACCAGTAGCTAAAGATAATGCTGAACTGATAGAGCAGTTCAGTCCCAAACATGGCGAAGATGGGCATCGAGCTTGCCTCTGGGAACATGCCTATCAGTTTGCGAAAGAAGTAGTCTAACCTGCCTTCATATTCAACCAGAATTGCCTGGTGGTTGGCTTCTTCATCAATTTGGGGGGGATCAATATCAAAGGAGATGGGTTCAATGGTGTCATCCACGTTGGCCAAAGGAACGGTCTCAACGTTGGCATCGAGCGAGAGGCTCGGAATTTCTAACTGAGGATCAGTTGAGAGAACTGAATCCTCTTTGGGGAGAGACTGGGCGGGCTCATTGGTTTCCTCAGACGCAGGTGGGATTTCCTGGCTGGCATCAGCTCCAGTTGGTGGAGAGGGTGGACTGTCGTGGGACTCCTCAGATGAAGAAGAGTCATCTGAGGATGAGCTGTACTCCTCATCGTCGGTCTTCTTTCCTTTAACCATTTCTTCCTGTTGACGAGGTTGAAGCATATACCCAGCTGGATCAACCGACTGGCTGGATTCGGTTGATTCCTTCTCCTCAGCTGCTTTCTCAGCTGGTATCACCACCACTGGGCCCGTTGCAGCCGGTTGAGCTGCTGGCTGGATGATTTTGATCCTGGGCTTTTTCTTGAGGGGTTCCACCTCTTCTTCTTCTTCTTCATCTTCTTCTTCAGCCACTTCCTCCAGCTGGCGTTTTGCAGGTTTGGACCTTGATGAGCGGCGGACTGCTGGGGCCGTCTCCACAGCTGGCTTTGTGGCTCCCTTGGGAGTGTACACAGCTTCCACAACGTCCCTAGCCTTCTTGGCTGTTGGGAATAGCATCAGCTTGTTGAACGGAGGGTCCTCACTGCCTTCCCAAGTTAGCTTCTGACCCTTGGTTGCTCGGAGGATCAGGGCTGATATCTTGGTGCCGAAGTTGAGTGTTCCCTTAACACTCAACAGTTTCTCTCCGGACTTAGCTAGTGTCTCGGAGATCTTCAGTTTTTCTGCCCACGGCTGGCTTTCAAAATAACTCAGCCAGTCAATCTTGTGCTTTTCTTCCAAGGCCTTCTGCTGCTTGAGCTTCGGTCTGCTGATATCGCCGAAAGCTCCTCCATATGCGAAAGCACACTTTGATATCACATCAAACAGAAGTCGGTGCTCCGGCTTCAGTTTGGTCCTCTGCATACTCCCCTTCAATGGTTTGGGGACAATGAGGATAGTTTGCATAAATGCATCCGCTTCTTTGTCGGTGAAGTTGCCCATCATGTCTACAGCCTCCCGATTTCTGGGGATGATCTTTCCCAGTTCTTTAGACACTTCGATCTCGACAGCAGTTTCATCAATCGAACGGGAAGTGCTGATTCGTTGCTTGCACGGAATGGTCGTGACAAGCCCGAGTTCAGCATCGCGTTGCAGATTCCGGTAGAAGTGGGCTACTTGCTTTCTGAGCAGCTTAGATGGAGAGAGAGTTGCCCAGTTGAGCAGACCGTGGTCGGAAAGAAGTTTGGCGACGGGGGCGATTTTCGGCGTGGTCAGAGCTTCCCTTGAGAGAATCTGTTCGAAATGGATCTTCGACAGCATCAAGTCGAAGGATTCCTGGAACGTGGCTGGTTCAGCAGTGACCATCTTCTTTGATGCTTTTGATTTAGGTGCCATTTCAGTGGAATATATATATGCAAAGAAGAATGAAAGATGTTACTGAAAATGGTGAGACAATTTCGGAGGGGATGATGAACAGTTAATATTGATATGCACGAATAAAGAAGGTAAGGATCACTTCCTGATTTGCCGCTTTATATAGGTTACCGCATCATTTAAAATGGATGGCCGGGATTGAATGGCATCTATCCATCAACGGTTGAGATCTTACGACGGTTGGGCGATTTTGACTGACTCTCCACGTGCGCGAGTGAGAAGGTGAAGAGATTAGTGTGTCAGCCCAGTCGCACTATAAAGTAAGGCTATAGGTGTTCAGCCAGACTTTACATTAAATGCGTCATGATGGCTTATTTCATTTAGCTGACATGTTCAGGAATGTTTGAATTTATTTCAAACATTCTCATTTAATGTCATAACACCTTCAGCCATAAATGTTACCTGCCAGCTGATGTTTAGATCAACTGTATACCTCAGTTGTGTTCCTCAGTTGCCACATACCATCAGCTGACTCGAGTTCGTCTGTTCAGCTGACGTCTGATGTCTTCAGTTGGCGCTCTGCATCTGAGATTCCCCCTTCATCTGAGCTTCCCCCTTCATCTGAGCTTCCCCCTTAGATGGATCTCTGACTCTTCAGCTCGGCTGACTCCTCATCTGATGGATCCAATAGTCCAAGAAGATCACATAACATCTTGAACCGGGCTTCAGGTAGAGGTTTGGTAAAGATATCAGCTCTCTGAATCTCAGTTGGAATCTTCTCCATAGATATTTCCTTCTTTTCTATATGATCTCGGATGAAATGATGTCTAATATCAATGTGCTTTGTCCGAGAATGATGAACAGGATTCAAAGAGATAGCAATGGCACTTGAGCTATCGCAATGAATGGGAACCTGTCCAGTTGCAACTTCATAATCCCTCAGTTGTTGCTTGAGCCATAACACCTGCATGCAACAACTTCCGGCAGCCATATACTCTGACTCGGTTGTAGAAGTAGCAACACATGCTTGTTTCTTGGAGAACCATGAAACTAGCTTACTTCCCATGAACTGACAGTGTCCAGAAGTGGACTTCCTGTCCACTCGATCTCCGGCTAGATTCGCATCTGAGTATCCGGTCAGCTGGATATTGTCGTCACTTGGATACCACAACCCAATACTGACAGTACCCTTTAGATACTTGATGATGTTCTTTGCTGCCAACATGTGAGCTTCCCTCGGTTGGACTTGAAACCGAGCACACACTCCAACCGCGTAGGATATGTCTGGCCGACTGGCGGTTAGATAAAGCAGCGAACCAATGATCCCTCTATACTTGCTGGCATCCACTAGCTTTCTCTCAACTCCGAGTTCGATCTTCCAGTTAGTATTCATCGGGATCCTTGTGGTCTTACCTGTCTGCAATCCGAACTTGGTGATGAGCTCCTTTGTATACTTGGACTGATTGATGAAAATCCCTTCTGGTGACTGCTTCACTTGTAATCCAAGGAAATAATTCATCTCGCCCATCATTGACATCTCGAACTTCTCCTTCATAAGATCTAAGAATTTCTTGCACAGCTCCTCTGACTTGGAACCGAATATGATGTCATCCACGTAGATTTGCACCACAAGTATATCATCTCCAACTTTTATGGTGAACAGGGTTTTATCAACTGAGTCTCGTTTGAACCCCGAGTTCAGAAGAAATCCACAAAGAGTGTCATACCAGGCTCTAGGAGCTTGCTTTAAGCCATAGATGGCTTTCTTCAACTTGTACACTCTTCCATCTCCAGTTTCAAAACCGGGTGGCTGTTCAACATATACATCTTCCTTGATATCACCGTTGAGGAATGCACACTTTACATCCATCTGATACACTTTAAACTTGTGATGTGCGGCATAAGCTAGAAAGATTCGGATGGCTTCCAGCCTTGCAACTGGTACGAAGGAATCTTCAAAGTCTATTCCTTCTTGTTGGCAGTAACCCTGAGCTACCAACCTTGCTTTGTTCCTCACGATGTAACCAATGGTGTCTCTCTTGTTCTTGAAAATCCATTTAAGTCCAATAACTTTGACACCAGTTGGTCTTTCTACCAATTCCCAAACACAATTGCATAGAAATTCATTTAGCTCCTCTTGCATAGCTGTTGTCCAGTGAACACAGTTGAGAGCTTCCACAACGTTCTTTGGTTCTGGCACATCAGCTACAAAGCATGAAATCATGGAAACATCTCCACCTTGTTCAAACTCTTCTAGAACTGCCAACTCCTCAGCATATTGGGCATAAGTGTTGGTCTCTTCCTCAGTTGAGTCCTGAGTTGCAACACTGCTTCTTGTACGCACACCTTCGGTTGGATCTCCGATGATGTCGTTAGTGGAATGAACTTCATACCATCTTCGGTTGCGTCTTCCTTCTTCTTCCAACTGTGTTGGTTCAAGGATTTCAACTGAAGGAGAATCCTGAACCGTTGGAGTCTTCATAACTGGGGATTTGTCAGCTATTGAGTCTGGATCCTCAATGTTGACAATATTTCGAACCGGGCTCAGTTGGGCTTCGGTTGCTGATGCAGTTGGAATGACATCAGCTGGAGTTCCCCCTTGATTTGTGCTGGGGTCCTCAGCTACCGCTTGATGATCTTCACATTCATCTTCTGAGGAACACGGATCATCATCGTCAGTTGCCCATACCAACGGTTCGGCCAAATTCTTCTGCCTTTGAACTTGCGATCTGGTGAGAACTGGTGGAACAGCTGGATCTGCTTGTTGTCCTTTAGCCTGTTCCCTGCACTCAAAGGTAGATTCATCAAAACTAACATGAGGTGTTATCTCCACAACACGAGAGTTGTTGTTGAAAACTCTATATGCCTTGATTCGAGCAGCATATCCAAGAAATATGCCTTTCGAAGCTTTGGCATCAAAAGTTTTCAACTGAGTCTTCCCATTGTTGTGAATATAACACTTAGAACCAAAAATGTGAAAATATGAAATATCAGGCTTCCTGCGTCTCCATAGTTCGTATGGTGTCTTTCCCAACCGCTTGGTCAGAAGAGACCGGTTCTGAGTGTAGCAGGCTGTGTTGATCGCCTCAGCCCAAAATCTCTTTGGCAGAGCTGAGCTTATCAACATGAATGTGGCTGCATCCTTCAGCGTTCGGTTCCTTCTCTCAGCTACTCCATTCTGTTGTGGAGTTCGCGCAGCTGAGGTTTGATGAGTGATTCTGTGCTTCTCGCAGTATTCAATGATGGTTTCATTGAGGAACTCGGTTCCACGGTCTGATCGGATAGAAATGATTTTCATCTCTTGTTGGTTCGATATCTGATCCATCAGCTTGGACAGCTCATCTCGGGTTTCACTCTTATGGCGCATGAAAATGGTCCATGTGTACCTCGAGTAATCATAAGTTACAACCAGTGTATATTCATTACCATTTATGCTCTTAGGTGTAACTGGCCCGAAGAGATCCATATGGATCAGCTGCAATACTCGGTCGGTTGAGGGTGTGGATTTCAACCTGAACGAGGATCTAGCGAGCTTTCCCAGCTGACACGCACTGCAGATGTGTGTTGTTGAAAACACTCGGTTAGGAATGCTCTTTGCGAGTTCCTGTCTGGCTAGTCGGTTCATTGTCTTGAAATTCAGATGGTTGAGCCGTTTGTGCCACAGCCAGCTCACATCTGAACTACTTTTTGATAACAGACAGGTTTCAGGTGGACTGCTCTTCCAGTCAGCATAATAGACATTCCCAGTTGGGGATCGATTTCCCAACAATATAACCTGCTTTGTTTGAACATCTTTAACCCTGCAACCCTGCGCATCAAACTTGACAGAGAAACCATTATCACAGAATTGGCTGATGGAGAGCAGGTTATGCTTCAATCCATCAACATATGAAACATTAGAAATTGACACGTGATCGGTTTCAAGGGTACCGTAGCCTTTGGTGTAACCTTTTGAGTTGTCACCAAAAGTAACAGTTGGACCGTTCAGCTCCACGAAACTGCCAAGCAAATCCTTCAGATTTGTCATGTGTTTCGAGCATCCACTGTCCATCACCCACTTTGTCTGTGATGCTTTATTCTTCCTCAGCTGTTCCTCCTGTACCTGCACGGAGAAACACGCTTAGGTCCCCAATTTCAGTTGGGTCCTGGAGGGTTAGAACCAGTTCCCCCTGGAACTGTGGGTCGCTTTTCTCTGTAAACTCGAATAGCCTTGTCATTCCATATGATCTGCCCATTTTCATCAATTATAACAACGCCTCGATTATCCTTAGGCTTGTTGTTATTATTGATGTTTTGTTTCTTGGGGGGAGATGGATTTCTCCTATGTTGGGCTTTAGGAGAATTGGGGTTCCCCCTGTTTGGTTGACGTCTCTGACCCTTTTGATTCTGCCAATGAGGTCAGCCGTCATTGTGGAATCGTCTTGGCTGGTTCTGATTCCATTGCCCTGGCTGTTGATGATAGCTGTTCATGCCTGGATGTTGATTCATGTTGTGGCATGAGTGGCCATAGCTGTCGTAACTGTTCCACATCAGTTGACTCTGATGGAACCTCTTTGGCTGTTGTGGTGATGGAACCGATGTTGATTCTGTCGGTTGAAGCTCTGTCGGTTCTGTTGGTTCCATTCCTGCTGCAGTTGGTTCCGTGGTCGGTTGTGCGATTGGCTCTGAGATTGATTCTGTCGTCGGTTGTATCTTCGACGTCTCCGGTTCCTCGTCTGAGTCTTTGAACATTCCCCTTTGGTTGTAGTTTCAACTGACTGATTCTTCGGTTGTACATTTGTAGCACCTTTGCCTTTCTCAGCTGCAGTTGCCTTAGCCGGTTGTGAGGGTGGTTGTTCAGGTGCAGACTCAACTGTGTCAGGTTTGGCAACCAGGATCTCCTCAGCCTTGGTGAAAGTAGCTGGTGGAATTCCAGTATCCTTAGCCACATCGTATTCGAGTTCGGACACGTCATCCATCTGTCTGTTGTAGCTGATAAGATTCTCGATGATCTTGGATGACTGATACAGCTTGATTAGATTATCCTTCTCAGTTTGCAACTCCTTGAGGAGGATAGTGATCTGCTCAGTTTGTCCATCTGACTTCTTTATCAGCTGGTAGATCTGAGCCTCTTGCTTGTTCAACTGCTCATTCTGTGCCTTGATCTGTTCCTTCAACTGCTCATCGGTTGAAGCCTCAACTTGGTTGGCCGCGGTCAGTTGATTTTTGAGATTCTCAATCTCTTTAGTTTGATTCTTGATCAGATCGTCCTTTTCGGTTAAGGATTCTTCCAGTCTTACAAACTGTTTGTGAAGATTCTTAAACTCAACCGTTTGCTGATTCAGTTGCTCACTCAGTTCTTGGAAGTCATCCCAAGATGGTTCCATTTCTTCATCTAATGTTCCCTGTACGTTAGTAACATTAGAGGAATTTAAATTAGCTGGGATAGAAGTTACCTCAGCTTCATCTTGGTCAGCTCCAATTGCCACGAGACATTGATCCTGTCCACTTGCATTGTTGGTGGGAGTCAGCTCGTCCTCATCTTCAATGTCAGTGAAGATGTCCACGTCGTCAGCTGCTTCCTCTGCAACCATGGCCTTATCTTTTGCATTTTGCTTGGCCCTCAACGCATCTCTTTCTTTCTTTGAGAGGTCTGGACAGTCAACCTTAAAATGTCCTTCTTTGCCACATTCAAAACATCTGTTGTTCACAGGCTTTGAGTTGTCTCGTGTTCGGTTGGATTTGTAGAACCGCTTGTACTTTCCGAACCGAGTGTCCATGTCAGCTAGCTTCTTTGACATGGCCGCAATGCACTGTTGCAGCTCTTCTCTGCTTGGCTCCTTCGCAGTTGTGTCCGCAGATCTTGTTGCTCTTGATGTTCACGGCTTGGAATAGTCAGCTCGAAGGGCAACTGTCTTCATTGCTGAACCAACATCCTCATGTCGACTTATTTGAGCCATCGACTGAGATTTTCGTCGGTTCACTTTGTACTCATTTTCTTTCAGAATTGAGAACAATCTTTCAGTTCCCATCTCTCCTAGATCAGCTCGGCTTTCATGGATATTGGTGAAGGTATCCCACTCAGCTGGAAGTGCTTGTAATACTTTGAGGTTGATTTCTCTCAAAGTATACTTTCCTCTTCGGATAGACTGGATCCTTCTGATGATCTCCATGAACCGCAGCTCCATCTGATCGATGGTTTCGTCCACTTTCAGAGTGAAGTTGTCAAAATCTTGACATGCATGGGAGAACTTGTTCTCCTTGGTTTTGTCACTTCCTTCACTCAAAGATGCTAAAGTGTCCCACATCTCCTTAGCAGTGTTGCACTCCTCTATCCACGGAAGATAGTCCTGTCCAACTGTGGACATGATAGTGCTTTGAGCCCAGATATCTAGCTGGCTCACTTTAGCTTCCTCAGAAGTGTAGTCTTCTGGGTTCTTCTCGACTATCTCCTCAGTTGCATCCCCAAGGGTTGGATCTGTAGGAGTACGGATGACCTTTTCCGTGATCTTAATAGGTCCGGATGAGAGTACTTGTTGCATTCTGTGATGCTTGGACAGTAGCATCTTCTTCATTCGAGTCCTCCAGGCTGTATAGTTCACAACCGAAAACATAACCACGATTTTATCTTTCATATCCATCCACACACAACAACAGACAACAAAAACAAGCAGATATGCACTAGCGTGAAAAAGGATCTATTCAGTTGACCACTGAAGAAAATACCTCGATTCACACCTCGTGAAACAGAGACAGGAGTCTTTTGAACCACTGCTCTGATACCACTTGATGGTCCCGATACGAGTTACTGGTGTATAGGGGGGAGGGGAATACACCAGTTAGGATTTTTCAACTTTGAAAACTTAACCCTCGAAAAACATCAACTGAGTAAAGAAAGTCTCAGCTGGAATCACAACTGAGTAAGAGAACTCAGCTGTGAGAGTGGTGCCGTGCGGAATATGGTGGAAATTATACTTGTAAAATAACTCACGCTTTTGTACAAGATTGGTCAATAACCAAGACAGTTGATATGTAAAGATGCAGTTTGTATGCCGGTTAGTTTGGTCAGTTGAAAATGCAATAAGTAACTAAACAGAAATAAACACATACACACAAGATTTACGTGGTTCGGAGAGAACTCCTACGTCCACGGGGAGATGTGAGTCCACACACCTCAGTCCAAGTTTTTCTGGACAGTTCCACACAGCTTACGCGGGCTGTGCAACCGTTGCAATAAGTTTACGGGTACTTATCAACCTTTACAGTCAAGTTTGCGGGTACTTGACAACCTGAGCTAAGTTTACGGGTACTCAGCAACCTATCTACTCAGTTACAGGAAGAGTAGGATCCTAACAAACACTTTTTAGGGTGTTTGTGTGTGGGTGGGTTTTTCCAACTACAGCTCTAACACGAATGTGAGCTGGATCTATGGCTTGAACGAATGAACACTCAAACTAAGATCTAAGACAGATTCTAACTCTATGAACCCTCAGCTACTAATGTTCTACCACTCGGAACTCTCAGTTGCTGATGCTCTTAGAATGTGATTTTGCAGATTTTCTTTGCTCTTGTTTCTCTCGTGGGTGCACTTCAAATTTTCTCTGTCTTCTATCTCTGTCGAATGAATGAATGCCTCTATTTATAGGCGGAGAGAATCAACTAGCCATTGGAGGAGCTGTTGATCTCTGTTCTTTTATAGTGATGGCTTGTCTCTCATCTCTGCAGACTTTCCCGATATGGCATCTGAGCTCTTCTGCTTTCCATCTGAGACAACCTTGTGTTGGGCTAAATGAGGTAATGACTGAACGGTCAAACCTTCACGTGACTTCCTTTTTTAATTTCAAATTCAAACCTTTCTGACAGTCAACCTTGGTTAGTCGGTTGAAAATCTTGATCTTCATCTGAGTGGTCTTCAGCTGATGTTCTGACTGAACCGTTGAACTCTCAGCTGACTTTGAACTTCATGTTGAGACTTCTTT
Source organism: Schizonepeta tenuifolia (assembly GCA_029490685.1). Taxonomy (NCBI): domain Eukaryota; kingdom Viridiplantae; phylum Streptophyta; class Magnoliopsida; order Lamiales; family Lamiaceae; genus Schizonepeta; species Schizonepeta tenuifolia. Next base: position 21,279,311 of record CM055958.1, read on the forward strand.
ATAACTTCCCCCTTCTTGAAACAATCTCTTTATCGGATGGCATTCTATAGCTGAAGTTCCAACTGAACAGTTGGCTTGAACTCTCAGTTGTCAAAAAGTATTCCCCTTTTTGGCATAACTCTCTCATCAGACAGAGTCTTGTAACTGATGTTCCTCATCTGATCTTCCATCCGGGGTTGTATCCGAGTGTTGCTATGTTGCCGTCTTCAGCTGGAGATCTATAAAGATAAAATCTTAACATCGCTCAAACAGCGAGCCTAACTGCTAACATTAGGAACTGGCAACATCTACTCGGTTGGGGTCAGTTGGTTTTTTGGAATTCATCAAAACTCAATACTAATAAATTTCCCAACAGTTATTCTCACCAGCTCCTCATTCCATGGTCGTGGATCAGTAGGAATTCCTCCCCATGCAGCTACGTCATGCCAAATCTTGGCAGGAAACTCACATTGAAAAAATAAGTGGTTCATATCCTCAACAGCCTTCCCACACAAACAGCAAGTCTCATTTACCTATATTCCAAATCTTCTAACAACATCACATGTATTCATCTTTCCCAAGAGAGCCAGCCACAAAATAAACAAGCATTTAGAGGGAGCTACGTTGTCACAGATAATTTTTGCCCAAGGCACCCGAGGTGGACTACCTCTTAACTCCAAATATACACTTCGAATAAAAAACTGAGTGTTTATACACATAGCACGACCATCAGGAATCCTCAAAAATATGTCTCGAGCTTGTAGAATTTTCTTCACAACCCATGAGCATTGGGTTGGAATAGGTAGAGTGAAAAGATCCTGGTGTTTTATATAGTACTCATGAGTCCATTTCACCCAAACTCTATCTTTCTTCTGAGCTAGGCTCCAAAGAAGCTTACATACTGCAGCCTTATTCCATAAGCAAATATTGGTGATATTTAGACCTCCAGATTTCTTAGGATCACACAGTTGTTCCCAACTCACTAAAGCTCTTCTACTAAACTCCGATTTCCCTGTCCATAAAAAGATCCTGCAGGTTGTTTGAATAGCTTTAAGAACCTTCTATGGGAGAATGAATATCTGGCACCAGAATGCTTGAATTCCAAACAAAACAGATCGGAGAAGTTGGATTCTACCAGCATAAGAAAGAAGTTTAGAGGACCAACACTCAATTCTTGCTAAGATTCTTTTCAAAAGGGGCTGACATTGCAATATGGTCAGTTTCTTTGAAGAAAGGGGCACCCCTAAGTATTTAAAGGGTAGCTCCCCCTTGATTAGCTCAAGTTCACCAACAATCTGCTCTTGAACAAGGCTAGAGACACCCCCAAAGTATATATTGCTCTTAGTGGGATTGGCTTTCAAACCCGATACTTCAGAGAGCTTATTAAAGGCAATCATAAGTTACCTAACAGATGAGACATCTCCTCGAGAAAATAACAGCAAATCATCATCAAAGAACTTGGATAAGATTGAATTTCTTGCATCTGGGGTGGAATTTGAAGAGAGCATTTGTCTGAAGTTCCAGGAGGCATCTATGCAAATATTCCATACATATAACGAAAAGATAAGGGGAGATAGGATCACCTTGTCTCAGCCCTCTCTTAGCTTCAAAAGTCTCTGTAACCTCCCCATTAATGTTAATTGCATATGAAACAGTAGTCGCACATTCAAGGATCTACTGGACAAAACAGAAAGGGAAGCCTAGTTCCAACAACAAGTACTTAAAGAATGGCCATTCCACAATATCATACGCCTTTTGAATGTCAATTTTCAGCATGCAACGGGGAGAGATGCCCTTTCTATTATAACCTTTAATGATCTCATGACTTAACAAAATGTTGTCATAGATCACTCTACCCTTAATAAAAGCAGATTGGTTTTCACTAACTATCTCATTCAAGATCAGCTGCATTCTGTTGGCCAAAATCTTTGAAATCATTTTATACAAAACACTACAACATGCTATGGGTCTAAATTCTTTAACACAGCAAGCATTTGCAGTTTTTGGAATCAATGTAATCAAGGCTGTATTGATAGGTCTGGGGAGAATTCCTGACCTAAAAAAGAAATGAATTGCTTCAGTTACCTCGGTACCCACAATCCCCCAAGCCTTTTTGAAAAAGTGAGCATTGAATCCATCTAGGTCTGGAGCCTTGAGTGAACTTATCTGAGTTATAGCTTGGTGAATCTCCTGGTCTGTCACTGCACAGCATAAGTTTCTTTGACTTTCATGGGAGAGCTTTGGCCCTAAAGAAACTACTTTCTTATCAATCATGGGAAGGATATCTGCTGCACTCCCCATCAAACCCAAGTAAAAATCCATAACCTCCTTTTTAATTTGAGCTTGGGTAGTACATCTGTCACCATTTGCTGATATAAGGAATTTAATGGCCTTATGACTCTGCCTAGCCTTAGCATAAGCATGAAAATAATGGGTATTAGAATCACCCAATTTTATCCAATCAGCTCTTGATTTTTGCTGCCAAATACTCTCTTCAATTTTTTTACTCAACTTTTCAATATCTCCCAAAGTTTTCTTCTCTTCCTCAAGGAGATTTGGATTAAGTTTATCATTTACCAAATTCTCTTGAATCTCACTCAACTGTGTTCTCAGATTGCTCAATCTTTCAGGGATGTTTCTATAGTGCCTGTTGTTGAGCTTCTTTAGAGGAAGTTTCAGTTTATGAAGCTTATACCAGACATCAAGTAGCTTCTGATTATGTAGCTTTGTGTGCTAGATTTCTAAAACAATAGGCAAAAAGTCAGGATGATCAGAGATGGCATTGATAAACCTGGATTGAGTTGTTATATTCCTCTCATCTGTTCCAATCTTCAGCAGTAGCGGGCAGTGATCAGAGACATTTCTCTCCATAATCTCAACTTGAACATTAGGGAACTCTCTGCACCAGTTTGTATTCCCGAAACATCTATCAATCAGAGACAAAATTCTAGCCTCTCCCATCTGATTATTGGTCCAAGTGTAATCATTCCCAATCATTCTTATAATGGTAAGATCATTATCTCTAATACTCTGCTCAAAATCTCTAGTCTCAGGCTCTGTTATTGGATTTCCTTGAAATCTATCCTCAATGTTGAGGACAACATTAAAGTCTCATCCTATTAAAAGTGGACTTTGAATATTAGAACAGACTGAATTAATAAACTGCCACAAAGGCCTTCTGGTCTCAACTGTATGAAGGCCATACACTGCTATCAGGTGGAAAGATATGCCAGTACATAAATCATTAACCTGACATAAGATTCCTTGCTCATGGGTATCCACTTCTTGAATAGCAACTCTTTTAGGGTTCCAACCCACCCAAATTCTTCCATTCCTTGCATGATTATAGTTGTGGATAAAGTCCCAATGCAGCTGAAATTTTCCACTTATTTTCTTGAATTTTCCTTCTTTCACTCGAGTCTCCAAAAAAACTACCAAGTCTAAATGAAATTTTAGCAAATACTGCTTTATTTCCTTTATTTTGAAGGGCTTATTACAGCCCCTCACATTCCACAAGAGAAGATTCATGTTGCAACTCTGGGGAAGAGGTCCCCGCCCATATTTTCAATGTCAGGAGGCTTCTCTTGGTTGTCAAGGAGTAGAAAAGTGTTGCCAATTCTGACTGTATTGGAGCATTCACCAAGCTGATGTGAAGAGACAGTTTTTTTAGGCAATTTCCAACTAGGACTTTCAGTAGTTTTCTCAGTAGTCTTTTTTCCTTGTTGAAGAGGATGCATAGCTTGTTGAACCTGAGGTTAATCTGCTGCCACTGGTTTAGGAACCCATTGTTGTTTCATGGGAGCTTTAGGTCTAGGTCTCTCCTGGCAATCATGTCCAGCCATTTGGCAAGATTTGCAAAATGGTGGTACCCATTCATAGATAACCCTTTGCTCAAGCTTTCCTTGTTCATTCTCTATCCAGATTTTGTGTTGCAGTGGCTGAGTAACATCTACTTCCACAAGTAACCGAGTAAATGAGATCCTCCTTTGATGTAATACTCCGATAATTTCTACTGTCTTTAAAAATGAAAGTTAATAATAATTATGACTTTGCACGCCTAAGATCATGAAATTAAATTTTAAGATTTACGGTGAAATCCGTTTCAGAAAATAAATTCCAGAAGCCGGACGAACGACTACTGTATTTAGGATTTTCGCGTCCGGTAAATTTTTCGTCCGAAAACTCAGAATTAAAATCCGTCAGAATTTACATTCACTTTTTCTTCAATACGAGTTCACCGGAGAAAGTTAGTTTTTATGATTTTCTGGGCGAATTTTAGACTGTCGAATCCCGACTTTTTTCTCGGTTTTTTGAAAACAAATTAGGTTTTCCGAGTACATAAATTATTCCCAATCTAACGGACGAATTAGATTTCGTCAAATTCGAAACTATCTAAGAAAGTATTTTTCTCGACTTTTATAACGACGTTTAAAGCCGGAAATGAGACATTTCCGTCTAACAAATCCACGCCAAACAACCCCTAACGACTCACCACTACTTTGTTAGATTTTTCCACACTTTATGTATCTATATCAATGACTCACCATCTCTCTCTCATTCCCCTCATTTCCGCCAACACACATACAATTACTCTCTCTCATTTTTCTTCATTCATCCTCCATTAAAGCTCCAACTCCAAGCTCTTCATAAGCTCTTAAGATCTTTGTCACAGCCCCAAATCTCGAGGGACGGCAGAAGCTGGGGTGCGACTGGGGTTGGATTAAAGAAGCGGGGAAGAAGGGGACTAACTGATCTGAACATACATAGGAGACATCATACATTCTATGAACATGATTTCATTTACAAAAAGAAGAGTTAATCTCAAGGATTACTCGACGAAGTTCCCAAAAAGGTAAACTAAGTTATATTACAGAACTTATACCACAGTGTCTTACTAATATACATAACATTATAAGTTTAGAGTTTTACAGCGGAAAAGTGATTCATACTAACTAAAGTCTTCCTAAGACAACTTAATTCAAGCCTCGCCGCTTCCATCGCTTCAACCTGCACATTTAGAAAACATATGCAGGGCTAAGTACAAAAGTACTTAGTGGGCACGATGCCGAAAACATATTCATAAGTATAAATAATCAGGCATCTCATAATCGTAGCACATCGGGGTTTTATTGAAAAATGGCCCGTGTCTACTAAACATTTTCTGACTCATTTATATAAATTAGCTTGTACAAGCATTTTTCTAGTATGTTACATTCAAATCTTGACCAATTCTCATTCACCGTGGTTGGTTACCCCTCAACAGGATACCACATACACCACATGTTACAAAGTGCACTAACTCTGGAAAGCGCTTAATAGCTAACTCAGAGCCGATCGTTAGTTAACTAATAAATCTGGAAAACACGAATGTTAACTCAGATAGGTACAAGAGAACTCACATAAAATATTTAAACAGTTTATGCCATGATTATCACTTTGAAAACACAGATATCAAAGCGATAAAGAAAGGTTTTCGAGCATTGCTCGTTTTGTTTTGTATATAAAAGCCCACCTCGATGATACAGAACAACTAAACAGGTTTTCGTTCTTCGGTTCTTCCGTCCTTTCCTTAGTGCTGGCTTCCTCCTTCATCGTAAAATAATTACACTTCAAAATCGGTCGTAAAAGACAATCGAATATGGAAATTCGAATTAGGTTTTAGTCGTTTTGTTTCTTTAGGCATTTGCACGCTACTAGTTTCATTTTAATTAAACGGGGACGAGACTTGAACAAATCTCGTTTAGAAATAGAAAGGTCTCATACTCGACTCTTAGGTCAGTAGAGAAGATAGTCGTTAACTCGTTACGACTTAAACGATCGAAAGAAACTAAGTTGCGAAGAAAACAACTTAGGAAAACTAGTTCTGAAATTTTACTGTGCAATACAGTAGTTCTGGGGACTGCCCAGAACAGAGAAATTGGAAACAGGGAATGAGCCCTGTACCATTAGAAATCTTGGGAAGTCTAGTTTACGCTCCAATTTACGGATCTCAAATCTGATAAACGAGCTAAGAGATATTACAGTTTCCGGGAAGGGTCGCAAAACTGCCGCGGCTAACCCTAGTTGCTCGATAGAATTGACGTATAACTTCCTAAGTTCGTTCTAAGTTCTCATACTCGATTCCTCACGAAACTGCACTCTCAAGGCAGTCAACACGTACTCCCGTACGTGCAGAACTCCTTTTCAAAACTCGTTTAGAACTACGACGATCAAACCTCGTCGTTTCAACTACCATTTACTAAACCAAAAACAAGTTAACATTTCTCGTTTCTAGTTCTCGACTATAACTACAACTCATATTATAATATTCCGAATGCTCATGTTGTCAACTACAGAGTCGTTCCCTAGTCCATTATAAACATTATTATCAAGTTAGAATATTTACTCGACTTCTCGATTATTAATTACGTCCACTTGTTCGTCTCTTAAGGAATTTCCAAAGTTATCGGAATTCATTCAAATTTTACGACATCGATCATCATCTAACGGGATTCATTATTATATACATCATCACCTCATATCATTAGTTAAACTCAACTTAAATGGGATTCTTTGTCTCTTACGATCCACAAAATATTTTTAGAAAATTCCAATTAAATTCATAAAATTATCTATCATTACTTAGAACCTTCATCCATCAACAAATCATCAACTAAATCAACTACATGAAAACTCCCAAATTTCTCATAAATTTCGGTATTAACATAAAATTAAAGGGGGTGTTTTTCTTCATCGATTAACAACATTAATCTATTTATCAAGCTACTATGTCATCAATTAAACAATTACAAGTCTAATTACATCATTAATTTGAAAATCCCCAATTCAAACCCTAAACCCTAGAACTCGGTTTTCATCCAATATTAGGGGTTTCGGTTTATTCTTTGTTTTAATCACTAATTAAACACCTCCTAAGCATGATTATACCATCAATTTAAGAATTCAATCATCCCACACCATAGCCCTAAATTTTCGGTAATGACAAGGAATTAGGGCTCTTGATTTTCTTTCATTTTTAATCCCCAAATATCATATCTAACACATCTAATTACATTAATCGAAGATCAAACATCTAATTCATCCACCCATAAAAATCGATCCACTTGAAAAATAAAAAGAAAAGGAATCCAATTGGATAGAATTAGAGAGGAGATGAATACCTTGAAGTTTAATGAAGGAAGTTGGATGATTCGATGGTTGGATGAAGACTTGAGTGAAATTCTTGCTCTAAGAACTTGAAGCTCTTCAACAATGGTGAAAAGAAGAAAATGGAAGAGAGGAGATGTGTGTGTGCCGAATTGGGAGGGAGAAGGAGTGAGGATAATGACTTAATTGGTATTATGTATATTACTTAGATTAATAGGTGTAAAGTTATGCAAAAATCTATATGGTGAGTCATGAGATAAATACCATATAAAATGAAAATATCAAGGTAAGAGAGGGAGGGGAAGTCGGTCATGAGAGGGAAAGAAAAGGGAATTACGTGATTTTTCCGACGCGATACGACGTTACGGAAATCGAACGACGAAAGACGTAGCTCGGCATAAAATCGTCACATTCCGATTCGACCAAAAATTCTAACATATTTAACTTAATCGGAAAATAATAATTAAAAACTTAATTCCGACAAAAACTCGGGACGACACAGTCCGAGTTTCGTCCGGAAAATCATAAAAACGAACTTTCTCAGACAAGTTCGTATCGCGATTTCGTGAATGTAAAAATCAGACGGTTTTCCGTTCTGAGTTCCAGAACTATAAAGTTTTTGTACGCGATAACCCTAAATACAGTAGTCATCTAACTGACTTCCGTAATTTATTTTCGGAAACGGTTTTCACCGTTGGTCATAGAATTCAAAATCGTAAGCTTAGGCGTGCAAAGCCATTTTTATTAATAACTTTAAATTTTTAAGATCGTACGGAAATTCTGGGGTATTACAATCTTCATCTACCGATCAATTCCATATCCGAGTCCATATTATGCAAGGTAAGAACTTTGTCTCTAATATGAACCGAACAAAAGCTTGTTTCTCTCTTTTTATTTTTTTTCGAAAATTAAGGGATGAAATAGGAGGTTGATCCTTGATCGATTCATGTTGTAGTATGCTTAGGAATAGATTCTATGGATTGAATCATGAAGAAAAATCACTCTCCTTCATTCTAGGTCATGACCGAAATTTTAGGGAATTTTGGGGATTTGATCGTAGCTCGTTTTCTTTGATGTTTGATCGATAGATTAGTGTTCTACATGTTGCTAATTGACTCTATGAATTAATTTAGATTTTTTTAAAAATAAAATTTGAAACCTAAGAGACGAAGAATGCATGATTCAATATAGTAAATGTTATGATATGCTCGATTGATTAATAGAAATGAGATATGCAATGTATGAGGATGATTATATATTTAATTTGGATTTTTCTAAAAATAAATCGAAAAACATAAGAGACGAAGACGTGTCGATAAGTTAGAGCTCGTTAATGTTTTGATAATATGATTTGCATGTTAGTAATGCTCGTTAGACGATAATCGTTGTTGTAAAATTTGAACGAAAATGGAGAACGTAAAACTTATAGTAAGAGACGAACGATCGACGATAAGTTGAAATTAGATAATGATATGAGGATGTGAATTACGTATTTAGGAATCGTGATAGATGATGATCATAATCGGAAAGTTAGAACGAATTCTAATGACGTCGGAAATTAGATATTAATGATCGTTATTGTTAAATGAACAAGTTTGTAGTTGACGACATGTTCATCCGAGTTATGAAATGATAAGTTATAGTTGTGAACGAGAAGTAGCAACGAGAAGTTAGAAATTGTTTTGGTATAGTAATTGTATAGTTGAAGAGACGAGGTTTTAAACGTCGTGCTTATAGACGAGGAATGGAAAGGAGTTCTTCACGTATGATAGCGCGTGTTGACTGCCTTGATGTGTAAATTTCGTGAGAATTTAAGTACGATAACATAAAACGAACCTAGAAAATCGTGCGTCGATTTTATCGAGCATTAGGGTTTCACTCGGCAGTTTTGCGACGTTCCACGAAAACTACCATATCTCCTAGCTCGTTTATCGGAATTGAGATCCACGAATTCGAGAGTAAACTAGACATCCGAGGCTTTCTTTTCATATAGGGTACGTCCCCTGTTTCAAAATTCCCTGTTCTGTACAAACTTACTGATCTGTGCAGAATTGTTCAAACCTTAGATTCTTAAGTTGAATTCTTCTCAACTTGAACTCTTTCAATCTTTTAAGTCGTTTCAAGTTATCAACTACTTTCTTTCTACTGACCTAAGTGTCAAGTGCAGAACCGATTGAGTGTCAAACGAGATGTGTTCGTATCTCGTTTCTTGTTTAATTAAAAGAATTTAGTTTAGCGTGCAAATGTCTAAAAAGTCTAAAGGACTAAAACCTAACTCGATTTTTCGTATTCGTTTATCGCTTGCGACCGAGTTTTAAAGTATGATTATTTATGATGAAGGAGGAAGTCAGCACCAAAGATAGGACGGAAGATCAGAAGACGGAAGCACGTGTCTTAGTTCTGTATTCTATCGAGGTGGGCTTTTATATATGAAACAAAACGAGCAATGCTCGAAAACCTTTTCTTTATCGCTTTGATAATTGTGTTTTCAAAGTGATAATCATGGCATGAACTATTTGTTTTATGTGAGTTCTCTTGTACCTTATGAGTTAGCCAAAAGGGGATAACTAAACGATCGGCTTTGAGTTAGTCAAAAGGGGCTTTCCAAAGTTTAGTGTACACTGTAGCCTGTGGTGTATGTGGTATCCTATTGAGGGGTAACCAGCCACGGTGAATTATGAATGGTCAAGATTGAACGTAACATCTATGAAAAATGCTTGTACAAGCTAAGTTATGAAAATGAGAAAGAAAATGTTTAGTAGACACGGGAATTTGTTGAAAAACCCCGATGTGCTACAGAAATAAAATGCCTGATTATCTATACTTATGATTATGTTTTCGGCAACGTGCCCACTAAGTACTATTGTACTTAGCCCTGCATATGTTTTCTAAATGTGCAGGTTGAAGCGACGGGAGCGGTGATGGTTGAGTTGAATAGAGATAGGGAAGACTTTAGTATGTAGTTTACAATTCCGCTGCCAAACTCTAGACTCACTTATGTAAATATGAATGTCACTTTTGGTTTAAGTTTTGTACTTATGACTTAGAATCTTTTGAGATCTTGTTCGAGTGATCCTTCGAGATCAACTCTTTCTTTTGTTAATGAAGTCTTGTTCATAGAAATAATTCAGTCTTTTATGTATGTTTATTCTTTCATCCCCTTTCTTCCCCACTTCTTTAATCCAATCCCCAGTCGCACCCTGGCTTTGACGTCCCTCGGGATTTGGGGCTGTGACATTTGACTTGTTGTACAGTCATCTGCACACAACGGTTTCCCAAGCAAGCTTCCAATTCGGCTAAGAGAGTTCATGCCCCAACAATTAAGTAGTAGGTTCGGCAATCGAATCCATAACGGCACCTCTTTCAAAACTTCCTGTTCAAAATTGAAGCCTGCATCCCACTCTTTAACTATAACTGGTCGATTAGCAATTGTGTGTGGACCAGAGTATAACACTTTATCCTTATCATCCCCAGATTGAAATCTAACTATGAAGTAACCCTCTGTATGGTAAAAGATTTCAAGATCCAGAACATTGCATTGTTTCACCAAGTAGGTTCTAAAAAATCGAATGGATGGGGAGCTGCCAATAACATATAAAATAATAGCATTCTTCCACTTCTTTGCCTCAGCTGAGATTTTATCATGTTCTAAACAAGCAATAGGCACGCCATTTTTCAAGGTAGGAGCAATATAAGCGAGTGACATACCTTTGCTGTTTAGAGAGTTCTGTGTAGGCTTAGTATTTATTTCAGTCTCTTCTAGATCCAGATCACTCAGCTCATCCACTTGCCTTTCCTCTTGAACTTCCAACTCCCTCAGTTCATGGGGTACTGTTTCATTGAGTTTGCCTTTTCCTGATCCAGTAATTCCTATTGTTTCCTGTGATTCTGTACTGATCTGAATTGGTTCTGATGTTGTGCTCGCTTCTGGTTCTACTTTCTTCCTCGGTCTCCCTCATCCAGCCATAATTCCGATGGAGGCGCACGATAGCCACAGCAGCTAATCTACGCCGAGAGCATGCTTGGGGAGAAAGAGCGTGAGTGTTGTTTTTCTTATAAAATATTGTGTATTGTTCTATAAGTTGCACCCCTTGTACTTTTTAAATAAATTTAATTTTAAAAAAAGTGTTGACATGACTTTAATATTAATTAGACATGCTTTATTAGATATCATAAAAAAGATCTTGTATTTTTTATTTGTAAAAAAATAGACACGTTTAAATGTTTTGAATGACTAACATTCAAGATTTGCAATTTAAAAAACAGACAAATGGAATCGGACAAAAAATCCAAACTATGCTTAACACAAAGCATAACCCTCTTGTGATACCTCCAAATAAGGTCGTAGCTGGAGGAGTTGTAGTTGTTAAGGCTTACATTGGCAGAGATATGATGATCAACTGCTAGAGTAACAACATAAGTGCATGAATCAAGTGCACGAGCAACTACAAGGCAGTTTATTGACTCGAAGCACCTCTTGGTTGAGTGATGTTGTTTCGAATTTCTCGGGATACTTAATTTGGGAACACACCAAAAATTATAGCGAAGAGCATAAGAGTTGGAGAGAATTTCTCTACAACATTTAAGGCATTTTTTGCGACATTCGAAGCATTCTTCACCAAAAACATAAAAAATCTAGCGTTTGATCGAGAGATAAGGCGTCAACCCTCAAACGTGATAAAGTCAAATTTCAAATCCAATTAAGAGGCGCTAAATCTCTGAAAATCTCGGAAGTTGTTTGAAGATCATTCGAGAATAAGTTGAAGAGACGAATCAGATGATAAGGCTAGAGATTGCAACCCGCACTTATACTTTGATCCATAAATATTTATTTGTACACGATTTTGGCATTGTAACATCATTCTTTCCCAAGTTGACAATATAACAAATATGATAATTAATTTATTATAATTAATCTATCAAAAGATTTTATTAGGATAAAACTTTGTATATATGAGGAGTATATATTTAAGTTTAATTAGAATATAAATTTACAATATTATTCTTAAAATACAATATTATTCTTTAGCTATATAGTAAAACCTCTATTAAGGAATACTTTTGGGACCGGAGAAAAATATGACAAAATGGGAGGTTATTTCTAAATGGAATTCGAAGAAGATTTTTTTTTTTCCTAATTTTAATGCACATGAACTATAATTAAATATTATAATTACTAAATACATGTATTATATAGTAGTATGTGCAAATACATGTATTGATTTATTTTATCTAAAATATGTAGAGTTTTAGAATATGTTGAGTCCATCATTAAAAGTATGCATCTAACTTTTGATTAATTCATTATTTTCCTCCTATAAATACTAATGTACCAATTGAATGGTCAAATTAAAAAACTTCACTACAACAATCAAATGGACATGGATGTCTTCCTTAATCATCCAAATGAGCAACAAATTGTGTATGCTATTACTGAATGAAGAAATCATTCAAGAAATTAGGCAAGAAGAGGAGGGAAATAATCCGGAGGATGATAGCATTGAAGTCCCAAAGGTTTCATGTGAAGAAGCTTTGAGTTTGTTGGACAAGTTGGAATTATTTTTGGTTCGACAAGAAGGTGGTCATATGGACGAGCTATTGAAGACACGCAAGTTAAAGGATATGGTTACAATAAAAAAGATGAAGTCATTGTCACAGACAACCTTAAAAATATATTTTAAATTAAATATATTGTAATTAGATATTATATATATATATATATATTAATTGTGATTTATTCCTAAATGGAGGTGTATTTTCTTAGTATGGGACCAGAAAAAAATATGAATTATGACAAATATGGAGTTTATTCCTAATTATAACTGGTCCCGAGTTGAGACCATGAAAATATATGACAAAATGGGAGTCTATTCCTAAATAGAGTATTCCTTTCTGGAGGTTCTACTGTAGTAGCATAATTCTTTTGAGAATTATTCCATTTTCCCGAATAAAATCTTACAAGATATTCTTGTTTATTTATAGTTAAATGTGTTTTAAAATTTCAGGATGATTTATATAATAAAAAATTTATTATTAAAACTTACTGTAAATCTGCAAAATTTATGTTTAATAAAGACTTTAAACATGATGTTTCTAAACTAATGTTTGCTAGATGGCATGTACATTTAGCCCCATTTGATTTTGAAATAGTTTATAAGAAAGGAGAAGATAATAATCTTCCAGACTTTTTAACTTGAGAATACATATAATGAATTATGTAGAAATGTATCCTCGAGGACGAGGATCTTCCTCTTATAGAGGAAGAGGAGGAAGAGGAAAGCAACCAGAAATTATGGTACAACGTGGCAAACAGAAGCTTATAGCTACAAACTTGTCAAATGACAAAGAATACCAGGAGTTTCTTGAATACAAGAAACAAAAAGAGGGCAATAGCTCAACACACAGTAATACACAACCATCTTTTTCCTCTATAGTAGGAAATGAAGATAATGAAGAAGGTAATACCTCTTTTATTATAAGTAAAAAACAAGAAGTTATACTTCTTATTGAAGAAAAAGATTTGAAATGGAAATATAATCCATGGATTTTAATGGAAAGATACATGGAAAATTCATCATATGCAGCAAGAGTATATAAAATACGACTATATTATGAGAATATACTCATGAATAATGGATGTGAAATATCACATTTCTCTAGTGGGCAAAAAGAAGTTTATAACTTCAGTAAAATTATTATTAAAAAGGTTATATCCTTGGAATAGTGGGGAATTTCACCACAGAGGACAAAAGAATTTCTTTATCCTCATAATAACAATCATATTAAATATAATTTTTGGGATTATTTAGATGCTTTCGATAAAGTTCTTTTATATGAAAATGATAAAAGAAAGCATTCTTGGTTTATTAAAATTTGTTCTGAGGTTTATAACCATGACATACCAATATGGTTTGTTAAATGGTGGCAATATTTTGGCACTTCTATAAATATTTTACCAGAAAAATTTAAAAAGAATTTTGAAAAATGGGTGAAAATTTCACCAAGAATTTTAGAAAATGAACAAAAGGATTTCTATATGGAAGGAATATCTTCCTTATATTTTTCACAGAATTTTCAATTCCATGGATTTGGAAATGGACACTTGTATTCAGTTATACTGAAGAAAAAGTCTCATGCATGAAAAGAATTTTACATTCAAAATTTTGGGATAAAATGGTAAGGGAGAATCCTGAAACCAAAAACCCATTTTGCATAGAAATTTTCAAGATTAAAGGAGACTGTTTCTCTTCTACCATTGCGAAGTAGAAGACAGCTGGAGAATCTCAGCAAAAACAGACATTAAAGACACGACAAGGAATTTTCCTGTGCATAATAAGATGATTCACTTCTCGCAGAAATAATATTTCTAAAGTTATGATAATATTTGTCATCAATTTTCTTTGATTTGATAGCTAGTCTAAGAAGCTATATATTAGCTTTTAATACTTATTAAGCAATTATTTTCTTTTCTAGAATGATGCCTTTTTTGGCTATCATTATTTGTTTTGTCTTTTTTGTTTTCTTTTCTATAAATAGGCTAGTCGAGAGATTTAGGGAGTACGCTCCGATTTAGAAATTCTTCCCACTTCTAAATTCTCTCTTTGTTTTCTTTTCTTTCTTTCCTATGTTCTATTTTCTTTTTAGAATATTTTCTTTTCTTATTTTTATAATAAGATTTATTATTCTTATAAATTTTTTTATTTGTAGATGGAATTTTATTTAAGGCAAATTGATCACAAAATTGTCTTAATTGTTTCTTTTCACTAAATTTTGGCATTGTATCTGTTGGTTTAGTCTTATTTCATTACAAAGAGCTAATCCTTATTGGATACATATCCCTATTAATTTTTCATAAGTATAACTTTCATAAGGAATAGTATTATAATTTTGTCTTAATATTCTTCTAATTCTTTCAGCAAATAAGCTAGGAAGGTCATCTATAAATTTAGATTTCCAATGAGTACTATTACACTCAAGGAGTTCTAGAACCCTACTAAGAAAAGTATCTTTATATCATCTAAAATCTGTAAGTGTTTTACACCTAAGATTTTGTAAGAGTGTTCTAATATTTTCACTATCTTCTGTATACCTACCTGTGAAATGTTCAACAATATTAATGACCAGTGTATATATTGTCTCTTCTTTTATATTATTTCCTTCTTGTTTCACAGTATTTAATATATTATCTCTTTCGTTTTGGGTTAAATAATTATCCCACCATCCTTTCAATTGTCCTGTGAATCCAGAAGTTATCATTTTTGCTATGTTTTTATCGGTATTACCATTAGTTTTACAAATAGTTGAATACATCAACATTTTATGTACCGTATTATGTATTTGTTGATTAACAAAGTCATCTATATTCCATTCATAAATATGATGTCCACTATAACTATTTGATATAATATCATTTGATTCTTCTGTTAGAACATCTACAGGTGTCGGTCTTGGATAGTAGTATTTTCCTGTAGTAGGCTTATCAGCCCATTTTGAAATTTTATTAATTTGGTCCGCATAAACCTTTTTATAATTAGGTTCTTCTATTAATTCTTCTCTTAATCTTTTATCAAGAGTACTAATCTTTAAAAATTTTGAATTTTTCTTCTAGAAAAATTTCTAAATCCTTCATTGATTTTAGTTTAAATCCTGTTATATCAGGTGGTGGTTGAATTGTAGGCATAACACTTTCTAATTCTTTTTTCTTTAAAGATTCTTCAATCATAATGGGTTGATTTTTGTTTATAATATTTATTATTTGTTCAATTCTATCTTGAAGTGACGTTATTTGTTCTCTTAAAATATTTAAATAGAGATTCGTATAATATTTTATTCAAATATTGTATTTATCTCTTTACATGTTATTGGTAGAGTATTATCCTCTAATAATTTACCAAAAGCTAGGAAATTATTCATTCTTTCATTCTTTTCAATTTGAAAAGATTGTTGTGGATGATATATTTGCCTCATTACTTTACCATTATTTAATTTATAATTTCCTTCTAGTACAGAAATATATTGTTCTACATATGTAGACACAAACCATGGAACAAACAATATTATCTTATTCTTTTTAGAACAAAACTCATAAAATTCTTCTTGAATATAATATTTTTCTTTTGAATTAAAATTCTTAAAAACCAATTTTTAAACGGTTCCCATTTGGATGAATTAAATTCTGATTTTATTAATTGTCTTGCCTGTGAACCAGGGCTAAAGTCATTTTGTTTCTAAAATCATTATATTGGAAAATCCATTTCTGATTCGGTTATATCTGCTTCTTTAGTGTTTAGAACACTATTTTTCATTCCTTTAACAATATTATTTTCATCTATTATTATTTTTTCAATTCTATCCTCATCTAAATATTCTGACACAGATCTTTCTCTTATTTGAGACGTGGAAGCTCTAGATGGAGTAAATGGTTATTCTAATTTATAATCTAATGGTGAAATATATAAATACACAGATCTTGAATTTTCAAATCTAGGAAAAGATCTTCTATTGTCTTCAAATTTTAAAGTCACAAATCCCTCAGGTGTCTGTAAAACATTTATTAAATTATTTTGAATTATTGGTTGTGTTGATACAGCTTGTTCAATTGTCCAATTTTCTGAAAATTCTGTTTCTTCCCATTTTATGTTTCTTCTTGTCGTAATATTCGACTTATTAAAATTACTTTCTAATAAAATAGTTTCATTCATAGGTTTATCGACTCTTTTACATTGTGGATTTAATGTAAATAGGGGTTTATAATAAACTTTATAGCAAATAGCTATTATTTCTGTTTCTGGTTTATAATTATAACCATGAGTTTTTACATTTAATGTTAATGCATCTAAAATATTTATATCAGATAATGAAAGCTGTAAATTTGGGTATATATAAAAATAAACTGGACCATAAGTCAAACTAGTCTGTATTATACCCATTAGAGATTGTTTCCAATTTAAATTTCTTCCATCTCTTAAAGCTGCTATAAAGTTTTCTGATAGTCCTTCTTATGTTAAAGGCTTAAATGCAATTTGCACAAGTCCTATATGGATAAATTTATGAGAATACTTATAGGATAATAAATCACTATCCTCAAGTAATCTAATCATCATATTTTCCCCATTAAGAGGAATTGTTTCTTCCATAGTTTTAACTATCTGTTTTAAACCAATTTTTTCAAAAGTTCCTAATTTATATATTAAACTAGGTTCAACTTTTGGAATAGTCCATTTATTTAATAATTCTAAATTTTTAGGTATATCAACAGTATTCTTTCGTCTGATTAAATTCATAATCAAATAAGTGTTATGTGATAAATTATATCTTTACTATATAACTACTCCCCCCATGGCTCTGATACCAACACGAGGTGTCCAGGTGCCACAACAAATAATACAGTAGAATAAGTGAGGAATAGTACAAAGTGCACTGATTACAGGAAAATAATATCGGTCATCAGCTTAAAATTTCCAGACCAACACATCGCACAAAACACCCTTTGATCAGCCTTAACAACGGCCATGAATTGGGTTAACAGTGTGGAAAACAGGTCTTACGAAACCTTAAGCATGCCCAATATTATTTCAAGCCAACCTCCATTCTACCATATTAATTATTATAATACCTAAACTTCATCATATAATACCATTTCCATGATAAGAATAGCTATATAATTCAGATAATAATTTATCACATAAAGGATTTAGCCTAAAAGGCTATCCATGCAATAATATAAAAAATAAAGAAATAACAAAACAAGAATTAAAGAAGATAAACTTACAGAAATATAGATCTTTATTTCAGCAGAACTTCACTCGTACAAATATTTTACAAAGAGAGAATTTAGAAGTGGGAAGAATTTCTAAATCGGAGCATACTCCCTAAATCTCCCGACTAGCCTATTTATAGAAAAGAAAACAAAAAAGACAAAACAAATAAATATAATTAGAGGAATATATTAGATAAATTTAATTTTGTAAGAAACAAATGGTGATTAACTCTATTATTATTATTATTATTATTATTATTATTATTATTATTAGTGGTGGTGGTGGTGGTGCACATCAGCTTATAAATGAATGATCTTATAAGTACTTCAAGTTAAATATAACATATTATTCGATGTAAAATTACTTTATGGTGATATAATTCAACCATGTGAATGTGAGTTCATCATCATCATCATCATCATTATTATTATTATTATTATTATTATTATTATTATTATTATTATTATTATTATTATTATTAGTGGTGGTGCACATCAGCTTATAAATGAATGATCTTATAAGTACTTCAAGTCAAATATAACATATTATTCGATGTAAAACTACTCTATGGTGATATAATTCAACCATGTGAATCTGAGTTCATCAATCTCAATCCTGGTGCTAAATACATCACTCTATTTTATTCTCGAAAGTCTCCCATCAAAAAAAGTAGTATAAGTACTCGTGTGATAGGGTAGATAAACCCTAGCTAAATTATTAGTTAGAGTTTATCAGCTGTTTGGTAGGACACACAAATAAGCATGAGAGCCCGCTGCAAAGTTGCAGCCCGTGCCTATTCACTGTACTCTCAACTCTGAATAATCTCTCCACTTACATAAATCTATTTTACCTGCTTTCAACAGTAAACCTATAATAAATCCAAGAAGACAAATTTACCCCTCATCCTCTCTTGCATAATCGAGCTTCTCCATTGCAAATCTGCAACAAACTAGAGAGGGCTGCTTGCTCGAAACTGCAAAATCGGAAGGGAAAGGCAGAACGGTCGGCCATTAACAAGTCACTACTTCAACCCAAATCATGTTTCTCGAATCGCTCTTTTTCCTCATCATTTCCCTACAATTGTTTCTTAATTTGTATAGAAAATTAGGTAACAGGTGTGAAATGAAGAGAGCAAATTCTTTCGTCTGAGATCCAACTACAGCAAAAAAATACAACCGCCGATAAACCCAGCAATTGCAAACTTTTACAAAATAAACTTAGACATGAAAGCAAAAGATTACAAGTCAAGCAAGCCCCAAAAATACCAACGCCCAGAACCATAAATGAAAGTCTCCAACTTTTCACGCTCCAAAAGAAAAACGAAAAAAAAAGAAAAGAAAAAAAACCAAAAGTTCATTCATAAGAGAGTCAAGTAGTACACGCTTTAATTCTTCCACGAAACTAAATCGAATAAAAGCCTTTCTTTTTTTTTCCCACGAAAATTAATATATTTAACGAATTTGGAAAAGGAAAAAAAAAAAGAAAGGAAAATGATGGAATTTGATAGAACCGAGATCGAGATAGACTATTACTACCGCTATCTTTGTTGCTTATGTGTTGTTGGTTGTTTATCATCTCTTTTAAGTATTTGCAGAAGACTTTATTATTATAGCTAGACTTTGGTTGTTGGGAAAAATTTTCAGCTCAAAGACGGAGGTTTCTTGGTAATCTGCAACTTCACGATCTATATATATAAAGGTACAATTGTAATTTAAATATTAGGTTAGGGGTAAAATTGAAAATACGTAAGCTAGTGTAGAGTTTTAAGTGACATACCAAACAACAATACAAAATAATCACATCTTTTATCTAACCTACCAAACAATCAAGCTAACATCAATCAATACACTTCTCTATACAATTTTGTTTTGAAATTATTTATCTCACACTAACTTTCCTACTTTACCAAAGAAGCACTGATAATAACATTATTGTAGAAACTCGGAAAAAATGAGATGAAATCGAAGCGAAATCAATTTTAAATATATTATACCCTTATGCCCAAGATTATGGAAAATTAATCGTATGCAATCCTATAACGATTGTTTTATTTCATATGCCACGTGGTTGGTACCTAAAATCTAGATTTCTAAGCATGGGGCAAAGCATAAGCCAGGTGTTTGACTTTTTAAGGTTGTTTACGCGTTAGTTTAACTTCAAAAAGAGGATTCATTGTCGCCATATGAATCTACCCACCTTTTTTTATTTTCCAATCTAGACGATTCGATCATTATGATTGATACTCCATTTGTTTTTTGAATAAACATAATTTCTTGTTAAAAACAACATAAAAAAGGTTGGTACTTTTAAAAAAAAAAATTATCTTAATTAGTACTTCCTCCAAAGTCTCACTTTTCTTTTTCGTTTGTCTCATTAGTATAGTCACATATCAAAAAATAGAAATAATTAACCCTTCAAAAGTTATAAGACTCACCACTTTCTATCTTTTTACTCTTATTTTTTAATAGCCGTACCCAAAGCAAGTGAGACCTTGTTGTTGGAACGGAGTGAGTATTACTTAAAAAAATGAATAACAAAAAATGTGAGGATATATAACATACTCCCTCCGTATTACATATAAAGTCTCATTTCACACATTTCACATTTTTTTAAAAAAAAATCCTACTCTGCTTTTTGTACCATTATACCCTCTTTGCTTTTTAAAATTACAACCCTTATACCCTCTTTACCACTACCTTTTGTCAATATCACTACCTTTTTGTCAATACCACTACTCCTACTTTCTACCCACTCAAAAATACTTTACCAGTTTTCTTAATACTCGTGCCCATTTAAATTGGGACTTTATAATTAATATGGAGGGAGTAGATAAAATGAGAATTTTGACATCATATATCAGAACCCAAAAGAAGACTTTTCGTTAATTACACAAACCCTTTCGATTTACTTATTATTTTAATCAATAATTCTATTCAAACACACTGTGACTGGTCACACGCGTAAAAAAGGAAAATTAATTACAAATATAGAAATAATTATATTTTTCATTAGGGTTTAGATTTCCCAATTAAGGTATTTTTTTTTTTTTTAAAACTTATATACTATTTTTAGTTAACGTAGCAGACTACGGTGTGTCCTATTTTAATACTACTAGAAAATATGAAACAGTTTATTAATAATTTCCCTTGGCTGGAAGTGCATGCATTTAGTTCGAAAGTCATCTGATTGCAAGTATCAAGTGAAATCGAGTAACTCAAAATATAAACATATTACTGTATGATTGATCTAGACAAGTATATACCATTAAAGATAACCCCAAAATCTGAGTGCTGCCGAATAATTTATTTTTCGAGGGATCAATTAATATATTTTCGAAGTCCTTAAATGAGGTGATATCATTATGATGCGGCCGTCATTCGTGTAATTGAATCAAACAAAATCAATGATGGAGGGGTTTGGTGGAATTTGACGACTTATATACAATATCCCCCATCAACAGCATTTGTATAACCAGTATTTAACACCCGTGCGATGCACGGAACGAATACATTATAAATTCGTATAATATAGTATAATATAGTAAAGTATATGTCATATATTTTATTTTTTCAAAAAAACCTTCGATCTCAATAAAATTAACAAATACGATATATTACATTTTTAACATTGCGGAATACTTCTTTATACACGATATTATCAATAGTTGCTACATTAACAAAGTTTTAGCTTCAATATCCCTTATGATTTGTAATTCTTGAGATGACAAATTTTAAAAAATGATTGTGTATGTAAACACTAAAATGCAAATTATAATCCTATAATATCATATAACTATATACATTTCCTCGATTAACTTATAAATATATAATTTTAGGCTTGTTTATTTTTTTTGAACGAAAAATAAATTTAAGTACAATGTCAAAGATTTTTTTTCCCCGGAAATGCTAAGGAAGATTTTGAAGGCCCTTAAGGCATATGTTTAAATACAATGCTAGTATTTAACACCCGTGCAGACCAAATTTCATTACAAAGTATTTTAATGTACTAATACATTAAAAAACATAACATATTATCACAGATTGTAAAAAACTTCTTTAAAAACAACATTTTTCCGTAATCGAAGTCGTCTTTTTGTCATTCCCACAAATTAATGTATTCAGTCCTTTACGGTTGGTAACCCGTAATACTGCAACATATATATAATTGTGATATGATGACAGTAGCTACGATATGAAATATAAATGCAAATAAAAGAGTTCAGTACTTTAATGAAGGTTTGAGTTCTATTTTGAGAGAAAGAAACTCTTTTGGCATATATACATTGTGATATGCTTTATCACTCTTAAGAATCTGAACTGATATACATCTCTGAACTATCTCTTTCTGAACTAATTTACATTTTTGTCATGCACAACACAATGCATTATACGCTTTTAATCTCTCTACGATTTACATTGCAAGGAACGTGGTAAACACAATTGCATCTCACAGCATGCAATAGTTGTTGTTATGTTTGCGGCAGCAATATTTGGCAATTGGCACCAAAGTGATATATGTGAGGCGGCCGTATCCTCCATAATTTTAAAGAAGCTGCAAACATGAACAACCAATATAATGGTTATTGATTTTTGTATACTACTTAGTAAATAGTTGTAATGCATGTAACAGTAGTAGGACAAATAAATGAAATCTAACCAAAAAACTAAATCGAAAAAAGTTTTTAAAATCGAAATATAATAACTGAAACATTTATTTTTAATTATTCTCCTCTAACAAAAATAATTGAACAATTTTTTTTTAAAAATGTTATGAAATAATTTGAACTAGTTTTCAAAGAAAAACTGAAGGTTAAATTTCCAGTGGAAATGTAAAAAAATAAACGATTGAAAAATAAACTAGTTCATACTTTGGAACTAATGTGAATGAAAACTGATGAGGGATAATGATCTTCCTAATAAGTACATATAGGCAGAAATTTGATTTGAATTTCAAACTTTGGCTCTTTGATTTGGAGCCAAAATTATAGTAGTTGCCATCACCCATCAGTCAAATATCCCAAATTTAAATTGAGACCGGTTATTTTAGCAGTTAACTTGTAGGTAATAATTTATTTACGTATACCTACATAACTATACTTGATTTGATTGATATCTAAATTGGGCTTTGTTATACATACTGAATAATCAGGGACGGAGGACCGTTGGGCCTAGGGGTTCACTAGGCCCATCTGAAATTTTAGAAAAAAAATAGGGATACTATAATAATTTCATAATATAAATTAAAAATAAATAAATAAGTATATTTTCATTGACAAATTGAGGATTAAACCCCTAAAGTGAGGTATGTAATTCTGTGTACAAAATTGTGAGAATTGAATAATTTGAATTGTATATATTGTTTAGATTTAATTTAGTTGTTTATTATTTTTAATGCTTTGGTTTCATCAATTAGTTCATTATTTAATTGTTGCATACTGAATCGCTTGAAACATAGATTAAATTAGGTGATTAATTGATTGTTTAGTGTTTAACCAATAACCACTGAGATTTAATCTTTTTTTTTTCTTTTTTCTTTTTTGAATGATGTTTGAGACAACTCTCATATTCTTTATCTTTTGTTTTTAATATAAAGACCTCATTTAGACTCTTGTTTTATTTACTTTGTGAGTATAAGAAAATTGTGTTAATATTTAATTTTACTAATTAAAATTTTTTGGGTCACCCTCGATGAAAAGCCTGGCTCCGTCACTGTGAATAATGCACGGATATTAGCACTAAACTGCTATGGATACCTACATAATATCTACACTTGACTGAAATCATAATTCACCCGTGTTATCCCAAATATTGATTAACCTGTAGATATTAATGAATAAAATGGGTTCTTATCATTACTATATGGACACAAGCAGAATATTGGTAGTTATATTTAATAAAAAAAACAAATCAATAGAAACCAGCCAAAATGTTGCCTTATTATTTTGGAAAACGTGCAGTGGCAGTTGTGGAAAATATGGCCACAACTCCATTATTAAGTATAGTATTTGAAGTATTGATTGATCAAGACAAATCATTTAGATAGATCAACCTAAAAAATATTACTAGCTAGTTGAATTTAAATCCACAACTTTTTAGTAAGAAATCGTTATTCCAACAATAATATGATTTTAAAGAGTATCATTAAGAAAGGACCGTAACACTAACACCTCTCAAAAAAAAAGGACTGTATATATATATAACTTTACTATATGCTTAAATTAGATTTTCAATCAATTTGTCACAACTCAAAAACAAAATATACGGTTGGAGCCTTGGAGTCAAATTGGATCTTTAGGAGGATTTTGTTATGTACTAATATCATATTGAATTAAAAAACTTTTACTATATTTTATCCGTTAAAGTGATCTAGTGGTTTCTGGTTTTGTGCTGAGTTTATCAAACATTATTCACTCATAACTGTACTTCACTTGTGATTCTTCCGACCCCAGAAAACATAGTGCAAAATGTTTCTGCTTGTATTTTATTGACATTATTCTAACTTGAGATATTTGATCACAGTAGTAGACCATTTTCAGATAAATTTCATAATAAAATATTAAAAATTTATTTCTGAAATGAAAATCAAAATGTTGAGTGTTAATTAAGGAGAAAGCATATAATTGGGCCTCAAGATCCATAGCCCAATTAAATCGAACTATTCTTAGTGGGCCAATTTTCGTAAAATTTGAACAGAAATTTAGGTAGTATACAAATTGCATAAGAAAATGGAGCTAAAAGAACACGACCAGATGACGCTGACGGGTTGAAGAATTGAAGGTTATCAAATTCAGTGATGTTATTTAGGACACATTATCACCGGCCACACCAGCTAAATAAAATAATACAGATTCGGAAAAAGGAAATATATTTTAATTGGGACATCTAAATCCTAAGCAAAAATATGAGTTTCTTTTTCATAATTAACATTCTTTTTCTTTCATAATTGGGAAAAAAAGTTTTATAACGCTTCTAAAGCAGCTTCAATGGCAAAAAACTCATAAGCAACACAAGAGTTGCAGCCACAGCCCTCATCCCACCTTTCTGCACTAACTACTCTCTTTCTCATACAATCTTCAACTTTCACTCCTATCTGCACTTCTGTCGGATTGATGACGTCATCATATACACGTCGTTTTTTAGGGGTCATCACCACCCACTTCTCCACCTCCATGTTGTCCGAATCCACGACGTCTTCCCACGAAATCTCAGCCCTACCAATGAGCCTCGAACCTTGGATTCTGCCGATGAATGGTGCGGCGGTGCTCCTCCGCCGGAGCTCGAAAACTAGGACTCCTTGTTTGAGGCATTTGACGGATTCCTGGCTGCCTGAGCAGTCTAGAGAGAAGGTTTGGTTCCAAGTGATGGAGTCCCATTTTGGTGGGATTTCTTTGGTGTCTAATCTCACTCTTGAGCTGTTTCCTGCATGAAGATAGCATCTAACAAATACTACTCCATTTGGTTTTGGGTCAATGTTTTTGGCTTGTATTATTCTCACTTCACAAGTGAGAGATGAAGTGTGGATGTTATGATCCATGGAGAGAGAGAGAGAGAGAGAGAGAGAGAGAGAGAGAGAGAGAGAGAGAGAGAGAGAGAGAGAGAGAGAGAGAGAGAGAGAGAGAGAGAGAGAGAGAGAGAGAGAGAGAGAGAGAGAGAGAGAGTAGTAGTAGTAGTAGTAGAGGGAGAGTAACAATAGTTAGTAGGGTATTTATAGTAGCAAGTTCATACTATAATTTTTTTTTTGAGAGAAGCAAATTCAAGTTCATATAAATATAAAAAATATATATAATTGGATGTTGGATGGACTAGAGAGTGGTGTTCTACTTTAAATGAAGCTACTCGTGTTTAAAGGTTTATCCACTAATTGGAGAATGGAGATTATGGATACGTAAATGACCGCCCAAGAGGGGGGAAATAGCTCAATTAAGTTAATTTAATTGAGTAGGATATATATGTAGCAATATAATACCATTAACTTTTTAAGTGCACAAGAAACATCATTGGCTCCCTTTTCTAGTTTTGTGGTTATTCCAACATAAACTCTTGGGATTATTGAAGGGTTAATTTTATGGTAAATTGACCCTTAAGGCAAGTGTTGAGTTGGAAATTTGTAATTGGCTTCAATTTGCTATGCATGGATCACTCATCACTTACACATTGATCCTACTTGACATGCATGCAGAGCGCCTAGCAAAAAAAAGTTATTGGTGGGAGCTGAATTTTATAAATTTCAGATTCGATTTTTTTTTTTTTTTTTTGATTTGATGATGTTTACACAACAACTCATACAAAATATCAATAATTTAACGATTCTATAAGAATAACCACATACATATTACTAGATCTCTGTATAAAGATGAATGAGGTCGTCAATTCAGATAAATGATCTTTTGTTATATTTATGTGTCAGACTCATATATATTGTCTTATAAAACAAATTTGAGTGTATAAGTGCAAAAAACCAGCATTTTTCTTGAGTTTTGATGGCCGTGCTTGGTGCTTGTCGTCTAGCTTTGGCCAACAAAAGTATATTAAAACTTTTTACTCGATAAATCGAATTGAAATGTGTACAATATATGATTGTTCATGATACATAGAGGCATTAATAATTAATAGAAAGATGCATCTACTAGAAGAATTCATATGGGAAATTTGCCGAACAGTGGCCGGTGCGGAACAACGGAATGCAGAGGAAAATTGACCGCTGAGTACCGCCCCATTGAACACGACGAAAAATCTATTAATTCCATATTTCCATTTTGATTAAAAGTTCATTCTCCCTTCCATCGCATTTCATGATAAGACTCGTTTTTTTATTTGGACGTTCCATTTCCTAAAACAAAAATACAACGGATAATAAATATTTTATTATAATTTATAAACAAATAATATTCAATAATAGTCATTTTCCGTAAAAATAGAAGTTATCTGGCCATAGTTTTGAGAGTTGAAGTTATATTGCCATTTTGGACACGATGGTGTACACTGTGGTTGAAAGTGCACATGATAGTTGAAAATATACATAAGGGTGTTAGTTTAAACCATAAATCAAATTGAACTAAATATTCAGTTTTGTGATTTAAAAAAATGGTTTGGTTAAGATTTTTCCAAAATTATGGTTTATTGTTTAGGTTTGGTTTTTAAGAAAATTCAAACTAAATCGAACCGAAAAACCGTATTTGATATAATGATCTTAATGTTATTATTTTATTTAGTATATTAGGAAATATGAATTTTCTTAATTGCATGTCATATCTGTGTGTTATAGATTTTTAATTAATGAAATCGTACAATTTAAAATCATTAAATTCTACAATCTACTATACATCTCGAATTAATTGTTACAGTGCCTTATTTTCACGTTTGAACACAAGGTACGAATTTCTATTTGTTTTCTTTTCTTATATATCCTTTTCAATTCAAGTTGTTTTCGATAGAAAAACTAGACAATGTGAAATTATTTTATTATAATTTATTATTTAGCTAAATAATGTTATCCTAGACTCCTAGTATATTTATTCTAGTAAAACAGAAAAATGTATATGGTCATGACAACTTTATTTAATTTTTTTTATTGCTATTATGAAGAAAATAAAAAAATATTGATAAACCGTAAACTAAACCTCACCAAACTGTATTATTACAGTTTAGTTTAGTTTGTTTTAATTTACTACTTAATCAGTTCGGTTTAATTCTACAAAAAATAACCAAACCGTATTTTATGATTTTGTTTGGATTTAATATCAAACCACACCAAATTATATCGTGCTATATGCACGATAGTTGGACAATCATGTGTGGCTAGATAACTCCTACTGGTCATATTACTTTGTAATTTTTTTTTTAATTTTGTAAAAATTGGCCATATAAACATTTTCTCTCTATATGCTTATTACAATTGGATCTTTTCATCACATAAAAAAATTGCAATTATATTATTTTTTTCCAAAACTATGACCGAAATTTCATAAATAGCCCAAAAAGAAAAAAAAAACTCTAAAATACTCCAAAAATCAATCCAGAGGCAAGGAAAAAGTCTTCAAATCATGAATTTTGAGTTTTTGCACGTAAGCAGCCCTTGGTTAAATTTACCGTTTCCGTCGTCTAACCGCTGTTAATCTTCAAGCCCAGCTACCGCGACGAGCTACTTATTTGCATCGTCACTCGGCCGTTGGTGGAACCCCGGCGGCGCCGCCCACATCGCGAAAACCGACAGGTAAATTTGCATTTTCGATTTTTATTTTATCTTCCGGCAGTAACGGTGGATTGACGTGTCTTACTTAGTCACTACGAATAAATCTCTGATTAGGTCGATGATCGTAATAGCATTAGTCTGATTAGTCACAATATGGCGGAGATACTTTCCTTATTTGATATGTCTGGCATTGTGAATTCGAAAATTTGATTTTACTTAGGGCACCACTTTATTTGCAAATGTGGTTTATGTTGGTTGTTACTGTTTGTGCAATTTACTGATATCATATGATTTGAATTGCTAGGTGAATTTTGGGGGAAAAGCTTTAAATGGGGTTAACATCTGAAAATGATGCGAAGGAACCGATGAGATTATGTGCGTTTGATCTGAGGAGGGGCCAAACTGAAGGGCAGGAGTTGGACAAGATTCTGTTCTTCTATCCTGCCGATTTGCCCCTTACTACTCAGCTGTCGGTTATTGGCCTCAGCGAAGGACTGATTACTTTTACGAGGTTCATTTTTGCTGTTTTGCTCATTGGCCTGTTTAATTTGGCATCACAAAGTATGCACACTTTTATTTACTTGACTGTTCTTTCGTGTATTGATATTATCACTGTCTCAAATACTTCATCTTCAGTTTGAAATCAAGTAGTTGCGACTTACTTTGAAAATTATGCTGGTTGGTTATTAGGCACCTGATGTTTTGTTTCCTGCAGAATTTTCTCTCCGGATGCTCCTTGTGAGGTGATTGAAGCTGAGAAGCATTCTCATGTTTTTTATGAGGCAGAGCCTGATATATGGATGGTGCTGGTATGATATTGTTATCTATGAAATACCAAAGTTGTACCATATCTTTACAATTTAACTGCTTGATTGCAGGTGCTCCCATATCATCATTATTTCTGTCTTCTCCTTGTAGATAGTAGGGAAGGAGGATTCACAAGCCATTTGGCGAGTTGATGCTTTACGGAGTGTTCTTAAAGAAGTCCATTCCCTTTTTGTGATGTTTCATGGATATATAAGGGCACTGGTTGATAAAGAGCCGAGTGGAGGACTTGTTAGAACCCATTTGTACTATTTCATCATGGACTTTCTAAGTGGTGAGTGTTAATTATATGCCAATTTCCTACTAGATACACTACAACAATATTTTTCTCGTATTTTCTAGTGTTTCAACTTAAGTTACTAATTGTCAGCATTTGAAAAGCGATCTCCATTGGAATATTGCTGCTGGGGTAATGCTGCAGTCGCTGTATCAAATGATTCACATTTCATTTGTGCACTTGGAGCAATCTGAAGTTGACATTTTCACACCTTGCATTTTCTCTTTGGGCCAGATTTTTCCATCGGGAAGAAACTTCAGTTGCCAAATTTTCGTGACTCACTCAAAGAACAAGGAACGTTGCAAATGTTAACTGTGGGACGTGAGGCTGCTATAGAAGTCCAGGTTAGTTTTTAGGTAACTAATTGCTTGTTCTTTAATGCGCGAAGCTCAATAATTTATCACTTATGAGGAAGGATTTTATGTCAAATGCTGTTCAATTGCTAATTTTCCATGTATGTAGGCAATGGCACTCTATTCTGATTAAATGGTACGAGTTAAAGGCAAAAATTAGGCCTTCTGTGGATATTTGATGCATGTTTGTGTTTATTTAATTGTATTAGATTTTATGGAGACATAGTACCCCACATTTTATGTGGATTCACATAAGCAAGTTCCATTTTTTAGAGTCACTAGAAGTTCTGATCTCGAGATTTTATCTTATAGTATGTGAACTATGTCTGAGGTTTAATATTTTCTTGAATGGGGTGAGCATCATGGTTCATGAACATATTCCAATTTTTCATTCTTGGGTTATGTTGTACCCCAGGCCCACACAGGGTGGAGGCTAGTAGCAATATGACGACACTATGGGCTTTGTCAACAACTACTTGACATCCATCTTTTCTTTGTCAATAATGGTCAACTTAAGTTGCTAGAAGGATCCATTTAGCCCATCTTGGAACCTTTGATACATCATGCGATTCCTATCTAATGTTGTACATGATCAGCAACCCCAATTGGAGGGGCAACATCCTCTTTGCGCTACTTCGGACCTTCCTGTGCAAGACCTTTCCAGCCAATAGTACCCCTGATGTCAATCTTATCCCATACACCTTAATATAAATGAAAATGTTTAAACACTCCCTCTGTCCACCATAGCCGCGCATTTAATTCCGTTTTGGGACGTCCAACGAAAATGTGCAATTCCCTTTTTTGCCATTACTCCCTCTCACAACATTGAGACCCTTACTCCCCTTACCTCAAATTTATTAAACCCATGCCACCAAAAATTATGCTCAAATATGGTGGACGAAGAGAGTATATTTTAATCATTCAACATTTACTATGTTGGGATTTAAATGAAAGAAAAAAAAATATACTGTATAGGATTTCGGAGAAACTGCTAAGATTTAAGGGAG
Organism: Schizonepeta tenuifolia; assembly: GCA_029490685.1. Lineage (NCBI taxonomy): Eukaryota > Viridiplantae > Streptophyta > Magnoliopsida > Lamiales > Lamiaceae > Schizonepeta > Schizonepeta tenuifolia. The sequence continues at coordinate 21,309,849 of CM055958.1, forward strand.
ATGAGGAAAAATATGAACTACTTTTTGTGGTTCCTTTTTTCCTTTCAATTTCCCTAATCTTTTCTCGTCAAATTTGAGACTCTCCTTTTTCCTGACTCATTTTTTTCCACTTTTGTACTTGAAAAGGAAATGTGTTATAAACTTGGTGGTGGTTCTTACAGGCTTATGGCAAATTTGGTGTATTACTGGTGGAAGATACTCTAGCCAACCAACAAATTTGGTGTGCTTGGTATAAGATCCACAACCAAGTTTATAATATCGTTTGTCTTCAAGTACAAGTTGGGGAAGGCCCATTAACAAATTAGCAAAACTGAAAGAAAAAAGAAAAAAAGAAAAAGGTGTTCATAGTATTTCCTCATCTGCTTTTACGCCTTAGCAGTTTCTCTGGATTTGTGCGTATTTTTTGTTTTTTATTCAGAGTTCTGCATAATAAGTCTTTAATTTGTTTTAACACTTGAATTTAGACGTATATCTTTTTATTGTATGGGAATGGCCATTGGTGCGCATGTTTCTCAAAAATATGTACCAAGAGAGGATTTTAACTTCAATGCAACTTGTTAAGTGTTATTGTAATTTAAGCTTCATACTTTCAGACTTATTTCTGTTCATTTATCCATCTTTTACTTGGTTAATTCAATACCTTCAGTTATTGGGGATGTCAATATGTTTGGATCCTGATAGTATTTCAATATATCAATGTCTTAATATTTCTCTACTATTGTGCTTATATCAGTGTGTTTGCAAATGAAATCTCCCCTTACATGTGGTTTCTTTCAGTCTCTCGTGACAGTGCTGGAATCTTGTGTGGGGAACACACAGTGCTACTCAATGACCATGTTTCAGGATCTACTCGTCTCCACAAATCTTTCTCCTGTATGGTTCAATCTTTGTACACATGTTATTATTCTCACTTATTATCTCTGATGTTCCTTTTTGGTATGTAAGGGAAAATTAATAGTTGGATTGTTGTGCTTAAGGTGTATCTGCATTTTATGTTCAACAATCCCCCACCCCACCCGCTTAATGTGAAACATCTAGAGTAGCATTTCGATCTATTGTTATGTTCTTTTCTTTTTCTTTTTACAGATTGACACTCTCAACCTATTTACTTATGCTGTCCTAAGGCTAACTCCTCTTGCTCTATTCCACGGAGTAACTTCATGGTCGTCTTCACGTAAAGTAGACACTGCATGCAATACCTATGCTGGAGCTTTACAAGTTACTTCTGCCTCTGCTGTGGATCAATACTACAATTCCCATGATGCATCCCCACTTAGAAGGCATAGTTATCCTTTAGTGAGGCCTTTACATCATTCCAAGTGGTCCAAGGGGAAGGACGGTTTTCTTACCACTGATATTTGGGGTACAGAAGTTAATAGTTTAGTGCCTACCTGCCCGACAATTTGGCTTCATCAAACAGAGGAGAAGATGTTTCTATTAGCTTATCAGCATAGGGGCCTCACTGTTATACTTCTTGTTCCAGTCTCATCTGTGAGTGGAGAGCAAGGAATCGCTATGCTGAAGCAGCAAATTCTCGAAAATGTAAGTTTGCTCTTTTTCTCAAATGTTCAGCATATTTGAGTTTTTGGTTAAAGATATTCAGTCGATGCTTGCTTATCTTGGACAGTTACGCCATCATGATTAATGAGTTTGTTGATTATATTCAAGACACACTCTTACTTCTTTTGGATATTTTTAATTCTTCATATTGTATGAAAATTATATTGGAAATGTTGGTGTTATTATTCAATTGCTGAGGTGTTTTGCTATTTTCTGTTTATCCTAGGCATCACTGAAGATGCTTAAAGTTGAAGAGAAGCTATCAAGAGGGTGGGGTGGTGAGAATGCTTATCATGTGAGTGGGTATCGTTATCTATTGGTGGATAGTGATAGATATGTATCTAGGGCGTCTCCACCTGGAAAAGTTACTACTTTAACAAAGGTTAGCCCTGCTTCTTCTGTATTTTTCCTCTGAGTTATTTATGCTTCTGTCCAGATTCTAATATGCAAACACTTTCAGATGCTACAGTGCGTTTCTTTAGTTGCTTAGAGTCTACCTTCCTATATTGACCTATTTTTCAATCTGCAGAAAATTAGAATTCTGTAAGAACTAATCCTATAAAGAATGTTTGTGTGATATTTAGTTGGTTTAAGTCATGTACTTCTGCAAAACTCATCCTTTTGAGAGAGTAAAAGAACACTGTTGAATGCATTTATATACTGTATTTGTCTAGCATATAGCTGAGACACATTTTCCCACCCCCTGATATTTGCGATCTAATATTGGTCATGTCTAATATTCTTAAATTGGGGTATTTCTCGGTCATGATGGGCCAGGAGTCCTTGGTTGCCCTGAGTAAGCTCCGAGAAGAGGTTGACTCAGAAAAGGCTAAAGCTAAATGGGAAAAATCAGGTCGTGAAAAGGATATAGAAATATGCATTAGAGGCAAAAACAATGCTTGGCTCATCGCTCGGCTTGTTAGAGGAAAGGAGCTTTATATGGTTCTAGAGAAAGCCAGTGAGACCCTTCTGTATGCTGCTGATGCTGCTGAGAAGTTCAGTGAAAGGTGACATTTTATTTGAAATTATCTAGAAAAAGAGAATGGATAAGCCGCCTAACAATAATTGCTTTCTAAGTTTGAACTTGTAGATAACATACACATTTTATTTTTTTGTTTACAGTTTAATCTAAATTTGCAGGTACTGCAATGGTGCATTTTCAATGGACTAGGCGACGAGTACCTCAAGCAAGCATGAAACGTATGCTAACTGCAGTTACCTAGATCAAGGAAAATACGTAATTGGGTATACAGAAGGATGCCACATTCTGTAGATTATTGTTTGATGTATCAAAAAAATAAAAAAAAATAAAAATAAAGTAAAAGTAAGCTTTCAGAGATTGTATGTAGTTTATTCTTACATAGAAAATATAATACTTGTAACCATGGGATCGTTCATTTGTAATGTGATGCATAGAAATAAAATTTTACTTGATCTTATTTATGGTGTATGATGGTTGTTGGGGAGCAATTCATAGGGTCTAACAAGCTCAAAGTTTAATTTTCATGTTGGACCCTATTACTTTTGATGCAGGGAGAAGCGTGTAATCAAGGGAGAAACATGTAATCAATATAATAAATGAATATCTTCGTTGATTCAATGGATACCGATAACAAGCGTACAAGTTAATATGTTGATTCCCTCTCTAAAGACAGAAGAACACGATTAAAGTGACCAATCCTAACTCAATTTCAACTTAACTTGTATCTTAGCAAATGTTATGAAATTCTATGTCCGTTGCTCTTTTTTTTTTTTCTTTTGATGTCGTGAGAATCTGCAGCCGCTATCTTCGGTGCGCACTGGGTAGACTCTCGTCCCTTGTGTAGTAGCCTGCAAACCACATAGGACAGGTAACTATGTCCTTTGCTCTTCACACTTTGATACGTGTGTTCCAACTTAAATTTAATGGCGAGTAGATAAATGAGAGTGTCAAAATAGTGTCAGTGATAAGGGTATGATGTTGAGAACTGATAAGTACTGATGTAACGTGAGATCTTTACAGTACATATATTATTAATACAAAATATCTTGAGGAACAATTAAAGTTTATTTCGATAGATCATTCTTTATTTGTTTCAGTAAGTCCTTGTACAAGAATTTATTGGAATAAAATAATAATATTATATGACAATGAAGAATTATATGATTATTATACTTACGATTACATTCAGATTAAAAACATATTAATCTAATTACATGAAATTAAAAAATTTGAAATTGCTGTTCATATTGCATTTCCACCAGTAGGGTTGTAGAAAAAGTTATTGCAATCACATGCGTTATACCTGCCGAATATAAGGAGCTAGTTTGTGTTTAATACTAGGTTTTTAACTAGTAATATAAAGTTAATGATATAGGTAAATCCGTTAAAAGGGAATTTATTGGATTAAATATTGAAGTACAGGGACTTGAAGATGTGTTTTTGCGTATATTAAATGTATAATATATGTGGATGAAGCCTTAATTAATAATAAGCATCGATTAACCTAAAATAGGTGGACTTAATTAATTGAAAATTAGTACACAAAAATGGATCCTATGCTGTCGGTGGTTCATACACCGACACATCCACACCAAGACGGTCGGCACCAACCTCAAGTTTTGTCCCTACAAAATTTAAGTCTTCACCTTTGACATTTGCTCATCACTAGTGTTCTAGATCGATCGACTCTTTTCTACTCAACACAATATAATAAAGTAAACTACTATTCTTTTTTTTTTATTGTCATAAATATCACAATAAATAAATATCACAATATTTAACTATATTTGTAATTTTCAAATCATTTCTATTGAGATTTTCACATCATTTCTAAGATACTGCATACAAAACTAATCTCGCACAAATTACAATTTCTTCATCAATGTTTGTCTAATATGTTCTACTAAATCATGTCATTTGATCAATGAAACGGCATCTTATTTCTGAAAGCTTAAATTATAGTAGTTGTTAATAGTCACGTGAAAATTATAAATTCGAATAAATATTGTGTCATTTCTGATTTTGTTTTGTTTTTTGGAAGAGTCCTCCTGATTTTGTGAAACCTTATATATAGAACCAATTATCATGATCAGTCTATCAGTGATCACCATTATTTTATTATTACTTTCATTCAGAAAGTTTTAAAACATGTGTTAAAATAAATGTAATCTATTTCGTAATCTTTTACTTCGAAATTCTAGGTTTTCTCATTCATAATCCATCTAAAACGACCCTAATTAAAGTGTTAAAGAAATGATGATAAACTTTTGGGAGTAGAGAGAGTAGTGATGACTATTCTGAAAATTTATTATCATCCAGGTCAGCTACGTCAAAGATGGTGAATTTATGATACGACGCGACCACTTTTAATTAAAAAACCAAAACATTAGTACTAATGCTCAAGTAATTAAAGTCTCTCTAAGTCGCCCTTCAACAATCGCTGTTCTTATTAATTTAAAAACCAAACATTAGTACTAATGCTCAAGTTACTTTACAAAAATCGCTGTTCTTAATTTATTACTAACATATTGCAATTATTGTATTGCCGGAAATTTATATGTCCTAGCTTTTGTTGAGATTATATTGCAATTAAAGTGTTGATTTTGTTGAGATTATAAAGGTTAGGTTTTAGTTTTGGATCTCTAATATTTCTCCTAGTTTTTCATGTTTTAATTTTGTTGATTAGATTCGTAATCCAATTATATGTTTTAATTTTTAGGATCATGCGTTTTATGTTATTCTGAACTTTGTAATTTGTTGTTTTGGGTTGCACCTTTCGTGCGTGTTTAATTGATTTTTATTTATCAAAAAAAAAAAAAAACTAACAAACTTGGTGTTTTCTCAAAATTAATGAATCTTTTAATTTTATAATACAACAAATCCCAAAAATCAATTTCTTCTTTTGTAAAATCTATCAAGTCTATGCCAAGTTAGCAAAATCTATCGTCCAGTTAAAATCAACGGATGGCAGATTAGAGTAAAACATTTATAGATTGGGTATTGTTTAATAATCCATAGGGGTGCTTTTACTTTGATAGAAAATGGTGGAAAATAAATATTTTTTCAAAATTTTTCCGTCGTTTTCACATATTTACTAAATTATTAATTTTTTCATTTCCATCCGTTTCCATCATTTTCACTCTAATTATGAAAAATATTAACATAAATAGAAGTGTGAAAATATTTTCCAACCGTTTCTTTTTCTACTTTTTCTTTTCCTTCATTTTTCATACTACCAAATCCACACCCTCACTAATAGTATAAGTTATTTTGGAGTAAACGAGTTTAGTTTATATTATTTGGTAGTATTTGTCCTTTAAAATGATAACTAGCTTTCGATATTAGTATTTTAAATCTCAACATATTGAAACGAAGTGACTTCACACCTAAGTCAAGACAACGAGACAAAGAGATTCTCTTCTGTTTTAATAATAATTTAAATTGCTCATACATCCCAAGATTCTGCGAACATTGGTCACAAAAACTTTTCAACAAGATGAAGCAATTAAAATTCTTTCTTAAATAACAACTAAGATAAATTACAATTCTTGTAAAATGAGCAGCAATATTTGCTGCTGCTTATCGAAATAAAAACTTTCATAATAAAAGCTAAAAAAATTGAATTCAGAAAATATATTCTCTAATAAAAATTGATTCAATCAACTCTTCTTCCCCTCTTGGCCGCCCTCTTCCAAATAAGCCTTCTTCCTCCTATCAAGCCTCCCCAACAGACAAATCACAACGAAACACGTGGCATAGAGAGCGTGAACTTTCCAACTAGCCTTTGGAGGCTGATGCAGCACAGCTCGGTGGAAAACTGTGATGTAGTAATGCAGCCCAACTGCGAAGCCCACGAAGGTTTGGGCCAGGCCCAGTAACTTTGTGCCGAGCTCAGTTTCAGTGGAGAAGACAAGAACAAGGTACATCAGCAGCAGCAGGAGGTACAACACATAGGCTAGGGTTTGCAGCACTTGCACACAGACATAGGTGGAGTGAGAAGTGGAGTAGAAGAATTTGAGTGGCTCAAGGCCCGTGATCAACGCAGATAGTCCAAGTATGGTGAAGTATATGGAGAGATAGATTTGGATGAAGATCAAGATTTTTTGGAGAGAGAAGTAGGCCTTGATTTTGCTGAAGATGAGAGAGACTAAGATGAGAGGGATGATGATGAATGCGAATGACATTATGGAGGCAAGTGTTGATGCATATTTGTTGCCGACATAGGGTTTGAAACCCTTTGTGAATTCTTTGTTGTATCTCGTGAGGTAGATTTTTGATGTCATGGAGATTTTCTCCATATCTGGGAGAAATGTTTCCTGAAACTTTGATGGGAGGTCTGTCAACTCTGAAACCAAGTCATCTTCATCATCTTCTAGAACAATCTGCTTCTGGGATTTCATCAAATCATTGGGTTTGGCTGTTTTTGTCTTGAGTGAGGTGAGTTTGGATTGATCTGATGGTTTCTTGGCTGAATTTGTGGTGGAGTTGAGTTTCTTGATCTGGGATTTGGTGATAGTTTGTGTAGATGAGTTATTAATGTGAGGTGAAGAGGTGGTTTTGATGAGCTTGGTCTTGTTCTTGGATGAATCAGAGGGTGGTGATTTGATGACTTTGGTTTGGCTTTTGGGTGCAAGATTTGAGCTTTTGGTGAGTTTGGTTTGGTTTTTATTGAGTTGAAGATTTGAGGATTTGGTGAGCTTGGTTTGATTTTTGAGAGCAAGATTTGAGGTTTTGATGAGTTTGGTTTGGTTCTTGGATGAGTTTGAAGATGGTTTGATGAGTTTTGTTTGGTTTTTGGTGGGGATTTTTGTGGTAGTGATTTTCTTGATGATTGGCTCATCATCATTGATGTCATCTTCTAACTGCAGCAATAATCTTGTTCTGCTAAAAAGGTTATGATTTTGAGATTGAGATTGAGCTGCAGATATGAATGTGCAAGGGATGAAAAGTAGGAGCAGATACAGAAATAGGTGCTTCCGTTGGAGTGGAGCCATTTTGAGAGTGGTACCAAACTCTCTCTCTCTCTCTCTCTCTCTCTCTCTGATCTAACTGAAGAGGCAGTATGAATCTCAATTTGAGGGAAAGAGGGGAGAGAGAGGATAGGCAGAAAGGTGTAAAGAAAGAGGGATATATGCAAAGTGGTAGTGTGTGAAATCTGGGGAAGAAAAAAAAGGGAACTTTAATGCAAAGAAGACAGCAAGTTGAAATCAATCACATGGCACAAACAGTAGAACTACACTTATTAGCAGTCTCATATTTCCATTATCGAGTATTATTTAAAAATTAAATTACATATTCAATATACATGTCTAATGAGAAAAAAATTATTAGAAATTTGGAATTTTTAATTCTGATACATATTGTCAGCAATATATTACTAGTTCATGTCTAACCGAAATAAAATGGTATAGACATTGTTAGTGGGCACTTGAATTCATGGTTTTTCTTTTTATTCATGTTAATGCATATCCATTAATGTTATTACGTACGGTTCAAAATATTCGACTATAATCAATTTAGCATAAGTGGGGACGAAATATATCTGTTTGATTCAAAGCTCAACTTGAAAGATAAATTGTCAAATCAAATTAGAATTCTAGATTTCTTGGTACAAATGATTTTTTTTTTTTTTTTACATATGTACTACTATTACCTAATTATATCCCACTTATTATATTTATTTTAAGGACAGTAGTATAAATTTTTTATTAAATTTATATTCTAATTAAACTTAAGTATAGACTCCTTATATATAAAAAGTCTTCTCTTAATAAAACTCTTCTAATACTTTTTATAATAAATTAATTATCATAATCAAGAGGTTGTACGTGCTTTCTCTACTAGTATTTATAAAAGGTTGTAATTTCTAGGTTGATTTCCCATCATCATTTTTCCAATCATCGTTTTTATATAGAGAGAAAAGTTGAAATAGCACTTTTCAAAAAGAAAAGATGAATTAAGAAAAAGAGTTACTATACTAGTAGCTTTTTTGTTATTTTTATACATTTTATACCCTTATAGGTATATAAGAAGGCTAACTTTAATTTGAATCATACACGAAGACTAAATTTCATGTATGAATTTCCGGCGAAAATTTCCAGCAAAAATTTCCAGTGAAGATTTCCGGCAAAAAAATTTCGGTGAAAATTTTTTTGACCAAAATTTGAATCACACACGAAGCCTAACTTCATGTATGCATCATACACGAAAAATTCCAGCGAAAATTTCCGACGAAAATTTCCGGCAAAAATTTGAATAATACACCAAAACTAACTTCATATATGCATCATACACGAAGACTAACATTCATGTATCCATCATACACAACCTAACTTTCATGTATGCATCATACACGAAAATTTTTGCCACCAAACATTTCAATTTGTATCGTACACAAAGATTAGTTTTTATGAATGATGCAAACACGAAGATTAGTTTTCATGTATGATACAAACACGAAGATTAGTATTCATGTATGATGTATACATGAAGTTAGGCTTCGTGTATGATTCAAATTTTCGCCGGCGATCGCACCACCGCGCCACTGTCGGCGTCGGAAAATTTTACCGTCAGAAATTCATACATGAAGTTAGTCTTCATGTATGATTCAAATTAAAGATAGCTTCCTTTTATTCTCATTAATGGTATAATAGGTTTTTAACAAATAAAAGTGTTATTTGGATTTGTAGGTGATATTTTAGCATTTTTATTAGAAAATGGTAATTTTTTGCAATATTACCTCTTTAATATATATATATCAATGAAGTTCATGTGATCTTAATAATGTATGAACTCCCACTTGTTACATCGGATGCCCTTCGTTTATTTATTGTTTTAAATTATTTTAAATAGAAGGATGGACTTGGGTATGACGTATCTTACCCCGGCCTTTGGTTCCAAATTATAAAATTTTATTCAACCATAAAAAGATTATAATAATTATCGCTTGATATCCTAGCTAGTGACAAGTTTATGAAAAAAGTTATCACAGTTTTTAATAAGGCCAAATCGCCTCTAAATTACTAAACTTTTTACGAATTCAGGTATAGCAACCGTAAGATCAATTTTATCTAATTAATTTTCAAACTCTTAATTTGTTTCAATGTGCCACTAATTTTTTCTCCGGCGACCCCAAATTGGGTATTTTGCAGACGTGGCGAAATTTAACCCAGGTGGCACCCATGTGGCATCCTTATCAGCCAAATAACCCAAATGACGTCATTTGTCTGTGTAAAAACACCGTCGTTTCGTCTCCATTTAATAAAGAATTGATTTTGACGGTATTTTCACTAAAACACCCAATTGAAGAAAACCCTAACACTAAGAACGGTTGCAGACTTGTTTATTCTCTTCATTTCTGTTCTTCAGACTTGTTTATTCATAGTTTTGTTGTGAATCTTTGAATGCTGTCGGCTATTCGCATTTATTTATAGAACTGGTTGGTGGTATCGATATCTGCTGGTTTGAGATAGTGTTTGGGTGGTCCCTCTTCGCGTTGGATGTCCTTTTCTGCCGCGGAAATGGTGAATATGTAGGTCCATTCTACTCTTCTTTATTGTATGTTGTCATTGTGTGGTCCATATCCATATATTTAGGGTTAGGGTTGGTCGTTTGTATAGTTGCTCGTTTCTGTTGCTACAAAATGAGTTTTAATTATTTCTTTTTTTATGCAGTCAATATTTTAGCCTGGATATTTATTATGGTGGTGAGATTCGCATGTTCTTGCAGGTTTTGGGATTTAACTGGAATCCCATGTAAGCATGCAATAGCTGCCATGAGATTTCTGGAGAGGGATCCAACTGACTATGTTTCAAATTATTTCACTATGGAGAAGTACTTATCTGGATTTGAGTGGGGGATTCATGCAACTCTTGGTGAGAAGATGTGGCCTCAAGTTGGAGCTGATGTTGTCAAACCATCAAACAAGATGAAAATGCCAGGCAGGCTATCCAAGAAGAAGAGAGTTAGAGCTCCTGGGGAGAGAGATGACAAGATGACAAAACATGATATTCAAATCATATGTGGTAACTGCAAACAAGAAGGTCACAATAGAGCCAGTTGTAAGAATCCAACAAAAGTTATGGAACCTGTTCAGAAGGTACTTGTTTTAGGTCTGATTGTGTTTATTGTTTATTGTTTATTGTTTCCTTACTACTTGATTGTGTTTATTGTTTTTATTGTTTCCTTATTTTGAACAATAGAGAAGAGTGGGAAGACCTACAAAGCCTGCTTCTGAAAAGCAGAAGAAGGAGAAACAACCTGCAACAGCTCCTACAAAAGCAAAATCAACAAAATGAAAGTCAACTTCTTTAGAGGTAGAGCTGCTGCAATGAAAGGAATTGGTGTGTATATCAATAAGGATACTGGCAATGCTTTCTTCAGGGTACGGATGAATATCTGCTTTTTGTTTATTTTCTATTTATTGTTGTGAATTTTCCAGAAATTATTATTCATTACTTGTTATTATTTTGGCAGTCATCTTTGCAAAGTAAGACTTGTATCAATTCGAACAACACTTACAAGAGGCCAAGAGTTGTTGGAGAAGGATCATCTGCAACAATGCAACCATCCAGCCAGCAAAGTGCAGTGACTCACACCCCAATAACTCAAAAGAGTGGGAGTGTAAGTGCAAGAGTGTGATCGTCTCTTGCATTTCAGCTTCAACCATGAAAGTCCTATGTTGTTTGGATCAGTCCTAACTTGTTTTCGAACTACTTTGTGGGAATTGCTCATTTTGTCAGCCTTTGTTAGTGAATTGGAATATACATTGGAACAACATGTTTTAAATGATAGTTTTTGTACATGATTGTTGGGAAATTTATTAGTATAAGTTTTGATGAATTCCAAAACCGACTGACCCCAACCGAGTAGATGTTGCCAGAACCTAATGTTAGAATTTAGGCTCGCTGTTTGAGCAAAGTTAAGATTTTATCTTTACAGGTCTCCAGCTGAAGATGGCAACAAGGCATCACTCAGACAGAACATCAGTTGTCACAAAACACAACTGAGAGCTCATTGTTCCGATACAAAAAAGGGGAAGTCTTCAGAACATCAGTTGAGAAGGAAACCAACTGAGGGTTCATCAGATGAGAAGCAGTAGAGAGGAAGAGAACATCAGATGAAAAGGAAGTCATCTGAGGGTTCAAACCCAACTGAGTAAACACACGGAAGACAACTGAGTGTTCAGTTTCAGAACCTCAGTTGTAGAATCCAACCAAGAAGTCCAACTGTTTGAAGTTCAAAGTCAGCTGAGAGTTCAACAGATCAGAACATCAGCTGAAGACCACTCAGATGAAGATCAAGACTTTCAACCGTCTAACCAAGGTTGACTGTCAGAAAGGTTAAGATTCGAATTTCAAAAGGAAGTCACATGAGGGTTTGACCGTTCAGTCATTACCCCATCTGGCCCAACACAAGGCTGTCTCAGATGGAAAGCAGAAGAGCACAGATGCCATATCGGGAAAGTCTGTAGAAACAAGAGACAAGCCATAGCTTTCAACGATCAGAGATCAACAGCTCCTCCAACGGCTAGTTGATACTCTCCGCCTATAAATAGAGGCATTCTCTCATTCAAGAAAAAAAAAGAACGATATGCGAGACAAGAGATAGAGAAGTGCAATCACAAGAGAATCAAGCAAAAGAAAATCTCCAAAAATCCTATTCTAAGAACATCAGCAGCTGAGAGTTCAAGAGTGATAGAACATTAGTAGTTGAGGGTTCATAGAGTGAAATTCAATCTTAGATCTTAGTTTGAGTGTTTATTCGTTCAAACCTTAGATCCAGCTCTCATTCGTGATCGAGCTGTAGTTGGAAATCCCACCCACACTCACACCCTAAAAAGTGTGCTAGGACCTTACTCTTCCTGTAATTGAGTAGTCAGGTCGTCAAGTACCCGCAAACTTGACATAGGTTGTTTAGTGCCCGGAAACTAAACTGTAAGGTCAATAAGTACCCGCAAACTTATCCTTAACGGTTGCTCAGCCCGCGTAAGCTGAGTGGTTCTGTCCAGAAGAACTTGGACTGAGGTGTGAGGATTCACATCTCCCCGTGGACGTAGAAGGGTTATCTCCGAACCACGTTAATTCCTGTGTGTCTGTGTTTATTCTTATTCAGTTACATATTGCAATTTTAACTGACCGAACTAACCGACATACAAACCTCTTTTGCACATTTCCAATCGAGCTGTTTTAGTTTTTGACCAACCGAGCTGTTTTGCGTGAGTTGTTTTAACGAGTTTATTTTTTCCACCACATTCCGCACAGCCTCACTCTTCCAGCTGAGGTTGTTTACTCAGCTGTGAGATTCCAACTGAGTCCTTTTTATTTAGTTGAAGTGATTGTTCAGGGTAAAGTTTTTAAATCCTAACTGGTGTATTCCCCTCCCCCCCCATACACTAGTAACTCGTTTCGGGACCATCAAGTGGTATCAGAGCATTGGTTCAAAAGACTGCTGACTCTGTTTCACAAGGTGTGAATTCGAGAAATTTTCTTCAGTGGTCAACTGAACAGATCTTTTCACGCTAGTGCATATTTGCTCGCATATTTGTTCTGTTTATTGTTTGCAGATGGACGTCAAGGACAAGATCGTCGTCATGTTCTCAGTCGTCAATTATACCTCTTGGAGAACTCGGATGAAGAAGATCCTTCTGTCAAAGCATCACAGGATGCAACAAGTTCTCACTTCTGGACCAATCGTCATAAAAGACAGAATAGTTCGCACTCCCACAAATCCCAACGATGGAGATGCAGTGGTGGAGTATGTGGAGAAACAGCCAGAAGACTACACTCCGGAGGAGGCAAAGGTGAGCCAGCTGGATATCTGGGCTCAGAGCACAATAATGTCCACAGTTGGACAAGATTATCTGCCTTGGATAGAGAAGTGTGAAACTGCAAAAGAGATGTGGGACATCCTGGCTTCGCTAAGTGAAGGAAGCGACGAGACGAAGGAAAACAAGTTCTCGCATGCATGTCAAGATTTCGACAACTTCAGTCTGCGACCTGATGAGACTATCGATCAGCTAGAGCTCCGGTTTATGGACATCATCAGAAGAATCCAGTCCATCCGGAAAGGAAAATACACACTAAGAGAAATTAACCTCAAAGTGTTGCAAGCTCTACCGGCTGAGTGGGATACTTTCACAAATATCCACGAGAGCCGAGCTGACCTTGGTGAAATGGGAACTGAAAGATTGTTCTCAATCTTGAAAGGAAATGAGTATAAGGTCAACAGAAGGAGATCGCAGCCCTCAGGTCAGACAAATAGAATTGAGGATGTTGGCTCGGCATCAAAGTCAGTTGCCCTCCGAGCTGACTACTCAAAGTCGAGATCGTCAAGGCCAACCAGATCGGCTGACACGACTGCAAAGGAGCCGAGCAGAGAGGAACTGCAACAGAACATTGCAGCATTGTCAAAGAAACTAGCCGACATGGACACTCGGTTCGGCAAATATAAACGCTTCTACAAATCAAACCGAACTCGAGACAGTTCTAAGCCAGTCACCAATGGTTGCTTCGAATGCGGCAAGGAAGGACATTTCAAAGCTGACTGCCCAGACCTCTCAAAGAAGGAAAGAGAAGCATTGAGGGCCAAGCAAACTGCAAAGAACAAGGCCATGGTAGCTGAAGAAGCAGCTGACGATATGGACATCTTCACAGACACTGAAGATGAGGATGAACTGACCTCTACCAACAAAGTCATCAGTCCGGATCAATGCCTCATGGCACTTGGAACCGACCAAGATGATATTGAGGTACAATCTAATCCTGCTCGCTTAAATTCTTTCAATACTTCTAACATGCAGGAATCTCTGAGCGATGAGTTAGAACCATCCTGGAATGATTTTCAAGAACTCAGTGAGGAACTGCATCAACAGTCGGTTGAGTTTAAGAGTCTTCAAGCTCAGTTCGCCAAGCTGGAAGATTCCTTAACCGAAAAGGACGATCTGATTAAGAGCCAAACTCAGGAGATTGAAAATCTCAAGAGTCAACTGAAAGAAGCTAAGACACCATCAGATGAAGAGCTGACAAAACAGATCTGGAAGCAGCAAGATCAGTTGAAAAATCAAGAAGCTCAGATCGACCAGCTGATAAGGGAGTCAGATGGTAAAACCGAGCAGATAACCGTCCTCCTCAAACAGTTACAAACTGAGAAGGACAATCTAATCAAGCTGTATCAGTCATCCAAGATCATCGAAAACCTTTTAAGTTATAGCAGATAGATGGATGACGTGTCAGGACTCGGTTATGATATTGTCAAAGATACTGGTATTCCACCAGCTACCTTCATCAAAGCAGTAGAAGTCACAGCTGTCGAGCTTAACACAGCTGAGTCTCCTGAAGCTAACTCAACCTCCACCTCTCAGCAAGTTCAACCGACCAACAGAATCTCAACTAAGAAGGGAAAATGAGTAGCTGATGTAGGACAGAATGTTCCATCGGTTGGGACATCAACCGAGGGGGAATGTTCCAAAAGTTAGAAGAGGAATTAGAGGCGTCGAAGGCATAACCGGAACCGAACTCAGAATCCGAACCGACCTCTATATCATCCTCGGAGTCAACATCAAAAGGAATGGAACCGACCTCAGAACAAGCAAGGGTTCAATCATCTGAATCAGCAGCGGTTCCAACATCAGCTCGACCAAAGGTTCCAACCAAGTCAACAGTTAAGGAACAGGTCGGACAATTGGAGATATGCATGGCACAATATGAATCTTCAGCAGGGCGTGAACAGCTACAGACAAGCCACAGGAAGTTGGAATCAGAATCAGCCACGAAGATTCCAGCATGGCGTCCGACCTCACAGACAAACTCAACAGGATAAGAATCGCCATCAAAACAGGTGGAAAGCCTCACCTCCTAAAGCCCAACATAGGAGAAATCCAACTCCTCCCAAGAAATAGAACATCACTACTAACAATAAGCCTAAGGATAACCGAGGTGTTGTTATAGTTGATGATGAAGGAAAAGTAATCTGGAATGATAAATCCATCCGAGTTTACAGGGAAAAGCGACGCACAGTTCCAGCGGAAACTGGTTCTAACCCTCCAGGACCCAACTGAAATTGGGGACCTAAGCGAGTTTCTCTTTGCAGGTGCAGGAGAAACAGCTGAGGAAGAAGAAGGCGTCTGCTACAATGTGGGTGATGGATAGTGGATGCTCGAAACACATGACGAATCTGAAGGATTTGCTTCGAAGTTTCGTGGAGAAAGAAGGTCCATCAGTTACTTTTGGTGATAACTCAAAAGGTTATACCAGAGGTTACGGTACCCTTGAAACCAATCATGTTTCAATTTCTAATGTCTCTTATGTTGATGGATTGAAGCATAACCTGCTCTCCATCAGCCAATTCTGTGATAATGGTTTCTCTGTCAAGTTTGATGCACAGGGTTGCAAAGTTAAAGATGTCGGATCAAAGCAGGTGATATTGTTGGGAAATCGATCTCCAACAGGGAATGTTTACTACGCTGACTGGAACAGCAGCCTCCCTGACACTTGCCTGTTATCAAAGAGCAGTTCGGATGTGAGCTGGCTGTGGCACAAAAGGCTCAACCATCTGAACTTCAAGACGATGAACCGACTCGCCAGACAAGAACATGCAAGAGGCATACCTAACCGAGTGTTTTCAACAACACACATCTGCAGTGCATGCCAGCTGGGAAAGCTCGCTAGAACCTCCTTCCGGTTGAAGTCATCTCCCTCAACCGACCGAGTGTTACAACTGATCCATATGGATCTCTTCGGGCCAGTTACACCAAAAAGCATTATTGGCAACGAATATACATTGGTTGTAACTGATGATTACTCGAGGTACACGTGGACCATTTTCATGCGTCACAAGAGTGAAACCCGAGATGAGCTGCCCAAGCTGATGGATCGGATATCGAATCAACAAGAGATGAAGATCATATCTATCCGATCAGATCGTGGAACGGAATTTCTAAATGAAACCATCATTGAGTATTGCGAAAAGAATGGCATAACCCATCAAACATCAGCCGCGCGTACTCCACAATAGAATGGCGTAGCTGAGCGAAGAAATAGAACTCTGAAGGATGCAGCCACATCCATGTTAGCGAGCTCAGCACTGCCAAAGAGATTTTGGGCTGAAGCGATCAACACAACATGCTACACTCAGAATCGATCTCTTCTCACTAAGCGGTTGGGAAAGACGCCCTACGAGCTGTGGAGACGTAGAAAGCCAGATATTTCTTATTTTCGTATTTTTGGTTCTAAGTGTTATATTCACAACAATGGGAAGACTCAGTTGAAAACTTTTGATGCCAAAGCTTCGAAGGGCATATTTCTTGGATATGCAGCTCGGATCAAGGCATATAGAGTTTTCAACAACAGCTCTCGTGTTGTGGAAATAACACCTCATGTTAGTTTTGATGAATCTACCTTTGAGTGCAGGGAACAGGTAAAGGAACAACACGCGGATCCAGCTGTTCCACCAGTTCTCACCAGATCGCAAGCACTTCGGGAAAAGAACCGAGCTGAACCACTGGTATGGGCAACTGAGGATGAGGATCCATACTCCTCTGAAGATGAATGCGAAGACCTCAGCTCGTCCCAAGGGGGAACTTCAGCTGATGCCCCTCCAACTGCATCAACATCTGAAACAGAACCAAACTCATCTCGAACTATTGTGAATGTTGAGGATCCAGACTCAACAGCTGATCAATCACCAGCTCTGAAGACTCCAACTCAGATTTCTGAACAGCCACCGTTGGAAGAAGAAGGAAGACGCAACCGAAGATGGTATGAAGTTCATTCCACCGACGACATCATCGGAGATCCAACCGAAGGTGTGCGCACACGGAGCAGAGTTGCAAATCCAGAATCAACCGAGGAAGATTCCAACACTTATGCTCAATATGCTGAGGAATTGGCAGTTCTAGAGGAGTTCGAGCAAGCTGGAGATGTTGCCATGATTTCTTGCTTTGTAGCTGATGTGCCAGAACCGAAGAATGTTGGGGAAGCTCTTAACTGTGTCCACTGGACAACAGCCATGCAAGAAGAATTGAATGAGTTTCTACGCAACTGTGTATGGGAGTTGGTAGAAAGACCAAATGGTGTCAAGGTGATTGGATTGAAGTGAATTTTCAAAAACAAGAGAGACGCCATTGGACTCATTGTGAGGAATAAAGCAAGGTTGGTAGCTCAAGGATACTACCAACAAGAAGGAATTGACTTTGAAGATTCCTTCGCACCTGTTGCAAGGCTGGAAGCCATCCGAATCTTTCTAGCTTATGCCGCACATCACAAGTTCAAAGTATATCAGATGGATGTGAGGTGTGCATTCCTCAATGGAGATATCAAAGAAGATGTATATGTTGAATAGCCTCCTGGTTTTGAGACTGGAGATGGAAGAGTGTACAAGCTGAAGAAAGCTATCTATGGTCTAAAGCAAGCACCAAGGGCATGGTATGACACTCTTTGTGGATTTCTTCTGAACTCGGGGTTCAAACGAGGTTCAGTTGATAAAACTCTATTCACCATCAAAGTTGGAGAAGATATACTTGTTGTGCAAATTTATGTCGATGACATCATTTTCGGCTCCAAGTCGGAGGAGCTGTGCAAGAAATTCTCCGATCTCATGAAGGAGAAGTTCGAGATGTCAATGATGGGCGAGATGGATTATTTCCTTGGATTACAAGTGAAGCAGTCACTTGAAGGGATTTTCATCAACCAGTCCAAGTATACAAAGGAGCTCATCACCAAGTTCAGATTGCAGACAAGTAAGACAACAAAGATCCCTATGAATACGAACTGGAAGATCGAACCAGGAGCTGAGGGAAAGCTCGTTGATGCCAGCCAGTATAGAGGGATCATCTGTTCGCTGCTCTACCTAACTGCCAGCCGACCAGATATTTCATACGCAGTTGGAGTGTGTGCTCGTTTTCAAGTCCAACCAAGAGAAGCACACATGTTGGCAGCAAAGAACATCATTAAGTATCTGAAGGGAACTGTCAATGTTGGGTTGTGGTACCCAACTGATGACAATATCCAGCTGACTGGATACTCAGATGTCGACCTAGCAGGAGATCGGTTGGACAGGAAGTCTACTTCTGGACACTGTCAGTTCATGGGAAGCAAGCTGGTTTCATGGTTCTCCAAGAAACAAGCGTGTGTTGCTACTTCGACAACCGAGTCAGAGTACATGGCAGCCGGAAGCTGTTGCATGCAAGTATTGTGGCTGAAGCAGCAACTGAGAGATTATGAAGTCACAACTGGACAGGTTCCCATTCATTGTGATAGCTCGAGTGCCATAGCTATCTCTCTAAATCCTGTTCACCACTCTCGGACTAAGCATATCGACATTCGTCGTCATTTCATCCGAGATCATATTGAGAAGAAGGATGTGTCCATGGAGAAGATCCCAACTGAGATTCAGAGAGCTGGCATCTTCACCAAACCTCTTCCTGAAGCCCGGTTCAAGATGCTGTGTGATCTTCTAGGACTCTTGGATTCGTGCTGAAGAGTCATCCGAGCTGATGAGGACCCATCCGAGCTGAAGAGTCAGATATCCATCTGAGGGGGAAGCTCAGATGAAGGGGGAATCTCAGATGCGAATTGCCAACTGAAGACATCAAACGTCAGCTGAACAGACGAACTCGAGTCAGCTGATGGTATGCGGCAACTGAGGAGCACAACTGAGGTATACAGCTGATATCGACATCAGCTGCCAGGTATCATTTATGACTGAAGGTGTTATGATATTAAATGAGAATGTTTGAAATAAATTCAAACATTCCTGAACATGTCAGCTAGACTAAACAAGCCATCATATCGCATTTAATGTAAAGTCTGACTGAACACCTATAGCCTTACTTTATAGTGCGACTGGGCTGACACCCTAAACTATTCACCTTCTCACTCGCGCGCGTGGAGCATCAGTCAAAATTACTCAACAGTCGCGAAATCACAGCCGTTGATAAATACGCGCGATTTAACCCTAGCCGTTGATATTATCCGAGTCAAAGATTATATAATACGGCAAATCAGGAAGTGATCCTTACCTTCTCTTTTCGTGCATATCTTTACTCACTATTCATCATCCCCTCCGATTTTGTTTCACTAATTTCAGTAAAGATTTTCCTTCTTTCTTTGCATATAACTCTCCTCGAGATGGCGCCCAAATCCAAAGCCTCTAAGAAGATGGTCTCCGCAGAGCCTGCTACTTTCCAGGAATCGTTCGACATGGTGATGTCGAAGATTCATTTCGAACAAATTTTATCCAGAGCGGCTCTCTCCTCGCCTGAGCTCGCTCCCGTCGCCGCCATTCTCTCCGACCACCATCTACTTGACTGGGCAACCCTCTCTCCGTCCCTGTTGCTCAGGAAGCAGGTCGTACATTTCTATCGGAATCTGCAGCGAGTTGCAGAAGACGGACTTGTCACGATCATCCCGTGCAAGCAACGCCACAGAACCTCCCGGACAGTAGAAGACACCGTCGTGGAGATAAAGGTATCCAAGGAGCTGGAGAAGCTCATCCCCAGAAACCGCGAAGCCACAGATGTGCTGGGGAACTTCACTGACAAAGAAGCTGATACCTTCCTTCAAACAATCCTCATTGTTCCCGAGCCATTGAAGGGGAGCATGCAGAGGACGAAGCTGAAGCCGGCTCACCGACTTCTCTTCGACGTAATCTCTAAGTGCGTCTTCGCATATGGTGGAGCCTTCGGTGACATAAGCCGACCTAAGCTCAAGCAGCAGAAGGCTCTGGAGGAATAGCACCAGGTGGATTGGCTGGGATATCTGGAGAGCCAGCTGTTGCTGGAGAAGCAGAAGATATCCGAGACGACAGCTGAGTCCGGAGAACTGCTGTTGAGTGTCAAGGGGACTCTCAACTTTGGGACAAAAATATCCGCCCTCATCCTCTAAGCCACAAAAGGATTGCCGCTGACATGGGAAGGGAGTGAGGACACTCCGGTCAGCAAGCTGTCGCCGTTCCCCTCAGCCAAGAAGGCCAGGGATGTTGTGGAGGCTGTCTACACCACCAAGGGTGCCCCCAAGCCAGCTGTGGAATCAGCTGCTCGCCGCCCTTCGAGGACCAAGCCGGCGAAGCGCCAACTGGAGGAGGTAGCTGAGGAGGAAGAAGACGAAGAATAGGAAGAGGAGGAACCTCTGCAGAAGAGGCCAAGGATCAAGATCATCCAGCCAGCGGCTCAACCATCCACAACAAGTCCAGTAGTGGTTAAGCCGGCTGAGGCGAAGGAGTCAACCGAATCCAGCCAATCGGTTGACCCAACTGGGTTCATTTTTCAGCCGCGTCAGGAGGAAGCAGCTGAAGACGTGGAGATCCAAGTGGAGGATGCCAGCTTCTCCTCAGATGACTCTTCTTCATCTGAGGAGTCCCACGACAGTCAAACTGGAGCTGATGCCAGCCAGGTAAACCCACCTGTGTCTGAAGAAACCCTCGAGCCAGCCGACTCATCACCTAAAGAGGATCCAGTTATCTCAACTGGTCCTCAGTCAGATAGTCCGAGCCTCTCGCTCGATGCCAACGTTGTGACCATTCCTTCGGCCAACGTTGATGAAACCATCGAACCTGTAACCTTCGATATCGACCCCCCTCCAATCGATGAAGAAGCCAACCGCCAAGCGATCCTGGCTGAATATGAAGGAAGACTCAGCTACTGCTTCCGCAAGCTGATTGGTATGTTCCTCGAAGCAGCCTCAAAGCCCATATTCACTGTATTCGGGACGGAACTTCTATACCAGTTCAGCGTCATATTCAGTTACTGGTACGTAAAGGAGGAAACCCTCAGGATCCATGGTTGGGACAGGCTGAAGGTCGAAGAGTCCAACCTGAGGGAATACTTCGACTATCAGAACCTGGAGGTGGCCTACAACCAGAAAGTGGTTGTGCTACGACGTCGTCTGGACAGGAGCATCCAAGAAGGGACAGACACCAGGGAGCTGTGCAACAACCCTGGAGCTGTTCAGTTCCTTGATGATATGCTGGCCAAGAATGCCACCTGCATGGAAGACGTCGATGCTGCTGATGAGGCGGCCAAGAGAGAAGAAGACAAACTCAAGGCCTACCTCGCCAGCCGATCTGCCATGGTTGTCTCGGAGCCTGCTGCCCAGCCACAACCACAACTTTTGCCCGGACCCTCCGATCAGCCAGCTCTCTCAACTGACGCCATCTGCGAGCTGATCTCGGAGAGGGTCAACCAGCTGAGGCAGGAGATGCTGTCCAAGATCCAGCTAAGCAAGGAGGAGGAAGCTGACAGGATGCAGCAGCTGATGGCAGAAAATGCCAGCTTGAAGAATCAGCTGGAACACCTCTCCTCTTCTCTGCAACACAAGTTCGAAGACCTCTCCACTTCTTCCAGCTCAGAGGTCTCGGTATTAAGGAAGGTCGTTCAGAGCCTCAGCTCGGATTTCAACGTCTTCAAGACCGTTGCTGAATCTGACCTCGCAAAGTCCCAGCAGACTCAGGACCAGGAGTGGATGTCTCAGTTCGCCTCTTTCCGAGCTGAGTTCGTCTCTCTCCACAAAGAGGTCTCTGCGACCTTTGCAGCTGTGCAGCGAGCTGAGCAGGAGCGCCAAGACTTGGAGTTGGCCAAGAAGGTAGCTGAGAAGGATGCTGTTGACGAACTGTTTTCCCGAGTTCAACAGGCTGAAGCCAAGTTGACCTCCCTGGATGGCACTGTAGCCACCCTTTTGGATGATGCCAAAAAGGGGGAAGATAAGGAGCCAGCAGCTAGGGAAGACAAGGAGCCAGCAGCTGTTGCTGTACGAGGGAAAGCTGTTCTCCAGCAAGCTGAAGGGGAAGGAGTGCCAGCTGAAGGAGCTGAAGTTGAAGGATCGCATCCCGAACTGGAAGTCTCCCACGACCTCGTAGTCGAGCTTATGGCCGAGCTCGAAGCAGAACTTGACGGAGGAATATCTGTTGAAGACTGCATCGAAGCTGCCAAAGCTATGGGGGAGCCAAAGGAGAAGTACTTGAATCCCTCCTGGATCAAGAAGTTCGCTGCCGATCAGGCCAAGAAGGTGGCCAAGTTCGAGAAGGAGCTCGCCAAGGTGGAGAAAAACGTCGACAAGAATAAAGCCAGCCGGAGTGTGCGAAGAATCAACAAGCACCAGATGAAGGCTGAGGCTAGGAAGTCGACGCGCCAACTGCAAAAGAATGCTCCGCTCCTGTCTCGGTACCCACATGTTGACAAGTGGATGAATGCTGAGTGGAACGATGACTGGGAGCAGTTCAAGCATGAATTCATCAATGACTTTTACTACAGGAAAGTCTACTCGACTGAAGACCCAAGGCAAGCTTTCAAGGAAGCCCTGTGGGAACTCAGATCTGGAGACCCTGGAATGTTTAGTCAGTTCAAGCGAGCTATACTGAATGCTCAGCTCGATCCCAACACCGTCCCAGTTCCAAAGAAGTGCATATACCGCCCTCAGATGATCAAAGGCACGAGCACGCCAAACAGAAACGCGATCATGGCTGAGGCGAGACAAGTCTGCAAGGAACATGGTGTCAACACTGGGATCGAGTCAGCTGCGAAGAAAGAGATTTTCGACCGTATCTTCAGCAAGTACGGTCAACAGTATTTTTGAGCTGTCAAAGTTTTTGAGCTGATGAAGTTTTTGGATGTTGTAGTTTTTGAAGTTTTATCTTATAGACTGTCTAGAATTTCAGCTGAGATTTTAGATAAGTTAGTGTGTTTTAGATCAATAGTGGTTTAAAGTTGTAAGTGGTTTTGGCATCATCAAAAAGGGGAAAATTGTTGGGAAATTTATTAGTATAAGTTTTGATAAATTCCAAAACCGACTAACCCCAACCGAGTAGATGTTGCCAGAACCTAATGTTAGAATTTAGGCTCGCTGTTTGAGCAAAGTTAAGATTTTATCTTTACAGGTCTCCAGCTGAAGATGGCAACAAGGCATCACTCAGACAGAACATCAGTTGTCACAAAACACAACTGAGAGCTCATTGTTCCGATACAAAAAGGGGGAAGTCTTCAGAACATCAGTTGAGAAGGAAACCAACTGAGGGTTCATCAGATGAGAAGCAGTAGAGAGGAAGAGAACATCAGATGAAAAGGAAGTCATCTGAGGGTTCAAACCCAACTGAGTAAACACACGGAAGACAACTGAGTGTTCAGTTTCAGAACCTCAGTTGTAGAATCCAACCAAGAAGTCCAACTGTTTGAAGTTCAAAGTCAGCTGAGAGTTCAACAGATCAGAACATCAGCTGAAGACCACTCAGATGAAGATCAAGACTTTCAACCGTCTAACCAAGGTTGACTGTCAGAAAGGTTAAGATTCGAATTTCAAAAGGAAGTCACATGAGGGTTTGACCGTTCAGTCATTACCCCATCTGGCCCAACACAAGGCTGTCTCAGATGGAAAGCAGAAGAGCACAGATGCCATATCGGGAAAGTCTGCAGAAACAAGAGACAAGCCATCGCTTTCAACGATCAGAGATCAACAGCTCCTCCAACGGCTAGTTGATACTCTCCGCCTATAAATAGAGGCATTCTCTCATTCAAGAAAAAAAAAGAACGATATGTGAGACAAGAGATAGAGAAGTGCAATCACAAGAGAATCAAGCAAAAGAAAATCTCCAAAAATCCTATTCTAAGAACATCAGCAGCTGAGAGTTCAAGAGTGATAGAACATTAGTAGCTGAGGGTTCATAGAGTGAAATTCAATCTTAGATCTTAGTTTGAGTGTTTATTCGTTCAAACCTTAGATCCAGCTCTCATTCGTGATCGAGCTATAGTTGGAAATCCCACCCACACTCACACCCTAAAAAGTGTGCTAGGACCTTACTCTTCCTGTAATTGAGTAGTCAGGTCGTCAAGTACCCGCAAACTTGACATAGGTTGTTTAGTGCCCGGAAACTAAACTGTAAGGTCAATAAGTACCCGCAAACTTATCCTTAACAGTTGCTCAGCCCGCGTAAGCTGAGTGGTTCTGTCCAGAAGAACTTGGACTGAGATGTGAGGATTCACATCTCCCCGTGGACGTAGGAGGGTTATCTCCGAACCACGTTAATTCCTGTGTGTCTGTGTTTATTCTTATTCAGTTACATATTGCATTTTTAACTGACCGAACTAACCGGCATACAAACCTCTTTTGCACATTTCCAACTGAGCTGTTTTGGTTTTTGACCAACCGAGCTGTTTTGCGTGAGTTGTTTTAACGAGTTTATTTTTTCCACCACATTCCGCACAGCCTCACTCTTCCAGCTGAGGTTGTTTACTCAGCTGTGAGATTCCAACTGAGTCCTTTTTACTCAGTTGAAGTGATTGTTCAGGGTAAAGTTTTTAAATCCTAACTGGTGTATTCCCCCCCCCCCCCATACACCAGTAACTCGTTTCGGGACCATCAATGATGATTTTTGTCAGTGTTTGTTTTTGGACAAGAATGACTGGAAGTGGAAATAATGACAAGAATGTTTGTTCAATTTACAGTGTTCATATATTATTGAATTTACAATACAATTGCAGTATTAGCTATTAAATATGATAATTCCTCCCATTCATTCATTCATAACTTACAAAACCCATTACATAATGGCAAGGAAAATTGTACTTCATTGCTCCAAATGCTGCTTGTTATGTCATAATTCATACAAATACACTTACAAGTTGAAATTAACCATCAAGTTTAGCAACTTTGAAAATGCTACTTGATCCAAAATGCAATAGTATAGTACAATATATAATGGATTACTTCATCCAAAACACACTGGCCATGATGATTAGTTACAAGCAAATTGTTTTCTTCAAAACCATATTCTTCTTCTTCTCAGCAGCAAGAGAGTGTTCTAGCATCTCAATCTTAGATTGTAAATCTTCAACGCAGCAATCAAGATCTTCAATGCTACGCTGCATCTCAGCAATTGTTTTTTGGGTTTCACTTCACTCATTTCTCAGTGGTTGTAAGCGGTCGGAGTTCATGCTCTCCTTGAGCAATGCATGACGAAGTTGCCCTTGTGCCATATCACGTTCATGCTTCAACTTATTCATTACAACTTTGTAATGATCTGTAAGGGGCTCATCAACCCAGTCCCAATAATCGCAACCACCAGGTCGTTGTTCATCAACAGTAAACCCCAAAAAACAAGAACAAATAAATCAACACTAAGTTCATGTGAAATCTAGCAAAATTGAACAAAAAAAGAAAAAAATTCAAAAAAAACTCAAAACAATCGCGTACAGTAAAAAGTGACATCTCTAAGCCTACAACAATAGAATCTTCGACCGAGATTGTCATACGTACGTGACCTACGTAGCACAGCCATCCCATTCTTTCAATCGCAACATCGAGGACGACGAGGGAGATAACGAGGCATTCACACAGAGTTTGGGTAAACTTCATCCGAGGTTGCCGGAGAACCGCTTGATGTTGCCATTCGCCGGAGTTTGTGGCTCGCCTTAGCAGTGGGTCGGACTTGAGGTTTTTCTCCACACTCAAATCTGTATCTGCCAATGTTAGGGCTCAAAATCAATTAAATTGGGTATAAATCGTCCGTAATCAGAAATTTGGAATAAAACGACGTGGTTTTGTGGCTAATAATACCTATTTAAATTGATAGAAAACGATGTCGTTTTAATTGCGAGCCGGTCCGTCCAGCGTGGCATTTTTCGGGAGCCCATGTCACCCTTGTCGCCGCCGGTGCCCTAAGTAGGTTTCACATTGAAACAAATTCAGAGTTTGAGAATTGATTAGACAAAATTAGTCTTACGGTTGCTATACTGGAATTCGTAAAAAGTTCAGTAATTTAGACGCGATTTGACCTTTTAATAATGATTATCACGTTTCTTTAAAACAATTGTCACTTTTTATCCAACCGCATAACAAAATCAATTAAATGCACCCAAATTTTTATGTTATAATCTTAGATAAAGTGTTATATCCAAATTCTATTTCACTTATATAAATCAAATTTATATATGTTAAAATAGAAGTATATAACTATACACGTTATGAGGATTGATAAATCGAAATGCATTATTTCACCCTAATCTACTTAAATGGTCCAACGTGTTATAACATTTCAGTAACAAGAAAACAAAGAAAAAATATTCACACTAGGCATAAAGATGATGGAGTTGACGGCACATTAGGAGTAGTCTCAATTCATAATTATACTCACATTGCTTCTTGCAAAATACATGTTTGAAGTGTGTATACTATGTGTATATATAAAATAGAATTTCTCCACGCTAGAGTTCCACTTATTTGAAACTTTTTGTTTGGAAATAGAGCAAATGATGAACATGTAATCGTACTTAGTAGATTTATAGTCATTTCTAAAATGTTGAAAAAGATTTATAATCATTTTTAAGATACATTAATAACATATTATTATTATTATTATTATTATTATTATGGTTTACTAAAATGAGTAATTCAAAATGCAGTAATAAATTGCAGATCTCTTTAATTATCATCGTTAAAGAAAAGCTAAGATCCAACCCAAAACCAAAAGCAGCCCCTTTCCACTATGCCCCAACTCCAAGATGATAGGGGGCCACTCAAATATTAAAGAGTTTTAATAATCTCTGTATATTTATGGTTTTGATCTTACAAATTTTATCATAATAATCTCTTAAAGCTATGATTTCCATCTGTGATCAGGAGGTTTAGAGTTTAAATTTCCTCGCCTTTTTTTTTCCTCCAAGTTAAAAAAACTTGTTTTAATTATAACTGGAGTCTGTGATCACTAAAATTTCTTAGCAATATGAACCGCAATTTTAACGGGCTATTGTAGCATTAGCTATCGGATATCGTATCCAGAAGGACCATTTGACCGAACTTATGTGAGAAATGAAATTCATGCACTTTCCTACTATTCAAACTCTAGATTCATCATGATTTTTGATTGATACAAACACTCAAATAGAAAATCAGGGCGAATAAGGCAATCACAAACAATTAAGCAAATAAGAATTGATCAAAGATACAATATGAGATAAATGTTGGTTCTAGGGACTTGATTTGATTCTAGATAGCATGAAATTGACTTTCTAATTCACATAACCATATTTAATTATCTAAATGAGAAGCATTCACAAGACTAATCACTATCCTCTCTCAATAGATAGCAAAAGTGGATCAAATTATCGACTCTCTCGGCTAAGGCTCAAGACAACAATTCGACTCCAAAAGGCACAAAGCATTAAAGCTCCCATGAATGCATTCATCACTTGTTAAGTCTCAAAACCATGCATGTTGTGACAATTTGATTTCCATGAATGCAAAAACCTATTAAGAATTTCCACAAACACTTGACATGCAAGAAAGATGATCAATAATTCCCACATGAAATCAAGACCCAAATCCACAATCAAATAGATGAAGGCAACTAGAATTAGAAAGCTAAGATCAAAGCTACCATTGAATCATCCCGAATCCCCACAACCAACAAAAGGAAATTTAGCTAGACATCAATGAAGAAATGGCACAAGAAATGATAAATGAATGCATTAATAGAGATACTAAGAACCTAAATGGAGAAATCTTTAAATAAATCTTCAAACAATCCAAATCCAACCTTCTAATGTGATTACAATGATTAAATGCTAATTTAAATCCTAAATGGAAACTTTGGGAAGAGAGTTCTAAGATAAGGAGAGAGATGTCACGTTTTGGGGCTGGTTTCTCTTTTAAATAGGATACAAGGGTGCTAAAGGATGTTAAAAACGTAAAAAGGACAAAATTGTACATTCTGCCGCAAAATCAGCCAAATCGGCGGTCCAAGCCTCCAAATCGGCAGTCCAGCCGCCGAATCGACGGTCTGGCCATGGAGCGATGAGTGGACCGCGGATTGGCATCTTAACAGCGCCTTCACTCCAGTAACTTCCGGCAATCGACCCGACAGTTCAAGGCTGAACCGCCGATTTGGCTGGTCAGACCGCCAGTTCTTCCTCCTTGAGCGTCGATTCAGATTTTTACTCATTTTCGTCCGATTTCTCACTTCTTCATCCTGATTCTTCGATTTCGCTCTCCTTTGAACCTTTTCCTCCAGCTTAAAGAACCTCAATTTATCTACACACATGCACAACTCCGCCAAACGTGATACAAATCCAAGATAATGAATTTCATGCAAAGCATATCACATTTAAAGATTAAAGCTTAATAAAAAGTGAAGATAAATAAATTTAATTGCTAATAAAATGAGTGTTTATTAGTATGATATTGAGAGTTCTTCTTTTCACAACGAAGAAGATATCATCGGTTACATATTTCCAAAGGAATAACACATTATTTTATATTTAAATTCAGTTCTTTCGCCCAACTAGTTTAGTAATTATTAGGCCTAGTAGATAAGTTTAACCGGTGAACTAAAGATCTCATATCAAATGTTTTATCCATTGTTAGCGTGCGTGTAGCGCACGCTAACAAGTTTATTATAGATGACAATGAAGTGGAGTTTAAGTGATAAGACGTTTTCCCTCTAATCAAGAGATCGAGGGTTCAAGTTATATGTGCGTGCGTAAATTCTAAAAAAAAAAAATATATATATTATATAGTAGATAAAAATAAACTAGATGATAAAGTTTTTTTTTTTGGGGGGGGGGGGGAGAGAGAATATAGTTTGTACAAAAGTAAACAGACGAGATCCATGTTGATAAAGTCTCCAATTTTAAATTGATGTGATACATCTCAAATTGCACACAATATACCCTCTTCAAAATTAAAAAATTGTCTGAATCATTCAAGATTTTTCTTCTTTTTAAAAAAAAAAAAAAATAGTATTTCCTTTTAATTTTCCTTTTTTCTCTCTCCCTTTCTTCCTTTGCTCCAATCAAGCCTAGGCCACATGATATGTTTTCTCCAACATTTATGGGTCGCACGCAAGTCCTGTCACATAGTAGTATGTTTTAGTATTTGTATCCATATTTTGGAATAATTTATTTCATAGAATACAAATGTTTGAATATATATAGAGGTAGTTGTTGTTAGAATAATTCGCATTCTAAGATTCGATGCATCTTATGATTTATGCTAGACGAATTTTGAATGTTACATGTATCACATGTTGAATACTGAAATCCTTTATTGAATTATATGATGATGTAAAAAAGTATTCATATTGCATTAATATTCTATCAAAGTATTCACTTAAAGAACAACGTTATTAAAAAAACTCAAATACCTTAGCTGGTAAAGCTAATTTTTGCCTTCTTCAAATTTGACGTTTCATTGAAAGGCTAAAGAAAAATTTACGATCGTCTTCTCCTTGCAATTATAATTTAGTATAGTAAAATATCTTAAAAATACAAGCTTACGTCGTATATTAGCATCTCGACAGATATGCCTCTCTCTCTCTCTCTCTCTCTGATCTCTCTCACTTAAAGAAAATTCAGAATCTTAAAAGTTGGGCTATTCAAGAATAGGAATGTGGGCCCATGCTTCAGTTGCTGAAATTGGCCCATAATTAGTGCTCAAGAGGTTGGCGTCTAAGGCCCAGCAATCATTTCAATGAGCCCATTAAAGTTATGCATTTAAAATTGGGCTTCATTATCTTATCTAAGCCTTAGGTAGACATGACGTAGTTCACTTTGGGAAAAAGTTTAAGAGGGGAAAAAATTTAAAAAAAAAAATGACTCAACTTTGGTATTTTTCCAATTTCTATTTTAAAAATTTGTTCTGAAGAAGTTAACTCGGGTATTTACATTTTTAGGTGCCGGCGAATACACACTCTTTGGTTACAAGGATATATATTCTCATTAACTATTACAAGATGTGTCTATGTAAGTTTAATGTATACTAGTTTGCAAGTTGTACATACATATAGCAAAGCGATGGTGAGATTTGAGGTTAAGAATGATCCGAAGTTGTCCCCCCCCCCCCAAAAAAAATTGCATTTAGGTGCCTAGTGAATAATTTTAATCCATATTTTAAAAACAATGTGTGACATATTTGATCTTATTTAAAGCATTTGTAAGATTCGAACTTGAAATCTTTGGACGCAAAATGTTGCCCTTCACCACTAGCCTATCCAACAGGACAATGATGGAGGCACAGGCACTATTGTTCCTTTGATGGAGTATAATACAAACACTCAAGTGTATCCAACAAAATCATATATAACACTGAGAAAATGAAACAAAATTTTTCTATAAGAAAATATGCAGTACATGTATTTTAGGGGGGGGAAATGAGTCTGGCAATATTCTATTACACTTCTTAAAAAACCAACTTAAATTAGAGCATTTCATGTTCGATAGGTGCATACTTTCAGAATTAGCTTAGTTATTTTTAGAAACTACACATAAAATCCATAAATGTAAATTACTAATATTAGAGAAAAAAATTATATTGAGTATAATAATGATCGGACCATCTCATAAAATGAAGCAGGCCCAAAATAGTAAATACCCTTCTTTCGGAGGTGCAAACTGGAAATATTTAAAAGTAAAATTTTGACCAAACCTCAAAAATCAAAATCAACAACACTATCTTAAATACACCAACGAGAAAACACAATAGTGTAGTATAAAAACTTCAATTTTTTTCCAAACACTATTGTGTAAATTTAGAGAAAGATATCCTGTAATAGCGATCTCCTAAGAGCATCCACAACATAGGCACCGTCCAATTTTCGGTGTCCCGCTGGCACACGAAAAACTCGACAATAGTGTCATTCTCTCAAGATTGGTTCTCCCACTTTAATTCACCCAATACCATGTTGCTACCTCAACTCTCTCTCTCTCCCTCCACCTAGGTTCTTCTAAATGGCGCATATGAGTCATTCTCCTCCGCTAGCAAGTTGGCTGCAGCGGTAGTGCCAGTCAAAAATGGTGGGGCCGCAGCGAGCGTCATTGGAAAAATAAGATGGCGCTGGTGCGGATTCTCCAAATGGAGTATAAAATTGTAAAAGATTTATATCAAAATGGGATCGTATCTTTACCGAATTTTTCTTTTCCTGCATCCCCAACTCCGGTAAGGGGGTCGGGAACGGCCATTCCATTGGTGAGATGTGATGACATGAGAATGTGGGAATGGAATTGAAATAGTGTAGGTCCCACTCCCAACCCACCAAGTGAAGGGATGGTGGCTGGACGAGCAGTTGGGCACATATGTGGAGAGGGTGAATCTAGGAAGAGAAGCCCCCCCCCCCCCCCATTGTCCATTCATTCCTTTTTAAATTTTACAAAAATAGTAGTAATAAAAATCACAAAATATCTCACTATTTGAAACCCATAATAATTTTTATTGCAAATTGCGACAGCTTTTTTTTTTTATTGTTTCTGCTCCATTCATGCATGTGATGAACTCAAAAAATTTAAGTCTGGTTATTTCACCCAGCTAGGATTTAGTGTAATGTATTAAATGTACTCCTAGAAAGGGATAAATAGAGAAACACTCCAGTACATACATATTTACAGTGCAACACCCACTAGTGCCGACCCGACCCGCCACGCGCCCGCCCCACCCCGCGCGTGAGATCCACGCGCCGCGCGTGGGTCTCACGCGCTACAGTAGTTGTTCTTTTTCTTCCAGATTTTTTTCTCCGGCAGAGCTTTCGGTTCCAATTTTACGGCTCCGTCTTCGCTCCGATTACTAAAATAAGGATAATCGGCAGGCAACAATTTGGATTTTTTCGACTCGCTTCGAGGCCTTCGGCTCCCTTTGCTCGAATCTTAACTATAGAAGAAGCGGCAAACAATAAAAAAAAATTGGAAAAAAGAAAGTGGTCAAAGGGGGGTTTGACCCGGGTCGAACCCGGGTCAAACGGGTCGGGTCGGGTCAAATGGGCGAGTGTTCTACGGTGCAACAGTTGCACCAGAATTTTTGTCGGATAAATATATCATTACACACTATGATGTGACATTGTTTTAAAAAATACTCCCTCCCTCCTATAACAAGTGTCATATTTTATTTTGGACTGTTACGCATTATGAAAACTCTCGTAAAAAAATGTAAATTTCACTTCCTGGGTTGCACCACGAAGTGCATTTTAAATAAATTTTACTTGCACAACCAAAAAAAAAATCACCATTTTCTATTCTTATTTTGTAATCATCCTTCTTCTAAATATCATGCCATAAAGTATGGGACATCTCTATTGGGACTGAATAAATAATACGGATCTCTTTTGCAGTAAAGTACATCAACCATTAAATATAACTCCAAAATCTAAGTAGTATACGAATCTAATATTGAATGATTTTTACGGTTTCTGAAAAATGATTAGGCTAGCTAGCTGGTGTTGATGTGAAAATATATTTGAAAAGGAAAAGAAAATTTGGCATGGCAAGATCCATCCATTGTTTTGCCAGATTGTGCCAAAACCATTTATTTATTGAAAAAAAAAAAAACCTCCTTCGTTGCACAAAAATATACTACATCAAAATTTCTTTTTTGGTACGTCCTATAAAAATATATTTTTGTTTTTTAAACTCTTTCTCTACTTACATAACTTATTTTTTATTCACAATAAATTACAGTATAATTTTTAAGACTGGAGTCATTTTGATTTTGACATTATTTTATGGACGGAGTATATATTTTTGACAATCATTTTAATTGGGGGTGCATTAGGCTTAGGCATGGGACACACGTCATCTAGTAACGTCATTAAGGATTCGCTATATATAATGTCTAAGTGGGGTTGGTCCACATTAATATGTGGTCCGCATTTACCCTTTCTATTGCAACCAAAGTTGTTAAAATTTTAATTTTCTTTTTCTCTTTACAGAGGTTTTTCATTCCTTTCTCATCTACAGAGACTGAAATTCTGTAATTTTCCATTAAATAATACTAATAAAATACCCCACTGTTGTATATATGTTTTTTCCAGTATTTATAAGCCAAGATCAAAATTAACATGAAAAATGACCAAATATGATCACGTAAAATGTACTCCTAAGTTGAAATATTTTTCGGCTACTCTATGAGATTATGTATGATTTGATGGTACTTATCAATCTTATACCGGGGCACGTTTACTAACTTTGATGGGTATATTCAGTTTGATTTATTTGTATTGAATCAATCGTTTTCAGGACAAAAAACAGTCCTATACATGCCTTTTTAAAGTTTTTTATTATTTATTTTATTAATTATTATTATTATTTTATTTGGGATGAGGAAATCACTTTTTTTTTTTTTTCGGTATTGAATCACTGCAAAACTTTGTTAAGACATTTACTATGGTGATAAACTTTGTAAGCCTAGTTTGTTTTACATTACTCTCTCCCCAACTGGATAGAATCATCAATCATAGACGATGAAGATACATACCAAAATGAAGAAGTTTGTCATCAAACGTCCGCATTGGTTGAGCCTCACTAAGCTTCAAGTTGGCTCAATCATGCTCCAGGTCCACTTATGAGCTAACTATGATATTAGAGACTTATCATGTTGATTTATATGAATTAATTTGATTTTAAAATTAAAAAATTATATTTAATTGAAATAAAATGAAATTACATTAAACATAAATAAGAAAAATACATCAATTGAATAAACAAAGAAAAATAATTAAGAAAAAGAAAGAGAAAAATAATTAAGTAAACAAAATAAAAGTGAAGGAAGGAACAAATGATAAAATGTAAAAAGCACAAAATTAAGAAAAAGGATGGAAAAGAAAAAAGAAAAAAATTCAAAAAAAGAGGGTCTGCTGGGTTTCAAATCATTGACATAAGGGATAATAGCTGAAAGCCAAACCACCAAACCAAGAAAACGCTTCATTAATCAGTTCTCTACTTTTTTTTATTTTATACTCAGCACACGCCTCACACGTTTCGGCTTTGAGCCGGGCATGATAGAACAAGCCGGGCGCGATAAGTCTTAGCTCGTTATTGGACCGGTTCATCCAAAAACGACTCGAGCCAGCTATGAGCTAGTCCGATGCTAATGTTCATAGAAGTTATGTATTTTAAGTTGATTCACAACCTTTTCTCATTTTAATTTTCTTTCATCGTTGGTTTCTTCATAAAGGGGGAATAGGTTCGAATAACGAAAATATTTTAATAATTTAATTTATATTATTAAAATATTCAAATATATGAGATAAGTGTATTATATGTACACCCCGTTAAAATTTTCACTGATTTTCGATGACTATTTCGTCAATATTAAAGATGCTAATATTAATCTGGAATTAAAAAATGACTTTAATTTTGTTATACACAACACAACAAGAACCAAACATATCCCAAAGTTAAAAAATATGAAGTCTGGAATAAATTTGAGCAGAAAAGACAAGAAAATAGCCCCTTTTGGTGTGAAAATAAAAAAAGGTTTCCCCATGGTAATCATGGCATACAATAGAAAGGATGTGATGAAAAAAGAATTGATTATAAAGGTATCCATCTTTTGCAACTTTTTTTCTTTTCAATCATCACATTTAAATTCAAAAACTGAGGGAGGGAACATAAATGAAAATAAGAAAATGAGATTTAAAATTATCATGCATCAATCAATGTTATACTAAAAAGATGACTACCTTTCAGAAAATATGAGTAAAGATTGCACTTCCCCATTCATCATTTCACTGCCTGCTTCGCCTTTGCTCTCTTTTATCTGTAAATACTTTTGCTTATCTAACGCCCCGAAAATTTATTTATTTTTAAAAAGTTTATTTTATAATTTTTATGTAATTAATTATTTGAGTCTTATAAATCGCAACTAGAAACAATTCACGAGCATGAGCATGACATGACATTTATTTATTTGTATGACAGTTATTTATTTATTTATTTTATTCTGCATGGCCTAGATATTTGTCTTGAGAATATAAAGATTTACGCATGTTGAGGGTTTCATTATTATTATTTTCATCTGTTATACAAAATGTTATTTGTTTTAATTTATTTATTTTATGGGCGAGAGTTATAGGAGATGCAACGATATTTAGGTGTTAATCATCCAATTATTAGGATATAGATTAACATGAAAGTTTATTTTTCTTAATTTCCGTCCAAACCATATCAAAAGTATTTAGGACTTTTTGTGTAGATTAAAAATAAATAAATAGGTATAATAATTAATTTCTTCAAAGCATCCTTATCATCTCGTTCCAGATTTATTTTGGAGGATAAATTAAGGAAATTTGTGTTTATCACTTCTTTAATAGCTTAGTAGTATAAATAGGGGGGATAAGATATTTGGCTTGGCTCACGTACGCAGTCAAGTTAAGTTTTGGTGAAGATATTCCTCAACTTTTTTTCCCTTCTCGTTTCTTCTATTCTTCTGTGTAAGTTGAATTTTCCCAACCCTTTTTGTTATCTCTGTGTGCTCGTATATAGCTAAAATTCTTTCTATATTTGATTGTAATTTATTTATATAGAGTAGTTCTATTAATAAGTACATGCCATAAATTTGTTTTAGGAGTGTGGTAAGTGTGTGTAAGTACGTATGAGTGTATGTGGGCAGTAGATGTATTTATGATTAATTAAATGTATTTTGATCAATATGTGAGGTTTTACTAATTGTTATGCAATACATAGATAATACGTAAGTAAAATTTTTATTCATATATGAAGCAAAATTTTGAATTAACAAAATTGCTAGGTGTTTTATTATGATATGATTATTTTGTACAGTTAGGGATAAGGGAAAAGCACACGAATTTATCATTGTTTGCTGATTTTTGCTTTGTCTTTATTAAGTGTGTTTACAGGCTTTATTGTGTGGCTTATTCTTTAACTAATAGTAATAATAAATAAATTAATGAAGTGCATGTCTAGACAAGTAAGATAGACAAACTTGTATTCTATTCTCTTAATTGTTTAATCATTTCAATTACATGTGTTATGTATATGTATGATCAGAAAAGTGTGTTTTCTTTTAATATTTAGTTATAAGTATTGAAACCATATTTAGATAAGTAGGAAGAATAATTAAAAGTTGTCGGAATGTTTTTCTTTCATAAATTAAGCTTGTGTGTATCTATATATTCATGTGTTCGTGTGATCCAAGATTAATCACTAAAGAAGCAGAAATTGTCGATTTAGATGAGTCTTGTCTTTTATTTGTAAGTTTTGATCATTTATCAAAGCATGTATTTTGACATTTCATAATTATTATTTAGGATTGGCGCGCAAGACTTGACTAATTAATTTGCAGATTTTCCAGTCGAGTCAAGAAAGGTTAAGGTGGGATTTTAAGTTGCAAATTTTGTTTATCCTTATTATATATTTTGCACAAGTTATACGTGTGATATGCAGAAGTTATAGTTTCAAGACTAATTACAAAAGCAATATTAGTCTCGGGCTGTTTATAAAAGAAGTTATAGCCTTTGGACTATTTACAAAAGCAGTGATAGTACAGGCTAATCGAGGTACACGAGGTTAAGCCTACGGGCTATTCGAGGTTATACGAGGTTAAGCCTACGGGCTATTCGAGGTTACGAGGTTATGGCCTTTGGGCTTCGAGGAAATGAAACATTGCTTTCAGGAGATGTAATGAAATTGACGGATTTTCCATGTATTTTCTTGTTGTGAGTTATATAATCTGGATAAATGCACCCCACTAAGTCTAAAGTACTCACCCCAAAACTTTTAATCTTTTCGGGAGAGGGCTCGGGCGATGTGCGGCGGAGCGAGTGATGATGGTGAAAGAGTCAAAATAAGCTTTATTTAAATGTCATTTATATAATCTTCCATTGTGAAAGTCTTTATTATTTTCATGATGTAAAATGATAACGTTTCCTTTTATTTATGAAAATTGGAGCGTTACAGCTTATTATTCCATCAAATTCCCTTTCCAAAACAAAATTAAATAAAATAAATTATTCCATCAAATGTGTCCCTAACCCGGCCTTCAAAGTTGGTTGGCTTCAAAGTCCTACTCAATTTTAAGAAAACTTATAAAGTTTTTATTAGCTCAATCAAAATTAGAGAATCTATGTAGTATATTGTACTCGACCTATATTCTCTAACTATAGCAAGATATTTTCGCCGTATCTATAGGTCGAGCTTATCACACTTGTATTTGGAAAGTGTGATTTACCTGCCTTGTGTGTTTGTAGATTACTGCACAAAGGATGGGATTTACCCAGTGAGCACCGAAAATAGCGGCTGCGGGTTCTCACGACATAAAAAAAAAAATATTTTTGCGTTAATTACTTGTAAAAATCTAAATATTTGAATTATGTGATTATATATAAGACTGTATTAAAAACAAACTTATACATAAAATTAAGGATATTTGATCGCTACTATGATGTGGTCAGAAATGTATAAATAGTTGGGAAATTTTGGAAAGAGTCATCATCTCTTAATTAATATACATGCATTATTTCTTCGTGAACCTCGATAATCTACGTACCAAATATGCAGCTAATTAGTTGCGAACACCTTTGACGTTTACTCAACACCAATATAAATTTTTGTATTTATTATTTAAATCACATCAACTTTGTAAATAATTACATATATTAAAATCCAATTTATACATTTTTTTTTCAATTATATGTACACACATTAATACATTATGGTTGCATTTTATTTAAATTTAAATCCAATAGCCGCTCTGATTTGTTCTGCGCAATACATTGCCACTAACATTATTGTCGGGGCCAAAACAAAATCTAGCATTCCACAAATGTTACGAATCTGCAATTTGGCGTTTTGAACGAGAAGAAATTAAGATGGCCCATTGTTTGTTGCAATAATATTTTTGACAAACTTCGAATCCGACTGCACCGTCACCACGTGCTGTATGTATATAATTATATACTTGGATCCCTTGGGATGGCCTAGAGGTTGAGAGGTCTTAGGTTCGAACCTCATGAAGCGCCTCTATAGGTTGAGTCTGCCACACCTGTACTTGGAAAGTATGGTTTACCTGCCCTCTGTGGTTTGCAGGCTACTGCACAAAGAATGCGGATTTACCCAGTACGCACCAAAGGTAGCAGTTGAGAGTTCCCACGATATAAAAGAAAAAAAAGAATAATTATATACTTGTATTGGATCACATGACGTGTTAAGATATGTGAGATGAATTCTCATAATTTAATTATTAACATGAAAATACGGTATCGGATTCTCATAATTTATTAATCGGTATTGGAAACATTTCATTATGTTATGATTGAATCTGCCGCATTCGTAACTTGATCCGTCTAACATGTTTTAAGATATTAAAAAGCAATCTCTAACTTTCATGATCGAGAAATAAATTTCGTAAGCTAAGAGCACCCACTATTGGATCTCTGGAAACCTAGATCAATCCTTAGTTTTGGTGATTTTGATGAGTTCATAATAATTTGATAGACTTAGATAGAAAATTTGATAATGAGATTGATATATAGATCTAGGTCTATCCAATTATTAGCATAATTGAATAATTTTTATTTTTTTATATTTTTATATTTCTAATAAATAATAAAAAGAATACTTAAATAAAAAAGAAAAAAGTAAAAATGAATAATTTTATTGAATTAAAATAAAAAAGATGAATGAACAATTTTATTAAAAAAAATACTAGTTTAGTGGACCAAAACGTGTCCAAATTTCTTCAATCATATCGTTCATAAGACGATCGTGGACACACGCATCCTGAAGTCGAGCTTGTCTCCCAATATATGCGTTGAATGTAGATGTTCCACTTTGATGTACTGCTGTCGTGTTTACATCTCTATCGCTCCATGCGCTCAATTCAACACTGAATTGAGTTGCTTGGTGTCTTTCATCTTCAATGATCATGTTATGCAAAATGATGCAAGCATACATGATGTTTCATAAGTGTTCTCGAAACCACAAGCGAGCATAGCCCATCAGTGCCCCAACGAGCTTGGAGGACACCAAAACCTTTCAACATCCTTACGAGCAACTTCTTGCATCTGACCAAATCGGCATCTCTTTGAATCTGTTGGTGCTGGGAGCGTCTTCACGAAAGAGGCCCACTTCAGATAGATGCCGTCGGCGAGATAGTAGCCCATGTGGAGCTCGCGGCCCTTTGCTTTGAAGACGACTGACGGTGCTCTCCCATTGAGGACATCGTTGAAGACGGGGGACTGATTGAGCACATTGATGTCGTTGTTCGAGTCGGCGACACCGAAAAAAGCATGCTAAATCTACTAATTTTGGGAGGCGATAGCTTCAAGGATGAGCGTTGGATAACCCTTTCGTTGGGTTGTGTCCTCTCCATTGTGTTGGACAATTCCAATGCATACAGTCGATGCTTCCAAGCATACCGGGAAAGTCGTGCATCCTCTCGTGCAATTCTGTGAGTCTGGAGACGTTAGCGGTGTTTGGCCTCCTCAAATAGACGTTGCCAAAAGCAAATCTGATGGCCCGACAAAAATTCTTGAAACATGTTGTGCCCGTTGTCGGTTCAACGTGCAGATATTTGTCATATTGATCAGCAGATCCATCGTTGGCGAGTTGCCTTAGAGTAATGTGCACTTCACCCATTGGTAAAACCCCTTCTTCCAGTTGCATGTGGGAGTTGTTGAAAAAAAGGCTCCCGAGTTTTCAAAGTGCCAGCTATCCTTAAGAACAACCTCTTGCTCATGCAAAACCGCCGGTGAAAGGGAGCTTCACCCCATATAGGATTGTTGGCAAAATAATCGCGTATGAGGCGTTGATCGGCCTCCTCATAATTCCGGAGCACGTACGTCCTCGTCTACGACTCGTCGTCCTCTTCATCATCACCGTATGCTTCTTAGTAAAGCCGAATGGCTCGTCGACCCCACTCGATATTTATTTGACGTTGCTCCTCGTCCTCATCAAAATTGAAAAATGAACCCCTAAAACTTATAATATTTCTTTTTATGCGAAAATTAAAGTGGAATTGAGAGAGAAGAGAATAGAATTGAAGTAGAACTGAGGTGTGAAATAAGGTGAATGTGAGTGTGGTATTTATAGGAATATTTGAAAAATTAACTATTAGAATTTATTTAAATTTACATAAAAAAAAAACAAAAAGGGACGAATGAGGACACACCGCATGTCCCCAAAAGCCAACCGAAGTGAGTCGAGAGGAGTATCTATCCCTCGACACCGGCTACGCCTCCCTCCATCATCTCTCTCCCTCGACCTACATCACTACGGGGATCGACTCCGGCAAGGTCAATCACTGGAATCGATCGACTCCTCGACTCCAGGGATCGATCCGACCGCAGTGGATGCTATAATTGAATTAATCTATGGTAAATTTAAAATTGCTCTAGCTCCCGCCCTAAAAAAAGGCGCGTCTAGCTCTATTACTAGCTAGGTCTTTCTGTCCATAGATTATATATTTATTTTAATTTTTTTGATTTAAATATAGATCAACTGTATTTTCGATTAATCAAGAATTCCGCTAAAAAACAAATGCAACCCCTACTAGATCGGTATTAACAAAATTGCTCCACTAGAAATTAAATAGGATGAAATATTAGAAATAAGTAATATTCAAGCGATTAATGGAAGTCAAATCTTAGTACTCTATTCATTATATGCAACAAGTAGGCATTAATTGCATATGGATCGAACCACAAGAAGTAAGAGATAAACATTGTTAATTGTAATTGTTGATTAATTTGAGGATCTACGCCTATGAAGTGACGGATCAATCCTAAATTACATCAAAACACACTTATACAGCTTTAATTAATTAAATGGCTACGTAAATAGAGATATAGTAGAAACTAAAATGGTAAACCAATATTTATAGTTACCCCTAAAACCTAATTAGGTAGTTAAGCTATATTTGTCCAAACCTTATGTCTACGATGGCTATCGTTCATAGCTAGTTTGATAAGGCTATAAGCTATTAGTTTACCCAACCCTATTTTATAGTTTCTTTAATGAGGGAAATAAATGAAAATGGGAAAAGTTAATTTGATAAAAATAAATAAATTATACTAAGAGGGGTTGACGTGAATATTTGAAGTGACAATTTAATTGCAATCAAAATAATATGAGAATTTTGTCACCATATTTACATCAGGTGTTTTCCATATTGAAGGTCTAGATAATTTTGAAATGAGGGTGATATTTACAATAAATTGATTGGAGCATCAATCTTATCGTCCGATGGTGAAACGTTAATTAATGTTGGATATTAATGCATTTTTGTTTATGATGATTGATAAGAATTAATGAATAGGAAAACTAATTTTGTATTCTTTTTTTTCTTTTTCAAAATTTAATTTTGCGTGAGCACCGCAAATTACATTTTTGTCTACCGTAGCTTATTGTTTTTAATACTTTTTAAATATCTTAGAAATTGATATTGAGATATTTAAACTTATAAAATAATTTTAAAAAAATCAAATCCTAGCTTGATTGTTCTTATTATTCATTATTTAAAGTTAAAAAGAACAAGGAGAAATAGCTTTGATTTTTATGCATTTTAAATCAATTTCAATGATACTGATATAGACAAAATGTGAGAACCGCTAATATCATTTCTAGCTCGTATAATATTAATAGAATGCGACTGTAAATAGTTAATACTGCAATGATATAGTCAAATCGGAATAACTTAATGAAGGATAAATTGTTATGCAAGAAATGTACATAACACAAGTGATGTTCATGTAGGGAAACATTTAATGCGCTTTAAAATAAATAGTAATGAAAACTTTACTCTTATCATTTATTTTAGTTTTTTGGTGTCCATGTTTTAGGTCGTAATTCTTGCGTAAGAACATCATCTAATGTCGTCATCTATGTATGAAAGAAGGGCTAGAAATTCGTGTTTGTAAATTGAACTAACAAATTAATAAGCTTATTCGGTAATAATTAAGAATTAAAAACCTTTCAAAAAACAATTGAGAAATAAAAAGGAGAAAGAGAACAACAATAGAAGAAAAAATTGATTTGTGGTTTTTAAAACCTTATTCTTCTTTCGCTGGAGGTTAATAGTATATCTCTAGAAATTATACATCGTCCAATCAAAATAGTTTTCTCCTACAACCATTTTTCAAACCCTTTTGTCACTAAAGTAGGATTTGCGCTCAACACAAAATCATCCCTAAATCTCGATAAATTTGACTTTCGTTCTTTATCCTTTCAAAATTACAATATAGAATGATGCCAAAATAATATAATAAGGAATTCTAATCCAGAGTCTCCCCTAAATAGAAGAATAATAAGAACACGAGGAAGAAGAGGAAGCAGAAGAAGAAGGAAGAAAGAAAGAAACGAAACAATTTTTCCACAAATTTCAAAATTTCTACTAGTAAGAAGTGTCAAACATACCAATAAAATTTATCTTGTCACAGTCACAAAACATGACGTACATATATATACACATATATTATCAGAATTTGGCGTAAGAAAACCTTCCTCATTTCCCGCCGATGATAACACCCATAATTTCCGACCAAATTCTCTCTCTCTCTCTCTCTCTCTCTCTCTCTCTCAAAAACA
Organism: Schizonepeta tenuifolia; assembly: GCA_029490685.1. Lineage (NCBI taxonomy): Eukaryota > Viridiplantae > Streptophyta > Magnoliopsida > Lamiales > Lamiaceae > Schizonepeta > Schizonepeta tenuifolia. Next base: position 21,352,676 of record CM055958.1, read on the forward strand.
CTCGACTTAACAACGACAAATATATATAATTCAAGAAACACATTCTAAAATCCGAAGCTACTGGCAAAAAACTAAAAACCCCTTTAATTCTGCCCTGAAATCTCGATATCCATGTCCCGGGAATTAGTATAAACTGAATAACCATTAAGATTAATCAAATAGTGGGACAGAAGATACGAGGAAAAGCAAAAAGTTATAGAAAAGTTCAATATTTTTATGATTCTTTCTTCTGTAGATTCACGTTTAGATACCACAAATATTAATGAAAACAATCAAGAAAAATGGCCGAAATATAATTCCAGGATCATAAAGAAAATGCACTTAAATATGAAAAATTTCCAGTTTATAATATAGATCGATATAGGCATATACTCATATATATATGATGAATGTATGAAAGAGGATCCAAAAAGAAGACTATTATTTACACATAATTTAACCACTACTAGTACAGTGAGATTTTATCTTTTTTTAAACTTTGTGAAAGTCATGGGGTTAAGAATGATCATGAAAGATCACACTAAATTTTTTACCTCTTTCTTTGAATCATAGTGTTCATCATTGCTCCACCACCATACTTTCTATACTACAATCATTTCTACTCCGATGAACATATCCACGATTCCACCATACCTTCTCCTCTCACGGCGTTTTCCGGCGCCTTCCCTCCGTTAAACCCCGACGTCGAAGAGCCCGAGTAACCCATCTTGCCGTCCATCGTGCTCCTCTCGAAGTCGTAGCTGCCGTTGAGGGGCCCTAGGTTTAGCCGCTCATCATCTTTATCCCCGCCGCCCCACCTCGCCGCATTGCTGGCGTCAGCTCCGTCGTTGTGATCGGATGGGATGAGGTTCGGGAGGCCGGCGAGGGTTTCTGATACCTGCTGCTGATTGTTATGGCCGAGACCGAACTGATCGTGGTTTGACGGGATGTCGAATGAGTTGTGGGGTTTTGTGGAGATTATGGAGGAGGTGGAGAATGGGAATTTGGGGTTGGATTGGAGGAGAGAGGTGAGGAGGTTTTGGTTGGGAATGTTGAACAGATTTGAGTTGTTATTCTGCGTCATCGGCAGTTGGTAGTTCATGGAGCTCGACGCCGCCGCGGTTGGGGTGGTGTTGGAAGATGCGGAGGCGGAGAGGAAGGGGTGCGGCGACTGGACTTTCTGGGCGAAGGGACGGCGGAGGTAAGGCGGCGGTTGGGCGGCGTCGAAGGCGGTGGATCTCGAGCCGAAAAAATCAAGCCTGCTTCTCGGGAAAGAGGAGCTGTTGAAGGGCGGCGCGGGAATTCCGGTAAATTCCTGCACCATGGCTCTGAAATTGCTGGTGTCGGTAGTCAGCACGGTGGTTGGCGCCCGCCTCGACGCTCTCGACCGCTTCTTCGGGTTGCGCGCCGCCGCTTGGCTCTGACTCTGATTCAGCGGCGACGCCACCGCGGTGGAGCCGCCGCCGCCGCTATTATTCGGCGCCATGGGTTGGAAGCACGGCATGAAGGGGTTCGAGGTGGGGAACATGGAGGGGGCTCCCTCGTGACCCATCGGATTCGGGTCGGATCTTAGCGGCGGCGGGGCGGAGGCTCTGGGCCAGGATATATTTGGATTTAAGAGCGACGAGTTGTTCGTGTTTTGGTGGAGCTGCAGATAGCCGGAAAGCGGGTCGAAGAACGGCGGCGGAGGGTGGGGAACGGGACCGCCACCGCCACCGCCACCGCTCATGAAGGTTGAGACAGAGTCGGCGGCGCGTGAGTCGTACTCCTCGTCGCCACCGCTCGATGATTGTAGGCTCCCACTGTTGGCAGAATCCATTGCTTCTCTCTCTACACCCTCTCTCACTCTCTCTCTAAAGTAGTAGTAAATTCTGGACGGACAAACGAGGACTCGTCAATAAAAGAAGGAAGAATAATAACAGAGATTTTGCGGTTGTGCGACTCAGATTGTTCCCTTACTTAATATTGCCACAAAACCACAAAAATAAAAGCTGCCACGAAAATCCATCACAGATTGAGAGAATTTTCAGACAGTGCGCCCATGATTCAAGAAACACCTCTTCTGATCTGAAAACAACTTCTGAGGTTTTCTTCTTCAAAAAAGGGTTTCCTCGATCGGATGAAAACCAACTTGAAACGATCGCCTAGCTTCTCCTTTCCTTCACTATTTTGTGTGTATGAACTAGGGTTTCACCAATAAACAAGTGAAGAGAGAGAGAGAGAGAGTAAAAGGGGTTCTCTGCTAATCCTTTATTTTCCTTTAGGGAGAAAGAAAGGGAAGGCTTCTGTTCAGTTTTTTGCACTAGAAAAAGAAAAAGGTGGGGTCTCCATGAAAGGATGCTACTGTGTTTTTGAGAGAGAAAAAGCGAAACTTTTACGAGATGTCAAACACAGAGAGAGAGAGAGAGAGAGAGATTTTTATGAGACTACTAAATTTCTTTTTTTGTGGTTTGTAAGATTTTGCAATGTGAATACCGAAGATAAGGAGAAAATGTAAGAATAATAATAATATCTGTAATAATTCTTGGGATAGAGGTACAGTAGAAACTGCCAAATTAGAGAGGATGGTTGCTGAAAGGTATGAAAGAAAGAAACAATAACATCATCTTAATTTTAACATATTTACTTTACATACATAAAAACATGTATGTATATATTTGCTTTGATTTTTCTATAACAAGTAAATACTCCAAAAACAAAAATGTCTTCTTCACAAGTCAATACTTGAATTTTATTTTATTCTTTTATTTATTTTCTACTGTATTTTATGTGCTCATTAAAGACAATACTGTTCATAAGCTCTCCCCCCATCCCCCTCCACTCCAAAAAAAGTACAAAAAAATTGGGCACGTAGGTAGAAATTTAACTATCTCAATTTAATGTCAATTTTGTAAAAGAAAACTGTCAACTGTAACATCATATTTCAGTTTAATGTAAAAAAAAGTTAAAAGCCAATGAATGTTCGCACCCATATTATGCATCTGAATTTATAAAAATGAACGAACACTTAAATTTAATAAGATTGATTTTGCGTACATTCATAAATAATCGTGGTACCAATATCCGCACCTAAAATTAAATTCATTCGTTTCTACAATACCGGATGAAACTAATTACCATAGTTTTGACCAAGTCAAAAATTATAAAATATGATACTACTATCGAAGATTTAATTAATTAACTCGGCGCAATATTAAGAATATTCCAAGTCCACTAATTTATATGGAAAAAAGGGTGTAATCTACATGTAATATTCTATTTTGGCTTCTAATTTTCAACCGAATATTTTTCTACTTTTGGTTTGGTTTTATTTTCATATGATATAGCTACACATGTTGCCGTTTTTAATGAGGGAAAAGGATAGTTCAATTTGATGTTATTCTGAGATGGATGGATCAGTTCACCAACACACTTTAGTTCGCTGCAACCATCAGAACAAAAACATCAAAATTAATTAATTCACTTTTATAACTTGCTTGTAATGAAATACTCTTTAAATAATATGATATTTTATTTCGGTTTATTGTTTTAAATATTTTTCACGTTTATTTATATCTAGCTAGCTTGAATTAATAATCATAGAATTTGAGTGGTTATATTTCAAAACACGCAGGCATGACAAGTTGTACCAAAACTTGACCTTCCTTCTTGCTACGTGTAATATTAATAAATGTATAGTATACTAACTACCAAATGGTGAAGATGTATTTGGTTAATTACAAAGTAGGAAAAAATTGAAGAGTTTTTAATTAACAGTTAAACCTTCGTTTAATGTTTAATTACTATAATCAAATTGTGCAGTTATGACTCGTGATATTACAGGGCAAGACAAGATGGAGACATATATGTCCGAAAAACACACACCACACACACGCAAAATGCATAATTTATTTAATATAGGACACAGTTTGTCACATATTCAACAAACATTTTAGTATAAAGATCTCTGAATATTTAAAAAAAATAACCTCATATATATACTTCCACCAAATCGATCTACTCGCAATTTTACAAAAGCAGGTAGCAATTGGCTTTAGCTGAAGCACTGTCCTGGCTAGACAACAAGAATACACATCTTGAAATACACACACACACACACACACACTTGTTTCTAGTTGGGTTTCATGTTTTGTTTGCTTTGGATGATCTGCAACATTTTAATTGGCGTCGTTAGATCGACACGCATTAAAAGTAGTTGGAATGTTGCATGCTTTCATTAACTCGCAAAAGGCCAATAGTTGAAAGTATCACTAGTTTACCTTCTGACCAGCCGCACGAGACACGTACGTGAAGTTAATTCTTTTCCCTATTTTTTTCGGTTTATGTCTGCATTTTCAACGAAAATTGTGTGATTTTTATCTTTGTATTCAAGTAGTCTTCACGTGTGCGTTTAACAATAGTGTTGATGAGGTGATGGATTAATTTGATTTGTGATCACTTGGTACATCGCAACCAATATATTTTTTTTTATTCAAAATTGGTGATGGATTTCAAATTGTGTGTGATACATTGACCTTATTCTAATTAACATTCCAAAATCTAAATATATAAATGGCATAAAAAAGCGAATGAGCACTTGGTCGTGCATATCAATTCAAACAGTAAGGGGCTCCCATTATTAGCGATCAATATGCGCATAATTTCAATAAATTGTTTGATGATTTTTTTTTTTTCGAGTACAACTTTCACGAACATTCTTAATCAATATTATTGAATGAGTTAAACACATATTATCTTATGGATATTTTCACAATAAACGATCAAGACTTTTATCCAATACGAACTCGTGCAGCTTATTTAAATGTTATCTTACCCCTAATATTTATTTCAATTTACCAAACGTTTTCTTTTGGTTATAAGTGTTCTTACAATCACTTTATTTTGGTTGATTTCTTACAATCAAGTTTAATGGTAGGTAGTATCAATTAAACATGAGATAAAATGGAGTTATACAGAGGCAAAGCGAACCCTAGCTCCCGATAATTGTTCAGGCAATTTTTTACTGTAATTAATTAGTTTGCATTTTGTATGTTGTCTCGCACTTTGTATAAATACATGAATTTGATCTTGCTCATCCAAACATGTTTTGAAATACTTACACAAGTATAATCAATCTCGTCATTCCATTCTTAAAATTTTAGCCTTGGTCCTATTGTGAATTGCTCTAGAAAATACGGCAAAATCGTGCTAACATTAATCAATATGAAAATATTATACGAATATAATTCGCAAAGTTCTAACGCCGAGCCGCCGAGGTATTATGAAATTATGAGTATATAAAAATGCTTTGATCATATAAATTAAAACTCGATTTGATCATAATAAATCATTATCAACCCGAGAAAAACCACTTTGGATTCAGTGATACACATGACTTTGTAATATAAATGCATTTAGTATATCAACCACAATATGGGTCATTCATACTAATATGATTATTATTACTCTCTCGAAGTCTTTATGTTGCTCTTAACATTTCTCTAACTTCTGCCTAGCTTTTGGCAGACTTTTCATTTTCTTTCTAAAAACCATTTTCTCTTGAGTGGAATAAATATTTAAAAAAAAGAGTGATGTTCTTCGGGCATAACGTGACTAATCATAATTTGGTTCATTAAATGGAAATAGATCAATTTAGTTAAATATTTTATTTATATAAAAGCATGAGTATATATAATTTTTTTAATTTTATTCATTGCCCTTGATTTTTAATCTAATTCATTACTATGAAGCAACAATTCTCTTTCTTTCACAAACACAGGCACGCACACATATCCACACACTGCACACACACATATCTTTACGCATATACATGCACTACACACATATATACACACAATACACACACACACAAAACACACATGTATATATTTATGTATGTCATGTATGCATTCATATATTCGTGTATAATTTCATGTATGCATGTATATCATATACATAATTTATATTTGCATATTGGGTATTTTAATAAAATAAATATTATTTATCTTTTAAAAATTAATGATTAAACTTTATCAATATCTTTTAAAAATTGTTATCTTTCCCTATTATGTCTTTTTTTTAATTGACTCATCTTGCAGATAGATTAAACGTCATTCAACCCATAGATAGGCATGCTAATTTCCAACTTTAGTACTTTCATAATAATAAGCAAAATAAATGCCCACGTGTCATAATGTGGCATGGGAAAGAATCAAATAAACATTTTTTAACATATGCATGTTGCTTGCTCCCCTTAAATTATTATACGGTAAATATTATTCCTATATATGTATGTTTATTTATATTGTTTGTTGGCGTGTGCGTGTGCGTGGATTGATTGGACTTGGCATCATTTTCATTGGTTCTGCTCCTCAACTCTCATGATGATCTTGGCCGTTGGATTTGATCATGAGATTCTCCTTTTTGATGGGTCATAATTCCAGCTCATATATATAAGTATAATTATGCCTTTTTTTATGGCTACCTCTTGAAAAAAGTGGGGTAACTACTAACTGTGGAGAAAAAGAGAAGGACCAATTTCCAAGTTTGATAATCCATACATTATGTTATGCCCGTGAAAAAGGTTTTATTATAATTCTGACCCATGAATTCCTCACTCACTTTCACTTTCAACCCTAATCAGCAATCACTAATTCGAGTACTTCACGGTCTCGAGATTGCTTAATTACTACTTAAACTATGGCCTACGTTTGTCATTATGGAATAATTCTCAGATAAACATAATTATTTCAGTGATTCGGATATGATTTGTGTACACATGATTGGTTGGAGAATTATTTCATTATTTTGCTACACTTCATTATTTTGTTACACATCCATAACAAGAAAATGCAAAAACTTTTGTGTGGATATCTTATACTAACAGAAGGTAAAATAATAATTAAACAAATTGGAGCACCACAGTGTAATGCAGTTTTTTTTTTTTTTCGAAAGAGGATTAACTTTTCATGTATATATTATAAGAAACTATTAATCAACAGATACTTTTTATTTTCATAATACGTGTGAACCTCTTATATGTAGGGGTGAGCAAAAAAACCGAAATCCGAAAATTCAAACCGAACCAAACCGAAGTATGAAATTTGGTCCGGATTTTTTCGGATTTCGGATCGGATCGGATCTAATTTTGGGGAAAATTCGGATTTCGGATACGGATCGGATCGGATCGGTGCTTTAATAAACTGAACAAATCCGAAATCTGAATTATATATATAATATATTATTATTTTCTTTTATTAATAATTATTAATTTAATATATCTATTCAATTTATTATAAATCTTTTATTATGAATTATTAATAATTTAATATGTTTTTTCAATTTTTTATTAATTATTATAAATTTAATATATTTTGAATTTTTGAACTGTTTAATATTTTTCTTTAGAATTTCGAATTTTTGGATCGGATCGGATTTGGTGTTCGGATTTCGGATTGGATCGGATCCATTTTTTTTCTAAAATTCGGATTTCGGATTCGGATCAGATTGAGCAAAAATCCGATCCGTAATCCTAATGTTCACCCCTACTTATATGGCAACTTATTATATATAATCCTAAGCGAATAATTTGATATACTTCGCGTTTCACTTGTGCCAATTAACAAAGCTCCTGTAAACTATGAAGCAATATTTTAAAAACCGGACCGGACCGGCCGGTTCGACCGGGAACTGGTCATGGTTCCGGTCCGGTTAGTGCTAAAAAATCGGTGATGGGTCAAAACCGGTCAGAACCGGTCAGAACCGTTCAAAACCGGTCAGAACCGCCCATTTTAAAAAATCGCCCGGTTTTTAGAAAATATCATATTTTCAAAAAAAATTAAATATACAAAATTATAAAAATTATTTTAATTAACTATATATTAGAAAAACAAATAAGAATCAATATCATCAAAAAAGAATAATTAAAATTAATCTGTTGCTAAGGATTTTAATGTGTTTTTTATGAATATTTGTTGGAATTTTATTGGATTTGATATTAATATTCATATTTTTGTCTTATTAGTTGGAAAGTTATAAAATTATGATTTTTTTTATAGTTTTATGTATTTAATTATTATTTTTATTTATTTAATATTAAACGGTTCAATTAAACGGTTCAATCACGGTTGAACCGGTTGAACCTTGACCTAGAGGCCTCACCGGGTCGACCTCCGGTCCAGTTTTTAAAACATTGCTATGAAGGATATAATAATGAACATATATATAATTCTATCAATAAAATGAAATGGTCATTAGGGGTTTGATCGTGAACTAAAATAATCGTAGAACCGCGAGGCGTTTGTTAGTGATAGCAAATTAAACAAACTACATTTAAGGGTGCGAAAATGGTGGAAAAGAAATATTTTTACTATTTTTCCATCATTTTCACATGTTTATACGTGCACAAAAAATTTTACATGCTTTAATAATCTAGAAAACGCCGTCTGTGGGAATCGAACCCACGACCACGTGGTTAAAAGCCACGCGCTCTACCAGCTGAGCTAAGACGGCTAATTGTATTGTATTGAGCTCGAGATTTATATAATCGTACATTCTAAAAATTAGTAATAAATTATGTATTTGTCACGAAAAATATAAAATATACTTAAGATGTATAATATGTACATTTAATTATATTAAACGACACGTATAGTTAATAACATCAGACGGAATATCATTAATTTCCGAATCGACATATATGGTTAATATACATAATTGTTTATCAAGAGAAAGTTTGAATAGATACTTCGAAATAGCTCGATTATATTTACAACCATACGTACTTACTGTAAAAAAAATTAATTGTTGCATCTTTCAACCCCACATATCTTCAAATTTAGTGAAGACCACAAATGAGTTCGCAAGATGATCCGACGTATAAGTGGAAGTGGACTGAAGATTTAAATACTAAATTATATTATTGACGCAATAATTATTTAACACGACAAATACTTCGTTTTATAATTTTTTTTAACGTGAAACTCGGAAGGATGATCTGTTTCTAGACGGTTTGAAGTGGGTTTTTATGCCGTAAAGGTTAAGAAATATAATTTAATCTGACCTTTACCTAACCCAAATTAAGAAATTTTAAGTTGTATTTTGCACTGTGATAAGACATCACTAGCTTTCTTGCTTTGCATATATTCTACCTTTAATTTGACATTATACGAGTCGTTTTTTGCAAATTAGACTTTCATTCTTCTTCTTCGTTTATTTTATTTTTTTCTCTCTTTGTTTAATTTTTGGACATGAAAGAAAAACGATCGTTGCAATATTTGAATTTGACTAAACATAGTTTTCAGGTGAACTTTGGTGAAATCCTTTACCGTGTTGTTGAATCTGAATTGTCACTCCTACTTGAAAAACAAAAAAAAAGAATTGTCATTTTTTAAAATGCAATCTATCATTATATAAACGAAAACGACTCTACGTAAAAAAATCCTATGTGGCACCCATCATATTCTTTCGTTCCTATTTATCTAAATTCTCAAAATTTTTGAATTTAAAATCAATATTTATCATATTTATATTATATATATTCTACATATGTTTGACATGGAAACTAAATCTTAACAAGATCAAATCTTCAAAATCAATATGTATTATATTTTAATATATTCTATATATATAAATAAAATATCGCGTACCTTAGTCGACTAGAAAATTAGATATCTTTGTATACTTATACATTTTGTGTTTGGTAATTGTGTAATAATATATTAAACAAAAAAAAAACGATAAATGGTTATGAATTAAAAACTTTAAAACTTAGTTGAGCAACTAAACAAGAATATTAGTTGCCCTTATAAAATGAAATGTTTTAATAGGTTCACTTGTGAAATGTGTATTCTTAGCTGATCGAAAATCGATGATACTTTATTATTTAATAAAATAAATAAAATTATTAAAATGTTATGTGGCACCCCTCATATTCATCCGTTCCTATTTCATTTTATACTTTTTTCCCATATATTTTCTAAAATCTAGAATCGTCCACGTGGGATTTCGAGTTGAGGTACCTGTCGGTTGGAAAATCTATCTATTATCATATAAATGAAAACGATTATACGAAAAAAAAATTCTATGTGGCACCCATCTTAATCTTCCAATCTCATTTATCTAAATTCTCAAATGTTTCTGAAATGAAAACCAAAATCTATCATATTTATATTTTATGTTATATATTTCTTCCATATTTAGTTATTTACATCTAGTTATCATATTTTAAATTACATACATATAGATTTCGTCCATTTTTTCACATTCACATCCAATTTAGGATATCCAAAACTTCCGTCCATATACATCCAATTAACATATTATAAATTTCATATTATATATAGATTTCATTTTTTCTCTAAATATTTTTAGTAAATTAATATGGGACAAAGAGATATTTGCTATCAAAATGAATCACAACAATTCTCATAATTAATTTTCTTCCCTAAATCAATACGGGACAAATAAATAGTTACTGTCAAAATGATTCATCATAATTAATATGGGACAAAGAGATATTTGGTAGATTGACTGATTTCAAACTGGCCCACAAAACTTAAACTAAAAAATAATTAATGAACAATATTTTTATAATAATTTTATTAAAAAATAATTTTCCCGTCGATTTTCAACGGGCTACACGCTAGTATTTTTTAATTAATTTGATGTTAATTTTATAATTGTCACTTTAAAAGAAATAAATGTTACTACTTTTTATCAGCGCATTCAACCCATCCAAATTTTTGTGAAACTTATAAGAGACATGTTTCATATTTGATGCTTTTGATTTGTTAATGTACATATGGGGTTGTCAATCAGTTAACCGTTCAGTTTTATGGTTAATTTTACCATTCTCGGACTCATTTCAGGTTAGTCGGTCTAAATTTTTTTTGGATTGAAAAATTTCAACCCTAACCCGTCCCTAACCCGTCTGTATTCAGGCTAGTCTGTCTGCCAAAAGATTAAAAAAAAAGTATAAATATTCTTGATAACGATATATACTTATAACAAAAATATATAAAGTATTTTTTATGAAAAATATTTGGCCCATATTAAATAAAATATAACAAGTAATTTCATAATTTGACATGTACTTTTTTAAATAATTATTAGTATTTTTTTTTTATTTTCAAGTCATAAAAATTTATGACGATTACAACTTACAAATAGGAAATCAACACGTTTCATATTTATTTGAAAAAAGGATCTTAATATTGAATTTCTAAGCAACATAATGGAGTTTAACAACTACTTGACGAGGAATTTCGGTTAATCGGACCACGACGCCGCCATATAGATAAACAAGTTTAACAACACTGAAACTTCACATGATAATTAGTTTTTTTTTTTTTTTTTTTTTTTTTTTTTTTTTTTGTGCCAGATAGATAATAATAACAAAACCTGTTTATGTTTCATTTGTTTTGAAGAAATTAGAAAGTTATAATAATATGTTTCATTTGTAGCACTATATGTAAACACACAATTTTTACGTGTGTGATGTCCTTTTTTTTTTTCGAAAGAGTATGTTGTTCTCTTAAACTAGCATATAACCTGTCGAAAATCGATGGGAAATTATATTAATATTTAATAAAATAATAAAATTATTAGATAGTATTAATAGTGATATATTAAGAAAAAAAATATTTTTAAATTATTTAGGGTTAAATAATTCGATTATTCAATTTACTAAACTCGCTTAAAATTTAATATATATGCCCTTGAACACATCTCAAATTCAATTTAAAAGTAATTTTATTACATGTTTACGACTCAAACCATATAGTTATGTTTATTAAAAATTATAATCTAATATATTCTCATTTCTTTCAATTTCTAAAAAAAATCCGTATAGCAATAATCGTCGATTGGGAATTGCCCTGTCTATTGCCACAGTTCTGCGTCGGAATCGGCCCGTGGACCACGACTCTGATTTATAAGTGTGTAATTTATAAAACTCATTTAGAATACATATAGATCCAAAATTTGATAAGAAAAATTAATTGTACTATTCGTTCACGTCCTTAGCCATACAATAATGTTTGCTAATCACAATTATAGATTATGCAAAGTTGGGAACTCAACTACAAATAACGTGAAAATTAATTCATGGATAACCATTTTAGATTTTAGAATGCACATGAAAAAAAAAATGTATAAAATGAAGAAAAATTTCCCGAGTTCAGGTACTCGTCGGTTGGGAATTGCCCGTTTACCGCTACGGTTTTGGGTCGGAATTGGCCCATTGACCACATTTTTGATTTATAAATGCATAATTTATAAAACTCGTTTAAAATTTATATAGACCCAAAAATTAATAAAAAATTAATTATACTATTTGTTCTCATTTTAATTGTAAGTAATATTTACTAATTACGATTAGAAATTATGCAAAGTTGGAAACTTCGCTACAAATAACGTAAAAATCAATTCATAGATGACATTTCAAAACTTTAGAAAAATACATGAAAAAAATGAATAAAATTTAAAATTTAAAATAATTATGAATAAAGAATGGAAATGTGCCACATGGGATTGTATCGGAATCGGCCCATTGATCACGACTCTGATCTATAAGTGCGTAATTTATAAAACTTGTTTAGAATTCTTATAGAGCCAAAATTTAATTAAAAAAATTGTATAGTAATATTCACTAATTACAATTATAAGTTATGCAAAACTGGAAACTCAACTACAAATCACGGTAAAAATCAATTCATAAATGACGATTCTAGATTTTAGAAAAATATATGGAAAAAATAAATAAAATAATATTTAAAATAATTAAGAATAAATAATGAAAATGTGTCACGTGGGATCTCGAATTGAGGTGCATGTCAGTTGGGAATTGACCCATCTACCTAAATAATTGATAAATTAAAATTAATTATTTTTTATCAAATTAAATAAAAATTATTAGACTATTTCAAAATTTAATTCGACCAACTAATACATTAGCCAATTATTTTGGAACCGTTTATTCTGTCAAATAAAAAAAAATGTATAGTATTATTCACTAATTACAATTATAAGTTATGCAAAGCTGGAAACTCAACTACAAATCACGTAGAGATCAATTCATAGATGACGATTCTAGACTTAAAAAAAAAATACATGGAAAAAAATGAATAAAATAAAATTTAAAATAAATAAGAATAAAGAATGAAAATGTGTCACGTGAGACCTCGAGTTGGGGTGCCTGTCAGTTGAGAATTGGCACGTCTACTAAATAATTGATAAATTATAAATTAAATATTTTTTTATCAAATTAAATAAAAATTATTAGACCCCTTCGAAATTTAATTCGACCAACCAATACATTTTTGGATCCATTTATTCTTTCAACTAATAAATTAGTTCCCTACGAAAAATAATTTTATATTGACCAATTAATAAATTGACCAAATTAAATTAAATTAAACTAAACTATAAAAATATAGTTATTTATTCGGCCGATTATAAATAAATTGGCCAAATAAAACTGGTGGAGAAAAAGATGAGAAAATACACATTAATTTTATGTATTTATAGGTTTTTCAATATGTGAAATTTCATTGAATAACCGATGTGGGACACAAGATTTTAGTAGATATTTAAAATCTATTATTTTACATCTAAAAAATCAAAAATTTGAGAATTTAGATAAATAGGAATGGAGAATTAAGAGGGGTGTCATGTAGGATTTTTTCAAAATAATAATAATAATAATAATAATAATAATAATAATAATATTATTATTATTATTATTATTATTATTATTATTATTATTATTATTATTATTATTATTATTATTAACAAACCAAACCTTATGAAATAAACTATGTACCATTAATAAAAGAAATGACATCCGATATTTTATGATGATGGGCAGTTACGACGAGTAAAGTGTATTATTACAATTCTATCATTTCTTAATAAATAATCTAAAATCAATAATAGCCTTATATTATAAAATATGATAGGTTGGATTAGTTCTCATTTGTCACATAAAATAATGTTCTTGTATGATATTTTCTGTATGTATATATATTCCAAATTCGCATATTAAGTTGATCAAATAAATAGTTATATTTTTTATTAAAAATTTAATATGACCACTTATTAAGTCCTATTATATAAGCTATTTATTTTTGTGCACTTTTGTTCATTTATTTTATCGTCCACAAAACTTAAGATCATGGTCAGCGGGTTGATTCTGATTGGAACAGTGGGGTCGACGAGCCGATTCAGTTACGATAGTTCAACATAATGAGAGAATTCTGACTTGGAACCGTGAGGGTTGACGGGTCGATTCCAAACTGACGGTTCAACTTTTTCATAATTGTGGTCGACACGAGAATTCTGACCTTGAATCATGGGGGTAGACGGGTCATTTCAATTACGGCAGTTCAACTTAACGGGAGGATTCCGACTTAGAACCATGAGGGTAGACGGATCTTTTCAAACCGATGGTTCAACTTTTTCAGAATTGTAGTCGACGAGAGGATTCCGACCTTCAACCATGAAGGTAGAGAGCCTATTTCAAACTTGCTCACAAAACTCGTACAAACTGTAAAACTTAAAAATAATTAATGGACAATATTTTATTACTAATTTTACTAAATAATAATTTTCCGTCAATTTTCGACGGGTAACAAATGAAGCTTCTTTTAAAAAATCCTATGTGGCACGCCTGAAATCCCTCCATTCCTATTTTTCTCAATTCTCCAATTTTTGGAATTAAAAATCATTATTATATTATTTTGTTCATTATTATTATATCTCTAATTTCCCTAATTAATTCATATCTATGCGTCCATATTATCTCTAATTTCCCTAATTAATTCATATCTATGCGTCCATATCGTGTATGCTGCTGCCACCCAACCCATTATTATATCTATTAGGTTTAGGTTTTCTTATATATTCGTACTACATTAGGTTTAGATTTTCTTATATATTCCTTGCAACTTCAATTTGTTTTCTCCGTTGCAGTTAACTACGCCGTCACGCCGTCACGCCGTCAACCACATGGCCTCGAATCTGCTTGGAACAAGCTCAAGGGAGAAGGTTTCGATTATTTGTGTTTCTTTTTCCTAGTTTAATCATGCTATTAATTGGCGGGCTTGAGTCTTAATCAACTAACCACGTATAGAGATGGTGGAATTGATTGTTTATCTTTATGCTAATTGTAATTATACATGATTAACAAAATAGTTTTATATCCATAACACGTGAACGTTTTCAATTGGTATCGACTCATTTCGTTAGATTATTTTTTTCTAATTACTAATTAGTCTTTCAATGTTGATGAGATGCATAAGTCTACGGGCCATGAGTTATGTTTTTACTGGCCTATTCACATGCACACATAAGTTTTAGGTTACAAGTAACAAAACTAAGACAGCAACTGAAATAGAATAGCTTTTCAAATTGTTTTTAGATTCATATTGCCTTTGGTTAACTACATAAGTTACTTATATTTTTTTAGGGGATATAATTATAGTATACAGTTTGATCTTTCAATCTCCAAAAAGTATTTCCGTTTCTCTACGATGTGTGTGTGTCTGTGATTGTGTTTGTTTGTTTTTCCGATGCTCGAGATTCATCATGTGAAGAATGAGCTTTCATGATTACTTCTATAGAATACTGTTATGATATAAATTTACGAGTTTTTTTTAAGAGATTGCACATCTATTTTATAAAGTAACTTGTCTGCGTGGAATAGAAAAGTGGTTGACTTCTTGCTTTATACAACTATAGTGTGTAAGGAGCTTTATTTTATTGTGTTTATTTTCTTTTTATTGATTTGTATGTTTGTATTGATTTGTATGTTTATAATTAACTTGCTTTACCCTATATCTAATTTGTGTTTTTTCTTATTCTTAACAAAGGAAATGTCGAATTTTCCCTTGAAGTCCGTTAATCAAAAAACAAAGAACCAAACTTTAATTATGATGATCTTGCGTCTCTGGATTAAAAAAAATGATTCGGCAAGGATGGAATAGAGATGATCATAATGGATGAATGGGTAATTCTTTAACACACATTTTAATTTATTGCAAAAATTCTTTAAATCTACCAAATATATATGATATTTAATTTTGTTAACAATAAAAATTGCACTTTTGATATGTAGGGTGACAAAATACAGGTGGCAATTCCACCTAAATTGAACTCAAGATTTGAGCCCTCACTCAAAGATGGCCAAATAGTTGTTATTAGAAATTTTCAAATTTCTAAAAACAATCCCATTCTTCAAAAGGCATACTCGATCATCCGTGAAAGATTGAATTAAGCCTTGCTACCAACGTGTCTGAACTTGTGGAAAGAGTTAAAATAGCGAAAATGGATTTAAGTTCTTACCTTTTTCGCATTTGATCGAAAGGCACGATATGAACATTATCGTGGGTAAGTAGAATATAATAAACTTTTTCTTTATATTACAATATTCTTATTCCATATTATGTTCGTGTTTCATATGTTCTCGACGAGGTAAAAACCACAAATATTATTGTGAAGAATGTGGATATGACAAGTGGCCCATCTACGCTATGTGATATTGAATTGGCTGATGCAGTTCATAATTTGTATTCTTTTAATTATTATATTATGTTTTGAACAGTGGCAAGCCGATAATTTGCACATTGTGGGGGTCATTTGCCGATGAGCTCAAATTATTTGTGGACATCAAGTTAAGAGAGGATAAAGAGCCAATAATAATTGCACTTCAATTTGCTATGCTAACAAAATTCGATGGTTTAATTTTTATTAATCTTTTACAATTGTCATTTTTTATTATTTAAATTGAATTTCGAAAGTTTTTCTAACAAAATAATGTTATTTCAAGGAAGAGAAAAATTACTACAATGAAGAACGCAAGAAAATTTTTTATCCGTCCTAACATTCAAGAAGTTAAAGATTTCATCTTGAGGTTATAATTAAAAATTTATTACTGCGATTCTACAATGATAAAAATGATATCACGATTGATTTCTAAGGAAATAGTTTCGTTTGCTTTTTCTGTTGTAATAGGACCTCTAGGGGCTCGGGGGCTGAAACAAAGAAGTTATTGGTACCCCTAGGGGTTCGGGGGCTGAAAAATAATCCGAAACGAAATGTTGATTTTTTCGCACATTAGCACATACACATGTACTTATGGCATTTTAAAGTGAGCTTGCATAATTTGAAGTCCCAGATCGCGGGTAAATCGGCTGAATACGCCCAAAAATAGTCATTTTTTCGTTTGTTTTGGACTCTCACCAAGTTCTCGTAAAGCAAAATAATAGGAAAAGTGTATTTTTACCTTTTGGGGGATAGCCCATGGAATAAGGTTTCCAACGCCGCTTGAATCGGCCAAATCGGACAAATAGGCTAGAAGTTATGGCAAAAATAGTGGAACTGCGCAAAACGGGACCCGACGCAAAAACTATTTTGGCCATAACTTCTTCGTTTCTGGCCCGATTCAGTCGATCTTTATGCCGAAGGAGTCCTTATCTAAAGGCCCAAGACCCCGCATGATTGGAATTCCTATCCATCGTGCTAAACAAAGAGCTCCAATTTTTGGGCCGGGCCCTAGGATTACCCCCCTAGGGGCCTGGGCTAAAAACTCTTTTGGCCATAACTTCTTCGATACTCGCCTAATTCGGTCGATCTTTATGTCCACAGAATCCTTATCTAAAGGCCTAAGACCCCTAATGATAGGAATTTATATCCATTGTGTCGAACAAAGAGTTTCAATTTTCGGGCCGGGCCCAAGGGGGCTCTGGGCTGAAAAATCATCCGAAACGAAATGTTGATTTTTTCGGACATTAGCACATTCACATGTGTTTATGGCATTTTAAAGTGAGCTTGCGTAATTTGAAGGCCCAGATCGCGGGTAAATCGGCCGAATACGCCCCAAAATAGTCACTTTTTCGCTTGTTTTGGACTCTCACGAAGTTCTCGTAAAGCAAAATAATAAGAAAAGTGGATTTTAACTTTTTGGGGGATAGAACTTGGAATAAGGTTTCCAACGCCGCTTGAATCGGCCAAATCAGACAAATAGCTTAGAAGTTATTGCAAAAATAGTGGAACTGCGCAAAACGGGACCCGACGCAAAAATTAATTTGTCCATAACTTCTTCATTTCTCGCCCGATTCGGTCGATCTTTATGTCGACGGAATCCTTATCTAAAGGCGCAAAACCCCGCATCATTGGAATTCCTATCCATCGTGCTGAACAAAGAGCTCCAATTTTTGGGCCGGGCCCTAGGAGTACCCCCTAGGGGCCTGGGCTAAAAACTATTTTGGCCATAACTTCTTCGTTACTCGCTCGATTCGGTCGATCTTTATGTCCACAGAATCCTTATCTAAAGGCCTAAGACCCATAATGATCGGAATTCCTATCCATCGTGCCGAACAAAGAGTTTCAATTTTCGGGCCGGGTCCTAGGGGTACCTCTAGGGGCTCGGGGGCTGAAAAATCATCCGAAACGAAATGTTGATTTTTTCGCACATTAACACATTCACATGTATTTATGGTATTTTAAAGTGAGCTTGCGTAATTTGAAATCCCAGATCGCGGGTAAATTGGCTGAATACGCCCTAAAATAGTCACTTTTTTGTTTGTTTTGGACTCTCACGATGTTCTCGTAAAGCAAAATTATAGGAAAAGTGGATTTTGACTTTTTGGGGGATAGCCCTTGGAATAAGGTTTCCAACGCCGCTTGAATCGGCCAAATCGGCCAAATTGCCTAGAAGTTATGGCAAATATAGTGGAAATGCGCAAAACGGGACCCGACGCAAAAACTATTTTGGCCATAACTTTTTCGTTTCTCGCCCGATTCGTTCGATCTTTATGCCGAAGGAATCCTTATCTAAAGGCTCAAGACCCCGCATGATTGGAATTCTCATCCATCGTGCTGAACAAAGAGTTTCAATTTTCGGGCCGGGCCCTAGGGGTACTTCTAGGGGCTTGGGGGCTGAAAAATCATCCGAAATGAAATGTTGATTTTTTCGCACATTCACACATTCACATGTATTTATGGCATTTTAAAGTGAGCTTGCGTAATTTGAAGTCCCAGATCGCGGGTAAATTGGCCGAATACGCCCCAAAATAGTCACTTTTTTGTTTGTTTTGGACTCTCACGAAGTTCTCGTAAAGAAAAATTATAGGAAAAGTGGATTTTGACTTTTTGGGGGATAGCCCTTGGAATAAGGTTTCCAACGCCGCTTGAATCGGCCAAATCAGCCAAATTGCCTAGAAGTTATGGCAAAAATAGTGGAACTGCGCAAAATGAGACCCGACGCAAAAACTATTTTGGCCATAACTTCTTCGTTTCTTGCCCGATTCGGTCGTTCTTTATGTCGACGGAATCCTTATCTAAAGGCCCAAAATCCTGCATGATTGGAATTCCTATCCATCGTGCTAAACAATGAGTTCCAATTTTTGGGCCGGGCCCTAGGAGTACCCCCAAGGGGCCTGGGCTAAAAACTATTTTGGCCATAACTTCTTCGTTACTCCCTCGATTCGGTCGATCTTTATGTCCATAGAATCCTTATCTAAAGGCCTAAGACCCCTAATGATCGGAATATCTATCAATCGTGCCGAACAAAGAGTTTCAATTTTCGAGCCGGGCTCTAGGGGTACCTCTAGAGGCTCGGGGGCTGAAAAATCATATGAAATGAAATGTTGATTTTTTCACACATTAACACATTCACATGTATTTATGGCATTTTAAAGTGAGCTAGCGTAATTTAATGTCCCAGATTGCGGGTAAATTGGCCGAATACGCCCCAAAATAGTCATTTTTTCGCTTTTTTGGACTCTCACGAAGTTCTCGTAAAGCAAAATAATAGGAAAAATGGATTTTGACTTTTTGGGGGATAGCCCTTGGAATAAGGTTTCCAACGCCGCTTGAATCGGCCATATCGGCCAAATTGCCTAGAAATTATGGCAAATATAGTGGAACTGCGTAAAACGGGACCCGACGCAAAAACTATTTTGGCCATAAATTCTTCATTTCTCGCCCGATTCGGTCGATCTTTATGCCGACGGAATCCTTATCTAAAGGCCCAAGACCCCGCATGATTGGAATTCCTATCCATAGTGCTGAACAAAGAGCTCCAATTTTTGGGCCGGGCCCTAGGAGACTAGGCTAAAAACTATTTTGGCCATAACTTCTTCGATACTCGCCTGATTCGGTCGATTTTTATGTCCACAGAATCCTTATCTAAAGGCCTAAGACCCCTAATGATCGGAATTCCTATCCATTGTGCCAAACAAAGAGTTTCAATTTTCGGGCCGGGCCGTAGGGGTTTCTAGGGGCTTTGGGGCTGAAAAATCATCCGAAACGAAATGATGATTTTTTCGAACAGTAGCACATTCACATGTATTTATGGCATTTTAAATTGAGCTTGCGTAATTTAATGTCCGAGATCGCGGGTAAATTGGCCGAATACGCCCCAAAATAGTAACTTTTTCGCTTGTTTTGGATTCTCACGATGTTCTCGTAAAGCAAAATAATAGGAAAAATGGATTTTGACTTTTTGGGGGATAGCCCTTGGAATAAGGTTTCCAACGCCACTTGAATCGGCCAAATCGGATAAATAGCCGAGAAGTTATGGCAAAAATAGTGGAACTGCGCAAAACGGGACTCGACGGAAAAACTATTTTGACCATAACTTCTTCGTTTCTCGCCCGATTCGGTCGATCGTTATGTCGACGGAACCCTTATCTAAAGGCCCAAGACCCCGCATGATTGGAATTCCTATCCATCGTGCTGAACAAAGAGCTCCAATTTTTGGGCCGGGCCCTAGGAGTACCCCCTAGGGGCCTGGGCTAAAAATTATTTTGGCCATAACTTCTTCGTTACTCGCTCGATTCGGTCGATCTTTATGTCCAAAAAATCCTTATCTAAAGGCCTAAGACCCCTAATGATTGGAGTTCTTATCCATCGTGCCGAACAAAGAGTTTCAATTTTCGGGCCAGGCCCTAAGGGTACCCTTAGGGGTTCGGGGGCTGAAAAATCATCTGAAACGAAATGTTGATTTTTTCGCACATTAGCACATTCACATGTACTTATGGCATTTTAAAGTGAGCTTGCATAATTTGAAGTCCCAGATCGCGGGTAAATCGGCTGAATACGCCCCAAAATAGTCATTTTTTCGCTTGTATTGGACTCTCACCAAGTTCTCGTAAAGCAAAATAATAGGAAAAGTGTATTTTTACCTTTTGGGGGATAGCCCATGGAATAAGGTTTCCAACGCCGCTTGAATCGGCTAAATCGGACAAATAGCCTAGAAGTTATGGCAAAAATAGTGGAACTACGCAAAACGGGACCCGACGCAAAAACTATTTTGGCCATAACTTCTTCGTTTCTCGCCCGATTCGGTCGATCTTTATGCCGACGGAATCCTTATCTAAAGGCCCCTGACCCCGCATGATTGGAATTCCTATCCATCGTGCTGAACAAAGAGCTCCAATTTTTGGGTCGGGCCCTAGGAGTACCCCCTAGGGGCTTGGGCTAAAAACTATTTTGGCCATAACTTCTTCGTTACTCGCTCGATTCGGTCGATCTTTATGTCCAAAGAATCCTTATCTAAAGGCCTAAGCCCCCTAATGATCGGAATTCCTATCCATTGTGCCGAACAAAGAGTTTCAATTTTCGGGCCGGGCCCTAGGGGTTCCTAGGGGCTCTGGGCTGAAAAATCATCCGAAACGAAATGTTGATTTTTTTGGAAATTAGCACATTCACATGTATTTATGGCATTTGAAAGTGAGCTTGCGTAATTTGAAGGCCCAGATCGCAGGTAAATCGGCCGTATACGCCCCAAAATAGTCACTTTTTCGCTTGTTTTGGACTCTCACGAAGTTCTCGTAAAGCAAAATAATAGGAAAAGTGGATTTTGATTTTTTAGGGGATAGCCCTTGGAATAAGTTTTCCAACGCCGCTTGAATCGGCCAAATCGGACAAATAGCCTAGAAGTTATGGCAAAAATAGTGGAACTGCGCAAAACGGGACCCGACGCAAAAACTATTTTTCCAATAACTTCTTCGTTTCTCGCCCGATTCGGTCGATCTTTATGCCGACGGAATCCTTATCTAAAGGCCCAAGACCCCGCATGATTGGAATTTCTATCCATCGTGCTGAACAAAGAGCTCAAATTTTTGGGCCAGGCCCTAGGAGTACCCCCTAGGGGCCTAGGCTAAAAACTATTTTGGCCATAACTTCTTCGATACTCGCCTGATTAGGTCGATCTTTATGTCCACAGAATCCTTATCTAAAGGCCTAAAACCCGTAATGATCGGAATTCCTATCCATTGTGCCGAACAAAGAGTTTCAATTTTCGGGCCGGGCCCTAGGGGTTCCTAGGGGCTCTGGGGCTGAAAAATCATCCGAAACGAAATGTTGATTTTATTGGACATTAGCACATTCACATGTATTTATGGCATTTTAAAGTGAGCTTGCGTAATTTGAACGCCCAGATCGCGGGTAAATCGGCCGAATACGCCCCAAAATAGTAACTTTTTCGCTTGTTTTGGACTCTCACGAAGTTCTCGTAAAGCAAAATAATAAGAAAAGTGGATTTTGACTTTTTAGGGGTTAGCCCTTGGAATAAGGTTTCCAATGCTGCTTGAATCGGCCAAATCGGACAAATAGTCGAGAAGTGATGGCAAAAATAGTGGAACTGCACAAAACGGGACCCGACGCAAAAACTATTTTGGCCATAACTTCTTCGTTTCTCGCCCGATTCAGTCGATCTTTATGTCCACAGAATCTTTATCTAAAGGCCTAAGACCCCTAATAATCGGAATTCCTATCCATTGTGCCGAACAAAGAGTTTCAATTTTCGGGCCGGGCCCTAGGGGTTCCTAGGGGCTCTGGGGCTGAAAAATCATCCGAAACGAAATGTTGATTTTTTTGGAAATTAGCACATTCACATGTATTTATGGCATTTGAAAGTGAGCTTGCGTAATTTGAAGGCCCAGATCGAAGGTAAATCGGCCGTATAAGCCCCAAAATAGTCACTTTTTCGCTTGTTTTGGACTATCACGATGTTCTCGTAAAGCAAAATAATAAGAAAAGTTGATTTTGACTTTTTGGAGGATTGCCCTTGGAATAAGGTTTCCAACGCCGCTTGAATCGGCCAAATCGGACAAATAACCTAGAAGTTATGGCAAAAATAGTGGAACTGCGCAAAACGGGACTCGACGCAAAAACTATTTTGGCCATATCTTCTTCGTTTCTCGCCCGATTCGGTCGATCTTTATGTCGACGAAATCCTTATCTAAAGGAATAAGACCCCACATGATTTGTATTCCTATCCATCGTGCTGAACAAAGAGCTCCAATTTTTGGGCCGGGCCCTAGGAGCCCCGAGGGGCCTGGGCTAAAAATTATTTTGGCCATAACTTCTTCGTTTCTCGCCCGATTCGGTCGATCTTTATGTCCACAGAATCTTTATCTAAAGAACTAAGACCCCTAATAATCGGAATTCTTATCCATCGTGCCGAACAAAGAGTTTCAATTTTCAGGCCGGGCCCTAGGGGTAACCCTTGGGGTTCGAGAGCTGAAAAATCATCCGAAACGAAATGTTGATTTTTTCACACATTAGCACATTCACATGTACTTATGGCATTTTAAAGTGAGCTTGCATAATTTGAAGTCCCAGATCGCAGGTAAATTGGCCGAATACGCCCCAAAATAGTCACTTTTTAGCTTGTTTTGGACTCTCACGAAGTTCTCGTAAAGCAAAATAATAGGAAAAGTGGATTTTGACTTTTTGGGGGAAAGCCCTTGGAATAAGGTTTCCAACGCCAATCGGCCAAATCGGCCAAATTGCCTAGAAGTTATGGCAAATATCGTGGAACTGCGCAAAACGGGACCCGACGCAAAAACTATTTTGGCCATAACATCTTCGTTTCTCGCCCGATTCGGTCGATCTTTATGCCGACAGAATCCTTATCTAAAGGCCCAAGACCCCGCATGATTGGAATTCCTATCCATCGGGCTGAACAAAGAGCTCCAATTTTTGGGCCGGGCCCTAGGAGTACCCCTAGGGGCCTAGGCTAAAAACTATTTTGGCCATAACTTCTTCGATACTCGCCTGATTTGGTCGATCTTTATGTCCACAGAATCCTTATCTAAAGGCCTAAAACCCCTAATGATCGGAATTCCTATCCATTGTGCCGAACAAAGAGTTTCAATTTTCGGGCCGGGCCCTAGCGGTTCCTAGGGGCTCTGGGGCTGAAAAATCATCCGAAACGAAATGTTGATTTTTTTGGACATTAGCACATTCACATGTATTTATGGCATTTTAAAGTGAGCTTGCGTAATTTGAACGCCCAGATCGCGGGTAAATCGGCCGAATACGCCCCAAAATAGTAACTTTTTCGCTTGTTTTGGACTCTCACGAAGTTCTCGTAAAGCAAAATAATAAGAAAAGTGGATTTTGACTTTTTAGGGATTAGCCCTTGGAATAAGGTTTCCAATGCTGCTTGAATCGGCCAAATCGGACAAATAGTCGAGAAGTGATGGCAAAAATAGTGGAACTGCACAAAACAGGACCCGACGCAAAAACTATTTTGGCCATAACTTCTTCGTTTCTTGCCCGATTCGGTTGATCTTTATGTCCACAGAATCTTTATCTAAAGGCCTAAGACCCCTAATAATCGGAATTCTTATCCATCGTGCCGAACAAAGAGTTTCAATTTTCACGCCGGGCCCTAGGGGTAACCCTTGGGGTTCGGGGGCTGAAAAATCATCCGAAACGAAATGTTGATTTTTTCACACATTAGCACATTCACATGTACTTATGGCATTTTAAAGTGAGCTTGCATAATTTGATGTCCCAGATCGCGGGTAAATTGGCCGAATACGCCCCAAAATAGTCACTTTTTCGCTTGTTTTGGACTCTCACGAAGTTCTCGTAAAGCAAAATAATAGGAAAAGTGTATTTTTACCTTTTGGGGGATAGCCCTTGGAATAAGGTTTCCAACGCCGCTTGAATCGGCCAAATCGGACAAATAGCCTAGAAGTTATGGCAAAAATAGTGGAACTGCGCAAAACGGGACCCGACACAAAAACTATTTTGGCCATAACTTCTTCGTTTCTCGCCCGATTCGGTCGATCTTTATGTCCACAAAATCCTTATCTAAAGGCCTAAGACCCCTAATGATCGGAATTCTTATCGATCATACCGAACAAAGAGTTTCATTTTTCGGGCTTGGCCCTAGGGGTACCCCTAGGGGTTCGGGGGCTGAAAAATCATCCGAAACAAAATATTGATTTTTTCACACATTAGCACATTCACATGTACTTATGGGATTTCAAAGTGAGCTTGCATAATTTGAAGTCCCAGATCGCGGGTAAATCGGCCGAATACGCTTCAAAATAGTCACTTTTTCACTTGTTTTGGACTCTCACGAAGTTCTCGTAAAGCATAATAATAGGAAAAGTGTATTTTTACCTTTTGGGGAATAGCCCTTGGAATAAGGTTTCCAACGCCGCTTGAATCGGCCAAATCAGACAAATAGCCTAGAAGTTATGGCAAAAATAGTGGAACTGCGCAAAACGTGACCCGACGCAAAAACTATTTTGGCTATAACTTCTTCGTTTCTCGCCCGATTCGGTCGATCTTTATGTCGACGGAATCCTTATCTAAAGGCTCAAGACACCGAATGATTGGAATTCCTATCCATTGTGCTGAACAAAGAGCTCCAATTTTTGGGCCGGTCCCTAGGATTACCCCCTAGGGGCCTGGGCTAAAAACAATTTTGGCCATAACTTCTTTGTTACTCGCCCGATTCGGTCGATTTTTACGCCCACAGAATCCTTATCTAAAGGCCTAAGACCTCTAATAATCGGAATTCCTATCCATCGTGCCGAACAAAGAGTTTCAATTTTCGGGTCAGGCCCTAGGGGTACTTCTAGGGGCTCGGGGGCTGAAAAATCATCCGAAACGAAATGTTGATTTTTTCGCAAATTAACACATTCACATGTATTTATGGTATTTTAAAGTGAGCTTGCGTAATTTGAAGTCCTAGATCGCGGGTAAATTGGCCGAATACGCCCCAAAATAGTCACTTTTTCGCTTATTTTGGACTCTTACGAAGTTCTGGTAAAGCAAAATAATAGAAAAACTGGATTTTGACTTTTTGAGCGATAGCCCTTGTAATAAGGTTTCCAACGACGCTTGAATCGGCTAAATCGGCCAAATTTCTTAGAAGTTTTGGCAAATATAGTGGAACTGCGCAAAACGGGACCCGACGCAAAAACTATTTTGGCCATAACTTCTTCATTTCTCGCCCGATTCGGTCGATCTTTATGCCGACGGAATCCTTATCTAAAGGCCCATGACCCCGCATGATTGGAATTCCTATCCATCGTGCTGAACAAAGAGTTCCAATTTTTGGGCCGGGCCCTGGAGTACCCCCTAGAGGCTTGGGCTAAAAACTATTTTGGCCATAACTTCTTCGTTACTCGCTCGATTCGGTCGACCTTTATGTCCAAAGAATCCTTATCTAAAGGCCTAAGACCCTTAATGATCGGAATTCCTATCCATTGTGCCGAACAAAGAGTTTCAATTTTCGGGCGGAGCCCTAGGGGTTCCTAGGGGCTCTGGGCTGAAAAATCATCCGAAACGAAATATTGATTTTTTCAAAAATTAGCACATTCAAATGTATTTATGGCATTTGAATGTGAGCTTGCGTAATTTGAAGGCCCAGATCGCAGGTAAATCGGCCGAATACGCCCTAAAATAGTCACTTTTTCGCTTGTTTTGGACTCTCACGATGTTCTCGTAAAGCAAAATAATAAGAAAAGTAGATTTTGACATTTTGGAGGATAGCCCTTGGAATAAGGTTTCCAACGCCGCTTGAATCGGCCAAATCGGACAAATAGCCTAGAAGTTATGGCAAAAATAGTGGAACTGCGCAAAACGGGACTCGACGCAAAAACTATTTTGGCCATAACTTCTTCGTTTCTTGCTCGATTCTGTCGATCTTTATGTCGACGGAATCCTTATCTAAAGGCCTAAGACCCCGCATGATTTTTATTCCTATCCATCGTGCTGAACAAAGAGCTCCAATTTTTGGGCCGGGCCCTAGGAGCCCCGAGGGGCCTGGGCTAAAAATTATTTTGGCCATAACTTCTTCGTTACTCGCTCGATTCGGTCGATCTTTATGTCCACAGAATCCTTATCTAAAGGTCTAAGATCCCTAATGATCAGAATTCCTATCCATCGTGCCGAACAAAGAGTTTCAATTTTCGGGCCGGGCTTTATGGGTACCCCAAGGGGTTCGGGGGCTGAAAAATCATCCGAAACGAAATGTTGATTTTTTCGCACATTAGCACATACACATGTACTTATGGCATTTTAAAGTGAGCTTGCATAATTTGAAGTCCCAGATCGCGGGTAAATCGGCTGAATACGCCCCAAAATAGTCATTTTTTCGTTTGTTTTGGACTCTCACCAAGTTCTCGTAAAGCAAAATAATAGGAAAAGTGTATTTTTACCTTTTGGGGGATAGCCCATGGAATAAGGTTTCCAACGCCGCTGGAATCGGCCAAATCGGACAAATAGCCTAGAAGTTATGGCAAAAATAGTGGAACTGCGCAAAACGGGACCCGACGCAAAAACTATTTTGGCCATAACTTCTTCGTTTATCGCCCGATTCGGTCGATCTTTATGTCGACGGAATCCTTATCTAAAGGCCCAAGACCCCGCATGATTGGAATTCCTATCCATCCTGCTGAACAAAGAGCTCCAATTTTTAGGCCGGGCCTTAGGAGTACCCCCTAGGGGCCTTGGCTAAAAACTATTTTGGCCATAACTTCTTTGTTACTCGCACGATTCGGTCGATCTTTATGTCCACAGAATTCTTATCTAAAGGCCTAAGACCCCTAATGATCGGAATTCCTATCCATCGTGCCGAACAAAGAGTTTCAATTTTCAGGCCGGGCCCCAGGGGTACATCTAGGGGCTCGGGGTCTGAAAAATCATCCGAAACGAAATGTTGATTTTTTCGCACATTAACACATTCACATATATTTATGGCATTTTAAAGTGAGCTTGCGTAGTTTGAAGTCCCAGATAGCAGGTAAATTGGCCGAATACGCCCCAAAATAGTCACTTTTTCGCTTATTTTGGACTCTCACGAAGTTCTCGTAAAGCAAAATAATAGGAAAAGTGGATTTTGACTTTTTGGGGGATAGCCCTTGGAATAAGGTTTCCAACGCCGCTTGAATCGGCCAAATCGGCCAAATTTCATAGAAGTTATGGCAAATATCGTGGAACTGCGCAAAACGGGACCCGATGCAAAAACTATTTTGGCCTTAACTTCTTCGTTTCTCGCCCGATTCGGTCGATCTTTATGACGACGGAATCCTTATCTAAAGGCCCATGACCCCGCATGATTGGAATTCCTATCCATCGTGCTGAAAAAAGAGCTCCAATTTTTGGGCCGGGCCCTGGAGTACCCCCTAGGGGCTTGGGCTAAAAACTATTTTGGCCATAACTTCTTCGTTACTCGCTCGATTCGGTCGACCTTTATGTCCAAAGAATCCTTATCTAAAGGCCTAAGACCCTTAATGATTGGAATTCCTATCCATTGTGCCGAACAAAGAGTTTCAATTTTCGGGCGGAGCCCTAGGGGTTCCTAGGGGCTCTGGGCTGAAAAATCATCCGAAACGAAATATTAATTTTTTCGGAAATTAGCACATTCACATGTATTTATGGCATTTGAATGTGAGCTTGCGTAATTTGAAGGCCCAGATCGCAGGTAAATCGGCCGTATACGCCCTAAAATAGTCACTTTTTCGCTTGTTTTGGACTCTCATGATGTTCTCGTAAAGCAAAATAATAAGAAAAGTAGATTTTGACATTTTGGAGGATAGCCCTTGGAATAAGTTTTCCAACGCCGCTTGAATCGGCTAAATCGGACAAATAGCCTAGAAGTTATGGCAAAAATAGTGGAACTGCGCAAAACGGGACTCGACGCAAAAACTATTTTGGCCATAACTTCTTCGTTTCTTGCTCGATTCGGTCGATCTTTATGTCAATGGAATCCTTATCTAAAGGCCTAAGACCCCGCATGATTTTTATTCCTATCCATCGTGCTGAACAAAGAGCTCCAATTTTTGGGCCGGGCCCTAGGAGCCCCGAGGGGCCTGGGCTAAAAATTATTTTGGCCATAACTTCTTCGTTACTCGCTCGATTCGGTCGATCTTTATGTCCACAGAATCCTTATCTAAAGGTCTAAGATCCCTAATGATCAGAATTCCTATCCATCGTGCCGAACAAAGAGTTTCAATTTTCGGGCCGGGCTTTATGGGTACCCCTAGGGGTTCGGGGGCTGAAAAATAATCCGAAACGAAATGTTGATTTTTTCGCACATTAGCACATACACATGTACTTATGGCATTTTAAAGTGAGCTTGCATAATTTGAAGTCCCAGATCGCGGGTAAATCGGCTGAATACGCCCAAAAATAGTCATTTTTTCGTTTGTTTTGGACTCTCACCAAGTTCTCGTAAAGCAAAATAATAGGAAAAGTGTATTTTTACCTTTTGGGGGATAGCCCATGGAATAAGGTTTCCAACGCCGCTTGAATCGGCCAAATCGGACAAATAGGCTAGAAGTTATGGCAAAAATAGTGGAACTGCGCAAAACGGGACCCGACGCTAAAACTATTTTGGCCATAACTTCTTCGTTTATCGCCCGATTCGGTCGATCTTTATGTCGACGGAATCCTTATCTAAAGGCCCAAGACCCCGCATGATTGGAATTCCTATCCATCCTACTGAACAAAGAGCTCCAATTTTTAGGCCGGGCCTTAGGAGTACCCCCTAGGGGCCTTGGCTAAAAACTATTTTGGCCATAACTTCTTTGTTACTCGCACGATTCGGTCGATCTTTATGTCCACAGAATTCTTATCTAAAGGCCTAAGACCCCTAATGATCGGAATTCCTATCCATCGTGCCAAACAAAGAGTTTCAATTTTCAGGCCGGGCCCTAGGGGTACATCTAGGGGCTCGGGGTCTGAAAAATCATCCGAAACGAAATGTTGATTTTTTCGCACATTAACACATTCACATATATTTATGGCATTTTAAAGTGAGCTTGCGTAGTTTGAAGTCCCAGATCGCAGGTAAATTGGCCGAATACGCCCCAAAATAGTCACTTTTTCGCTTATTTTGGACTCTTACGAAGTTCTCGTAAAGCAAAATAATAGGAAAAGTGGATTTTGACTTTTTGGGGGATAGCCCTTGGAATAAGGTTTCCAACGCCGCTTGAATCGGCCAAATCGGCCAAATTTCATAGAAGTTATGGCAAATATCGTGGAACTGCGCAAAACGGGACCCGATGCAAAAACTATTTTGGCCATAACTTCTTCGTTTCTCGCCCGATTCAGTCGATCTTTATGCCGACGGAATCCTTATCTAAAGGCCCAAGACCCCGCATGATTGGAATTCCTATCCATCGTGCTGAAATAAGAGCTCCAATTTTTGGGCCGGGCCCTAGGAGTACCCCCTAGGGGCCTAGGCTAAAAACTATTTTGGCCATAACTTCTTTGATACTCGCCTGATTCGGTCGATCTTTATGTCCACAGAATCCTTATCTAAAGGCCTAAAACCCCTAATGATCGGAATTCCTATCCATTGTGCCGAACAAAGAGTTTCAATTTTCGGGTCGGGCCCTAGGGGTTTCTAGGGGCTCTGGGGCTGAAAATCAGCCGAAACTAAATGTTGATTTTTTTGACATTAGCACATTCACGTGTATTTATGGCATTTTAAAGTGAGCTTGCGTAATTTGAAGGTCAAGATCGAGGGTAAATCGGCCGAATACGGCCCAAAATAGTAACTTTTTCGCTTGTTTTGCACTCTCACGAAGTTCATGTAAAGAAAAATAATAAGAAAAGTGGATTTTGACTTTTTAGGGGATAGCCCTTGGAATAAGGTTTCCAATGCTGCTTGAATCGGCCAAATCGGACAAATAGTCGAGAAGTTATGGCAAAAATAGTGGAAATGCACAAAACGGGACCCGACGCAAAAACTATGTTGGCCATAACTTCTTCGTTTCTCGCCCGATTCGGTCGATCTTTATGTCCACAGAATCTTTATCTAAAGGCCTAAGACCCCTAATAATCGGAATTCTTATCCATCGTGCCGAACAAAGAGTTTCAATTTTCAGGCCGGGCCCTAGGGGTAACCCTTGGGGTTCGGGGGCTGAAAAATCATCCGAAACGAAATGTTGATTTTTTCACACATTAGCACATTCACATGTACTTATGGCATTTTAAAGTGAGCTTGCATAATTTGAAGTCCCAGATCGCGGGTAAATCGCCGAATCCGCCCCAACATAGTCACTTTTTCGCTTGTTTTGGTCTCACGATGTTCTCGTAAAGCAAAATAATAGGAAAAGTGTATTTTTACCTTTTGGGGGATAGCCCTTGGAACAAGGTTTCCAACGCCGATTGAATCGGCCAAATCGGACAAATAGCCTAGAAGTTATGGCAAAAATAGTGGAACTGCGCAAAACGGGACCCGACGCAAAAACTATTTTGGCCATAACTTCTTCGTTTCTCGCCCGATTCGGTCGATCTTTATGCCGACGGAATCCTTATCTAAAGGCCCAAGACCCCGCATGATTGGAATTCCTATCCATCGTGCTGAACAAAGAGCTCCAATTTAT
Source organism: Schizonepeta tenuifolia (assembly GCA_029490685.1). NCBI lineage: Eukaryota > Viridiplantae > Streptophyta > Magnoliopsida > Lamiales > Lamiaceae > Schizonepeta > Schizonepeta tenuifolia. The sequence continues at coordinate 21,384,283 of CM055958.1, forward strand.
GGGCCGGGCCCTGGAGTACCCCCTAGGGGCTTGGGCTAAAAACTATTTTGGCCATAACTTCTTCGTTACTCGCTCGATTCGGTCGACCTTTATGTCCAAAGAATCCTTATCTAAAGGCCTAAGACCCTTAATGATTGGAATTCCTATCCATTGTGCCGAACAAAGAGTTTCAATTTTCGGGCGGAGCCCTAGGGGTATCTCTAGGGGCTCTGGGCTGAAAAATCATCCGAAACGAAATATTGATTTTTTCGGAAATTAGCACAATAAAATGTATTTATGGCATTTGAATGTGAGCTTGCGTAATTTGAAGGCCCAGATCGCAGGTAAATCGGCCGTATACGCCCTAAAATAGTCACTTTTTCGCTTGTTTTGGACTCTCACGATGTTCTCGTAAAGCAAAATAATAAGAAAAGTAGATTTTGACATTTTGGAGGATAGCCCTTGGAATAAGTTTTCCAACGCCGCTTGAATCGGCCAAATCGGACAAATAGCCTAGAAGTTATGGCAAAAATAGTGGAAGTGCGCAAAACGGGACCCGACGCAAAAACTATTTTGGCCATAACTTCTTCGTTTCTTGCCCGATTCGGTCGATCTTTATGCCGACGGAATCCTTATCTAAAGGCCCAAGACCCCGCATGATTGGAATTCCTATCCATCGTGTTGAACAAAGAGCTCCATTTTTTGGGCCGGGCCCTAGGAGTACCCACTAGGGGCCTGGGCTAAAAACTATTTTGGCCATAACTTCTTCGATACTCGCCTGATTCGGTCGATCTTTATGTCCACAGAATCTTTATATAAAGGCCTATGACCCCTAGTGATCGGAATTCCTATCCATTGTGCCGAACAAAGAGTTTCAATTTTCGGGCCGGGCCCTAGGGGTTCCTAGGGGCTCTGGGGCTAAAAAATCATCCGAAACGAAATGTTGATTTTTTCGGATAGTAGCACATTCACATGTATTTATGGAATTTTAAAGTAAGCTTGCGTAATTTGAAGGCCCAGATCGCGGGTAAATCGCCCGAATACGCCCCAAAATAGTAACTTTTTCGCTTGTTGTTCTCGTAAAGCAAAATAATAAGAAAAGTGGATTTTGACTTTTTGGGGGATAGCCCTTGGAATAAGGTTTCCAACGCCGCTTTAATCGGCCAAATCGGACAAATAGCCGAGAAGTTATGGCAAAAATAGTGGTACTGCGCAAAACGGGACCTGACGCAAAAACTATTTTGGCCATAACTTCTTTGTTTCTCGCCCGATTCGGTTGATCTTTATGTCGTCGGAATCCTTATCTAAAGGCCTAAGACCCCGCATGATTGGAATTCCTATCCATCATGCTAAACAAAGAGCTCCAATTTTTTGGCCGGGCCCTAGGAGTACGCCCCTAGGGGCCTGGGCTAAAAATTATTTTGGCCATAACTTTTTCGTTACTCGCTCGATTCGGTCGATCTTTATGTCCACAGAGTCTTTATCTAAAGGTATAAGACCCCTAATGATCGGAATTCTTATCCATTGTGCTGAACAAAGAGTTTCAATTTTCGGGCCGGGCCCTAGGGGTACCCCTAGGGGTTCGGGGGCTGAAAAATCATCCGAAACGAAATGTTGATTTTTTCACACAGTAGCACATTCACATGTATTTATGGCATTTTAAAGTGAGCTTGCATAATTTGATGTCGCAGATCGCGGGTAAATCGGCCGAATACGCCACAAAATAGTCACTTTTTCGCTTGTTTTGGACTCTCACGAAGTTCTCGTAAAGCAAAATAATAGGAAAAGTGTATTTTTTACCTTTAGGGGGATAGCCATTGGAATAAGGTTTCCAACGCCGCTTGAATCGGCCAAATCGGACAAATATCCTAGAAGTTATGGCAAAAATAGTGGAACTGCGCAAAACGGGACCCGACGCAAAAACTATTTTGGCCATAACTTCTTCGTTTCTCGCCCGATTCGGTCGATCTTTATGTTGACGGAATCCTTATCTAAAGGCCCAAGACCCCGCATGATTGGAATTCCTATCCATCGTGCTGAACAAATAGCTCCAATTTTTGGGCCGGGCCCTAGGAGTACTCCCTAGGGGCCTGGGCTAAAAACTATTTTGGCCATAACTTCTTCGTTACTCGCCCGATTCGGTCGATCTTTATGTCCAGAGAATCATTATCTAAAGGCCTAAGACCCCTAATGATCGGAATTCCTATCCATCGTGCTGAACAAAGAGTTTCAATTTTCGGGCCGGGACCTAGGGGTACCTCTATGGGCTCGGGGGTTGAAAAATCATCCGAAACGAAATGTTGATTTTTTCGCACATTAACACATTAACATGTATTTATGGCATTTCAAAGTGAGCTTGCGTAATTTGAAGTCCCAGATTGCGGGTAAATTGGCCGAATACGCCCAAAAATAGTCATTTTTTCGCTTATTTTGGACTCTCAAGAAGTTCTCGTAACGCAAAATAATAGAAAAAGTGGATTTTGACTTTTTGGGGGATAACCCTTGGAATAAGGTTTCCAACGCCGCTTGAATCGGCCAAATCGGCCAAATTGCCTAGAAGTTATGGCAAATATAGTGGAACTGCGCAAAACGGGACCCGACGCAAAAACTATTTTGGCCATAACTTATTCGTTTCTCGCCCGATTCGGTCGATCTTTATGTCGAAGGAATCCTTATCTAAAGTCCCAAGACCCCGCATGATTGGAATTCTTATCCATCGTGCTGAACAAAGAGCTCCAATTTTTGGGCCGGGCCCTAGGTACCCCTAATGGCCTGGGCTAAAAATTATTTTGGCCATAACTTCTTCGTTACTCGCCAGATTCAGTCGATCTTTATGTCAACAGAATCCTTATCTAAAGGCCTAAGACCCCTAATGATCGGAATTCCTATCCATCGTGCCGAACAAATAGTTTCAATTTTCGGGCCGGGCCCTAGGGGTACCTCTAGGGGCTCGTGGTCTGAAAAATTATCCGAAATGAAATGTTAATTTTTTCGCACATTAACACATTCACAAGTATTTATGGCATTTTAATGTGAGCTTGCGTAATTTGAAGTCCCAGATCGCGGGTAAATTGGCCGATTACGCCCCAAAATAGTCACTTTTTCGCTTGTTTTGGACTCTCACGAAGTTCTCGTAAAGCAAAATAATAGGAAAAGTGGATTTTGATTTTTTAGGGGATAGCCCTTGGAATAAGTTTTCCAACGCCGCTTGAATCGGCCAAATCGGACAAATAGCCTAGAAGTTATGGCAAAAATAGTGGAACTGCGCAAAACGGGACCCGACGCAAAAACTATTTTTCCAATAACTTCTTCGTTTCTCGCCCGATTCGGTCGATCTTTATGCCGACGGAATCCTTATCTAAAGGCCCAACACCCCGCATGATTGGAATTCCTATCCATCGTGCTTAACAAAGAGCTCCAATTTTTGGGCCGGGCCCTAGGAGAACCCCCTAGGGGCCTGGGCTAAAAACTATTTTGCCCATAACTTCTTCGTTACTCGCCCGATTCGGTCGATCTTTATGTCCAGAGAATCATTATCTAAAGGCGTAAGACCCCTAATGATCGGAATTCCTATCCATCATGCCGAACAAAGAGTTTCAATTTTCGGGCCGGGCCCTAGGGGCTCTAGGGGCTCGGGGGCTGAAAAATCATCCGAAATGAAATGTTGATTTTTTCGCACATTAACACATTCACATGTATTGATGGCATTTTAATGTGAGCTTGCATAATTTGAAGTCCCAGATCACGGGTAAATTGGCCGAATACGCCCCAAAATAGTCACTTTTTCGCTTGTTTTGGACTCTCACGAAGTTCTCGTAAAGCAAAATAATAGGAAAAGTGGATTTTGACTTTTTGGGGGATAGCCCTTGGAATAAGATTTCCAACGCTGCTTGAATCGGCCAAATCGGACAAATAGCCTAGAAGTTGTGGCAAAAATAGTGGAACTGCGCAAAACGGGACCCGACGCAAAATCTATTTTGGTTATAACTTTTTCGTTTCTCGCCCGATTCGGTCGATCTTTATGTCGACGGAATCCTTATCTAAAGGCCCAAGACCCCGCATGATTGGAATTCCTATCCATCGTGCTGAACAAAGAGCTCCAATTTTTGGTCCGGGCCCTATGAGTACCCCCTAGGGGCCTGGGCTAAAAACTATTTTGGACATAACTTCTTCGTTACTCGCCCGATTCGGTCGATCTTTATGTCAACAGAATCCTTATTTAAAGGCCTAAGAACCCTAATGATCGTAATTCCTATCCATCGTGCCGAACAAAGAGTTTCAATTTTCGGGCCGGGCCCTAGGGGTACCTCTAGGGGCTCTTGGGGTGAAAAATCATCCGAAACGAAATGTTGATTTTTTCGCACATTAACACATTCACATGTTATTATGGAATTTTAATGTGAACCTGCGTAATTTGAAGTCCCAGATCGCGGGTAAATTGGCCGAATACGCCCCAAAATAGTCACTTTTTCGCTTGTTTTGGACTCTCACGAAGTTCTCGTAAGGCAAAATAATAGGAAAAGTGGATTTTGACTTTTTGGGGGATAGCCCTTGGAATAAGGTTTCCAACGCCGCTTGAATCCACCAAATCAGACAAATAGCCTAGAAGTTGTGGCAAAAATAGTGGAACTGCGCAAAACGGGACTCGACGCAAAAACTATTTTGGCCATAACTTTTTCGTTTCTCGCCCGATTCAGTCGATCTTTATGTCGACCGAATCCTTATCTAAAGGCCCAAGACCCCGCATAATTGGAATTCCTATCCATCGTGCTGAACAAAGAGCTCCAATTTTTGGGCCGGGCCCTAGGAGTACCCCCTAGGGGCCTGGGCTAAAAACTATTTTGGTTATAACTTCTTCGTTACTCGCCCGATTCGGTCGATCTTTATATCAACAGAATCTTTATTTAAAGGCCTAAGAACCCTAATGATCGGAATTCCTATCCATCGTGCCTAACAAAGAGTTTCAATATTCGGGCCGGGCCCTAGGAGTACCTCTAGGGGCTCGTGGGGTGAAAAATCATCCGAAACGAAATGTTAATTTTTTCGCACATTAACACATTCACAAGTAGTTATGGCATTTTAATGTGATCTTGCTTAATTTCAAGTCCCAGATCTCCGGTAAATTGGCCGAATACGCCCCAAAATAGTCACTTTTTCGCTTGTTTTAGACTCTCACGAAGTTCTCGTAAAGCAAAATAATAGGAAAAGTGGATTATGACTTTTTGGGGGATAGCCCTTGGAATAAGGTTTCCAACGCCGCTTGAATCGGCCGAATCGGCCAAATTGCCTAGAAGTTATGGCAAATATAGTGGAACTGCGCAAAACGGGACCCGACGCAAAAACTATTTTGGCCATAACTTCTTCGTTTCTCGCCCGATTCGATCGATTTTATGCCGAAGGAATCCTTATCTAAAGGCCCACGACCCCGCATGATTGGAATTCCTATCCATCGTGCTTATCAAAAAGCTCCAATTTTTGGGCCGGGCCCTAGTAGTACCCCCTAGGGGTCTGGGCTAAAAACTATTTTGGCCATAACTTCTTCTTTACTCGCCCGATTCGGTTGATCCTTATGTCCACAGAATCCTTATCTAAAGGCCTAAGACCCCTAATGATCGGAATTCCTATCCTTCGTGCCGAACAAAGAGTTTCAATTTTCGGGCCAGGCCCTAGGGGTATCTCTAGGGGCTCGTGGGGTGAAAAATCATCCGAAACAAAATGTTGATTTTTTCGCACATTAACACATTCACAATTATTTATGGCAGTTTAATGTGAGCTTGCGTAATTTGAAGTCCCAGATCGCGGGTAAATTGGCCGAATACGCCCAAAAATAGTCACTTTTTCGCTTGTTTTAGACTCTCACGAAGTTCTCGTAAAGAAAAATAATAGAAAAAGTAGATTTTGACTTTTTGGGGGATAGCCCTTGGAATAAGGTTTCCAATGCCGCTTGAATCGGCCAAATCGGCCAAATTGCCTAGAAGTTATGGCAAATATAGTGGAACTGCGCAAAATGGGACCCGACGCAAAAACTATTTTGGCCATGACTTCTTCTTTACTCGCCCGATTCAGTCGATATTTATGTCCACAGAATGCTTATCTAAAGGCCTAAAACCCCTAATAATCGGAATTCCTATCCATCGTGCCGAACAAAGAGTTTCAATTTTCGGGCCAAGCCCTACGGGTACCCTAGGGGTTCAGGGGCTGAAAAATAATCCGAAACGAAATGTTGATTTTTTCGCACATTACCACATTCACATGTACTTATGACATTTTAAAGTGAGCTTGCGTAATTTGAAGTCCCAGATCGCGGGTTAATTGGCCGAATACGCACCAAAATAGTCACTTTTTCGCTGGTTTTGGACTCTCACGAAGTTCTCGTAAAGCAAAATAATAGGAAAAGTGTATTTTTACTTTTTGGGGGATAGCCCTTGGAATAAGGTTTCCATCGCCGCTTGAATCGGCCAAATCGGACAAATAGCCTAGAAGTTATGGCAAAATAGTGGAACTGCGCAAAACGGGACCCGACGCAAAAACTATTTTGGCCATAACATCTACGTTTCTCGCCCGATTCGGTCGATCTTTATGCGGAAGGAATCCTTATCTAAAGGCCCAAGACCCCGCATGATTGGAATTCCTATCCATCGTGCTTAACAAAGAGCTCCAATTTTTGGGCCGGGCCCTAGGAGTACCCCTTAAAGGCTTGGGCTAAAAACTATTTTGGCCATAACTTCTTCGTTACTCGCCCGATTCGGTCGATCTTTATGTCCAGAGAATCATTATCTAAAGGCCTAAGACCCCTAATGATCGAAATTCCTGTCCATCGTGCCGAACAAAGAGTTTCAATTTTTGGGCCGGGCCCTAGGGGTACCCCTAGGGGTTCGGGGGCTGAAAAATCATCCGAAATGAAATGTTGATTTTTTCGCACATTAACACATTCACATGTACTTATGGCATTTTAAAGTGAGCTTGCGTAATTTGAAGTCCCAGATCGCGGGTCAATCGGCCGAATACGCCCCAAAATAGTCACTTTTTCGCTTATTTTGGACTCTCACGAAGTTCTCGTAAAGCAAAATAATAGGAAAAGTGTATTTTTACTTTTTGGGGGATAACCCTTGGAATAAGGTTTCCTACGCCTCTTGAATCGGCCAAATCGGACAAATAGCCTAGAAGTTATGGCAAAAATAGTGGAACTGCGCAAAACGGGACCCGACGCAAAAACTATTTTTGCCATAACTTCTTCGTTTCTCGCCCGATTCGGTCGATCTTTACGCCGACGTAATCCTTATCTAAAGTCCCAAGACCCCGCATGATTGGACTTCCTATCCATCGTGCTGAACAAAGAGCTCCAATTTATGGGTCGGGCCCTAGGAGTACCCCTAGGGGCGTGGGCTAAAAACTATTTTGGCCATAACTTCTTTGTTACTCGCCCGATTCAGTCGATCTTTATGTCCACAGAATCCTTATCTAAAGGCCTAAGACCCCTAATGATCGGAATTCCTATCCATCGTGCCGAACAAAGAGTTTCAATTTTCGGGTCGGGCCCTAGGGGTACCCTTAGAGGTTCGGGGGCTGAAAAATCATCATATTAAACGAAATGTTGATTTTTTCGCACATTAACACATTCACATGTACTTATGGCATTTTAAAGAGAGCTTGCGTAATTTAAAGTCCCAGATCGCGGGTCAATTGGCCGAATACGCCCCAAAATAGTCACTTTTTCGCTTATTTTGGACTCTCACGAAGTTCTCGTAAAGCAAAATAATAGGAAAAGTGTATTTTTACTTTTTGGGGGATAGCCCTTGGAATAAGGTTTCCAACGCCGCTTCAATCGGCCAAATCGGACAAATAGCCTAGAAGTTATGGCAAAAATAGTGGAATTGCGCAAAACGGGACCCGACGCAAAAACTATTTTGTCCATACCTTCTTCGTTTCTCGCCCGATTCGGTCGATCTTTATGCCGATGGAATCCTTATCTAATGGCCCAAGACCCCGCATGATTGGAATTCCTATCCATCGTGCTTAACAAAGAGCTCCAATTTTTGGGCCAGACCCTAGGAGTACCCCTTAAGGGATTGGGCTAAAAACTATTTTTGCCATAACTTCTTCGTTACTCGCCCGATTCGGTCGATCTTTATGTCCAGAGAATCATTATCTAAAGGCCTAAGACCCCTAATGATCGGAATTCCTATCCATCGTGCCGAACAAAGAGTTTCAATTTTCGGGCCGGGCCCTAGGGGCTCGGGGGGTGAAAAATCATCCGAAACGAAATGTTGATTTCTTCGCACATTAACACATTCATATGTATTTATAGCATTTTAATGTGAGCTTGCGTAATTTGAAATCCCAGATCGCGGGTAAATTGGCCGAAAACGCCCCAAAATAGTCACTTTTTCGCTTGTTTTGGACTCTCACGAAGTTCTCGTAAAGCAAAATAATAGGAAAAGTGGATTTTGACTTTTTGGCGGATAGCCCTTGGAATAAGGTTTCCAACGCCGCTTGAATCGGCTAAATCGTTCAAATAGTCTAGAAGTTGTGGCAAAAATAGTGGAACTGCGCAAAACGGGACCCGACGCAAAAACTATTCTTGCCATAACTTCTTCGTTTCTCGCCCGATTCGGTCGATCTTTATGCCGACGTAAACCTTATCTAAATGCCCAAGACCCAGCATGATTGGAATTTCTATCCATCGTGCTTAACAAAGAGCTCCAATTTTTTGGCCGGGCCCTAGGAGTACCCCTTAAGGGCTTGGGCGAAAAACTATTTTGGCCATAACTTCTTCGTTACTCGCTCGATTTGGTCGATCTTTATGTCCAGAGAATCATTATCTAAAGGCCTAAGACCCCTAATGAACGGAATTCCTATCCATCGTGCCGAACAAAGAGTTTCAATTTTCGGGCCGGGCCCTAGGGGTAACTCTAGGGGCTCGGGGGCTGAAAAATCATCCGAAACGAAATGTTGATTTCTTCGCACATTAACACATTGACATGTATTTATGGCATTTTAATGTTAGCTTGCGTAATTTGAAGTCCCAGATCGCGGGTAAATTGGCCGAATACGCCCCAAAATAGTCACTTTTTCGCTTGTTTTGGACTCTCACGAAGTTCTCGTAAAGCAAAATAATAGGAAAAGTGGATTTTGACTTTTTGGGGGATAGCCTTTGGAATAAGGTTTCCAACGCCGCTTGAAACGGCTAAATCGGCCAAATAGCCTAGAAGTTATGGCAAATACAGTGGAACTGCGCAAAACGGGACCTGACTCAAAAACTATTTTGGCCATAACTTCTTCGTTTCTGGCCCGATTCGGTCGATATTTATGCCGACGGAATCCTTATCTAAAGGCCCAAGACCCCGCATGATTGAAATTCCTATCCATCGTGCTGAACAAAAAGCTCCAATTTTTGGGCCGGGCCCTAGGAGTACCCCCTAGGGGCCTGGGCTAAAAACTATTTTGGCCATAACTTCTTCTTTACTCGTCCGATTAGGTCGATCTTTATGTCCACAAAATCCTTATCTAAAGGCCTAAGACCCCTAATGATCGGAATTCCTATCCATCGTGCCGAACAAAGAGTTTCAATTTTCGGGCCGGGCCCTAAGAGTACCCCTAGGGGTTCGGGGGCTGAAAAATCATCCGAAACGAAATGTTGTTTTTTTCTCACATTCGCACATTCACAAGTACTTATGGCATATTAAAGTGAGCTTGCGTAATTTGAAGTCCCAGATCGCGGGTAAATTGGCCGAATACGCCTCAAAATAGTCACTTTTTCGCTTGTTTTGGACTCTCACGAAGTTCTCGTAAAGAAAAATAATAGGAAAAGTGGATTTTGACTTTTTGGGGGATAGCCTTTGGAATAAGGTTTCCAACGCCGCTTGAAACGGCCAAATCGGCCAAATAGCCTAGAAGTTATGGCAAATATTGTGGAACTGCGCAAAACGGGACCCGACGCAAAAACTATTTTGGCTATAACTTCTTCGATTCTCGCCCGATTCGGTCGATCTTTATGCCGATGGAATCCTTATCTAAAGGCCCAAGACCCCGCATGATTAAAATTCCTATCCATCGTGCTTAACAACGAGCTCCTATTTTTGGGCTGGGCCCTAGGAGTACCCCCTAGGGACCTGGGCTAAAAACTATTTTGGCCATAACTTCTTCGTTACTCGCCCGATTCGGTCGATCTTTATGTCCAGAGAATCATTATCTAAAGGCCTAAGACCCCTAATGATCGGAATTCCTATCCATCGTGCTGAACAAAGAGTTTCAATTTTCGGGCCGGACCCTAGGGGTACCTCTAGGGGCTCGGGGTCTGAAAAATCATCCGAAATGAAATGTTGATTTTTTCGCACATTAACACATTCACATGTATTTATGACATTTTAATGTGAGCTTGCATAATTTGATGTCCCAGATCGCGGGTAAATTGGCTAAATACGCCCCAAAATAGTCACTTTTTCGCTTGTTTTGGACTCTCACGAAGTTCTCGTAAAGAAAAATAATAGGAAAAGTGGATTTTGACTTTTTGGGGGATAGCCCTTCGAATAAGGTTTCCAACGCCGATTGAATCGGCCAACTCAGCTAAGTTGCATAGAAGTTATGGCAAATATAGGGCAACTGCACAAAACGGGACCTGACGCAAAAACTATTTTGGCCATAACTTCTTCGTTTCTCGCCCGATTCAGTCAATCTTTATGCCGACGGAATCCTTATCTAAAGGCCCAAGACCCCGCATGAGTGGAATTCCTATCCATCGTGCTTAACAAAGAGCTCCAATTTTTGGGCCGGGCCCTAGGAGTACCCCCTAGGGGCCTGGGCTAAAACTATTTTGGCCATAACTTCTTCGTTACTCGCCCGATTCGGTCGATCTTTATATCCAGAGAATCATTATCTAAAGGCCTAAGACCCCTAATGATCGGAATTCCTATCCATCGTGCTAAACAAAGAGTTTCAATTTTCGGGCCGGGCCCTAGGGGTACCTCTAGGGGCTCGGGGGCTGAAAAATCATCCGAAACGAAATGTTGATTTTTTCGCACATTAACACATTCACATGTATTTATGGCATTTTAATGTGAGCTTGCGTAATTTGAAGTCCCAGATCGCGGGTAAATTGGCCGAATACGCCCCAAAATATTCACTTTTTCGCTTGTTTTGGACTCTCACGAAGTTCTCGTAAAGAAAATAATAGGAAAAGTGGATTTTAACTTTTTGGGGGATAGCCCTTGGAATAAGGTTTCCAACGCCGCTTGAATCAGCCAAATCAGCCAACTTGCCTAGAAGTTATGGCAAATATAGTGGAACTGCGCAAAACGGGACCCGACGCAAAAACTATTTTGGCCATAACTTCTTCGTTTTCTCGCCCGATTCGGTCGATCCTTATGCCGATGGAATCCTTATCTAAACGCCCAAGACCCCGCATGATTGGAATTCCTATCCATCGTGCTGAACAAAAAGCTCCAATTTTTGGGCTGGGCCCTAGGAGTACCCCCTAGGGGCCTGGGCTAAAAACTATTTTGGCCATAACTTCTTCTTTACTCGCCCGATTCGGTCGATCTTTATGTCCAGAGAATCATTATATAAAGGCCTAAGACCCCTAATGATCGGAATTCCTATCCATCGTGCTGAATAAAGAGTTTCAATTTTCGGGCCGAGCCCTATGGGTACCTCTAGGGGCTCGGGGGCTGAAAAATCATCCGTAACGAAATGTTGATTTTTCCGCACATTAACACATTCACATGTATTTGTGGCATTTTAATGTGAGCTTGCTTAATTTGAAGTCCCAGATCGCGGGTAAATTGGCCGAATACGCCCCAAAATATTCACTTTTTCGCTTGTTTTGGACTCTCACGAAGTTCTCGTAAAGAAAATAATAGGAAAAGTGGATTTTAACTTTTTGGGGGATAGCCCTTGGTATAAGGTTTCCAACGCCGCTTGAATCAGCCAAATCAGCCAACTTGCCTAGAAGTTATGGCAAATATAGTGGAACTGCGCAAAACGGGACCCGACGCAAAAACTATTTTGGCCATAACTTCTTCGTTTCTCTCCTGATTCGGTCGATCTTTATGTCAACGGAATCCTTATCTAAACACCCAAGACCCCGCATGATTGGAATTCCTATCCATCGTGCTGAACAAAAAGCTCCATTTTTTGGGCTGGGCCCTAGGAGTACCCCCCTAGGGGCCTGGGCTAAAAACTATTTTGGCGATAATTTCTTCTTTACTCGCCCGATTCGGTCGATATTTATGTCCACAAAATCCTTATCTAAAGGCCTAAGACCCCTAATGATCGGAATTCCTATCCATCGTGCCGAAAAAAGAGTTTCAATTTTCGGGTCGGGCCCTAGGGATTCGGGGGCTGAAAAATCATCCGAAATAAAATGTGGATTTTTTCGCACATTAGCACATTCACATGTACTTATTGCATTTTAAAGTGAGCTGGCGTAATTTGAAGTCCCAGATCGCGGGTAAATCGGCCGAATACGCCCCAAAATAGTCACTTTTTCGCTTGTTTTGGACTCTCACGGAATTCTCATAAAGCAAAATAATAGGAAAAGTGGATTTTGAATTTTTGGGGGATAGCCCTTGGAATAAGGTTTCCAACGCCGCTTGAATCGGCCAAATCGGCTAAATCGCCTAGAAGTTATGGCAAAAATAGTGGAACTGCGCAAAACGGGACCTGACGCAAAAACTATTTTGGCCATAACTTCTTCGTTTCTCGCCCGATTCGGTCGATCTTTATGCCGACGTAATCTTTATCTAAAGGCCCAAGACCCCACATGATTGGAATTCCTATCCGTCGTGCTTAACAAAGAGTTCCAATTTTTGGGCCGGGCCCTAGGAGGTACCCTAGAGGCATGGGCAAAAAACTATTTTGGCCATAATTTTTTCGTTACTCGTCCGATTCGGTCGATCTTAATGTACAGAGAATCATTATCTAAAGGCCTAAGACCCATAATGATCAGAATTCCTATCCATCGTGCCGAACAAAGACTTTCAATTTTCGGGCCGGGCCCTAGGGGTACCCCTAGGGGTTCGGGGGCTGAAAAATCATCCGAAACGAAATGTTGTTTTTTTCGCACATTAGCACATTCACATTTACTTATGGCATTTTAAAGTGAGCTTGCGTAATTTGAAGGCCCAGATCGCGGGTAAATCGGCCGAACATGCCCCAAAATAGTCACTTTTTCGGTTGTTTTGGACTCTCACGAAGTTCTCGTAAAGCAAAATAATAGGAAAAGTGTATTTTTACTTTTTGTGGGATAGCCCTTGAAATAAGGTTTCCAACGCCGTTTGAATCGGCCAAATCGGACAAATAGCCTAAAATTTATGGCAAAAATAGTGGAACTGCGCAAAACGGGACCCGACGCAAAAACTATTTTGGCCATAACTTCTTCGTTTCTTGCCCGATTCGGTCGATATTTATGCCGACAGAATCCTTATCTAAAGGCCCAAGACCCCGCATGATTGGAATTCCTATACATCGTGCTTAAAAAAGAGCTCCAATTTTTGGGCCGGGCCCTAGGAGTACCCCCTAGGGGCATGGGCTAAAAACTATTTTGGCCATAACTTCTTCGTTACTCGTCCGATTCGGTCGATCTTTATGTACAGAGAATCATTATCTAAAGGCCTAAGACCCCTAATGATCGGAATTCCTATCCATCATACCGAACAAAGACTTTCAATTTTCGGGCCGGGCCCTAGGAAAACTCCTAGGGGTTCGGGGGCTGAAAAATCATCTGAAACGAAATGTTGATTTTTTCGAACATTAGCACATTCACATTTACTTATGGCATTTTAAACTGAGCTTGCGTAATTTGAAGGCCCAGATCACGGATAAATCAGCCGAATACACCCCAAAATAGTCACTTTTTCACTTGTTTTGGACTCTCACGAAGTTCTCGTAAAGAAAAATAATAGGAAAAGTGGATTTTGACTTTTTGGGCGATAGCCTTTGAAATAAGGTTTACAACGCTGCTTGAATCGGCCAAATCGGACAAATAGCCTAGAAGTTATGGAAAAAATAGTGGAACTGAGCAAAACGGGACCCGACGCAAAAAGTATTTTGGCCATAACTTCTTCGTTTCTCGCCCGATTCCATCGATATTTATGCCGACGGAATCCTTATCTAAAGGCCCAAGACCCCGCATGATTGGATTTCCTATCCATCGTGCTTAACAAAGAGCTCCAATTTTTGGGCCGGGCCCTAGGAGTACCCCTAGGGGCATGGGCAAAAATCTATTTTGGCCATAACAACTTTGTTACTCGTCCAATTCGGTCGATCTTTATGTACAGAGAATCATTATCTAAAGGCCTAAGACCCCTAATGATCGGAATTCCTATCCATCGTGCCGAACAAAGACTTTCAATTTTCGGGCCGGGCCCTAGGGGTACCCCTAGGGGTTCAGGGGCTGAAAAATCATCCGAAACGAAATGTTGATTTTTTCGCACATTAGCACATTCACATTTACTTATGGCATTTTAATGTGAGCTTGCGCAATTTGAAGCCCCAGATCACGGATAAATCGGCCGAATACGCTCCAAAATAGTCACTTTTTCGTTCATTTTTTACTCTCACGAAGTTCTCGTAAAGCAAAATAATAGGAAAAGTAGATTTTGGCTTTTTGGGGGATAGCCCTTGGAATAAGGTTTCTAACGCCGCTTGAATCGGCCAAATCAGCCAAATTGCCTAGAAGTTATGGCAAATATAGTGGAACTGCGCAAAACGGGATTTGACGCAAAAACAATTTTGGCCATAACTTCTTCGTTTCTCGCCCGATTCGGTCGATCTTTATGTCGACGGAATCCTTATCTAAAGGCCCAAGACCACACATGATTGGAATTCCTATCCATCGTGCTGAACAAAGAGCTCCAATTTTTGGGCCAGGCTCTTGGAGTACCCTGGGGCCTGGGCTAAAAACTATTTTGGCCATAACTTCTTCGTTACTCGCCCGATTCGGTCGATCTTTATGTCCACAGAATCCTTATCTAAAGGCCTAAGACCTCAAATGATCAGAATTCATATCCATCGTGCCGAACAAAGAGTTTCAATTTTCGGGCCGGGCCCTAGGGGTTCCCCTAGGGGTTCGGGGGCTGAAAAATCATCCTAAACGAAATGTTGATTTTTTCGCACATTAAAACATTCACATGTACTTATGACATTTGAAAGTGAGCTTGCATAATTTGAAGTCCCAGATCGCGGGTAAATCGGCCGAATACGCCCCAAAATAGTCACTTTTTCGCTGGTTTAGGACTCTCACGAAGTTCTCGTAAAGCAAAATAATAGGAAAAGTGGATTTTGAATTTTTGGGGGATAGCCCTTGGAATAAGGTTTTCAACACCGCTTGAATCGGCCAAATCGGCTAAATCGCCTAGAAGTTATGGCAAAAATAGTGGAACTGCGCAAAACGGGACCTGACGCAAAAACTATTTTGGCCATAACTTCTTCGTTTCTCGCCCGATTCGGTCGATCTTTATGCCGACGTAATCTTTATCTAAAGGCCCAAGACCCCACATGATTGGAATTCCTATCCATCGTGCTTAACAAAGAGCTCCAATTTTTGGGCCGGGCCCTAGGAGTACCCCCTAGGGGCATGGGCAAAAAACTATTTTGGCCATAATTTCTTCGTTACTCGTCCGATTCGGTCGATCTTAATGTACAGAGAATCATTATCTAAAGGCCTAAGACCTCAAATGATCAGAATTCATATCCATCGTGCCGAACAAAGAGTTTCAATTTTCGGGCCGGGCCCTAGGGGTACCCCTAGGGGTTCGGGGGCTGAAAAATCATTCTAAACGAAATGTTGATTTTTTCGCACATTAAAACATTCACATGTACTTATGACATTTTAAAGTGAGCTTGCGTAATTTGAAGTCCCAGATCGCGGGTAAATTGGCAGAATACGCCTCAAAATAGTCACTTTTTCGCTTGTTTTGGACTCTCACGAAGTTCTCGTAAAGAAAAATAATAGGAAAAGTGGATTTTGACTTTTTGGGGGATAGCCTTTGGAATAAGGTTTCCAACGCCGCTTGAAACGGCCAAATCGGCCAAATAGCCTAGAAGTTATGGCAAATATTGTGGAACTGCGCAAAACGGGACCCGACGCAAAAACTATTTTGGCTATAACTTCTTCGATTCTCGCCCGATTCGGTCGATCTTTATGCCGATGGAATCCTTATCTAAAGGCCCAAGACCCCGCATGATTAAAATTCCTATCCATCGTGCTTAACAACGAGCTCCTATTTTTGGGCTGGGCCCTAGGAGTACCCCCTAGGGACCTGGGCTAAAAACTATTTTGGCCTTAACTTCTTCGTTACTCGCCCGATTCGGTCGATCTTTATGTCCAGAGAATCATTATCTAAAGGCCTAAGACCCCAAATGATCGGAATTCCTATCCATCGTGCTGAACAAAGAGTTTCAATTTTCGGGCCGGGCCCTAGGGGTACCTCTAGGGGCTCGGGGTCTGAAAAATCATCCGAAATGAAATGTTGATTTTTTCGCACATTAACACATTCACATGTATTTATGACATTTTAATGTGAGCTTGCATAATTTGATGTCCCAGATCGCGGGTAAATTGGCTGAATACGCCCCAAAATAGTCACTTTTTCGCTTGTTTTGGACTCTCACGAAGTTCTCGTAAAGATAAATAATAGGAAAAGTGGATTTTGACTGTTTGGGGGATAGCCCTTCGAATAAGGTTTCCAACGCCGCTTGAATCGGCCAAATCAGCTAAGTTGCATAGAAGTTATGGCAAATATAGGGCAACTGCACAAAACGGGACCCGACGCAAAAACTATTTTGGCCATAACTTCTTCGTTTCTCGCCCAATTCGGTCGATCTTTATGCCAATGGAATCCTTATCTAAAGGCCTAATACCCCGCCTGATTGGAATTCCTATCCATCGTGCTGAACAAAAAGCTCCAATTTTTGGACTGGGCCCTATGATTACCCCCTAGGGGCCTGCGCTAAAAACTATTTTGGCCATAACTTCTTCTTTACTGGCCCGATTCGGTCGATCTTTATGTCCACAGAATCCTTATCAAAAGGCCTAAGACCCCTAATGATCGGAATTCCTATCCATCGTGTCGAACAAAGAGTTTCAATTTTCGGGCTGGGCCCTAGGGGGTACCCTTAGGGGTTCGGGGGCTGAAAAATCATCCGAAACAAAATGTTGATTTTTTGCACATTAGCACATTTACATGTACTTATGGCATATTAAAGTGAGCTTGCGTAATTTGACGTCCCAGATCGCGCGTAAATCGGCCGAAAACGCCCCAAAATAGTCACTTTTTCGCTTGTTTTGGACTCTTACGAAGTTCTCGTAAAGCAAAATAATAGGAAAAGTGTATTTTTTCTTTTTGTGGGATAGCCCTTGGAATAAGGTTTCCAACGCCGCTTTAATCGGCCAAATCGGACAAATAGCCTAGAAGTTATGGCAGAAATAGTGGAACTGCGCAAAACGGGACCCAACGCAAAAACTATTTTGGCCATAACTTCTTCGTTTCTCGCCCGATTCGGTCAATCTTTATGCCGACGGAATCCTTATCTAAAGGCCCAAGACCCCGCATGAGTGGAATTCCTATCCATCATGCTTAACAAAGAGCTCCAATTTTTGGGCCGGGCCCTAGGAGTACCCCCTAGAGGCCTGGGCTAAAAACTATTTTGGCCATAACTTCTTCGTTACTCGCCCGATTCGGTCGATCTTTATGTCCAGAGAATCATTATCTAAAGGCCTAAGACCCCTGATGATCGGAATTCCTATCCATCGTGCTGAACAAAGAGTTTCAATTTTTGGGCCGGGTAGGGGGTACCTCTAGGGGCTCGGGGGCTGAAAAATCATCCGAAACGAAATGTTGATTTTTTCGCACATTAACACATTCACATGTATTTATGGCATTTTAATGTGAGCTTGCGTAATTTGAAGTCCCAGATCAGGGGTAAATTGGCCGAATACGCCCCAAAATATTCACTTTTTCGCTTGTTTTGGACTCTCACGAAGTTCTCGTAAAGAAAATAATAGGAAAAGTGGATTTTAACTTTTTGGGGGATAGCCCTTGGAATAAGGTTTCCAACGCCGCTTGAATCAGCCAAATCAGCCAACTTGCCTAGAAGTTATGGCAAATATAGTGGAACTGCGCAAAACGGGACCCGACGCAAAAACTATTTTGGCCATAACTTCTTCGTTTTCTCGCCCGATTCGGTCGATCCTTATGCCGACGGAATCCTTATCTAAACGCCCAAGACCCCGCATGATTGGAATTCCTATCCATCGTGCTGAACAAAAAGCTCCAATTTTTGGGCTGGGCCCTAGGAGTACCCCCTAGGGGCCTGGGCTAAAAACTATTTTGGCCATAACTTCTTCTTTACTCGCCCGATTCGGTCGATATTTATGTCCACAGAATCCTTATCTAAAGGACTAAGACCCCTAATGATCGGAATTCCTATCCATCGTGCCGAAAAAAGAGTTTCAATTTTCGGGTCGGGCCCTAGGGGTTCGGGGGCTGAAAAATCATCCGAAACGAAATGTTGATTTTTTCGCACATTAGCACATTCACATGTACTTATTGCATTTTAAAGTGAGCTTGCGTAATTTGAAGTCCCAGATCGCGGGTAAATCGGCCGAGTACGCCCCAAAATAGTCACTTTTTCGCTTGTTTTGGACTCTCACGGAATTCTCGTAAAGCAAAATAATAGGAAAAGTGGATTTTGAATTTTTGGGGGATAGCCCTTGGAATAAGGTTTCCAACGCCGCTTGAATCGGCCAAATCGGCTAAATCGCCTAGAAGTTATGGCAAAAATAGTGGAACTGCGCAAAACGGGACCTGACGCAAAAACTATTTTTGCCATAATTTCTTCGTTTCTCGCCCGATTCGGTCGATCTTTATGCCGATGGAATCCTTATCTAAAGGCCCAAGACCCCGCATGATTAAAATTCCTATCCATCGTGCTTAACAACGAGCTCCTATTTTTGGGCTGGGCCCTAGGTGTACCCCCTACGGACCTGGGCTAAAAACTATTTTGGCCATAACTTCTTCGTTACTCGCCCGATTCGGTCGATCTTTATGTCCAGAGAATAATTATCTAAAGGCCTAAGACCCCTAATGATCGGAATTCCTATCCATCGTAATGAACAAAGAGTTTCAATTTTCGGGCCGGGCCCTAGGGGTACCTCTAGGGGCTCGGGGTCTGAAAAATCATCCGAAACGAAATGTTGATTTTTTCGCACATTAACACATTCACATGTATTTATGACATTTTAATGTGAGCTTGCATAGTTTGATGTCCCAGATCGCGGGTAAATTGGCTGAATACGCCCCAAAATAGTCACTTTTTCGCTTGTTTTGGACTCTTACGAAGTTCTCGTAAAGATAAATAATAGGAAAAGTGGATTTTTACTTTTTGGGGGATAGCCCTTCGAATAAGGTTTCCAACGCCGCTTGAATCGGCCAAATCAACTAAGTTGCATAGAAGTTATGGCAAATATAGGGCAACTGCACAAAACGGGACCCGACGCAAAAACTATTTTGGCCATAACTTCTTCGTTTTCTCGCCCGATTCGGTCGATCCTTATGCCGACGGAATCCTTATCTAAACGCCCAAGACCCCGCATGATTGGAATTCCTATTCATCGTGCTGAACAAAAAGCTCCAATTTTTGGGCTGGGCCCTAGGAGTACCCCCTAGGGGCCTGGGCTAAAAACTATTTTGGCCATAACTTCTTCTTTACTCGCCCGATTCGGTCGATCTTTATATCCAGAGAATCATTATATAAAGGCCTAAGACCCCTAATGATCGGAATTCCTATCCATCGTGCTGAATAAAGAGTTTCAATTTTCGGGCCGAGCCCTATGGGTACCTCTAGGGGCTCGGGGGCTGAAAAATCATCCGTAACAAAATGTTGATTTTTTCGCACATTAACACATTCACATGTATTTGTGGCATTTTAATGTGTGCTTGCGTAATTTGAAGTCCCAGATCGCGGGTAAATTGGCCGAATACGCCCCAAAATATTCACTTTTTCGCTTGTTTTGGACTCTCACGAAGTTCTCTTAAAGAAAATAATAGGAAAAGTGGATTTTAACTTTTTGGGGGATAG
This sequence comes from Schizonepeta tenuifolia, assembly GCA_029490685.1. NCBI lineage: Eukaryota > Viridiplantae > Streptophyta > Magnoliopsida > Lamiales > Lamiaceae > Schizonepeta > Schizonepeta tenuifolia. Next base: position 21,404,341 of record CM055958.1, read on the forward strand.
CCCTTGGAATAAGGTTTCCAACGCCGCTTGAATCAGCCAAATCAGCCAACTTGCCTAGAAGTTATGGCAAATATAGTGGAACTGCGCAAAACGGGACCCGACGCAAAAACTATTTTGGCCATAACTTCTTCGTTTCTCTCCCGATTCGGTCGATCTTTATGACAACGGAATCCTTATCTACACACCCAAGACCCCGCATGATTGGAATTCCTATCCATCGTGCTGAACAAAAATCTCCAATTTTCGGGCTGGGCCCTAGGAGTACCCCCCTAGGGGCCTGGGCTAAAAACTATTTTGGCGATAACTTCTTCTTTACTCGCCCGATTCGGTCGATATTTATGTCCACAGAATCCTTATCTAAAGGCCTAAGACCCCTAATGATCGGAATTCCTATCCATCGTGCCGAAAAAAGAGTTTCAATTTTCGGGTCGGGCCCTAGGGGTTCGGGGGCTGAAAAATCATCCGAAACGAAATGTTGATTTTTTCACACATTAGCACATTCACATGTACTTATTGCATTTTAAAGTGAGCTTGCGTAATTTGAAGTCCCAGATCGCGGGTAAATCGGCCGAGTACGCCCCAAAATAGTCACTTTTTCGCTTGTTTTGGACTCTCACGGAATTCTCGTAAAGCAAAATAATAGGAAAAGTGGATTTTGAATTTCTGGGGGATAGCCCTTGGAATAAGGTTTCCAACGCCGCTTGAATCGGCCAAATCGGCTAAATCGCCTAGAAGTTATGGCAAAAATAGTGGAACTGCGCAAAACGGGACCTGACGCAAAAACTATTTTGGCCATAATTTCTTCGTTTCTCGCCCGATTCGGTCGATCTTTATGCCGATGGAATCCTTATCTAAAGGCCCAAGACCCCGCATGATTAAAATTCCTATCCATCGTGCTTAACAACGAGCTCCTATTTTTGGGCTGGGCCCTAGGAGTACCCCCTAGGGACCTGGGCTAAAAACTATTTTGGCCATAACTTCTTCGTTACTCGCCCGATTCGGTCGATCTTTATGTCCAGAGAATCATTATCTAAAGGCCTAAGACCCCTAATGATCGGAATTCCTATCCATCGTGCTGAACAAAGAGTTTCAATTTTCGGGCCGGGCCCTAGGGGTACCTCTAGGGGCTCGGGGTCTGAAAAATCATCCGAAATGAAATGTTGATTTTTTCGCACATTAACACATTCACATGTATTTATGACATTTTAATGTGAGCTTGCATAATTTGATGTCCCAGATCGCGGGTAAATCGGCCGAACATGCCCCAAAATAGTCACTTTTTCGCTTGTTTTGGACTCTCACGAAGTTCTCGTAAAGCAAAATAATAGGAAAAGTGTATTTTTACTTTTTGTGGGATAGCCCTTGGAATAAGGTTTCCAACGCCATTTGAATCGGCCAAATCGGACAAATAGCCTAAAATTTATGGCAAAAATAGTGGAACTGCGCAAAACGGGACCCGACGCAAAAACTATTTTGGCCATAACTTCTTCGTTTCTTGCCCGATTCGGTCGATATTTATGCCGACGGAATCCTTATCTAAAGGCCCAAGACCCCGCATGATTTGAATTCCTATACATCATGCTTAACAAAGAGCTCCAATTTTTGGGTCGGGCCCTAGGAGTACCCCCTAGGGGCATGGGCTAAAAACTATTTTGGCCATAACTTCTTCGTTACTCGTCCGATTCGGTCGATCTTTATGTACAGAGAATCATTATCTAAAGGCCTAAGACCCCTAATGATCGGAATTCCTATCCATCATGCCGAACAAAGACTTTCAATTTTCGGGCCGGACCCTAGGAAAACCCCTAGGGGTTCGTGGGCTGAAAAATCATCTGAAACGAAATGTTGATTTTTTCGCACATTAGCACATTCACATTTACTTATGGCATTTTAAACTGAGCTTGCGTAATTTGAAGGCCCAGATCACGGATAAATCAGCCGAATACACCCCAAAATAGTCACTTTTTCACTTGTTTTGGACTCTCACGAATTTCTCGTAAAGAAAAATAATAGGAAAAGTGGATTTTAACTTTTTGGGGGATAGCCCTTGAAATAAGGTTTACAACGCTGCTTGAATCGGCCAAATCGGACAAATAGCCTAGAAGTTATGGAAAAAATAGTGAAACTGCGCAAAACAGGACCCGACGCAAAAAGTATTTTGGCCATAACTTCTTCGTTTCTCGCCCGATTCGGTCGATATTTATGCCGACGGAATCCTTATCTAAAGGCCCAAGACCCCGCATGATTGGATTTCCTATCCATCGTGCTTAACAAAGAGCTCCAATTTTTGGGCCGGGCCCAAGGAGTACTCCTAGGGGCATGGGCAAAAATCTATTTTGGCCATAACAACTTCGTTACTCGTCCAATTCGGTCGATCTTTATGTACAGAGAATCATTATCTAAAGGCCTAAGACCCCTAATGATCGGAATTCCTATCCATCGTGCCGAACAAAGACTTTCAATTTTCGGGCCGGGCCCTAGGGGTACCCCTAGGGGTTCGGGGGCTGAAAAATCATCCGAAACGAAATGTTGATTTTTTCGCACATTAGCACATTCACATTTACTTATGGCATTTTAAAGTTAACTTGCGTAATTTGAAGGCCCAGATCACGGATAAATCGGCCGAATACGCTCCAAAATAGTCACTTTTTCGTTCATTTTTTACTCTCACGAAGTTCTGGTAAAGCAAAATAATAGGAAAAGTGGATTTTGGCTTTTTGGGGGATAGCCCTTGCAATAAGGTTTCTAACGCCGCTTGAATCGGCCAAATCAGCCAAATTGCCTAGAAGTTATGGCAAATATAGTGGAACTGCGCAAAACGGGACCCGACGCAAAAACAATTTTGGCCATAACTTCTTCGTTTCTCGCCCGATTCGGTCTATCTTTATGTCGACGGAATCCTTATCTAAAGGCCCAAGATCACGCATGATTGGAATTCCTATCCATCGTGCTAAACAAAGAGCTCCAATTTTTGGGCCGGGCCCTTGGAGTACCCTGGGCCTGGGCTAAAAACTATTTTGGCCATAACCTCTTCGTTACTCGCCCGATTCGGTCGATCTTTATGTCCACAGAATCCTTATCTAAAGGCCTAAGACCTCAAATGATCGGAATTCCTATCCATCGTGCCGAACAAAGACTTTCAATTTTCGGGCCGGGCCTTAGGGGTTCGGGGGCTGGAAAATCATCCGAAACGAAATGTTGTTTTTTTCGCACATTAGCACATTCACATTTACTTATGGCATTTTAAAGTGAGCTTGCGTAATTTGAAGGCCCAGATCGCGGGTAAATCGGCCGAATACGCCCCAAAATAGTCACTTTTTGCTTGTTTTGGACTCTCACGAAGTTCTCGTAAAGCAAAATAATAGGAAAAGTGGATTTTGACTTTTTGGGGGATAGCCCTTGAAATAAGGTTTCCAACGCCGCTTGAATCGGCCAAATCGGCTAAATCGCCTAGAAGTTATGGAAAAAATAGTGGAACTGCGCAAAACGGGACCTGACGCAAAAACTATTTTGGCCATAACTTCTTCGTTTCTCGTCCGATTCGGTCGATCTTTATGCCGACGTAATCTTTATCTAAAGGCCCAAGACCCCGCATGATTGGAATTCCTATCCATCGTGCTTAACAAAGAGCTCCAATTTTTGGGCCGGGCCCTAGGAGTACCCCCTAGGGGCATGGGCAAAAAACTATTTTGGCAATAACTTCTTCGTTACTCGTCCGATTCGGTCGCTCTTTATGTACAGAGAATCATTATCTAAAGGCCTAAGACCCCTAATGATCGCAATTCCTATCCATCGTGCCGAACAAAGACTTTCAATTTTCGGGCCGGGCCCTAGGGGTACCCCTAGGGGTTCGGGAGCTGAAAAATCATCCGAAACGAAATGTTGATTTTTTCGCACATTAGCACATTCACATTTACTTATAGCATTTTAAAGTGAGCTTGCGTAATTTGAAGGCCCAGATCCCGGATAAATCGGCCGAATACGCTCCAAAATAGTCACTTTTTCGTTTATTTTTTACTCTCACGAAGTTCTCGTAAAGCAAAATAATAGGAAAAGTGGATTTTGACTTTTTGGGGGATAGCCCTTGGAATAAGGTTTCTAACGCCGCTTGAATCGGCAAAATCAGCCAAATTGCCTAGAAGTTATGGCAAATATAGTGGAACTGCGCAAAACGGGACCCGACGCAAAAACAATTTTGGCCATAACTTCTTCGTTTCTCGCCCGATTCGGTCTATCTTTATGTCGACGGAATCCTTATCTAAAGGCCCAAGATCACGCATGATTGGAATTCCTATCCATCGTGCTGAACAAAGAGCTCCAATTTTTGGGCCGGGCCCTTGGAGTACCCTGGGGCCTGGGCTAAAAACGATTTTGGCCATAACCTCTTCGTTACTCGCCCGATTCGGTCGATCTTTATGTCCACAGAATCCTTATCTAAAGGCCTAAGACCTCAAATGATCGGAATTCCTATCCATCGTGCCGAACAAAGACTTTCAATTTTCGGGCCGGGCCCTAGGGGTTCGGGGGCTGGAAAATCATCCGAAACGAAATGTTGTTTTTTTCGCACATTAGCACATTCACATTTACTTATGGCATTTTAAAGTGAGCTTGCGTAATTTGAAGGCCCAGATCGCGGGTAAATCGGCCGAATACGCCCCAAAATAGTCACTTTTTGCTTGTTTTGGACTCTCACGAAGTTCTCGTAAAGCAAAATAATAGGAAAAGTGTATTTTTACTTTTTGTGGGATAGCCCTTGAAATAAGGTTTCCAACGCCGTTTTAATCGGCCAAATCGGACAAATAGCCTAAAATTTATGGAAAAAATAGTCGAACTGCGCAAAACGGGACCCGACGCAAAAACTATTTTGGCCATAACTTCTTCGTTTCTCGCCCGATTCGGTCGCTCTTTATGTCGACGGAATCCTTATCTAAAGGCCCAAGACCACACATGATTGGAATTCCTATCCATCGTGTTGAACAAAGAGCTCCAATTTTTGGGCCGGGCCCTAGGAGTACCCGCTAGGGGCCTGGGCTAAAAATTATTTTTGCCATAACTTCTTCGTTACTCACCCGATTCGGTCGATCTTTATGTCCACAGAATTTTTATCTAAAGGCCTAAGACCCCTAATGATCGGAATTCCTATCCATCGTGTCGAACAAAGAGTTCTATTTTCGGGCCGGGCCCTAAGGGTACCTTTAGGGGCTCGGGGGCTGAAAAATCATCCGAAACGAAATGTTGATTTTTTCGCACATTAACACATTCACATGTATATATGGCATTTTAAAGTGAGCTTGCGTAATTTGAAGGACCAGATCGCGGGTAAATTGGCCGAATACGCCCCAAAATAGTCACTTTTTCGCTTGTTTTGGACTCTCACGAAGTTCTCGTAAAGCAAAATAATAGGAAAAGTGGATTTTGACTTTTTGGGGGATAGCCCTTGGAATAAGGTTTCCAACGCCACTTGAATCGGCCAAATCGGACAAATAGCCTAGAAGTTATGGCAAAAATAGTGGAACTGCGCAGAACGGGACCCGACGCAAAAACTATTTTGGTCATAACTTCTTCGTTTATCGCCCGATTCGGTCGATCTTTATGTCGACGGAATTCTTATCTAAAGGACGAAGACCCCGCATGATTGGAATTCCTATCCATCGTGCTAAAGAGCTCCAATTTTTGGGCCGGGCCCTAGGAGTACCCCCTAGGGGCCTGGGCTAAAAACTATTTTGGCCATGACTTCTTCGTTACTCGCCCGATTCGGTCGATATTTATGTCCATAGAATCATTATCTAAAGGCCTAAGACCCGTAATAATTGGAATTCCTATCCATCGTGCTGAACAAAGAGTTTCAATTTTTGGGCCTGGCCCTAGGGGTAACTCTAGGGGCTCGGGGGCTGAAAAATCATACGAAACGAAATGTTGATTTTTTCGCACATTAACACATTCACACATTCACATGTATTTATGGCATTTTAAAGTGAGCTTGCGTAATTTGAAGTCCCAGATCGCGGGTAAATTGGCCGAATACGTCCCAAAATAGTCATTTTTCGCTTGTTTTAGACTGTCACGAAGTTCTCGTAAAGCAAAATAATAGGAAAGTGGATTTTGACTTTTTGGGGGATATCCCTTGGAATAAGGTTTCAAATGCTGCTTGAATCGGCCAAATCGAACAAATTTCCTAGAAGTTATGGCAAAAATAGTGGAACTGCGCAAAACGGGACCCGACCAAAAACTATTTTGGCCATAACTTCTTCGTTTCTCGCCCGATTCGGTCGATCTTTATGCCGACGGAATGTTTATCCAAAGGCCCAAGACCCCGCATGATTGGAATTCCTATCCATCGTGCTGAACAAAGAGCTCCAATTTTTGGGCCGGCCCTAGGAGTACCCTCTACGGGCATTGGCTAAAAACTATTTTGGCCATAAATTCTTCGTTATTCGCACGATTCGGTCGATCTTTATGTCCAGAGAATCATTATCTAAAGGCCTAAGACCCCTAATGATCGGAATTTCTATCCATCGTGCCGAACAAAGAGTTTCAATTTTCAGGCCGTGCCCTAGGGTTACCTCTAGGGGTTCGGGGGCTGAAAAATCATCCGAAACGAAATGTTGATTTTTTCGTACACTAGCACATTCACATTTACTTATGGCATTTTAAAGTGAGCTTGCGTAATTTGAAAGCCCAGATCGCGGGTAAATCGGCCGAATACGCCCCAAAATAGTCACTTTTTCGCTTGTTTTGGACTCTCACGAAGTTCTCGTAAAGCAAAATAATAGGAAAAGTGGATTTTGACTTTTTGGGGGATAGCCCTTGGAATAAGGTTTCCAACGCCACTTGAATCGGCCAAATCGGACAAATAGCCTAGAAGTTATGGCAAAAATAGTGGAACTGCGCAGAACGGGACCCGACGCAAAAACTATTTCGGTCATAACTTCTTCGTTTATCGCCCGATTCGGTCGATCTTTATGTCGACGGAATTCTTATCTAAAGGATGAAGACCCCGCCTGATTGGAATTCCTATCCATCGTGCTGAAGAGCTCCAATTTTTGGGCCGGGCCCTAGGAGTACCCCCTAGGGGCCTGGGCTAAAAACTATTTTGGCCATGACTTCTTCGTTACTCGCTCGATTCGGTCGATATTTATGTCCACAGAATCATTATCTAAAGGCCTAAGACCCGTAATAATTGGAATTCCTATCCATCGTGCTGAACAAAGAGTTTCAATTTTCGGGCCTGGCCCTAGGGGTAACTCTAGGGGCTCGGGGGCTGAAAAATCATACGAAACGAAATGTTTATTTTTTCGCACATTAACACATTCACACATTCACATGTATTTATGGCATTTTAAAGTGAGCTTGCGTAATTTGAAGTCCCAGATCGCGGGTAAATTGGCCGAATACGCCCCAAAATAGTCATTTTTCGCTTGTTTTAGACTCTCACGAAGTTCTCGTAAAGCAAAATAATAGGAAAAGTGGATTTTGACTTTTTGGGGGATATCCCTTGGAATAAGGTTTCAAATGCTGCTTGAATCGGCCAAATCGAACAAATTTCCAAGAAGTTATGGCAAAAATAGTGGAACTGCGCAAAACGGGACCCGACCAAAAACTATTTTGGCCATAACTTCTTCGTTTCTCGCCCGATTCGGTCGATCTTTATGCCGACGGAATGTTTATCCAAAGGCCCAAGACCCCGCATGATTGGAATTCCTATCCATCGTGCTGAACAAAGAGCTCCAATTTTTGGGCCGGCCCTAGGAGTACCCTCTACGGGCATTGGCTAAAAACTATTTTCGCCATAAATTCTTCGTTATTCGCACGATTCGGTCGATATTTATGTCCAGAGAATCATTATCTAAAGGCCTAAGACCCCTAATGATCGGAATTTCTATCCATCGTGCCGAACAAAGAGTTTCAATTTTCGGGCCGGGCCCTATGGGTACCCCTAGGGGTTCGGGGGCTGAAAAATCATCCGAAACGAAATGTTGATTTTTCGCACATTAGAAAATTCACATTTATTTATGGCATTTTAAAGTGAGCTTGCGTAATTTGAAGGCCCAGATCGCGGGTAAATCGGCCGAATACGCTCCAAAATAGTCAATTTTTCGCTTGTTTTGGACTCTCACGATGTTCGTGTAAAGCAAAATATTAGGAAAACTAGATTTTTAATTTTTGGTGGATAGCCCTTGGAATAAGGTTTCCAACGCTTCTTGAATAGGCCAAAGCGGACAAGTAGCCTAGAAGTTATGGAAAAAATAGTGGAACTGCGCAAAACGGGACTCGACGCAAAAATTATTTTGGCCATAACTTCTTCATTTCTCGCCCGATTCGGTCGATCTTTATGTCGACGGAATCCTTATCTAAAGGCCCAAGACCCCACATGATTGGAATTCCTATCCATCGTGCTGAACAAAGAGCTCCAATTTTTGGGCCGGGCCCTAGGAGTACCCGCTAGGGGCCTGGGCTAGCCATAACTTCTTCGTTACTTACCCGATTCGGTCGATCTTTATGTCCACATAATCCTTATCTAAAGGCGTAAGACCCCAAATGATCGGAATTCCTATCCATCGTGTCGAACAAAGAGTTCAATTTTCGGGCTGGGTAGGGGTACCTCTAGGGGCTCGGGGGCTGAAAAATCATCCTAAACGAAATGTTGATTTTTTCGCACATTAACACATTCACATGTATATATGGCATTTTAAAGTGAGCTTGCGTAATTTGAAGTCCCAGATCGCGGGTAAATTGGCCGAATACGCCCCAAAATAGTCACTTTTTCGCTTGTTTTGGACTCTCACGAATTTCTCGTAAAGCAAAATAATAGGAAAAGTGGATTTTCACTTTTTGGGGGATAGCCCTTGAAATAAGGTTTCCAACGCCGTTTGAATCGGCTAAATCGCCTAGAAGTTATGGCAAATATAGTGGAACTGCGCAAAACGGGACCCGACGCAAAAACTATTTTGGCATAACTTCTTCGTTTCTCGCCCGATTCGGTCGATCTTTATGCCGACGGAATCCTTATCTAAAGGCCCAAGACCCCGCATGATTGGAATTCCTATCCATCGTGCTGAACAGACAGCTCCAATTTTTGGGCCGGGCCCTATATGTACCCCCTAGGGGCCTGGGCTAAAAACTATTTTGGCCATAACTTCTTCGTTGCTCGCCCGATTCGGTCGATCTTTATGTTCGGAGAATCATTATCTAAAGGCATAAGACCCCTAATGATCGGAATTCCTATCCATCGTGCCAAACAAAGAGTTTTAATTTCGGGCCGTGCCCTAGGGTTACCTCTAGGGGTTCGGGGGCTGAAACATCATCCGAAACGAAATGTTGATTCTTTCGCACATTAGCACATTCACATTTACTTATGGCATTTTAAAGTGAGCTTGCGTAATTTGAAAGCCCAGATCGCGGGTAAATCGGCCGAATACGCCCCAAAATAGTCACTTTTTCGCTTGTTTTGGACTCTCACGAAGTTCTCGTAAAGCAAAATAATAGGAAAAGTGGATTTTGACTTTTTGGGGGATAGCCCTTGGAATAAGGTTTCCAATGCCGCTTGAATAGGCCAAATCGGACAAATAGCCTAGAAGTTTTGGCAAAAATAGTGGAACTGCGCAAAACGGGACCCGACGCAAAAACTATTTTGGTCATAACTTCTTCGTTTATCGCCCGATTCGGTCGATCTTTATGTCGACGGAATTCTTATCTAAAGGACGAAGACCCCGCATGATTGGAATTCCTATCCATCGTGCTGAAGAGCTCCAATTTTTGGGCCGGGCCCTAGGAGTACCCCCTAGGGGCCTGGGCTAAAAACAATTTTGGCCATAACTTCTTCGTTACTCGCCCGATTCGGTCGATCTTTATGTCCACAGAATCATTATCTAAAGGCCTAAGACCCGTAATGATTGGAATTCCTATCCATCGTGCTTAACAAAGAGCTCCAATTTTTCGGCCGGGCCATAGGGGCATGGGCAAAAAACTATTTTGGCCATAACTTCTTCGTTACTCCTCCGATTCGGTCGATCTTTATGTACAGAGAATCATTATCTAAAGGCCTAAGACCCCTAATGATCGGGATTCCTATCCATCGTGCCGAACAAAGACTTTCAATTTTCAGGCCGGGCCCTAGGGGTACCCCTAGGGGTTCGGGGGCTGAAAAATCATCCGAAACGAAATGTTGATTTTTTCACACATTAGCACATTCACATTTACTTATGGCATTTTAAAGTGATCTTGCGTAATTTGAAGGCCCAGATCGCGGGTAAATTGGCCGAATACGCCCCAAAATAGTCACTTTTTCGCTTGTTTTGGACTCTCACGAAGTTCTCGTAAAGCAAAATAATAGGAAAAGTGGATTTTGACTTTTTGGGGGATAACCCTTGGAATAAGGTTTCCAATGCCACTTGAATCTGCCAAATCGGACAAATTTCCTAGAAGTTATGGCAAATATAGTGGAACTGCGCAAAACGGGACTCGACGCAAAAACTATTTTGGCCATAACTTCTTCGTTTCTCGCCCGATTCGGTCGATCTTTATGTCGACGGAATCCTTATCTAAAGGCCCAAGACCCCGCATGATTGGAATTCCTATCCATCGTGCTGAACAAAGAGCTCCAATTTTTGGGCCGGGTCCTAGGAGTACCCGCTAGGGGCCTGGGCTAAAAATTTTTTTGGCCATAACTTCTTCGTTACTCTCCCGATTCGGTCGATCTTTATGTCCACAGAATCCTTATCTAAAGGCATAAGACCCCTAATGATCGGAATTCCTATCCATCGTGTCGAACAAAGAGTTCAATTTTCGGGGCGGGCCCTAAGTGTACCTCTAGGGGCTCGGGGGCTGAAAAATCATCCGAAACGAAATGTTGATTTTTTTGCAAATTAACACATTCACATATATATATGGTATTTTAAAGTGAGCTTGCGTAATTTAAAGTCCCAGATCGCGGGTAAATTGGCCGAATACGCCCCAAAATAGTCATTTTTTCGCTTAATTTGGACTCTCACGAAGTTCTCGTAAAGCAAAATAATAGGAAAAGTGGATTTTGACTTTTTGGGAGATAGCCCTTGAAATAAGGTTTCCAACGCCGCTTGAATCGGCCAAATCGCCTAGAAGTTATGGCAAAAATAGTGGAACTGCGCAAAACGGGACCTGACGCAAAAACTATTTTGGCCATAACTTCTTTGTTTCTCGCCCGATTCGGTCGATCTTTATGCCGACGGAATCCTTATCTAAAGGCCCAAGACCCCGCATGATTGGAATTCCTATCCATTGTACTGAACAATGAGCTCCAATTTTTAGGCCGGGCCCTAAGAGTACCCCCTAGGGGCCTGGGTTAAAAACTATTTTGGCCATAACTTCTTCGTTACTCGCCCGATACGGTCGATCTTTATGTCCGGAGAATCATTATCTAAAGGCCTAAGACACCTAATGATCGGAATTCCTATCCATCTTGCGGAACAAAGACTTTCAATTTTCGGGCCGGGCCCTAGGGGTACCCCTATGGGTAAGGGGGCTGAAAAATCTCCGAAATGAAATGTTGATATTTTCGCACATTAGCACATTCACATTTACTTATGGCATTTTAAAGTGAGCTTGCGTAATTTCAAGGCCCAGATCGCGGGTAAATCGGCCGAATACGCCCCAAAATAGTCATTTTTTCGCTTGTTTTGGACTCTCACGGAGTTCTCGTAAAGCAAAATAATAGGAAAAGTGGATTTTGACTTTTTGAGGGATAGCCCTTGGAATAAGGTTTCCAACGCCGCTTGAATCGGCCAAATCGGACAAATAGCCTAAAAGTTTTGGCAAAAATAGTGGAACTGCGCAAAACGGGACCCGACACAAAAACAATTTTGGCCATAACTTCTTCGTTTCTCGCCCGATTCGGTCGATCTTTATGTCGACAGAATTCTTATCTAAAGTCTGAAGACCCGGCATGATTGGAATTCATATCCATCGTGCTGAACAAAGAGCTCCAATTTTTAGGCCAGGCCCTAGGAGTACCCCTAGGGGCCTGGGCTAAAAACTATTTTGGCCATAACTTCTTCGTTACTCGCCCGATTCGGTCGATCTTTATGTCCAAAGAATCATTATCTAAAGGCCTAAGACCCCTAATGATTGGAATTCCTATCCATCGTGCTGAACAAAGAGTTTCAATTTTCGGGCCGGGCCCTAGGGGTAACTCTAGGGGCTCGGGGGCTGAAAAATCATCCGAAACGAAATGTTGATTTTTTCGCACATTAACTCATTGAAACATTCACATGTATTTATGGCATTTTAAAGTGAGCTTGCGTAATTTGAAGTCCCGTATCGCGAGTAAATTGGCCGAATACGCCCCAAAATAGTCACTTTTTCGCTTGTTTTTTACTCTCACGAAGTTCTCGTAAGGCAAAATAATAGGAAAAGTGGAATTTGACTTTTTGGGGGATAACCCTTGGAATAAGGTTTCCAATGCCGCTTCAATCGGACAAATCGGACAAATTGCCTAGAAGTTATGGCAAAATTAGTGGAACTGCGCAAAACGGGACCCGACGCAAAAACTATTTTGGCCATAACTTCTTCGTTTCTCGCCCGATTCGATCGATCTTTATGCCGACGGATTCTTTATCCAAAGGCCCAATACCCCGCATGATTGGAATTCCTATCCATCTTGCTGAACAAAGAGCTCCACTTTTTGGGCCTGGCCCTAGGAGTACCTTCTAGGAGCATGGGCTAAAAACTATTTTGGCCATAACTTCTTCGTTACTCGTCCGATTCGGTCGATCTTTATGTCACAGAATCCTTATCTAAAGGCCTAAGACCCCTAATTATCGGAATTCCTATCCATCGTGTCGAACAAAGAGTTCAATTTTCGGGCCGGGCCCTAAGGGTACCTCTAGGGGCTCGGGGGCTGAAAAATCATCCGAAACGAAATGTTGATTTTTTCGCACATTAACACATTCACATGTATATATGGCATTTTAATGTGAGCTTGCGTAATTTGAAGTCCCAGATCGCGGGTAAATTGGCCGAATACGCCCCAAAATAGTCACTTTTTCGTTTAATTTGGACTCTCACGAAGTTCTCGTAAAGCAAAATAATAGGAAAAGTGGATTTTGACTTTTTGGGAGATAGCCCTTGGAATAAGGTTTCCAACGCCGCTTGAAACGGCGAAATCAGACAAATAGCCTAGAAGTTACGGCAAAAATAGTGGAACTGCGCAGAACGGGACCCGACGCAAAAACTATTTTGGTCATAACTTCTTCGTTTATCGCCCGATTCGATCGATCTTTACGTCGACGGAATTCTTATCTAAAGGACGAAGACCCCGCATGATTGGAATTCCTATCCATCGTGCTGAAGAGCTCCAATTTTTGGGCCGGGCCCTAGGAGTACCCCCTAGGGGCCTGGGCTAAAAACTATTTTGGCCATAACTTCTTCGTTACTCGCCCGATTCGGTCGATCTTTATGTCTACAGAATCATTATCTAAAGGCCTAAGACCTGTAATGATTGGAATTCCTATCCATCGTGCTGAACAAAGAGTTTCAATTTTCGGGCCGGGCCCTAGGGTTAACTCTAGGGGCTCGGGGGCTGAAAAATAATCCGAAACGAAATGTTGATTTTTTCGCACATTAACACATTCACACATTCAAATGTATTTATGGCATTTTAAAGTGAGCTTGCGTAATTTGAAGTCCCAGATCGCGGGTAAATCGGCTGAATACGCCCCAAAATAGTCACTTTTTCTCTTGTTTTGGACTCTCACGAAGTTCTCGTAAAGCAAAATAATAGGAAAAGTGTATTTTGACTTTTTGGGGGATAGCCCTTGGAATAAGGTTTCCAAGGCCGCTTGAATCTGCCAAATCGGACAAATTTCCTAGAAGTTATGGCAAAAATAGTGGAACTTCGCAAAACGGGACCCGACCAAAAACTATTTTGGCCATAACTTCTTCGTTTCTTGCCCGATTCGGTCGATCTTTATGCCGACGGAATCTTTATCCAAAGGCCCAAGACCCCGCATGATTGGAATTCCTATCCATCGTGCTGAACAAAAAGCTCCAATTTTTGGGCCGACCCTAGGAGTACGCTCTAGGGGCATGGGCTAAAAACTATTTTTGCCATAAATTCTTCGTTACTCGCACGATTCGGTCGATCTTTATGTCCATAGAATCATTATCTAAAGGCCTAATACCCCTAATGATCGGAATTTCTATCCATTGTGCCGAACAAAGAGTTTCAATTTTTGGGTCGGGCCCTAGGGGTACCACCCCTAGGGGTTCGGGGTCTGAAAAATCATCCGAAACAAAATGTTGATTTTTTCGCACATTAACACATTGAAACATTCACAAGTATTTATGGCATTTTAAAGTGAGCTTGCGTAATTTGAAGTCCCGTATCGCGAGTAAATTGGCCGAATACGCCCCAAAATAGTCACTTTTTCGCTTGTTTTGGACTATCACGAAGTTCTCGTAAAGCAAAATAATATGAAAAGTGGATTTTGACTTTTTGGGGGATAGCCCTTGGAATAAGGTTTCCAATGCCGCTTGAATCGGACAAATTGCCTAGAAATTATGGCAAAATTAGTGGAACTGCGCAAAACGGGACCCGACGCAAAAACTATTTTGGCCATAACTTCTTCGTTTCTCGCCCGATTCGGTCGATCTTTATGCCGACGGAATCTTTATCCAAAGGCCCAAGACCCCCCATGATTGGAATTCCTATCCATCGTGCTGAACAAAGAGCTCCAATTTTTAGGCCGGGCCCTAGGAGTACCCCCTAGGGGCCTGGGCTAAAAACTATTTTGGCCATAACTTCTTCGTTACTCGCCCGATTCGGTCGATCTTTATGTCCGGAGGATCATTATCTAAAGGCCTAAGACACCTAATGATCGGAATTCCTATCCATCATGCCGAACAAAGACTTTCAATTTTCGGGCCGGGCCCTAGGGGTACCCCTAAGGGTAAGGGGGCTGAAAAATCATCCGAAACGAAATGTTGATTTTTTCGCACATTAGCACATTCACATTTACTTATGGCATTTTAAATTGAGCTTGCGTAATTTGAAGGCCCAGATCGCGGGTAAATCGGCCGAATACGCCCCAAAATATTCTTTTTTTCGCTTGTTTTGGACTTTCACGAAGTTCTCGTAAAGCAAAATAATAGGAAAAAGGATTTTAACTTTTTGGGGGATAGCCCTTGGAATAAGGTTTCCAACGCCGCTTGAATCGGCCAAATCGGACAAATAGCCTAGAAGTTTTGGCAAAAATAGTGGAACTGCACAAAACGGGACCCGACACAAAAACTATTTTGGCCATAACTTCTTCGTTTCTCGCCCGATTCGGTCGATCTTTATGTCGACAGAATTCTTATCTAAAGGCCGAAGACCCGGCATGATTGGAATTCATATCCATCGTGCTGAACAAAGAGCTCCAATTTTTGGGCCAGGCCCTAGGAGTACCCCCTAGGGGCCTGGGCTAAAAACTATTTTGGCCATAACTTCTTCGTTACTCGCCCGATTCGGTCAATCTTTATGTCCGGAGAATCATTATCTAAAGGCCTAAGACACCTAATGATCGGAATTCCTATCCATCGTGCCGAACAAAGACATTCAATTTTCGGGCGGGGCCCTAGGGGTACCCCTAGGGGTAAGGGGGCTGAAAAATCATCCGAAACGAAATGTTGATTTTTTCGCACATTAGCACATTCACATTTACTTATGGCATTTTAAAGTGAGCTTGCGTAATTTAAAGGCCCAGATCGCGGGTAAATCGGCCGAATACGCCCCAAAATAGTCATTTTTTTGCTTGTTTTGGACTCTCACGAAGTTCTCGTAAAGCAAAATAATAGGAAAAGTGGATTTTGACTTTTTGGGGGATAGCCCTTGGAATAAGGATTCCAACGCCGCTTGAATCGGCCAAATCGGACAAATAGCCTAGAAGTTTTGGCAAAAATAGTGGAACTGCGCAAAACGGGACCCGACACAAAAACAATTTTGGCCATAACTTCTTCGTTTCTCGCCCGATTCGGTCGATCTTTATGTCCACAGAATCATTATCTAAAGGCCTAAGACCCCTAATGATCGGAATTCCTATTCATCGTGTCGAACAAAGAGTTCAATTTTCGGGCCGGGCCCTAAGGGTACCTCTAAGGGCTCGGGGGCTGAAAAATCATCCGAAACGAAATGTTGATTTTTTCACACATTAACACATTCACATGTATATATGGTATTTTAAAGTGAGCTTGCGTAATTTGAAGTCCCAGATCGCTGGTAAATTGGCCGAATACGCCCCAAAATAGTCACTTTTTCGCTTGTTTTGGACTCTCACGATGTTCTCGTAAAGCAAAATAATAGGAAAAGTGGATTTTGACTTTTTGGGGGATAGCCCTTGAAATAAGGTTTTCAACGCCGCTTGAATCGGCTAAATTGCCTAGAAGTTAGGGCAAATATAGTGGAACTGCGCAAAACGGGACCCGACGCAAAAACTATTTTGGCCATAACTTCTTCGTTTCTCGCCCGATTCGGTCGATCTTTATGCCGATGGAATCCTTATCTAAAGGCTCAAGACCCCGCATGATTGGAATTCCTATCCATCGTGCTGAACAAAGAGCTCCAATTTTTGGGCCCGGCCCTAGGAGTACCCCCTGGGGGCCTGGGCTAAAAACTATTTTGGCCATAACTTCTTCGTTACTCGCCCGATTCGGTTGATCTTTATGCGCTGAGAATTATTATCGAAAGGCCTAAGACCCCTAATGATCGGAATTCCTATCTATCGTGCCAAACAAAGACTTTTAATTTTCGGGCTGGGTCCTAGGAAAACCCCTAGGGCTTCGGGGGCTGAAAAATCATCCGAAACGAAATGTTGATTTTTTCGCACATTAGCACATTCACATTTACTTATGGCACTTTAAAGTGAGCTTGCGAAATTTGAAGGACCAGATCGCGGGTAAATCGGCTGAATACGCCACAAAATAGTCACTTTTTCGCTTGTTTGGGACTCTTACGAAGTTCTCGTAAAGCAAAATAATAGGAAAAGTGGATTTGGAATAATAGCCCTTGGAATAAGGTTTCCAACGCCTCTTGAATCGGCCAAATCGGACAAATAGCCTAGAAGTTATGGCAAAAATAGTGGAACTGCGCAGAACGGGACCCAACCAAAAACTATTTTGGCCATAACTTCTTCGTTTCTCGCCCGATTCGGTCGATCTTTATGCTGATGGAATCTTTATCTAAAGGCCCAAGACCCCGCATGATAGGAATTCCTATCCATCATGCTGAACAAAGAGCTCCAATTTTTGGGCCGACCATAGGAGTACGCTCTAGGGGCATGGGCTCAAAACTATTTTGGCCATAAATTCTTCGTTACTCGCACGATTCGGTCGATCTTTATTTCCAGAGAATCATTATCTAAAGGCCTAAGACCCCTAATGATCGGAATTTCTATCCATCGTGCCGAACAAAGAGTTTCAATTTTCGGGTCGGGCCCTAGGGGTACCCCTATGGGTTCGGGGGCTGAAAAATCATCCGAAACAAAATGTTGATTTTTCGAACATTAGCACATTCACATTTAATTATGGCATTCTAAAGTGAGCTTGCGTAATTTGAAGGCCCAGATCGCGGGTAAATCGGCCGAATATGCCCCAAAATAGTTACTTTTTCGCTTGTTTTGGACTCTCACGAAGTTCGTGTAAAGCAAAATATTAGGAAAACTAGATTTTTAATTTTTGGTGGATAGCCCTTGGAATAAGGTTGCCATCGCCACTTGAATCGGCCAAATCGGACAAATAGCCTAGAAGTTATGGCAAAAATAGTGGAACTGCGCAAAACGAGACTCGACGCAAAAACTATTTTGGCCATAACTTCTTCGTTTCTCGCCCGATTCGATCGATCTTTATGCCGACGTAATCTTTATCTAAAGGCCCAAGACCCCGCTTGATTGGAATTCCTATCCATCGTGCTTAACAAAGAGCTCCAATTTTTCGACCGGTCCCTAGGAGTACCCCCTAGGGTCATGGGCAAAAAACTAATTTGGCCATAACTTCTTCGTTACACGTCCGATTCGGTCGATCTTTATGTACAGAGAATCATTATCTAAAGGCCTAAGACCCCTAATGATCGGAATTCCTATCCATCGTGCCGAACAAAGACTTTCAATTTTCGGGCCGGGCCCTAGGGGTTCGGGGGCTGAAAAATCATCCGAAACGAAATGTTGATTTTTTTGCACATTAGCACATTCACATTTACTTATGGCATTTTAAAGTGAGTTTGCTTAATTTTAAGGCCCAGATCGCGGGTAAATCGGCCGAATACGTCCCAAAATAGTCACTTTTTCGCTTATTTTGGACTCTCACGAAGTTCTCGTAAAGCAAAATAATAGGAAAAGTGGATTTTGACTTTTTGGGGGATAGCCCTTGGAATAAGGTTTCCAACGCCGCTTGAATCGACCAAATCGGACAAATAGCCTAGAAGTTATGGCAAAAATAATGGAACTGCGCAGAACAGGACCCGACGCAAAAACTATTTTGGCCATAACTTCTTCGTTTCTCGCCCGATTCGGTCGATCTTTATGCCGACGAAATCTTTATCTAAAGGCCCAAGACCCCGCATGATTGGAATTCCTATCCATCGTGCTGAACAAAGAGCTCCACTTTTTGGGCCGGGCCCTAGGAGTACCCTCTAGGGGCATGGGCTAAAAACTATTTTGGCCATAACTTCTTCGTTACTCGCCCGATTCGGTCGATCTTTATGTCCACAGAATCCTTATCTAAAGGCCTAAGACCCCTAATGATGGGAATTCCTATCCATCGTGCTGAATAAAGAGTTTCAATTTTCGGGCCGAGCCCTATGGGTACCTCTAGGGGCTCGGGGGCTGAAAAATCATCCGTAACAAAATGTTGATTTTTTCGCACATTAACACATTCACATGTATTTGTGGCATTTTAATGTGTGCTTGCGTAATTTGAAGTCCCAGATCGCGGGTAAATTGGCCGAATACGCCCCAAAATAGTCACTTTTTCGCTTGTTTTGGACTCTCACGAAGTTCTCTTAAAGCAAAATAATAGGAAAAGTGGATTTTGACTTTTTGGGGGATAGCCTTTGAAATAAGGTTTCCAACGCCGCTTGAATCAGCTAAATTGCCTAGAAGTTATGGCAAATATAGTGGAACTGCGAAAAACGGGACCCGACGCAAAAACTATTTTGGCCCAAATATATCTGTTTCTCGCCCGATTCGGTCGATCTTTATGCCGACGGAATCCTTATCTAAAGGCCCAAGACCCCGCATGATTGGAATTCCTATCCATCGTGCTGAACAAAGAGCTCCAATTTTTGGGCCGGGCCCTAGGAGTACCCCCTAGGGGCCTGGGCTAAAAACTATTTTGGCTATAACTTCTTCGTTACTCGCCCGATTCGGTCGATCTTTATGTCCGGAGAATCATTATCTAAAGGCCTAAGACCCCTAATGATCGGAATTCCTATCCATCGTGCCAAACAAAGAGTTTCAATTTTCGGGCCGTGCCCTAGGGTTACCTCTTGGGGTTCAGGGGCTGAAAAACCATCCGAAACGAAATGTTGATTTTTTCGCACATTAGCACATTCACATTTAATTATGGCATTTTAAAGTGAGCTAGAGTAATTTGAAGGCCCAGATCGCGGGTAAATCGGCCGAATACGCCCCAAAATAGTCAATTTTTCGCTTGTTTTGGACTCTCACGAAGTTCACGTAAAGCAAAATAATAGGAAAAGTAGATTTTTAATTTTTGGGGGATAGCCCTTGGAATAAGGTTGCCAACGCCGCTTGAATCGGCCAAATCGGACAAATAGCCTATAAGTTATGGCAAAAATAGTGGAACTGCGCAAAACGGGACCCGACGCAAAAACTATTTTGGACATAACTTCTTCGTTTCTCGCCCGATTCGGTCGATCTTTATGTCGACGGAATCCTTATCACAAGGCTTAGGACCCCGCATGATTGGAATTCCTATCCATCGTACTGAACAAATAGCTCCAATTTTTGGGCTGGGTCCGAGGAGTACCCGCTATGGGCCTGGGCTAAAAATTATTTTGGCAATAACTTCTTCGTTACTCGCCCAATTCGGTCGTTCTTTATGTCCACATAATCCTTATCTGAAGGCCTAAGATCCCTAATGATCGGAATTCCTATCCATTGTGTCGAACAAAGAGTTTCAATTTTCGGGTCGTGCCCTAGGGGTACCCCTAGGGGTTCGGGGGCTGAAAAATCATCCGAAACGAAATGTTGATTTTTTCCCACATTAGCACATTCACATTTAATTATGGCATTTTAAAGTGAGCTAGGGTAATTTGAAGGCCCAGATCGCGGGTAAATCAGCCGAATACGCCCCAAAATAGTCACTTTTTCGCTTGTTTTAGACTCTCACGAAGTTCGCGTAAAACATAATAATAGGAAAAGTGGATTTTTAATTTTTGGGGGACAGCCCTTGGAATAAGGTTTCCAAAGCCGCTTGAATCGGCCAAATCGGACAAATAGCCTAGAAGTTATGGCAAAAATAGTGGAACTGCGCAAAACGGGACCCGACGCAAAAACTGTTTTGGCCATAACTTCTTCGTTTCTCGCCCAATTCGGTCGATCTTTATGGAGACGTAATCCTTATCTAAAGGCCCAAGACCCCGCATTATTGGAATTCCTATCCATCTTGCTGAACAAAGAGCGCCAATTTTTGGGCCGGGCTAGGGGCTGGGCTAAAAATTATTTTGGCCATAACTTCTTCGTTACTCGCCCGATTCGGTCGATCTTTATGTCCACAGAATCCTTATCTAAAGGCCTAAGACCCCTAATGATAGGAATTCCTATCCATCGTGTGAAACAAAGAGTTTCAAATTTCGGGTCGGGCCCTAGGGGTACCCTTAGGGGTTCGGGGGCTGAAAAATCATCCGAAACGAAATGTTTATTTTTTTGCACATTAGCACATTCACATTTACTTATGGCATTTTAAAGTGAGTTTGCTTAATTTGAAGGCCCAAATCGCTGGTAAATCGGTCGAATACGCCCCAAAATAGTCACTTTTTCGCTTATTTTGGACTCTCACGAAGTTCTCGTAAAGCAAAATAATAGGAAAATTTGATTTTGACATTTTGGGGGATAGCCCTTGGAATAAGGTTTCCAACGCCGCTTGAATCGGCCAAATCGGATAAATAGCCTAGAAGTTATGGCAAAAATAGTGGAACTGCGCAGAACGGGACCCAACGCAAAAACTATTTTGGCCATAACTTCTTCGTTTCTCGCCCGATTAGGTCGATCTTTATGCTGATGGAATCTTTATCCAAAGGCCCAAGGCCCCGCATGATTGGAATTCCTATCCATCGTGCTGAACAAAGAGCTCCAATTTTTGGGCCAAGCCCTAAGAGTACCCTCTAGGGGCATGGGCTAAAAACTATTTTGGCCATAACTTCTTCGTTACTCGCCTGATTCGGTCGATCTTTATGTCCACAGAATCCTTATCTAAAGGCCTAAGACCCCTAATGATGGGAATTTCTACCCATCGTGTCGAACAAAGAGTTCAATTTTCGGGCTGGGCCCTAAGGGTACCTCTAGGGGCTCGGGGGTTGAAAAATCATCCGAAACGAAATGTTGATTTTTTCGCACATTAACACATTCACATGTATATATGGCATTTTAAAGTGAGCTTGCGTAATTTGAAGTCCCAGATCGCGGGTAAATTGGCCGAATACGCCCCAAAATAGTCACTTTTTCGCTTGTTTTGGACTCTCACGAAGTTCTCTTAAAGCAAAATAATAGGAAAAGTGGATTTTGACTTTTTGGGGGATAGCCCTTGAAATAAGGTTTCCAACGCCGCTTGAATCAGCTAAATTGCCTAGAAGTTATGGCAAATATAGTGGAACTGCGAAAAACGGGACCCGACGCAAAAACTATTTTGGCCATAACTTATTCGTTTCTCGCCCAATTCGGTCGATCTTTATGCCGACGGAATCCTTATCTAAAGGCCCAAGACCCCGCATGATTGGAATTCCTATCCATCGTGCTGAACAAAGAGCTCCGATTTTTGGGCCGGGCCCTAGGAGTACCCCCTAGGGGCCTGGGCTAAAAACTATTTTGGCCATAACTTCTTCGTTAATCGCCCGATTCGGTCGATCTTTATGTCCGGAGAATCATTATCTAAAGGCCTAAGACCCTTAATGATCGGAATTCCTATCCATCGTGCGAAACAAAGAGTTTCAATTTTCGGGCCGTGCCCTAGGGTTACCTCTAGGGGTTCAGGGGCTGAAAAACCATCCGAAATGAAATGTTGATTTTTTCGCACATTAGCACATTCACATTTATTTATGGCATTATAAAGTGAGCTTGCGTAATTTGAAGGCCCAGATTGCGGGTAAATCGGCCGAAAATGCCCCAAAATAGTCACTTTTTCGCTTGTTTTAGACTTTCACGAAGTTCTCGTAAAGCAAAATAATAGGAAAAGTGGATTTTGACTTTTTGGGGGATAGCCCTTGGAATAAGGTTTCCAATGCCGCTTGAATCGGACAAATTGCCTATAAGTTATGGCAAAATTAGTGGAACTGCGCAAAACGGGACCCGACGCAAAAACTATTTTGGCCATAACTTCTTCGTTTCTCGCCCGATTCGGTCAATCTTTATGTCGACGGAATCCTTATCTAAAGGCCCAAGACCCCGCATGATTGGAATTCCTATCCATCGTGCTGAACAAATAGCTCCAATTTTTGGGCCGGCTCCTAGGAGTACCCGCTATGGGCCTGGGCTAAAAATTATTTTTGCCATAACTTCTTCGTTACTCGCCCGATTCGGTCGATCTTTATGTCCACAGAATCATTATCTAAAGACCTAAGACCCATATTGATCGGAATTTCTATCCATTGTGCCGAACAAAGAGTTTCAATTTTCGGGCCCTAGGGTACCCCTAGGGGTTCGGGGGCTGAAAAATCATCCGAAACGAAATGTTAATTTTTTCGCACATTAGCACATTCACATTTACTTATGGCATTTTAAAGTGAGTTTGCTTAATTTGAAGGCCCAGATCGCTGGTAAATCGGCCGAATACGCCCCAAAATAGTCACTTTTTCGCTTGTTTTGGACTCTCACGAAGTTCACGTAAAGCAAAATAATAGGAAAAGTAGATTTTTAATTTTTGGGGGATAGCCCTTGGAATAAGGTTGCCAACGCCGCTTGAATCGGCCAAATCGGACAAATAGCCTATAAGTTATGGCAAAAATAGTGGAACTGCGCAAAACGGGACCCGACGCAAAAACTATTTTGGACATAACTTCTTCGTTTCTCGCCCGATTCGGTCGATCTTTATGTCGACGGAATCCTTATCTCAAGGCTTAGGACCCCGCATGATTGGAATTCCTATCCATCGTACTGAACAAAGAGTTCCAATTTTTGGGCTGGGTCCTAGGAGTACCCGCTATGGGCCTGGGCTAAAAATTATTTTTGCCATAACTTCTTCGTTACTCGCCCAATTCGGTCGATCTTTATGTCCACATAATCCTTATCTGAAGGCCTAAGACCCCTAATGATCGGAATTCCTATCCATTGTGTCGAACAAAGAGTTTCAATTTTCGGGTCGTGCCCTAGGGGTACCCCTAGGGGTTCGGGGGCTGAAAAATCATCCGAAACGAAATGTTTATTTTTTCCCACATTAGCGCATTCACATTTAATTATGGCATTTTAAAGTGAGCTAGGGTAATTTGAAGGCCCAGATCGAGGGTAAATCAGCCGAATACGCCCAAAAGTAGTCACTTTTTCGCTTGTTTTGGACTCTCACGAAGTTCGCGTAAAACAAAATAATAGGAAAAGTGGATTTTTAATTTTTGGGGGACAGCCCTTGGAATAAGGTTTCCAAAGCCGCTTGAATCGGCCAAATCGGAAAAAATAGCCTAGAAGTTATGGCAAAAATAGTGGAACTGCGCAAAACGGGACCCGACGCAAAAACTATTTTGGCCATAACTTCTTCGTTTCTCGCCAAATTCGGTCGATCTTTATGCCGACGGAATCCTTATCTAAAGGCCCAAGACCCCGCATTATTGGAATTCCTATCCATCTTGCTGAACAAAGAGCGCCAATTTTTGGGCCGGGCTAGGGGCTGGGCTAAAAATTATTTTGGCCATAACTTTTTCGTTACTCGCCCGATTCGGTCGATCTTTATGTCCACAGAATCCTTATCTAAAGGCCTAAGACCCCTAATGATAGGAATTCCTATCCATCGTGTCGAACAAAGAGTTTCAAATTTCGGGTCGGGCCCTAGGGGTACCCTTAGGGGTTCGGGGGCTGAAAAATCATCCGAAACGAAATGTTGATTTTTTTGCACATTAGCACATTCACATTTACTTATGGCATTTTAAAGTGAGTTTGCTTAATTTGAAGGCCCAGATCGCGGGTAAATCGGCCGAATACGCCCCAAAATAGTCTTTTTTTCGCTTATTTTGGACTCTCACGAAGTTCTCATAAAGCAAAATAATAGGAAAATTGGATTTTGACATTTTGGGGGATAGCCCTTGGAATAAGGTTTCCAACGCCGCTTGAATCGGCCAAATCGGACAAATAGCCTAGAAGTTATGGCAAAAATAGTGGAACTGCGCAGAATGGGACCCGACGCAAAAACTATTTTGGCCATAACTTCTTCGTTTCTCGCCCGATTCGGTCGATCTTTATGTCGACAGAATTCATATCTAAAGGCCGAAGACCCCGTATGATTGGAATTCATATCCATCGTGATGAACAAAGAGCTACAATTTTTGGGCCAAGCCCTAGGAGTACCTTCTAGGGGCATGGGCTAAAAACTATTTTGGCCATAACTTCTTCGTTACTCGCCCGATTCGGTCGATCTTTATGTCCACAGAATCCTTATCTAAAGGCCTAAGACCCCTAATGATTGGAATTCCTATCCATCGTGCTGAACAAAGAGTTTCAATTTTCGGGCCAGGCGCTAGGGGTAACTCTAGGGGCTCGGGGGCTGAAAAATCATCCGAAACGAAATGTTGATTTTTTCGCACATTAACACATTCACAAATTCACATATATTTATGGCGTTTTTAAGTGAGTTTGCGTAATTTGAAGTCCCAGATCGCGGGTAAATTGGCTGAATACGCCCCAAAATAGTCACTCTTTCGCTTGTTTTGGACTCTCACGAAGTTCTCGTAAACCAAAATAATAGGAAAAGTGGATTTTGACTTTTTGGAGGATAGCCCTTGGAATAAGGTTTCCAATGCCGCTTGAGTCGGCCAAATCGGACAAATTGCCTAGAAGTTATGGCAAAATTAGTAAAAAAGCGCAAAACGAACCCGACGCAAAAACTATTTTGGCCATAACTTCTTCGTTTCTCGCCCGATTCGGTCGATCTTTATGCTGATGGAATCTTTATCCAAAGGCCCAAGGCCCCGCATGATTGGAATTCCTATCCATCGTGCTGAACAAAGAGCTCCAATTTTTGGGCCGGTCTCTAGGAGTACCCCCTAGGGGCCTGGGCTAAAAACTATTTTGGCCATAACTTCTTCGTTACTCGTCCGATTCGATTGATCTTTATGTCCAGAGAATCATTATCTAAAGGCCTAAGACCCCTAATGATCGGAATTTCTATCCATTGTGCCGAACAAAGAGTTTCCATTTTCGGGTTAGGCCCTAGGGGTACCCCTAGGGGTTCGGGGGTTGAAAAATCATCTGAAACGAAATGTTGAGTTTTTCGCACATTAGCACATTCACATTTACTTATGGCATTTTAAAGTGATCTTGCGTAATTTGAAGGCCCAGATCGCGGGTAAATCGGCCAAATACGCCCCAAAATAGTCACTTTTTCGCTTGTTATGGACTCTCACGAATTTCACGTAAAGCAAAATAATAGGAAAAGTAGATTTTTAATTTTTGAAGGATAGCCCTTGGAATAAGGTTGCCAACGCCGCTTGAATTGGCCAAATCGGACAAATAGCTTAGAAGTTATGCTAAAAATAGTGGAACTGCGCAAAACGGGACCCGACGCAAAAACTATTTTGGACTTAACTTCTTCGTTTCTCGCCCGATTAGGTCGATCTTTATGTCGACGGAATCCTTATCTAAATGCCCAAGACCCTGCATGATTGGAATTCCTATCCATCGTGCTGAAGAAAGAGCTCCAATTTTTTGGCCGTGTCCTACGAGTACCCGCTATGGGCCTGGGCTAAAAATTATTTTGGCCATAACTTCTTCGTTACTCGCCCGATTCGGTAGATCTTTATGTCCACAGAATCCTTATCTAAAGGCCTAAGACCCCTAATGATCGGAATTTCTATCCATTGTGCCGAACAAAGAGTTTCAATTTTCGGGTCGGGCCCTAGGGGTACCCCTAGGGGTTCGGGGGCTGAAAAATCATACGAAACGAAATGTTGATTTTTTCCCACATTAGTACATTCACATTTAATTATGGCATTTTAAAGTCAGCTAGGGTAATTTGAAGGCCCAAATCGCGGGTAAATCGGCCGAATACGCCCCAAAATAGTAACTTTTTCGCTTGTTTTGGACTCTCACGAAGTTCACGTAAAGAAAAATAATAGGAAAAGTAGATTTTTAATTTTTGGGGGATAGCCCTTGGAATAAGGTTTCCAACACCGCTTGAATCGGCCAAATCGCCTAGAAGTTAAGGCTAAAATAGTGGAACTGCGCAAAACGGGACCTGACGCAAAAACTATTTTGGCCATAACTTCTTCGTTTCTCGCCCGATTCAGCCGATCATTATGCCGACGTAATCTTTATCTAAAGGCCCAAGACCCCGTATGATTGGAATTCCTATCCATCGTGCTTAACAAAGAGCTCCAATTTTTGGGCCGGGCCCTAGGAGTACCCCCTAGGGGCATGGGCTAAAAACTATTTTGGCCATAACTTCTTCGTTACTCGTCCGATTCGGTCGATCTTTATGTACAGAGAATCATTATCTAAAGGCCTAAGACCCCTAATGATCGGAATTCCTATCCATCGTGCCGAACAAAGAGTTTCAATTCTCGGGCCGGGCCCTAGGAAAACCCCTAGGGGTTCGCGGGCTGAAAAATCATCCGAAATGAAATGATAATTTTTTCGCACATTAGCACATTCACATTTACTTATGGCATTTTAAAGTGAGCTTGCGTAATTTAAAGGCCCAGATCGCGGGTAAATTGGCCGAATGCGCCCCAAAATAGTCACTTTTTTACTTGTTTTGGACTCTCACGAAGTTCTCGTAAAGCAAAATAATAGGAAAAGCGGATTTTGACTTTTTGGGGGATAGCCCTTGGAATAAGGTTTCCAACGCCGCTTGTATCGGCCAAATCGGCCAAATCGCCTAGAAGTTAAGGCAAAAATAGTGGAACTGCGTAAAACGGGACCTGACGCAAAAACTATTTTGGCCATAACTTCTTCGTTTCTCGCCCGATTCGGTCGATCTTTATGCCGACGTAATCTTTATCTAAAGGCCCAAGACCCCGCATGATTGGAATTTCTATCCATCGTGCTTAATAAAGAGCTCCAATTTTTGGGCCGGGCTCTAGGAGGTACCCTAGGGGCATGGGCTAAAAACTATATTGGCCATAACTTCTTCGTCACTCGTCCGATTCGGTCTATCTTTATGTACAGAGAATCATTATCTAAATGCCTAAGACCCCTAATGATCGGAATTCCTATCCATCATGCCGAACAAAGACTTTCAATTTTCGGGCCGGGCCCTAGGAAAACCCCTAGGGGTTCAGGGACTAATAAATCATCCGAAACGAAATGTTGATTTTTCGCACATTAGCACATTCACATTTACTTATGGCATTTTAAAGTGAGCTTTCGTAATTTAAAGGCCCAGATCGCGGGTAAATTGGCCGAATGCGCCCCAAAATAGTCACTTTTTCACTTGTTTTGGACTCTCACGAAGTTCTCGTAAAGCAAAATAATAGGAAAAGTGGATTTTGACTTTTTGGGGGATAGCCCTTGGAATAAGATTTCCAACGCCGCTTGTATAGGCCAAATCGGCCAAATCGCCTAGAAGTTAAGGCAAAAATAGTGGAACTGCGCAAAACGGGACCTGACGCAAAAACTATTTTGGCCATAACTTCTTCGTTTCTCGCCCGATTCGGCCGATCATTATGCCGACGTAATCTTTATCTAAAGGCCTAAGACCCCGCATGATTGGAATTCCTATCCATCGTGCTTAACGAAGAGCTCCAAATTTTCGGCCGGGCCCTAGGAGTAACCCCTAGGGGCATGGGCAAAAAACTATTTTGGCCATAACTTATTCGTTACTCGTCCGATTGGGTCGATCTTTATGTACAGAGAATCATTATCTAAAGGCCTAAGACCCCTAATGATCGGAATTCCTATCCATCGTGCCGAACAAAGACTTTCAATTTTCAGGCCGGGTCATAGGGGTACCCCTAGGGGTTCGGGGGCTGAAAAATCATCCGAAAGGAAATGTTGATTTTTTTGCACATTAGCACATTCACATTTACTTATGGAATTTTAAAGTGAGCTTGCGTAATTTGAAGGCCCAGATCGCGGGTAAATCGGCCGAATACGCCCCAAAATAGTCACTTTTTCGCTTGTTTTGGACTCTCACGAAGTTCTCGTAAGGCAAAATAATAGGAAAAGTGTATTTTTACTTTTTGGGGGATAGCCCTTGGAATAAGGTTTCCAACGCCACTTGAATCGGCGAAATCGAACAAATAGCCTAGAAGTTATGGCAAAAATAGTGGAACTGCGCAGAACGGGACCCGACGCAAAAACTATTTTGGCCATAAGTTCTTTGTTTATCGCCCGATTCGGTCGATCTTTATGTCGACGGAATTCTAATCTAAAGGACGAAGACCCCGCATGATTGGAATTCCTATCCATCGTGCTGAAGAGCTCCAATTTTTGGGCCGGTCTCTAGGAGTACCCCCTAGGGGCCTGGGCTAAAAACTATTTTGGCCATAACTTCTTCGTTACTCGCCTGATTCGGTCGATCTTTATGTCCACAGAATCATTATGTAAAGGCCTAAGACCCGTAATGATTGGTATTCCTATCCATCGTCTTGAACAAAGAGTTTCAATTTTCGGGCCAGGCCCTAGGGATAACTCTAGGGGCTCGGGGGCTGAAAAATCATCCGAAACGAAATGTTGATTTTTTCGCACATTAACACATTCACACATTCACATGTATTTATGGCATTTTAAAGTGAGCTTGCGAAAATTGAAGGCCCAGATCGCGGGTAAATCGGCCGAATACGCCCCAAAATAGTCACTTTTTCGCTTGTTTTGGACTCTCACGAAGTTCGTGTAAAGAAAGATAATAGGAAAACTAGATTTTTAATTTTTGTAGGATAGCCCTTGGAATAAGGTTGCCAACGCCGCTTGAATCGGCCAAATCGGACAAATAGCCTAGAAGTTATGGCAAAAATAGTGGAACTGCGCAAAACGAGACTCGACGCAAAAACTATTTTGGCCATAACTTCTTCGTTTCTCGCCCGATTCGGTCGATCTTTATGTCGACGAAATCCTTATCTAAAGACCCAAGACCCCGCATGATTGGAATTCCTATCCATCGTGCTGAACAAAGAGCTCCAATTTTTGGGCCGGGCCCTAAGAGTACCCGCTAGGGGCCTGGGCTAAAAATTATTTTGGCCATAACTTCTTCGTTACTCGCCCGATTCGATTGATCTTTATGTCCACTGAATCCTTATCTAAAGGCCTAAGACCTCTAATGATCGGAATTCCTATCCATCGTGTCGAACAAAGAGTTCAATTTTCGGGCCGGGCCCTAAGGGTACCTCTAGGGGCTCGGGGGATGAAAAATCATCCGAAACGAAATGTTGATTTTTTCGCACATTAGCACATTCACATTTACTTATGGCATTTTAAAGTGAGCTTGCGTAATTTGAAGGCCCAGATTGAGGGTAAATCGGCCGAAAACGCCCCAAAATAGTCACTTTTTCGCTTGTTTTGGACTCTCACGAAGTTCTCGTAAAGCAAAATAATAGGAAAAGTGGATTTTGACTTTTTGAGGGATAGCCCTTGAAATAAGGTTTCCAACGCCCCTTGAATCGGCTAAATTGCCTAGAAGTTATGGCAAATATAGTGGAACTGCGCAAAACGGGACCCGACAAAAAAAACTATTTTGGCCATAACTTCTTCGTTTCTCGCCCGATTCGGTCGATCTTTAGGCCGACGGAATCCTTATCTAAAGGCCCAAGACCCCGCATGATTGGAATTCCTATCCATCATGCTGAACAAAGAGCTCCAATTTTTGGGCCGGGCCCTAGGATTACCCCCTAGGGGCCTGGGCTAAAAACTATTTTGGCCATAACTTCTTCGTTACTCGCCCGATTCGGTCGATCTTTATGTCCGGAGAATCATTATCTAAAGGCCTAAGGACCCTAATGATCGGAATTCCTATCAATCGTGCCAAACAAAGAGTTTCAATTTTCGGGCCGTGCCCTAGGGTTAACTCTAGGGGTTCGGGGGCTGAAAAATCATCCGAAACGAAATGTTGATTTTTTCGCACATTAGCACATTCACATTTACTTATGGCATTTTAAAGTGAGCTTGCGTAATTTGAAGGCCCAGATCGCGGGTAAATCGGCCGAATACGCCCTAAAATAGTCACTTTTTCGCTTGTTTTGGACTCTCACGAAGTTCTCGTAAAGCAAAATAATAGGAAAAGTTGATTTGGACTTTTTTGGGGATAGCCCTTGGAATAAGGTTTCCAACGACGCTTGAATCGGCCAAATCGGACAAATAGCTTAGAAGTTATGGCAAAAATAGTGGAACTGCGCAGAACGAGACCCGACGCAAAAACTATTTTGGCCATAACTTCTTTGTTTATCGCCCGATTCGGTCGATCTTTATGTCGACGGAATTCTTATCTAAAGGACGAAGACCCCGCATGATTGGAATTCCTATCCATCGTGCTGAAGAGCTCCAATTTTTGGGCCGGTCTCTAGGAGTACCCTCTAGGGGCCTGGGCTAAAAACTATTTTGGCCATAACTTCTTCGTTACTCGCCCGATTCGGTCGATCTTTATGTCCATAGAATCATTATGTAAAGGCCTAAGACCCGTAATGATTGGAATTCCTATCCATTGTCCTGAACAAAGAGTTTCAATTTTCGGGCCAGGCCCTAGGGGTAACTCTAGGGGCTCGGGGGCTGAAAAATCATCCGAAACGAAATGTTGATTTTTTCGCACATTCACACATTCACATGTATTTATGGCATTTTAAAGTGAGCTTGCGAAAATTGAAGGCCCAGATCGCGGTTAAATCGGCCGAATACGCCCCAAAATAGTCACTTTTTCGCTTGTTTTGGACTCTCACGAAGTTCGTGTAAAGAAAAATAATAGGAAAACTAGATTTTTAATTTTTGGAAGATAGCCCTTGGAATAAGGTTGCCAACGCCGCTTGAATCGGCCAAATCGGACAAATAGCTTAGAAGTTATGGCAAAAATAGTGGAATTGCGCAAAACGGGACTCGACGCAAAAACTATTTTGGCCATAACTTCTTCGTTTCTCGCCCGATTCGGTCGATCTTTATGTCGACGAAATCCTTATCTAAAGACCCAAGACCCCGCATGATTGGAATTCCTATCCATCGTGCTGAACAAAGAGCTCCAATTTTTTGGCCGGGCCCTAGGAGTACCCGCTAGGGGCCTGGGCTAAAAATTATTTTGGCCATAACTTCTTCGTTACTCGCCCGATTCGGTCGATCTTTATGTCCACTGAATCCTTATCTAAAGGCCTAAGACCCCTAATGATCGGAATTCCTATCCATCGTGTCGAACAAAGAGTTCAATTTTCGGGTCGGGCCCTAAGGGTACCTCTAGGGGCTCGGGGGATGAAAAATCATCCGAAACGAAATATTGATTTTTTCGCACATTAGCACATTCACATTTACTTATGGCATTTTAAAGTGAGCTTGCGTAATTTGAAGGCCCAGATTGCGGGTAAATCGGCCGAAAACGCCCCAAAATAGTCACTTTTTCGCTTGTTTTGGACTCTCACGAAGTTCTCGTAAAGCAAAATAATAGGAAAAGTGGATTTTGACTTTTTGGGGGAAAGCCCTTGAAATAAGGTTTCCAACGCCCCTTGAATCAGCTAAATTGCCTAGAAGTTATGGCAAATATAGTGGAACTGCGCAAAACGGGACCCGACAAAAAAACTATTTTGGCCATAACTTCTTCATTTCTCGCCCGATTCGGTCGATTTTTAGGCCGACGGAATCCTTATCTAAAGGCCCAAGACCCCGCATGATTGGAATTCCTATCCATCGTGCTGAACAAAGAGCTCCAATTTTTGAACCGGGCCCTAGGATTACCCCCTAGGGGCCTGGGCTAAAAACTATTTTGGCCATAACTTCTTCGTTACTCGCCCGATTCGGTCGATCTTTATGTCCGGAGAATCATTATCTAAAGGCCTAAGGACCCTAATGATTGGAATTCCTATCAATCGTGCTAAACAAAGAGTTTCAATTTTCGGGCCGTGCCCTAGGGTTAACTCTAGGGGTTCGGGGGCTGAAAAATCATCCGAAACGAAATGTTGATTTTTCGCACATTAGCACATTCACATTTACTTATGGAATTTTAAAGTGAGCATGCGTAATTTGAAGGCCAAGGTCGCGGGTAAATCGGCCGAATACGCCCCAAAATAGTCACTTTTTCGCTTGTTTTGGACTCTCACGAAGTTCTCGTAAAGCAAAATAATAGGAAAAGTGGATTTTGACTTTTTTGGGGATAGCCCTTGGAATAAGGTTTCCAACGCCGCTTGAATCGGCCAAATCGGACAAATAGCCTAGAAGTTATGGTAAAAATAGTGGAACTGCGCAGAACGAGACCCGACGCAAAAACTATTTTTGCCATAACTTCTTTGTTTATCGTCCGATTCGGTCGATCTTTATGTCGACGGAATTCTTATCTAAAGGACGAAGACCCCGCATGATTGGAATTCCTATCCATCGTGCTGAAGAGCTCCAATTTTTGGGCCGGGCTCTAGGAGTACCCCCTAGGGGCCTGGGCTAAAAACTATTTTGGCCATAACTTCTTCGTTACTCGCCCGATTCAGTCGATCTTTATGTCCACAGAATCATTATGTAAAGGCCTAAGACCCGTAATGATTGGAATTCCTATCCATCGTGCTGAACAAAGAGTTTCAATTTTCGGGCCGGGCCCTAGGGGTAACTCTAGGGGCTCGGGGGTTGAAAAATCATCCGAAACGAAATGTTGATTTTTTCGCACATTAACACATTCACACATTCACATGTATTTATGGCATTTTAAAGTGAGCTTGCGTAATTTGAAGTCCCAGATCGCGGGTAAATTGAATACGCCCCAAAATAG
Organism: Schizonepeta tenuifolia; assembly: GCA_029490685.1. NCBI lineage: Eukaryota > Viridiplantae > Streptophyta > Magnoliopsida > Lamiales > Lamiaceae > Schizonepeta > Schizonepeta tenuifolia. Next base: position 21,437,605 of record CM055958.1, read on the forward strand.
TCACTTTTTCGCTTGTTCTGGACTCTCACAAAGTTCTCGTAAAGCAAAATAATAGAAAAAGTGGATTTTGACTTTTTGGGAGATAGCCCTTGGAATAAGGTTTCTAATACCGCTTGAATCGGCCAAATCGGACAAATTGCCTAGAAGTTATGGCAAAATTAGTGGAACTGCGCAAACTGGGACCCGACGCAAAAACTATTTTGGCCATAACTTCTTCGTTTCTCGCCCGATTCGGTCGATCTTTATGCCGACGGAATCTTTATCCAAAGACCCAAGACCCCGCATGATTGGAATTCCTATCCATCGTGCTGAACAAAGAGCTCCAATTTTTGGGCCGGGCCCTAGGAGTACCCTCTAGGGGCATGGGCTAAAAACTATTTTGGCCATAACTTCTTCGTTACTCGCCCGATTCGGTCGATCTTTATGTCCGTAGAATCATTATCTAAAGGCCTAAGACCCCTAATGATCGGAATTTCTATCCATTGTGCCGAATAAAGAGTTTCAATTTTCGGGCCGGGCCCTAGGGGTACCCCTCAGGGTTCGGGGGCTGAAAAATCATCCGAAACGAAATGTTGATTTTTTCGCACATTAGCACATTCACATTTAATTATGGCATTTTAAAGTGAGCTAGGGTAATTTGAAGGCCCAGATCGCGGGTAAATCGGCCGAATACGCCCCAAAATAGTTCCTTTTTCGCTTGTTTTGGACTCTCAAGAAGTTCACGTAAAGCAAAATAATAGGAAAAGTAGATTTTTAATTTTTGGGGGATAGCCCTTGGAATAAGGTTGCCAACGCCGCTTGAATTGGCCAAATCGGACAAATAGCCTAGAAGTTATGGCAAAAATAGTGGAACTGCGCAAAACGGGACCCGACGCAAAAACTATTTTGGACATAACTTCTTCGATTCTCGCCCAATTCGGTCGATCTTTATGTCGACAGAATCCTTATCTTAAGGCCCAAGACCCCGCATGATTGGAATTCCTATCCATCGTTCTGAACAAAGAGCTCAAATTTTTGGGTCGGATCATAGGAGTACCCGCTATGGGCCTGGGCTAAAAATTATTTTAACCATAACTTCTTCGTTACTCGCCCGATTCGGTCGATCTTTATGTCCACAGAATTCTTATCTAAAGACCTAAGACCCCCAATGATCAGAATTCCTATCCATAGTGCCGAACAAAGACTTTCAATTTTCGGGCCGGGCCCTAGAAAAACCCCTAGGGGTTCGGGGGCTGAAAAATCATCCGAAACGAAATGTTGATTTTTTAACACATTGGCACATTCACATTTACTTATGGCATTTTAAAGTGAGCTTGCGTAATTTGAAGTCCCAGATCGCGGGTAAATCGGCCGAAAAGGCCCCAAAATAGTCACGTTTTCGCTTGTTTTGGACTCTCACGAAGTTCTCGTGAAACAAAATAATAGGAAAAGTTGATTTTGACTTTTTGGGGCATAGCCCTTGGAATAAGGTTTCCAACGTCGCTTGAATCGGCCAAATCGGCCAAATCGCCTAGAAATTATGGCAAAAATAGTGGAACTGCGCAAAACGGGACGTGACGCAAAAACTATTTTGGCCATAACTTCTTCATTTCTCGCCCGATTCGGCCGATCATTATGTCGACGTAATTTTTATCCAAAGGCCCAAGACCCCGCATGATTGGAATTCCTATCCATCGTGCTTAACAAAGAGCTCCAATTTTTGGGTCGGGCCCTAGGAGTACCCCCTAGGGGCATGGGCTAAAAACTATTTTGGCCATAACTTCTTCGTTATTCGTCCGATTCGGTTGATCTTTATGTACAGATAATCATTATCTAAAGGCCTAATACCCCTAATGATCGGAATTTCTATCCATCGTGCCGAACAAAGACTTTCAATTTTCGGGTCGGGCCCTAGGAAAATCCCTAGGGCTTCGGGGGCTGAAAAATCATCCGAAACGAAATGTTGATTTTTTCGCACATTAGCACATTCACATTTACTTATGGCATTTTAAAGTGAGCTTGCGTAATTTAAAGGCCCAGATTGCGGGTAAATCGGCCGAATACGCCCCAAAATAGTCACTTTTCCACTTGTTTTGGACTCTCACGAAGTTCTCGTAAAGTAAATTAATAGGAAAAGTGGATTTTGACTTTTTGGGGGATAGCCCTTGGAATAAGGTTTCTAACGCCGCTTGAATTGGCCAAATCGGCCAAATCGCATAGAAGTTATGGCAAAAATAGTGGAACTGTGCAAAACGGGACCTGACGCAAAAACTATTTTGGCCATAACTTCTTCGTTTGTCGCCCGATTCGGTCGATCTTTATGCCGACGTAATCTTTATCTAAAGGCCCAAGACCCCGCATGATTGGAATTCCTATCCATCGTGCTTAACAAAGAGTTCCAATTTTTCGGCCAGGCCCTAGGAGCTACCTTAGGGGCATGGGCAAAAAACTATTTTGGCCATAACTTCTTCGTTACTCGTCCGATTCGGTCGATCTTTATGTACAGAGAATCATTATTTAAAGGCCTAAGACCCCTAATGATCGGAATTCCTATCCATCGTGCCGAACAAAGACTTTCAATTTTCGGGCCGGGCCCTAGGGGTTCGGGGGCTGAAAAATCATCCGAAACGAAATGTTGATTTTTTCGCACATTAGCACATTCACATTTACTTATGGCATTTTAAAGTGAGCTTGCGTAATTTGAAACACCAGATCGCGGGTAAATCGACCGAATACGCCCCAAAATAGTCACTTTTTCGCTTGTTTGGGACTCTCACGAAGTTCTCGTAAAGCAAAATAATAGGAAAAATGGATTTTGACTTTTTGGGGGATAGCCCTTGGAATAAGGTTTCCAACGCCGCTTGAATCGGCCAAATCGGACAAATAGCCTAGAAGTTATGGCAAAAATAGTGGAACTGCGCAGAACGGGACCCGACGCAAAAACTATTTTGGCCATAACTTCTTTGTTTATCGCCCGATTCGATCGATCTTTATGTCAACGGAATTCTTATCTAAAGGACGTAGACCCCGCATGATTGGAATTCCTATCCATCGTGCTGTAGAGCTCCAATTTTTGGGCGGGGCTCTAGCAGTACCCCCTAGGGGCCTGGGCTAAAAACTATTTTGGCCATAACTTCTTTGTTACTCGCCCGATTCGGTTGATCTTTATGTCCACAGAATCATTATGTAAAGGCCTAAGACCCGTAATGATTGAAATTCCTATCCATCGTGCTGAACATAGAGTTTCAATTTTCGGGCCGGCCCTAGGGGTAACTCTAGGGGCTCGGGGGCTGAAAAATCATCCGAAACGAAATGTTGATTTTTTCGCACATTAACACATTCACACATTCATATGTATTTATAGTATTTTAAAGTGAGCTTGCATAATTTGAAGTCCCAGATCGCGGGTAAATTGGCCGAATACGCCCCAAAATAGTCACTTTTTCGCTTGTTTTGGACTCTCACGAAGTTCTTGTAAAGCAAAATAATCGGAAAAGTCGATTTTGACTTTTGTGGGGATAGCCCTTGGAATAAGGTTTCCAATGCCGCTTGAATCGGCCAAATCGGACAAATTTCCTAGAAGTTATGGCAAAAATAGTGGAACTGCGCAAAACGGGACCCGACCAAAAACTATTTTGGCCATAACTTCTTCGTTTCTCGCCCGATTCGGTCGATCTTTATGCCGACGGAATCTTTATCCAAAGGCCCAAGACCCCGCATCATTGGAATTCCTATCCATCGTGCTGAACAAAGAGCTCCAATTTTTGGGCCAACCCTAGGAGTATCCTTTAGGGGCATGGGCTAAAAACTAATTTGGCCATAAATTCTTCGTTATTCGCACGATTCGGTCGATCTTTATGTCCAGAGAATCATTATCTAAAGGCCAAAGACCCCTAATGATCGGAATTTCTATCCATTGTGCCGAACAAAGAGTTTCAATTTTCGGGTTGGGCCCTAGGGGTACCCCTACGGGTTCGGGGGCTGAAAAATCATCCGAAACAAAATGTTGATTTTTCGCACATTCGCACATTCACATTTAATTATGGCATTTTAAAGTGAGCTTGCGTAATTAGAAGGCCCAGATCGCGGGTAAATCGGCCGAATACGCCCCAAAATAGTCACTTTTTCGCTTGTTTTGGACTCTCACGAAGTTCGTTTAAAGCAAAATAATAGGAAAACTAGATTTTTAATTTTTGTAGGATAGCCCTTGGAATAAGGTTGCCAACGCAGCTTGAATCGGCCAAATCGGACAAATAGCCTAGAAGTTATGGCAAAAATAGTGGAATAGCGCAAAACGGGACTCGACGCAAAAACTACTTTGGACATAACTTCTTCGTTTCTCGCCCGATTCGGTCGATCTTTATGTCAACGGAATCCTTATCTAAAGGCCCAAGACCCCGCATGATTAGAATTCCTATCCATCGTGCTGAACAAAGAGCTCCAATTTTTGGGCCGGGCCCTAGGAGTACCCGCTAGGGGCCTGGGCTAAAAATTATTTTGGCCATAACTTCTTCATTACTCGCCCGATTCGGTCAATCTTTATGTCCACTGAATCCTTATCTAAAGGCCTAAGACCCCTAATGATCGGAATTCCTATCCATCGTGTCGAACAAAGAGTTCAATTTTCGGGCCGGGCCCAAAGTGTACCTCTAGGGGCTCGGGGGCTGAAAAATCATCCGAAACGAAATGTTGATTTTTACGCACAATAACACATTCACATGTATATATGGCATTTTATTGTGAGCTTGCGTAATTTGAGTCCCAGATCGCGGGTAAATTGGCCGAATACGCCCCAAAATAGTCACTTTTTCGCTTGTTTTGGTTTCTCACGAAGTTCTTGTAAAGAAAAATAATAGAAAAACTGGATTTTAACTTTTAGGGGGATAGCCCTTGGAATAAGGTTTCCAACGCCGCTTGAATCGGCCAAATCGGACAAATAGCCTAGAAGTTATGGCAAAAATAATGGAACTGCGCAAAACGGGACCCGATGCAAAAACTATTTTGGCCATAACATCTTCGTTTCTCGTCCGATTCGTTCGATCTTTATGTCGACGGAATCCTTATCTAAAGGCCCAAGACCCCGCATGATTGGAATTCTTATCCATATTGCTGAACAAAGAGCTCCAATTTTTAGGCCGGGCCCTAGGAGGTCCCCTAGGGGCCTCGGCTAAAAACTATTTTGGCCATCACTTCTTCGTTACTCGCCCGATTCGGTCGATCTTCATGTCCGTAGAATCCTTATTTAAAGGCCTAAGACCCCTAATGATCGGAATTCCTATCCATCGTGCCGAACAAAGAGTTCCAATTTTCGGGCTGGGCCCTAGGGGTACCCCTAGGGGTTCGGGGGCTGAAAAATCATCCGAAACGAAATGATGATTTTTTCGTACATTAGCACATTCACATGTACTTATGGCATTTTAAAGTGAGCTTGCGTAATTTGAAGGCCTAGATCGCGGGTAAATCGGCCGAATACGCCCTAAAATAGTCACTTTTTCGCTTGTTTTGGTTTCTCACGAAGTTCTCGTAAAGAAAAATAATAGGAAAAGTGGATTTTAACTTTTAGGGGGATAGCCCTCGGAATAAGGTTTCCAACGCCGCTTGAATCGGACAAATCGGACAAATAGCCTAGAAGTTATGGCAAAAATAGTGGAACTGCGCAAAACGGGACCCGATGCAAAAACTATTTTGGCCATAACTTCTTCGTTTCTCGTCCGATTCGGTCGATCTTTATGTCGACGGAATCCTTATCTAAAGGCCCAAGACCCTGCATGATTGGAATTCTTATCCATCGTGCTGAACAAAGAGCTCCAATTTTTGGGTGGGGCCCTAGGAGGTCCCCCTAGGGGCCTGGGCTAAAAACTATTTTGGCCATAACTTCTTCGTTACTCGCCCGATTCGGTCGATCTTCATGTCCACAGAATCCTTATTTAAATGCCTAAGACCCTTAATGATCGGAATTCCTATCCATCGTGCCGAACAAAGAGTTTCAAATTTCGGGCCGGGCCCAAGGGGTACCCCCTAGGGGTTTGGGGGCTGAAAAATCATCCGAAACAAAATGCTGATTTTTTCGCACATTAGCACATTCACATGTACTTATGGTATTTTAAAGTGAGCTTGCGTAATTTGAAGGCCCAGATCGCGGGTAAATCGGCCGAATACGCCCCAAAATAGTCTTTTTTTCGCTTGTTTTGGTCTCTCACGAAGTTCTCGTAAAGAAAAGTAATAGGAAAAGTGGATTTTTACTTTTAGGGGGATAGCCCTTAGAATAAGGTTTCCAACGCTGCTTGAATCGGACAAATAGCCTAGAAGTTATGGCAAAAATAGTGGAACTGCGCAAAACGGGACCAGATGCAAAAACTATTTTGGCCATAACTTCTTCGTTTCTCACCCGATTCGGTCTATCTTTATGTCAACGGAATCCTTTTCTAAAGGCCCAAGACCCCGCATGATTGGAATTCCTATCCATCGTGCCGAACAGAGAGTTTCAATTTTCGGGCCGGGCCCTAGGGGTACCCCCTAGGGGTCCGGGGGCTGAAAAATCATCCGAAACAAAATGCTGATTTTTTCGCACATTAGCACATTCACATGTACTTATGGCATTTTAAAGTGAGCTTGCGTAATTTGAAGGCCTAGATCGCGGGTAAATCGGCCGAATACGCCCCAAAATAGTCTTTTTTTCGCTTGTTTTGGTCTCTCACGAAGTTCTCGTAAAGAAAAATAATAGGAAAAGTGGATTTTTACTTTTAGGGGGATAGCCCTTAGAATAAGGTTTCCAACACTGCTTGAATCGGACAAATAGCCTAGAAGTTATGGCAAAAATAGTGGAACTGCGCAAAACGGGACCAGATGCAAAAACTATTTTGGCCATAACTTCTTCGTTTCTCGCCCGATTCGGTCTATCTTTATGTCAACGGAATCCTTTTCTAAAGGCCCAAGACCCCGCATGATTGGAATTCCTATCCATCGTGCCGAACAAAGAGTTTCAATTTTCGTGCCGGGCCCTAGGGCCCTAGGGGTTCGGGGCTGAAAAATCATCCGAAACAAAATGCTGATTTTTTCGAACATTAGCACATTCACATGTACTTATGGTATTTTAAAGTGAGCTTGCGTAATTTGAAGGCCCAGATCGCGGGTAAATCGGCCGAATACGCCCCAAAATAGTCTTTTTTCGCTTGTTTTGGTCTCTCACGAAGTTCTCGTAAAGAAAAGTAATAGGAAAAGTGGATTTTTACTTTTAGGGGGATAGCCCTTAGAATAAGGTTTCCAACGCTGCTTGAATCGGACAAATAGCCTAGAAGTTATGGCAAAAATAGTGGAACTGCGCAAAACGGGACCAGATGCAAAAATTATTTTGGCCATAACTTCTTCGTTTCTCGCCCGATTCGGTCTATCTTTATGTCAACGGAATCCTTTTCTAAAGGCCCAAGAACCCGCATGATTGGAATTCCTATCCATTGTGCCGAACAAAGAGTTTCAATTTTCGGGCCGGGCCCTAGGGTACCCCCTAGGGGTTCGGGGGCTGAAAAATCATCCGAAACAAAATGCTGATTTTTTCGCACATTAGCACATTCACATGTACTTATGGCATTTTTTAAAGTGAGCTTGCGTAATTTGAAGGCCCAGATCGCGGGTAAATCGGCCGAATACGCCCCAAAATAGTCACTTTTTCGCTTGTTTTGGTGTCTCACGAAGTTCTCGTAAAGAAAAATAATAGGAAAAGTGGATTTTTACTTTTAGGGGGATAGCCCTTGGAATAAGGTTTCCAACGCTGCTTGAATCGGACAAATAGCCTAGAAGTTATGGCAAAAATAGTGGAACTGCGCAAAACGGGACCCGATGCAAAATCTATTTTGGCCATAACTTCTTCGTTTCTCGCCCGATTCGGTCTATCTTTATGTCGACGGAATCCTTTTCTAAAGGCCCAAGACCCCGCATGATTGGAATTCCTATCCATCGTGCTGAACAAAGAGCTCCAATTTTTGGGCCGGGCCCTAGGAGTACCCCCTAGGGGCCTAGGCTAAAAACTATTTTGGCCATAACTTCTTCGTTACTTGCCCGATTTGGTCGATCTTCATGTCCTCAGAATCCTTATTTAAAGGCCTAAGACCCCTAATGATCGGAATTCCTATCCATCGTGCCGAACAAAGAGTTTCAATTTTCGGGTCGGGCCTTAGGAGGTACCCTAGGGGTTCGGGGGCTGAAAAATCTTCCGAAACGAAATGCTGATTTTTTCGCACATTAGCACATTCACATGTACTTATGGCATTTTAAAGTGAGCTGGCGTAATTTAAAGACCCAGATTGCGGGTAAATCGGCCGAATACACCCCAAAATAGTCACTTTTTCGCTTGTTTTGGTCTCTCACGAAGTTCTCGTAAAGAAAAATAATAGGAAAAGTGGATTTTGACTTTTTAGGGGATAGCCCTTGGAATAAGGTTTCCAACGCCGCTTGAATCTGTCAAATCGGACAAATAGCCTAGAAGTTATGGCAAAAATAGTGGAACTGCGCAAAACGGTACCCGATGCAAAAACTATTTTGGCCATAACTTCTTCGTTTCTCGCCCGATTCGGTCGATCTTTATGTCGAAAGAATCCTTTTCTAAAGGCCCAAGACCGCGCATGATTGGAATTCATATCCATCGTGCTGAACAAAGAGCTCCAATTTTTGGGCCGGGCCCTAGGAGTACCCCCTAGGGGCATGGGCTAAAAACTATTTTGGCCATAACTTCTTCGTTACTCGCCCGATTCGGTCGATCTTCATGTCCACGGAATCCTTATTTAAAGGCCTAAGACCCCTAATAATCGGAATTCCTATCCATCGTGCCGAACAAAGAGTTTCAATTTTCGGGTCGGGCCCTATGGCCCCCTAGGGGTTCGGGGGCTGAAAAATCATCCGAAATGAAATGCTGATTTTTTCGCACATTAACACATTTACATGTACTTATGGCATTTTAAAGTGAGCTTGCGTAATTTGAAGCCCCAGATCGCGGGTAAATCGGCCGAATACACCCCAAAATAGTCACTTTTTCGCTTGTTTTGGTCTCTTACGAAGTTCTCGTAAAGAAAAATAATAGGAAAAGTGGATTTTGACTTTTTAGGGGATAGCCCATGGAATAAGGTTTCCAACGCCGCTTGAATCTGTCAAATCGGACAAATAGCCTAGAAGTTATGGCAAAAATAGTGGAACTGCGCAAAACGGTACCCGATGCAAAAACTATTTTGGCCATAACTTCTTCGTTTCTCGCCCGATTCGGTCGATCTTTATGTCGACGGAATCCTTTTCTAAAGGCCCAAGACCGCGCATGATTGGAATTCCTATCCATCGTGCTGAAAAAAGAGCTCCAATTTTTGGGCCGGGGCCTAGGAGTACCCCCTAGGGGCATGGGCTAAAAACTATTTTGGCCATAACTTCTTCGTTACTCGCCCGATTCGGTCGATCTTCATGTCCACAGAATCCTTATTTAAAGGCCTAAGACCGCTAATGATCGGAATTCCTATCCATCGTGCCGAACAACGAGTTTCAATTTTCGGGCCGGGCCCTAGAGGAACCCCTAGGGGTTCGGGGGCTGAAAAATCATCCGAAACGAAATGCTGATTTTTCGTACATTAGCACATTCACATGTACTTATGGCATTTTAAAGTGAGCTTGCGTAATTTGTAGGACCAGATCGCGGGTAAATCGGCCGAATACGCCCCAAAATAGTAACTTTTTCGCTTTTTTTTGGTCTCTCACGAAGTTCTCGTAAAGCAAAATAATAGGAAAAGTGGATTTTGACTTTTTGGGGGATAGCCCTTGGAATAAGGTTTCCAACGCCGCTTGAATCGGCCAAATCGGACCAATAGCCTAGAAGTTATGGCAAAAATAGTGGAACTTCGCAAAACGAGACCCAATGCAAAAACTATTTTGGCCATAACTTCTTCGTTTCTCGCCCGATTCGGTAGATCTTTATGTCGACGGAATCCTTTTCTAAAGGCCCAAGACCCCGCATGATTGGAATTCCTATCCATCGTGCTGAACAAAGAGCTCCAATTTTTGGGCCGGGCCCTAGGAGTACCCCCTAGGGGCCTAGGCTAAAAACTATTTTGGCCATAACTTCTTCGTTACTCGCCCGATTTGGTCGATCTTCATGTCCTCAGAATCCTTATTTAAAGGCCTAAGACCCCTAATGATCGGAATTCCTATCCATCGTGCCGAACAAAGAGTTTCAATTTTCGGGTCGGGCCTTAGGAGGTACCCTAGGGGTTCGGGGGCTGAAAAATCTTCCGAAACGAAATGCTGATTTTTTCGCACATTAGCACATTCACATGTACTTATGGCATTTTAAAGTGAGCTGGCGTAATTTAAAGACCCAGATTGCGGGTAAATCGGCCGAATACACCCCAAAATAGTCACTTTTTCGCTTGTTTTGGTCTCTCACGAAGTTCTCGTAAAGAAAAATAATAGGAAAAGTGGATTTTGACTTTTTAGGGGATAGCCCTTGGAATAAGGTTTCCAACGCCGCTTGAATCTGTCAAATCGGACAAATAGCCTAGAAGTTATGGCAAAAATAGTGGAACTGCGCAAAACGGTACCCGATGCAAAAACTATTTTGGCCATAACTTCTTCGTTTCTCGCCCGATTCGGTCGATCTTTATGTCGAAAGAATCCTTTTCTAAAGGCCCAAGACCGCGCATGATTGGAATTCATATCCATCGTGCTGAACAAAGAGCTCCAATTTTTGGGCCGGGCCCTAGGAGTACCCCCTAGGGGCATGGGCTAAAAACTATTTTGGCCATAACTTCTTCGTTACTCGCCCGATTCGGTCGATCTTCATGTCCACGGAATCCTTATTTAAAGGCCTAAGACCCCTAATGATCGGAATTCCTATCCATCGTGCCGAACAAAGAGTTTCAATTTTCGGGTCGGGCCCTATGGCCCCCTAGGGGTTCGGGGGCTGAAAAATCATCCGAAATGAAATGCTGATTTTTTCACACATTAACACATTTACATATACTTATGGCATTTTAAAGTGTGCTTGCGTAATTTGAAGCCCCAGATCGCGGGTAAATCGGCCGAATACACCCCAAAATAGTCACTTTTTCGCTTGTTTTGGTCTCTTACGAAGTTCTCGTAAAGAAAAATAATAGGAAAAGTGGATTTTGACTTTTTAGGGGATAGCCCTTGGAATAAGGTTTCCAACGCCGCTTGAATCTGTCAAATCGGACAAATAGCCTAGAAGTTATGGCAAAAATAGTGGAACTGCGCAAAACGGTACCCGATGCAAAAACTATTTTGGCCATAACTTCTTCGTTTCTCGCCCGATTCGGTCGATCTTTATGTCGACGGAATCCTTTTCTAAAGGCCCAAGACCGCGCATGATTGGAATTCCTATCCATCGTGCTGAAAAAAGAGCTCCAATTTTTGGGCCGGGGCCTAGGAGTACCCCCTAGGGGCATGGGCTAAAAACTATTTTGGCCATAACTTCTTCGTTACTCGCCCGATTCGGTCGATCTTCATGTCCACAGAATCCTTATTTAAAGGCCTAAGACCGCTAATGATCGGAATTCCTATCCATCGTGCCGAACAACGAGTTTCAATTTTCGGGCCGGGCCCTAGAGGAACCCCTAGGGGTTCGGGGGCTGAAAAATCATCCGAAACGAAATGCTGATTTTTCGTACATTAGCACATTCACATGTACTTATGGCATTTTAAAGTGAGCTTGCGTAATTTGTAGGACCAGATCGCGGGTAAATCGGCCGAATACGCCCCAAAATAGTAACTTTTTCGCTTTTTTTGGTCTCTCACGAAGTTCTCGTAAAGCAAAATAATAGGAAAAGTGGATTTTGACTTTTTGGGGGATAGCCCTTGGAATAAGGTTTCCAACGCCGCTTGAATCGGCCAAATCGGACCAATAGCCTAGAAGTTATGGCAAAAATAGTGGAACTTCGCAAAACGAGACCCAATGCAAAAACTATTTTGGCCATAACTTCTTCGTTTCTCGCCCGATTCGGTAGATCTTTATGTCGACGGAATCCTTTTCTAAAGGCCCAAGACCCCGCATGATTGGAATTCCTATCCATCGTGCTGAACAAAGAGCTCCAATTTTTGGGCCGGGCCCTAGGAGTACCCCCTAGGGGCCTAGGCTAAAAACTATTTTGGCCATAACTTCTTCGTTACTCGCCCGATTTGGTCGATCTTCATGTCCTCAGAATCCTTATTTAAAGGCCTAAGACCCCTAATGATCGGAATTCCTATCCATCGTGCCGAACAAAGAGTTTCAATTTTCGGGTCGGGCCTTAGGAGGTACCCTAGGGGTTCGGGGGCTGAAAAATCTTCCGAAACGAAATGCTGATTTTTTCGCACATTAGCACATTCACATGTACTTATGGCATTTTAAAGTGAGCTGGCGTAATTTAAAGACCCAGATTGCGGGTAAATCGGCCGAATACACCCCAAAATAGTCACTTTTTCGCTTGTTTTGGTCTCTCACGAAGTTCTCGTAAAGAAAAATAATAGGAAAAGTGGATTTTGACTTTTTAGGGGATAGCCCTTGGAATAAGGTTTCCAACGCCGCTTGAATCTGTCAAATCGGACAAATAGCCTAGAAGTTATGGCAAAAATAGTGGAACTGCGCAAAACGGTACCCGATGCAAAAACTATTTTGGCCATAACTTCTTCGTTTCTCGCCCGATTCGGTCGATCTTTATGTCGAAAGAATCCTTTTCTAAAGGCCCAAGACCGCGCATGATTGGAATTCATATCCATCGTGCTGAACAAAGAGCTCCAATTTTTGGGCCGGGCCCTAGGAGTACCCCCTAGGGGCATGGGCTAAAAACTATTTTGGCCATAACTTCTTCGTTACTCGCCCGATTCGGTCGATCTTCATGTCCACGGAATCCTTATTTAAAGGCCTAAGACCCCTAATAATCGGAATTCCTATCCATCGTGCCGAACAAAGAGTTTCAATTTTCGGGTCGGGCCCTATGGCCCCCTAGGGGTTCGGGGGCTGAAAAATCATCCGAAATGAAATGCTGATTTTTTCGCACATTAACACATTTACATGTACTTATGGCATTTTAAAGTGAGCTTGCGTAATTTGAAGCCCCAGATCGCGGGTAAATCGGCCGAATACACCCCAAAATAGTCACTTTTTCGCTTGTTTTGGTCTCTTACGAAGTTCTCGTAAAGAAAAATAATAGGAAAAGTGGATTTTGACTTTTTAGGGGATAGCCCATGGAATAAGGTTTCCAACGCCGCTTGAATCTGTCAAATCGGACAAATAGCCTAGAAGTTATGGCAAAAATAGTGGAACTGCGCAAAACGGTACCCGATGCAAAAACTATTTTGGCCATAACTTCTTCGTTTCTCGCCCGATTCGGTCGATCTTTATGTCGACGGAATCCTTTTCTAAAGGCCCAAGACCGCGCATGATTGGAATTCCTATCCATCGTGCTGAAAAAAGAGCTCCAATTTTTGGGCCGGGGCCTAGGAGTACCCCCTAGGGGCATGGGCTAAAAACTATTTTGGCCATAACTTCTTCGTTACTCGCCCGATTCGGTCGATCTTCATGTCCACAGAATCCTTATTTAAAGGCCTAAGACCGCTAATGATCGGAATTCCTATCCATCGTGCCGAACAACGAGTTTCAATTTTCGGGCCGGGCCCTAGAGGAACCCCTAGGGGTTCGGGGGCTGAAAAATCATCCGAAACGAAATGCTGATTTTTCGTACATTAGCACATTCACATGTACTTATGGCATTTTAAAGTGAGCTTGCGTAATTTGTAGGACCAGATCGCGGGTAAATCGGCCGAATACGCCCCAAAATAGTAACTTTTTCGCTTTTTTTGGTCTCTCACGAAGTTCTCGTAAAGCAAAATAATAGGAAAAGTGGATTTTGACTTTTTGGGGGATAGCCCTTGGAATAAGGTTTCCAACGCCGCTTGAATCGGCCAAATCGGACCAATAGCCTAGAAGTTATGGCAAAAATAGTGGAACTTCGCAAAACGAGACCCAATGCAAAAACTATTTTGGCCATAACTTCTTCGTTTCTCGCCCGATTCGGTAGATCTTTATGTCGACGGAATCCTTTTCTAAAGGCCCAAGACCCCGCATGATTGGAATTCCTATCCATCGTGCTGAACAAAGAGCTCCAATTTTTGGGCCGGGCCCTAGGAGTACCCCCTAGGGGCCTAGGCTAAAAACTATTTTGGCCATAACTTCTTCGTTACTCGCCCGATTTGGTCGATCTTCATGTCCTCAGAATCCTTATTTAAAGGCCTAAGACCCCTAATGATCGGAATTCCTATCCATCGTGCCGAACAAAGAGTTTCAATTTTCGGGTCGGGCCTTAGGAGGTACCCTAGGGGTTCGGGGGCTGAAAAATCTTCCGAAACGAAATGCTGATTTTTTCGCACATTAGCACATTCACATGTACTTATGGCATTTTAAAGTGAGCTGGCGTAATTTAAAGACCCAGATTGCGGGTAAATCGGCCGAATACACCCCAAAATAGTCACTTTTTCGCTTGTTTTGGTCTCTCACGAAGTTCTCGTAAAGAAAAATAATAGGAAAAGTGGATTTTGACTTTTTAGGGGATAGCCCTTGGAATAAGGTTTCCAACGCCGCTTGAATCTGTCAAATCGGACAAATAGCCTAGAAGTTATGGCAAAAATAGTGGAACTGCGCAAAACGGTACCCGATGCAAAAACTATTTTGGCCATAACTTCTTCGTTTCTCGCCCGATTCGGTCGATCTTTATGTCGAAAGAATCCTTTTCTAAAGGCCCAAGACCGCGCATGATTGGAATTCATATCCATCGTGCTGAACAAAGAGCTCCAATTTTGGGGCCGGGCCCTAGGAGTACCCCCTAGGGGCATGGGCTAAAAACTATTTTGGCCATAACTTCTTCGTTACTCGCCCGATTCGGTCGATCTTCATGTCCACGGAATCCTTATTTAAAGGCCTAAGACCCCTAATGATCGGAATTCCTATCCATCGTGCCGAACAAAGAGTTTCAATTTTCGGGTCGGGCCCTATGGCCCCCTAGGGGTTCGGGGGCTGAAAAATCATCCGAAATGAAATGCTGATTTTTTCACACATTAACACATTTACATATACTTATGGCATTTTAAAGTGTGCTTGCGTAATTTGAAGCCCCAGATCGCGGGTAAATCGGCCGAATACACCCCAAAATAGTCACTTTTTCGCTTGTTTTGGTCTCTTACGAAGTTCTCGTAAAGAAAAATAATAGGAAAAGTGGATTTTGACTTTTTAGGGGATAGCCCTTGGAATAAGGTTTCCAACGCCGCTTGAATCTGTCAAATCGGACAAATAGCCTAGAAGTTATGGCAAAAATAGTGGAACTGCGCAAAACGGTACCCGATGCAAAAACTATTTTGGCCATAACTTCTTCGTTTCTCGCCCGATTCGGTCGATCTTTATGTCGACGGAATCCTTTTCTAAAGGCCCAAGACCGCGCATGATTGGAATTCCTATCCATCGTGCTGAAAAAAGAGCTCCAATTTTTGGGCCGGGGCCTAGGAGTACCCCCTAGGGGCATGGGCTAAAAACTATTTTGGCCATAACTTCTTCGTTACTCGCCCGATTCGGTCGATCTTCATGTCCACAGAATCCTTATTTAAAGGCCTAAGACCGCTAATGATCGGAATTCCTATCCATCGTGCCGAACAACGAGTTTCAATTTTCGGGCCGGGCCCTAGAGGAACCCCTAGGGGTTCGGGGGCTGAAAAATCATCCGAAACGAAATGCTGATTTTTCGTACATTAGCACATTCACATGTACTTATGGCATTTTAAAGTGAGCTTGCGTAATTTGTAGGACCAGATCGCGGGTAAATCGGCTGAATACGCCCCAAAATAGTAACTTTTTCGCTTTTTTTGGTCTCTCACGAAGTTCTCGTAAAGCAAAATAATAGGAAAAGTGGATTTTGACTTTTTGGGGGATAGCCCTTGGAATAAGGTTTCCAACGCCGCTTGAATCGGCCAAATCGGACCAATAGCCTAGAAGTTATGGCAAAAATAGTGGAACTTCGCAAAACGAGACCCAATGCAAAAACTATTTTGGCCATAACTTCTTCGTTTCTCGCCCGATTCGGTAGATCTTTATGTCGACGGAATCCTTTTCTAAAGGCCCAAGACCCCGCATGATTGGAATTCCTATCCATCGTGATGAACAAAGAGCTCCAATTTTTGGGCCGGGCCCTAGGAGTACCCCCTAGGGGCATGGGCGAAAAACTATTTTGGCCATAACTTCTTCGTTACTCGCCCGATTCGGTCGATCTTCATGTTCACAGAATCCTTATCTAAAGGCCTAAGACCCCTAATGATCGGAATTCCTATCCATCTTGCCGAACAAAGAGTTTCAATTTTCGGGCCGGGCCTTAGGGGTTCGGGGGCTGAAAAATCATTCGAAAGGAAATGCTGATTTTTTCACACATTAGCACATTCACATGTACTTATGGCATTTTAAAGTGAGCTTGCGTAATTTGAAGGCCCAGATCGCGGGTAAATCGGCCGAATACACCCTAAAATAGTCACTTTTTCGCTTGTTTTGGTCTCTCACGAAGTTCTCGTAAAGAAAAATAATAGGAAATGTGGATCTTGACTTTTTAGGGGATAGCCCTTGGAATAAGGTTTCCAACGCCCCTTGAATCGGCCAAATCGGACAAATAGCCTAGAAGTTATGGCAAAAATAGTGGAAATGCGCAAAACGGGACTCGATGCAAAAACTATTTTGGCCATAACTTCTTCGTTTCTCGCCCGATTCGGTCTATCTTTATGTCGACGGAATCCTTTTCTAAAGGCCCAGGACCCCGCATGATTGGAATTCCTATCCATCGTGCTGAACAAAGAGCTCCAATTTTTGGGCCGGGCCCTAAGAGTACCCCCTAGGGGCCTAGGCTAAAAACTATTTTCGCCATAACTTCTTTGTTACTCGCCCGATTTGGTCGATCTTCATGTCCTCAGAATCCTTATTTAAAGGCCTAAGACCCCTAATGATCGGAATTCCTATCCATCGTGCCAAACAAATAGTTTCAATTTTCGGGTCGGGCCTTAGGGGTACTCTATGGGTTCGGGGGCTGAAAAATCTTCCGAAAGGAAATGCTGATTTTTTCGCACATTAGCACTCACATGTACTTATGGCATTTTAAAGTGAGCTTGCGTAATATGAAGGCCCAGATCGCGGGTAAATCGGCCGAATACAACCTAAAATAGTCACTTTTTCGCTTGTTTTGGTCTCTCACGAAGTTCTCGTAAAGAAAAATATTAGGAAAAGTGGATTTTGACTTTTTAGTGGATAGCCCTTGGAATAAGGTTTCCAACGCAGCTTGAATCAGTCAAATCGGACAAATAGCCTAGAAGTTATGGCAAAAATAGTGGAACTGCGCAAAACGGTACCCGATGCAAAAACTATTTTGGCCATAACTTCTTCGTTTTTCGCCCGATTCGGTCGATCTTTATGTCGACGGAATCCTTTTCTGAAGGCCCCAGACCGCGCATGATTGGAATTCCTATCCATCGTGCTGAACAAAGAGCTCCAATTTTTGGGCCGGGCCCTAGGAGTACCCCCTAGGGGCATGGGCTAAAAACTATTTTGGCCATAACTTCTTCGTTACTCGCCCGATTCGGTCGATCTTCATGTCCACAGAATCCTTATTTAAAGGCCTAAGACCCCTAATGATCAGAATTTCTATCCATCGTGCCGAACAAAGAGTTTCAATTTTCGGGCCGGGCCCTAGGGCCCCCTAGGGGTTCGGGGGCTAAAAAATCATCCGAAACGAAATGCTGATTTTTTCGCACATTAGCACATTTACATGTACTTATGGCATTTTAAAGTGAGCTTGCGTAATTTGAAGGCCCAGATCGCGGGTAAATCGGCCGAATACACCCCAAAATAGTCACTTTTTCGCTTGTTTTGGTCTCTCACGAAGTTCTCGTAAAGAAAAATAATAGGAAAAGTGGATTTTGACTTTTTAAGGGATAGCCTTTGGAATAAGGTTTCCAACGCCCCTTGAATCGGCCAAATCGGACAAATAGCCTAGAAGTTATGGCAAAAATAGTGGAACTGCGCAAAACGGGACCTGATGCAAAAACTATTTTAGCCATAACTTCTTCGTTTCTCGCCCGTTTCGGTCGATCTTTATGTCGACGGAATCCTTTTCTAAAGGCCCAAGACCCTGCATGATTGGAATTCCTATCCATCGTGCTGAACAAAGAGCTCTAATTTTCGGGCTGGGCCATAGGAGTACCCCCTAGGGGCCTGGGCTAAAAACTATTTTGGCCATAACTTCTTCGTTACTCGCCCGATTCGGTCGATCTTTATTTCCACAGAATCCTTATTTAAAGGCCTAAGACCGCTAATGATCGGAATTCCTATCCATCGAGCCGAACAAAGAGTTTCAATTTTCGGGTCGGGCCCTAGAGGTACCCCTAGGGGTTTGGGGGCTGAAAAATCATCCGAAACGAAATGCTGATTTTTCGTACATTAGCACATTCATATGTACTTATGGCATTTTAAAGTGAGCTTGCGTAATTTGTAGGACCAGATCGTGGGTAAATCGGCCGAATACGCCCCAAAATAGTCACTTTTTCGCTTTTTTTGGTCTCTCACGAAGTTCTCGTAAAGCAAAATAATAGGAAAAGTGGATTTTAAATTTTTGGGGGATAGCCCTTGGAAAAGTTTCCAACGCCGCTTGAATCGGCCAAATCGGACCAATAGCCTCGAAGTTATGGCAGAAATAGTGGAACTGCGCAAAACGGGACCCGATGCAAAAACTATTTTGGCCATAACTTCTTCGTTTCTCGCCCGATTCGGTCGATCTTTATGTCAACGGAATCCTTTTCTAAAGGCCCAAGACCCCGCATGATTAGAATTCCTATCCATCGTGATGAACAAAGAGCTCCAATTTTTGTGCCGGGCCCTAAGAGAACCCCCTAGGGGCATGGGCGAAAAACTATTTTGGCCATAACTTCTTCATAACTCGCCCGATTCGGTCGATCTTCATGTTCACAGAATCCTTATCGAAAGGGCTAAGACCCCTAATGATCGGAATTCCTATCCATCGTGCCGAACAAAGAGTTTCAATTTTCGGGCCGGGCCTTAGGGGTTCGGGGGCTGAAAAATCATTCGAAAAGAAATGCTGATTTTTTCGCACATTAGCACATTCACATGTACTTATGGCATTTTAAAGTGAGCTTGCGTAATTTGAAGGCCCAGATCGCGGGTAAATCGGCCGAATATACCCCAAAATAGTCACTTTTTCGCTTGTTTTGGTCTCTCACGAAGTTCTCGTAAAGAAAAATAATAGGAAAAGTGGATTTTGACTTTTTAGGGGATAGCCCTTGGAATAAGGTTTCCAACGCCCCTTGAATCGGCCAAATCGGACAAATAGCCTAGAAGTTATGGCAAAAATAGTGGAACTGCGCAAAACGGGACCTGATGCAAAAACTATTTTGGCCATAACTTCTTCGTTTCTCGCCCGTTTCGGTCGATCTTTATGTCGACGGAATCCTTTTCTAAAGGCCCAAGACCCTGCATGATTGGAATTCCTATCCATCGTGCTGAACAAAGAGCTCCAATTTTCAGGCTGGGCCATAGGAGTACCCCCTAGGGCCTGGGCTAAAAACTATTTTGGCCATAACTTCTTCGTTACTCGCCCGATTCGGTCGATCTTTATTTCCACAGAATCCTTATTTAAAGGCCTAAGACCCCTAATGATCGGAATTCCTATCCATCGTGCCGAACAAAGAGTTTCAATTTTCGGGTCGGGCCCTAGAGGTACCCCTAGGGGTTTGGGGGCTGAAAAATCATCCGAAACGAAATGCTGATTTTTACTCACATTAGCACATTCACATGTACTTATGGTATTTTAAAGTGAGCTTGCGTAATTTGTAGGACCAGATCGCGGGTAAATCGGCCGAATACGCCCCAAAATAGTAACTTTTTCGCTTTTTTTGGTCTCTCACGAAGTTCTCGTAAAGCAAAATAATAGGAAAAGTGGATTTTAACTTTTTGGGGGATAGCCCTTGGAATAAAGTTTCCAACGCCGCTTGAATCGGCCAAATCGGACCAATAGCCTAGAAGTTATGGCAAAAATAGTGGAACTGCGCAAAACGGGACCCTATGCAAAAACTATTTTGGCCATAACTTCTTCGTTTCTCGCCCGATTCGGTCGATATTTATGTCGACGGAATCCTTTTCTAAAGGCCCAAGACCCCGCATGATTAGAATTCCTATCCATCTTGATGAACAAAGAGCTCCAATTTTTGGGCCGGGCCCTAAGAGTACCCCCTAGGGGCATGGGCGAAAAACTATTTTGGCCATAACTTCTTCGTTACTCGCCCGATTCGGTCGATCTTCATGTTCACAGAATCCATATCGAAAGGGCTAAGACCCCTAATGATCGGAATTCCTATCCATCGTGCCGAACAAAGAGTTTCAATTTTCGGGCCGGGCCTTACGGGTTCGGGGGCTGAAAAATCATTCGAAAAGAAATGCTGATTTTTTCGCACATTAGCACATTTACATGTACTTATGGCATTTTAAAGTGAGCTTGCGTAATTTGAAGGCCCAGATCGCGGGTAAATCGGCCGAATACACCCCAAAATAGTCACTTTTTCGCTTGTTTTGGTCTCTCACGAAGTTCTCGTAAAGAAAAATAATAGGAAAAGTGGATTTTGACTTTTTAGGGGATAGCCCTTGGAATAAGGTTTCCAACGCCCCTTGAATCGGCCAAATCGGACAAATAGCCTAGAAGTTATGGCAAAAATAGTGGAACTGCGCAAAACGGAACCTGATGCAAAAACTATTTTGGCCATAACTTCTTCGTTTCTCGCCCGTTTCGGTCGATCTTTATGTCGACGGAATCCTTTTCTAAAGGCCCAAGACCCTGCATGATTGGAATTCCTATCCATCGTGCTAAACAAAGAGCTCCAATTTTCGGGCTGGGCCATAGGAGTACCCCCTAGGGGCCTGGGCTAAAAACTATTTTGGCCATAACTTCTTCGTTACTCGCCCGATTCGGTCGATCTTTATTTCCACAGAATCCTTATTTAAAGGCCTAAGACCCCTAATGATCGGAATTCCTATCCATCCTGCCGAACAAAGAGTTTCAATTTTCGGGCCGAGCCCTAGAGGTACCCCTAGGGGTTCGGGGGCTGAAAAATCATCCGAAACGAAATGCTGATTTTTCGTACATTAGCACATTCATATGTACTTATGGCATTTTAAAGTGAGCTTGCGTAATTTGTAGGACCAGATCGCGGGTAAATCGGCCGAATACGCCCTAAAATAGTTACTTTTTCGCTTTTTTTGGTCTCTCACGAAGTTCTCGTAAAGCAAAATAATAGGAAAAGTGGATTTTAACTTTTTGGGGGATAGCCCTTGGAATAAGGTTTCCAACGCCGCTTAAATCGGCCAAATCGGACCAATAGCCTAGAAGTTATGGCAAAAATAGTGGAACTGCGCAAAACGGGACTCGATGCAAAAACTATTTTGGCCATAACTTCTTCGTTTCTCGCCCGATTCGGTCGATCTTTATGTCGACGGAATCCTTTTCTAAAGGCCCAAGACCCCGCATGATTGGAATTCCTATCCATTGTGACGAACAAAGAGCTCCAATTTTTGGGCCGGGCCCTAGGAGTACCCCTAGGGGCATGGGTGAAAAACTATTTTGGCCATAACTTCTTCGTTACTCGCCCGATTCGGTCGATCTTCATGTTCACAGAATTCTTATCTCAAGGCCTAAGACCCCTAATGATCAGAATTCCTATCCATCGTGCCGAACAAAGAGTTTCAATTTTCGGGCCGGGCCTTAGGTGCTCGGGGGCTGAAAAATCATTCGAAAGGAAATGCTGATTTTTTCGCACATTAGCACATTCACATGTACTTATGGCATTTTAAAGTGAGCTTGCGTAATTTGAAGGCCCAGATCGCGGGTAAATCGGCCGAATACACCCCAAAATAGTCAATTTTTCGCTTGTTTTGGTCTCTCACGAAGTTCTCGTAAAGAAAAATAATAGGAAAAGTGGATTTTGACTTTTTAGGGGATAGCCCTTGGAATAAGGTTTCCAACGCCGCTTGAGTCGGCCAAATCGGACAAATAGCCTAGAAGTTATGGCAAAAATAGTGGAACTGCGCAAAACGAGACTCGATGCAAAAACTATTTTGGCCATAACTTCTTTGTTACTCGCCCGATTTGGTCGATCTTCATGTCCTCAGAATCCTTATTTAAAGGCCTAAGACCCCTAATGATCGGAATTCCTATCCATCTTGCCGAACAAAGAGTTTCAATTTTCGGGCCGGGCCCTAGGGGGTACCCTAGGGGTTCGGGGGCTAAAAAATCATCCGAAACGAAATGCTGATTTTTACTCACATTAGCACATTCACATGTACTTATGGCATTTTAAAGTGAGCTTGCGTAATTTGAAGGCCCAGATCGCAAGTAAATCGGCCGAATACACCCTAAAATAGTCACTTTTTCGCTTGTTTTGGTCTCTCACGAAGTTCTCGTAAAGAAAAATAAAAGGAAAAGTGGATTTTTACTTTTTAGGGGATAGCCCTTGGAATAAGGTTTCCAACGCCGCTTGAATCGGCCAAATCGGACAAATAGCCTAGAAGTTATGGCAAAAATAGTGGAACTGCGCAAAACGGGACCCGATGCAAAAATTATTTTGGCCATAAATTCTTCGTTACTCGCCCGATTCGGTCGATCTTCATGTTCACGGAATCCTTATTTAAAGGCCTAAGACCCCTAATGATCGGAATTCCTATCCATCGTGCCGAACAAAGAGTTTCAATTTTCGGGCCGGGCCTTAGGGGTTAGGGGGCTGAAAAATCATTCGAAACAAAATGCTGATTTTTTCGCACATTAGCACATTCACATGTATTTATGGCATTTTAAAGTGAGCTTGCGTAATTTGAAGGCCCAGATCGTGGGTAAATCGGCCGAATACGCCCCAAAATAGTCAATTTTTCGCTTATTTTAGTCTCTCACGAAGTTCTCGTAAAGCAAAATAATAGGAAAAGTGGATTTTGAATTTTTAGGGGATAGCCCTTGGAATAAGGTTTCCAACGCCCCTTGAATCGGCCAAATCGGACAAATAGCCTAGAAGTTATGGCAAAAATAGTGGAACTGCGCAAAACGGGACCTGATGCAAAAACTATTTTGGCCATAACTTCTTCGTTTCTCGCCCGTTTCGGTCGATCTTTATGTCGACGGAATCCTTTTCTAAAGGCCCAAGACCCTGCATGATTGGAATTCCTATCTATCGTGCTGAACAAAGAGCTCCAATTTTCGGGCTGGGCCATAGGAGTACCCCCTAGGGGCCTGGGCTAAAAACTATTTTGGCCATAACTTCTTCGTTACTCGCCCGATTCGGTCGATCTTTATTTCCACAGAATCCTTATTTAAAGGCCTAAGACCCCTAATGATCGGAATTCCTATCCATCGTGCCGAACAAAGAGTTTCAATTTTCGGGCCGGGCCCTAGAGGTACCCCTAGGGGTTCGGGGCTGAAAAATCATCCGAAACGAAATGCTGATTTTTCATACATTAGCACATTCATATGTACTTATGGCATTTTAAAGTGAGCTTGCGTAATTTGTAGGACCAGATCGCGGGTAAATCGGCCGAATACGCCCCAAAATAGTCACTTTTTCGCTTTTTTTGGTCTCTGACGAAGTTCTCGTAAAGCAAAATAATAGGAAAAGTGGATTTTAACTTTTTGGGGGATAGCCCTTGGAATAAGGTTTCCAACGCCGCTTGAATCGGCCAAATCGGACCAATAGCCTAGAAGTTATGGCAAAAATAGTGGAACTGCGCAAAACAGGACCCGATGCAAAAACTATTTTGGCCATAACTTCTTCGTTTCTCGCCCGATTCGGTCGATCTTTATATCCACGGAATCCTTATCTAAAGGCCCAAGACCCTCATGATTGGAATTCCTATGAAGCGTTACAAACAAAGAGCTCCAATTTTTGGGCCGAGCCCTAGGGATACCTCCCTAGGGGCCTGGGCTAAAAACAATTTTGGCCATAACTTCTTCATTACTCGCCCGATTCGGTCAATCTTTATGTCCACGGAATCCTTATCTAAAAGCCTAAGACCCTTTATGATCATAATTCCTGTCCATCGTGTCGAACAAAAAGTTCCAATTTTTGGGTCGGGCCCTAGGGGTACCCCTCGTGGCTTAGGCTAAAAACTATTTTGGCCATAACTTCTTCGTTACTCGCCCGATTCGGTCGATCTTTATGTCCACGGAATCCTTATCTAAAGGTCTAAGACCCCTAATGATCGGAATTCCTGTCCATCATGCCGAACAAAGAGTTTCAATTTTCGGACCGGGCCCTAAGGGTACCACTAGGGGCTCGAGTGCTGAAAAATCCTCTGAAACGAAATGTTGATTTTTTCGCACATTGGAAAATACAAATGTATTTATGGCATTTTAAACTGAGCTTGCGTAGTTTGAAGGCCGAGATCGCGGGTAAATCGGCCTAATAGCCCCAAAATAGTCACTTTTTCGCTTGTTTTGGACTCTCACGAAGTTCTCGTGAAGCAAAATAACCAGGAAAGTGGATTTTGACGTTTTGGGGGACAGCCCTTGGAATAAGTTTTCCAACGCCGCTTGAATCGGCCAAAACGGACAAATAGCCTAGAAGTTATGGCAAAAATAGTGGAACTGCGCAAAACGGGACCTGACGCAAAAACTATTTTGGCCATAACTTCTTCGTTACTCGCCCGATTCGGTCGATCTTTATGTCCATGGAATCCTTATCTAAAGGCCTAAGAACCCTCATGATCAGAATTCCTGTCCATCTTGCCGAACAATAAGTTCTAATTTTTGGGCCGGGCCCTAGGGTTACCCCTAGTGGCTTAGGCTAAAAACTATTTTGGCCATAACTTCTTCGTTACTCGCCCGATTCGGTCGATCTTTATGTCCACGAAATCCTTATCTAAAGGTCTAAGACCCCTAATGATCAGAATTCCTATCCATCATGCCGAACAAAGAGTTTCAATTTTCGGGTCGGGCCCTATAGGTACCACTAGGGGCTCGGGGGTTGAAAAATCATCCGAAACGAAATGTTAATTTTTTCGCACATTAGCACTTGCACATGTATTTATGGCATTTTAAAGTTATCTTGCATAGTTCGAAGGTCCTGATCGCGGGTAAATCAGCCGAATATGCCCCAAAATAGTAATTTTTTCGCTTGTTCTGGACTCTCATGAAGTTATCTTAAAGCAAAATAATAAGAAAAGTGGATTTTCACTTATTGGGAGATAGCCCTTGGAATAAGGTTTCCAACGCCGCTTGAATCGGCCAAATCGGATAAATAGCCTAGAAGTTATGGGAAAAATAGTGGAATTGCGCAAAACGGGACCCGACGCAAAAACTATTTTGGCCATAACTTCTTCGTTTCTCGCCTGATTCCGTCGATCTTTATGTCCACGAATCCTTATCTAAACGCCCAAGACCCCACATGATTGGAATTCCCATCAATCGTTCCAAACAAAGAGCTCCAATTTTTTGGCCGAGCCCTAGGGGTACACCCTAGGGGCCTGGGTTAAAAACAATTTTGGCCATAACTTCTTCGTTACTCGCCCGATTCGGTCAATCTTTATGTCCACGGAATCCTTATCTAAAGGCCTAAGACCCCTTATAATCAGAATTCCTGTCCATCGTGCCGAACAAAAAGTTCTAATATTTGGGCCGGGCCCTAGTGGTACCCCTAGGGGCTCGGGGGCTGAAAAATCATCTGAAACAAAATGTTGATTTTTTCGCTCATTGACACATATACATGTATTTATGGCAATTTAAACTGAGCTTGCGTAGTTTGAAGGCCGAGATCGCGGGTAAATCGGCCTAATACGCCCCAAAAGAGTCACTTTTTCGCTTGTTTTGGACTCTCATGAAGTTCTCGTGAAGCAAAATAACCAGGAAAGTGGATTTTGACGTTTTGGGGGACAGCCCTTGGAATAAGTTTTCCAACGCCGCTTGAATCGGCCAAAACGGACAAATAGCCTAGAAGTTATGGCAAAAATAGTGGAACTGCGCAAAACGGGACCTGACGCAAAAACTATTTTGGCCATAACTTCTTCGTTACTCGCCCGATTCGGTCGATCTTTATGTCCATGGAATCCTTATCTAAAGGCCTAAGAACCCTCATGATCAGAATTCCTGTCCATCGTGCTGAACAATAAGTTCTAATTTTTGGGCCGGGCCCTAGGGGTACCCCTAGTAGCCTAGGCTAAAAACTATTTTGGCCATAA
Organism: Schizonepeta tenuifolia; assembly: GCA_029490685.1. Classification (NCBI taxonomy): domain Eukaryota; kingdom Viridiplantae; phylum Streptophyta; class Magnoliopsida; order Lamiales; family Lamiaceae; genus Schizonepeta; species Schizonepeta tenuifolia. Next base: position 21,463,850 of record CM055958.1, read on the forward strand.
CTTCTTCGTTACTCGCCCGATTCGGTCGATCTTTATGTCCACGGAATCCTTATCTAAAGGCCTAAGACCCCTAATGATCGGAATTCTTGTCCATCATGCCGAACAAAGAGTTTCAATTTTCGGGCCGGGCCATAAGGGTACCACTAGGGTCTCGGGGGTTGAAAAATCATCCGAAACGAAATGTTAATTTTTTCGCACATTAGCATATGCACATGTATTTATGGCCTTTTAAAGTTAGCTTGCGTAGTTCGAAGGCCCAGATCGCGGGTAAATCGGCCGAATACGCCCCAAAATAATCACTTTTAAGCTTGTTTTGGACTCTCACGAAGTTATATTAAAGCAAAATAATAAGAAAAGTGGATTTTCACTTATTGGGGGATAGCCCTTAGAATAAGGTTTCCAACGCCGCTTGAATCGGCCAAATCGGAAAAATAGCCTAGAAGTTATGGTAAAAATAGTGGAATTGCACAAAACGGGACCCGACGCAAAAACTATTTTGGCCATAACTTCTTCGTTTCTCGCCTGATTCCGTCGATCTTTATGTCCACGAATCCTTATCTAAACGCCCAAAACCCCACATGATTGGAATTCCTATCAATCGTTCCAAACGAAGAGCTCCAATTTTTTGGCCGAGCCCTAGGGGTACGCCCTAGGGGCCTGGGCTAAAAATAATTTTGGCCATAACTTCTTCGTTACTTGCCCGATTCGGTCGATCTTTATGTCCACGGAATCCTTATCTAAAGGCCTAATACCCCTTATGATCAGAATTCCTGTCCATCGTGACGAATAAAATGTTTTAATTTTAGGGCCGAGCCCTAGTGGTACCCCTAGGGGCTTGGGGGCTGAAAAATCATCTGAAACAAAATGTTGATTTTTTCGCTCATTGACACATACACATGTATTTATGGCAATTTAAACTGAGCTTGCGTAGATTGAAGGCCGAGATCGCGGGTAAATCGGCCTAATACGCCCCAAAATAGTCACTTTTTCGCTTGTTTTGGACTCTCACGAAGTTCTCATGAAGCAAAATAATCAGAAAAGTGGATTATGAAATTTTGGGGGACAGCCCTTGGAATAAGGTTTCCAACGCCCCTTGAATCGGCAAAAACGGACAAATAGCCTAGAAGTTATGGCAAAAATAGTGGAACTGCGCAAAACGGGACCCGACGCAAAAACTATATTGGCCATAACTTCTTCGTTTCTCGCCCGATTCCGCTGTCCACGGAATCCTTATCTAAAGGCCCAAGAGCCATCATGATTGGAATTCCTATCCATCGTGCTGAACAAAGAGCTCCAATTTTAGGGCCGGGCCCTAGGGGTACCCCTAGAGGCTTGGGCTAAAATTTATTTTGGCCATAACATCTTCGTTACTAGCCCGATTCGGTCGATCTTTATGTCCATGGAATCCTTATCTAAAGGCCTAAGAACCCTCATGATCAGAATTCCTGTCCATTGTGCCGAACAATAAGTTCTAATTTTTGGGCTGGGCCCTAGGGGTACCCCTAGTGACCTAGGCTAAAAACTATTTTGGCCATAACTTCTTCGTTACTCGCCTGATTCGGTCGATCTTTATGTCCACGGAATCCTTATCAAAAGGCCTAAGACCCCTAATGATCGGAATTCCTGTCCATCATGCCGCACAAAGAGCTTCAATTTTCGGGCTGGGCCCTAAGGGTACCACTAGGGGCTCGGGGGTTGAAAAATCATCTAAAACGAAATGTTAATTTTTTCGCACATTAGCACATACACATGTATTTATGACATTTTAAAGTGGGCTTGCGTAGTTCGAAGGCCCAGATCGCGGGTAAATCGGCGGAATACGCCCCAAAATAGTCACTTTTTCGCTTGTTTTGGACTCTCACGAAGTTATCTTAAAGCAAAATAATAAGAAAAGTGGATTTTCACTTAATGGGGGATAGCCCTTGGAATAAGGTTTCCAACGCCGCTTGAATCGGCCAAATCGGACAAATAGTCTAGAAGTTATGGCAAAAATAGTGGAACTGCGCAAAACGGGACCCGACGCAAAAACTATTTTTGCCGTAACTTCTTCGTTTCTAGCCCGATTCCGTCGATCTTTATTTCCACGAATCCTTATCTAAACGCCCAAGATCCTACATGATCAGAATTCCTATACATCGTGCCGAACAAAAAGTTCCAATTTTTGTGCCGGGCCATAGGGGTACCCTTAGGGGCCTGGGCTAAAAACTATTTTGGCCATAACTTCTTCGTTACTCGGCCGATTCGGTCGATTTTTATGTCCACGGTATCTTTATCAAAATGCCTAAGACCCGTAATGATCGGAATTCCTGTCCATCGTGCCGATTAAAGAGCTTCAATTTTCGGGTTGGGCCCTAGGGTTCCTAGGGGCTCAGGGGCTGAAAAATCATCCGAAACAAAATGTAGATTTTTTTGCACATTAGCACATACACATGTATTTATGGCATTTTAAAGTAAGCTTGCGTTGTTCGAAGGCCCAGATCGCGGGTAAATCGGCCGAATATGCCCCAAAACAGTCACTTTTTTGCTTGTTTTGGCTCTCACGAAGTTCTTGTAAATCAAAATAATAGGAAAAGTGGATTTTGAATTTTTGGGGGATAGCCCTTGGAATAAGGTTTCCAACGCCGCTTGAATCGGCCAAATCGGACAAATAGCCTAGAAGTAATGGCAAAAATAGTGGAACTGCGCTAAACGGGACTAGACGCAAAAACTATTTTGGCCATAACTTCTTCGTATCTCGCCCGATTCGGTCGATCATTATGTCCACGGAATCCTTATCTAAAGGCCTAAGATCCATCATGATTGGAATTCCTATCCATCGTGCCGAACAAAGAGCTCCAATTTTTGGGCCGAGCCCTAGGGGTACCCTTAGGGGCATGGGCTAAAAACTATTTTGGCCATAACTTTTTCGTTACTCGCATGATTCGGTCGATCTTTATGTCCACAGAATCCTTATCTAAAGGCCTAAGATCCCTCATAATCAGAATTCCTGTCCATCGTGTCGAACAAAAAGTTCCAATTTTTGTGCCGGGCCATAGGGGTACCCCTAAGGGACTGGGCTAAAAACTATTTTGAACATAACTTTATCGTTACTCGCCTGATTCGGTCGATCTTTATGTCCAACGAATCTTTATCTAAATGCCTAAGACCCATAATAATCGGAATTTCTATCCATCGTGTTGATTAAAGAACTTCAATTTTCGGGTCGGGCCTTAGGGGCTCGGGGGTTGAAAAATCATTCGAAACAAAATGTAGATTTTTTCGCACATTAGCACATACACATGTAATTATAGCATTTTAAAGTGATCTTGCGTTGTTCGAAGGCCCAGATCGCGGGTAAATCGGCCGAATATGCCCCAAAACAGTCACTTTTTCGCTTGTTTTGGACTCTCACGAAGTTCTCGTAAAGCAAAATAATTGGAAAACTGGATTTTGACATTTTGGGGGATAGCCCTTGGAATAAGGTTTCCAACGCCGCTTGAATCGGCCAAATCGGACAAATAGCCTAGAAGTTATGGCAAAAATAGTGGAACTGCGCAAAACGGGACGCGACACAAAAACTTTTTTAGCTATAACTTCCTCGTTTCTCGCCCGATTTGGTCGATCTTTATGTCCTTGGAATCCTTATCTAATGGCCTAAGACCCTTCATGATTGGAATTCCTAACAATCGTGCTGAACAAAAAGCTCCAATTTTTGGGCCGGGCCCTAAGGGTACCCCTAGGAGTGTGGGCTAAAAACTATTTGGGGCATAACTTCTTCGTTACTCGCACGATTCGGTCGATCTTTATGTCCACAGAATCCTTATCTAAAGGCATAAGATCCTTCATAATCGGAATTCCTATACATCGTGCCGAACAAAAAGTTCCAATTTTTGTGCCGGGCCATAGGGGTACCCCTAAGCGCCTGGGCTAAAAACTATTTTGGCCATAACTTCTTCGTTACTCGGCCGATTCGGTCCATTTTTATGTCCACGGAATCTTTATTAAAATGCCTAAGACCCGTAATGATCGGAATTCCTGACCATCGTGCCGATTAAAGAGCTTCAATTTTCGGGTCGGGCCCTGGGGGTCCTAGGGGCTCGGGGACTGAAAAATCATCCGAAACGAAATGTAGATTTTCTTCCACATTAGCACATACTCATGTATTTATGGCATTTTAAAGTAAGCTTGCGTAGTTCGAAGGCCCAGATCGCGGGTAAATCGGCCGAATATGCCCCAAAACAGTCACTTTTTCGCTTGTTTTGGCTCTCACGAAGTTCTTGTAAATCAAAATAATAGGAAAAGTGGATTTTGAATTTTTGGGGGATAGCCCTTGGAATAAGGTTTCCAACACCGCTTGAATTGGCCAAATCGGACAAATAGCCTAGAAGTAATGGCAAAAATAGTGGAACTGCGCAAAATAGGACCCGACGCAAAAACTATTTTGGCCATAACGTCTTCGTATCTCGCCCGATTCGGTCGATCATTATGTCCACGGAATCCTTATCTAAAGGCCTAATATCCATCATGATTGTAATTTCTATCCATCGTACCGAACAAAGAGCTCCAATTTTTGGGTCGGGCCCTACGGGTAGCCTTAGGGGCATGGGCTAAAAACTATTTTGGCCATAATTTTTTCGTTACTCGCATGATTCAGTCGATCTTTATGTCCACAGAATCCTTATTCAAAGGCCTAAGATCCTTCAATATCGGAATTCCTGTCCATCGTGTCGAACAAAAAGTTCCAATTTTTGTGTCGGCCCATAGGGGTACCCCTAAGGGCCTGGGCTAAAAACTATTTTGGCCATAACTTTTTCGTTACTCGCCTGATTCGGTCGATCTTTATGTCCAAGGAAACTTTATCTAAATGCCTAAGACCCATAATTATTGAAATTCCTGTCCATCGTGTCGATTAAAGAGCTTCAATTTTCGGGTCGGGCCCTAGGGGTAACCCTAGGGGCTCGGGGGCTGAAAAATCATTCGAAACAATATGTAGTTTTTTGGCAGATTAGAACATACACATGTAATTATAGCATTTTAAAGTGATCTTGTATAGTTCGAAGGCCCAGATCGCGGGTAAATCGACCGAATATGCCCCAAAACAGTCACTTTTTCGCTTGTTTTGGACTCTAACGAAGTTCTCGTAAAGCAAAATAATAGGAAAACTGGATTTTGACATTTTGGGGGATAGCCCTTGGATTAAGGTTTCCAACGCCACTTGAATCGGCCAAATCGGACAAATAGCCTAGAAGTTATGGCAAAAATAGTGGAGCTGCGCAAAACGGGACTACGCAAAAACTATTTTGGCAATAACTTTTTCGTTTCTCGCCCGATTCGGTCGATCTTTATGTCCACGGAATCCTTATCTAATGGCCTAAGACCCTTCATGATTGGAATTCCTATCCCTCGTGCTGAACAAAAAGCTCCAATTTTTGGGCCAGGCCCTACGGGTACCCCTAGGGGTGTGGTCTAAAAACTATTTGGGCATTAACTTCTTCGTTACTCGCACGATTCGGTCCATCTTTATGACCACATAATCCTTATCTAAAGGCCTAAGATCCTTCATTATCGGAATTCCTGTCCATCGTGTCAAACAAAAAGTTCCAATTTTTGTGGCGGGCCATAGGGGTACCACTAGGGGCCTGGGCTAAAATCTATTTTGGCCATAACTTCTTCGTTACTGGGCCGATTCGGTCGATTTTTATGTCCACGGAATCTTTATCAAAATGCCTAAGACCCATAATGATCGGAATTCCTGTCCATCGTGCCGATTAAAGAGCTTCAATTTTCGGGTCGGGCCCTAGGGGTCCTAGGTGCTCGGGGGCTAAAAAATCATCCGAAACGAAATGTAGATTTTTTTGCACATTAGCACATACACATGTATTTATGGCATTTTAAAGTAAGTTTGCGTAGTTCGAAGGCCCAGATCGCGGGTAAATCGGCCGAATATGCCCCAAAACAGTCACTTTTTCGCTTGTTTTGGCTCTCACGAAGTTCTTGCAAATCAAAATAATAGGAAAAGTGGTTTTTGAATTTTTGGGGGATAGCTTTTGGAATAAGGTTTCCAACGCCGCTTGAATCGGCCAAATCGGACAAATAGCCTAGAAGTAATAGCAAAAATAGTGGAACTGCGCAAAACGGACCTGACGCAAAAACTATTTTGGCCATAACCTCTTCGAATATCGCCCGATTCGGTTGATCATTATATCCACGGAATCCTTATCTAAAGGGCTAAGATCTATCATGATTGGAATTCCTATCCATCGTGCCGAACAAAGAGCTCCAATTTTTGGGCCGGGCCCTATGGGTACCCTTAGGAGCATGGGATAAAAACTATTTTGGCCAAAACTTTTTCGTTACTCGCATGATTCGGTCGATCTTTATGTCCATAGAATCCTTATCTAAAGGCATAAGATCCTTCATTATCGAAATTCCTGTCCATCGTGTCGAACAAAAAGTTCCAATTTTGTGCCGGGCCATAGCGGTACCTCTAGGGGCCTGGGTTAAAAACTATTTTGGCCATAACTTCTTCGTTACTCGCCCGATTCAGTCGAACTTTATGTCCACGGAATCTTTATCTAAATTCCTAAGACCCATAGTGATCGGAATTCCTGTCCATCGTGTCGATTAAAGAGCTTCAATTTTTGGGTCGGGCACTAGGGGTAACCCTAGGGGCTCGGGGGCTGGAAAATCATTCGAAACAAAATGTAGATATTTTTGCACATTAGCACATACACATGTAATTATGGCATTTTAAAGTGAGCTTGCGTAGTTCAGAGGCCCAGATCGCGGGTAAATCGGCCGAATATGCCCCAAAACAAACACTTTTTCGCTTATTTTGGAAAAGTGGATTTTGACTTTTTGGGGAATAGCCCTTGGAATAAGGTTTCCAACGCCGCTTTAATCGGCCAAATCGGAGAAATAGCCTAGAAGTTATGGCAAAAATAGTGGAACTGCACAAAACGGGACCCGACGCAAAAACTATTTTAGCCATAACTTCTTCGTTTCTGGTCCGATTCTGTCGATCTTTATGTCCACAGAATCCTTATCTAATGGACTAAGACCCTTCATGATTGGAATTCATATCCATCTTGATGAACAAAAAGCTCCAATTTTAGGGCCGGGCCCTAGGGGTATCCCTAAGGGCCTGGGCTATTTGGGCCATAACTTCTTCGTTACTTGCACGATTCAGTCGATCTTTATGTCTACAGAATCCTTATCTAAAGGCCTAAGATCCCTCATGATCGGAATTCCTATACATCGTGCCGAACAAAAAGTTCCAATTTTGTGCCGGGCCCTAGGGGTACCCTAGGGGCCTGGGCTAAAAACTATTTTGGCCATAACTTTTTTGTTACTCGCCCGATTCGGTCGATCTTTATGTCCATAGAATCCTTATCTAAAAACATAAGATCCTTCATGATCGGAATTCCTATACATAGTGCTGAACAATAAGTTCCAGTTTTTGTGCCGGGCCATAGGGGTACCCCTAGAGGCCTGGGCAAAAAACTATTTTGGCCATAAATTCTTCGTTACTCGGCCGATTCGGTCGATTTTTATGTCCACGGAATTTTTATCAAAATGCCTAAGACCCATAATGATCGAAATTCCTATCCATCGTGCCGATTAAAGAGCTTCAATTTTCGGGTCGGGCCCTAGGGGTCCTAGGATCTCGGGGGCTGAAAAATCATCCGAAACGAAATGTAGATTTTTTTTGCACATTAGCACATACACATGTATTTATGACATTTTAAAGTAAGCTTGCGTAGTTCAAAGGTCGAGATCGCAGGTAAATCAGTCGAATATGCCCCAAAACAGTCACTTTTTCGCTTGTTTTGACTCTCACGAAGTTCTTGTAAATCAAAATAATAGGAAAAGTGGATTTTGAATTTTTGGGGGATAGCCCTTGGAATAAGGTTTCCAACGCCGCTTGAATCGGCCAAATCGGACAAATAGCCTAGAAGTTATGGCAAAAATAGTGGAACTGCGCAAAACGGTACCCGACGCAAAAACTATTTTGGCCATAACCTCTTCGTATCTCGCCCGATTCGGTCGATCATTATGTCCACAGAACCCTTATCTAAAGGCCTAAGATACATCATGAGTGGAATTCCTATCCATCGTGCCAAACAAAGAGCTCCAATTTTTGGGCCGGGCCCTAGGGGTACTCTTAGGGGCATGGACTAAAAACTATTTTGGCCATAACTTTTTCGTTACTGGCATGTTTCGGTCAATCTTTATGTCCACAGAATCCTTATCTAAAGGCCTAAGATCCGTCAATCGGAATTCCTGTCCATCGTGTCGAACAAAAAGTTCAATTTTGTGCCGGGCCCTAGGGGTACCCCAAGGGGCCTGGGCTAAAAACTATTTTGACCATAACTTTTTCGTTACTCGCCCGATTCGGTCGATCTTTATGTCCAAGGAATCTTTATCTAAATGCCTAAGACCCATAATAATCGGAATTCCTGTCCATCATGTCGATTAAAGAGCTTCAATTTTCAGGTCGGGCCCTAGGGTTAACCCTAGGGGCTCGGGGGCTGAAAATTCATTCGAAACAAAATGTAGATTTGTTTGCACATTAGCACATACACATGTAATTATGGCATTTGAAAGTGATCTTGCGTAGTTCGAAGGCCCAGATCGCGGGTAAATCGGCCGAATATGCCCCAAAACAGTCGCTTTTTTACTTGTTTTGGACTCTCACGAAGTTCTCGTAAATAAAAATAATTGGAAAAGTGGATTTTGACTTTTTGGGGGATAGTCCATGGAATAAGGTTTCCAATGCCGCTTGAATCGGCCAAATCGGAGAAATCGCCTAAAAATTATGGCAAAAATAGTGGAACTGCGCAAAACGGGACCTAACGCAAAAACTATTTTGGCTATAACCTCTTCGTTTCTCGTCCGATTCGGTCAATCTTTATGACCACAGAATCCTTATCTAAAGGCCTAAGATCCCTCATGATTGGAATTCCTATCCATTGTGCTGAACAAAGAGCTCCAATTTTTGGGCCGGGCCGTAGGGGGTACCCCTAGGGGCGTGGTCTAAAAACTATTTTGGCCATAACTTTTTCGTTACTCGCACGATTCGGTCGATCTTTATGTCCACAGAATCCTTATCTAAAGGCCTAAGATCCTTCATTATCGGAATTCCTATCCATCGTGTCGAACAAAAAGTTCCAATTTTGTGCCCCTAGGGGGCCTGGGTTAAAAACTATTTTGGCCATAACTTCTTCGTTACTCGCCCGATTCGGTCGATCTTTATGTCCACGGAATCTTTATCTAAATGCCTCAGACCCATAATGATCAGAATTCTTATCCATCGTGCCGATTAAAGAGCTTCAACTTTCGGGTATGGCCCTAGCGGTACCGCTAGGGGCTCGGGGGCTGAAAAATCATCCGAAACAAAATGTAGATTTTTTTGCACATGAGCACATACACATGTAATTTTGGCATTTTAAAGTGATCTTGCGTAGTTCGAAGGCCCAGATCAAGGGTAAATCGGCCGAATATGCCCCAAAACAGTCACTTTTCACTTGTTTTGGACTCTCACGAAGTTCTCATAGAGCAAAATAATAGGAAAAGTGGATTTGACTTTTTCGGGGATAGCCCTTGGAATAAAGTTTCCAACGCCGCTTGAATCGGCCAATTGCAGACATAGCCTAGAAGTTATGGCAAAAATAGTGGAACTGCGCAAAATGGTACCCGACGCAAAAACTATTTTGGCCATAACTTCTTCGTTTCTCACCCGATTCGGTCGATCTTTATGTCCACAGAATCCTTATCTAATGGCCTAGGACCCATCATGATTGAAATTTCTATCCATCGTGCTGAAAAAAAAGCTCCAATTTTTGGGCCGGTCCCTAGGGGTATCCCTAGGGGCCTGGGCTAAAAACTATTTGGGCCTTAACTTCTTCATAACTCGCACGATTTGGTCGATCTTTATGTCCACAGAATCCTTATCTAAAGGCCTAAGATCCTTCATTATCAGAATTCCTGTACATCGTGCCGAACAAAAAGTTCCAATTTTGTGCTGGGTAGGTTAAAAACTATTTTGGCCATAACTTCTTCGTTACTCGCCCGATTCGGTCGATCTTTAAGTCCAAGGAATCTTTATCTAAACGCCTAAGACCCATAATAATCGGAATTCCTGTCCATCGTGTCGATTAAAGAGCTTTAATTTTCGGGTCGGGCCCTAGGGTTAACCCTAGGGGCTCGGGGGCTGAAAAATCATTCAAAACAAAATGTAGATTTTTTTGCACATTAGCACATACACATGTAATTATGGCATTTTAAAGTGATCTTGCATAGTTCGAAGGCCCAGATCGCCTGTAAATCGGCCGAATATGCCCCAAAACAGTCACCTTTTCGCTTGTTTTGGACTCTCACGAAGTTCTCGTAGAGTAAAATAATAGGGAAAGTGGATTTTGACTTTTTAGGGGATAGCCCTTGGAATAAGGTTTCCAATGCCATAGATTCTTTTTGCACATTAGCACATACACATGTATTTATGGCATTTTAAAGTAAGCTTGCGTAGTTCGAAGGCCCAGATCGCGGGTAAATTGGCCGAATATGCCCCAAAACAGTCACTTTTTCGCTTATTTTAGCTATCACGAAGTTCTCGTAGAGCAAAATAATAGGTAAAGTGGATTTTGACTTTTTGGGGGATAACCCTTGGAATAAGGTTTCCAACGTCGCTTGAATCGGCCAAATCGGAGAAATAGCCTAGAAGTTATGGCAAAAATAGTGGAACTGCGCAAAACGGGACCTGACGCAAAAACTATTTTGGCCATAACCTCTACGTTTCTCGTCCGATTCGGTCAATCTTTATGACCACAAAATCCTTTTCTAAAGGCCTAAGATCCTTCATGATTGGAATTCCTATCCATCATGCAGAACAAAGAGCTTCAATTTTTGGGCCGGGCCCTAGGGGATACCCCTAGGGGCGTGGTCTAAAAACTATTTTGGCCTTAACTTTTTCGTTACTCACACGATTCGGTCGATCTTTATGTCCACAGAATCCTTATCTAAAGGCCTAAGATCCTTCATTATCGGAATTCCTGTCCATCGTGTCAAACAAAAAGTTCCAATTTTGTGCCGGGCCCTAGGGGTACCCCTAGGGGGCCTGGGTTAAAAACTATTTTAGCCATAACTTCTTCATTACTCGCCCGATTCGGTCGATCTTTATATCCAAGGAATCTTCATCTAAATGCCTAAGACCCATAATAATTGGAATTCCTATCCATCGTGTCGATTAAAGAGCTTCAATTTTCGGGTCGGGCTCTAGGGTTAACCCTAGGGGCTAGAGGGCTGAAAAATCATTCGAAACAAAATGTAGATTTTTTTGCACATTAGCACATACACATGTAATTATGGCATTTTAAAGTGATCTTGCGTAGTTCGAAGGCCCAGATCGCGGGTAAATCGGCCGAATATGCTCCAAAACAGTCACTTTTCGCTTGTTCTGGACTCTCACGAAGTTCTCGTAAAGCAAAATAATTGGAAAAGTGGATTTTGACTTTTTGGAGGATAGCCCTTGGAATAAGGTTTCCAATGCCGCTTGAATCGGCCAAATCGGACAAATAGCCTAGAAGTTATGGCCAAAATAGTGGAACTGCGCAAAACGATACATGACGCAAAAACTATTTTGGCCATAACTTCTTCGTTTCTCGCCCGATTAGGTCGATCTTTATGTCCACGGAATCCTTATCTAATGGCCTAAGACCCATCATGATTGGAATTCCTATCCATCGTGCTGAACAAAAAGCTCCAATTTTTTGCTCGGGCCCTAGGGGTATCCCTAGGGGCTTGGGCTAAAAACTATTTGGGCCATAACTTCTTCGTAACTCGCACGATTCGGTCGATCTTTATGTCCACAGAATCGTTATCTAAAGGCCTAAGATCTCTCATGATCGGAATTCCTGTACATCGTGCCGAAACAAAAGTTCTAATTTTTGTGCTGGGCCCTAAGGGTACCCCTAGGGTTCTGGGCTAAAAACTATTTTGGCCATAACTTCTTCGTTACTCGCCCGATTCGGTCAATCTTTATGTCCACGGAATCTTTATCTAAATGCCTAAGAGCCATAATGATCAGACTTCTTATCCATCGTGCCGATTAAAGAGCTTCAACTTTCGGGTCTGTCCCTAGGGGTACCGCTAGGGGCTCGGGGGCTGAAAAATCATCCGAAACGAATGTAGATTCTTTTTGCCGATTAGCACATACACATGTATTTATGGCATTTTATAGTAAGCTTGCTTAGTTCGAAGGCCCAGATCGCGTGTAAATTGGCCGAATATGCCCCAAAACAGTCACTTTTGCGCTTGTTTTGGCTCTCACGAAGACCTCGTAGAGCAAAATAATAGGAAAAGTGGATTTTGACTTTTTGGAGGATAGCCCTTGGAATAAGGTTTCCAACGTCGCTTGAATCGGCCAAATCGGAGAAATAGCCTAGAAGTTATGGCAAAAATAGTGGAACTGCGCAAAACGGTACTTGACGCAAAAACTATTTTGGCCATAACCTCTTCGTTTCTCGTCTGATTCGGTCAATCTTTATGACCACAGAATCCTTTTCTATAGGCCTAAGATCCTTCATGATTGGAATTCCTATCCATCATGCTGAACAAAGAGCTTCAATTTTTGGGCCGGGCCCTAGGGGATACCCCTAGGGGCGTGGTCTAAAAATTATTTTGGCCATAACTTTTTCGTTACTCGCACGATTCGGTCGATCTTTATGTCCACAGAATCCTTATCTAAAGGCCTAAGATCCTTCATTATCAGAATTCCTGTCCATCGTGTCAAACAAAAAGTTCCAATTTTGTGCCGAGCCCTAGGGGTACCCCTAGGGGGCCTGGGTTAAAAACTATTTTATCCATAACTTCTTCGTTACTCGCCCGATTCGGTCGATCTTTATGTCCAAGAAATCTTCATCTAAATGCCTAAGACCCATAATAATTGGAATCCCTGTCCATCGTTTTGATTAAAGAGCTTCAATTTTCGGGTCGGTCCCTATGGTTAACCCTAGGGGCTAGAGGGCTGAAAAATTATTCGAAACAAAATGTAGAGTTTTTTGCACATTAGCACATACACATGTAATTATGGCATTTAAAAGTGATCTTGCGTAGTTCGAAGGCCCATATCGCGGGTAAATCGGCCGAATATGCTCCAAAACAGTCACTTTTCGCTTATTTTGGACTCTCACGAAGTTCTTGTAAAGCAAAATAATTGGAAAAATGGATTTTGACTTTTTGGAGGATAGCCCTTGGAATAAGGTTTCCAATGCCGCTTGAATCGGCCAAATCGGACAAATAGCCTAGAAGTTATGGCACAAATAGTGGAACTGCGCAAAACGATACACGACGCAAAAACTATTTTGGCCATAACTTCTTCGTTTCTCGCCCGATTAGGTCGATCTTTATGTCCACGGAATCCTTATCTAATGGCCTAAGACCCATCATGATTGGAATTCCTATCCATCGTGCTGAACAAAAAGCTCCAATTTTTTGCTCGGGCCCTAGGGGTATCCCTAGGGGCTTGGGCTAAAAACTATTTGGACCATAACTTCTTCGTAACTCGCACGATTCGGTCGATCTTTATGTCCACAGAATCCTTATCTAAAGGCCTAAGATCCCTCATGATCGCAATTCCTGAACATCGTGCCGAAACAAAAGTTCTAATTTTTGTGCTGGGCCCTAAGGGTACCCCTAGGGTTCTGGGCTAAAAACTATTTTGGCCATAACTTCTTCGTTACTCGCCCTATTCGGTCGATCTTTATGTCCACGGAATCTTTATCTAAATGCCTAGGAGCCATAATGATCAGAATTCCTATCCATCGTGCCGATTAAAGAGCTTCAACTTTCGGGTCTGGCCCTAGGGGTACCGCTAGGGGCTCGGGGGCTGAAAAATCATCCGAAACGAATGAAGATTCTTATTGCCGATTAGCACATACACATGTATTTATGGCTTTTTATAGTAAGCTTGCGTAGTTCGAAGGCCCAGATCGCGTGTAAATTGGCCGAATATGCCCCAAAACAGTCACGTTTGCGCTTGTTTTGGCTCTCACGAAGTACTCGTAGAGCAAAATAATAGGAAAAGTGGATTTTGACTTTTTGGGGGATAGCCCTTGTAATAAGGTTTCCAATGCCGCTTGAATCGGCCAAATCGGACAAATAGCCTAGAAGTTATGGAAAAAATAGTGGAACTGCGCAAAACAGTACCCGACGCAAAAACTATTTTGGCCATAACTTCTTCGTTTCTCGCCCGATTCGGTCGATCTTTATGTCCATGGAATCCTTATCTAATGGCCTATGACCCATCATGATTGAAATTCCTATCCATCGTGCTGAACAAAAAACTCCAATTTTTAGGCCGGGCCCTAGGGGTATCCCTAGAAGCCTGGGCTAAAAACTATTTGGTTCATAACTTCTTCGTAACACGCACGATTCAGTCGATCTTTATGTCCACAGAATCCTTATCTAAAGGCCTAAGATCCCTTATGATAGGAATTCCTGTACATCGTGCCGAAACAAAAGTTCTAATTTTTGTGCTGGGCCCTAAGGGTACCCCTAGGGTTCTGGGCTAAAAACTATTTTGGCCATAACTTCTTCGTTACTCGCCCGATTCGGTCGATCTTTATGTCCACGGAATCTTTATCTAAATGCCTAAGACCCATAATGATCAGAATTCCTATCCATCGTGTCGATTAAAGAGCTTCAATTTTCGGGTCTGGCCCTAGGGGTACCCCTAGGGGTTCGGGGGCTGAAAAATCATCCGAAACGAAATGTAGATTCTTTTTGCACATTAGCACATACACATGTATTTATGGCATTTTAAAGTAAGCTTGCGTAGTTCGAAGGCCCAGATCGCGGGTAAATTGGCCGAATATGCCCCGAAACAGTCACTTTTTCGCTTGTTTTGGCTATCACGAAGTTCTCGTAGAGAAAAATAATAGGAAAAGTGGATTTTGACTTTTTGAGGGATAACCCTTGGAATAAGGTTTCCAACGTCGCTTGAATCGGCCAAATCGGAGAAATAGCCTAGAAGTTATGGTAAAAATAGTGGAACTGCGCAAAACGGGACCTGACGCAAAAACTATTTTGGCCATAACCTCTTCGTTTCTCGTCCGATTCGGTCAATCTTTATGACCACAGAATCCTTTTCTAAAGGCCTAAGATCCTTCATGATTGGAATTCCTATCCATCATCCTGAAAAAAGAGCTCCAATTTTTGGGCCGGGCCCTAGGGGGTTCCCCTAGGGGCTTGGTCTAAAAACTATTTTGGCCATAATTTTTTCGTTACTCGCACAATTCGGTCGATCTTTATGTCCACAGAATCCTTATCTAAATGCCTAAGATCCTTCATTATCGGAATTCATGTCCATCGTGTCGAACAAAAAGTTCCAATTTTGTGCCGGGCCCTAGGGGTACCCCTAGGGGCCTGGGTTAAAAACTATTTTGGCCATAACTTCTTCGTTACTCGCTCGATTCGGTCAATCTTTATCTCCAAGGAATCTTTTTCTAAATGCCTAAGACCCATAATAATCGGAATTCCTGTCCATCGTGTCGATTAAAGAGCTTCAGTTTTCGGGAGGCCCTAGGGTTAACCCTAGGGGCTCGGGGGCTGAAAAATCATTCGAAACAAAATGTAGATTTATTTGCACATTAGCACATACACATGTAATTATCGCATTTTAAAGTGATCTTGCGTAGTTCGAAGGCCCAGATCGCGGGTAAATCGGCCGAATATGCTCCAAAACAGTCACTTTTCGCTTGTTTTGGACTCTCACGAAGTTCTCGTAAAGCAAAATAATTGGAAAAGTGGATTTTGACTTTTTGGAGGATAGCCCTTGGAATAAGGTTTCCAATGCCGCTTGAATCGGCCAAATCGGACAAATAGCCTAGAAGTTTTTGCAAAAATAGTGGAACTGCGCAAAACGATACACGACGCAAAAACTAATTTGGCCATAACTTCTTCGTTTCTCGCCCGATTAGGTCGCTCTTTATGTCCACGGAATCCTTATCTAATGGCCTAAGACCCATCATGATTGGAATTCCTATCCATCGTGCTGAACAAAAAGCTCCAATTTTTTGGCCGGGCCCTAGGGGTATCCCTAGGGGCTTGGGCTAAAAACTATTTGGGCCATAACTTCATCGTAACTCGCACGATTCGATCGATCTTTATTTCCACAGAATCCTTATCTAAAGGCCTAAGATCCCCCATGATCGGAATTCATGTACATCGTCCCGAAACAAAAGTTCTAATTTTTGTGCTGGGCCCTAAGGGTACCCCTAGGGTTCTGGGCTAAAAACTATTTTGGCCATAACTTCTTCGTTACTCGCCCGATTCGTTCGATCTTTATGTCCACGGAATCGTTATCTAAATGCCTAAGAGCCATAATGATCAGAATTCCTATCCATCGTGCCGATTAAAGAGCTTCAACTTTCGGGTCTGGCCCTAGGGGTACCGCTAGGGGCTCGGGGGCTGAAAAATCATCCGAAACGAATGTAGATTCTTTTTGCCGATTAGCACATACACATGTATTTACGGCTTTTTATAGTAAGCTTGCATAGTTCGAAAGCCCAGATCGCATGTAAATTGGCCGAATATGCCCCAAAACAGTCACTTTTGCGCTTGTTTTGGCTCTCACGAAGTTCTCGTAGAGCAAAATAATAGGAAAAGTGAATTTTGACTTTTAGGGGGATAGCCCTTGGAATAAGGTTTCCAATGCCGCTTGAATCGGCCAAATCGCACAAATAGCCTAGAAGTTATGGCAAAAATAGTGGAACTGCGCAAAACGGTATCCGATGCAAAAACTATTTTGGCCATAACTTCTTCGTTTCTCGCCCGATTCGGTCGATCTTTATGTCCACAGAATCCTTATCTAAAGGCCTAAGATCCTTCATGATCGGATTTCCTATACATCGTGCCGAAAAAAAAGTTCCAATTTTTGTGCCGGGCCCTACTTCTAGGGGCCTGGGCTGAAAACTATTTTTGCCATAACTTCTTCGTTACTCGGCCGATTCGGTCGATCTTTATGTCCCCAAAATCTTTATCTAAATGCCTAAGACCCATAATGATCGGAATTCCTGTCCATCGTGCCGATTAAAGAGCTTCAATTTTCGGGTCGGGCCCTAGGGGCACCCTAGGGGCTCGGGAGCTGAAAAATCATCCGAAACGAAATGTAGATGATTTTGCACATTAGCACATACACATATATTTATGGCATTTTGAAGTAAGCTTGTTTAGTTCGAAGGCCCAGATTGTGGGTAAATCGGCCGAATATGCCCCAAAACAGTCACTTTTTCGCTTATTTTGGCTGTCACGAAGTTCTCGTAAAGCAAAATAATAGGAAAAGTAGATTTTGAATTTTTGGAGGATAGCCCTTGGAATAAGGTTTCCAACACCGCTTGAATAGGCCAAATCGGACAAATAGCCTAGAAGTTATGGCAAAAATAGTGGAATTGCGCAAAACGGGACCTGACGCAAAAACTATTTTGGCCATAACCTCTTCGTATCTCGCCCGATTCGGTCGATCATTATGTCCACGGAATCCTTATCTAAAGGCCTAAGATCCATCATGATTGAAATTCCTATCCATCGTGCCAAACAAAGAGCTCCAATTTTTGGGCCGGGCCCTAGGGGTACCCTTACGGGCATGGGCTAAAAACTATTTTGGCCATAACTTTTACGTTACTCGCATGATTCAGTCGATCTTTATGTCCACAGAATCCTTATCTAAAGGCCTAAGATCGTTCATAATCGGAATTCCAGTCCGTCGTGTCGAACAAAAAGTTCCAATTTTGTGCCGGGCCCTAGGGGTACCCTAGGGGCCTGGACTAAAAACTATTTTGGCCATATTTTTTTGTTACTTGCCCGATTCGGTCGATCTTTATGTAAAAGGAATCTTTATATAAATGCCTAAGAACCATAATTATCGGAATTCCTGTCCATCGTGTTTATTAAAGAGCTTCAATTTTCGAGTCGGGCCCTAGGGGTAACCTTAGGGGCTCGGGGGCTGAAAATCATTTGAAACAAAATGTAGATTTTTTTGCAGATTAGCACATACACATGTAATTATGGCATTTTAAAGTGATCTTGCATAGTTCGAAGGCCCAGATCGCGTGTAAATCGGCCGAATATGGCCCAAAACAGTCACTTTTTCGCGTGTTTTGGACTCTCACGAAGTTCTTGTAAAGCAAAATAATTAGAAAAGTGGATTTTGACAATTTGGGGGATATCCCTTGGAATAAGGTTTCCAACGCCGCTTGAATCGGCCAA
This sequence comes from Schizonepeta tenuifolia, assembly GCA_029490685.1. Taxonomy (NCBI): domain Eukaryota; kingdom Viridiplantae; phylum Streptophyta; class Magnoliopsida; order Lamiales; family Lamiaceae; genus Schizonepeta; species Schizonepeta tenuifolia. Next base: position 21,482,093 of record CM055958.1, read on the forward strand.
ATCGGACAAATAGCCTAGAAGTTATGGCAAAAATAGTGGAGCTGCGCAAAACGGGACCCGACGCAAAAACTATTTTGGCCTTAACTTCTTCGTTTCTCGCCCGATTAGGTCGATCTTTATGTCCAAGGAATCCTTATCTAAAGGCCTAAGACCCATCATGATTGGAATTCCTATCCATCGTGCTGAACAAAAAGCTCCTATTTTTGGGTCGGGCCCTAGAGGAACCCCTAGAGGCCTGGGCTAAAAACTATTTGGGCCATAACTTCTTCGTAACTCGCACAATTCAGTAGATCTTTATGACCACAGAATCCTTATCTAAAGTAGTAAGATCCCTCATGATCGGAATTCCTGTACATCGTGCCGAACAAAAAGTTCTAATTTTTGGGCCGGGCCCTAGGGGTACCCCCCTAGGGTTCTGGGCTAAAAACTATTTTGGCCATAACTTCTTCGTTACTCGCCCGATTCAGTCGATCTTTATGTCCACGGAATCTTTATCTAAATGCCTAAGACCCATAATGATCAGAATTCCTATCCATCGTGCTGATTAAAGAGCTTCAATTTTCGGGTCTGGCCCTAGGGGTACCCCTAGGGGCTCGGGGGCTGAAAAATCATCCGAAACGAAATGTAGATTCTTTTTTGACATTAGCAATACACATGTATTTATGGCATTTTAAAGTAAGCTTGCGTAGTACGAAGGCCCAGATCGCGGGTAAATCGGCCAACTATGCCCCAAAACAGTCACTTTTTCGCTTGTTTTGGCTCTCACGAAGTTCTTGTAAAGTAAAATAATAGGAAAAGTGGATTTTGATTTTTTTAAGGGATAGCCCTTGGAATAAGGATTCCAACGCCGCTTGAATCGGCCAAATTGGAGAAATAGCCTAGAAGTTATGGCAAAAATAGTGGAACTGCGCAAAACGGGACCCGACGCAAAAACTATTTTGGCCATAACTACTTCGTTTCTCGCTCGATTCGGTCGATCTTTATGCCCACGGAATTCCTTATCTAATAGCCTAAGACCCTTCATGATTGGAATTCCTATCCATCGTGCCGAAAAAAAAAGCTCCAATTTTTGGGCCGGGCCCTAGGGGCATCCCAAGGAGCCGAGGCTAAAAACTATTTGGGCCATAACTTCTTCGTTACTTGCACGATTCAGTCAATCTTTATGTCCACGGAATTCTTATCTAAAGGCCTAAGATCCCTCATGATCGGAATTCCTATACATCGTCCAATTTATGGGCCGGGCCCTACCCCTAAGGGCTTGGGCTAAAAACTATTTTGGCCATAATTTCTTCGTTACTCGGCCGATTCGGTCGATCTTTATGTCCACGGAATCCTTATCTAATGGCCCAAGACCCTTCATTATTGGAATTCCTGTCCATCGTGCTGAACAAAAAGCTCCAATTTTGGGGTACCCTAAGGGTGTGGGCCAAAAACTATTTAGGCCATAACTTTATCGTTACTCGGCCGATTCGGTCGATTTTTATGTCTACGGAATCTTTATCAAAATGCCTAAGACCCATAATAATCGGAATTCCTGTCCATCGTGCCGATTAAAGAGCTTCAATTTTCGGGTCGGGCCCTAAGGGTTTTAGGGGCTCGGGGGCTGAAAAATCATCCGAAACGAAATGTAGATTTTTTTGCACATTAGCATATACACATGTATTTATGGCATTTTAAAGTAAGCTTGCGTAGTTTGAAGGCCCTGATCGCGGGTAAATCGGCCGAATATGCCCCAAAACAGTAACTTTTTCGCTTATTTTGGACTCTCACGAAGTTCTCGTAAAGAAAAATACATGGAAAAGTGGATTTTGACATTTTCGGGGATATCCCTTGGAATAAGGTTTCCAACACCGCTTGAATCGGCCAAATCGAACAAATAGCCTAGAAGTTATGGCAAAAATAGTGGAGCTGCGCAAAACGGGACCCGACGCAAAAACTATTTTGGCCAAAACTTCTTTGTTTCTCGCCCGATTCGGTCGATCTTTATGTCCACGGAATCCTTTCTAATGGCCTAAGACCCTTCATGATTGGAATTCCTATCCATCATGCTGAACAAAAAGCTCCAATTTTTGGGCCGGGCCCTAGGGGCCTGGGCTAAAAACTATTTGGGCCATAACTTCTTCGTTACTTGCACGATTCGGTCGATCTTTATGTCCACGAAATCTTTATCTAAATGCCTAAGACCCATAATGATCGGAATTCCTGTCCATCGTGCCGATTAAAGAGCTTCAATTTTCGGATCGGGCCCTAGGGGCACCCCTAGGGGCTCGGGGGCGGAAAAATCATCTGAAACAAAATGTAGAGTTTTTTGCACATTAGCACATACACATGTAATTATGGCATTTTAAAGTAAGCTTGTGTAGTTCGAAGGCCCAGATCGCGGGTAAATCGGCCGAATATGACCCAAAACAGTCACTTTTTCGCTTGTATTGGCTCTCACGAAGTTCTCGTAAAGCAAAATAATAGGAAAATTGGATTTTGACTTTTTGGAGGATAGCCCTTGGAATAAGGTTTCCAACGCCGCTTGAATCGGCCAAATCGGACAAATAGCCTAGAAGTTATGGCAAAAATAGTGAAACTGCACAAAACGGGACCCGACGCAAAAACTATTTTGGCTATAACCTCTTCGTTTCTCGCCCGATTCGTTCGATCTTTATGTCCACAGAATCCTTATCTAAAGGCCTAAGATCCTTCATGATTGGAATTCCTATCCATGGTGCCAAACAAAGAGCTCCAATTTTTGGGCCAGGCCCTAGGGGCGTGGGCTAAAAACTATTTTGGCCATAACTTTTTCGTTACTCGCACGATTCGGTCGATCTTTATGTCCACAGAATCCTTATCTGAAGGCCTAAGATCCAGCATTATCGGAATTCGTGTTCATCGTGTCGAACAAAAAGTTCCAATTTTGTGCTGGGCCCTCGGGGTACCCCTAGGAGCTTGGGCTAAAAACTATTTTGGCCATAAATTCTTCGTTACTCGCCCGATTCGATCGATCTTATTGTCCATGGAATCTTTATCTAAATGCCTAAGACCCATAACGATCATAATTACTGTTCATTGTGTTGATTAAAGAGCTTCAATTTTCGGGTCGGGTCCTAGGGGTAACCATACGGGCTCAGGGGCTGAAAAATCATTCGAAACAAAATGAAGATTTTTTTGCACATTAGCACATGCATATTTATTTATGGCATTTTAAAGTGAGCTTGCGTAGTTCGAAGGCCCAGATCGCGGGTAAATCGGCCGAATATGCCCTAAAATAGTCACTTATTCGCTTGTTTTGGACTCTCACGAAGTTCTCATAAAGCAAAATAATAGGAAAAGTGGATTTTGACTTTTTGGGGGATAGCCTTTCGAATAAGGTTTCCAATGCCGCTTGAATCGGCCAAATTGGAAAAATAGTCTAGAAATTATGGCAAAAATAGTGGAACTGCGCAAAACGGGACCCGACGCAAAAACTATATTGGGCATAACTTCTTCGTTTCTCGCCCGATTCGGTCGATCTTTATGTCCACGGAATCTTTATCTAAAGGCCTAAGACCCCTCATGATTGGAATTCCTATACATCGTGCTGAACAAAGAGCTCCAATTTTTGAGCCGGGCCCTGGGGGGTACCCTAGGGGTCTAGCTAAAAACTATTTTGGCCATAACTTCTTCGTTACTCGCATGATTCGATCGATCTTTATGTCCACAGAATCTTTATCTAAAGGCCTAAGACCCATAATGATCGGAATTCCTGTCCATCATGCCGATTAAATAGCTTTAATTTTCGGGTCGGGCCCTACGGGTTACCCAAGGGGCTCGGGGGCTGAAAAATCATCCGAAACGAACTATAGATTTTTTTGCCCATTAGCACATACACATGTTTTTATGGCATTTTAAAGTGAGCTTGCGTAGTTCGAAGGCCCAGATCGCGGGTAAATCGGCCGAATATGCCCCAAAACAGTCATATTTTCGCTTGATTTGGACGCTCACGAAATTCTCGTAAAGCAAAATAATAGGAAAAGTGGATTTTGACTTTTTGGGAGATAGCCTTGGAATAAGGTTTCCAACGCCATTTAAATCGGCCAAATCGTACAAATAGCCTAGAAGTTATGGCAAAAATAGTGGAATTGCGCAAAACGGGACTCGACGCAAAAACTATTTTGGCCATAACTTCTTCGTTTCTAGCACGATTCGGTCGATCTTTATGTCCACAGAATCCTTATCTAAAGGCCTAAGATTCTTCATGATCGGAATTCCTGCCCATCGTACCGAACAAAAAGTTCCAATTTTGGTGCCGGGCCCTAGGGGTACCACATAGGGGCCTGGGCTAAAAACTATTTTGGCCATAACTTCTTCGTTACTCACCCGATTTGGTGGATCATTATTTCCACAGATTCCTTATCTAAAGGCCTAAGATCTCTCATGATCGGAATTTCTGTCCATCGTGCCGAACAAAAAGTTCCAATTTTTGTGCCGGGCCCTAAGGGTCTGGTCTAAAAACTATTTTGGCCATAACTTCTTCGTTACTAGCCCGATTCGGTCGATGTTTAAGTCCACAGAATATTTATCTTAATGCCTAAGACCCATAATGATCGGAATTCCTGTCCATCGTGTCGATTAAAGAGCTTCAATTTTCAGGTCAGGCCCTAGGGGCACCCCTAGGGGCTCGGGGGATGAAAAATCATCCGAAACGAAATGTAGATTTTTTTGCACATTAGCACATACACATGTATTTATGACATTTTAAAGTAAGCTTGCGTAGTTCGAAGGCCCAAATCGAGGGTACATCGGCCGAATATGCCCCAAAACAGTCACTTTTTCGCTTGTTTTGGCTCTCACAAAGTTCTCGTAAAGCAAAATAATAGGAAAATTGCATTTTGACTTTTGGGGGATAACCCTTGGAATAAGGTTTCCAACGCTGCTTGAATCGGCTAAATCTGACAAATAGTCTAGAAGTTATGGAAAAAATAGTGGAACTGCGCAAAATGGGACCTGACGCAAAAACTATTTTGGCCTTAACTTCTTCGTTTCTCTCCCGATTCGGTCGATCTTTATGTCCACGGAATCTTTATCTAAATGCCTAAGACCTATAATGATCGGAATTCATATCCATCGTGCCGATTAAAGTGCTTCAATTTTCGGGCCTGGCCCTAAGGGTACCCCTAGGGGCTCGGGGGCTGAAAAATCATCCGAAACGAAATGTAGATTCTTTTTGCACATAAGCACATACATATGTATTTATGGTATTTTAAAGTAAGCTTGCGTAGTTCGAAGGTCCAGATCGCGGTTAAATCGGTCGAATATGCCCAAAAACAGTCACTTTTTCGCTTGTTTTGGCTCTCACGAAGTTCTCGTATAGCAAAATAATAGTAAAATTGGATTTTGACTTTTTTGGGGATAGTCCTTGGAATAAGGTTTCCAACGCCGCTTGAATCGGCCAAATCGGACAAATAGCCTAGAAGTTATGGCAAAAATAGTGGAATTGCGCAAAACGGGACCCGACGCAATAACTATTTTGGCTATAACCTCTTCGTTTCTCGCCCGATTCTTTCAATCTTTATGTCCACAGAGTCCTTATCTAAAGGCCTAAGATCCTACATGGTTGGAATTCCTATCCATCTTGCCGAACAAAGATCTCTAATTTTTGGGTCGGGCCCTAGGGGCGTGGGCTAAAAACTATTTTGGCCATAACTTTTTCATTACTCGCACGATTTGGTCGATCTTTATGTCCACAGAATCCTTATCTAAAGGCCTAAGATCCCGCATTATCGGAATTCATGTCCATCGTGTCGAACAAAAAGTTCCAATTTTGTGCTGGGCCCTAGGGGTACCCCTAGGGGCCTAGGCTAAAAACTATTTTGGCCATAAATTCTTCGTTACTCGCCCGATTCGGTCGATCATTATGTCTACATAATCTTTATCTAAATGCCTAAGACCCATAATGATTGGAATTCCTGTCCATCGTGTCGATTAATGAGCTTCAATTTTCGGGTCAGGCCTTAGGGGAATCCCTAGGGGCTCGGGGGCTGAAAAATCATCCGAAACAAAATGTAGACTTTTGTTCACCTTAGCACATACACATGTATTTATGACATTTTAAAGTAAGCTTGCGTAGTTCGAAAGCCCAGATCGCGGGTAAATCGGCCGAATATGCCCCAAAACAGTCACTTTTTCACTTGTTTTGGCTCTCACGAAGTTCTCTTAAAGCAAAATAATAGGAAAAGTGGATTTTGACTTTTTGGGGGATAGCCCTTGGAATAAGGTTTCCAACGCCGCTTGAATTGGCCAAATCAGACAAATAGTCTTGCATTTATGGCAAAAATAGTTGAACTACGCAAAACGGGACCCGACGCAGAAACTATTTTGGCCATAACCTCTTCGTTTCTCGCCCGATTTGGTCGATCTTTATGTCCACTGAATTCTTATCTAAAGGCCTAAGATCCCTCATGATCAGAATTCCTATCCATCGTGCCGAACAAAAAGTTCCAATTTTTGTACCGGGCCTTAGGGGTACCCCTAAGGGTCTGGGCTAAAAACTATTTTGGCCATAACTTCTTCGTTACTAGCCCGATTATGTCGATGTTTAAGTCCATGGAATCTTTATCGAAAGGCCTAAGACCCATAATGATCGGAATTCCTTTCCATCGTGCAGATTAAAGAGCTTCAATTTTCGGGTTGGGCCATAGGGGCACCCTAGGGGCTCTGGGGCTGAAAAATCATCCGAAACAAAATGTAGACTTTTTTTCACCTTAGCACATACACATGTATTTATGGCATTTTAAAGTAAGCTTGCGTAGTTCGAAAGCCCAGATCGCGGTTAAATCAGCCGAATATGCCCCAAAACAGTTACTTTTTCATTTGTTTTGGCTCTCACGAAGTTCTCGTAAAGCAAAATAATAGTAAAATTGGATTTTGACTTTTTGGGGGGATAGCCCTTGGAATAAGGTTTCCAATGCCGCTTGAATCAGCCAAATCGGACAAATAGCCTAGAAGTTATTTAGGGAAAAATAGTGGAACTGCGCAAAACAGGACCCGACGCAAAAACTATTTTGGCTATAACCTCTTCGTTTCTCGCCCGATTCATTCGATCTTTATGTCCACAGAATCCTTATCCGAAGGCCTAAGATCCTACATGATTGGAATTCCTATCCATCTTGCCGAACAAAGATCTCTAATTTTTGGGCCGGGCCCTAGGGGCGTGGGCTAAAAACTATTTTGGCCATAACTTTTTCGTTACTCGCATGATTCAGTCGATCTTTATGTCCACAGAATCCTTATCTAAAGGCCTAAGATCCCGCATTATCGGAATTGGTGTCCATCGTGTCGAACAAAAAGTTCCAATTTTGTGCTGGGCCCTAGGGGTATCCCTAGGGGCCTGGGCTAAAAACTATTTTGGCCATAAATTCTTCGTTACTCGCCCGATTCGGTCGATCTTATTGTCCACGGAATCTTTATCTAAATGCCTCAGACCCATAATGAGATGGAGGATAACTTGGTGTAGTTTACTGACTCAAATAAGTCTAGGAATTAAATCTAAACTCAACTCATCAAAGAATAACAGACTTTAGAACAAATAAAAGCCTTGCTCTGATACCAACCTGTCACGCCCCGACTCTCGAGGTGCGACTTACGAACAACAACAAATCTAAACAACTAACAACTAACTCAAATAAGGGAACATGCTCGGGGAAAACAAAGATGGAATATAAGGCAATCGAATTTGGTTTTCAAAAGCATAATGAAATAATAACCGAGCATCTTAACTTCACTTACAACAGGAATTCAAACAAGTAATGCATGCTGATGGGAAGGGAATTCCAACAAAAAAAAAGAGAATATGAACATATATCAAATTAAAGGATCATGTTCAACAACAATTCAAGATACGAGCCCATCGCTCGGAATTACAAGTTAAAGAGTTACGAATTCAACAAGTATTCAAAGTCTTCGAGCACAACACTTGGGATCAAAAACATGAGTATTAAAGTACTAGCATCAACAGACATTAGCTCAAAAAGATTGCAGCGGAAACTTGCATCAATACCCAACACTTGCACGTATGAAGACGTACAAATGTCAGTCTGAAATTCAACTAAACTCAACCAACAAAACCAAACCACACCACCAAGTATCCACGCCATCGCCATCCAGTCAACCTGCATGTTTAGAAATACACGCAGGGCTGAGTACTTCGTACTCAGTGAACACAAGCCAAAACATTTGAATAAAGATGCTTCTTAAAGCTATAATAATTGAACTTGCCTTGCCGAACATCACAAGTATATAAGCAGTTTTAAAAATAGTTTACTTGTGCATGTCAAAACGTTTTTCTTTTAAAACAGACTGCGCAGTCAAATAACATATAATATAACAGTATGTATCATCTATCACAAACAATCTCACTGTGCCGAGAAGTAGGCCTCCTTTTCAAACACTGTGACCGGCCTAACCGAAGCAAGGCTCACAGTCACCTCAACATATACCACACGTGGGTTCCTGCTTTTCACAGGATAATCACGTCTTCATATAAATAGATGATAACACATACCAACTTCAATAAAATGGCAAATCAATCACATTTGAAAATCATATTATAAAATTTAATAGCATAACTAATTTTCATCGATAGTTTTGGTTCAGAAAAGCCCACCTGACTTCCGAAGAACTAGCTAGGTGGTTTAGGGCTATTTGTCCTCGCTTAAAGATCCGTCCGGCTCGATCCTTCACAGTTCGACATCGATAGGAAAAATAAGATATGCAACATGACGGACATAAAGGCGTTGGACTTTTACTGAAGGACTTCTATTTGAGTCGTCTCTCTCTTCGCTCTAATTTTTCTAAAAGATCTCGCGTTCTCGTCTTTAAATTATTAACTATACTCGAATTGATTAACTTTACTACTCAACATCGTATACTTTTCTCGTTCTAATTAATAACGTCATTGTTCAATCTATTACTCGAGCTTTCTTTCAAAGACTTTAATTTATTCTCAGTTTAACAACCAATCATCTTGCATACAATAAATAGTTCAATCATCTTTCACATTATAACTACTATCATGCATTTAAACACTTATTCAAACATATAATGAATTCATATAAATCAAGCATACTTCAAGACACATTAACATTCATTCAATTTAGATCTTAAAATCTAACTTGATTATGCATTTCCTTTTATGGAGGCTTAAACTATTAATTCTATCTTTCTTATTTATATAGACAACGCTTCGTTCTACATCCGCTATCTTATAAGGTATTTTATAACTTTTATTCTATTAACATAAATTTCTCTTTAATTATCATTATTAACTCTTATAAAATTTGAATTTCTTATTCATCTTTAATTCGATCCTTATTTCATATCTCGACTATTGTTCCTCTAATTATTATCTCGGCTTGTCTTTTTATTCGCTTGGTTGGAAACGACGTACTCAATTAATTATTTAATTAATCTTCTTTCAACTTATTTCTCGACATCTTATTTTATTCTCATTTTCTTGATTAACTTATACGACTATCTATCTTAACTCGTCTAGCATCTTTTCTTTACTCGATTTAACTTTCTTTTTACTTCTTATCGATTAATTCTTTTTAAAGACGGTTTTCTCTATTTTGCTTATTTCTTTAATAAATTCTTCTTTTCTTGTCTTTAATCTTTAAGTCATTTCTTACTTAATAATTTCTTTATCTTTTGATAAACATTTTTATGAATTAGCTCACTTTATTAGTTAAGTTATAAAAGATCTTTTTGTTGTAGCTTTAGTAAAAATTTCAAGTCTTTAAATTTTAATACAAGACATTTTAATTGATATATCTTTTTATACATCTTTCATCTTTTATTTAATTAAAAACTTTTCAAATTTAAATCTTTTTATTAAAACTTCTATCTTTATTCCATATTCAAACTAACATTTATACATACATTGAAATACTTAAACATCCAATCTTTTTATTAGTTTTACAATTAATTTCTTTCAAAACTTCAACATGCAAACTTATTTTCTTAATTTAAACACATGCATGATTATATCAACATAACATACAATCATACCATTGATCAAAACATCACTCAATTCATCAACAAAATCAACAAAATAAAAAGCTCTACTTTCTTCAAAACTCACGGCACACACATGCATATTTTGTGCATTTTATTTCTCAATTTTTTTTCATGTATAAAATCTCATTCTCAACATGATAAAAATAACAAATCAAGCATCATAATAATAATAACTCAAAGAATTCACATTTCCCCTATTTTTACTGATTTTTTCGGCATTTACCAAATTTTTAGGGTTTTAGTTTCCTTTTCTTCTCTTAATTCACCGATTAAATCTAACGTTCGATTCTCCTAACGAATTCTTCTCACTCGATTATCACATGCATATCCTAAGTTTGCCTAAACATAATTTAAATAGCATGCATGCATAGATCTTTCTTTTAGGACTTATAGACATACATATTTACAACTAATCAAATGAATTTCATACTTAAATTAAATGGGAATCCTTCTCTTGGCTCTTGGAATTGAAATGGATGGAAATGGTAGCTTCAAAGCTTGAACTTGAAGAGAAGAAAGATGTCTTCTTGAATCCTCAAAGAAAAAGGAATAACATGAAATTAATCATCCATAGGGTTTAAGAATCAAAATAAAGAAAAGTGTTGGATGATTCTTGAATTTAACTTCAAGAACTTGAAAGATTCTTACCTTTTCTTGAGAATATGGATGAAATGAATGGAGATTGATACTTTCTACTTCATTTCCATGGATGGAGAGCTTGAATACATGGTTGCATGTAGAGAAAAATCAAGAGGGGTATGAGAGAGAGAGATTGCCGAGAGTGAGAGAGAGATGGGAGGGTTTGAGAGTTTGATTTTCTTTCTTGCTTAGAGAGAGGGAGAGATCGAAATGAGAGAGAGAGGTGAAGTGAATGTATGTAGTCTTCTTCTTTGTCTTAGGTGAGTGAATTTGAAATCCAACAACAAGAATAAAGTGTAATGTTGGAAGTTGTAATGTTTAAAGTGATTGATGGATGGATGATTTGATGTAGTTTGCATGCTACTTTTGGTAATACCATGCCTAAGACATAATTATGGCAATTAGTCTTGGAAATTGAAGGGTGATGGGAGAGGAAGAGTGAGGTGGCGTGAGAGGGAGAGAGGTGGATGACACGTGTTGTCGTCGTGTCGTTACGGGTGTTAATTACCCGGTCGTAAAGGTTTTCCGGATAAAACGACTCGTATTAATTCCTTTTTGTGCTATTAACGGGTCTAACCTCTTCTCGTCTCACTTCCAACACTAAGCATTTCAACCCTATTTCACGTCTCAATTTAAAAGATTAAAGGTTTCGATCATTTTAGTCCTTTAAATCTTAAAAGAATTTAATCGGCTTATTAATCCGTTTATTAATCATTTTAAAGATTAACTCCTCATTACTCTTCTCAATTCTCAGGGAAGCTCTTACCCTATCTCAGTGACCTTAAAACCAATTCTAGGTTCAAAGATTCTAATTCAATTCTATTCTAAGTTCATCGGTATAAATATATTTCTCGACGATTAATATTATGCTATCTCAATCAAGCAAACTCTTCGGGATTTTTATAGAATTTAATCTCATACTCATTTTCATATAAACAACTCAACAAGCATATCACATCATCATCATCATCTCAGATAAATAGAACAGATAAATCCACACAAGATTCACAAGGCAATTTAAACGTTTTATTCAAATCTCTTCGATTAGAAAAGAAAAATTTTACTCCTAAATTCTCATCTTTTAACTTACTCGGTTAATTAGACGCTCTCTAAACATATAAAAACTCGGGGTATCACATCCTCACCCTCTTAAAAAAAATTTCGTCCCGAAATTTACTGACCTTAAGAAAATAACTCGGGATACTTTGCTTTCATCTTTTCTTCGAGTTCCCAAGTGGCTTCTTCAACATCATGATGACACCATTTGACTTTCACTAAGGGAATCGATTTCGTTCTAAGCTGCTGGACTTTATAATCTAAAATCTCTTCGGGTTTCTCTTCGTAGCTTAGATCGGGCTTCATCTCAACATCTTCTCGACGTATTACATGCTTCGGATCAAAGATGTATTTTCTCAACTGCGATACATGAAACACGTTATGCGAACTTCCAAAACTAGGCGGTAACGCTAAACGATATGATACAGATCCAATCCTCTCAAGGATCTCGTATGGTCCTATAAAACGAGGCCTAAGCTTTCCTTTAACTCTAAAATGATATACTCCTTTCGAGGGGGATACTTTCAAAAACACTTTATCTCCTTCTTCAAATTCCAACTTGGATCTTCGATTATCGGCATATGACTTTTGTCGACTCTGAGCTTCTTTAATCTTCTCACGGATTTGACGTACAGATTCTATCATTTCTTCAATCGCTTCTTGCCCTAACACTTTCCTTTCACCGACTTCATTCCAACACAACGGCGATCTACACTTCTTTCCATAAAGAGCTTCATACGGGGCCATTCCTATCGTATTCTGATAGCTATTGTTGTATGCGAACTCAACAAGAGGTAAAACTTTTTCCCACTCGACTCCTTTATCTAACAAGACGGCTCTCAACATATCTTCGAGAATTTGGATCGTTTGCTCGGACTGACCATCGGTTTGAGGATGGTAAGCAGTGCTGAACTGCAATTGGGTTCCCAACTCTTTGTGGAAACTTTCCCAAAAACGGGCGGTGAATTTCGAATCTCTATCTGAGGTAATCGTCTTTGGAACTCCGTGCAACTTCACAATTTCTTTGATGTAGATCTCGGCTAACTTGGCTGATCCATAGGTATGTGGAATAGGTATAAAATGAGCAGACTTCGTCAACCTATCCACGATTACCCATACTACTGTATTTCCTCTTCTTGATCTTGGCAATCCCGTCACAAAATCCATTGTGATTCCATCCCACTTCCACTCTGGGACGGGTAACGGTTGCAGAGGTCCATACGATCTTTGATGTAAGGACTTCACTTGCTGACAAGCTAGACATCTTTCAACAAACAATGCCATATCCGTCTTCATTCCATTCCACCAAAACTGGTTCTTTAAATCTTGGTACATCTTCGTGCTGCCGGGATGAGCTATATACGGGGTTTCATGAGCTTCACTCATTATTTCGTTCTTCAACTTGTCATCGCTAGGTACACAAATTCTTCCTTGATACAACAACGCATTATCGCTCGATTCTGAAAAATCTTTAACTTCTCCACTTCTCACCTTCCTTCGTAACTTTTTCATTTCTTCGTCTCTTCTCTGGCTTTCTACGATACGGGTTCTTAAGTCAGGCATCACTACTAAGGTAGCAATTACTTGATCTACTGTCGCTGGCGGTACGATTACTTCAATCTTCATCTTTGCAAATTCTTCAATCAGCTCGACTTCATCGGTTAAAAGAAATCCTAACTCGATCCTGTCCGAATTTTCCTTCCTTCTCTTTCTACTTAACGCGTCAGCTACTACGTTCGCTTTACCGGGATGGTAAGATATCTTGCAATCGTAGTCTTTTACTAGCTCAAGCCATCTCCTTTGTCTCATGTTAAACTCCTTCTGCTCGAAGAAGTACTTCAGGCTCTTGTGATCTGAGAATACTTCACACTTCACTCCATAGAGGTAATGTCGCCATATCTTCAAAGCATGAACGACGGCTGCTAATTCTAGGTCATGAGTTGGATACTTCTCTTCATGAGGTTTGAGTTGCCTGGAAGCATATGCAATCACTTTCCCATTTTGCATTAACACGCATCCTAGTCCTTGAGCAGATGCATCGGTATAAACAATATAAACTTTATCTGGCTCGGGTAGGGCTAGAACTGGGGCTGTCGTCAATCTCATCTTGAGTTCTTGAAAACTTTTCTCACATTCTTCCGTCCATGTGAACTTTGCTTCTTTCTTCAACAGACTCGTCATCGGCTTCGTGATCTTAGAAAATCCTTCAATGAATCTCCGGTAGTATCCTGCCAAACCAAGAAAACTACGGATTTCATGTACTGACGTCGGGGACTTCCAATCCTGCACAGCTTTCACTTTCTCCATATCCACTTGGATGCCTTCAGACGAAACAACATGTCCTAAGAAATTTACTGCCTTCAACCAAAATTTGCACTTACTGAATTTGGCATACAGCTTCTCCATTCTAAGGGTTTCTAACACGATCCTTAAATGTTCTTCATGTTCAGCTTCACTTCTTGAATACACCAAAATGTCATCTATAAAGACAATCACGAATTTGTCCAAATATTCGTGAAAAACTCTATTCATCATATCCATGAACACTGTCGGGGCATTTGTTAATCCAAATGGCATTACTATGAATTCGTAATGTCCATACCTCGTTCTAAAAGCAGTCTTTGGAATATCTTCTTGCTTGATCTTCAGTTGGTGGTATCCAGACCTTAAGTCAATCTTGGAGAAAACACCGGCTCCTTTTAGCTGGTCAAACAAATCATCTATCCTTGGTAAGGGATATTTATTCTTTAGTGCAATCTTGTTTAACTCTCGGTAGTCTATGCACATCCTCAAACTACCGTCCTTCTTCTTAACGAACAAAATTGGAGCACCCCAAGGCAATACACTCGGTCGAATATAGCCTAAGTCCAACAATTCTTGCAGTTGGATCTTCAATTCTTGAAGTTCCTTTGAGACCATTCTATACGGTGCCTTGGATATTGGGGTTGATCCTGGATCTAAATCGATTGAAAACTCTAGTTGACAATCAGGGGGTAAGCCTGGTAACACTTCTGGAAACACATCCTTGAATTCTCTTACGACTGGAACATCGTCGATACTTAACTCATGATTCTCGTCCTTATTCAGATAGACTAGGTACGCTTGGGTTCCTTTCTTCCGCATCAATCTCTGCGCTTTCATGGCTGAAATTATCGGCACGTTCTTCTTCACTCTCCTTTCCATTCCGAAATCTATGGTTAGCTCTTCTCCAGGGGATTTAAACGATATCTGCCTCAAATCGCATCGAATCGTCGCAAAATTCTCGGTTAGCCAATCCATTCCTAGGATTATATCAACGTCACGCATCTGGATCACATTCAGGGATTTCGCGACTAACTTACGGTTTCCGACTTCAAATTCAAGATTCGAGCAAACACGCGAAACTAACGCAGACTTTCCTAAAGGGGTTGCGACACTAAGCATCTGATTCGATTCTTCTACTTCTAGTTCTAGGTTCTCTACGCAGGTACTAGATATAAACGAATGCGAAGCTCCGGTATCGAACAAAACAATAACAGGTATGTTGTTAAGCTTTCCCATACCTGCCAGATTTCCTTTCTCCTTCTCCTGCGGTTTTTGTTCAATCGCATACGTTCTTTGGAAAAGCGGCGGTTCTTGCTGAGGAGGTTGCTGCCTTGGCTGCGGCGGCTTACGTTGATGTGGAACAAACTTCTGCAGAGGAGCTGCCTCGATAGCTTTCATCTGCGACGGCTGGAACTGGTTTGGTCTTCTGCTTCTAAACTCTTATTGCTTACTTGGGCACTGGTTCAAGAAATGACCAGGTTGACCACAAGTGTAGCAAACGTTGCTTCCACTCTTACAAACGCCTTGATGCATCTTTCCACATTTTACACAGGGAGGGAATCCTAAAGGTCCGATGGGTAGGTTGCCTCGGTTCATCTGCGGTACCTTTCCCTTCTGGGGTTGCGGTTGGCTCTTTCCTTGCCACTGCTTCTTGTTTGGTTGATTTCCACTATTCCACTTTCCTTTCCTCTTTCCGTATTGGCCGAACTGGGGTTGTTGAGCAGACGTGGTCGTGATCATCTGGCTTTGTGGTTGGGGATTCGCTGGGGGTTGCGATCCTTTTTCCGGTTGCATTGCCAACTCCATATCTAAAGCTCGGTTTAAAGCTTCAGCGTACGTCAAACCACTTTGGCTGGCGAGAACCACTCGAATATCTTGCCTAAGTCCTGCTCTAAACAACTCGCACATCTTCTCATCGGTATCGACCATATCGGCCGCAAATCGGGCTAACTTGCAAAATTCCCGGTCGTACTCAGCTACAGATCTTCTTCACTGCTTCAGATTGGTAAACTCGTTAGATTTCTGCTTACGGTAACTTCTTGGCACAAACTTTTCGTATAAGGCTTCCTTAAACTGATCCCATGACAATTCTTCGCGTTCTTCGGGAGAGTACATCCTCTTCTTTGCTTCCCACCAATAATCGGCTGTCCCTTTTAACTGGTACGCCATGCATTCCAAACGCTCGCGATCGGAACAACGGAGAAAACGAAAAATTCGCTCTAAAGAACGAATCCAGTCTTCGGCATCAGCCGGACTGCCTTTACCGTCGAACGTCGGGGGATTTTGTCGGAGAAACAGCTCTTCGACTCGTCTTTCATTTTGAGGGGGCGGAGTAGGGCCACGCTGCCCTTCTGGATTGTCTTCAGGAATCCTGACGTTTCTGCGTCTTGGCGGCATTCTAAAAATTTCAACAAGGGAAAAACTTTAACCACTCTAGATCTTTAGCTTACAGGGAACCTTTCTCGATTCTGAACACATTTCTCTTTTGGGAGGAACACGATTCTCGATCGGTACTTAGATAATTAACAACAATTTAAAACTTTCTCAAATAATTCATTACTTCAATTTCTCATATATACATGCATCTCATTCAGTTTCTAGAAATCGTCACATACTCATATCATCATATATTCATATCATCATCATAGGTTCTTGAAACAATCAATCATAATCACAGAGCAATTATCATCACTTCATACTCAAATATTCAATTTGATTTGATAACTCTGAAATTTCAACTTCAATTCAAAGAACTTAATGTTTCACCTTCCAATCGCTTAACAGCGGCCTTCTCGAGGACTTATAACACTTAGGGAATTTACTTTGAAAATTTTTTCCCTTTTTCCTAATCAAATTATGATAGTTTTCATCACAGGATACAACACAACTAAAAGAAAAATAAAAGAGTTCAACTCGTTACTCGCCCGATTCGGTCGATCTTTATGTCCACATAATCTTTATCTAAATGCCTAAGACCCATAATGATTGTAATTCATGTCCATCATGTCGATTAATGAGCTTAGATTTTCTGGTCATGCCCTAGGGGTACCCCTAGGGGCTCGGGGGCTGAAAAATCATCCGAAACAAAATGTAGACTTTTTTTCACCTTAGCACATACACATGTATTTATGGCATTTTAAAGTAAGCTTGCGTAGTTCGAAAGCCCAGATCGCGGGTAAATCGGCCGAATATGCCCCAAAACAATCACTTTTTCGCTTGTTTTGGCTCTCACGAAGTTCTCCTAAAGCAAAATAATAGGAAAAGTGGATTTTGACTTTTTGGGGGATAGCCCTTGGAATGAGGTTTCCAACTCCTCTTGAATTGGCCAAATCAGACAAATAGTCTAGAATTTATGGCAAAAATAGTGGAACTGCACAAAACGGGACCCGACGCAGAAACTATTTTGGCCATAACCTCTTCGTTTCTCGCCCGATTTGGTCGATCTTTATGTCCACTGAATCCTTATCTAAAGGACTAAGATCCTTCATGATTGGAATTCCTTTCCATCGTGCCGAACAATGAGCTCAAGTTTTTGGCCGGGCCCTAGAGGTACACCTAGGGGTCTGGCTAAAAACTATTTTGGCCATAACATCTTCGTTACTCGCACGATTTGGTCGATCTTTATGTCCACAGAATCCTTATCTAAAGGCCTAAGATCCCTCATGATCAGAATTCCTGTCCATCGTGCCGAACAAAAAGTTCCAATTTTTGTGCCGGGCCCTAGGGGTACCCCTAAGGGTCTGGGCTAAAAACTATTTTGGCCATAACTTCTTCATTACTAGCCCGATTCTGTCGATGTTTAAGTCCACAGAATCTTTATCTAAAGGCCTAAGACCCATAATGATCGGAATTCCTTTCCATCGTGCTGATTAAAGAGCTTCAATTTTCGGGTTGGGCCCTAGGGATATCCCTAGGGGCTTGGGGGCTGAAAAATCATCCGAAACGAAATGTAGATTTTTTTGCACATTAGCACATACACATGTATTTATGGCATTTTAAAGTGAGCTTGCGTAGTTCGAAGGACCAAATCGCGGGTAAATCGGTCGAATATGCCCCAAAACAGTCACTTTTTCGCTTATTTTGGACTCTCACGAAGTTCTCTTAAAACAAAAAAAAGGAAAAGTGGATTTTGACTTTTTGGAGGACAGCCCTTGGAATAAGGTTTCTAACGCTGCTTGAATCGGCCAAATCGGACAAATGGTCTAGAAGTTATGGCAAAAATAGTGGAATTGCACAAAACGGGACCCGACGCAAAAACTATATTGGCCATAACTTCTTCGTTTCTCGCACGATTCGGTCGATCTTTATGTCCACAGAATCCTTATCTAAAGGCCTAAGATTCCTCATGATCGGAATTCTTGTCCATCGTACCGAACAAAAAGTTCCAATTTTGGTGCCGGGCCCTAGGGGTACCTAGGGGCCTGAGCTAAATACTATTTTGGCCATAACTTCTTCGTTACTCGCCCGATTCGGTCGATCTTTATGTCCACGGAATCTTTAACTAAATGCCTAAGACAAATAATGATCGGAATTCCTGTCCATCGTGTCGATTAAAGAGCTTCAGTTTTCGGGTCAGTCTCTAGGGGCACCCCTAGGGGCTCGGGGGCTGAAAAATCATCCGAAACGAAATGTAGATTTTTTTGCACATTAGCACATACGCATGTATTTATGGCATTTTAAAGTAAGCTTGCGTAGTTCGAAGGCCCAGATCGCGGGTAAATCGGCCGAATATGCCCCAAAACAGTCACTTTTTCGCTTGTTTTGGCTCTCGCGAAGTTCTCGTAAAGCAAAATAATAGGTAAATTTTATTTTGAATTTTTGGGGGATAGCCCTTGGAATAAGGTTTCCAATGTTGCTTGAATCGGCCAAATCGGACAAATAGTCTAGAAGTTATGGAAAAAATAGTGGAACTGCGCAAAACGGGACCTGACGCAAAAACTATTTTGGCCTTAACTTCTTCGTTTCTCGCCCGATTCGGTCGATGATTATGTCCACGGAATCCTTATCTAAAGGCCTAAGACCCCTCATAATTGGAATTCCTATCCATCGTGCTGAACAAAGAGCTCCAATTTTTGGATCGGGCCCTCAGGGGGACCCCTAGGGGCATAGGCTAAAAACTATTTGGGCCATAACTTCTTCGTAACTCGCACGATTCGATCGATCTTTATGTCCACAGAATCCTTATCAAAAGGCCTAAGATCCCTCATGATCGGAATTCCTGTACATCGTACCGAACAAAAAGTTCTAATTTCTGTGACGGGCCCCTAGGAGTACCCCTAGGGGTCTGGGCTAAAAACTATTTTAGCCATAACTTCTTCGTTACTCGCCCGATTCGGTCGATCTTTATGTCCACGGAATCTTTATCTAAATGCCTAAGACCCATAATGATCGGAATTCCTGTCCATCGTGTCAATTAAAGAGCTTCCTTTTTCAGGTCAAGCCCTAGGGGTACCCCTAGGGGCTCGGGGCTGAAATATCATCCGAAACAAAATGTAGATTTTTTTGCACCTTAGCACATACACATGTATTTATGGCATTTTAAAGTGAGCTAGCATAGTTCGAAGGCCCAGATCGCGGGTAAATCGGCCGAATACACCCAAAAATAGTCACTTTTTTGCTTGTTTTTTACTCTCATGAAGTTCTCGTAAAGAAAACTAATTGGAAAAGTGGATTTTAACTTTTTAGGGGATAGCCCTTGGAATAAGGTTTCCAACGCCGCTTCAATCAGCCAAATCGGACAAATAGTCTAGAAGTTATGGCAAAAATAGTGGAACTGCGCAAAACGGGACCCGACGCAATAACTCTTTTGGCCATAACTTCTTCGTTTCTCGCACTATTCGGTCGATCTTTATGTCAGAATCCTTATCTAAAGGCCTAATATTCCTCATGATCGGAATTCCTGTCCATCGTGCTGAACAAAAAGTTCCAATTTTTGTGTCGGGCCCTAGGGGTACCCCCTAGGGGCCTGGGCTAAAAACTATTTTGGCCATAACTTCTTCATTACTCGCCCGATTCAGTCGATCTTTATGTCCACGGAATCTTTATCTAAATGCCTAAGACCCATAATGATCGCAATTCATGTCCATCGTGTCAATTAAAGAGCTTCATTTTTCGGGTCAAGCCCTAGGGGTACCCCCAGGGGCTTGGGGGCTGAAATATCATCCGAAACAAAATGTAGATTTTTTTACACCTTAGCACATACAAATGTATTTATGGCAATTTAAAGTGAGCTAGCATAGTTTGAAGGCCCAGATCGCGGGTAAATCGGCCGAATACGCCCAAAAATGGTCACTTTTTCGCTTGTTTTTTACTCTCACGAAGTTCTCGTAAATAAAAATAATTGGAAAAGTGGATTTTAACTTTTTAGGGATAGCCCTTGGAATAATGTTTCCAATGCCGCTTCAATCAGCCAAATCGGACAAATAGTATAGAAGTTATGGCAAAAATAGTGGAACTGCGCAAAACGGGACCCGACGCAATAACTCTTTTGGCCATAACTTCTTCGTTTCTCGCACTATTCGGTCGATCTTTATGTCAGAATCCTTATCTAAAGGCCTAATATTCCTCATGATCGGAATTCCTATCCATCGTGCCGAACAGAAAGTTCCAATTTTTATGTCGGGCCCTAGGGGTACCCCTAGGGGCCTGGGCTAAAAACTATTTTGGCCTTAACTTCTTTGTTACTCGTCCGATTCGGTCGATCTTTATGTCCACGGCATCTTTATCTAAATGCCTAAGACCCATAATGATCAGAATTCCTGTCCAACGTGCCGATTAAAGAGCTTCAATTTTCGGGTCGGGCCCTAGGGGTACTCCTAGGGGCTCGGGGGCTGAAAAATCATCCGAAACAAAATGTAGATTTTTTTTAACAATAGCACATACACATGAATTTATGGCATTTTAAAGTGAGCTAGCATAGTTCGAAGGCCCAGATCGCGGGTAAATCGGCCGAATAAATCTAAAAATAGTCACTTTTTCGCTTGTTTTTTACTCTCACGAAGTTCTCGTAAAGAAAAATAACTGGAAAAGTGGATTTTAACTTTTTAGGAGATAGCCCTTGGAATAAGGTTTCCAACGCCGCTTCAATCAGCCAAATCGGACAAATAGTCTAGAAATTATGGAAAAAATAGTGGAACTGCGCAAAACGGGACCCGACGCAATAACTCTTTTGGCCATAACTTCTTCGTTTCTCGCACTATTCGATCGATCTTTATGTCAGAATCCTTATCAAAGGCAAAATATTCCTCATGATCGGAATTCCTGTCCATCGTGCCGAACAAAAAGTTCCAATTTTTATGTCGGGCCTAGGGGTACCCCTAGGGTCCTGGAATAAAAACTATTTTGCCCTTAACTTCTTCGTTACTCGTCCGATTCGGTCGATCTTTATGTCTACAACATCTTTATCAAAATGCCTAAGACCCATAATGATCAGAATTCCTGTCCATCGTGCCGATTAAAGAGCTTCAATTTTCGGGTCGGGCCCTAGGGGTACTCCTAGGGGCTCGGGGGCTGAAAAATCATCCGAAATGAAATGTAGATTTTTTTTAACATTAGCACATACACATGTATTTATGGCATTTTAAAGTGAGCTTGCGTAGTTCGAAGGCCTAGATCGTGGGTAAATCGGCCGAATATGCCCCAAAACAGTCACTTTTTCGCTTGTTTTGGACTCTCACGAAGTTCTCGTAAAGCAAAATAATTGGAAAAGTGGATTTTTACTTTTTAGGGGATAGCCCTTGGAATAAGGTTTTCAACTCCGCTTGAATCGGCCAAATCGGACAAATAGTCTAGAAGTTATGGCTAAAATAGTGGAACTGCGCAAAACGGGACCTGACGCAATAACTCTTTTGGCCATAACTTCTTCGTTTCTCGCACGATTCGGTGGATCTTTATGTCAGAATCCTTATCTAAAGGACTAAGATTCCTCATGATCGGAATTCCTGTCCATCGTGCAGAACAAAAAGTTCCAATTTTTGTGCCGAGTCCTAGAGGTACCCCTAGGGGCCTGGACTAAAAACTATTTTGGCCATAACTTCTTCGTTACTCGCCCGATTCGGTCGATCTTTATGTCCACGGAATCTTTATCTAAATGCCTAAGACCCATAATGATCGGAATTCCTATCCATCGTGTCGATTAAAGAGCTTCCTTTTTCGGGTCAAGCCCCAGGGGTACCCCTAGGGGCTCGGGGGCTGAAATATCATCCAAAACAAAATGTAGATTTTTTTGCACCTTAGCACATACACATGTATTTATGGCATTTTAAAGTGAGCTTGCGTAGTTTGAAGGCCTAGATCGCGGGTAAATCGGCCGAATATGCCCCAAAACAATCACTTTTTCGCTTGTTTTGGACTCTTACGAAGTTCTCGTAAAGCAAAATAAAAGAAACAATTGATTTTGACTTTTTAGGGGATAGCCCTTGGAACAAGGTTTCCAACGCCGCTTCAATCGGCCAAATCGGACAAATAGTCTAGAAGTTATGGCAAAAATAGTGGAACTGCGCAAAACGGGACCCGACGCAATGACGCTTTTGGCCATAACTTCTTCGTTTCTCGCACGATTCGGTCGATCTTTATGTAATTAGAATCTTTATCTAAAGGCCGAAGATTTCTCATGATCGGAATTCATGTCCATCGTGCCGAACAAAAAGTTC
Organism: Schizonepeta tenuifolia; assembly: GCA_029490685.1. Lineage (NCBI taxonomy): Eukaryota > Viridiplantae > Streptophyta > Magnoliopsida > Lamiales > Lamiaceae > Schizonepeta > Schizonepeta tenuifolia. The sequence goes on from CM055958.1 coordinate 21,504,787, forward strand.
CAATTTTTGTGTAGGGCCCTAGGGGCCTGGGCTAAAAACTATTTTGGCCATAACTTCTTCGTTACTCGCCCGATTCAGTCGATCTTTATGTCCACGGAATCATTATCTAAAAGCCTAAGACCCATAATGATCGGAATTCCTGTCCATCGTGTCAATTAAAGAGCTTCATTTTTAGAGTCAAGCCCTAGGGGTACCCCTAAGGGCTCGGGGGCTGAAAAATCATCCGAAACAAAATGTAGATTTTTTTGCACCTTAGCACGTACACATGTATTTATGGCATTTTAAAGTGAGCTAGCATAGTTCGAAGGTCCAGATCGCGGGTAAATCGGCCAAATACGCCCAAAAATAGTCACTTTTTCGCTTGTTTCTTACTCTCACGAAGTTCTCGTAAAGAAAAATAATTGGAAAAATGAATTTTAACTTTTTAGGGGATAGCCCTTGGAATAAGGTTTCCAACGCCGCTTCAATCAGCCAAATCGGACAAATAGTCTAGAAGTTATGGAAAAAATAGTGGAACTGCGCAAAACGGGAACCGACGCAATAAATCTTTTGGCCATAACTTCTTCGTTTCTCGCACTATTCGGTCCATCTTTATGTCAAAATCCTTATCTAAAGGCCTAATATTTCTCATGATCGAAATTCTAATTTTTGTGCCGGGCCCTAGAGGTACCCTTAGGGGCCTGGGCTAAAAACTATTTTGGCCATAACTTCTTCGTTACTCGCACGATTCAGTCGATCTTTATGTCCACAGAATCTTTATCTAAATGCCTAAGACCCATAATGATCGGAATTCTTGTCCATCGTGTCAATTAAAGAGCTTCATTTTGAGGGTCAAGCCCTAGGGGTACCCCTAGGGGCTCGGGGGCTGAAAAATCATCCGAAACAAAATGTAGATTTTTTTGCACCTTAGCACATACACATGTATTTATGGCATATTAAAGTGAGATAGCATAATTCGAAGGCCCAGATCGCGGGTAAATCGGCCGAATATGCCCAAAAATAGTCACTTTTTCACTTGTTTTTTACTCTCACGAAGTTCTCGTAAAGAAAAATAATTGGAAAAGTGGATTTTAACTTTTAAGGGGATAGCCCTTGGAATAAGGTTTCCAATGCCACTTCAATTAGCCAAATCGGAAAAATAGTCTAGATGTTATGGCAAAAATAGTGGAACTGCGCAAAACGGGACACGACGCAATAACTCTTTTAGCCATAACTTCTTCGTTTCTCGCACTATTCGGTCTATCTTTATGTCAGAATCCTTATCTAAAGGCCTAATATTCCTCATGATCGGAATTCCTGTCCATCGTGCCGAACAAAAAGTTCCAATTTTTGTGCCAGGCCCTAGGGGTACCCCTAGGGGCCTGAGCCAAAAACTATTTTGGCCATAACTTCTTTGTTACTCGCCCGATTCAGTCGATCTTTATGTCCACGGAATCTTTATCTGAATGCCTAAGACCCATAATGATCGGAATTCCTGTCCATCGTGTCAATTAAAGAGCTTCATTTTTAGGGTCAAGCCCTAGGGGTACCCCTAGGGGCTCGGGGGCTGAAAAATCATCCGAAACAAAATGTAGATTTTCTTGAACCTTAGCACATACACATGTATTTATGGCATTTTAAAGTGAGCTAGCATAGTTCGAAGGCCCAGATCGCGGGTAAATCGGCCAAATACGCCCAAATATAGTCACTTTTTCACTTGTTTTTTACTCTCACGAAGTTCTCGTAAAGAAAAATAAATGGAAAATGGATTTTAAATTGTTAGGGGATAGCCCTTGGAATAAGGTTTCCAACGCCGCTTCAATCAGCCAAATCGGACAAATAGTCTATAAGTTATGGCAAAAATAGTGGAACTGCGAAAAACGGGACCGGACGCAATAACTCTTTTGGCCATAACTTCTTCGTTTCTCGCACGATTCGATCGATCTTTATGTCAGAATCCTTATCTAAAGGCCTAATATTCCTCATGATCGTAATTCATGTCCATCCTGCCGAACAAAAAGTTCCAATTTTTGTGGCGGGCCCTAGGGGTACCCCTATGGTTTAGGGCCTGGGCTAAAAACTATTCTGGCCATAACTTCTTCGTTACTCGCTCGATTCGGTCGATCTTTATGTCCACGGAATCTTTATCTAAATGCCTAAGATTACTCATGATCGAAATTCATGTCCATCGTGCCGAACAAAAAGTTCCAATTTTTGTGTCGGGCCCTAGGGGTACCCCTAGGGGCCTGGGTTAAAAACTATTTTGGCCATAACTTCTTCGTTACTCGCCCGATTAGGTCGATCTTTATGTCCACGGAATCTTTATCTAAAGGTCTAAGACCCATCATGATCGCAATTCCTTTCCATCGTGCCAATTAAAGAGCTTGAATTTTCGGGTCGGGCCCTAAAGGTACCCCTCGGGGCTCGGGGGCTGAAAAATTATCCGAAACGAAATGTAACTTTTTTTGCATATAAGCACATACACATGTATTTATGGCATTTTAAAGTGAGCTTGCGTAGTTCGAAGCCCCAGATCGTGAGTAAATCGGCTGAATATACCCCAAAACAGTTTTGGACTCTCACGAAGTTCTCGTAAAACAAAATAATAGGAAAGATGGATTTTGACTTTTTGGAGGATAGCCCTTGGAATAAGGTTTCCAACGCCGCTTGAATCGGCCAAATCGGACAAATAGTCTAGAAGTTATGACAAAAATAGTGGAACTGCGCAAAACGGGACCCGACGCAGAAACTATTTTGGCCATAACTTCTTCGTTTCTCGCACGATTCGGTCGATCTTTATGTCCTTAGAATCTTTATCTAAAGGCCAAAGAGTTCTCATGATCGGAATTCATGTCCATTGTGCCGAACAAAAAGTTCCAATTTTTGTGCCGGGCCCTAGGGGTACCCCTAAGGGCCTGGGTTAAAAACTATTTTGACCATAACTTCTTCGTTACTCACCCGATTCGGTCGATCTTTATGTCCACAGAATCTTTATCTAAAGGCCTAAGACCCATAATGATCGCAATTCCTTTCCATCGTGCCGATTAAAGAGCTTCAATTTTCGGGTCGGGCCCTAGGGATACCCCTCGGGGCTCGGGGGCTGAAAAATCTTCCGAAACGAAATGTAAATTTTTTTGCATATAAGCACATACACATGTATTTATGGCATTTTAAAGTGAGTTTGCGTAGTTCGAAGCCCCAGATCCTGAGGAAATCGGCTGAATATACCCCAAAACAGTTTTGGACTCACTCGAAGTTCTCGTAAAACAAAATAATAGGAAAAATAGATTTTGACTTTTTTGGGGATAGCCCTTGGAATAAGGTTTCCAACGCCGCTTGAATCGGCCAAATCGGACAAATAGTCTAGAAGTTATGGCAAAAATAGTGGAACTGCGCAAAACGGGACCCGACGCAGAAACTATTTTGGCCATAACTTCTTCGTTTCTCGCACGATTCGGTCGATCTTTATGTCCACAGAATCTTTATCTGAAGTCCTAAGATTCTTCATGAGCGGAATTCATGTCCATTGTACCGAACAAAAAGTTCCAATTTTTGTGCCGGGCCTTAGGGGTACCCCTAGGGGCCTGGGTTAAAAACTATTTTGACCATAACTTCTTCGTTACTCGCCCAATTCGATCGATCTTTATGTTCACGGAATCTTTATCTAAAGGCCTAAGACCCATAATAATCGCAATTCCTTTCCATCGTCCTAATTAAAGAGCATCAATTTTCTGGTCGGCCCCTAGAGGTACCACTCGGGGCTCGGGGGCTGAAAAATCATCCGAAACGAGATGTAATTTTTTTTGTACATAAGCACATACACATGTTCTTATGGCATTTTAAAGTGAGCTTGCGTAGTTCGAAGCCCCAGATCGTGAGTAAATCGGCTGAATATACCCCAAAACAATTTGGACTCTCACGAAGTTCTCGTAAAAATAAATAAAAGAAAAAATGGATTTTGACTTTTTTGGGGATAGCCCTTGGAATAAGGTTTTCAACGCCGCTTAAATCGGCCAAATCGGACAAATAGTCTAGAAGTTATGGCAAAAATAGTGGAACTGCGCAAAACGGGACCCGACGCAGAAACTATTTTGGCCATAACTTCTTCTTTTCTCGCACGATTCAGTCGATCTTTATGTCCACAGATTCTTTATCTAAAGGCCTAAGATTACTCATGATTTGAATTCATGTCCATCGTGCCGAACAAAAAGTTCAAATTTTTGTGCCGGGCCCTTGGGGTACCCATAAGGGCCTGGTCTAAAAATTATTTTGGCCATAGCTTCTTCGTTACTCGCCCGATTCGGTCGATCTTTATGTCCACAGAATCTTTCTCTAAAGGCCTAAGACCCATAATGATCGCAATTCCTTTCCATCGTGCTGATTAAAGAGCTTCAATTTTCGGGTCGGGCCCTAGGGGTACCCCTCGGGGCTCGGGGGCTGAAAAATCATCCGAAACGAAATGTAAATTTTTTTGCATATAAGCACATACACATGTATTTATGGCATTTTAAAGTGAGCTTGCATAGTTCGAAGCCCCAGATCATGAGTAAATCGGCTGAATATACCCCAAAACAGTTTTGGACTCTCACGAAGTTCTTGTAAAACAAAATAATAGGAAAAATGGATTTTGACTTTTTTGGGGATAGCCCTTGGAATAAGGTTTCCAACGCCACTTGAATCTGCCAAATCGGACAAATAGTCTAGAAGTTATGGCAAAAATAGTGGAACTGCGCAAAACGGGACCCGACGCAGAAACTATTTTGGCTATAACTTCTTCGTTTCGCGCACGATTCGGTCGATCTTTATGTCCACAGATTCTTTATCTAAATGCCTAAGATTTCTCATGATCGGAATTTATGTCCATCGTGCCGAACAAAAAGTTCCTATTTTTGTGTCGGGCCCTAGGGGTACCCCTAGAGGCCGGGGCTAAAAACTACTTTGGCCATAACTTCTTCGTTACTCGCCCGATTCGGTCGATCTTTATGTCCACGGAATCTTTATCTAAAGGCCTAAGACCCATAATGAACGCAATTCCTTTCCATCGTGCCGTTTAAAGAGCTTCAATTTTCGGGTCGGACCCAAGGGGTACCCCTCGGGGCTCGGGGGCTGAAAAATCATCCGAAACGAAATGTAAATTTTTTTGTACATAAGCACATACACATGTTCTTATGGCATTTTAAAGTGAGCTTGCGTAGTTCGAAGCCCCAGATCGTGAGTAAATCGGCTGAATATACCCCAAAACAGTTTTGGACTCTCACGAAGTTCTCGTAAAACAAAATAATTGGAAAAATGGATTTTGACTTTTTGGGGGATAGCCCTTGGAATAAGGTTTCCAACGCCGCTTGAATCGACCAAATCGGACAAATAGTCTAGAAGTTATGGCAAAAATAGTGGAACTGCGCAAAACGGGACCCGACGCAGAAACTATTTTGGCCATAACTTCTTCGTTTCTCGCACGATTCGGTCGATCTTTATGTCCTTAGAATCTTTATCTAAAGGCCGAAGAGTTCTCATGATCGGAATTCATGTCCATCGTGCCAAACAAAAGTTCCAATTTTTGTGCCGGGCCCTAGGGGTACCTCTAAGGGCTTGGGTTAAAAACTATTTTAACCATAACTTCTTCGTTACTCACCCGATTCGGTCAATCTTTATGTCCACGGAATCTTTATCTAAAGGCCTAAGACCCATAATGATCGCAATTCCTTTCCATCGTGCCGATTAAAGAGCTTCAATTTTCGGGTCGGACCCTAGGGATACCCCTCGGGGCTCGGGGGCTGAAAAATCATCCGAAACGAAATGTAAATTTTTTTGCATATAAGCACATACACATGTATTTATGGCATTTGAAAGTGAGCTTGCGTAGTTCGAAACCCCAGATCGTGAGTAAATCGGCTGAATATACCCCAAAACATTTTTGGACGCTCACGAATTTCTCGTAAAACAAAATAATAGAAAAAATGGATTTTGACTTTTTGGGGGAAAGCCCTTGGAATAAGTTTTCCAACGCCTCTTGAATCGGCCAAATCGGACAAATAGTCTAGAAGTTATGGCAAAAATAGTGGAACTGCGCAAAACGGGACCCCACGCAGAAACTATTTTGGCCATAACTTCTTCGTTTCTCGCACGATTCGGTCGATCTTTATGTACTTAGAATCTTTATCTAAGGGCCGAAGAGTTCTCATGATCGGAATTCATGTCCATCGTGCCGAACAAAAAGTTCCAATTTTTGTGCCGGGCCCTAGGGGTACCCCTAGAAGCCTGGGCTAAAAACTACTTTGGCCATAACTTCTTCGTTACTCACCCGATTCGGTCGATCTTTATGTCCACGGAATCTTTATCTAAAGGCCTAAGAGCCATAATGATCGCAATTCCTTTCCATCGTGCCGATTGAAGAGCTTCAATTTTCGGGTCGGGCCCTAGGGGTACACCTCGGGGCTCGGGGGCTGAAAAATCATCCGAAACGAAATGTAAATTTTTTTGCATATAAGCACATACACATGTATTTATGGTATTTTAAAGTGAGCTTGCCTAGTTCGAAGCCCCAGATCGTGAATAAATCGCTGAATATACCCCAAATTAGTTTTGGACTCTCACGAAGTTCTCGTAAAACAAAATAATAGGAAAAATGGATTTTGACTTTTTTGGGGATAGCCCTTGGAATAAGATTTCCAACGCCGCTTGAATCCGCCAAATCGGACAAATAGTCTAGAAGTTATGGCAAAAATAGTGGAACTGCGCAAAACGGGACCCGACGCAGAAACTATTTTGGCCATAACTTCTTCGTTTCTCGCACGATTCGGTCGATCTTTATGTACACAGATTCTTTATCTAAAGGCCTAAGATTACTCATGATCGGAATTCATGTCCATCGTGCCAAACAAAAAGTTCCAATTTTTGTGCCGGGCGCTAGGGGTACCCCTAGGGGCCTGGGTTAAAAACTATTTTGGCCATAACTTCTTCGTTACTCGCCCGATTCGGTCGATCTTTATGTCCACGGAATCTTTATCTAACGGCCTAAGACCCATAATGATCGCAATTCCTTTCCATCGTGCCGATTAAAGAGCTTCAACTTTCGGGTCGGGCCCTAGGGGTACCCCTCGGGGCTCGGGGGCTGAAAAATCTTCCGAAACGAAATGTAATTTTTTTTGCATATAAACACATACACATATATTTACGGCATTTTCAAGTGAGCTTGCGTAGTTTGAAGCCCCAGATCGTGAGTAAATCGGCTGAATATACCCTAAAACAGTCACTTTTTTGCTTGTTTTAGACTCTCACAAAGTTCTCGTAAAACCTAATAATAGGAAAAATGGATTTTGACTTTATGGGGGATAGCCCTTCGAATAAGGTTTCCAACACCGCTTGAATCGGCAAAATCAGACAAATAGCCGAGAAGTTATGGCAAAAATAGTGGAACTGCGCAAAACGGGACCAGATGCAAAAACTATTTTGTCCATATCTTCTTTGTTTCTCGCCCGATTCGGTCGATCTTTATGTCCACGGAATCCTTAACTAAAGGCCTAAGACCGCTCATGATTGGAATTCCTATCCATCGTGCCAAACAAGGAGCTCCAATTTTTGGGTTCGGGCCTAGGCTAAAAACTATTTTGGCCATAACTTCTTCGTTACTCCCACGATTCGGTCTATCTTTATGTCCACGGAATCCTTATCTAAAGGCCTAAGACCTCTCATGATCGGGAATTCTTGTCCATCGTGCCGAACAAAAAGTTCAAATTTTTGTGCCGGGCCCTAGGGGTACCCCTAGGGGCTTGGCTAAAAACTATTTTGGCCATAACTTCTTCGTTACTCATCCGAAACGGTCGATCTTTATGTCCACGGAATCTTTATCTAAATGCCTAATGACCATAATGATCAGAATTCCTTTCCATCATGCCGATTAAAGAGCTTTAATTTTCAGGTCGGGCCATATGGGTACCCCTCGGGGCTCGTGGGGTGAAAAATCATCCGAAACGAAATGTAAATTTTATTGCACATAAGCACATACACATGTTCTTATGGCATTTTAAAGTGAGCTTGCGTAGTTCGAAGCCCCAGATCGTGAGTAAATCGGCTGAATATACCCCAAAACATTTTTTGACTCTCGCGAAGTTCTCGTAAAAAAAATAATAGAAAAAATGGACTTTGACTTTTTGGGGGATAGCCTTTGGAATAATGTTTCCAACGCCGCTTGAATCGGCCAAATCGGACAAAAACTCTAGAAGTTATGACAAAAATAGTGGAACTGCGCAAAACGGGACCCGACGCAGAAACTATTTTGGCCATAACTTCTTCGTTTCTCGCACGATTCGGTCGATCTTTATGTCCTTAGAATCTTTATCTAAAGGCCGAAGATTTCTCATGATCGGAATTCATGTCCATCGTGCCGAACAAAAAGTTCCAATTTTTGTGCCGGGCCCTAGGGGTACCCCTAAGGGCCTAGATTAAAAACTATTTTGGCCATAACTTCTTCGTTACTCACCCGATTCGGTCGATCTTTATGTCTACGGAATCTTTATCTAAAGGCCTAAGACCCATAATGATCGCAATTCCATACCATCGTGCCTATTAAAGAGCTTCAATCTTCGGGTCGGGCCCTAGGGGTACCCCTCGGGGCACGGGGGCTGAAAAATCATTCGAAACGAAATGTAAATTTTTTTCCACATAAGCACATACACATGTATTTATGGCATTTTAAAGTGAGCTTGCGTAGTTCGAAGCCCCAGATCGTGAGTAAATCGGCTGAATATACCCCAAAACAGTCACTTTTTTGCTTGTTTTGGAATCTCACGAAGTTCTCGTAAAAAAAATAATAGGAAAAATGGATTTTGACTTTATGGGTGATAGCCCTTCGAATAAGGTTTTCATCGCCGCTTGAATCGGCCAAATCAGACAAATAGCCTAGATGTTATGGCAAAAATAGTGGAACTGCGCAAAACGGGACCAGATGCAAAAACTATTTTGGCCATATCTTCTTTGTTTCTCGCCCGATTCGGTCGATCTTTATGTCCACGGAATCCTTATCTAAAGGCCTAAGACTGCTCATGTTTGGAATTCTTATCCATCGTGCCAAACAAGGAGCTCCACTTTTTGGGTCAGGCCCTAGGGATACCCCTAGGGAACTAGGCTAAAAACTATTTTGGCCATAACTTCTTCGTTACTCCCACGATTCGGTCGATCTTTTCGTCCAAGGAATCCTCATCTAAAGGCCTAAGACCTCTCATGATCAAAATTCCTTTCCACCGTGCCGAATAAAAAGTTCAAATTTCTGTGCCGGTCCCTAGGGGTACCCCTAGGGGCCTGGGCTAAAAATTATTTTGGCCATAACTTCTTCGTTACTCGTCCGAAACGGTCGATCTTTATGTCCACGGAATCTTTATCTAAATGCCTAAGATCCATAATGATCAGAATTCCTTTCCATCGTCCAGATTAAAGAGCTTTAATTTTCGGGTCGGGCCCTATGGGTACCCCTCGGGGCTCGGGGGGTGAAAAATCATACGAAACGAAATGTAAATTTTGTTGCACATATGCACATACACATGTTCTTATGGCATTTTAAAGTGAGCTTGCGTAGTTCGAAGCCCCAGATCGTGAGTATATCGGCTAAATATACCCCAAAACATTTTTGGACTCTCACGAAGTTCTCGTAAAACAAAATAATAGGAAAAATGGATTTTGACTTTTTGGGGGATAGCCAATGGAATAAGGTTTCCAACGCCACTTGAATCGGCCAAATCGGACAAATAGTTTAGAAGTTATGGCAAAAATAGTGGAACTGCGCAAAACGGGACCCGACGCAGAAACTATTTTGGCCATAACTTCTTCGTTTCTCGCACGATTCGGTCGATCTTTATTTCCACAGATTCTTTATCTAAAGGCCTAAGATTCCTCATGATCGGAATTCATGTCCATCGTGCCGAACAAAAAGTTCCTATTTTTGTGTCGGGCCCTAGGGGTACCCCTAGGGGCCTGGGTTAAAAACTATTTTGGCCATAACTTCTTCGTTACTCACCCGATTCGGTCGATCTTTATGTCTACGGAATCTTTATCTAAAGGCCTAAGACCCATAATGATCGCAATTCCATTCCATCGTGCCTATTAAAGAGCTTCAATTTTCGGGTCGGGCCCTAGGGGTACCCCTCGGGGCACGGGGGCTAAAAAATCATCTGAAACGAAATGTAAATTTTTTTGCACATAAGCACATACACATGTATTTATGGTATTTTAAAGTGAGTTTGCGTAGTTCGAAGCCCCAGATCGTGAGTAAATCGGCTGAATATACCCCAAAACAGTCACCTTTTTGCTTGTTTTGGAATCTCACGAAGTTCTCGTAAAAAAATAATAGGAAAAATGGATTTTGACTTTATGGGCGATAGCCCTTCGAATAAGGTTTTCAACGCCGCTTGAATCGGCCAAATCAGACAAATAGCCTAGAAGTTATGGCAAAAATAGTGGAACTGCGCAAAACGGGACTAGATGCAAAAACTATTTTGGCCATATCTTCTTTGTTTCTCGCCCGATTCGGTCGATCTTTATGTCCACGGAATCCTTATCTAAAGGCCTAAGACCGCTCATGATTAAAATTCTTATCCATCGTGCCAAACAAGGAGCTCCACTTTTTGGGTCAGGCCCTAGGGATACCCCTAGGGAACTAGGCTGAAAACTATTTTGGCCATAACTTCTTCGTTACTCCCACGATTCGGTCGATCTTTTCGTCCAAGGAATCCTCATCTAAAGGCCTAGGACCTATCATGATCGGAATTCATGTCCATCGTGCCGAACAAAAAGTTCAAATATTTGTGCCGGGCCCTAGGGGTACCGCTAGGGGCCTGGGCTAAAAATTATTTTGGCCATAACTTCTTCGTTACTCGTCCGAAACGGTCGATCTTTATGTCCACGGAATCTTTATCTAAATGCCTATGATCCATAATGATCAGAATTCCTATCCATCGTCCCGATTAAAGAGCTTTAATTTTCGGGTCGGGCCCTATGGGTACCCCTCGGGGCTCGAGGGGTGAAAAATCATACGAAACGAAATGTAAATTTTGTTGCACATAAGCACATACACATGTTCTTATGGCATTTTAAAGTGAGCTTGCGTAGTTCGAAGCCCCAGATCGTGAGTATATCGGCTAAATATACCCCAAAACATTTTTGGACTCTCACGAAGTTCTCGTAAAACAAAATAATAGGAAAAATGGATTTTGACTTTTTGGGGGATAGCCAATGGAATAAGGTTTCCAACGCCGCTTGAATCGGCCAAATCGGACAAATAGTCTAGAAGTTATGGCAAAAATAGTGGAACTGCGCAAAACGGGACCCGACGCAGAAACTATTTTGGCCATAACTTCTTCGTTTCTCGCACGATTCGGTCTATCTTTATGTCCACAGATTCTTTATCTAAAGGCCTAAGATTCCTCATGATCGGAATTCATGTCCATCGTGCCGAACAAAAAGTTCCTATTTTTGTGCCGGGCCCTAGGGGTACCCCTAGGGGCCTGGGTTAAAAACTATTTTGGCCATAACTTCTTCGTTACTCACCCGATTCGGTCGATCTTTATATCTACGGAATCTTTATCTAAAGGCCTAAGACCCATAATGATCGCAATTCCATTCCATCGTGCCTATTAAGAGCTTCAATTTTCGGGTCGGGCCCTAGGGGTACCCCTCGGGGCACGGGGGCTGAAAAATCATCTGAAACGAAATGTAAATTTTTTTGCACATAAGCACATACACATGTATTTATGGCATTTTAAAGTGAGCTTGCGTAGTTCGAAGCCCCAGATCGTGAGTAAATCGGCTGAATATACCCCAAAACAGTCACTTTTTTGCATGTTTTGGACTCTCACGAAGTTCTCGTAAAACAAAATAATAGGAAAAATGGACTTTGACTTTATGGGCGATAGCACTTCGAATAAGGTTTTCAACGCCGCTTGAATTGGCCAAATCAGACAAATAGCCTAGAAGTTATGGCAAAAATAGTGGAACTGCGCAAAACGGGACCAGATGCAAAAACTATTTTGGCCATATCTTCTTTGTTTCTCGCCCGATTCAGTCGATCATTATGTCCACGGAATCCTTATCTAAAGGCCTAAGACCGCTCATTATTGGAATTCTTATCCATCGTGCCAAACAAGGAGCTCCAATTTTTGGGTCAGGCCCTAGGGGCCTAGGCTAAAAACTATTTTGGCCATAACTTCTTCGTTACTCCCACGATTCGGTCGATCTTTTCGTCCACGGAATCCTTATCTAAAGGCCTAAGACCTCTTATGATCGGAAATCCTGTCAATCGTGCCGAACAAAAAGTTCAAATTTTTGTGCCGAGCCCTAGGGGTACCCCTAGGGGCATGGGCTAAAAACTATTTTGGCCATAACGTCTTCGTTACTCGTCCGATTCGGTCGATCTTTATGTTCACGGAATCTTTATCTAAATGCCTAAGATCCATAATGATCAGAATTCCTGTCCATCGTGCCGATTAAAGAACTTCAATTTTCGGGTCAGGCCCTAGGGGGTACTCCTAGGGGCTCGGGGGCCGAAAAATCATCCGAAACGAAATGTTGATTTTTTTTACACATTAGCACATACACATGTATTTATGGCATTTTAAAGTGAGCTTGCGTAGTTCGAAGCCCCAGATCGTGAGTAAATGGGCTGAATATACCCCAAAACAGTTTTGGACTCTCACGAAGTTCTCGTAAAACAAAATAATAGGAAAAATAGATTTTGACTTTTTTGGGGATAGCCCTTGGAATAAGGTTTCCAACGCCGCTTGAATCGGCCAAATCGGACAAATAGTCTAGAAAAGATGGCAAAAATAGTGGAACTGCGCAAAACGGGACCCGACGCAGAAACTATTTTGGCCATAACTTCTTCGTTTCTCGCACGATTCGGTCGATCTTTATGTCCACAGATTCTTTATCTAAAGGCCTAAGATCCCTCATGATCGGAATTCATGTCCATCGTGCCAAACAAAAAGTTCCAATTTTTGTGCCGGGCCCTAGGGGTACCCCTAGGGGCCTGGGTTAAAAACTATTTTGGCCATAACTTCTTCGTTACTCGCCCGATTCGGTCGATAATTATGTCCACAGAATCTTTATCTAAAGGCCTAAGACCCATAATGATCGCATTTTCTTTGCATCGTGCTGATTTAAGAGCTTCAATTTTTTGGTCGGGCCCTAGGGGGTACCCCTTGGGGCTCGGGGGTTAAAAAATCATCCGAAATGAAATGAAATTTTTTTTGTACATAAGCACATACACATGTTCTTATGGCATTTTAAAGTGAGCTTGCGTAGTTCGAAGCCCCAGATCGTGAGTAAATCGGCTGAATATACCCCAAAATAGTTTTGGACTCTCACGAAGTTCTTGTAAAACAAAATAATAGGAAAAAGGGATTTTAACTTTTTTGGGGATAGCCCTTGGAATAAGGTTTCCAACGCCGCTTGAATCGGCCAAATCGGACAAATAGTCTAGAAGTTATGGCAAAAATAGTGGAACTGTGCAAAACGGGACCTGGCGCAGAAACTATTTTGGCCATAACTTCTTCGTTTCTCGCACGATTCGGTCGATCTTTATGTCCACAGATTCTTTATCTAAAGGCCTAAGATCCCTCATGATCGGAATTCATGTCCATCGTGCCAAACAAAAAGTTCCAATTTTTGTGCGGGCCCTAGGGGTACCATGAGGGGCCTGGGTTAAAAACTATTTTGGCCATAACTTCTTCGTTACTCGCCCGATTCGGTCGATCTTTATGTCCACAGAATCTTTATCTAAAGGCCTAAGACCCATAATGATCGCATTTCCTTTGCATCGTGCTGATTAAAGAGCTTCAATTTTTTGGTCGGGCCCTAGGGGTACCCCTTGGGGCTCGGGGGCTGAAAAATCATCCGAAATGAAATGAAATTTTTTTTGCACATAAGTACATACACATGTTCTTATGGCATTTTAAAGTGAGCTTGCGTAGTTCGAAGCCCCAGATCGTGAGTAAATCGGCTGAATATACCCCAAAATAGTTTTGGACTCTCACGAAGTTCTCGTAAAACAAAATAATAGGAAAAATGGATTTTGACTTTTTGAGGGATAGTCCTTGGAATAAGGTTTCCAACGCCGCTTGAATCGGCCAAATCGGACAAATAGTCTAGAAGTTATGGCAAAACTAGTGGAACTGCGCAAAACGGGACCCGACACAGAAACTATTTTGGCCATAACTTCTTCGTTTCTCGCACGATTCGGTCGATCTTTATGGTTATAGATTCTTTAACTAAAGACCTAAGATTCCTCATGATCGGAATTCATGTCCATCGTGCCTAACAAAAAGTTCCAATTTTTGTGACGGGCCCTAGGGGTACCCCTAGGGGCCTGGGTTAAAAACTATTTTGGCCATAACTTCTTCGTTACTCGCCCGATTCGGTCGATCTTTATGTCCACGGAATCTTTATCTAAAGGCCTAAGACCCATAATGATTGCAATTCCTTTCCATCGTGCCGATTAAAGAGCTTCAATTTTCGGGTCGGGCCCTAGGGGTACCCCTCGGGGCTCGGGGGCTGAAAAATCATCCGAAATGAAATGTAAATTTTTTGCACATTAGAACATACACATGTATTTATGACATTTTAAAGTGAGCTTGCGTAGTTCGAAACCCCAGATCGTGAGTAAATCGGCTGAATATGCCCCAAAACAGTCACTTTTTTGCTTGTTTTGGACTCTCACGAAGTTCTCATAAAACAAAATAATAGGAAAAATGGATTTTGACTTTTTGGAGGATAGCCCTTTGAATAATGTTTCCAACGCCGCTTGAATCGGCCAAATCGGACAAATAGTCCAAAAGTTATGGCAAAAATAGTGGAACTGCACAAAACGGGACCAGATGCAAAAACTATTTTGGCCATATCTTCTTTGTTTCTCGCCCGATTCGGTCGATCTTTATGTCCACGGTATCCTTTTCTAAAGGCCTAAGACTGCTCATGATTGGAATTCATATCCATCGTGCCAAACAAGGAGCTCCAATTTTTGGGTCGGGCCCTAGTGGCCTAGGCTAAAAATTATTTTGGCCATAACTTCTTCGTTACTCCCACGAATCAATCGATCTTTATATCCACAGAATTCTTATCTAAAGACCTAAGACCTCTCATGATCGGAATTCCTGTCCATCGTGCCGAACAAAAAGTTCAAATTTTTGTGTCTGGCCCTAGGGTACCCCTAAGGACCTGGGCTAAAAACTATTTTTTCCATAATTTCTTCGTTACTCGCACGATTCGGTCGATGTTTAAGTCCAAGGAATCTTTATCTAAAGGCCTAAGACCCATAATGATCGGAATTCCTTTCCATCGTGTCGATTAAAGAGCTTCAATTTTCGGGTCGGGCCCTAGGGCTCGGGGGCTGAAAAATCATCCGAAATGAAATGTAGATTTTTTTGCACATTAGCACATACACATGTATTTATGGCATATTAAAGTGAGCTTGCATAGTTCGATGGCCCAGTTCGCGGGTAAATCGGCCGAATATGCCCCAAAACAGTTTTGGACTCTCACGAAGTTCTCGTAAAACAAAATAATAGGAAAAATAGATTTTGACTTTTTTGGGGATAGCCCTTGGAATAAGGTTTCAAACGCCGCTTGAATCGGCCAAATCGGACAAATAGTCTAGAAAAGATGGCAAAAATAGTGGAACTGCGCAAAACGGGACCCGACGCAGAAACTATTTTGGCCATAACTTCTTCGTTTCTCGCACGATTCGGTCGATCTTTTTGTCCACAGATTCTTTATCTAAAGGCCTAAGATTACTCATGATCGGAATTCATGTCCATCGTGCTGAACAAAAAGTTCCAATTTTTGTGCCGGGCCCTAGGGGGTACCCCTAGGGGCCTGGGCTAAAAACTATTTTAGCCATAACTTCTTCGTTACTCGCCCGATTCGGTCGATCTTTATGTCCACGGAATCTTTATCTAAAGGCCTAAGACCCAAAATGATCGCAATTCCTTTCCATCGTGCCGATTAAAGAGCTTCAATTTTCGGGTCGGACCCTAGGGGTACCCCTCGGGGCTCGGGGGCTGAAAAATCATCCGAAATAAAATGTAAATTTTTTTGTACATAAGCACATACACATGTTCTTATGGCATTTTAAAGTGAGCTTGCGTAGTTCGAAGCCCCAGATCGTGAGTAAATCGGCTGAATATACCCCAAAACAGTTTTGGACTCTCACGAAGTTCTCGTAAAACAAAATAATAGGAAAAATGGACTTTGACTTTTCTGGGGATAGCTCTTGGAATAAGGTTTCCAACGCCGCTTGAATCGGCCAAATCGGACAAATAGTCTAAAAGTTATGGCAAAAATAGTGGAACTGCACAAAACGGGACCAGATGCAAAAACTATATTGGCCATATCTTCTTTGTTTCTCGCCCGATTCGGTCGATCTTTATGTCCACGGAAGCCTTATCTAAAGGCCTAAGACTGCTCATGATTGGAATTCATATCCATCGTGCCAAATAAGGAGCTCCAATTTTTTGGTCGGGCCCTAGTGGCCTAGGCTAAAAATTATTTTGGCCATAACTTCTTCATTACTCCCACGATTCAATCGATCTTTATGTCCACAGAATCCTTATCTGAAGACCTAAGACCTCTCATGATCGGAATTCCTGTCCATCGTGCCGAACAAAAAGTTCAAATTTTTGTGTCGGGCCCTAGGGTACCCCTAAGGACCTGGGCTAAAAACTATTTTTTCCATAATTTCTTCGTTACTCGCACGATTCGGTCGATGTTTAAGTCCACGGAATCTTTATCTAAAGGCCTAAGACCCATAATGATCGGAATTCCTTTCCATCGTGTCGATTAAAGAGCTTCAATTTTCGGGTCGGGCCCTAGGGCTCGGGGGCTGAAAAATCATCCGAAATGAAATGTAGATTTTTTTGCACATTAGCACATACACATGTATTTATGGCATATTAAAGTGAGCTTGCGTAGTTCAAAGGCCCAGTTCGCGGGTAAATCGGCCGAATATGCCCCAAAACAGTCACTTTTTCGCTTCTTTTGGACTCTCACGAAATTCGCGAAAAACACAAAAATAGAAAAAGTGGATTTTGACTTTTTAGGGGATAGCCCTTGGAATAAGGTTTCCAACACCGCTTGAATCGGCCAAATCAGACAAATAATCTAGAAGTTATGGCAAAAATAGTGGAACTACGCAAAACGGGACCCGACGCAATTACTCTTTTGGCCATAACTTCTTCGTTTCTCGCACGATTCGGTAGATCTTTATGTCAGAATCCTTATCTAAAGGCCTAAAATTCATCATAATCGGAATTCGTGTCCATCGTGACGAACAAAAAGTTCCAAGTTTTGTGCCGGGCCCTAGGGGCCTGGGCTAAAAACTATTTTTGCCATAACTTCTTCGTTACTCACCCTATTCAGTCGATCTTTATTTCCACGGAATTTTTATCTAAATGCCTAAGACCCATAATGATCGGAATTCCTATCCATCGTGTCAATTAAAGATCTTCATTTTTTGGGTCAAGCTCTAGGAGTACCCCTAGGGACTCGGGGGCTGAAAAATCATCCAAAACAATATGTAGATTTTTTTGAACCTTAGCACATACACATGTATTTATTGCATTTTAAAGTGAGCTAGCATAGTTGGAAGGCCTAGATCGCGGGTAAATCGGCCGAATACGCCCCAAAATAGTCGCTTTTTTACTTGTTTTTTACTCTCACGAAGTTCTCGTAAAGAAAAATAATAGGAAAAGTGGATTTTAACTTTTTGGGGGATAGCCCATGGAATAAGGTTTCCACCGCCGCTTGAATCGGCCAAATCAGACAAATAGCCTAGAAGTTATGGCAAAAATAGTGGAACTGCGCAAAACGGGACCAGACGCAAAAACTATTTTTGCCATAACTTCTACGTTTCTCGCACGATTCGGTCGATCTTTATGTCCACAGAATCCTTATCTAAAGGCCTAAGATTCCACATGATCGGAATTCCTGTCCATCGTGCCGAACAAAAAGTTCCAATTTTTGTGCCGGGCCCTAGGGGTACCCCTAGGGGCCTGGGCTAAAAACTATTCTGGCAATAACTTCTTCGTTACTCGCCCGATTCGGTCGATCTTTATGTCCACGGAATCTTTATCTAAATGCCTAAGACCCAAAATAATCGGAATTCATGTCCATCTTGTCGATTAAAGAGCTTCAATTTTCGGGTCGGGCCCTCGGGGCTCGGGGGCTGAAAAATCATCCGAAATGAAATGTAAATTTTTGTGCACATTAGCACATACACATGTATTTATGGCATTTTAAAGTGAGCTTGCGTAGTTCGAAGCCCCAGATCGTGAGTAAATCGGCTGAATATGCCCCAAAACAGTCACTTTTTTGCTTGTTTTGGACTCTCACGAAGTTCACGTAAAACAAAATAATAGGAAAAATGGATTTTGACTTTTTAGGGATAGCCTTCGAATAATGTTTCCAACGCTGCTTGAATCGGCCAAATAGGACAAATAGTCTAGAAGTTATGGCAAAAATAGTGGAACTGCGCAAAACGGGACCCGACGCAAAAACTATTTTGGCCATAACTTCTTCGTTTCTCGCCCGATTCGGTCGATGTTTATGTCCACGGAATCCTTATCTAAAGGCCTAAGACCCCTCATGATTGGAATTCCTATCCATCGTGCTGAACAAAGAGCTCCAATTTTTGTGTCGGGCCCTAGGGGTACCCCTTGGGGCCTGGACTAAAAATAATTTGGGCCATAACTTCTTCGTTACTCCCACGATTCGGTCGATCTTTATGTCCACAGAATCCTTATCTAAAGGCCTATGACCTCTTTTGATCAGAATTCTTGTCCATCGTGCCGAACATAAAGTTCAAGTTTTTGTGCCATGCCCTAGGGGTACCCCTAAGGGCCTGGGCTAAAAACTATTTTTGCCATAATTTCTTCGTTTCTCGCCCGATTCGGTCGATGTTTAAGTCCACGGAATCTTTATCTAAAGGCCTAAGACCCATAATGATCGGAATTCCCTTCCATCGTGTCGATTAAAGAGCTTCAATTTTAGGGTCGGGCCCTAGGGGCTCGGGGGCTGAAAAATCATCGAAACGAAATGTAGATTTTTTTGCACATTAGCACATAGACATGTATTTATGGCATATCAACGTGAGCTTGCGTAGTTCGAAGGCCCAGATCGCGGGTAAATCGGCCGAATATGCCCCAAAACAGTCACTTTTTCGCTTATTTCGGACTCTCACGAAGTTCTCGAAAAACAAAAGAATAGGAAAAGTGGATTTTGACTTTTTAGGGGATAGCCCTTGGAATAAGGTTTCCAACACTGCTTGAATCGGCCAAATCGGACAAATAGTCTAGAAGTTATGGCAAATATAGTGGAACTGCGCAAACGGGACCCGACGCAGAAACTATTTTGGCCATAACTTCTTCGTTTCTCGCACGATTCGGTCGATCTTTATGTCCACAGAATCTTTATCTAAAGGCCTAAGATTCCTCATGATCGGAATTCCTGTCCATCGTGCCGAACAAAAAGTTCCAATTTTTGTGCCGGGCCCTAGGGGTACCCCTAGGGGCCTGGGCTAAAAACTATTTTGGCCATAACTTCTTCGTTACTCGCCCGATTCGGTCGATCTTTCTGTCCACGGAATCTTTATCTAAATGCTTAAGACCCATAATAATCGGAATTCCTGTCCATCGTGTCGATTAAAGAGCTTCAATTTTCGGGTCAGGCCCTAGGGGTACCCCTAAGGGCCTGGGCTAAAAACTATTTTGGCCATAACTTCTTCGTTACTCGCCCAATTCAGTCGATTTTTATATCCACAGAATCTTTATCTAAAGACCTAAGACCCATAATGATCGCAATTCATTTCCATCGTGCTGATTAAAGAGCTTCAATTTTCGGGTCGGGCCCTAGGGGTACCCCTCGGGGCTCGGGGGCTGAAAAATCATCCGAAATGAAATGTATATTTTTTTGCACATTAGCACATACACATGTATTTATGGCATTTTAAAGTGAGCTTGTGTAGTTCGAAGCCCCAAATCGTGAGTAAATCGGCTTAATATGCCCCAAAACAGTCACTTTTTTGCTTGTTTTGGACTCTCACGAAGTTCTCGTAAAACAAAATAATAGGAAAAATGGATTTTGTCTTTTTAGGGATAGCCTTCGAATAATGTTTCCAACGCCGCTTGAATCGGCCAAATCGGACAAATAGCCTAGAAGTTATGGCAAAAATAGTGGAACTGCGCAAAACGGGACCAGATGCAAAAACTATTTTGGCCATATCTTCTTTGTTTCTCGCTCAATTCGATCTATCTTTATGTCCACGGAATCCTTATCTAAAGGCCTAAGACCACTCATGATTGAAATTCCTATACATCGTGCCAAACAAGGAGCTCCAATTTTTAGGTCAGGCCCCAAGGTACCCCTAGGGGCCTAGGCTAAAAACTATTTTGGCCATAACTTCTTCGTTACTCCCACGATTCGGTCGATCATTATGTCCACGGAATCCTTATCTAAAGGCCTAAGACCTCTCATGATCGGAATTCATGTCCATCGTGCCGAACAAAAAGTTCAAATTTTTGTGCCGGGCCCTACCTAAGGGCCTAGGCTAAATACTATTTTTGCCATAATTTCTTCGTTACTCGCCCGATTCGGTTGATTTTTAAGTCCACGGAATCTTTATCTAAAGGCCTAAGACCCATAATGATCGGAATTCCTTTCCATCGTGTCGATTAAAGAGCTTCAATTTTCGGGTCGGGCCCTAGAGGCTCGGGGGCTGAAAAATCAACGAAACGAAATGTAGATTTTTTTGCACATTAGCACATACACATGTATTTATGGCATATTAAAGTGAGCTTGCGTAGTTCGAAGGCCCAGATCGCGGGTAAATCGGCCGAATATGCCCCAAAACAGTCACTTTTTCGCTTATTTTGGACTCTCATGAAGTTCTCGAAAAACAAAATAATAGGAAAAGTGGATTTTGACTTTTAAGGGGATAGCCCTTGGAATAAGGTTTCCAACGCCGCTTGAATCGGCCAAATCAGACAAATAGTCTAAAAGTTATGGCAAAAATAGTGGAACTGCGCAAAACGGGACCCGACGAAATAACACTTTTGGCCATAACTTCTTCGATTCTCGTACGATTCGGTCGATCTTTATGTCAGAATCCTTATCTAAAGGCCTAAAATTCCTCATGATCGGAATTCCTGTCCATCGTGCCGAACAAAAACTTTCATTTTTTGTGCCGGGCCCTAGGGGTACCCCTAGGGGCTTGGGCTAAAAACTATTTTGGCCATAACTTCTTCGTTACTCGCCCGATTCGGTCGATCTTTATGTCCACAGAATCTTTATCTAAATGCCTAAGACCCATAATAAACGGAATTCCTGTCCATCGTTTCGATTAAAGAGCTTCAATTTTCGGGTCAGTCCCTAGGGGTACCCCTAAGGGCCTGGGCTAAAAACTATTTTGGCCATAACTTCTTCGTTACTCGCCCAATTCAGTCGATGTTTATATCCACGGAATCTTTATCTAAAGGCCTAAGACCCATAATGATCGCAATTCCTTTCCATCGTGCCGATTAAAGAGCTTTAATTTTCGGGTCGGGCCCTAGGGGTACCCCTCGGGGCTCGAGGGCTGAAAAATCATCCGAAATGAAATGTAAATTTTTTTGCACATTAGCACATACACATGTATTTATGGCATTTTAAAGTGAGCTTGCGTAGTTCGAAGCCCCAGATCGTGAGTAAATCGGCTTAATATGCCCCAAAACAGTCACTTTTTTGCTTGTTTTGGACTCTCACGAAGTTCTCGTTAAACAAAATAATAGGAAAAATGGATTTTGAATTTTTGGGGGATAGCCCTTCGAATAATGTTTCCAACGCCGCTTGAATCGGCCAAATCGGACAAATAGCCTAGAAGTTCTGGCAAAAATAGTGGAACTGCGCAAAACGGGACCAGATGCAAAAACTATTTTGGCCATATCTTCTTTGTTTCTCGCCTGATTCGATCTATCATTATGTCCACGGAATCCTTATCTATAGGCCTAAGACCGCTCATGATTGGAATTCCTATACATCGTGCCAAACAAGGAGCTCTAATTTTTAGGTTGGGCCCCAGGGTACCCCTAGGGGCCTAGGCTAAACACTATTTTGGCCATAACTTCTTCGTTACTCCCACGATTCGGTCGATCTTTATGTCCACGGAATCCTTATCTAAAGGCCTAAGACCTCTCATGATCGGAATTCATGTCCATCGTGCCGAACAAAAAGATCAAATTTTTGTGCCGGGCCCTACCTAAGGGCATGGGCTAAATACTATTTTTGCCATAATTTCTTCGTTACTCGCCCGATTTGGTCGATGTTTAAGTCCACGGAATCTTTATCTAAAGGCCTAAGACCCATAATGATCGGAATTCCTTTCCATCGTGTCGATTAAAGAGCTTCAATTTTCGGGTCTGGCCCTAGGAGCTTGGGGGCTGAAAAATCATCGAAACGAAATGTAGATTTTTTTGCACATTAGCACATACACATGTATTTATGGCATATTAAAGTGAGCTTGCGTAGTTCGAAGGCCCAGATCGCGGGTAAATCGGCCGAATATGCCCCAAAACAGTCACTTTTTCGCTTATTTTGGACTCTCATGAAGTTCTCGAAAAACAAAATAATAGGAAAAGTGGATTTTGATTTTTTAGGGGATAGCCCTTGGAATAAGGTTTCCAACGCCGCTTGAATCGGCCAAATCAGACAAATAGTCTAGAAGTTATGGCAAAAATAGTGGAACTGCGCAAAACGGGACCCGACGCAATAACTCTTTTGGCCATAACTTCTTCGTTTCTCGCACGATTCGGTCGATCTTTATGTCAGAATCCTTATCTAAAGGCCTAAAATTCCTCATGATCGGAATTTCTGTCCATCGTGCCGAACAGAAAGTTCCAATTTTTGTGCCGAGCCCTAGGGGTACCCCTAGGGGCCTAGGCTAAAAACTATTTTGGCCATAACTTCTTCGTTACTCGCCCGATTCGGTCGATCTTTATGTCCACGGAATATTTATCTAAATGCCTATGACCCATAATAATCGGAATTCCTGTCCATTTTGTCGATTAAAGAGCTTCAATTTTCGGGTCAGGCCCTAGGAGTACCCTAAGGGCCTGGGCTAAAAACTATTTTGGCCATAACTTCTTCGTTACTCGCCCAATTCAGTCGATGTTTATATCCACGAAATCTTTATCTAAAGGCCTAAGACCCATAATGATCGCAATTCATTTCCATCGTGCCGATTAAAGAGCTTCAATTTTCGGGTCGGGCCTTAGGGGTAACCCTCGGGGCTGGGGGGCTGAAAAATCATCCGAAATGAAATGTAAATTTTTTTGCACATTAGCACATACACATGTATTTATGGCATTTTAAAGTGCGCTTGCGTAGTTCGAAGCCCCAGATCGTGAGTAAATCGGCTGAATATGCCCCAAAATAGTCACTTTTTTGCTTGTTTTGGACTCTCACGAAGTTCTCGTAAAGCAAAAAAATAGCAAAAGTGGATTTTGACTTTTTGGGGGATAGCCCTTGGAATAAGGTTTCCAGCGCCGCTTGAATCGGCCAAATCGGACAAATAGTCTAGAAGTTATGGCAAAAATAGTGGAACTGCGCAAAACGGGACCCGACGCAGAAACTATTTTGGCCATAATTTCTTCGTTTCTCGCACGATTCAGTCGATCTTTATGTCCACAGAATCTTTATCTAAAGGTCTAAGATTCCTCATGATCGGAATTCTTGTCCATCGTGCCGAACAAAAAGTTTCAATTTTTGTGCCGGGCCCTAGGGGTACCCCTAGGGGCCTGGGCTAAAAACTATTTTGGCCATAACTTCTTCGTTACTCGCCCGATTCGGTCGATCTTTATGTCCACGGAATGTTTATCTAAATGCCTAAGACCCATAATAATCGGAATTCCTGTCCATCGTGTCGATTAAAGAGCTTCAATTTTCGGGTCAGGCCCTAGGGGAATAAGTTTGAAATTTATGTTGGCTGAAATTTATCCATGTTTCTTTTTACAGTGTTTAAATAATAATATTTAATTTGAATAGTCGACATTATTACATTTAATTTTATTAGTAATTTCAAATATTTGTTAATCTTCATAATATTACATTCAGGCGTGGTGTTCGTGGAGCTTCAAGCAGTCATACAATTACTAATATTTTCAATAGTATCATAGAATTGAAAATTGAAGAGTGGTTGAATGTTGTTTCCGCGAGAACCATCAAGGAGATCAAAAATTCTAATGAGGTAAAAACATTATTATTATTATTATTATTATAAATATTTTTTTCCGAAGATAATATTGAAATTATCTATCTAATGTATTTCCTTCAATTTATAGATTGGAACCTACATTTGTAAGGGGACAATAGTTGACATCCATTCTCAAGAACAATGGTATTATGATGCATGTGAAAACGAAAGATGCTATAAAGGTGTTCCTAAAAGAAGCAAAGTTGAAGATTACTGTAAAATGTGCAATGGTCCCATACGGTCTATTACCACAAGGTTTATGTTTTTTAATGAGTTGTTGTATATTAAAGTGACAGTTAATTATTTTGATGGACCAATGAATGAAGATATTATTGTTGAAAACACTTCTCAACAACATCACTTGTATTTTTTAATTATCTTCTTGTGAATATAAATATTGAACTTCCAAAACTGTTTCTTTTAAAAAGTTGGATCATTTAATAATATAGTGTCAATCCCCGTTGATTTTCGACGGGTTGCACGCTAGAAATCATAAATATAATCGAACCGGGGGTCTCTTGGTGTTTGAAGCACGAAATCAAAGAACTGGGCCTCTTAACTTGACCTTGCGACCATATTTTATAAATTTGGGCCCAATAATTAGCCCATTAAATTTACCATTAATTTTTGGCTCCAATCTCTACTCTTGACTGACCTCTGTCTCGTTCTTGAAGAAAAGGAAAAGCAAAAGCAGTCGGCTCCAGCTCTCCCTCCTGAATAAATTTCGATTTTGTACGATTTTATACATATCATACACGAAATTTTCTCGTTGTTTTCAATTCTACTAAGTTGACTCCTCTTTTTTTTCTTCAATTATATTGCTCGAGTAGTAGTAGTAATCAGTAGGTTAATTTTATCAGACGGAAGAAAACAACGGAAAAAACGAAGGGAAAAAATGCCATTGCTATCGAGAGCTGTCTTCGCCGCTACAAGAAATCATGCGGAATCATCTCTCCAGAATTGCAACCGGTGATTTTTGTTTATTTATCGTTTTATTTTTTTCTCTGAAATATGTTGCTTATAATTAGGTCGTGTTTCTAGATTTTTAGTTTGGAATCGGTAGCGTATGTTGAAATACTATATGTGCGTAGAGTAGTTACTGCTCTCATTTGATCTGCAAGGAAGCCGCATAGTGAGCTACGAATGTAGAGTATTTAATTTGATGCTGTTGATCGGAAGAGCATGATTTATGTGGTTTTTTATGGTAGAATTTGCGAGATTCTAGGTGCTGCATTTTACTGTGGTTAGTTGAAGGAGAAAAGTAGCGATGGATTATTGTAGTGGAATATGTTGGTTGATGTTGACAGATTCTCTAATTTCATTGATTAGGAGAAATGCTGAATTGCTAACATGTTGAATTTATGGCTATAGGCTAACAGTATCGAGTGTGTTGTGTTCATCTAGATTTTATATTGATCAGGATCTTGGTACATTATGCAGTCTGCAATAGAGCAATGTAAATCCCTCTTTGTTATGACTTGCTGAAGGGTCTTATATTTACTTGCTTGTTGTTACATACGAGGCATGGAATAACCAGACATGTAATGTGTAATCTGTAATATGTGTATGGTGGGAAAGAGAAGTTTATACTCGGCGTTAGTTTTCTAGTGAGCCAGTCACTTAGAGATATTACAAATTTACAATTATGTAAGATTATTTTCTCATATAAGCAGTGCATGGATTTCTCATTGCCTGGTAGTTGAAACATACATTAGTGATGCTCAGTAAGCACACCCCATAAACTACCTTATTAGAACTTTCTTTTTTCACTAATATCTAGTAAATTTCAATGTCTTTTCTTAGTGTTGGTTTGTCGAAGAGATTTTTCTCATCAATGTCCAGACGATCTGCCTCAAGCAATTTATCTTCTCAATCATTGACTGAACAAACAATGGTGGCTGATCATGAGGGTCTGAAATGTTTCACAAAGTATGTATTCCCCTTATCATTTTTTCACTTCTTCGTACATGGATTCATAGTGATTTTATCCTGCCATTGATGAAGTAGCAACATTATCTGGAATGCAACTATTACCAAGATAACAGTCTGTAAAATTCAGGATAATTCTACTGTGGTAAATCGATGTATGATTATTGATCTATAATCTTGAAAAGGGAAAGTACTCACACTAATTGATTTATGTTGTTTTTGTGAAGTATACTGCTTGCCACATCTAGCGCTAAGCAGAGTGAAGCATTTGTTGTAAAAATAAACATGCCTTTTTTTTAAGGGTTAATATCATGAAAATACACGAACTTTGAGTCAACTTTCATTTTTTCCAAGTACATTCAATTTTCTGTGACAATAAACGAACTTTGAGTCAACCTTCAATTTTCCCACGAACTTTCAAATTTTTGTGGTAATACATGAACTTTGTGTCAACTTTCATTATTCTCACGAACTTCAACTTTGGTCCAACTTTGAGTCAGCTTATGTGGCAATCGAGAGTGTGTAGTCTTTTCGTCCAACGACTAAATTAATTGATATCTTTTTTTAATCTCATACGCCATCATTTAATCTCTAATTAATTGACCTATTTAATTGTCCAGCTAGAATTTTTGGTGATATAATTTCTCCTATTTATCCAATCAAGACATTTGGGATGAAAAACACATTAGCGTATGAATTTTTATTTTAACAAGAAGATTAATGGCAACATTGAAAAATTAAAAAGAAATATGGAAAATTTTTGAAGAAGATGACACTCTTGTCTTTATAGGAGAAATATGAAGAAATTTTTGTCATATACATCATCCTAATCTCTAGCAAGATAATAAAATAGGTTTGTTATTTTTAGGATTAAACAACAGGGTATGAATTTTAAATATATGGTTGTTTAATTTAGCCGACGAAAAGACTTACGCTCGATCGCCACAATTTTGGCGAAAAATGATCATAGGGAAAATTGAAATTGGACCAAAGTTTAAGTTCGTGAGAATAATGAAAATTGACTCAGTTTGTGTATTATCACAAAAAGTTGAATGTTCGTGGGAAAATTGAAAGTTAACTCAAAGTTCGTGTATTATCAAAAAAAATTGAAAGTTCGTGGAAAAAATGAAAATTGAACCAAAGTTTGTGTACTTTTATGAATTAACCCTTTTTTTTAATAATAAGGTAGTTGCCTTTTGAAAGGGCTTTTGGATGTTGAATCAGATTTTTATAGTACAATACTCTAGGAATGCACGTGATGATTTCATTGCTCATGTGATCATATGATGAGTCCACTAGCGCGTTGCTATGTCTGTCTGTCTCTGATTTTGTTGATAATCCTGTGCAGGTATGGTCTATCTAAGAGATACTACTCTAGCAGGACAAATTCTAGCAATCTTAGTCCATCTTCTCCGTTTCCTGACCAGGCTGGGTCCAAATGGAGATCTTTACTAATTGTATGATATCACGTCTTCCATCTCTTTCATGATGCTCTGTATCTTGTGTCATGCTCAACCTTTTTTTGCAACATCTTTTGTTTTTACTCTCTTCGCCTCTCTGTTAATTCCCTTCATCTCAGATTTATTATTGCAGCCTGGTTTTTCTCTAGCTGGAATTGGTGGGTTGTTTTTTCTCATTCACTATAACGATCAAAGGAGAGCAGTGCCTAAAGGTCATTTGTGTTCTTCTACCTGAATTTTGAGCTTTTAAAGGTCTATGCATGTCTGCCATATATATAATTATATATGGGTTAGTATTAAAACTAGTCCTCCCGTGAAAACTAAAAACATACTTTAATCTACATATATATTCATGCTTTTTTATATACGATGATGCTTAATTATGTTTTTTCCGATTCACGCCTTTTTTGTATAAGTATGATGCTTATATAAAATCATGCTTATTATATACTACATTCATGCTTCGATTAATCACAACCGTAGATCATATAACGATCAACGGTTTAGATTAGTTTGTAGTTTTTACATGGGGACTGGTTTTTATACGAACCAAATCCTATATATATATTCTAATTAAAACTTTGCTTCTGGAGTAAAATTTAATCATGACTTCTAGAATTTAAAGATGGATTACTTTTTCTAATGAGTTTCCTGTTGCATGTTACCTCATTGGAATCCAACATTGTAACTTTGCTTAATCTAATTCACAAGTTCTCTTACTTATAAATTGGTGGCAAACATAGTTACTCTTGCATTGTCTTTTATACACTGTAGTGAGAGAGATATAATGTAACACTATCATGCTAAAGAAGCCCTAAGATTATGCTAATATACTCAATATTTATGTTGTGGCTTTATTAAAATGGGTATACGGAAGTCTTATGACAGGCTTTATGGAAATGAAAGAGCCGTCATTACATTATGGATTTCCTTAGGTGGACCATGCTGAAAATGCTTCGTCCCTGTGTCTTGTCTGGTCTTTGTCACTTGATTGCTAATAATTCTCAATAAAAGACGTTTAGATACTGAAGCTATACTTTTTATATACTTTTGTGTTACCTTATTCATAAACTGCCAACTTAGAAGATATTTTTTTTTTTTTGGTAAAGAACATGTCTCTAGTTATATTAGACATCATTCCTTGGGTATTTTATCTGAATATTTAATTGTTCTCTTACAATCTTGTGATAGGTAAGGGTGAAAAGTATGAGCGAAGTGCCATTCAAGGGCCTATAATTGGTGGTCCTTTTAGTTTAGTTGATACAGAAGGTCGGCTTGTGACTGAGAAGAATCTTCTGGGCAACTGGATTCTTATGTATTTTGGTTATACTTCATCCCCTGATGTTGGTCCAGCAGAACTTCGAAAGATGGCCAGCACAGTTAATATATTAGGTTCTACTCTTCTACTTTGGCTCAAAATGAATCATCTAAGAGAGTATTTGTCTTAGTTTTGTCACTGAAATGTTTGACTTGACTGAAAAATAAGAATCGAAGCAGAATATCAAGGTGTCGCCCATATTTGTCACCATTGACCCTCAGAGGGACACCCCCTCACATCTTCGTGCTTATATTAAAGGTGAGTTGTTCTTGATTAGATTCCTTTAATCATCACAATCTTTTGGAACTATGTGACCTTTAGGCTTTAGTTGCAATCAGCATCCTGAAAGGTCTCCTGTTGTAATGCTGAGAAATGAGCTGCATGAGAGTGTAAAACTAAAATAACCTCAAAAGACTAGCAAGACTTGCCTGTATTAAGGTCTTTAAGGCATATTAGCTCTTTTGTGAATCTTTGTGTTGTTTCTTGATCGAATGAGATGATTTATGTGCCTATATACTTGTCACTCCAGACGTATGCATAAAGGATACGTTACCAAAATATATAACCTCTATATTTCCATGTGATGTCTCTTTGTGAAACCATTGAGAAGTTTCTATGGTATATAGTACCTATAAAAAGAATTCTGGTGGTGATAATGTCGTTGAATGATCTTTTAGTCAATAAACGCTGATGCTTCGTTAGAATTTCATTTAACCTGAATTCAGTTCCTTAAATTCTGTTGGAATTGCATTTCACAGACATAATGGCAGATTTTGTTTTGACATTTCGTGAGCAATTGATACCATGTTATGCCATCTTAGGGTTTGGTTAAAACCTAAACTTTCTGATGATTTTGCCGCTGCTTGTCAAATTAAACATGCACTAATAATTATTTTGATCTCCTGGCATTGACTGCAGAATTCAACTCGAAAATAGTGGGATTGACTGGACCAGTTGGTGCTATAAGGCAAATGGCACAAGAATACAGAGTGTTCTTCAGAAAAATTGATGAAGAAGGAGATGATTATCTCATTGAGTCTTCTCACAACATGTAATCACTCAATCTTCACTCTTAATCCTAATTTTCTGCGAAAATGCTTCAACTGCGCATGTGAACGTTTACTATTGCTCACTAATCACAAATAGGTACCTGTTGAACCCGACTATGGAGGTCACAAGATCCTTTGGCATCGAGTACAACGCGGAGGAACTTTCAGAGGCCGTAGCCAAAGAGATCAAGAAAACTGCAAGTGCCGAGCCGCACAGTTGATCTATTCTATTTCTATGTTTTTTCGCCATTATAAGGGCCATCTGTTTAGACAATTATTTTTCCTAAAACTTGACTCTTACCATCGGCTGTTACTATGAACATTTTGTCAGATAGCAACGGAGATAATCGTTTTGAATTCTTTTAAATTGAGAATGAAGCTTTGAAAATTATCCAAGTTGATTGTTTAGAATAACTGATGGAGATGAAGCTTTGAATAATTAAAAGACGTTAATTCCATCATAAGACATAAGTTCTTATTAGCTATTCTAGTTTAGTCGTATTTTATTGGGCTTGGCCCTTATGTTATGAGACTTATAAATAGGATCTTTGTTATTGGTTCTGAGGGAGTTGAAACCTTGAAATTGACATTTAAGAAATGGATTAAATTGAAGCGTAAAAGATAGGTCAAAGATTGAAAATGCGAAATACTATAAAATGGGTAATTTTTTAAATTTAGCCCCCAAATTTCTCTTTGTAGCCCTCATTTAAAATAATATTTTAAAATATTGTTGAATCTATTTTTATACCTTTAACCTTATAACCCCCAAATTCATCTTCTCCTACATCTGCGTATCAGATGAAGGTTATAGCCCCCCAAATACACTGCTCATCTCAATGTCGACTTTTATTGTGTTTCTTTGAATCTTATGTTGAGAGTGGAATGATTTTCATAGAGGTTTTCTTTTTTCTTTATCTTCGTGAATCTTGAAAACTTGTTTCGAAAAGCTTTGCTGTGAGATTGCAACTAATGGTGGCTTCTCTTATTTTGTGTGTGCGCGCTGATTCTGTACAGGAAAGATTAATGGTTAATTTATTCAGGAGTAATTTTAATCAATTACACCATAATTAATGGTGATAACCCATGTTTCTTTAGTCATTACCATTCGTGGTAAATTAACCTCCCTTATAACACTCTTCTAATCAATTTCCCTTGATGCTTCACATATTCATCCTCTACCATAATTTGGGGAACAAATAATTTCAAACACAACTACACATTCAGTAAACTAAACGCATGAATTTGAGATTCTAAAAAATTTCAAATCATAATTAAGGGAGAAAATAAAAAAGAACCAATAAATACTCCATTAATTTATGGCCTTCATCCCATCACTAATCATCATGAATAAATGTTTATGTTATTTCGTTTTAATATCTAAGCATATTCATCTTTTGTTTTTGAAACGGTTGGCCTAAGAGTGAATTTGGGGCTGTAAGGGTATAAATGTATATTCAATAATATTTTAAATATTATTTTAAATAGGGCACTACAAAGAGAGATTTGAGGGCTACATTTAAAATTACCCCTATAAAATTTAATATACTCTACTATATCATAGTCCCTAAGCTCATTTGGTAGATGTAATTAGGGTGTATAATATGTTTATGACATCCTAATATGTTGTTTGGTATAAATTATATGGTCCTTTATAAAATTCGGGTCTGTATGAATTATACTTATTTTTGTTGTTACGTATGTACATAATACTACAACTAATTATAACACAAATTTACCATAATTATTATCTTTGCAGATAATTTAATACTTCATACCAAACAGAAAATTAATTTTTTATACGTATAAGATATCTGAGTCAAAACATATCACGTTTTATCCCATACTCCGTAGCAAACGAGCACAATTTATGGATTATCTTTCATATGAAGTATAGAATATACTCCGTAGAATAATAATAATAATAATAATAATAATAATAATAATAATAATAATAATTGATTGGTGGTGCATTTTTATGGCACGAGAGCAAATTTGTTCCGACAACCAAAAATTTGGCGTGGATGCTGTATTTTGCTTTTGGATTATTAAAAGGTTAAATTGCATACAAATTCTTCACTTTTTATCAATTTCTCATTTATATTTCTACCTTTTTAAATTAGGTGAATTTTTTTCACCTTTTAAGTTTTCGTAATTCGATACCTTTGATTATTTTCGCCAAAATTAGCGTTGACATGAAATTCGAAAATGCTTATATGAAAAAGCCTAGAGGAAAAACAAATAACGTATATTTAAAAATACAAAACGTTGTCGTTTCCTCAAACACAAACACTTATATTTATATATTTTTATGTGTATTAGGACACCGATCGAAGAACAAAATAAGTATTTTTAAAATTACGTCGTTTGTTTTTCGATTGAGTTTTGTCATGTAAGTATTTTCGAATTCCATGTCAGCGCTAATGTGGGTGAAATGGTCGGAGGTGTCGAATTACAAAAATTTAAAAGTGGATGAATTTTCACCTAATTTAAGAAGATGAGGATATAAATTAGAAATAAATAAAAATTAGAGAATTTATATGCAATTTAGCAATAAGACGATGCGCATTAGATTTTGTGAATTCACATTGATTTTTCATGGTCCGAAAATTTGCTCTCCTACCATGTGTAAAATGAAGAACAAGTCAAAATTTAGATCAAAATATACAATTAATCCAAAATTAAAATGTAGCAAGTCAAACTTGAAAACCAGCACTAATTGGAGAACAGCTAGCTGTAAGGAAATGTCTATGAATCTATGATACGTGGGTTGCTCAATCACACCTAATTACTAGACGTGAACTCCTCCTCCTCTCTAACACTATAAAAAATTCGTAATGAATTAACAATCCTCTTTCTTTTATATTTCTTGACTGTCATGATTTGTAATTAATGGTAATAGCAAAAGAGAAATGATATTTTGCTAAAATGTTTTTTTTTATTTATTCCTAAATTGATTTTGTTAATCCGGTCCAATCATAACTGATTTTTATAAGGGTAAGTCTCCGGTACAATGTACCGTGCAAATGGGCCCCGACCCGCTCCCGACCTGCTCACGCGCCCGCCCCGCCCCGCCCCACGCGTGAGGTCCACGCGCCGCGCGTGGGCCTCACGTGCCCCACTAATTTTTATTTTTTATTTATTTTTATCTTTTTTTCCAGTTTTTTTTTTATTTCCAGTTTTTTTTTTCCTGACGGAACTTTCGGCTCCGATTTTACGGATCCGCCTTCGCTCCAATTACTAAAATAAGGATAATCGGCGGACAACGATTTGAATTTTTTTGGCTCACTCCGAGGCCTTCGGCTCCCCTCGCTCGAATCTTGACCATAGAAGAAGCGGTAAAAAAAAAAAAAAAAAACTGGTCAAAGGGAGGGTGTTGCACGATAGAGAACATGCACCAACTCCTATGCATCCTATCGGGTTTTACCACGATAGCGCAAAATAAAAAGAAGTTGCATTCTTTATATATATATATATATATAGGAGAGAGATCATATGAGAATAAATCTTATCCTAAGAAATGAGAATAGATCTCCACCATAGATCTATAGGTGATGGAGGGTCAAGATTTGGCCAAGTCAAAGCGGGTCAAACCGTTGATTTTTTTTTTTTTTTAAACTTTCAGCTCACATGCACCACTTCACATATTCGGATGCACCACTCTATATAATTAGATGCACCACTAAGTGCATTTAGATGCACAAGTTTTTCAGTTTTTTTTTTTTTCAATTTTTTTTTTAATAAACTGTCACCCAAGATGCACAACTTCACATATTCGGATGTACCACTCTATATAACTAGATGCACCACTAAGTGCATTTAGATGCACAAGATTTTCAGTTTTTTTTTTTTCCTTTTTTTTAAACAGTCACCCAAGATGCACCACTTCACATATTCGGATGCACCACTCTACATAATTAGATGCATCACTATGTGTAGTGAGATGCACCGAATTTGTAAAAAAAAAAACTGAAAAAAAAAATGGATGCACCACAATGCGTAACTAGATGCACCACACAGTGTAACTAGATGCACTACATAGTGTAACTAGATGCACAATGTTTTACGAAAATAAAAAAACGAAAATAAAATTAATGCATCTTAATGCACTTAGTGGTGCATCTCATTTTATAGTGTGGTGCATATGAATATATGATGTGGTGCATATGACCTGACAGTAAAAAAAAGAAAAAATCAAAATCTTGTGCATCTCAATACACTTAGTTGTGCATCCGAATATGTGAATTGGTGCATCCGAATATGTGAAGTGGTGCATGTGAGCTAAAAGTAATTAAAAAAAAATCGAAAAAAAAGTCAACGGATTGATCCGGGTTGATCCGGGTTTGATCGGCTTTGACCCGCTTTGACCAGACCAAATCTTAACCCTCCATGTAAATATGATCAATGGTGAAGATTAATTCTTATTTCTCACTTTAAGAGACATTCACATGAGAACTTATCCCTATATATATATATATATATATTACAGTAGCAATTAACACATGAACTTGGAAAGCTGAAGTTGATAGACGGGGCGTGCTACCTCGAGGCTAGTCTCATGTGTTAATTGCTACTGTAATATGTATGTTTATACATATATCACTAGGCTACGGTCTCATGTGTTGAACGTCGTTTTTTTTTTTTTTAATTTTGTGCACGGGTCATAGGTCAAAACCCGACTAGTCTAATGCATATATTTGGATGTATGGGAGATCAACTCTAATTATTTAGTGGAATCACTAATTTACTCTTAATCTTTAAAGATGGACAAAGTTGTGATTAAACAATATAGAAAAAAAAAATATTATGTAAAAGCTCAATTTTACATAATTGATATATTTTTGTATTTAATTTTGCTATAAATAAGAGCAAAAGAATAAATTAATACTACTATTTATAGCAAAAAGATAAAAATATAATTCTTTATTAATATAGGAATACGGTTGAATAAAATGATTTAATTTTTACCATGATCAATCAAACTTATATACGGTAATATAATCTATTATTAGTAATTGGTAAATATGGTAAGAAAAAGACATGATTTTCATATCTCAAAATTTAGCCCATATGTTGGTGGAAAGGGTATTTAAGTAACTTTTTAAAATTCAGTTTTTCTAGTTATTATATATGTGGAATTACTAAAATATTCTCATTTTGTTTCTTTATTACCACCACCCATAGTCAAAAATATTTTTTATTGATCTTCTACCACCAAAACATATGTCCAGATACTTTCTCTCTCTCTCTCTCTCTCGGGAATGTCTAGCTTCTACTTTACATTTTCAGATATTTAGATAACAAAGCCAACTATAGCGGAACTAAGAAATATATTATTTAGGAATAAATTTTTATTTATTATAAAATTTCATGAACCTAATTTGGGATCAGTTATAAAGAAAAATAAATTTTATATTTGTCATAATTTATATTTTTTTTCGATCTCATATTAAGAAAATACATCTCTATTTAAAAATAAATCACAATAGATTTAGATTGATTTAAAATACTTTTCTAAAGTTACTTGTGACAATAACTTCATCTTTTTTATTGTAACCATATTCTTAAACTTGCATGTCTTCAATAGCTCGTTCATATGATCACCTTTTTGTTGAACCTTAAATATTTCCAACTTGTCGAGCAAGTTAGATGCATACTTTTAAGTCATCAACTCTACATGTTCTAAGTGAAATATATCAATACATGTATTTGCACATAATACATTATACAATACATGTATTTAGTAATTATAATATTTAATTATTGTGTACATTAAAATTAGAAAAAAAATTAAAAATTCTTCTTCGAACTCTATTTAGGAATAACCTCCAATTTTGTCATATTTTTTGCAGTCCCAAAAGTATGAGGTTTTACTATATTTCTTTTTTATAGAAAATATAAATTCAGAATATTTGATTTTCGACGAACAAGGGACATCCTTCCTTGGTTCTAATTACTTATGATAAAATATAGTTTTGGTATTGAAATAAGAAATCGTAGCTCCTCATTCGCTATATTTTTTGGTAATAAATCTAGAGAATGCAATCTCTTCCACCACCGAGTTTTAAGGACTCTTCTGTTTTGCCCAAACACAATATACCTTTTACACAACAAGATAAAAAGTAGCCTTCCTCTCTCTCTCTCCCCCCCTCCCCCTCAAGGTTATTTTCCTCTCTCTTTTCTTACCCTCTCTCTCGGATCCCATTGTATCTCTCTCTCTCATCCCATTTCCACAGAGAGAGAGAGAGAGAGAGAGAGAGAGAGAGAGAGAGAAATCGAGAGAGAGGGGGAGAGAGAACAAGAGCATTGACTAGAGAGTCTATGTTTTTGTAATACGAGACGAGGCAAAGATATCAAAAAAACATTCTCTTGTAACCCCCTCTCTGTGTATAAGTCTGCATTTTCAATTCTAAATTTGGTGAAAATGGGATTAAATTATACACATTAAGCTTCCAACTTGAATTATACTAGTAATTAATATCAAACACCTCCCTCATTATAAGCTGTATCATCCAACAAATTCAACCTTTTTTCCCCATGCATATTTGATAATTCCCCCACCAACAAATTCAATCATCCTTTTTCCCCATCCACCATCTCAATTCCTTCTTCCACATTATATAAATAAAATAAATAAATCCCATCCCATATTCTTGTGGATCATCATAATGGGAGAGGACTCTCCAACTCAGAAACCATCTGGCTGCGGCCTCTTCCAACTCGTCTTCGGGCGGCGGAACCTACGGCCGCGGCGCTCCACCTCCACCGGCTCTCTCCCCTCCGCCTCCGCCTCCGCCTCCACCCGTATCACCCGCTACCCCAGCACGCCGTCGACGAAAATCCGCAACGACGACTCCTCAAACGACCGGAAACAGCCCGACAGAATCATCCAACGCCCCACCGGAAAACGGCAACACACTCATCAGCAGAAGCCGGCGCCTCAAAATGCTCAACCCAGGAACACCGCCAAAAGCAATGCAAGAAAAGCACCTCAGGCCGGGCCGGGTTTCGGGCTCTCCGGCGAGCTGGAGAGCATGATCACGGACTACCAACGGTCGAAAGGCGCCGGAAACCTAGTCCGTGCGTCGTCGAGCAATCTGATGCTCTTCGGCAACTTAGGCAACCTGAGGCAGCCGGGAAACAGCAACGCCGCCGCGCCGGAGACCCATGCAAACGCCAAATACCCCACGAGCGTGATGGGGAACGTGGTGGCGAAGAAGAACGAGGAGCCCGGGAAGCCCGTCTCCCTCTGCCGGGCCGTGTCGACGAGGATGGACCCGGAGGAGTTGAAGATGCTGGGGAATGAAGATTACAGGAATGGCAGATTTGCAGAAGCCCTCGCTCTGTACGACGCCGCCATCTCCGTCGACCCCGATAAGGCCTCCTACCGGAGCAACAAGAGCGCCGCCCTCGTCGCCCTCGGGAAGCTTCTAGAAGCTGCATTGGAGTGCAGGGAGGCCATCCGGATTGACCCCTTCTACCAAAGAGCTCATAACAGATTAGCAGTTATTTATGTCAGGTTATTTATTACTACTACTTTATAATGTGGGATTTTCTCATCTTGGTTGTTAACTAATTCTAATAGTTTTAAATAATCTTGATTTTGTTGATGATGTTGAACAGATTGGGAGAAGCAGAGAGAGCTCTGCATCATTTCAAGCAGGCGGGTTCGGATGCTGATCCCGACGCCATGAACAGAGCTAAGGAGGTTGAGATTCACTTGAACAAATGCACAGAGGCAAAGAGACTCAGAGATTTGTCTTCTCTCTTGAAAGAATCAGCCCTAGCAATAGATGCCGGGGCTGATTCTTCACCATCGGTGAGATATTTGATCATCGAGATATTGTTACATTTCTAGTCATATACCATATATTGATAATTTTTGTTGATATAATTAATGAAGATATTTGGATTGAGAGCTGAGGCCTTGTTGAAGATGAACCGCCATCAAGAAGCCATTGAAACAATGGAGAAAGGCCCGAATTTCGACATTGATCTTTGCACCAAATTCTTTGGCCCCGTTGGAACCTCCGGTTTGTTGGTGTTTCAATCTCAAGTTCATTTAGCTGCAGGGAGGTTAGAACTCATAATTCATAACTCAGAACTCATCTTTTTGTTTAATTTGTTACTACAACAACAATTGATTCAATATCTTGGAACAGATTTGAAGAAGCTGTTGCAACGGCTCAAGGAGCAGCGAAACTGGATCCGAAGAGCAAGGAAGCAAGCATGATGCTGAAGAAGGCGAGGGCAGTGGCAGCAGCGAGATCAAATGGCAACGACCTCTTTAAAGCTGCAAGATTTTCGGAGGCGAGCATTGCATATGGTGAAGGCCTCAGCCATGATCCGTACAATGCAGTTCTGTTGTGCAACAGAGCTGCCTGCAGATCAAAACTAGGCCAGTTCCAGAAGGCGGTCGAGGACTGCAATGCGGCCCTTAGAGTCCGCCCGTCTCACACCAAGGCTAGGTTGAGACGGGCGGATTGCTATGCTAAGGTTGATGAACTATGATCATTGATCAGCTTCTTTTTGTGATTATTGAGCACAGAGGTTTTGATGATGATTAATTTCATGTTGTTACAGATTGGGAAATGGGCAGCTTGTGTGCAAGATTGTGAAGCTTTGTTGAGAGAGAATCCGGAGGATGAGGAAGTAGGGAAGATGATGAATGAGGCGAAGGCGAAGCTGAAGAAGAGCAGTCGTGATATGAATAATGCTGGTGGCGATGCTGCTGGATTGGTTGTGGTGGCGAGCAATGAGCATTTTAGAGACTCTGTAGCTTCTTCTGGTGATTTTTTCTTCACTAATTTAAACAGCCTCTTTACATTAGATTGATTTTTTTAAGTCAAGATTTAATTTTGTAACAATGGTTTTGTTTTAGGTACTTGTGTGGTTCTGTTCTCTACCAAGACAGCAGACGCGAAAATCTTGCAGATTGTGGAACAGCTCAACCAGAGATATCCTTCACTCAATTTTCTTAAGGTCCAAATGAGTAGTTTTCACATCATTTACTTTTCTTGATGGTGTATCTCATTATGATTGTTAGAACGAGTTTAATAGTGATCAACGTGTAGAAAAAAAAGATCGGTCTTTGTATGAAAACTAACTGCATAGATGATGATGATATCTTGATTGTAGGTGGAAGCGGAAGATCATTCTTCGTTAGCAAACTCCGAAGGGCTAAACTCATTTCCGTCTTTCATAATCTACACGAATGGATCGAGGGTTGGTGAAGTTCAAGGAGACAAGCTTGATTTGCTAGAGAGTTCAATCAGAAGTTGCATCAGATCATGATCAAGACAAATTATTTAATTTTTGCAAGAATGGAACTTTGAGGTAAAGAATCAACACTACTAATTGGAGAGGAATGGAAAGGAAAAAGGATGCTT
The DNA here is from genome assembly GCA_029490685.1 of Schizonepeta tenuifolia. Taxonomy (NCBI): domain Eukaryota; kingdom Viridiplantae; phylum Streptophyta; class Magnoliopsida; order Lamiales; family Lamiaceae; genus Schizonepeta; species Schizonepeta tenuifolia. The sequence continues at coordinate 21,544,170 of CM055958.1, forward strand.
GAATTTGTTAGGAAATAGCACAGAGAGATTGCTGTTTTAAATTAGGACAAAAACAATGAAGTATAGGATTCAATAAGAAGCATATTTTTGGTGCTCATCATTCCTTGATTTCTTGTAATGATGCATTTGTGTTTGTCTAGAGAGAGAAGCATTCTTTAAAAAACTCTTTCAAGAAATTCCCTTGTAATTATGCATACACCTGTTTTTTTATTGTCTTTTTCTTTTTTTCTTGAGAGGAAAGAAGTTTTGACGTTTGAATATCATGCAGTGCAGAGGAAGTTTCTTTTCCCTCCAAGTTCTTGAATGAAATGATTGGTATTTGTTACTAGTGTTTAATTATGTTGATATATCAATCATTAGTGGGATTGAAGGGCCTACTAATTATGATTTGTTAGGTTGCATAACAGCTATACTTTGGTCAAGCAGAACATAATTAACTTTAGGTAACTAAATGAATTATTCTTATCTTTAACATGTATGTCTCTAATTAATGGCTTAATTAATTAATCACACTTCTCTGTTGATGATTATAAATTATGTGAGATTTTTTCACCAGAAGACACATACTTTTGCCAACTTTTTCTTTGGGTTAAAAGAAGGTCTGCATACTTTGGATAATTGATTAAACCAAATCTAATCTATCCCAAAAAGTTTATTCTGTCCGATTTTATTGAAAACATCTCCTAAAATAAATAGATAATCAATTGTAATGATCACAATTGTGACAACAAGAATGTTTAGGTCCTTAATTTAATAACTGTAATCAAGAAAAAAAAAATAAAAAAAAAGAAAAATTATTTACATAGGAAAATGAAAAAAAAAAAAAAAAAAGAAAAGAAAAGAACGTAAGTTAACCACAAGTCGTTAAATAATAATTATCCAGTACAAGTATTGGAGGATGAGGGAAAATTCGCAGCCGTAATTTAAACGTGTGTTCTGAATAAAACATAAACAGTTAAAATTCATATAGTATTATTACAGTTTCTTAATTACTCAATATATTCACACAGTTTAATCATATGAACGTTCAATATCTGTTTAGGTTTACAGATGAATGAATAAAGCTGAACTGTGGAGGTTGAATTTTGGTTGCCTTCGTCTATCTATAATTCTTGCATTTTGTCTCCTAATAAATGTTTCATCCTATCAGAAGTTTAAAGTAAAGCTGGTGTAAATCTTTTCAATATAATTAGAAATAAGAGATTTAATATGTCAAATTTCTTAGTATGTGGGAGCACTTAATTATTAGATAATGGATGTAATAATTCACTTATATATAAGCCAAACTGTTAGGCTTGTGAGTAAATATGGACCGAAAAAAAAAATGATTAGATGATTAGATGTAGGGCAAAATGACTATAACCTAGTAGATTCTTTTAATAAAGGTTAAAGTAAACGAAAGTATTCTCAATCTAGATTATAACTAACTAGCTCATACGCGTCGAAAATCGACGGGAAATGTATTTAGTAAAATTATAGTAATAAAATATTGTCCATTAATTATTTTTAAGTATTACGCTTTGTGTGAGTTTTGTGAGCAAGTTTAAAATCGGCTCGTCTACTTCCATGGTTGAAGGTCGGAATCCTCCCGTAGACTACAATTCTGAAAAAGTTGAACCATCAGTTTGGAAAGACCCGTCTACCCTCATGGTTCTAAGTCGGAATCCTCTCGTTAAGTTGAACTCCCATAATTGAAACGACCAGTCAACCTCCATGGTTCAAGGTCAGAATCTTCGTGTCGATCACGATTATGACAAAGTTGAACCGTCGGTTCGGAATCGACCCGTCTACCTTCACAGTTCTAAGTCAGAATTCTCCCGTTATGTTGAACTGTCGTAACTGAATCGGCTCGTCTACCCCACAGTTCTAATCAGAATAAGCCCGTTGACCATGATCTTAATTTTTGTGGATAATAAAATAAATGAATCAAAAGTGCACGAAAAAAATAGCTTATATAATAGGACTTAATAAGTGGTCATATTAAATTTTTAATAAAAAAATAGAACTATTTATTTGATCAACCGATTAATTGGGCCCCATTTTTATTGATAATTTTTATAGTTTCTTACTTCTCAAAATTGATGTGGGGCAAAAATATATTTAGCTCTCAAAGAAATTGCCCCTTATCAATTTTACATGTATTGATGTATGTTGTTAAGTTGTTATATATGAGATGTGTATGTAATATATTTATATTATAACAAGAATATATCATAATAAAATGTGTATAGGAAGACATGCGTGAGTTATATGGTATTTCAATATTCTCATTCCATATTTAACAATGAAATAAATATGTTTTAAAATTACAAAAATGGAGAATAAATCAAAAAATTGGAGAATTTAGATAAATAGGAATGTAGGGATTTGAGGAGTGCCACATAGGATATTTTTTGCATGGAGTCATTTTCGTTTATATAATATATATAGATAGATAGATGCATAGATTTAGGAATAAATTTGAAGATTTGATCTTGTTAATCTATACCATATATACATTTTAATATAATAAAATATGATAAATATTAATTTCAAATTTAGAAAATTTGAGAATTGAGATAAATAGGAATAGAGAAACTGAAGGGGTGTCACATATGATTTTTTTAACGAAGAGTCGTTTTCGTTTATAATATATATATATATATATATAGGTTTTATATATTTTAACTTTATTTAAAAAGTAAGTAAAATATGATGCCTTTCATCTTATGATCATTATCTTCACCGGAGTATATTTTCCCGACGATCATCCTCATCATGTTGTTAAATGTGAGCTCTGATAGCTCCTGTTGTAGTTCCACTTGTCCGAATCCTCAACTCGAAGCTTTCAGATAGGGCCGACCCAAACATTTCAGGGGCTCTGGGCCAAAAAGGAAAAAAAGGGCCCTTTCTCGTTATATAAACCTTTGCTTCTATCTCTTTCACCGCATAGATTTTATATTTCGTTTTGTGAGCATTGTTTGTGTTGACATCAATGTTGTATATCTTCCTCAAGATTGAGAGATAACAAAATGAATTTGTACCTTAAAATTAATTATGTTAAAGTTTTGTTTTGTTTAATGAGTTTAAAGATGTAAGATGTGATTTATTGATCAACATTATGCACTAATTTTTTAAATTTGGGGTCCCCTCAAACTTTGGGGCCTAGGCCTTTGCCCCAATTGGCCTAGCTTGGGGTCGGCTCTGCTTTCAAAAGTTTCCTGAGCAAGCGACAAACTTCGTCTTGACAGATGTGAAGAAAGTCGTTGAGGCGGGAGGAAGAGAGCATCTCCTGGGCGGCAACATTGCAGAGGCTCCGCCAGTTGTCGCTGTATGGAGTGCCGATCATGGTCAGATGATTGTAGCCTATGTACTCGTCGACGAGAATATGAGGGCGGTTGGCGAGGATTGTGTCGAGTTTTGTGAAGCATTCCGCCGCCAAATCTGACAACGACACCACCACACAGTGGCGGATGCCAAGTTTGAGAGAGAAAATGGGGCCACTTATTTGGGCGAAGTGGTGGAAGGTGCGGTGGAGGGGTTGTTTTAGGAGGTGGAGGTGGCCGATGACGGGTAGCTCTGCAGCTGGGCTCGGCGACAATTCATAACCTTTTTGTGTTGGTGATTTTATGGGTAAGGAATATTAGTAAAAGAAATGTGAGAAATGTGTAGAGAAAGGGTGCAATGCCCATGCTTAGGCTTTCTTCTAAGCTCTTATAATAATTATGGTGTAGAGAAATATGTATGTTGCCTCTCGTCCATTTATAAGTGTTTACTTAAGTGAATATTATGTGCTATAGATATAATAAACATTAAAGTATAAATTTTGGCCCACCCTCTTCATAATATAAATTATGGCCATTTTTTTGAACTTAGGACCTAAATACCCCTTTCATTCTTCTATTCAGATCCATCACTCCTTAACCCGTTTTATTGACACTTGTTTCCCTTTCCAAGCTTTTTTTTCTGTTTTATTTTTATTTTTCACATTTTTTTTTCTATTTTCTTTTTTGTTTTCCCGATTTCTTTTCTTTTTTATGTTTTCCAATTTTTTCTTTATTTTCTGTTTTTTTGTTTTCCAGATTTTTTTCCCTTTTTCCTTTATTTTATTTTCCAGTTTTTTTTTTTTAATTTCCAAGTTTTTGTTTGCCTATTTATTTTTTTGTTTACCGCTTCTTCTTTGGTCAAGATTCGAGCGAGTCGAAGTAATCTAAATTGTTGCCCGACGATTATCCTTATATTAGTAATTGAAGCGAAGGTGGAGCCGTAAAATCAGAGCCGAAGGCGGAGCCGCAAAATCTGAGCTATATAACTTGGAATAATTGGAATATTCGTCCAAAGAATACCATATCATAACTTGGAACATGTGAAACTAATTCGACAATTCGTCCCAATTGTACCAAATCTGGAACAATTAGTACTAATAAGACTAAATTTGTACCAGATGTACTGGAACAATTGACACTAATAAGACTAAATTTGTACCAAACTATGTTGCACCGGTGCGTGGGAGCGGGTGCGGGGGCGATACGATACGGATACGGGGATACGGAATTTTAAAAGTTTTAGGGTGCGATTCGACAAGACTACTTCTATTTAATATTATTTAATTATATATAACACTTATAAAACATATAGAAATTTAAGTGTTTTATAGATTAAATATAGAGAAATTCCTCCAAACTAGCACTTTTCTTATAGTTTTTTTTTTAATTTAGCACTCCTTATAATTCTTTTAAATTTTAGCACTTCCTCTCTTTTTTACCCTCAAATACATTTTATATTTCCTATCTTATCCCAATGTTTCTCTCTTCCCTTCTTCTTTATTTTTTCTCTCTCTTTTTCTCTCTTCTCATTCATCACAGCCACCTCTCTCTCTCTCTCCAGCCACCGCAATCTCCTCGCCGTCTCACTGCCGCCATGGAGAACTTGGAAAGAGGGCTTTTGGAGGCGGTGAGAGGCGGCAGACGGCGGTGGTAGGCCTTCACTGTCGACGGCGATGGAAGGCGGTTGAGCCTTCGTTGCCGACGCCGGAGTTGGATCATCTTTGATTTGGGCAGAAATGGATGGCGGTGAGAGGCGGCAGATGGCGGTGGCTGGGCCTTCACTGTCGACGGCGATGGAAGGCGGTTGGGCCTTCGCTGTCGACGCCGGAGTTGGAGCAGCTCCGATTTGGTAATGGCGGCCCCAAATCTCCTTTTTTTTCCACGAATTCGGCGTCTACGTTTCCGATCTACTCTTCTTCAGATCAGTAAGAGCCCAGCTTTTCGGATCCACCGCATTCGTTGACTTCCCTTTTTTGAACTTCCACTGCTCTCCGCCGCCTCCACCTCTGCCGCTGCCCGCCACCATGATGTCCAACTGCCTGTTGTTCTGCGCGGAGGAGGAAGCGTAGGACATGCTGTAGCACCTGAGATTCTGCATCCCGGTAGGGTTTGCATTGGGCTTGTGATTGGGGTACGCTCCATTGTTATCGCTGAAATTGGTGCTGTAATAGCCGTAAGAGGCGTCTGCCTGCATTGATCTTCCGTTTCTGTATGATTTGGATCTGAAATCCTCCATTTATGCAGGAGTTTGGAGCTTCGTTTTCTTAGCTTTAGTTACAGAAAATAAAAGTATACATTTATATATATTGGGGATTGAATTGAAATCTCAGTGGAATGTGTGTATGTTTCCTCATATTAGATTGTCTTGTGTTTATGAATGGTCTTGATGACTTCACAACATTTTTCATTTTTTTTGTGACTTCACAAATTTTTCCATTTTCTTTCTGTGACGTCACAAATTTTTTTCTATTTTTTTTGTGACTTCACAAAAATTTTCATTTTTTTGTGACTTCACAAAGTTTTCAATCTTATATTGTGACTTCACAAAAATCGTGTAAAAAAATTTGTGAACTGTCGCCGGCACGACGGCAGCGGTGGTGGAACTGATAAACATGGATTTTCTCATCTTTATAAGCTTAATTGATGTCAATGTGTATTGGGAAATCATGTTTGGAATGAGTTTTGTGCTTAAGTATTGTTAATTTGTGAAATATGATGCTCGTTCGTGCTTTATTTGATTTTGCAGAAAATTGAAGTCAAAATGATGCAAATTGAGCATGATAGGATGAAATTACAGCTCGATAGGAGTTCGTACGCGAAAACGGATCCAAAATCGGAGTTGAAACGAGGGAGAACGAGTCTATTGAAAATTATTACGCGCAGATACAGTGGCATGCGGTCTGGCCATGCGGTCTGGCCATGCGGGCACATGCCAGCCGCATGGTGAGGCGGTTTTACGCATTTTTCCTATTTTCAAACCTTAATTAGTTTCCTTAATTTGGATTTCTACCCCCATTCGAATTATTATCTATTCCCTAGTATAAATAGGCTCCTTAGGACTTAGAAGCAACAACTTTTACATACATCATAACTTTGGCATCTCTTGGAGATTTGGAGCTTTTGGAGAACACAAGAGATTCAATTCCTAGAACTTCACTACAGTTTTTCTGTTTTTATGTTTAGATTTGAATTCTTGTATTGATTTGCCATGAATATGTGTGGCTAAACTTCTTATTATCTTATGGCTAGAAAGTAAATGGATATTTGAGCTTGAACCTCAATTTTAGTTGATTAATCATGACCTTTTCTCCTTTTCTTTATTCTTGTGCTTTTTCATGCTTGAATGTTTGATCACCAATTGTGCATTCTAGTTGTGTTAATTTGATATCGAAAGAAGATAATTAATTCTCTAACTGAGAATATGGAACATCCTCTTCAATAAAGTCGAAAGATCTTGAGATTGGGGTGAAGATAAATAATCTTAGGAATGATTAGGAGTTATAAGTTAGTAATTGATTCGACACAATAATTTCTAGCTTATAATTCACGGTTTATTTGCTGCGACAGCGGGCTTAAACTAATTTTGTGATTGTCTTAGGGAAAATCGAGTCGTTTCAATGATTAATTGATTAAAATGAGTTTGAGTTTGAATATCCATAGAAATCGAAGTTATAAGATAATATCTTCTTTATTTGATTTCAAATTTGCTCTTTGCTTTGCTCTAGTTAATTTTTCGTTTTCTTTGTTATAGTTAGTTAAACCAAAATCCTTATTCAAGAGTCTAAATAGTGAATGTCAATTGAAAACAGTACTTGTGAATATTAAGTTCAATCTCTGTGGATTCGACCTTGTTTACAATTTAACTATGCATTTGCAGTGTTAATAAAATAGCGAACAAGTTTTTGGCGCCGTTGCCGGGGATTGATATTAAGATTTGTGATATTGTGATTAAATTGATTGAGACTAGTTTAGACATTTATTTTCAGTTTGTTTATTTTTAGTTTAATTTTTCGTTTTCTCTTTGTTTTTGATGTAGGTAGTTTATGCTCACGCGTGCTAGAGAAGGAAAACTAGTACCGTGTGATCCTGAAATTGAAGTTACTGCTTGGCGTAATAACGCTAAGAAAAAGAAGAAGAACATGGCTACAGCTGAGGAAGTTGCAACTCTCAAGAGGACTATTGATGAGCTTATGGCAAGAAAAGAAGAGCGAACACGTCGTCCGACGCCTATTCAATAGACCTTTCAGCCTACTTTGAACGCAAGAGTCATACCCGGTCCAGGACTCAATACTACTAATTTCAAGTTAAAGACGGGTTTAATTCATTTGGTTCAAGCGAACCAATATGGAGGGCATGTGACGGAGGATCCCAATGAGCATCTGACTTAATTTCTAGAGATGTGCAGTACTACTAAGATCAATCAAGTCCCTGAAGATGCCGTAAGAATTCGTCTCTTTCCTTTCTCATTGAAGGACAAGGCGAAGATGTGGTATCAATCTCTGAAGCTCAGGGCTAAAACAGCTTGGAATGACATCGCTCACAAATTCTTGTTAAAGTTCTACCCTCCGGGCCTTATTCTGAAGTTGAAGATGGAGATAATACAATTCCGTGAGTTTGATGGTGAGACCTTCTACGAGTGTTGGGAAAGACTCAAGGAGAAGCTCCGCAAATGTTCCAACCACGGATTTGATGCAGAGAATCGCATACTTATGTTCTATAATGCTTGTTCAATTGAAACGAGGCAAAGAATAGATTCCACTGCTAATGGGGCTATTTTGGCAAGAGGAAGCGATGAGGCTCTAGAAATTATTAAGAGACTGGCTGCAAACAGTTATTAGTGGCCAATGGAGAGGGTTCAGTTTCGGAAGGTGGCAGCAATGCAAGGTGCCGATCCCATGGAAATCTTGACTAATCATATTGTCAATCTCACCAACAAGATTGATTCTTTGAACTTGAGGCAGTCAGAGCATCAAATTGTGGGGCAAGTGCGGATGGAAGAGGCTAATTGGGTGAACAATATGAATGGAGAAAAGCTTCGAGGAAATCAAGGCCAATATTATCATTCCAATCGGCATTCAAATCTTTCTTATGGAAATCCGAACAATGCACTATAGCTTCCACCCGGATTTTCCGTTCCTAATGGAGTCATTAATGAGCTGAAGAAGAAGAGCACCGATGATTTGCTCAAAAAATATATAGCCATTAATGATGCTAATTTCGGGAAGATGGAGTCCTCAATTGGAGCTTTGGAGACCCACATGAAGATGATGGAAACTCAATTTGGACAACTAGCGACCTCGATTGGAGGGCAACGTCAACAAGGGCAATTCTCGAGTAACACATTTGTCAATCCAAAAGAGCACTGTAAGGCCATTAGTTTGAGGAGTGGTACTTCTTACGAAGGACCGAAGATGCCTAATGATGGCCCAAAGCCAAGTGTGGAAGAAGAGGGTGTTGAGGAGAAAGTGCAAGAAATTCCGAGAAGCAAAGCAGTGGACGAACCGGCTCCCCACTCTAAGCCGGTGTCGATACCACCATATCCATCTACACAAGGGGTGATTTCGTTTTCTCAAAGGCACCAAAAGAAGAAGGACGATGCACAATTTTCTAGACTTTTGGATATTTTTCGGAAGGTACATATTAACATTACATTGGTGGAGGCTCTTCAAAGTATGCCGAGATATGCTAAGTTCCTCAAAAATGTGATTTCTCGAAAAAAAAAGTTGGGAGCTTATGAGACGGTGAATCTCAATGAAGAGTGCAGTGTCATTTTGCAAAGAAAGCTTCCGGCGAAGATTAAGGATCCAGGAAGTTTCACTATATCTTACATTATTAGGGGGAAGCCATTCGAGAGGGCTTTATGTGATCTTGGAGCGAGCGTTAACTTGATGCCTCTTTCTATCTTCAAAAAGTTGGAAATTAGGGAGATTCGGCCTACCACTATAGTTCTTCAAATGGCGGATCTATAGGTGGCTTATCCTAGAGGCATAGTGGAAAATGTTCTTGTGAAAGTTAGCGACTTTATATTTCCCGCTGATTTTGTTGTGCTCGATATGGAAGAAGACAAGGATATGCCTCTCATTCTTGGCCGACCATTTTTGGCGACGGGGTGAGCTCTTATTTGATGTTGCCAATGGAGAGCTCACATTGAGAGTTAATGATGAGAGTCGTACTTTTTCCATTTATAATGCTTTGAAGTTCTGTGGAGAACTTGATACCCAACCAATGGAGGAATGCAAGGTTATCGATGTAGTTGACTCTTGTGTTGAGTCAACTATTTGGAGAGCATCACTTTATCCATTGGAGGCTTGTCTATCTTACTCTCTTTTATCTTCTTATTTTGACCTTGAGTTGTTTGAGTGTTGTACTATTTTAGATGGTGTGAAGGAGTTTAAAATGGGGAAGAAAGATTCTTTCCCTTAAGAAGAGAAGATGATCCCAAGCCACAAAAGGAGAGACCGCCCATGCTCGAATTAAAGCCACTGCCCGAGGATTTTGGATACGCATTTTTGAGCGAAAATGAGACTTGTCCGGTAATTGTATCGCCTTATCTTTCTTGCTCTGGTCTTGATAGTTTGTTGCGTATTTTTAGAAAACATAAGTCTGCTATTGGTTGGTTGATTTATGATTTGGAAGGGGGATTAACATATCTTTATGTGTGTTCTATCACAATCAACTTCCTCTTCTATTTTCAAACTTAGTCGACTTTATTTTATATCGTTGAATAAGTTTAGGGGGATGGAGAAGGGGGTTGATTGTTTCTTTTAATTACTTTTTAGGTAAATTTTTATTTTAATTTTTATTTTAGTAGTAGTTTTAGTTTTGTTTTTAAAGTGAAGTCTTATAAGTTGGAGTTGGTTTGTTTGTGGAATAGGCATAGTTTTTGGTTGATTATGTGACTTAGCATATGATGAAAGTGTTGGATTCAGAATTGATTGCTTGTAATCATGTGATGAATTGTTGAGTAGTGATTGATATTTCTAGATGTTTGGCCTCGATTACTTGAATCATGTTAAACCCGTGTGAGAATTTGAGCCTTTACCGTTGCATATTTTTACGGTGTATTCTTTCTTGTGTGTGAATTGGCCAAGCATTCTTATAAGTGTGCAGAACTTGCATTGGTTTCTAATTTGAGGTTGCATAATGTGCTTATGGATAAAGAAATGATCTAAGACCATCTTTCTTAGCCCATTTTTGTCTTTTGTTTTGTCCAAAATTGAATTAATCTTAGTTTGCCCAATTTGAGCTTTTAACCCTTTTCTTTCTTAAACCGTTGGTAATTGGTGTAGATTAGGATGGTTTAATTAAGCGGAGGCTGAGAAGATGAGGATTTTGCTAGTTTGTTATGAATATATGATACCCATATAAGCTCGGAAGAAAAATGAAAAAGAATGAAAAATGAAAAAAAAAATGAGAAAAGGTTGTGAAAAATTGAGTATAAATGGGTGATATCTTTGAGTGTAGATGATTTTCAAGCTTATGGTAGGCTACATGCATTGTTTGACTTGAGAGTTTCTTGTTTTATCTATACACTTGAGAGTTGAGTGAACACTTGAAATATTATCTTTGTTGGTGAGGATTCTAAGTATTGAATCTAGATATTTGAATTTTTTGAGATCTATTTGATGATGATAGATATGATTACAAATGGTTATTTGTTTTAAAGGAATTCTGAAGCCGTAAGAAGTCATGTTGTCACCTTAATCCATGTTTATTGTTGGTTTTCTTTTGTCTTTTTGTTTGGGGACAAACAAATGGTTAAGTTTGGGGGATTGATAAACATGGATTTTCTCATCTTTATAAGCTTAATTGATGTTAATGTGTATTGGGAATTCATGTTTGAATGAGTTTTGTGATTAAGTATTGTTAATTTGTGAAATATGATGCTCGTTCGTGCTTCGTTTAATTTTTCAGAAAATTGGAGTCAAGATAATGAAAACTGAGCATGATAGGATGAAAGTACAACTCGATAGGAATTCGTAGGCAAAAACGGATTCAAAATCGGAACGAGAGAGAACGAGCCGATTGAAAATTGTTGCGTGCAGATACAGTGGCATGCAGCCGGCATGCGGCCGCATGACAAAGTCCCGTGTCGCCGAGTTTCCATGAGGTCTGGCCATGCGGGCGCATGCCAGCCACATGGTGAGGCGGTTTTACGCGTTTTTCCTATTTTCAAGCCTTAATTAGTTTCCTTAATTTAGATTTTTATCCCCATTCGAATTATTATCTGTTCCCTAGTATAAATAGGCTCCTTAGGACTTAGAAGCAACAACTTTTACATACATCATAACTTTGGCATCTCTTGGAAATTTGGAGCTTTTGGAAAAGACAAGAGATTCAATTCCTAGAACTTCATTACGGTTTTTCTATTTTTATGTTTAGATTTGAATTCTTATGTTGATTTGCCATGAATATGTGTGGCTAAAGTTCTTATTATCTTATGGTTAGAAAGTAGATGGATATTGATCTTGAACCTCAATTTTAGTTGATTAATCATGACCTTTTCTCCCTTTCTTTATTCTTGTCCTTTTTCATGCTTGATTGTTTGATCACCAATTGTGTATTCTAGTTGTGTCAATTTGATATCGAAAGAAGATAATTAATTCTTGAACTGAGAATATAGAACATCCTCTTCAATAAAGTCGAAAGATCTTGAGATTATGGTGAAGATAAATAATCTTAGGAACGATTAGGAGTTATAAGTTAGTAATTGATTAGACACAATAATTTCTAGCTTATAATCCACAGTTTATTTGCCGTGACAACGGGGTTAAACTAATTTTGTGATTGTCTTAGGGAGAATCGAGTCGTTTCAATGATTAATTGATTAAAATGAGTTTGAGTTTGAATATCCATAGAAATCGAAGCTATAAGATAATATCTTCTTTAATTGATTCCAAATTTGCTCTTTGCTTTGATCTAGTTAATTTTTCGTTTCGTTTGTTATAGTTAGTTAAACCAAAATCCTTACTCAAGAGTCTAAATAGTGAATGTCAATTGAAAACAGTACTTGTGAATCTTAAGTTCAATCTCTGTGGATTCGACCTTATTTAGTACAATTTAACTGTGCACTTGCAGTGTTAATAAAATAGCGAACATGCACGGCAGCGGCGGCGGTGAAAAAGTGGTTGTGGAATTTTTTTGTTGAGTCTCAATTTTTTTTTTTTTGTGGCCGCCGGCGACAGATTTGGCATCACGACGGCGGCGGAAAAGTGATGGTTGAATTTTGTTTTTTGTTCAGTGTCAAATTTTTTTCGTAACCGCCTGCACGACGGCAGAGGCGACACGGCGGCGGCGGCGGAAAAGTGGTGGTGGAATATTTTTTTTTTGTCCAGTCACAATTTTTTTTTGTTATCAGAGAGGTGGTGGAAGGGCAAAAAGTGCTAAAATTTAAAAAATTTATAAGGAGTTCTAAAATTTAAAGAAACTATAAAAAAAGTGCTACTTCTAAAATCCTCTCTTAAATATATGTAATTCATATTTTTTCGAACTCAAAACTTAAGAATTTCAATTAGGTAATTTAATTAAGCTATATAATAACAATTCAAATATCTTTAGATCAATATATAAGTCATAATTCAAATAAAATTTCAAAAATCAACTCATACAACCCCTTCATTTATGGGATTCGTGAATTTTCTGCACGAGATTCGCAAATCCGATTGTGTTTTATTTTCTATTTGGAAGGATAAACCACATGGCGAATTGGGTGCGTATCGCACGAGAATCCGACGCGAATCGCAACCTAACAAGAATTCAATACGGCTACATGGTATATTTAGAAGAATCTGTGCATCATAGGTATCAGATGTACCAGATGCTTGATACCCGACCCGCGCCCGCCCGCGTCAGACCCAACACGCTCCGTATTTTATTAAGGATATTTTTATTCTAAATTAAAAAAAATGGTCAAAATTTATATTTTTAAAGAAGGTGAGCCAAAATTTATATTTTAGTACTCCCTCCATTCTTGAATAAATGTCCCAATTCCCCTTTAAAATCCATTCACCAATAAATATCCTACTATATTTTTTTTACCATACTACCCTCTTTAAATCCTAAAATTACTACCGTTTGCCATTAGTTCACCCACCCTTTTTAATTATTCCACTATTTTAACCACTAATCTATTTACTAATCTACCAACTTAATAACCCACTTAATAAACACTAATCTACCCTACCCAACCCAACCCAACTATTTGCAGCCCAATTCACCCCATTCCATCCGATCCCAAACCTTAAATCCCCATTTGTGTTCTTCCTCATTCTCTCTAACCTTAGATTGGTGGCATCTCCATTTCCGCCGTCTGCCTATTCTCTCTGATGTCGAAGTCCTCCTCTTATCTCTGCCAATTCTCTCCCCCTTGCAATGATGACTTGTCATCGAATCTTGTAGAGGAGATGGAATCAGAGACAATGGTGCCGAAAACCTCATTCTCACCGGCGCCGTCCGCCTTTGTCGATTCCTCTGTGCCGGATGACTCGCAACCACCCTCTGAGTCCTGCGCGATCTCTGAACCTCCATCGACGGTGGTGGAGCTCGGTCTGCCGCCCTTTCGATCTCTCAATACTATTGTGCCGGCTGCCGATTCTGATGAAGAAATTGCGCCGGACTCACTGCCGGAGGCCGATTCACCCACTGAGAGAAAAGTCTGGATTATTTGGTGTCAAAGATGTTGCCTACTGATCCATATTACTTCTTGATGTCCGAGTGTGCAAAGCATAAAAAAAAAAGGAAGGGTTTGGAAAAAACTTCTTCCTCTCTGCGCTCATTCAACTGAGGTGAAAAAAACCTCGCCAAATGCAGGTTATTTCGTTCTTTTTTGCTTCAATTATTTGGGGTTAAGGCTGGTGATGCCTTTTTTCTTGCTGCTTCATTCGATTAAATTTTGTGGTTAAGGCTGGTGATGCTTTTTTTCTTGCTGCTTGATTCGATTAAATTGGGGTTAAGGCTGGTGATGCCTTCTTTCTTGCTGACTGAGTCGATTAAATTGCTGAGATTAGGTTGGTGATGCCTTTTTTGCTTGGATGAAATTATCAATTGTGATCTGCTCTGCCTACTTGTTGCCTGTTTCCTTGAAATTATGGATGATTCCATTAAATGTTGACATGCTGGAAATTATGTTTGCTTGTTATTTGATGCCACCACTAGGTTACTACTAACCTAAGTCTGGAGGCTCAAATAATTCTTGCCTGATATATGTGTCAATGATGCAACCCTTTGATGACAAATTAATTGTTGAGATTACATATCTTCAAAAAAACAGCAAACTAGGACATTTAGAATCCAAACAACAAAATAAACATCTTTTGATGTTTGTCCCTATAAACTACATGCCAAAAATATCTACTTCTTCTCCTACTCTTCTATATTGACCTGCTCTATTCCACTGACTAGATCTTCAAGTCTAAAGGGTGTAACCTGCCCCTCTTCACGCAACTTCTCATTTAAATACTGCATTGCATCATCTACCAACTGCTCATCCACCTCAATACTTTTTGGGAGCTGCCCCTCTCTTCTTAGTCTGTCCTTTCCATGGTGTGGTATTTTATAGTTGTTGCAGCCCTTGACTTTGATGATTTCACCATAACATGCTTGCAAAGTTAAGTATACATCAGTCAGTTTATAAGATGGATACTCTCAAATGCATCCCTCACATTTGTTACCAGCTGATCCACTATTCTTGCATTTTTCCTATCTTTAAGTGATTGAATTGATTTGAAGAATCCCAAATCATTCACATTGCAGTCAGGGGAGTTGGCTGGTTGACAGATCAATTGGATATGAAATCCATTACTATTTGCTGCTGCTTTGAACTCTTGATCATCATTGCTTATGTGAAGCTTTGCATTATCTTGTTGAATCAAAATGTATCTGCTTGTACTTGCTGGCCACTTCTTTTGTATGGTGGGTACAAGCTGCAAGTTATAAATGAATGTGGTCAGATGTCTTGCTTTGTTGTTGCCTACATAATTAACCTGCTGCCCACTATGATGTTGTTGCCTAGATATGTCAATATGTGAGTATGATTTGCTGCATCCTATGATGACAAAGTTTTCTATATATGTGAATGTGATGTAATGTATCCTATGATGACAAAGTTGCCTAAGTATGTGAATATGATACTGCATTGATCTTTGTTTGAGGAAATTAATGCATTACCCACTGAATGAAGCAATCCTTCATAACTGATTTAATGATTGATTGAATTGCTTTTGTGATCATTGATGGTCCCGATACAAGTTCTGGTGTATGGGGGGGGGATACACCAGTAAAGACTTTTAAAAATAACCCCCTAAAAATAACACAACCGAGTAATGCAACTCAGTTGGAATCACAACCGAGTAAGAAACACTCAGCTGGAAGTGAAGTGATGTGCGGAATGTGGTGGAAATTAACTCGTATAAAAGTCAACTCACGCTTAAGTGCAAGGTTGGTCAATAACCAAGACAGTTGATATGGAAAAATGCAGTTTGTATGCTGGTTAGTTGGTCAGTTGAATATGCAATAAGATAATTGAATAATAAACACAACACACAAAGAATTATGTGGTTCGGAGATAACTCCTACGTCCATGGGGAGTTGTGAGTCCACACAACTCAGTCCAAGTTCTTCTGAACAAACTATAAAGCTTACGCGGGCTTTGCAACCGTTGAGATAAGTTTACGGGTACTTATCAACCTTACAGATTAGTTTACAGGTACTAATCAAACCTATCTACTCAATTACGGGAAGAGTAGGGTCCTAATAACCTTTTCAGGTGAGTGAGAAAGTGTAAGGTTCCAACTAATAACTCGAACAAGAAGTGAGCTATGATCTAACACTCTACGAACTCTCAACTAGTGATGTTCTCAAGGTTGGATCAAAAGACACTAAGACAGAATCTAACACTCTATAACTATCAACTAATGATGTTCTTAGAGATTGAATGCAGTTCAGCTCGTGTGAAGTATTTGGTTCTTTCTTTCGCTCTTTGGTCTCTTCTCGCACTTGTCTGTCTTGTATATCTTCTTGAATGAATGAAGGCCTCTATTTATAGGCGGAGAGAATCAACTAGCCGTTGGATGAGCCGTTGATCTCTGTTCTTTGAAAGCGATGGCTTGTCTCTTATCTCTGCAGATTTTCCGGATTTGGCAACTGAGTGCTTCTGCTTTCCATCTGAGACAGCCTTGTGTTGGGCCAAATGAGGTAATGACAGAGAGTCAAACCTTCACGTGACTTCCTTGTTTGAATTTCAAATCTCAACATTAGTCTTTCAACAAAGGATGGTCGGTTGAGAGTTTCGATCTTTATCTGACTTGTTCTTCAGCTGATGTTCTATCTGAATGCTAACAGTTGAACTCTCAGCTGACTTGAACTTCATGCTGTTGATCTAACTGATTGAGTCCTACAACTGATGTTCCATTTTGAACGCTCAGTTGTCTTTCTTGTATCTGACTCTGATCAGTTGGCTTCGAACGCTCAGTTGTCTTCCTTACAACTGATGTTCTCTTGCAACTTCTCCCTTTGAATACTTAGTTGATTTTGAGTCTTGAACGCTCAGGTATTTTTCTTACACCTGATGTTCTATCCGAGTGAAGCCTTGTTGCATTCTTCAGCTGGAGACCTGTAAAGATAAAATCTTAACATTCCTCAAACAGCGAGCCTAACTACTAACATTAGGAACTGGCAACATCTACTCGGTTGAGGTCAGTTGGTTTTGGAATCAATCAAAACTTTAATAAATTTTCCAACAATCATGGTGCCCCTCTCCCTGTATTTGAAATTCCTTGCAGCTTGTTCTGTATATGTGAATGGATAAATGCCAATTTTCCCATAAAAAATAACCTGTCCATTGCAGTCTATGATTGGATTGCTAACAGCTGAAAGGAACATGATTTTCTCTATATGTTGCTTTGATTTGCATGTTCTATGAGGGTCTACCTCATCTGGCAGCATGTAGTATCTTTGTGATGTCCTACTCATGTTGAACCACTTCTCATCTATGTGTATAATGTGGTGCATTGGCTAAAATGCTATTCTCCCATTAGCTCTGATGCAATTAAGCATGGACAAAGTCCATTTCAACCTGCTGAGCTTGTTTAAATTAGTGAGAAAGGGCTTGATAGCCGATGTATGGGGTCTGATAGCTCTGCTTTTCACCCACTTATGTATCAATGATGTAGAAACCCCAAGGTTTGTTGCAAGCTGATTCATGCTTGTTCTCTCTAGCAAAGATAATGCTTGCATATTTTCTACATCCAACTGCTTCCTATCACCATGAATGCATCATTTCCTCTTTGAAATCACATTAACTGGCTTGCCTAAACTCCTTTGGTGTTGTGCATCTTTCCAGATTCTTTAAACTGTCCTAACATCAATGTGGAAGAGGAGGGCAGCCTGCTTTTTGGCACCATATTGCAGTTTGTTTTCTGTGCCATGTTGGAGAAGCCACTGCGCAATGATGTTCTTCTCTTCATCTTTTAAACTTGGTCGACTGACTCCCTTCTTCATCTCCTGCGCCTTTTCTGTGTTTATGGTGGAGAAAGTGAAGAATGTGAAAGTGAAGAAACTGAGCAAGCATGACTGTATTTATATTGTTTGTTGCTTTGAGTTGTAAATTTGAATTTCCCACTAAATACTTCCCTCCAAATGCTTTGTATGAATATGATTGGTGATTAGTTGTGCTAATGTATGAAAAGTTCTCTCCTTTTATTTTGATCACATCAATGTGTCTTTCATTTCTTTATTATTTTTTATGCACAAGTGTATATAAACAAATGAATTGATGATCAATTGCAACTTTGTGTATAAAAAAAACGAAGATAGAAAAAAAAACTTTAAAGAAAACACAAACATCATCATCAATTCATGATAATCACATCTTCAAAACAAAAAAACACAAAAAAGGATGCATAAAACACACACTTTGGATGACAAAATAAGATGAAAAAAAAACATTAAACTAAAGAGCTAAATATGTCATCATCATTTAAAAAAAAAAATTGAAAACAGAATTTTTTTAAAAAAGTCGAAAATTTAAACAGAAAAATAAATCATATTAAAATAAATTGTGGGGTAAAAAATAAAGTGTAAAGAGATATAAATACCCTACATTTAAAAGGACCCAAAAATAAACAAAGATTACCAACTTAATCTACTCCCTCCGTCCCACATTACTTAGCTCATTTCCTCTAGACACGGAGATTAAGAAAAAAGAGATTAGATATAAAAGATGTAGTTAATATAGTTAATAAAGTGATATAAAATATTTTTTAATTGATAAAGTGATATAAAATGGTGCTGATGTGACATAAAGTGATATAAAGTGGTGCTGAAGTGATATAAAGTGAATAAAGTGATTTCTTAATTATTTCCTTAAATGAAAAGTGAGACAAGTAGAGTGA
This sequence comes from Schizonepeta tenuifolia, assembly GCA_029490685.1. NCBI lineage: Eukaryota > Viridiplantae > Streptophyta > Magnoliopsida > Lamiales > Lamiaceae > Schizonepeta > Schizonepeta tenuifolia. The sequence goes on from CM055958.1 coordinate 21,562,864, forward strand.
GACGCTCAAAATAAAAAGTGAGACAAGTAATGTGGGACAGAGGTAGTACATTATTAACAATACCCCTACATCCTACTCACTCTGTTCGTGAAAAACAGTCCTACTTACTCCATTTTTTTCGTTCGTGAAAAAGAGTCATACTCCACTTTTTCCAATCACATCAAGTGAGACCTTATTCAATTTACCACAATTTCCACTCTCATTTTATATTTTCCACTCAAAATAGGTGGGATCCTTATTCCACTCACAACAGTTTTAACTTTATTTAAACTTTTTCACTCACAACAAGTAGAACCCTTATTCTAATCACAATAATTTTACTTCCAATCCATTTCTACCACTCCCACTAAGTGGGACCCCTATTCCACTAACAATAACTTTACCAACTTTCTTAATCCCCGTGCCCAGCATACAATAAAATTCTTTTTGACGAATGGAGGGAGTACTTTTTGCCCAACTAAAAACAACTTTAATAGATTTCTTAATATCCGTACCATTCTTATAATGAGACATCTATTCAAAAATAGAGGGAATAATTATCATGACTATTTTAAAATTTATCTTTAAATTAATGTGTCATTTTAAAACTAATAAGTAAGATTGTGTCGTATTTTTAAATTTACCCTTATCATCAACATTAGTTATTTAACTTTTGGATATGATCAACACTGGGCCAACCCGTTAAGCTTGTAAGTTAAAAAGATATTGGACATGTTCAAATCAAGAAAGAGTACTATTATGTAAGTATGAAATTCGTAGGAACTAGGGATGGTAATGGATCGGATATTCCACCCATTAAGTATTTCTCAAATTTAAATTCATGAAAAATTTTCACACTTAAATTCGTCCCAAATCCGATTAAAAAATAATTTTAAAATTTATACCCGATCTGAATCTATTGGGTAATATCCGTTAAAAACCCGAATACTAAACAGTAAATATCAAATAACAAAATATTATAAATATGATGAAAACATAAATATCAGTAGAAAATTTTACTAAAATTAATCTCAAAGTAAAGTACTACGAACTTACAAAATCTTAAAATATAACTAGAAAATTATGAATTATTGATGATGCCATTGTGTCGTCATATTTCGAAAGTAGATTTACAAAAGTAGAGGAGAAACATTAAAGACTTAATTCTTACGGAATATGTGTGTGGGTTAAGGAAATCAGATAAAACCTTAAATCTACTAATATTTATACTAATATTTATAATTATATAATAAATTGTACATATAATAATATATTTTATCTTATATATATAAATGGATTTGGGTAGCGGGTATCCAGAGATAATTGTCCAAACCTGACCCAAACCTGTCATGGGTTTGCATGTTTCTACCTAAACTCGTCCCAAAACTATTTAATATTTCTCAAACTCCTTCCATTAAAATTTGGGAAGTGTGAGTACCCACGAAAACCCGATTCATTGCCATTCATAGTAGAAACTATAAGTTAAGTATATATATAAATATATAATGCAACGTTAGGATTGATCATATGTAGCAATGAACAAATATCTGTATTATTGAAGAAAGTAAGAAAATGATAAAGGATAAAAGGAAGATAGGATAAGGATATTGATGTTGAGTTTTTCACAACCATGTAAAGTTGTAGACTGCCTCCACGTATATAAAAAAAAGTTTGCAATTTGGTAAAATGTAATATGCCAATTAATGACCTTTAACAATATATATTTTGTCCTTTTTCCTTAAAAACAGTAGAGTGTTTCAAATATTGTCCTTTTCTTTTGGAAATAAGGCAGCTGTTTCTTTTTCAATGAATATTGTGAAACAATTACTTTAAAGCAGCTGTTTTTTTTTCTTTTTCTTTTTTTTTTTTTTAATGAATATTGTGACCTGATAAACGCTTTCAATTCTTTTTTCATTCATTTTTCTTTTTTTTAACAGTATTCAAGCTATGTAAAAAGCATTGGTTTTCATTATTTGTTTAAGATGTAAATACTTTAGAGCAATTAAACAACTTTACTTTTACAGAATCAAATATTAATATCCCTAAGCCAAAAAATAATACTTATATTGATAAGAATAGAATTATTGTATTGTGAAACACTGTTATTTAAAGTTAGAATTTCTGGTATCCATATATTCCTATAACATTTCCAATTTCTGAATGAGTAATGACATTCGGCCATACTGTGGCCAGCCACACGTGTAAAAAAAAGAAAGTTGACTGTAAAAGTGAAAATAATCACATTTTCCCCTTAGGGTTTATGCTTCCCAATTAGGGTATATTTCCATTTTCAAAACCTATATTACCATTTTTAGCTTGTGTGGTCGACCACAGTGTGGCCGAATATCATTACCCTTTTTGAATTACCAATAAAAGTGAGTTGATGAAGTACAACAAAAAAAGTACTAAAATAGGATATGCAAATCGATTTGTTTAACAATCTCGACTCAACAGTTTTCAATTGTGAGATTAATTTGGGGTTCTAGTGATGAAATATAAATCATACATACAATGAGTTGAATACGACGTCATATATATGTTAATAATAACTACAGACAATAGTAGTGGTACATCTAAAAGTTACTACTACTTAGATATCATCTTTGATCAACTCAATCGATCTTTACGGCATGAAAAATAAGTGGACTGAAAATTGAAATCCACAATTGATCACAACTTTATTGATCGGTAGAAAATCAAGCAAGAGATGCTACCAAATACGCATTATTCAACTAGTTTCAACATTTATTTTTTTCATACCTTACCTATATTGTGATACTAGAGAATCACAAAATTGATATGTCAACTACACGAGCAACCATAACTAAAGCAACATGCTTAGAGTAGTTTCTGGCTGAGGAGATTGTCTTCATCCGATGATGGACACTCATCTTGGAGGATGACCGCTGCTCCCCTATTATTGCCGAGCCACTTCTTCACCGCGAAATGCTTCTTAGAACACGCCTTTTCAAGTCCGACAACGGTCACTTCAATGAAGTCGCAATACCAATCATCAAGCCCGTCTATAGCGATTATTAAGCTGCATATGGACGTACTAGGTAAACACGGACTACTTCCAGAGAAGACGTCGAGTTTCCCTGGCACGAAGTAGTTGGAGGCGGAGCCCGTTAGGCCCCAATCCTTAAGATTGAGGATGGGGAGTTCGGACTTGGTTTCATCACTTAGAAAAATGCTAATGTTAGCTTCAGTTCCGGCCAGTGGAATATCTCCGGTTTGCACGTAGATGTTGTAAATGCAATCTGAGTTACTCGCCTGCCCTCACAAATCAACAATGTAGTGAAACAAAATTGCACTATTTTAATTTTATAGGGAATTAATTATACTCGATCAATAAATAGTACCTTGAGCTACGGTTTATTTTTTGATATATTTATGTGTGTACATTATGTTTCTTTTGCATGTACAAGAAACCTCATTCAAGCGTATATGCTTACAAGTGATTACAATTAATTTGTGGGTATGTAGTGTGAGTTTGATGCATCCATCCATAACACATAGAAAAATGGAAAAAAAATAATAAAAAAAAATTAAAGTAAGAAATATGAATAAATTGAGGATGTAAGGTGTCTTGATTAATGGGTTTATCAAAATAAAACAAACAATGCATCAATCTTACGACGTATTAACTGTCATCCATTAAGTTAAAATTTATGGACCCAATTTCGTTCATGTTTCATAGTATAATAAAGATGATTTGTACTATAAACACTCCACATATATAAGTGGCATAAACCAACCATTCCTTACTTTCTTCGCGTCTAATGAAATAGACATTCAGAGAAAAAGAAAAAAGAAAAAAAAAATTGATCAAATCAATAAATAAAAAAGAATTAAAAGCAGTAAGAGAAGTAGATCGACTTACATTTGTGTAGATGGCGAAAGAGAATAGGATAAGGAGATTGAAGCTAAGATGCTTGAATTCCATGTTTTCTGGATTCTTCTTTTATTTACTTATTTATTTTGTCAATTTTATATGGGAGGGGTATATATAGTTTGGTATGTCGGCCTACTATAAGAACCAAAACGTAAAAGAAAATTTACGCATTGTCTTATAGCCTAGGGTAAAACTAAAACCGGACCAGAAACGTCGCATTCTATGAAAGATACGTAATGTGGATTTTTTTAGAGGTAGCACAATGGGCTGCATAAATGGGTATCCATAGATATCATATGATCCGTTCCGGGTGTTCTTTTCCAATTAAGAAGAAGTAGCATATACTATGTACTCTTTCTATTTTAATTAGCCAATCTAGTACCCAATACCTCACTAGATATACCCGTTTCGAGTAATGGGAATCCGGTCTATCCATTTAAAAAAAAAACATAACGACAACCTTGTTTTTTTAGTTTTTCACCTGTTTTTAGCTTGATTTTTCGACGATTTTCAGCGATGCAAATAAAACAACTACCACAACTAGACGACAACAACAAATCAATACAACATACGTACTTCAAACACTTCAACATCAAATAAACTACAAAATTTCAAATATTTTAATATCAAAGTTTCAAAAATATGTGTAGTTCAAGTACTTCAACATATAAATCAAGGAAATATTTTATTTTTCTATATAATTTTTTTAAAATACTAACTATTATATAAAATAAATAAAATAATTATTTGACCAGGTACCCGACGAGTACCCAATACCGCAACGAGTATGCCTATTAGGGTATTTTTTTGTAAAGCTCTTACCCGCTCCCATCTCATACCCGAAAAATACGAATAAGTACGGATTACCGGAAAATCCGTTTTCTATAGATGCGCTAAATGCAAATATCGAACAAAAAAAAATATTTATTTTCTTGGAAAAAGAAGAACTGTAAAAACAGTGAAAATTAAAATCTTAAACTTATCTTTATGCAAAAGTGATCTTTACCGCATCGATTCATATAGTAGTCCGGCCATGTTAATTATAATACATCGAATTCTTTTATTATTTTAGTCCTTTAACTATTTAGTTTTGTGCCGATGAGGCCTAGTTTAATTGGCTAGCTGAGGCACAGCAAGTCTCTTCTTAGTGAAAGATTTTGAATTCAATCCCTGTGTAGTTGGTCGGTGGCGTAAAGGTGCTACCTATATGGTAGTGTAGTGATTTATTCGATTAAATATTCGTACTTCAATATAATACCCTAAAAAACAAAAGAAAGTTTTTAGTTTTGTGTTGCGCGAACTTTTGCTTGTGTTGAAATTGTCTACTCCTCAAAAACTGTAATACTTCTTTATTTTGTATGCATGCATATAGATTAGACAAGGAGGGTGTCATTCATTATATGGATGGGATTGGGAAGGAATGTCATCACAAAAAAGTGTGTTAGTTTGGAAAGATAATTATACAAAATGTAATATATATTAATGGGGTAAACTAATGCAAATAAATATTTCAGAAATTGACCTTTCAAAAAAAAAATTCAAAATTTGAAGATAATTTAAATACATACAAATAAGTATAAAATTATTTTAATTCAAATATATATCAAAACTTATCCAAAATTGTAAACCAAATTAGTTATTCATTTTTTAAACACATAACCATGTGACTCGTACACTGAGCAGATGAGGCGACGGAGCGAACCGTACAAGCCCACTAATTCATCCTACTCCTAGACCGACTTACTAAATTTTGAAATAAAAAAACACGCGGAAGAAACTAGTAATTAATCACACGCGGGCCCTAGAAGTGAGCAAGTCCGCTATCCGAACGTGTAGTTTGACGACACGCATTCACCGCGGCGGTGAGCTGATACGGCGGCTCGTCCTTCGCCAACCACTGCTCCACCGCGAATTTGTGTTGGGAACACGGGTTTCCGAGCCCGAACGTGCTCACTTGGACGAACTCACAATACCAACCCGCATACGGGCCGGACCCATCTGAAGTGAGATTCAGTCCACATATCGGGCCGCTGAAGCACGGGCCTTTGCCACCGAAGATGTTCACTTCTCCAGTCTCGAAATAGTTGAATCCCGGGCCCATTAAGCCCCAATCTTCGAGATTAGAAATCTCAACTTGCTCTCCGGAACCGTCGGAAAGGGTAAGGCCTATTTTTGAGTGAGTTCCGGCCCGTTCGATTGAGCCTGTTTGCACGTATATGCCGTACACACATTCTGCTTCATCACCCTGTTCCAATTAACATTAAGAAATTACTCTTGTGTTTTTTTTAGAATTATTATATATATATATATATGTCAAAAATGGAATGACTCCTCATGGTGCCCTACTTTTTCTATTTTAAAACTAATTAATACTTATTTTACTCAAATTAGAGTTAACAGAATTTAGTTGATCAGGATTAATAAATTTAATTGAAAATTAATTAATCTAAATTACTATCTCATTGCTTTCTACTTACCCCTAATTCTTTAGATTATCTAATAATAGAAATCTTATATCATACGCGCACGGTCCATGTTATGTTTTGACTTTTGAGCACAGATTTTCTATTTTGGGCTTATTTTCCATGCCTATTATGTTACGAATCGATCCCAAATAATTTTTCTTTGACCCAAATATTAGATGTATCACTATATTCTTCAGATCAATAATATGTCATTGCTTTAGTTCGTGATGTAACTAATGTATGAACTTCAGTTACCTAATACTACTAAGTCACTAATTTTATATTTTTTCTGAAGAATATTGTGCCGAGCAAAGCCAGGATTCAACTCATTTTAGCATGATAATTTCAAATGCGACATTACCTTTAACTATAAGCCACATATATAAGATGAATTCCTAAGTCCAAGAATTAATGGCCGGGTTTAGTGTAACTTTATCTTCGAGACCAAATATAACTTTAAAAACTTCAAAATTGAACGAAGAAAACATTTACGGAGATCCATGAAGTTAAGAAGAAAAAAAAGCTCCATTTTTCAAACTAAAATGGTGAAGCAAAAAATGTTCAATGCTACTAAATATAGTGAAGAGGGTGTACTCACAGTTGCGTAGATGATGAAGAAGGACAATAAAATAAGGAGATTGAAGCTGAGAAATTTCATCACCATGCCTTTCTTGGAATTCTTTTCTATGTTAATTTTTTAGGTGTATAATTATTCAGCTTATGTGTGGTCATCTTCCTTATAAATACAAAAACTTGCAACTTGCTATATTATTTTCTAGTTTTTTGTCTTTTTCTTTTTGTTTTTATCTGTAACGGATATAAGGTGATGAAAAACGTGCTCTTGCAAGTTATTTATGATATGGGTTTCGCGTAAATCTCACTCTTATGTAAGGACTTAGAGCACTCTTAACTATTCACTTAAAATCAATTTTAATCTAAACTTAGGCTAATATAATAAAAAATGTGCTAAAATATTCATCTAGTAGATCTCATAAATTAGATGGGTCCAACCAAAATCTTCTTTTATCTCGTAAATTGAGTTGAGCCCACAATTTTATAAAATAAGTAATAGAAAATAGGAGAATTGTGGTATGTAACTTTAAAATAGAAGTTAGAATTAGTATACGAAAGTCTTAAAAGCAAATTTAGGAGCAAAAATTTAACAATTCAGATGGGAATGCTCTTAGTTATGAATATTAATTTCTACGTTTTATTTCGAATCCGAATATCTTGATTATGAATATTAATTAAAATAAGGTTTATATCCAACTTAAATTACATTTTGTTATTATCTAATTATTTTGGTTCCTTTAAAGTTTAAATAGTAAAACTAAAGAAATTGCAGATGCTGCTTTTAGCTAATGTCTGTTTATTTCAGCAGCAGATAAGTATTGTATGGTGAGAATGATACTTGAGATGATAGTACATAATCATTAAGAACTTTATAGCTGGCTTCCCTTAATACTTTAAAATAAATATTATAGTGAAATTTATTATTTAAGTTTTTTGTTTAATGAGGACATAAATATATATACCAAACATATCATGTCACAAGCAACATGAGCTGAATAAACTACTTAATTAATTAACGACGTGCAGGTACCTAAAAATTATTAAGCAACATAACTACGTAAATTAATTAGTGGAGAAATGCCACTGCATCAAATGATCAGGAAATTAACAATATCTTGATAAATGATGCGAAATAGTAGCAGAGAAACACTCCTGTGCAGACTTTTGCACCAAGTCTGCACAGAACCCGACCCGCTCCGACCCACCATGCGCCGCCCCGACCGGTGCGTGAGGTCCACACGCTCCATTTTTTTTTTTTTTTTCCAGTTTCTTTTTCCATATTTTTTTCCCCGTCGGAGCCTTCGGCTCCGCCTTCACTCCGATTACTAAAATAAGGATAATCGGCGGGCAATATTTTGGACTTTTATGGCTCGCTCCGAGGCCTTCGGCTCCCCTCGCTCGCGTCTTGACCATAGAAAAAGCGGCAAAAAAAAAATTAACATTAAAAAAAAAATGGTCAAAGGGGGGTTTGACCGGATCAAACTGGGTCAAACGGATCGGGTCAAATGGACGGGTGTTATACGGTGGAACAGTTGCACCCAAATTTTTGTCATAGTACTATGCTTTGTGATTTGTTTCATTACATGATAATAAATAAAGTTTACGAAATACAGAGTTTACAATAGACACTGATTTAATGAATTACATAGTACCATCCATATACAGTATAATAGTGGCAAGTATAAAAGAGTGGCCCCAAAAAATTGGACGAAGATATTCACTATCTATAATGAGAGGTGCAAAATCGCAACCGATACAGCCAGCCGCAGTTAAAACAAAATAGTAGTAGTATCTTTTTTTTTTGTTTGTTTTTTTTTCTCTCTCTTGATGTGTGGGATTCCGCAACCCTTATTTATGATGCGCACCGTTTGTTTTTTAAAAAGTTGTACTTTGAAGAAACAATAGTAGTACAAATTACCGAATAATAAATAAAATAATATGAGATAAGTTGATAATAACCATAGTGTGAGATCATGTAATTTTTCACCCAAGTTTTTACATGCAACTTTTAATTATATTTCACTTTTTTTTAAGACTTGTACACACCGTTTATTCTAAATAAATCGAACCAATCGTGCCAACTAAAATTAATTATCCGCACCACTTAACTTCTATTTATATTTGTATCACCCTAATGCGTATCATCATCTAGCCCATACGTATTTGTTGTTAAAGACTTTGAATTTTGAAACACATATCCACCATAAAAGTTGCTAAATATTCATCAAAATTCGAAATCCAAACAACTATGAAATTCAGTCCAAATTATTGTTAGTAGGTTTCGTAGGTCGACTGATATACATTGATACACATGTTAGTTTAGTATTGTTATGTTAAGTATTTATATTTAATTGTTTAGTTGATAAGTTATTAGTTATCAAGGGGCGATACGATGTTAATGGACTCGCAGTTGAATTTCTAGGGTTTATATAATAATTTTAATCTTATATGTATTTGACATTTTGAGAAAATATTAAATCAAACTCGCCACTAGAAATTGTTAGGAGTTGTTCAGCACTGGAAACGTGATCAATTTGAAAGGCGAAATCGGAGTCCATACTTGTTCAATACGGTTCCAAGCCGCAGTCGTACACACACACACAAAATAGTGTAGCATTTGTAAGAGCTGGTGCCCATCTGCACCGTGGAAGTCCCCACAGGAAAGCACGAAAATAATCAATCCCTGTTAACAAAACAGGGTCATTCCACACATTTATTTCCTGCACCACCACACCCAAGTCCGCACAAAATCACACACGCTCTGCTCAAACGGGGCGGAGCATAGAAAGCCCATCGCAACCGTAATTACATTACATCTACATGACAGACACCAGCGTCAAATCGGCGCCGTCCATAACGCGCTTGTTCTTGTCATCGGAGGAACAGTAGTTCCTGATGGCGGTGAGCTCATACGGCGACGTATCGGTGGCGAGCCACTGCTCCACTTCGAACTGCTGCTGAGCGCAAGTCGCGTGGACCCCAGTGGTGGTGACCTCCACGTAGTTGACGTACCAGCCGTGGCCCGAGCCCGAACCGTCGGAGGTGAGGTTCATGGAGCAGACCGGGCCGGTGAGGCAGGGCCCTCTGCCGCTGAAAATGTCGAGATTGCCCCTCTCGAAGTAGTTGTATCCGTAGCCCATAAGCCCGCCCCACGCCTCCAGATTGTTGATCCGGATCCCGTACCCTTTGGCATCGTACAGCGTTAAGCTGATGATTGAATCAGTCCCTCCCTTTATGATCGATCCCGTTCTCACGTACACCGTGTACACGCAATCCGGATCATCCTGCGTTTTTTCCGAATACATTCATTATTTTATTCTTTCGCACACATGTGAATCTAGGAAATGCAGCTATGAATTGTGATCGGAACGGGAAATGATTGCAGGAGCTAAACCACAATTACAGAGAATTATAAATCTAAACAATGGATTAATAAGTGGCGATCTAATCTGAAAAATCACAAATTGTCGACACGTGTGACTTGAAGATGTAAAGATAATGCAGTGAGTATGATATGGCATCTATGAGAGAGGGAGAGAGACAGAGAGACTTACAGATCTGCAGATGGTGAAGATGGAGAGGAAGATGAGGAGAGGGAGGAAATGGAGGCTGCGCGCCATGGATTGTGATGTAGAAGCTTCTTGGTTTGGTCCGTCACTGTGACGCGGTGAGATCTATATATGTATGTTTATATTAAGCTGAGAAATTCATGAATTGATAGGGAAAAAAAAAGGTAGGAAATTAGGCCATAATAAATTATTTCCAAAATTGTATTGACTGGGATGGGTGGGCATCTTGATCTGGGTTTGGACGTGGTGACTGGCCGACATGTAGATTTTTTATTAAAAATAATATTTATTGTTTTTAAGATCGAGAGAGAGAGAGAGAGAGAGAGAGATTTGTTATAGTTTGTAGAGTAGTAGTTTTATTTATGTTGTCGTCCCTCACTTTACGATCTACTTTTTGAGTTGCATGTAGATTCAAAGAATACGTGAGATATGTGATTTTGAAGGGAATGTAGTACTAATGTAAACGATGCAATGAATTTCAGCTGCTTATATACGCTTTACTAAAAGACTGACTTTCATTCATATTCATTAGGCCAGCGTGAAACTAATTGGAATAAAAATTTAGGGATCATTTTTAGTTAATCTACCATTTTAATTCCACGCTTTAGAGAACATTTATGAGCGCGTTTAGTGGTTGAATAATAAAAACTATGAATTCAAATACTAACAATATCTTTCATCAAAAAAAAAAATATATATATATATATATATATATATATATATCTTTCATATAGGATTGACTGCGGATAGTTCATCAATTGACGCAACAAACATGTAAGTTAATATTGACAGCTGCGAATTTCATCAATTAATACATCTTTTCTGCATTTCTTATTTGTTAAAAATAAATGTGGCAAAATCAAGATCATTGAAATGAATCTTTATAGAGAATATATTTAATATTTCAATCCACAGCAGTTGACTTGATAATTTTGACATATTATTTTCGCAATTGGCAGACTAGATCAAAATAATTGAAGACATCTATGCTTTCTAGTATGTATGGATGATATTCAAATATACCACTAACTGATTGAAAAAATGAGTTTTAAGAAATGATAACGGTACATACTGTAATTAATGACATGTGAATGAAGCAAAAGGGTCCAAACGATTTCCAACATATAGCATTATAGCCACTGTTGTTACATTATCGAATAATATTTTATAGAATACTTTAGTCATAAAGGATGAATAATGCTGCCAGCTATGCTATTTCGAAGTTCGAACGTGTTTGATTATGTTAGGTCAGAGAAAATGAATCATTTACTTTCTCCGCATTCAACTAAAGTTGTCAAATGGGTCGCATTTGATAGGGCCAGGCCCAGATTAGTTGAGCTAGCCGAGCTATTTTCAAGTTCATATATGGGCCAGCCAGCTCTAAATGGGCTTCAACTGGGCCTTATCAACTTCAAATGTTGATAGAGTGACGGCCGATTGACATTTTCTGGTGAGAGTTGTTGGTAAATTTAACCTCTCGCTTTAGTTTTTCCTTTTATTTTCCCCAACTATTATTTTTTTTAAATATATTAATAATAATTAAAATAGCTTTCACTTCTAAAAGAATAACTAGTTTGTTGTTTATATAATAGTGTAATAATACGTATGTCTTTTAGATAATAGTAATATTCTTCTTCCATAATAGTAACAATAAATAATCTATATATTAGATAAACAACTAATGTGTTTTAGTCTCTTATTTAGAACGGCATTATTAAGAGTGGTATTATTAAGAGTCAATTTTGATTATGTTATTCTCTCCCTGCTCAATTTTTTTTTTATTATGTTAGCTTAAGTTTACTCCATAAAACTAATTTCAAGGTGTGGGATATATAATTTAATGTCGTAATGTTTAAGAACATAAAATTCAAAATGACACAAATCATTTCTCTATTTTCTGACTTATTAAGATGTATATTGTGCCGCAATTATGATGATGTAAAATTGCAGCATAATATTTTGATGATGCAGATTTTTACGACACTAAAATACAATAATATTCAAAAAGTGTTATATAATTATGATAATTTATTAAACTATCAAAAATAAATTGTTGCAATTCAGAGACATAAAAATAAATGTCGCATTATATGTCGCAAAATTGTGACACAATAGTTAGATAATACACAATTGATGCAAATATACTACATAATATCCAACACTATTTCATATATGTCATAAAATTATGGCATTTTATTAAGGTGACACAAATATAATGTCGCAATTCAAAGACATAAAAATAAGCGTCTCATATATGTCACAAAATCATGACATAGTATTTCAATGATGCAATAATGACGTAAATATACAACACTTAAAGTATAAGTGTGATAATTTTACGATATTTACATGTAATGTCGCATGCGCATATGTCGCAATAGCTTACTTTTGTTGTAGTGATATGGAATCGAGGTGGAAGGAGCGGCTCAGTTGTTTCTAAGGGTGCTAAGATGGTGGGCTTCTAAGACTCCGGGATACAAGCCACTGAAAGCCTTCTTCCACAAAGCAGTCATCGTTAATTACGTAAGTTTTTTTTTTTCGGTGTTAACTGGAAAAACACATGTTTGGCCAATAAACTACAAAAACCATTATGTTGCCAAAACTTTACTAATTGTTGTTTTCATACACCTTCTTTGTACTACACCAACCCATGACGCCAATGTCCACTAACGAGCTCATGTGGAGGCCCATTAAGGGACATGAACAATGTGGACATATACCACCGAATAACGACGACCAAACACCACACAACCTACGGGGCAGTGCTGTGGGTCTTAAAAGGTGTCTAAGTTTCAATGAACAGACACGGTTACATGGAAGAGCGGCAATGGAAACTCGACAAAAAACAGGACCAATACTGAACGGAGAACACTTAACTCTGGTATAGTCAGCATTTTATTGTGTGCATTTCTTCAAATATTATCATTATAAAATAGGCTTCTTAAGTTATCAGATCAAAATGTACAAACAGATGAGTCACAACATCACATGAAAAAATATAGTTTCAACTCACAAGACCTTAAAGGTGGGTTAGATTTCATAATCTAAGCTTCGCGGCCCATATTGGTTGAAACTCGATGGACATGTAATGGTTAAATAGTATTGATGACGATGGGTATGAAATCTTATAGAGGCTATTTTTTTTAATAAGTTATGAGCATTGTTTTTCAATTTCATCAATTTATATGATCACCCATTAATTTAACAACCATCACCTGATGCGGTGCTAATTTATAAACTAGAACACAAAAAAGTTTGTTATGAACGTAAGTTTGACCTTGTTAATGTAGAAATGATTTCTGAATTTTGCACAAACATAATGTTGGTGATCACATTCGTTTTGAGCTTCTGTAGGGTCGAACATCGTTTGAAGAATTCGTGTGTACGAATGTGGCTTCTGCAAATATGATGGGTAAGATTTCTTATACAAATGAATGGAGCATCAAACTTTGCTACGAATGTGAACCAAAGAGTTGATGAGCAAAGGCACGACCCTTTTGACGATGTCTTCCAAAAAGAATGCCACATGAATGATCAAAGTGGAGACTCGTATGACTCAAAATTTCGTGGACACGAACTTCAAATGTGTCTTGATGGCAAAAAAAGGCGCAAGGAGATAATCAAAATTATAAGCAACCACAGACAGCTGAAGTGCCTGTTTGCCGAAGGATTTCTCGCTAAAGTCGATTACAGGTGACTTCTCAACGAGTTCTTAAAGACGCGTCTGACATGGCTTAGCAAACCACTACGCTAAACCGCTTCATATCGTCGTCAACGAGGTTAATGCATTTTGCTGTTCACATGAGCAATATAGATGGTTACTTTTGTTTATGTTTAAACTTGAGTGCATACGTCTCCGTTCTGGGCTTTTAAACATTTCACCTTGTTCTGATGTTGACTGATGTGACGCCAGTTTAATGGAGCTTCATCTTCCTTTTTAGGGCTTAGATTGTCATGATGGTTACTATCGTTAACCCTAGTTACGAAGTACCTCAGCCCGCCAGACTCTAGTTTGGTATTTTGAATGTGTTTATTTTGTAAAGTGGGTCGCAATCAATTGTTGATAGGGTCACGTATGTTGAGTTCATGGAACAGTCCGTTGGTTTAACCCATAAAATGCATTTCATATTATTTGGCCTTTGCCTCTAAGATTGAGGCAATGTTCAATATAACTCGTTCACTAAAACTACAGTAACTTAGGTTTTGGTAAGTCTACTGCACTTTGTTTTATTACTTAATACAATAAAAGAATGTACTACAAATCTTACAAATAAATAAAACATGAATTAATACAATTTAAAACACTTTGATTACGGACATTGATTTTGGAGCGCAATTTTTTCTATGATCAAATACAGGGGAGGGGCTAGGGTAATGTTTGCCCTATGCGGGTTAGTGATATTGGGCCCTTTATTTATAGTAAAAATATATTAAAAATAAAGTTATAAATTATATTTAGAAAATTTAGCAAAGTACATTATAAGCAAATCAAAATTAAGATAATCATTTTAAATGTATGATTAAATTCTGTTACAAAATTTATTAAGAAAAATAATAATTAATTAACATTTATAAGAATTGAGAAATGAACTATACCTTTTTATTTGAAGGGCCGTTTTAGGGGACCCTTATTAAAATTTAAACATGTATTTACATTAAGAAATACTCCAATATAGAATTTATGAATTAATACTATTTCAATAACTAATAATCATCATTATATTACTAAAAGGAAAATGATTCTTGCTTTGAAAAATCCTACGTGGCACCTCTCTTAATCCTCCATTCCTATTTATCTAAATTTTCGATTTTTTGAATTTTTAAATATAAAATAATTGATTTTAAAGTAGTGGATTTCGAAGCAGAATTGTTTCATTATCTAGCCAAAAGTCAAGTGTTCCGACTTACATCGATGCAGGATCAAGCTCGCTGTTGCTCTGAATGTTTCCTAGAGGCTCAACAACTGTTTATTTTAATTTAATATTCCATGATTGCTATTCAAATGAAATGAAGCTGACTTGCCCATAAAAAGTTAAATTAAAATGTCTCATTTCAAATTAAAAGTACGCAAATATTTGTAAAAATATTTTAATAAAATAAAAAAAAGTACATTACGGACTCCTTATTTTTTCATCCACCGATTTATATGCATATCTCCCTAGAACTATCTTACAACTGGAAAGTGTGGATATCTTCAAGAAATATTTTCAATTTCAATTTCATATGCATTGTGCAATTTCAACATTATGCATTATTAGTGTCCACAATAGCTTCTCATGTAAGCTCAACCACATTCAAAGCAAAATCAAATGTTGTTCGTTATCTGAAATAAGACGTGTCTCGTAATTTGTATTGAGTCTTAAAATAGAAATAACAAAATATGTCATCACAAACATTGATAAATGCAATGTCCATAATTAGCCAAAAAAAAAAAAAAAGGATTTGTCTCATCTCCAATACTTGTGAACTTGAGAAAAAATACGTTGACTTACATCAATAACAATTTAATTCTCATTACCAACAAATAATTATTACCAACAAATAATTAGTGTACCACACAAATGGTTTAAAGTTTATATACAAAACAACTTATACCATATACGCGCAATCTACATCACTTATTAGGGTGCGGGTAAATTTTTGCCAAAAAGAATCGTTAAGAATTAAATATGGGAATGCAAAATACAAGCAAAAACAAGAAGCATACATGCCAACTCCATAACAGAGGAACTCATAGTTACGCGTAATAGTTCTCCAATTAAACAGAAATAATAATCTGTGTGCCCAAGTACCAAAATACATGCAGTCGAACACTGTTAGAAAGGGTCCAAACACAAAGCAAATATGCAAGCATCATGCAACAGAAAAAGAACATCCACACGACAATCACAGGGACTAACACACAACAGGGGCAACGAAGTTCAACACCTTCAATGATACGCTATAAATGTCGGAACAATACTTGTCTCTTAGATAACAGCATAACTCACTAGTGAATTCAGGTATGGGGGCACCCGATTATGAGGCATTCAATCACCTTCAGGCAAACCACACCGCAATCCTCTTTACGCCGTTGTCGGGGTGCTATATCACAAAGGAAAACATCCCATGTCCTCGCCGAATGATCCAAAATGTGGTAATTCACGCACAGTTTCTGGATGCAGGAGACCATTGCTTGGAACAATTCTTTACACTGAGGCCAGGTATTCGAGTCATACACAACTTTTTTTTGCTTGCAAAGATGAATGCAATACACGGAGTACAAGTTACTCTCAACATGAGCAATGCCATATATTTGATCGACCTCCAACCATGAGTACGGCCGTTGTTAGGGCTCAATGCCGAAATGATATGACACTAGGGTCTTCTCTAGCTCACAACTGTTTGTAGGCTCGAAAATTACATCCTGCATACGAAATGAAAACCACTGCGCATGAAGCATTAACAGAACAACATAAATATAGATGTAGTAAAAAGAAAAGCCTAACAAATAAGCTACTATTATCAAGGATATTGCAGACTTTAAAAAAGATGCTCTCAAATACACTCATACTAGCACATTTACAGAAACATAAAGTAGAGACATGGAGGGGGAAATAGGTAAAGTACCCAACAACGGCTATCAAATATGCTCCATCTCTCCAGAAAAGTTTTGCGCCCATGAAAAGCTTTTAGAAGCATCCAGTTCAGAATTACGTCATAATTCTACAGTGAAAAGGGAAAAAACATGAAACAAAATGTAAAAAGGACATAATATCAGCATACAAAACAATTAAGTACTTACCAGTTTAGTAAGAAATGATTCATGATTTTTAACTGTCTCAAACCAGTCACTACCAATTATCGGATACTTCACCATCGGGGGTTGAAGATGAGCATTCATGTAAAAAAAATGTGTATACAGAAGGAAAAAAACAATTAAATAAATATACACTTGGAAGAAATGGACAATGTAAGCAACAAATACACTTGCCAGAATGGAGTCTTATGTAGGAGCCATCTTTCAAATGCTTCAAACATGAAAGTTTCCACAATAATTCTTTCAGTATGGCCACGATACTCATGGGGCTCAAGTACATCGTTACTCGTTGTCTACCTATCAGCCTCACTCAGATCAAATTCATCTTTGGTGTCATCATACACCAAAAAACAAGATTTTTCTCCATCAAAGCCCAACTAAGTGTGCTCTGACCTAACAAGAGCATATTGGCGGTCATTCATTTCAGCTAATGCAACGCCAACAATAACCGCGTCACCTTGAACAACAACTTTTGGTGCAGGCAAATCCACAACGACAGTTTTCAATGCTGGGCATCCAGTACCACGAACCTCACAATCATCTTCAATATTTGTCTTCTCTTAACACTGAGTGAGGCAGATCGACCACATGAGAAAGCTAACGAGGCTCCACATTTAAGAAGTGAAAGAATTTCTCTATTCTCAATAATAAGGATCTGCAGACTGCAGCTGTTCGGGCACTGAGGTTTCACATTCGTGACGATCCTGAAACAATACCTCAATCCAATGAGTACATATCTACTATAAATAAAATAACTAAACTTAGCTATTAAAAACATAGTATGGGCACAATATCATGGCACAACAATTCAAATTTTCATTACTTTTACGCGTCCCATCAAACGCAATAGGTCGAGGTGACTGCTTCAATGGTGATGTAGTAGTTATCGCATGGTTCCCATCAATCAGGGCTGCTTCACAGCAAACACATACATTACTCAGATACATTTTATCATTTAGGACGCCTTCTGCCACTAACTTGCGCTTACCTCGGGCTACACGTTGGCTATTTAAGGAACTTAGATTACATATTATTTTATTTACGTTGATGCATTGAGTTAATATTATTTATGTATTATATTTTGATGCATTTATTTAAAGCTATTTGTGTATTTTTATAATGAAGAAAATGCATTATATCAAAATTGAATTTGAATAGCTTAAACATTTCTCATTTTATGTATCGATCCATTTTAAGTATCATACTGTGTTGGTTTTCGCTTTTTTATTTTAGGAACTGTGAAGTAAATAATTGATATTTAATAAAATTGAACAAAGGTTTATGAAAATGAGATAAATACTTGATATTTAATAAAATTGAACATAGATTTATGAAAATGAATTAAATAATTGATATTTAATAAAATAAATATGTTTTTTAGGAAATAAATACGTTAATCATACAGAAAATATTTATAGCATAAATAAAAAATCGAATTCTTAAATCATGGAAAGTGGGCTTACAAATAAAAGTTGATATGGAATCCCTTTATTTTTTTTTATTTTTTTTGATATCGTGGGAACCCGTAGCCGCTACCTTTGGTGCGCACTGGGTAAACCCCCGTCCCTTGTGCAGTAGCCTGCAAACCACACAGGGCAGGTAAACCACACTTTCCAAGTACAGGTGTGACAGGCTCGACCTATAGAGGCGTTTTCATGAGGTTCGAACCTGAGACCTCTCAATCTCAAGCGCTCACTTTTTACCACTAGGCCATCCCCAAGGGGACAGATATGGAATCCCTTTAGATATGGCAAATGGCGGTTATAGGAAATATACAATTACCATGGTAACCTTACTAATTATTATTCAGTTTTTTTAAGTCATAATAACCGAATGTATGCTAGCCATGGATCAAAATAAATAGAGGGTATAGATTTATTTTCAATTCTCATATAAAATATCATTCTCATATGACCCATCCTCTATATATATATATATAGGAAGAGGATCATGTGAGAATGCTAATTTAGGTGAAGAATGAGAATAAATATGGATCCTTGATTTTCATAGATCAATGGCTCAAATTTAACGATGCATTATGTTGTACTAATTTATGCATTAGGTTTCTGCAATTTATGCATTAGAATGTGTATGCATTACATTTCTGCAACATATGCATTACTAATATAATAAAAATGCATTAAAATGTATCATTCTCACATTCTCATATAAAATCCATTTTTACCGGATCCCTACCCTATATATATATATGTATATCATAAGAAGATCAGGTGAGAATGGTGAGAAATGAGAATAAATCTGAATTCTTGATCTTTCTTAATCAATGGCTCAAATTTAACGATGCATTAAGTTATTGTAATTTATGCATTATGATGTTAATACATTAAATTATTGTAGTTTATGCATTTAAGTATGTATGCATTACATTTTTGCAATATATGCATTTCCGATGTGATAAAAATATATTAAAATATATCATTCTCACGTTCTCATATAAAATTAATTCTCACGAGATCCTACCCTATATATATTTGTAACCAAAGTCAATTTATTGAGCTTGATAGTTAAGATCTTAAAATTATGAAATATACTATAATAAATATCAATCCCCTCAATGAAATAATGAACACATAGAGAACTTCCTTGATTTTGGTACGCAAGTTATGGCATGTAAATTATTGCAAATAATAAATAATACTTTGGGACACACGAGTTTACAAAAATCATGAAAAGTAAAATGTGAGTGGAGAAAAAGTAGACATGAGTGGAGAAAAATTAAATAAGGATAAAATGTGATAGAAAGTGGTAGGTAAATGTGGTAATTAAGACATATAAATATATGGAAGTTATAAGGGATAATAATCTGTAAAACCTCAACCTTTTCTCAAATTCTGGAATTGTAAATGACTTTTTAATTTTCGCACAGATAACCTTAACCTGCCTTTTTTTTTCTGATTTTGCACTTCCGGTCGATTTCCCCCAATTTTTTTTCTGACGTGGATGCCGGAAATGACATGTTGGACGTCGGAATAAGTAAAACGACGTCGTTTTGTAAAATTATAATTTAAAATAAAATAAAAATAACACATCACATGCCAACTCATTTTATAAAAAATTAAAAAAAATAAAAAATAATGAAAATCCTCCTCTCTCCCTAATCCCTATCTCTTCTGTTCTCCTCTCTCTCCCTAATCCCTAATCGCTTTACCAAATTCAAAAAATGGCATGATGATGCGAAGGCCAAGAGAAAGTAAATATTATATTTTTGTAAGTTTTCTTTTAATTAGATTCTTTTGATGAGTTTATTTTAAAAATATTTGATAGTTTTTATTTGATCATCTCATGTAGTTTGGGTGTGCTTAGGATTCTCATCGAGTCTGTTGACCCCCTCATATATGACGAATTTGATTAGCTACAGGATGCATATACCTAGAGGTGCAGTACCAAACATCCCAATTATAAAGATAATAAGTGAGAGATTTATTTACTAAAATGAACTATGAATAAATTTGGGGACATACCAAAATGAAAAATTATGCATAATTAGGGGTCCAAGAGAGTAGTATACTACATTATCTGGGTGTTTGGCTGAGCTTAAAAGCTCATTAAAATAGCTTATAAGCTCTTAAATCCTTAGTAATGAACAACTTATAAGCTACTTTAAGGAACTTAAAAGCTTAACCAAATACCCTCTATATCAAATTTCTCATCTATATCTATACTATTCTAAAAAGGGAAATTATAGTTGAAATTACTTGGAATGACGGTTTGCCGCCATATCCGGATTAATGGTTATTAAGTGCTTCTAGATATTTAGTGGTTTCTGTATAATGTAGCATGTGTAACTGATATTGACTTTTGTGTTCACTGAATAATGCTGAACTTGGTCATTGTTCCTATTGCAAAGCTAATTTGTAATTTATGTTTTATTTTGTTTTAGTTTAATTAGTATTTTAGATGCATTCTGTATGAGCATATATCAAAATTCAAAAATTACGAAGTAAAATTTGGGTTTTTTTTCCTGAATTGTTTCTTTAGTATTATCCAATCATTAGCTTATAATTTCAATTTATACAGAATTACGATTTATATAATTCTTATACATAATTTCAATTTTAACTTCTGACATTTATATATATATATTGTAGAGGCTAAATCTACAATTGAGGGTGACGTCAGGCACGTCGGGTTGATCGGGCACTAGCAACCTGTCAACACAACACGAACAGAACATGAGAGCCCTTGGGTGAGCACCGGCGGGGGATGTCGACCGAAGAGCCTCCAACGCTCAAGTAAGTAACGGTATTATGAGAAAATTATTGAAGAAAGTGAGTAAAAAGTGATAGTTGAGAATAATGATAGATCCGTGTAGCCGGGAGCGTCTGGAGCATGAAACGGTGACAAGTGAGTGATTTGGTGTCAGCCCGACAGCAGAGGTAGCCAATGTTGCTATGTCAGGCTGATGAGAGCAAGAAGATAAGGCCGCGGAGAGTAGAGAAGAGATGGAAAGAGATCGTGTGATAGTGCAAGTATCAGTCAATGTCTGTCTTTCGTGGCCTAGTCGGGCCGTATATATAAAAATGACCGACCCTTAGGGTTTAGTGGTGTCGGCCAACCCGCTAGGGTTTGGTACGTCGACCTTATCCATCTGTCCTACCTCTCTTGTCAGTTTCTATTTTCGTGGAACCGTCAAGATATACCTTGACCACGTCGGCTGACTTAATAGGCCTGCTGGGATATACCTTGACCATGTCAGTCGGGCTGATTCAATGGACCCTTAATAGCTTAAACTTGACCATTTGATGATTTTGGGCCTATCATATTAGTTATTGGACCGATTTATTTGTCCTGTTCAATTTACCGGACTGACAAAATAAGTGAATTAGGCTCTACGAATTTTGACCTTTACAGTTTGTCGCCCACTCTCTAGTTAGGAGTATTTGTAAGTAAAGAGTTATTAATTAATGTCACGTAGAGGAAAAAGTGTGAGAAAACCCGGCCATACGCGTATCACGTTGATTATGGACCGTTCCATTCGCTTGGGCCGATTCTCCATTGTCCCATTAACAATCTAATAAAAATGACTTTTTGGCCCATAAATTAGAATTAGTGTTAACGGGCTGCCATAAAATATTGCCCATCTTAATAGATTTCGATTACAGAAGGTGATACATAGCCCACCTTAACAAATGAAATCTGGTCCATCTTGAAATTTCAATTCAAGAAAAGGGTTGTCGATGGAGCAGCCGCTATGTGGGCGATGGCTTTTCTCCGGCTGATGTCACTAATTAAGTGATGACATCAGCCGGATTTTTCAAGTGAACCAGTAGAACTCATTTTGCACATCCTTGTTGGGTAGGCCCGGCACGCCCACCTTGTCGATCTACCTTTCTCATTAGCCTCGTCGAGCAGCCATATAGTTGATATGGAAAATATTAGGGGGTCAGGTAGGCGTCGTCGGCCTCGTCGGCTTCGTTGGCCATGGTGGTATATATATTTGATCAAAAAAATAAAGAGAGACTCAAGCGAGCGACTTTGTCAGCCTCGTCGGCGTAGTCGGCATGGTCAATGTGGCGGGCTAACGGTTGACCTTGGAAGAAATAGGTGCTCGTCGGCCGCGTTGGCTAGCTATGTGATAATTAACAGCAAACGCTATTCAAAATCTTTTGAGAGGAAGAATCAACAACTAGGCGTGCGTAGACTCGACTTGTCCATTTCGGCTAAAGCTACAAGCTGGACTAGCATCAGCTTTATCCTCAAATTTTGTTGAGCACAGTACGTTACCTAACGTCTTTATTTATTGGGAAGTGAGTAGATGAAATAAATGCTCAGATTTCTTCTTTACACAAATATGTAAGCTTGCTCTACTACTTGTAGTTGGTGGAATTGCATAAATTAATGACAATATGTGTCTCATTTTTGAAATCAGCTGAGCAAGAAGAAAGGATTGAGATTGAAAGCCCGCTCATATCTTTCGCTTATAAAAATGGCAGGATGCCTTTATCTGCTTACTTCAAAATAAAAGCCAAGAGTGTTAAAGAGAAGTGATGGTGAGAATATCTGTTAATGGCGGCTTTCGAGTTTCGATCAGGTCCGTCAGGTCGACATCGGCGTAGAGAGCTTTATCAATAGGACAACGGGAGCTGGTTGGATGCAGCCAAGAGTTGTGAGATTGGAGACGACGATGACAACGGGTCCTTTATTAATCTTCGCTGAACTACATCTGCAGAGGTAAACGTCTCGTGTGCCTTGTAGAGATGCTGGCTTGTACATCACCATCTTATATGTATATATTTTTGCTGAATTTCATTTAGTCAATTGGGACGGGTCGTGGAACCCAGCAGTCATATGTTTTAGGAGCGACGGTGGTGGAGCTCCATTACGTAACTGGTTTGGCCATCAAAGTCTTGCCGCTGTCGTGAAGGTGTAAAGAGAGCGGGCTGACGCCCATGAATTCACAATATGTATGTATAGGTGCACTTAATGTGGTATTTTTTGTTTATAAGTAGGCTTGCAGTGATTTTCTTTTTACTTCACATCTCATTTGGTAACTTTGTAGTGAGAGGATTCTTAGATAAGAAGATAGTGCTAGAGAGGATTCTCACATCTTCAAAGGTTAGTTTCTTTTCTACTTCATTTTCTTTTACCGTTCTTCGTGTGAAAGATGGATAGAACAAGTTGTAGTAATTTTTGATTCACATTGTTGCATGTTTGCGGTAGATCTTTGTTGATAGTAAAATATATGGATTTATTTGTTTTTGTACTCCATTTTTTTGTTGTTGCTTTATTTCTTGATATGTCGAGTGAGTCGGGCTTATATATTGAAATGGCATGGCTGATTCTCTTGTGTGGTGTCTTCTTTGTCTGGCTGACTACTCAATTTATGTTAGATACTTAGCGGCTTGTGCATGACGATATGATATCTTCTACTATGCTTTATTTGCTACTTGGTTGATGGTCCGGCTCATATTTCTTTAGAATATGCATGTTGTTAGGATGTCTCTATTTACATTGTCTGCTTCTACTTAGATAGTGTTGTTTTTCTAGGTGCTCTTGTCGCCATGTCTTCTTGTTGTTGGGGTGGTTCGGCCGGGTCGTTGAGTAGGGAGGTTGGGTCTTGTAGTGGTAATAGTAGTGATGATGAGAGTAATATCCTTTGTGGCATTCCTCGAGGTGCTTTAGAGAATCAGGATGACTTGGAAACCGTTACCATTGTAGAGGGTAGTCGGGGTGTTTTGGAGGGTTGGATTAATGGTGCTCAAGCTACCAACATGGTTCAAGGGGATGACAATTGTAATCCGGCCTCTATACTCACGGCGAAACATTTGAGAAAACTTCGTGTGGATTGCAATATTTCAGATTCCATTATTCTGTATGCCCCGGATCCAAGTGTACGGGCTGATTGGGATCTGCCCAGTTATGTATGTTTGTATGAGCAAAGTTTCAAATCGGGGTTCAGGTTCCCCCTCCCTAGATTAGTGAGGGACGTGTGTAGTCGCCATGTCATATCTCCCGGTCAATTGACACCAACTGTTTGGCGAGTTTTAATGGCTATAGAGCTTTTTAGTGAGATGCATGATATTGATTTCTCCATAGATGAAGTCCTTACTGCGTATGCGTTGGTAGAATTGTACCAAGGTAGTTGTCAGTTCCGATTAAGTAGTAGGACGAAGCCGTCTTTGATACCGAAGCTGCCCGACCCTGATAAGAATTGGAAAAAACGATATTTCTTTGTTCATTTTGATTCACTAGGGGTGCCTTCTGGTTGCCAAGTCAGGCGTACCTGGGATAGTCCGAGTGAGTGTCTTTTCCTATTATTTGAAATGTGTATGCCTCATATTTGATTAATTTCACTAACTCGTGAATTCTCCTTTTTTTTTGCAGCCGGTAACGGTATCAAATTTGAGTCTCAACATTCTAAGGAAGCCACGGAAAGGGTAGCAAGGTTCCTTAGTTATCCTAAAGAGTCGCGCAGGTAGGACGTCATCTTGACCCGATCAAATCTTAGAGGTAGTTCTCTGTGGAGGTTGGTGCTGCCTGACCCCGAAGGTATTTCTTGTCTGGAAACTCCTAATTTCCCTAAGTGGGCTGGTTTGCAAAGAAATTGAGGTATTGTTTTCCAGGTCCTCACTATTTGCTAATTTGCCTCCGCTTGAGATAGCTCTTGCAGACCTTGAAATGGCGAACCCAAATGAAGGAGATCTCATTAATATTTACCGCCAGACACAAGCGGCTAAGGCAGCCAGGCTAGCCAAGAATGGTACTAAAAATGCCGCCAAAGGTAAGGGGAAGACTCTATTGATTTGCTTTTTCTTCCGCCTGTTCCTACTGCCCCGTCAAAAAAGAGGACCGTTGAGTCGGATGCATCTTAGGTATCACTACTACGGGTCGGCCGGGCCTCCAACACGCCTTCCAGGTATTATTTATCTTTCAGCCGTAAGACAACATCTCTCTTATTGTTGATCATATGTTGGTAACATGTTTTGTTTTGCATTTTGGTTTGTAGAGTATGCAGACTCTTATATATATGATTGAGAAGGTGGGAGAACTGGAGGGGCAGTTGAAGGCGGCAAATGCGGACAGGGCTAAATTGCGTGCTGAGGCCAAGGCCCTTTCATCGATCAAGGTGGAGGCTGACAAGCTTAAGGCTGAATTGAAAGAGCAACGGGCTCTACGGAAAGTGGACTCCGACCGGGTGGAGGCCTTGCTTTTAGAAGTAGAATCGCTCCATTCTGAGATAGCTACCCTGAAGGACAATATGATATTGGCCAAGGTAGCAGGTAAGATCAGGATGGCGGCCAAGATGGCGAGAGACTTTGAGAGTAACAAGACTGATACTTGGTACCTTGCGAAGATCTACAGTGATGAGGCGGATTTAGACAAGATGAAGGCTTTGGATTCGGCTCCACTCGGTGACATGCTTGGGGATGCTTTCAACAATATGGGTACTTCCTAGTGTCGTGGTGTTTAGCTAATTTAATTTATCTATGTGTGACTTGCAGACTTATTATATTTATCTAGGCGTGTGTGCCTATGTCTTTTGCACGTATTATTGATGTTGATACTTGTAGGGGTTGTCTGCCCCTCATTTTCCCCCAATTCAAGTCTCAGCTTGTTGGTGAGACTTGGATTCATTTTGTTATGACTATTGCGGCTTGACCGTCCGGGGTGGCCCTTTATTGTTATTTCTTGTGTGTTTATTTTTCTGCTTGGGATGTATGATTTTGTAGGATTTGAATGCATGCCGTGTTGATTTCTTGTCCCCTATTTTCTATTATGGTTTAAGCAGGTGATTTAACTTCGCCATTGCTCTTGAGCTGGCGCCCTCGATTGAGGCTAAGAGTAAAGCGGGATGAGAAGGTGGAGAATCCCAAGTATACGAAAGAGAAGCATTTTTTTCTTTTTGCTACTGAATATAGAATGCATATGTAATCATACGCTGTAAAATAGTTGCTCATGGATGTACATGCATAATTTATACCATGTATAAATGAAGTGTATATGCACAAAATATATTTGAATATGTATTATTCAGATCACGGCACGAGATTTAAGCAAGATGAATGCAACTTTCTCAACTTCAAGTATTTTATTAATGAGATCAACTTAAAAGACCTTTTCTACATATAAGGGAGATATGAAAAATGAATCATGATGTCAAATGAATGTTGCTGAATTTAAAATATGGTATACACTTACAATGGTTTCGATTCAATGTACCTGACTTTGAACGAAAATTGGAGAACCGCATTAGGATGTTCCGTGCTTGTGTGCAACATCATGTCCTTGTATTGTTGTTACTCTTGTCCATGTTGATGCTTAGTCTATTTCTGGCTTCCCAATCTATGTTTTGTTGTTCGTCTTACTTAGGGTGGTAAGGCAGATAGCCGTGCCTCGTCCGTTACTACCTGTTGATCAAGGCGGGTTGTGCTCCGTGGAGCTGCCTACATACTCCTTTCGGAGATCAAGCCCTTATGTAGTTCTGAGAATGTTCTGGATAAAATTGTCAGAACTAGTGTGTAATATCTTTGGTCCTGTAGGACTAAATCAATTGAGAACGAGTTCGAGTTTAGATACTTTACTAGGTAGGGCGGACGAGTCCAGATGCAGCTTGTGTTGTTGCCTCTTTAGACAGGTCGGGCTGTGCTCCTTAGAGTTTCCTACATACCCTTTGAGGGATCAAGCCCGAATGTAGTTCTGACCTGTTGCGTAGAACAGTCAGAACTTGAGAAAAAATAAGGTAGGGGTGGTTGCGCTCCTTGGAGCTGCCTACATACCCTAAAGAGGGATCAAGCCACGATGTAGTTCTTTCATGTCCTGCATAAAAGTGTCAAACTGTTATGGCTGATGAGGTGGGTCCCGTGGGACCAAATCAATTGAAATAAATGAAAAGTTGAGTTAAGCATGATACTGTCGAAGATGGATGGCATTCCAGCTGTTGCCTATGTCGCGTCCGTCTTTCTCTTGAAGCTTGTATGCTCCATTCCCGTATACCTTGGTGATCAAGTATGGACCTTCCCATGTCGGGCCTAGCTTACCTGTCCCAACCTCCTTGGTGTTTTGGAATACACGTCGGAGTACCCAATTTCCTAGCTTGAATGTTCGGGTGCGGACATACTTATTGTAGTGTCTGGCAACACCTTGTTGGTAGGAGGCTAGTCGTAGCCTAGCCATATCTCTCTTTTCGTCAAGTGTGTCGAGCTCGTGACATAGACCTTGGTCGTTAGGGTCGTCTGAGGCAAGCTCGGTTCTCGCGGTTAGTACTTTGCTTTTAGCTAGAATGACTGCTTCCATTCCGTAGGCTAGGGAGAATGGAGTTTCTCCCGTCGAGGTTCTGGGGGTCGTTCGATATGACCAGAGCACTCCGGGTAGTTCAGCGGCCCACAAGCCCTTGGCTTTTTCGAGTCTCTTCTTCAAGGTGTTGACGATTGTCTTGTTGGATGATTTAGCCTGGTCGTTTGCTTGGGGATATCTAGGTGTTGAGAAGCTGAGTTTGATATTCCAAGACTTGCAAAAGTCTTGAAAGTCGTAGCTGATGAACTGGGAGCCGTTGTCAGTCACTATCTTCTTTAGTACTCCATATCGGCATATCACATTTTTCCATATGAATCCTTTCACTTCCGTATCCCGGACTTTGTGAAATGCTTCGGCTTCTATCCACTTGCTGAAATAGTCTGTTACAACCAACATGTATTCCAATTGTCCAGGTGCCTTAGGTAATTTGCCCACGATGTCCATCCCCCACTTCATGAAGGGCCAAGGCGACGTGATTAAGATTAATGGCTTGGGTGGAAGGTGGGATACTTGGGCGAAACGTTGGCATTTGTCACATCACTTGACGTAATCAGCGGCGTCTGACTTCATGGTGGGCCAATAGTATCCACTTGTTAGGGCTCTGTGAGCTAAGCTCCTCCCGCCGGAGTGGTTTCCACATTTTCCACCATGCAGCTCGGCCAAGACCGTCTTTGCTTCTGCATGTGTGACGACCCGCGACTCGGCCTATGCGGATCCGTCCGAGCCGCCACGCAGTGGGTGGGGTGAAACCATATAATCATGATTCATAAGTGAAAACAAATAGTTATTTATTGAAAAATCGAAATGACAAGTGTTTGGGATAATAAAGGAAAGGTGGGTAATTGTTCAAAATCGATTCCCTAGCATAACATAACTGGGGTCGATGTATGAAGACACCGGCCCCGCACTGTGGAAGCGTTTCAAAAGATAACCATCTACAAGTAGATGATTAGGACATAAGAGGTAACATGAGTTTGGTGGCATAAGCCTTACTGAAGACACAACAATGGTCATAAAGACCGACACGACAAGTACTTGAAAACGAACAACGGACAATAGCGACATCGACATCCCCTTCCTTCGCCTCCACATTGATCAACCTGCATTAGGGAAAACAATGCAGGGGGCTGAGTACAAAAGCACTCAGTGGATTCCGTGCCCCATTTTGATAACAATTTTTCAAAAGATATAGCATGCTTCATTCTTATGGAAGGGGGTTACTTTGGTAAAAATATCCTTCACATAAGTTTTTAAAACAGTTGACGGTTCGAACCATAGAGCATCTCACATTCTTGGGTTACCACCCGGTTCAATTAGAGGGGAGCCACTCCCTCCAACCGAACCGTCATAACTTCATGTGTACACTACCTTGGCTTGTACGGAGCACAAGGCCGATCGTATTATAAAACTTTCAACATAGGTAAACCACAAGCAATTGAGCATAAAACATTTAGCATGCATATCACACTTTGAAAGCATTGGGTTTAATAACCCTAAAGTTACCTTAGTGGGAGTTTGTAATCCCACAGTTTGAAAATAGAAACCCACCTTGGTTCAAGTTCGTTTGACTAGTCCTCGAATTAGGGATTGCTCGATCCTACAAGAGTTGTCTTAAACACTTAGGTTCACAAGCATAAAAGTGTCTAAAGTCTTAGCATCCTAGGTCAAGCTTATTCCCGAGTTATAACATGTATGTCATGCATGTTATGTAACGTGAGTCACATAGATGTCTTATGCATACTATATACTTTACATCACATCATATTAATTCATGTACACTTGATTAATCGCTTATCTCATGTCATATGATCACACTTTAAAACATGTAAGATATTCATTTGACTATTGAATACATAACAATTATTCAATTGACTTAGATCATTTTAATCGATTAATTAAGAATTAATTAATTATTAAAGGCATATAATTAATTAATAATTAATTATTAAAGACATATAAATTAATTAATAAAGAATTAATTAATTAATTAAGAGATATAATTAATTAATCAATAATTAATTATTAAAGGCATAATAATTAATTAATTAATAATTAATTATTAAATACATATAATTAATAAATAAATAAATAAATAATTAATTAATTAATTAATTAAGGTATACAATTAAAATATCAATTAGTAAATTATTATAGAATTAATTATTAATAATAAATAATAAACAATTAATCATGCATAAATAATAATAATAAACATTAATCATATAATATACAACTTCTTATTTAATTACACATGGATATGGACTAAGGGTCCATATCACACATAACAAGTCATATTGAACTATCATAATTACATTAACTAATATAAGACTAAGCCCATTTCATATTTCTTTTTATTAACTTGGGATAGTCCAATCCAACAATATTATAACAACATAGGTCCAATTTTATGTTACTTGGCTCCTTTAATTATAAAGAATATAGACCATTTTTAAAATAAATCCGGGCCCAACCGAAATCAATTCAAAAGTCCACAATATTTTAATTCGAGCCCGAACCACATAGCCCACATAAACAATTTATTAAGTTGGTTCAAGTACATACAAATCTGAAAACTTTGGCTCATTGGCCCAAGTCCAATTCATTATATTTATTTTGGCCCAAAACAACTTAGCTTAAATCTAATTAATTAGCTATTGTAACACATGAAATAATTTCCAACAACTCATACTCTATCATGTCATTTTGGAAATAATTTACTTAGTACATTCTTGAGGCTCACATATGTATTTTATTAGCAATAAAATCGAATTTAGGCATTAATTGATAATAAACATATTTCTGCAATTTTTTTCAGCATGACACTTTGACGTTGTAAATTCTAATTAAAATAGTAAACGAGATCAAAAAGGCTTGAAATTTTTATGGCATGCTCCTAACACATAATAGAGTTTCTAGAAGTTGTTAAACTTCAAAATTATAAGGTTTTACTTGCCCTAATTGAGCCTCGTTTGCAGATCAGTGAATCTGCCGAAAATTGAAGTTCTACTGCACAACAGTTTACTTGAAAATTCAATATAAAATCTTTCATTTGGCCTCAAGGGATGAGAAATATCAACTTAAAATCCTTAGGATGTCTAGTTTCAATTTCCAAAAGGCTAAGCCTTCAAAAGTTACGAATCAAAGGAGAAAAATACTTATACATTTTTATGCGCAGATTAGATTTTCAAACAAGAGCAGTAGAGTATTAAATTCACCAAAATTACATGCTTCAACGAAAAATTCTGAAAATTTTACATAACCATCCTAACATGCTTATCTACAACATATAAATATTTGAGATTCAAATTTGAAACTTATCATATCCAAACGGATAAATCAGAGCAGTACAGTTTCATACGTTGCACACGATTCATTCCAAGCTTCGTTTATTCAAACTCAAAACACCAACACAGCAGCAATATACTCGATTTTCAGCCTTAAACACGCTCACATATCATCTATAGCAACCATATGATTATGAAGAACATACATTCCTAAGTCATGCTCTTCCTAGAATGCATATAATCGAGTATAACTTTACAACAAGCATCAAGACCACACAAAATCATATTTGTCATCACTACACTATGAAATCACATAAACATCATCTTCTTCACACCAAGACCAAAGGTTCCACCATTTTCTTTCCCTAAACATGCTTTTAAGATATTGAAAAGAAGGAAGAAATAAGAGAAACGAGGGTTTAGACTTTATACCTAGCCTTCTTCTCCTCCTCTTTTCTCTCTTACTCTCGGTTCTCTCTCCTTCTCCTTCCTCCCTCACGGCTGCCCGTTTCTCCGGCTTTACTAGATGGTGGTGGTGGTGGTTCCGATGGTGATAGATGGTGGTAGATGGTGGTAGAAGAAGAAGGGGTTAGGGCTTGAGGAGAAGGTGATTTGCAGAGATGGTGAAAAGTTTCATCTGCAACCTTTTTTTTTTAACGTGAATGAAGGGGAGGGGGAATCTCTAGGCAACTAGGAATATCATTACTCTATTTTATTTTGATTGGGGATTACGGGAGGTGATATGAGAGAATGAAAAAGGGATAATGATTATGTTAGGGAGAAAAATCTAAGCAAAATCTAATCAATTAAAGAAATAAAAAAAAACTCTAATTAAACACACGCACACTCGCCTACACGGCACACACGCAGTACACATTCACTTACCTATATATAATATATATTATTATATTATATAATTTCCTTTTATATAGTATTTCGATTATTCTTCCATTATACGACATTCGTTCATCCGATCAAAGTTTCGATCGAGCATATACGTAGAACTAATTATTTCGGTCTTAACGAGACCAATATCCATATTATTTTATAAATTGATTCTTTTACAAAATTAAATAAACAAACGCTTCATATTTATATTATATATATAATTTATTTTTTTTGATTAATTATTTCTAATTAATCACATTATTGCATAGGCGATAATAATATCGACATATTTCACTCGAATAATAAAATATGAATGCTCGTGCTATGCAATGCATATGACGTCTAAATTTTTATGATTTAGACGTATAAAATTTATCGGGAATAAGTGACCGTTCTATTATCTAATTAACTCTAATTAAATTTTTATATACTTACAACGAAATTTTTAGGCTCGAATTTTCGGGGTTCTACAGCATGGTTAATACATTTTAAGTATGGACCAGAATATGATCGTTTGTACAACTTACCTCGGATGATGGAGAATCGGGCAGATTGAGCTTTTATTCGGCGTGCTTCATTTTTGTCATCCGGAAGTATGTCTTGCTCAAGGTATTCCAGTATTGGAGTCATCCAAGTCCGGTTGTCTGATATGTCAAGCACATGTTCTTCTTCTTTCTTCCATACGGCTGGCCATTAGAGGTAGACAATTGGGATGGTCTTCGGACCGGTGGTTTGAATAGAAGAGGCGAGGTTAGCTAAAGCGTCTGCGTGACTATTCTCTTCTCTGGGCACTTGGCCGACTGTGAATTCTTCAAAGCCTGACTGCAACTCCTTCACCTTGTCTAAGTAGGCCGTCATCTTATTATCCCGAGCTTGGTAAGTTCCTTGCATCTGATTCACTACTAGTTGTGAGTCACTAAAGACATTAATCTTCCTTGCTCCCAACTCCTTAGCCAATCCAAGACCAGCTAGCATAGCTTCATACTCGGTTTCATTATTGGTTGTCTTGAACTGCATCTTACTGTCTGCTCAATGTTGTCACCTTGAGGTGATGAAAGGACGAGTCCAAGTCCGCTTCCATGTTTGTTACTTGAACTGTCTACGAAGAGTTTCCACGTTCCAGTTGATTCGTCTTCAGTGAGGCAGCATAACTTCTTGTCTGTCTGCAATGAAAGGTTAGGCGTAAAATCATTTACGAAATCAGCTAATACCTGTGACTTCAATGAAGTACGTGGCTTGTAGGATATGTCGTGTTCGCTTAGTTCGACTGCCCATTTAGCCAGTCTGTCAGACAGCTCTGGCTTATGAAGTATGGTCTTCAGAGGGTATGTTGTAAGGACCACAATCGGATGACATTGAAAGTATGGACGAAGTTTTCTTGCTGCATGTACAAGTGCGAGGGCTAGCTTCTCAAGCAGGCTGTATCTTGTCTCCGCATCTAACAATGATTTGCTGACGTAGTAGACTGGTGACTGCTTGTCCTCATCTTCTCGAACTAGGACTGCACTAACGGCCGTTTCTGACACAGCCAGGTAGATGTATAGTGTTTCACAATCTTTGGGTTTGGAAAGGAGTGGTGGGCTTGTCAGGTATTGCTTCAACTGGCTGAGTGCTTCCTCACATTCTGATGTCCACTCAAATGTTTTTTATTTCCTCAATGTATTGAAAAAAGAGTGGCAACGCTCTGATGACCTTGAGATGAACTGGCTAAGGGCCGCCACCCTTCCTGTGAGCTTTTGGACATCCTTGACACATATTGGGGATGTGATTCTTTGGATGGAATCGATTTGAGCTGGGTTGGCTTCTATCCCTCTTTGGGTCACCATGTAGCCAAGAAATTTACCTGCAGTCACACCAAATGAACATTTAGTTGGATTAAGCTTCATGTTATACTCACGAAGTATGCTGAAGGATTGTCGGAGATGGTCGATATGGTCTTCTGCTCGTAGAGACTTCACGAGCATGTCGTCAATGTAGACCTCCATTGTTCTCCCCAACAATTCTTCAAACATCCTATTGACCAAATGCTGGTAGGTTGCTCCCGCATTCTTCAATCCGAATGGCATATATTTGTAACAATAGATGCCTATGTTGGACATGAAAGCTATCTTCTCCTGATCATCAGGATGCATCAGTATCTGGTGGTATCCGGAGTAAGCGTCCATGAAGCTGAGTAGCTCGTGTCCGGCTGTGGCGTCGACGAGCATGTCTATGTGAGATAGTGGAAATGAATCCTTCGGGCATGCCTTGTTCAAGTCTGTGAAGTCTATGCATACTCGCCATTTGCCATTCTTTTTCTTAACGACCACCACGTTTGCTAGCCAATCAGGATATTGGACCTCTCTGACCAGCCCGGTATCCAAAAGTTGTTTGATTTCATCGTTGATGACTCGATTCTTTTCTGGAGCGAACTTTCTTCGCTTTTGCTTCCTTAGAGGGTAGTCGGGATCGACATTCAACCTGTGAACAATAATATTAGGGTCAATTCTGGTCATGTCTGCATGGGACCAAGCGAAACAATCATAATGCTCAGAAAGAAATTGAATAAGCTTCTCTCTGAGGTCGGGCTCAAGTTGTTCTCCAATTCGGACTTTATTGTCCGGGAAGTCTAGGTGAATGGAGACTTCATCTAGCTCCACCGCGTCAGGTTGATCAGGTTGAGCTTGCTGACTCGGCTGGGGGTCAGATGATTCTCCTTGCTGTAATTGCTATAAGACAACTTGCTTAGCCTTCATGGTTGTCTGGTAGCAAGATCTGGAATCTTTTTGATCTCCTCGAATTTTCTTCACTCCCCATTTGGTCGGGAACCTTAAGACTTGATGATATATAGATGGGACTGCCTCCATCTCATGTATCCATGGCCGTCCTAGAATGACATTGTAGGCGGAAGGAGAGTCCACCACTAGGAAACGAGTGCAGAGATTGACTCCTTCAGCGTAGATAGGTAGTTCGATTTCACCAATTGTGTTCTTTTGTTCTCCGCTGAAGCCGATAAGGACTATCGCCTTCCTGATGATCTTTGTTTCGTCTATCCCCATTTCCCTGAGAGTAGACAGAAAAAGGACATTGGCCGAGCTGCCATTGTCTATTAGTACACGCTTGGTTAAACAATTTGCAATACAAATTGAAATCACTAAAGCATCGTGATAAGGATTAAGTAGCCTGTCTGATTCAGATGTGGTGAAAGTGATGGTTTGTGCAGGCAGGATGGTTGTGCTTCTTTGAGCTTCGTTATGTTCTGGTTGGAAATGACCAGCCTGTCTGGTATGTCTTCTGGCTGCTGAATGAGTGATTCCACTGACTTCTGATCTGCCGGTTATCACGTTAACTGTTCGATCAAGTGTCGGCGGTCTAGGCGGGGTGACATCTGCATTGTTTTGTTGACGACCTTGGCCTTGTTGCAAGGTCTGGCGTCCTTTGTCAGTAAGGAGGTCAGTCAGGTGACCTTGCTTCAGTAGGTGCGATAATTCTAACTTCAGAACGATGCAATCTTCTGTTCGGTGTCCATGACCAGCATGGAAATCTCACCATTTCGACTTGTCTCTCTGATCGGCTGGTGTCCTCATCTTTTTAGGCTATTTGACCTTGTTTCCAAGTCCCTTGAGGGCTGATACCGCCTCAGCTAGTGAGATGGACAAGTTGTACTCGGGTATCTCCGCCCTTTGACGCGGTCGAGTCTCGTAAGGGTGATCATATTACCTCCTTATGTATTCTTTCCGTGGAGGCGGGTAAGGCTCGGACCGCCTATCACTCGTCCTCATATCCACCCTGGAGTCTCTTCTAGTGTTTCTGCTTGGCGAAGATCGATGGTGATTGTATTGATCTTCTTCCCACTTGATCTGAGCCCATGCCTTAGCTAGGACGTCTTCCATCGTTCTGCAAGGATACTTGGTGAGATCCTTGTATAGGTCCGAGTCGGGCAGGAGACCCTTTCGGAAGGCAGTGACCGTTGTTTGGGTGTTGCAGTTGGTTATGGACACCTTCTCCTTGTTGAAACGGCCAA
The DNA here is from genome assembly GCA_029490685.1 of Schizonepeta tenuifolia. Lineage (NCBI taxonomy): Eukaryota > Viridiplantae > Streptophyta > Magnoliopsida > Lamiales > Lamiaceae > Schizonepeta > Schizonepeta tenuifolia. The sequence continues at coordinate 21,599,074 of CM055958.1, forward strand.
TATAGTCTCGAAGAGACTCACCACGCCGTTGCACTACGGCGTAAAGATCTTCTGATATTTTTTCAAGTTTCCTGCTACTAGCATATTGCTGCACAAAAATATCCGTTAATTGAGCAAAACTTGAAATTGAATAATTAGGAAGATTAGTGTACCACTGGAGGGCTGGTCCTGTCAGACTAGAACCGAACCCCTTACACATGCAGGTCTGCCTCAATTCATAAGGAATTGCGGCGGTGAACATCCTTTGCTTGTATTGGGCGATGTGGTCAGTCGGATCCGTCGTGCCATCAAACATCTGCATGCTCGGAAAGTTGAAATTCACGGGCATTTCAACCAAGGCAATTTCATCCACAAATGGTGAGTCGGCGTAGCAGTTCTCTGAACTTTTGTGGAGGGGTGCCGGCACGCCAGGAATTCTTTGGATCAAGGCCTCTATTTCGGCCAATTTTCTTGCCAAGTCTTCATCTCTGATTGCATACTGACCGATCGTGGCTAGCTGGGCGAATTCATTGGCGAATAACTGATCTTGAGTGATCTCCCTCTGACCATGTCCGACAGCCTGTTGATTGACTTGGGTTGGAATGATTGTCTGGTTTGGCAGGTTGCATGTTTCCTACGACGGCATTGCTTATTGCCGCGCTCGGGGTGGTGAAAATGGTTCGAGCATGTTGTCCCCCGGTGGTGATTGTTCCATCTGGTCGGGCTATTCCTCCGGTTCCAGTGACGTCTGGATTGGTTTGCCCTGGATCACGTGCTTGCTCAAGCGTAGATGGCGGAAAAGCAGATGGCGGAAAATTGACACCTACATTCAAAATACCACGAGCCGGATCAGTTGGGTTACCAATGACATTACGGTTTCTTACCGAAGGTGACGGGTCTGTCACGAGAGAGTTAGATCCATCATTGCGGGTGATCGGTATGTCTCCCAGAGGTTGCATGGGAGGCACTTGGGCTCAGAAGCCCAGGGGTTCGACGATCTCGATAGGCTCCAAAGCCTCGAGACAACAGTATAAGTTGGCGTTCTCTAGTTCCAACTTCTTGCATCTCTCCCTCTCCCGATTCATCTGCTCAGTGAGGGCGGCGATCTGGGCGGCTAGGTCAGCCTGAGCAATCACATTGGGTGCGTCGGGAGTTTCAGATCCGTCACGTCCGTCAAACATGATTGATGGTGGAAGAGATCTACGAAAAGTGTGTTGATTCGCTTGATTGCTAGGGCCCCACGGTGGGCGCCAAATTGTAAAGGCTAAATCTAAAATTGAGGGTGACGTCAGGCACGTCGGGTTGATCAGGCACTAGCAACCTGTCAACACAACACGAACAGAACGTGAGAGCCCTTGGGTGAGCACCGGCGGGGGGGGGGGGGGTGTCGACCGAAGAGCCTCCAACGCTCAAGTAAGTAACGGTATTATGAGAAAATTATTGAAGAAAGTGAGTAAAAAGTGATAGTTGAGAATAATGATAGATCTGTGTAGCCGGGAGCATCTGGAGGGTGGAAACGGTGACAAGTGAGTGATTTGGTGTCAGCCCGACAGCAGAGGTAGCCAATGTTGCTATGTCAGGCCGATGAGAGCGAGAAGATAAGGCGGCGGAGAGTAGAGAAGAGATGGAAAAAGATCGTGTGATAGTGCAAGTATCAGTCAATGTCTGTCTTTCGTGGCCTAGTCGGGCCGTATATATAGAAATGACCGACCCCTTAGGGTTTAGTGGCGCCGGCCAACCCGCTAGGGTTTGGTACGTCGGCCTTATCCATCCGCCCTACCTCTCTTGTCAGTTTCTATTTTCGTGGAACCGTCAAGATATACCTTGATCACGTCAGTCAGGCTGACTTAATAGGCCTGTAAGGATATACCTTGACCATGTCAGTCGGGCTGATTCAATGGGCCCTTAATAGCTTAAACTTGACCGTTTGATGATTTTGGGCCTATCATATTAGTTATTGGACCGATTTATTTGTCCTGTTCAGTTTACTGGCTGACAAAATAAGTGAATTAAGCTCTACGAATTTTGACCACTACATATATATATTTATATATATATATATATATAATTACAGAATTCACATACATTCACAGTTTTATTAGTTCAAAGTCTTTTTTGAAGTATGATAACGTTCTAATTTTCTTTTTATTGTTTTTTTTTTCGTTTTAGTTTATATTTGCTTTCTCTTTCCTTTCCTAGATCTATAACAATATGTTGATCGAATTCTATTACAATGAAGCGATTGTAAGCTTCGAATTTATATTCTTTTACACTATACTGTTACTGTTGGTGTGTATTGTAAAGCAAATATTTTGTGCTTGTATACACGGTTTCTATTTCCGTTGTTTTCTCCTATATCTGATTTGATTGTTTGTCACATAATATCTTTTGTCCCTTTATCTCATGTTATAGATCAAATGGTGTGTTGTAGATCACAGAAGATCATTTGACAGTTTCTCATGAGATATTAATAGTTATTCACAGTCGAGATAACTCTGGACAAGTTATCGGTTTAGACTGTAGCATATAACAGAAAGTAGTTTGTCTTGACTAGTTGTCTATGCTAGTAGATATGTTTATGTATTGAATGGATCGCATTGAGATGTGTTCTTCTATTCTGACCGTTTGAGAAGAATCAAGGTCTCAGTGACTCGATAGATCTAAATCCTAATAGGTGATTAAGTGTGATCAAATATCTGTGTGTCACTTTAACTTACTATGGGTGAGATTTATGCGTTAACTCAATATGCTCTGTATTTTGGGTGACAACAATATTTGTTTCGACACTTAATTAACTGTATTAGGAAACCATGTCCTGGTGACCCCAGGTTAATAACATTCCCTTAAGGAGCTCATTAAGTTTATCGTACTAAACCCTGCAGGTGGATTTTGTATTCGGTACGATAATAAGGTTAAGTGGTACTACTTGAGGAATTAAAGATATTAATTAATTTAAGTTGTCAGAAGCTTTAATTAATTAATGAATGTTTGACATCTTAAACATGGGGATTGTCGGAGTCAAAACTAGAAGCCTTGATTCATCAGCGGACTAGAACGGCAGTGCATCACTAATTCTTTAGTGGAATGAATTAGTGATTATATACTTGTAGTTATTCTGGACTTGAATAATGGTGTACAAGTATATAGGAGGCCCAACTCTAGTTTTCTAGTAGATTTCTAGAATGGCCCAAATGTTCTCTTACACTCAAGCCCAACCCACATATCAAGACATAATGGGCTTAAGCACATGGATGGTCTTATATATACTTGAAGCTCTCTTGAAACCCTAAGTCTTGCATGTAATATACTTAGAGGTTAGAGAGGAAGTAGTGAGTGGGTTTGGAGTGGCTTGAGGATCTTGGAGGATTGCTAACCACGTGGCATCCGAGATCAAGACGGGACACATTCTAGAAGATCGTCTAGTGGAATCATTCAACGAACTCCAAATCCAAGACGGTATTTCTAATCATTGTATGGTTGCTTTAAATTAATAGGAGCATGCTAGGTATGATTCTTGTGTGTCGAGTTAGATATCCGAAAAGGATCCGTGGGCAAGTTGGTTCGGCTTTCATTAGCCGTTCCCATCAATTACAAGCTATTACACATAATATTGCACTAAATTGCTCACTTTCTTTTTGGTTTTCTGTGGCTACTTTGGTTTTAAGCTTCTTATAAAATATGTGTGTCATAACTCCAATTGAGAATCTTTCTCCGGCGAGTATCACAGCAATCGTCAAGATCGATATATGCGAGCCTACAATGTTACGTATAATGGAAGGGAAAAAGATGCGTTTTAGAGTGTGTTGTTATGATCAAAATGTTATTTCATACAGAAATATTTATAAACTAAATATTTACAGTAAGAATCATACTTTTTGGTTCCCTCAGATTTTTTCTAATACTCATATTTTTTCATGCAGAGAGCCGAAATCTATGTTTCATTTCCAAAAAAAGGTTGCTCGCTTGAAGATTAAGGAAGGGCGCATACCTATATGATACACAACTTTTTAGTTGGGCCAAATCACATGGGGGTCGTCTTAATGTTTATGTGAAGAGTACCACAGTTTGTGAAGTTTATGGTACAAATTTTTCGTCAAATATGTTTAATTTCAAAAACTTTGATGAAGTATATTGTAACTTGAACGAAAAGCCCCTCTTAGTATTTTTTATTTTTTTTCAAGATATTTGCTAATAACTTTTTTCTAGACATTATTGGAGTCCTTAAAACACAGGGTGCAGTTTCGAATGAGAAGAATGGAATATTCTTAACTAGAATTGGAGAATGAAAGATTAGTACAACAATTATTTCTAAACTTTTAAGAAAAGAAATATTAATAGTTTTTTTATTTCTGATTGTGAGATGCAAATTAGAAATTTCCGATCCCCTGATAAGTTTCTTCTTCTTTATTCTTAAATGGGAATATTTTAGATTGTTTATTGTTAAAGATTGTAGAACTTAATTATATCTTCAAAAAAAAAAGATTGTAGAACTTATACTTTTTGTTTTTAAATAATATTGTGTTTTACCTATTTCCCGAAAATTTAGATTGGCTTTCTTTATTAAAATTAAATTTTGTAATAATTGATTTCTTTTATATATATTGTCTATATAATAAATTTTGTCATTTTACGTTGGATTGCTTAAGATACATGTAATTTGGATAAATCTAAACATTTTGCTTGATTAATAGCTTTCATTTTTATAATATTATAAACATTGTTTGATAATTATGAACGTTCTAATACATGAACATATAGTAATCGTGCGTGTCATTTTACAATTAATACTCCCTATGTACACGAAAATGTGTTTGATTTTATGTGACACGGATTTTAAGAAAAGATGATAAAAGGTATTGTAGGTGGTAAAAGTAGAGTTTGAGGGGTAGTGGAATAAAGTTGTTAAGAGTGAGATGAAGATAAAACTTGATAAATAATGAAAAAGATGAGAGGTATGATGATACATAAAGTAGAGTAATACACATTTTTGTGGATGGAGGGAGTACAATTTACTGTCAAGGCCTAACTCAAGTAGCTAGTTGAGGTACCACAAGTCTCTTCTTAGTGAGAGGTTTTGGATTCAATCCAGCTTGCATGCAGTGTAATACATATTCCCACCTTGTGTAATGGTATAGCGGTCCTGCCTACGTGAAGTGCAGTGATCTCACTATATTCGACATTATATATACCTTATAATTCTCTCATTTAAACATTAATACAATGCACTCATTATTTTGTGATTTAGTAACTTATACTATTACTCCCTCCATTCACGAAATGATACCCCATTTGGTGTTCGACACGAAGATTAAGAAAGCAGATAAAATTATTTTGAGTGGGGTAAAAGTTAGAAAGTATGGGTAGTGAGATAATGATAAAAAAAACAGTGGTAATGACAAAAAAGAGATGATATTGACCAAATAGTAGGAATAAAGTTGTTGGGATGACAAAAAAGTAGAAATAAAGTTGATGTGAGGTAGAGTTATCAATGACAAGAGGTAGTGATTTTAATAAAGTAACAAGTGTATGTTGGTAAATATAACGAAACAAGGCATCATTTGGTGAACACAAATAAGGGATGAAACAGAGCATCATTTCGTGAACGGATAGAGTATTACATATGATTACTCCCTCCGTCCATTTTTTAAAGCCTCATTTGCTCATAAAGAACTGTCCATTTTTTAAAGCCCCACTTATCTTTTTTCACTCACATCTAATGGAACCTACTACAACTTCCACTCCCATCCTACTACAATATATTCTACCGTGCACGCACGAGTGCGATACTAATCTAAAATTAAATAAAATAGGCTCTTATCTTATCTATGCATACGTACAATTCCTTTATACAAGAAATTATACGAAGTTCCAGGAAACTATTAAATATGATGGTAAACAAAAGACTGTCAAAAAAAATTAAAAAAAAATAATCTGATGTGACAATATATATCTAGAATTTATCCGAATTCCTTATATTTTAGATTTATCTCATTATTTGAAATTTATATGAACTAATAATCCGAATTTTACGACACGTTACTTTATAGATTGGGATGATGATATATATTTGAATTTTAGCAACGCCTAGAAATGCGAGTATATATGTAAAAGAAAAGGATGATGGATATTCATATTCCCATGCAAACCAACCCCAAAATTAGTATTTGTGCATGCACATATCAATCACAATCTAGCACCACCACTTCCACCTCCTTCGCCCCCAACATCCGCCGCTCTTCATTTCCCAATGGAGGAGCGGCTGCCACCGTCCGACACCGACGCTGCCAAAACTATGCTTCCACCGCCCCACGCCGCTCAAACTACGGACGAGCGGCCTCCACCGTCCGATACCGACGTCGCCCAGCCTCCACCATCCGACGCTGCCGACGCCGCTCAAACTAAGATCCCGCTGCTGCCGCTGCCACCCGGCCGCGCCGCTCACGAAACCTACGTTGTTCAGATTCCCCGCGACAACGTCTGCCGCGTTCCGCCGCCCGATCACGCCCGCATCGTGGAGGAGCACCTCCGCAAGGCCGCCCTTAAACCGGAGCGGAAGCACCGCCGCCGCCGCTTCCGCTGCTCGCTAGCCCTCCCGATCATCCTCATCGTCGTAATCGCCGCGATAGCAATTCTCACCGCCCGCGAAACCCTCTTCCGCCCCACTCCGCCGGCATTCACCGTCACCCGCATCCACGGCGACAATCTGAATGTCACGGCGCCGGCGAAGAATTCAAGCTCCGCCACCCGCCGCCCGCCGGAGTTCAGGATCACGGTCCGCGCGTTGAACCGGAACCCGTGGATGTCGGTTACTTACGGCGGAGGAGGAGCGGCTTGGCTGACTTTTAAGGATAAAAGAATCGGGCAGGGGAAGATCCCGGTATATATCAAGGAAAGGGAGGACGGAGGCGCCGATTTTACGGTGGTTCTGGCCGGAAAAGGGGCAGCGGCGCTGCCGAAGGATATGAAGAATAAATTGAACGGCAATCAAGAGAAATTTTTGGAATTAACGTTGGATTTGGCGGTGGAGATGAAAAGCATGCTGAGAAATGAAGCCATGAAATTGGAAATCTTCTGCGATTTGAGGGTTCGTAATTCGTTGATGAAGAATGCAAAGATTTCATCCCAAAATTGTGGATTGGGTTTATAGAAACCGGAAAAAAAGTTTTGATCGATGGCCGGTTAATTAATTACTCCAACATTAATTATATGTTTAAAGCCATATAATTTGCATGTTAGTACATAATTAATTTGCTGGTTAATTGATTGTGTATTGCTATCGTACATTATCGCGATATACTCGATTTTATATTGTATTTCATCTTCTATTATCAGTTTGCAATACTGTATTTGATGAGATGATAATATACATTTGATGTGCTTGTTTTTATATTTATAATTAGACTAGAAAATGGATTGTTAATGTGTAATAGAGTAATTCCAAGCAATCATGTTAGTATTATTTCCGTCTAAATTTTGTTGTCTTTGTTCATTTTTCTAGACTTGGAATTTTGTAAAACGCCAGATATATTATACTATAATATCATTTTTTTTTAAAGAAAATACTAATCAGCTAGCTATATCATTCATTAAATACAAGCGTTTTTCTTTTCTTTTCTCTTTAACTTGTTTTGTTTGGTGATGATGAGACCTCTTGATAAAAAGAAATTCTTCCAGTCTCTCAGCTTTGTTACATGAATCAAAATTTATTAGCAGAAAACAATGATATTAAATAAACTATACAAGTACTACATATGTTTGTGTATAAGAGAATTGATAAAATAGTATTGGAACTGTTCAATTTAGGGCACCAATGCAATTTTTCTGGGCCAGACCTTCCCAGTTGCCAAAGTATTTCAGCACTACAACCAAACAAGCCTTAGTCCAATTTTGATGGGCCTAGCTAATCTATAGTAATGAGCCTCTAATATGGCTCAAGAAAACATCATCATCGATTTATTTATATTTTGTTATTTTCATCGTGGCGAGAACATGTGACATCATGTTAGTCTCAATAAAATGTTTGTACATGTACATTAACTTGCAAATCACATGAGAAAAGTATATATGCACGCTTGATCAGCTTATTTTGTAAACCAAATTATATGCATGAGTATAGACCATGGGCATCTAGAAAAGAACGAATCTCATTTCGTAATATGTAAGAAACTAATTAGTTACCATGCATTTTAAATGACACACTTGTAATAAGTTTCGCTAATTAGTTTCAAATCGAAAATAAAACGAAATTATTATAAATGAGTGAGTAATATTCTAATTTTAAGAGGATTCCATCGTTCATTCGACTACTTGGAATATTAATTATACTCTTGATTATAATAATATTATTGCAACCATGGAGGTGTGTGGGTTAAGGTTACAATGTATGATTGCTTCGACATAAATTATGTGCATAGTGGCCCCTTATTTTTTCCTTTTTATTATTTTATTTGTTAGTATGGGAGTTTTAGTTTGTAAGGTGTCCCAACTCCCAAGTAGCATGCTTGTGGCTTTATGCACAAAACCACTAAGATTTTGATATTTCTTAATTATAATATTGGAGAGTACAATAACAATTATAGTATTAAAGATCCTGTATAGAAAGCTAGTTCCTTAAATTGGGAATAATCATGGCTATGCCAAAGGTATGAAACTTTTCAGAGTGGATACTTTAAAAAGAGCTTAATAATGCACATTAATCTCCACTAAGATGGAAGAAGCGTATTTTAATGTGTATCAGTTTATATGTACTAGCAAAGTTTCACGTGCGAGGAACACAAAACACATGAATTTATATTATTAATATATGATATTACAGATATACTATATATTTTATAATAATTTTGGAGAAGTTTAGTACAAAAAAAATGATTAAATGGGTGTGGATCTGGTAAGAACTTTATGAATCCGTAGTAACCAGCATAAATATTATTTACGTATTGTACAAAATAGATTACGTTAATGCACAAATTACACTAACTTAATGCACGAACAACAGTAATCTAATGCATCAATTAATTTGAACCGTAGATTAAAAAAAATCAATGATCCAGATTAGTTCCTAGTTCCTACTTAACGATGAATTCCTATACGATCCTCTACTATATTAGAGTACTTATATAATATCCTTAAATATATCAAAATATAAAATCAAACCTTCAATTTTATGTAATTTATAAATTTGAGTATCACAAGTCCCTTGTTAGTAAGAGGTCTTGGGTTCAATACCATCTCTGAGTGGTGTAGTATATTCTTACCTTATTTGGTAGTAAAATGGTCCCGCCTGCGTGTAGAGTAGTGGTCCCATCTTTGTGTGGTATAGGTGTCCCACCTATATAGTGATGTAGAGATTTATTTGACTATAGACATATACACTTTGTTGTAATTCATTGAAAATTTGATGATCCATTAATAATTTATAAGGTATTAATTGAAGAAAAAATATTATAAAATATAAGAGAACAATATTAATATACTGGCAGAATATATAATATTGCCGCATGCGTATGTATATGGATATATGTTGTGGGTGCAGTGTGTGTAATTGTCTTGTAGGCCCTTGTATTTTTCAAATTTAAATATTTTACCCACTCTCAACTTCAATTTAAACTTGCTTAATTAAACTTAAATTTAACACGTTTTAGCTTTGTTTCTGAAACAATTCTGCTTCAAGTATTATTAGATGTGCAATTATAGTTATTTAAAACATAGAGGACAACATTTGAATTCCCTAAAGTTCTAGGACTAGAATATATAGATTTATAACTTGTGCCAACAACTTGTACAATATATATACTTTTGTAGAGGAACCGTATAATGATCACCTGCAATAGATTCGTGAAGATTAATGATGCATAATTAGAATCACTTAGCTAGTTGAAATAAACTATCATTCACTATACTTTCAATAGGCTACGAGAAATATATGTATATATAATGCTCGCAAATATATAACCATAGATGTAATTACAAAAATATTTTTCGAAGAACTTTTCCTTTTTAGAAATTATCAAATTTCTGTAAATTTCACTTTTCTAGAGGAACCTTATGATTTGATTGCAACATATTAGATTCTTGACAATTAATTTTGTATATTTAAGATTATCAGTTGATATCAAGTTGCAATATTTAACCTTCACTCCGAAAAAGGTAGAAATTCAGTTGAAATCAAATATTACAACTTTTATTAGAAAATTACAACATTTTTCAATGATGACGAGTTCTTTTTAAGTTTTAACTATTTGTATTAGTATACACCACACTTACGGTTAGGTCATAGGTGCCTTCATTATATTTAATTATGATTAAATATTCTCTTTATTTTTTTAGGGGAAGATCTTTTCTTTTAAAAGGGATACGATCGATAGATAATATTCCATGTCGTGAAATCGGAATTACGTATGTCATCCTATATTGACGTGATTCCAAATATCGATGAATATTACTTTATGAAAAGTTGCATACATAAATGTGCATTTTACGATTGCTAATATGCCCAACTATTTTATAAAATTAAAATAAACCGAACTCAAGAAATTAAAATAAATTTCACGAAACATCTCTTCCCTTTCCCAATCATCATATTATTTTTACTGTTTTAGAGTGGGTTTGTGATAGACCCCCAGTCGAGACTTAATTAATATTTTAGAGCTACCATAAAATTTAAGCGAAGTACTTTTTTTTCAGTCTTATGCTATGTTAATATGATGATATCCTGCACAAGGACGTGGATTTATTCAATGCACACCAAATGTAATGACTACGGGTCCCACGAAATAAAAAAAAAACAATGTATAAGTAAATTATAAGCAAGACACAAATCAACAATATCCACAATAATAACATAAAAATCCCTAAATAATAAATAATCTTACCAAATAAATAGATATACTACGTTGAAAAAAATTATGTCAAATCCCATAAAACTAGGATTTCAATTCAAATTTCCTGCTAAAGTGCCAATTGATTGGATAGATGAGGCGATCAATTGATTCATTGACCTATTTACCCTAAACGTAGATATGTGCAGTGACAATCACTAATCTTAACCGTTTAATTTTATTAGATCTATGGTCAGGATATGATTACTAGTTAACTTATGTAAATTAGTTTTCATGTGAACCCATATATATATATATATATAAAGTGATTTTCTCATGAGAAATACGAAATGATCTATGCCTTCCATTTATGTTAATCAACAGTCAATCTTTAACAAATTTTTAATTATATAATTTATATTTATAATTAGTGGTGGGGTATACATGTAATTAGAAACGGTTAATGACAAACGGTTATATCACTTTTGTGGGATTCAATGAATTTTCTGATACAAGGCGATTTATCTCTTAATATTAAAACTTCATTCTTTTTCTTTAATTTATTCATTATTTACTGTAATAAATTATATAAAATAAATTATTCTTTTTTTAAAAGATAATTTGTCCCTCATTATTAAATTGTTCTTTTTCAGTAATAAATTGTACTTGGTAATAATGTAGTATTTTAATTTTAATAGTAAAAATAAACATGGGCTCAAATGATGCAGCAGTGCATCATTCATCTACGTAATGTATGGTAAATATTATAATATATTATATTATTTTCCTTTTCAATGCATTATAAAACACAAAAATGATGCATTATAAATCAAATTGAGTTTAATCTTGTCTGGAAAATGAAATTGTAAGTGTCTAATAATCCGCCACCTTCCCACTTATCGTTAACGTGATATTATTAATTGACATTTTCGCCCTCAAATATATCAACTTTCACCCTTTTTAGGATAGTACAGATAATGTGTTGTAATTATGAGTTAGATCTTGACCGTTAATGTTGAGATAATCTATGACTTATGATGCTTCTTATTTTATACATTAAGAAGCTTTTACACGTGAACTCATCCCTATATATATGTATAATTATAATATTGTGTATGGTTGGTTATAATATTAATAAATTTTGTTAATGTTATTATTGTTGCAAGGTTTCCTAACCATCTAAAAATATATATATATCATAAAAATTATCTTCTGGGTTTTTTCCTACTCGTAGTGTCGTATAATATTCATCCTATATTCCATTCCGCTTTACATAAGCAATAAATTTAGCCCATACGACCATACCTTTAATGATTCCTACAATGATTTCTCTTGTTTCGTTTACGTCGTATAAATGTTACAAACAATTAATAATAAATAAATGCAATGACTTAAGATTTTTTTTCTCAATATCACCCTCCGCATAATGTATTGGGGAAAGTAACGAATAACGAGTAACGTCATTATGTATCTTCAAAACAATACTAGTAACATAGAAATTGAATCACGTAGTCTTTGCAATAAAAAGATTAATTTCTTTATATTTCACGTGAACAATCTAGATCCGTATTAGTCTATCTTCATCGAAATCTTTATTTATTTGCCATGTTATGCATGAGATTTTCTAAATAAAATAACACGAGAAACACAAAAGTTGACCGCACGTTATCAATTTGAGATTTTGGACTTCAATCAATTCAACTTCTCTCTAAAATTTAAACTTGGTCAATTATTTGAGAGATGATGTTTCATGAGTTTTGGGGAAATAATATTTTTTTTTAAGCCTGTAAAACAAATATTTCAGTAAAAAATAATATTACACGACTTGGTAAGCTTTAATTATTTATTCGAGCATGCATCGGATTGAATAGAACACTACTTGCTTTATCATTGAAAGACCCGACTAATAGATATTGTGGCTACAAATTTTCATGATATAATAAAAAAAATTAATGTAATTGTAATTACATGATTTGACTGAAACACAACATATTTGTTTTCATATGCCCCACTTATTCGTCATTTGATGTTCATAAATTGAAATGAGAATTTTATTTATTATTTGGGGAAATGAAGCAATAGGAATTAAATTTGAAACTTCTATGTTTACAAATAAAATCTAGTAATGGGATATTCTAATATCCAACTATTTTGCAACTAACTTTAAATCGTGAATCACTTATTTTTTATTCATAAGTATATAATTATGGCTAAAGTATTTGATATTAATGGGTCCCATAAACAAGCTATGGAACATTGGAAAGGGATCGATGTCAATTGGGCCAACCCTTTCAGATTTGGTCAATTCTATCGGGTTGTCGGGTTATTCGGTCTAGGTTAAATCGGGTTGATTTTTTTCAAGTTGAAAAATTGTAACCCTAATCCTAACCCTTAGAGATGCGGGTCAGCCCGTCGGGTCACAAGATTTAAAAATTAAAAAATATATATATAATTAAATAAAGAAAAAACTTTCCAACAAAATAAGTCTAATAGTTATAGCAGGCAAAAAGTTACAATAATTCAACATTAATTTGTTATCTCGCAAATAAAATTAAACAATTGAATAACACTCGTCTTCTACTTGAATAACTTTTGCAGTGTCTTCAACTTGATCACGGACTTCAATTTCAATATCTTCACCATCTATTTAAGAAGAATAAAAGGGGGAGTACGAATTATATATAAATTTGATTGATTAAATATACATAATATACAAAACGACTTACATAAGTAGGATTTACATATCTAGGCCTAGGGTTAAATAAACAAGCGAGATATTATTCGGGTTAGTCGGGTTGACCCTAGCCCTTTTCGGGCTAACCTTGATCGGGTTGCAACCCTGTCCGGCCAACCCTAATAACTCAATTATGTATTCGGATTGTAAATATACAACCCTAATCCTTTACTTTTTTCGGGTCACTCGGGTCAACCCATCGGGTTCGGGCTCAATTGACATCCCTACACAAGATTTCATGCATATATATGAAGAATACATTCTTTGTTATTTGTAAAGAAAAGCGAACATTTTATTTGCTATTTGTGTCATCGTTAGTCTTTATATATGCTATATAGAACTGGAGCTAATTATATGCATATAAAGACCCAATCTTAATAATGAAATTACATAAATGCTCTATTTCTGCAGTTAGAAGTACAAATACAATTGAGCTTGCATGAATACAACCAACGCTGTAGATCAAAGCCATCAAACATAGTTTTTCACATATATGTGTTTTCTGCAGGCTTTCATGACGACATGATGAAAATACAAACGCTCCATAAAAGTTGAAGAAAAGTAAAAATATGTTTCACTCATATAAATAAACCTGAAAATGCAGAACATTTATTTCTGGATGACGCAATGACCAGTTAGTTAGGCATAGGCGCGCAGATACCAAATATTCACCAAATTTAATCAATCTTAATAATAATAATAATAATAATAATAATAATAATAATAATAATAATGTATATTATTATTATTATTATTAATTGATTTGAAACATGTCAGATGGGGTTCAGACTGAACCCAACCAATGATCCTCAACCACATACATCCCATTCATTTGTTTTTCCACCACAATGCACATGCTCCTCCATGTGAACCCTCGTGATTTTTTATTTTAGTTTTTTATTTCATTCAATTAAATATTTTTGGTCCAAAATATTACACACTTAGTCCCGTTCAATATTTTTCACTTCTTTTCGATACGGAGATTAAGAAAAGAAAGATTAGATGATAAATGGTGTGTTTAGTATAGTGAATAAAGTGATACTCTCACCCTTTTTAAATATAAGATGTTTTGACATTTTGCACTACTATTAAGAAACATTAATTAACTCTAAACTTTAATGCAAGAAATTTATTTGGTCAATTGTATTGTTGTCTTTGAGTTTTTTTTTTTTGCAATTCATGATAATGTGATAGGGTAATATATTGTCAAAGTTAATTAATGAAAGGAACTCAACATACATTGAAAAATGAGCACATAATTAATAATGAGTTGAAAAGTAAATAAAATTGATGGAAGGGAGAGAGAGAACACTCTTGGTAACTGAAAACATCTTATAAAAAAAACAAATAAAAAGGGCCAAAACAAATAAAGTATTTTTGAAGTAACATAAAGTAGTATAAAATGGTTTTGAAGTGATATAAAGTGAATAAAGTGATTTCTTAATTATTTTCTTAAAAGAAATGAGACATGTTGAACGGGACGTCCAAAAAGAAAAGTGAGACATATTGAATGGAACGGAGGGAGTACTTCAATCTATTCCTCAGTATTCACGAAAACAATTACATAGAGACTAAAAAGAATAATCTCTTAATGAAAATAAAATGCATATAATTATACTTTTCTTTTGCCCACAAAGATAATGTCTCATAAAACATGACACGAATTTTAAAAATTAATGTTCAATATATTTTGATTAAAAGAAAGATCTCATATTATGAGGATAATAAATAAAAATAAGAAATAACATCGATCGTATTTATAAATGTAAAATACATACAGTTAATGTAGCGACCTAAAAAGAAAGAAGGGCATAGTATAGTATTTTGGTAGACATAGAGTGGGTATATTTGGAGAAATTCTTGTATATGTGGAATGGAGTGGTAGCAATAGCATAATCGAAGGGGCTCGACCCTCAATGTAGGGACCTACTTTACGTAGAGACATGATGTTAGGTACTGTACAATTACATAAATCACCATTCATTCATTCATTCATCCATCTCTATACAATATTTTTATAATACAATACTACTATTTGGCTTTTCAAACCAAACTCACTGCTTCTGTCTGTCTCATTTGTATTTACACTTTTTTTGCATTTCTATCTTTACATTTTTCTACTTCTATCAATTTCAAAGCCCGGCCCTTATTAAGGAAAACACAAAAATTCTGGCACGATTGATCACACACTGCAATCTGTTTTTCATGTGCTACATTTGCATCTTGTGGACCATCAACTTTTTTTATTTTTTCATTTTTTTAAAATAATTCTAAGTAGTACTCCACTATTTATTAATCACCAATTAAAATTTAATTATTAGTTTTCAAATAGGATTTATATTAATTAATTCAAATTGAAAAAGAAAAGAAAATTATAAAATTGACCGGTTGCACAAGAGAGTGCCTCCACGGGAAATCTTCACATAAATTAAGTTACTACTACAAGATTATGTTGTTTAAAATAAAACAAATAAGATGTAAAAATAAATCAAGTTGTTTGACGACATCGACGGAATTCCTTTTTCAATTATTTTAAAATGGAATGATGATATATATACTAGTCATTTAGCCTCAAAGGTCTTAAATCACTCATTTGCGTACTTGTTGTTGACGGGTCGGACAGTGTGTGTGATAATTAAGTGCTGAATTTGTATACTTCAACACGTAACAAAATATCTATACATGATCGGGTCCAATATATTTCTCAGTTTAACTCACAAAGTGCATTTGTTCCTAATTAAAGTAGGAATGCCTAATTAAAAATAATTAATATTAAATCAAGCACTAGATCCATTAAATGTGCATTATTTAAAAGTTTTAGGTCTCTCTAAACACCATTCATCCATGACCCCATCCATTTATCAAATCCCCACAATTTTATTCTCTTTGATTAGTTAACATCGTTTTGCCAAAAGAGACCAGCCATCAGTTTATGTATGTGACGCCTGTTAAACGGAATTAATTCGTATGTTATGCATGCAATCGTTATCACATATTCACATTCTTATATAAAAATTTATAGACATAAGTAAGTGGATGAATGTATCTATATATATCAATGTTCTCTAATTTTTATTTTTATTTTTTGGGATTTTTTTTGTACCTAATACCCAATTTATAGTCTAGGATATATTATCGCCTATAATTCTAATCTGGAAATCTTGATCTAGAAAATCATTTATCCAAAACCAGATTTAGTTTAGGAACTAGACATTTTTTAGTATCTTTGATCTATGTTCGTTCCATGCATGATACTATAATATTCTAGTAAAATGGCGAACGAGTAACATGATATTGTAGAACCCCGAAAATTCGAGACTAAAAATTTCGTTGTAAGTATATAAAAATTTAATTAGAATTAATTAGATAATAGAACGGTCACTTATTTCCCGATAAATTTTATACATCTAAATCATAAAAATTTAGACGTCATATGCATTGCATAGCACGAGCATTCATATTTTATTATTCGAGTGAAATTTGTCGATATTATTATCGCCTATGCAATAATGTGATTAATTAGAAATAATTAATCAAAAAGATAAATTATATATATATAATATAAATATGAAGCGTTTGTTTATTTAATTTTGTAAAAGAATTAATTTATAGAATAATATGGATAATGGTCTCGTTAAAACGGAAATAATTATTTCTACGTATATGCTCGATCGAAACTTTGATCGAATGAACGAATGTCGTATAGTGGAAGAATAATCGAAATACTATATAAAAGGAAATTATATAATATAATAATATATATTATATATAGGTAAATGAACGTGTGTTGCGCGAGGCTGTGTGTGTTCGCGTGAGTATATGTGTGCGTGTGTTAGGAGTATAATTAGGATAGGTTTAATCTATTAACAATAAATATAAATAAGTTAATTAATTGAATAGGGATTGAGGAAAGAGAGAAAAGATTTGAAGCAGATTATATCTAAGCAGAATCATTACGCTTTTTCCTTCTCCCAAAATCACCTCCCATAAACCCCAATCAAAATAAATTGGAGGTAATAATTTCTAGTTGCCTACAGATTCCCCCTCCCCTTCATTCACGTTAAAACAAAAAAGAGTTGCAGATGAAACTCTTCACCATCTCTGCAAATCATCTTCTCCTCAAACCCCAACCCCTTCTTCCTCTACCACTATCTACCACCATCCATCACCACCGGAACCACCACCACCACCATCTAGGGCCGGAGAATCGGGCAGAAAGAGAGAAAGGAAGGACCAGCCGTGAGGGAGGAAGGAGAAAGAGAGTGAGAGAACCAAGTAAGAAAGAAAGGAGGAGAAGAAGGCAAGGTATAAATTTCTCTTATTTCTTCCTTCTTTTCAATATCTTAGAAGCATGTTTAGGGAAAGAAAATAGTGGAACCCTTGGTCTTGGTGTGAAGGAGATGATGCATATGCGATTTTTATAGAGTAGTGAAGGCAAGGATGATTTTGAGTGGTCTTTATACTTGTTGTGAAGTTATATTCGATTATATGCATTCTAGGAAGAGTATGACTTAGGAAGATGTGTTCTTCATAATCATATGGTTGCTATAGATGATATATGAGTGTGTTTAAGGCTGAAAACCGAGTATATGCTGCTGTGTTGGTGTTTTGAGTTTGAATAAATGAAGCTTGGAATGAATCGTGTCCAACGTATGAAACTGCACTGCTCTGATTTATCTGTTTGAATATGATAGGTTTCGAATTTGAATTTCAAATTTTTATATGTTGTAGATAAGAATGTTAGGAAGGTTATGTGAAGTTTTCAGACTTTTTCGTTAAAGCATGTAATTTTGGTGGATTTAATACTCTACTGCCCTTGTTTGAAAATCTAATCTGCGTAGAAAAATGTATAAGTATTTTTCTCCTTTGAATCTTAACTTTTGAAGGCTTAGCCTTTTGGAAATTGAAACTAGACATCCTAAGAATTTTAAGTTGATATTTCTCATCCCTTGGTGCCAAATGAACGATTTTATATTGAATTTTTAAGTAAACTGTTGTGCAGTAGAACTTCAACTTTTGGCAGATTCACTGACATGCAAACAAGGCTCAATTAGGACAAGTAAAACCTTATAATTTTGAAGTGTAACAACTTCTGGAAACTCTATTATGTGTTAGGAGCATGCCATAAAAATTTGAAGCCTTTTTATCTCGTTTACTATTTTAATTAGAATTTACAACGTCAAAGTGTCATGCTGAAAAATTGCAGAAATATGTTTATTATCAATTAATGCCTAAATTCGATTTTATTACTAATAAAATACATATGTGAGCCTAAAAAATCTACTAAGTATATTATATGATTAATTTTTATTATTATTTATGCATGATTAATTGTTTATTATTTATTATTAATAATTAATTAAATAATTACTCTATAATAATTTATTAATTGATAATTAATTAATCAATTAATTAAAATTTTTTCATAATTAATTACTAATTAATTAAATAATAATTAATTAATTGTATGCCTTAAATAATTAATTATTTATTTATTTATTTATTAATTAATTATATGTATTTAATAATTAATTATATGCCTTTAATAATTAATTA
This sequence comes from Schizonepeta tenuifolia, assembly GCA_029490685.1. Classification (NCBI taxonomy): domain Eukaryota; kingdom Viridiplantae; phylum Streptophyta; class Magnoliopsida; order Lamiales; family Lamiaceae; genus Schizonepeta; species Schizonepeta tenuifolia. Next base: position 21,618,160 of record CM055958.1, read on the forward strand.
TTTATTAATCAATTATGTCCCTTTATTAATTAATTAATTCTTTATTAATTAATTATATATCTTTAATAATTAATTTATTAATTAATTATATGCATTTAATAATTAATTAATTCATAATTAATCGATTAAAATGATCTAAGTCAATTGAATAACTGTTATGTATTCAATAGTCAAGTATGAATGTCTTACATGTTTTAAAGTGTGATTATATGACATGAGATATGCGATTAATCAAGTGTACATGAATTAATATGATGTGATATAAAGTATATAGTATGCATAAGATATCTATGTGACTCACGTTACATAACATGCATGACATACATGTTATAACTCGGGAATAAGCTTGACCTAGGATGCTAAGACTTTAGACACTTTTATGCTTGTGAACCTAAGTGTTTAAGACAACTCTTGTAGGACCGAGCAATCCCTAATTCGAGGACTAGTCAAACGAACTTGAACCAAGGTGGGTTTCTATTTTCAATCTATGGGATTACAAACTCCTACTGAGGTAACTTTAGGGTTATTAAACCCAATGCTTTCAATGTGTGATACGCATGCTAAATGTTTTATGCTCAATTGCTTGTGGTTTACCTATGTTGAAAGTTTTATAATACGATCGGCCTTATGCTCCGTACAAGCCAAGGTAGTGTACACATGAAGTATGACGGTTCGGTTGGAGGGAGTGGCTCCCCTCTAATTGAACCGGGTGGTAACCCAAGAATATGAGATGCTCTATGGTTCGAACCGTTAACTGTTTTAAAAACTTATGTGAAGGATATTTTTACCAAAGTAACCCCCTTCCATAAGAATGAAGCATGCTATATCTTTTGAAAAATTGTTATCAAAATGGGGCACGGAATCCACTGAGTGCTTTTGTACTCAGCCCTCTGCATTGTTTTCCCTAATGCAGGTTGATCAATGTGGAGGCGAAGGAAGGGGATGTCGATGTCACTATTGTCCGTTTGTTCGTTTTCAAGTACTTGTCGTGTCGGTCTTTATGACCATTGTTGTGTGACGTGTCTTCAATAAGGCTTATGCCACCAAACTCATGTTACCTCTTATGTTCTAATCATCTACTTGTAGATGGTTATCTTTTGAAATGCTTCTGCAGTGCGGGGCTTGTGTCCTCATACATCGACCCCAGTTATGTTATGCTAGGGCATCGATTTTGAACAATTACCTATCTTTCCTTTATTATCCCAAACACTTGTCATTTCAACTTTTCAATGATTTTGTTATCATTTATGAATCATGATTATATGGTTTCACCCCACCCCCTGCGTGGCGGCTCGGACGGATCCGCATAGGCCGGTCGCGGGTCGTCATAGACATGGTATCAGAGCAGTTCGTTCGCTCTGAGCCCTAGAAGCCTTAATCATTCTTTCTACTTAGAGTCAATAGATATAAACCAACCAAAGTCAGGAACTCTTCAAGTTCAATGCTAAGTTTCTCATGACATCCTTTCCATCCCTCCACGTCAGTTGAAAAAAAAAAGGAAAGTTATACTTGAACTCTTACGTGGGTTATTAAATTGCTATGTTTGATATTTGAATTCATGCTGATGAACTTTACTCTTGCATATACTCATATCATGCTATGTGTGCCAATACATGTTTACTTGCTCAAATTACGTGCAATTTTATTTCTGTTGCGCAAATTCGTTCGTATGAGGGCCATCAACCTTCGATGATCGTTTACAGTCGCGAGTTGGGATAGGAATCCCGAGTCGACTGACGAGTGTGCGCCGGGACTAGATTGTATAGGTCGGAACCTCTTAGAACAATCGTCGAGAGGACCCAAACCGAACCTAAACTATAGTCCTGAACTTAGTCTTACTAAGATTTTCACTATAAGATATGTACTAATAGAACCACTCTTTTATTTTATCTTTGTAGATGGCAGGACCTTATACCAGACTAACATACGAGGAGATAGCACAATACTTCCATGCTATCAGGAGGTACCATGGTGAGTCTGTCGGACAATTCGTTGCTCGGTTTCTGGATGAGCACCGAATAACCATGGGAGGACTGTGGACAGACTACAAGAGCTGTAGAGTCTTGGTGTACTGGCTACCCCCAAATTGGGCGGTTTGGGCGAAGAAAGTTCTGGACGAAAACACTATTGAAGGTTTACAGTGTCGGCCTATGGCCAGTTTACCTAATTTAGTTCTAGCAATCCAAACCCATTGGATCCTTGACCCTATAGGTCCACCTCCCTCTGGCCCATTCGACGTACTTCCCCAGCCACCTCCTGGCCATGAGCCACCATTCGTTCCATCTGATTTCACTCCACCACCTCACCACCCACCACCACCTTCTCTCAGGATCCACTCCCCGGCGAGGGATGGATCTACTTTTATTCCTCATGCACCTAGTACAGTCCCACCTCACTCCGGGACGAAGAGGCCTTTTGTCGATTTAACCATTGACTCGGATACCGACTCAGACTACCTCTACTTCAGTGACCACACTGCCCCCAAAGGGCGACATGACAGAGAGGCCGGTCCCTCTCACCCACCCCAGTTCACACCACTTTCACCCTCCTACACACCACAGTCCCCTACTTACAAATCGAGCTCCTTGCCACCTTCACCTACTTACACTCATAATGTACCTTTAGCTGCACCTACTTCTCCACCTTGTCCCCAGCAGCCACCTCTACCCGACTCCCCTGTCCATGAGACTAGCGGTTGCTTACGAGGACCTAGCATATGGTATTCAAAGTACATCGTGAAGAAGAAAATTCAAAGGAAGGAGGAGCCGGAGATAAAGTTGCTTAGGGATCTTGACTGGTTGATTGAGAGAGCTAGACAGGGCCTCGAGACTAACCCGTCCGGAGGTTCATTCACAAACGAGGACGATCCCGAGGAAGACCCTGACGAGGACCCAGAGGAGGAGGAGCCAATGGAGGACGACGATGAAGACGAGAGTTAGAGAGAGAGAGAGAGAGTCGATATGTTTGTTGTTATTGTTGTACTATTTCATGTTTTGATATGATGATGCTGTTGCACCTTTATGTTTCCTTTATGAGTCCATCTTTTGTTGTTATGATGGCACATTTTGACATGTTTATGAGACTTTTTAAGGTTATGTTGTTTTCATAAGTCCTCGGTTTGAGGCATTTTTGTTGACATGAGACCTCTTGTATGAGGCAAATTTTCATGATGGGCCTTTGTTTAAGCAAACTTATGATATGCTATGGTATGACATGTTATGAAAAACTTTTTGCAATGTTATGTTATGATGTGATGTGATGTGATATGATCAACATGAAGTGAAATGCTATGATGTTATATGAAATGAAATGCTATAATGTTATATGATATGATGATATGATCTTGAAATGAACGAACAAGACAATCCACGATACATTATGGCCGAAAAAGTTTTTATCTTATTGTAATAATGACGAGTCCTGATACACAAGCCAAAATAAGATATGATAGTCATTCGACAATGAAATAGAATGATAAGGCAATAATGAGAGGCGTACAACTAATAGTTTAATCTCGAGTTTTCCTCTTTTAAGTGTGCATACCTCAAACAAATCAAGAGTCGGATTTTTGTTTTTATAACTATAGAAACCATTTCAGAATGGCTGAACAACATGAAGAAAGGTTTGAGGATGATCACGAGCAAGAGGAAGAATTCGAGCAAGAACAGGACCAAGGCCAAGGACGAGGAGGTCGAGGACGAGGACGAGGCCAAGGCCGTGGCCGTGGTCGTGGTCGTGGCCGTGGTCAAGGTTGTAGACGGGCAAACCCCGATCCTGAAAATGAGAAATCAGATCACAAAGAACATGCACCACCTCTACCTCTTGAGCAACGTGTCGAGACTCATTTTAGGAAGCAAAATCCACCAACGTTTGGAGGACTCGTTGAACCCCCGAAAGCTGAAAAGTGGACGTGTAGCCTAGAGAGGATCTTTGATTTAATGGAGCTTAACCCGACTGAACGGGCAATCTGTGCCATTTTTCAGTTGACTGATAAAGCTGACCATTGGTGGGAAGCCGAGAAGAATGCTATGACTCCCGAAGCCTTGAGGGGTCTGACTTGGGCCCAATTTAAAGAGAAATTCTTCGAGAAATATATCCCTGAAACCTACCGTCACCAAAAGGAGAACGAGTTCTGGAACTTGAAACAAGAACGAAGAATGTGACTGAATATGATCGACTATTCAACCGGCTGCCACGTTATGCTCAACATCTGGTAAGTACTGAGGAAAAGAGGGCGTTCAGATTTCGTCAAGGATTGAGAGCGGAGATTAGACTACCTCTGGCTAGTTATGGACACCTTACTTACTCCGAAATGCTCAGTCGAGCACTCAATATGAAGGCATTCCTGCCCAAGGAAGAGAAGAAAGTTGCTCACTCTACTCAAGAGCACAAGAGGAAATGGGACAACATGAATTTCAACCAGCGTGGTCATAATCAGCACAACCCCAAGGGAAAAAGGCCGTGGAAAGGACCAAACCAGCATGCCCAGTCAAAACCTCAACCTGGATTCAAAGCATTACCTCCATCGCAAAAACAACCTTGCCCTCGATGCAAGAAACAACACTCTGGACAGTGCAATTTAGGAACCAATCTATGCTTCGAGTGTGGACAGCCGGGACACTTCAAGAGGAATTGTCCTAAGAATCCTTCACCCATGCCACTAAGGCAAGTTCCACCAAACCCTCCTAGACCGAATCAGAATCAGGGAGGCAATCAAAAAGGGAAGTAGCCTCAAGTAGCTAGAGCTTATGCCATAAACCAGCAAGAAGCAGCATAGAAGCAAGGAAATCTGGCAGGTATGATCAACGTTGCTGGAAAACCAATTTTAGCCTTATTTGATACTGGAGCATCACATTCTTTCATATCTTTGGAAGCATGCCATAAATTAGGTCTAACCCCAGTAAGCTCTAGTCAAACCTTAGAAGTATTACTTCCATCAAGAGAAACTATGAGATCTAAGGATAAGTGTTTGAACATAGAGTTAGACTTAGAAGGATCACTCCACATGGCAAATTTCCACGTCATAGATATGTTTGATTTCGATATCATATTGGGAATGGATTGGCTTTCGGCCAATAGTGCGATGATTCACTGTCAAGACCGAGAAATTTCCTTTCAACCTTCCGGAAAAGAAGAAATAAGATTTTATGGAGCAAGAGTCGGAGCTGGACGTCAAATACCGATCATTTCTGCCATGAAAGCAGTCCAGATGTTGAGGAAAGGAAACTGCCAAGCTTTCTTGGTTAGTTTGAAAGGTGACACAGAAGTTAAGACAAAAATCGAGCAAGTGTCGATAGTGAGAGAATACCCCGATGTATTTCCAGAAGAGTTACCCGGTCTACTGCCTAATAGACAAGTGGAATTCACAATAGACCTCGAACCAGAAGCAGCACCAATATCCAAAGCGCCGTACCGGATGGCACCGAAGGAAATTCAAGAACTAAAAGTGCAACTACAAGAATTATTGAATCTTGGATTCATTAGACCCAGTGCTTCGCCTTGGGGAGCACCAGTTCTCTTCGTCAAAAAGAATGATGGATCACTTTGTATGTGTATCGATTACAGGGAATTGGACAAGTTGACTATCAAGAATAGATACCCGTTGCCAAGAATCGATGATTTATTCAATCAACTCAAGGGAGCATCTGTCTTTTCAAAGATAGATCTGAGATCTGGATATCATCAGTTGAAGATCAGGGAAGAGGATATTCCAAAGACAGCTTATCGAACCAGATACGGTCACTATGAGTTTGTAGTGATGTCGTTTGGTCTAACCAACACGCCAGCCGTATTCATGGATTTAATGAACCGAGTGTTTCACCCATACTTGGACAATTTCGTGTTAGTGTTCATAGATGACATACTCATCTATTCGAAGGATAACAAGCAACATGAAGAACACTTGAGAATAGTGATGGAAACTTTAAGACTAGAACGACTCTTTGCCAAGTTTAGCAAGTGTGAATTTTGGCTTGACCAAGTAATCTTCTTAGGCCATGTGATTTCAGCCGAGGGATTGAAAGTCGACCCTGCAAAAGTCGAAGCTGTGAACAATTGGAAAGCTCCAACTACTGTAACAGAAGTCCATAGCTTTTTAGGAATGGTTGGGTACTATAGGCGATTTATCGAAGGCTTTTCTAAGATAGCAAAACCAATGACGCAACTACTGAAGAAAGATACCGCTTTCAAATGCACTCCTGAATGTGAGGCCAGTTTCGAAGAGTTGAAGAAGAAGTTAACGACAACGCCAATTCTCACCATACCAGAAGGAAATGAAGGGTACATCGTGTACACGGATGCGTCAAAACTGGGCTTAGGATGCGTCCTGATGCAAGGACAAAGGGTAGTGGCGTATACATCACGTCAATTAAGACCGCATGAGGTGAACTACCCAACACATGATTTAGATCTAGCAGCAGTTGTACACGCATTGAAAATATGGAGACACCACCTCTATGGAGCCAAGTGCGAGATATTCACTGACCACAAAAGTTTGAAATATTTCTTCGAGCAAAAGGAACTTAATATGAGACAAAGAAGATGGCTTGAGCTAGTCAAGGACTACGACATCACGATTAGTTATCACCCTGGAAAGGTCAACGTTGTTGCCGATACCTTGAGTCGAAAACCTCGATCGAAGCTAGGATCATTGTTGACCGAAGAAAAAGAACTCGTGAGAAATTTAGAGCAATTGAGAATAGAGGAGATTTGCCCTCCTGAGACAACCCAAAGCCGTATAGCCGCTGTTATGGCAAAACCTGACCTTCGCGATCGAATCATTAACAGTCAACGTCAATGCGAATTCCTTGAGAAAATCGCTTGAAGGCAAGAACCGATGACAAGTCTGAATATAAGGAAGCACCGGACAATGCCCTGACATTCAAAGGAAGATTATGTGTACTCGATGATGTTGGCTTAAGAGAAGAAATCATGAGTGAAGCTCACGATACACCTTATACTGCCCACCCCGACGGTACCAAAATGTATCGAGATCTGAAACAGAACTTCTGGTGGGAAGGCATGAAGAGAGATATAGCTGCATATGTTGAGAGATGCTTAGCTTGCCAACAAGTCAAAGCGTTACACCAACGACCTTATGGGACTCTTCAACCATTAGAGATACCAGAATGGAAATGGGAACGCGTCACGATGGACTTTGTAGTAGGCTTACCTCGATCAAATCATGGAAACACCACGTTTTGAGTCGTAGTTGATACCTTAACCAAATCTGCACACTTCTTGCCAGTGCAAATGACATGGAACTTAGATCGTTTAGCTAGACTATACGTTAAGGAGATAGTACGACTGCATGGCGTGCCGACCATGATCATTTCTGATAGAGATACAAGGTTCACGTCAAAATTTTGGACAAGTCTGCAAAATGCCATGGGAACGCGCTTGCGTTTTAGCACCTCTTATCAACCCCAGACTGACGGACAGTCCGAAAGGACTATCCAGACCTTGGAAGACATGCTACGAACTGTAACCCTCGATCAAGGAGGACAATGGGAGATGTATCTACCACTAGTCGAGTTTGCCTACAATAATAGTTACCAAGCAACCATAAGAATGGTGCCATATGAAGCTCTTTATGGTAGGAAATGTAGATCACCTCTTCATTGGGACGAGATTGGTGAAAGAAAGATGTTAGGACCGGAATTAGTCCAAGAGATGATCGAGATTATTGAGAAAATTCGTGTGAGGATCAAAGAAGCCCAAGATCAACAGAAGTCATACGCAGACGAGCGCCGGACTGAACTAAGTTTCCAAGTTGGAGACAAGGTTTTTCTTAAAGTATCACATACTAAAGGCGTAGTTCGTTTTAGCAAGAGGGGTAAATTGCGTCCTAGATTCATAGGACTCTTCGAAATTCTGGAAAGGATAGGGGAAGTCGCTTATAAACTTGCCTTACCTCCAAGTCTAGAAAATGTGCACGATGTTTTCCATGTTTCTCAACTGAGAAAATACATATATGATCCAAAGCACATTATCCGATACGACGACCTCGATCTTAACCCAGATTTAAGCTATGAAGAAGGACCCCAATGTATCCTCGATAGGAAATTGCAAGTGCTTAGAAATAAGCAAATCCCATTGGTCATGGTCCAGTGGATGCGCCACGGACAAGAAGAAGCTACGTGGGAACTAGAATCCAAGATGAAAGAATTCTATCCCGACTTACCCGTTAAAGGTACGTAATTTCGAGGACGAAATTATTTTAAGGAGGGTAGGATGTAGAACCCCGAAAATTCGAGCCTAAAAATTTCATTGTAAGTATATAAAAATTTAATTAGAATTAATCGGATAATAGAACGATCACTTATTCCCGATAAATTTTATACGTCTAAATCATAAAATTTAGACGTCATATGCATTGCATAGCACGAGCATTCATATTTTATTATTCGAATGAAATATGACGATATTATTATCGCCTATGCAATAATGTGATTAATTAAAAATAATTAATCAAAAAGATAAATTATATATATATATATAATATAAATATGAAGCGTTTGTTTATTTAATTTTGTAAAAGAATTAATTTATAGAATAATATGGATATTGGTCTCGTTAAGACCGAAATAATTAGTTCTACGTATATGCTCGAATGAAACTTTGATCGGATGAATGAATGTCGTATAATGGAAGAATAATCGAAATACTATATAAAAGGAGATTATATAATATAATAATATATATTATATATAGGTAAGTGAATGTGTGTCGCGTGAGGCTGTGTGTGTACGCGTGAGTATATGTGTGCGTGTGTTAGGAGTATAATTAGGATAGGTTTAATCTATTAACAATAAAAATAAATAAGTTAATTAATTAAATAGGGATTGGGGAAAGAGAGAAAAGATTTGAAGCAGATTATATCTAAGCATAATCATTACGCTTTTTCCTTCTCCCAAAATCACCTCCCATAAACCCCAATTAGAATGAATTAGAGGTAATAATTCCTAATTGCTTACAGATTCCCCTTCCCCTTCATTCACGTTAAAACAAAAAAGAGTTGCAGATGAAACTCTTCACCATCTCTGCAAATCATCTTCTCCTCTAACCCCAACCCCTTCTTCCTCTATCACTATCTACCACCATCCATCACCACCAGAACCACCACCACCACCATCTAGGGCCGAAGAATCGGGCAGAAAGAGAGAGAGGAAGGACCAGCCGTGAGGGAGGAAGGAGAAAGAGAGTGAGAGAACCAAGTAAGAAAGAAAGGAGGAGAAGAAGGCAAGGTATAAATTTCTCTTATTTCTTCTTTCTTTTCAATATCTTAGAAGCATGTTTAGGGAAAGAAAATATTGGAACCCTTGGTCTTGGTGTGAAGGAGATGATGCATGTGCAATTTTTATAGAGCAGTGAAGGCAAGGATGATTTTGAGTGGTCTTTATACTTGTTGTGAAGTTATACTCGATTATATGCATTATAGGAAGAGTATGACTTAGGAAGGTGTATTCTTCATAATCATATGGTTGCTATAGATGATATGTGAGTGTGTTTAAGGCTGAAAACCGAGTATATGCTGCTGTGTTGGTGTTTTGAGTTTGAATAAACGAAACTTGGAATGAATCGTGTCCAACGTATGAAACTGCACTGCTCTGATTTATCCGTTTGAATATGATAGGTTTCGAATTTGAATTTCAAATTTTTATATGTTGTAGATAAGCATGTTAGGAAGGTTATGTGAAATTTTTAGAATTTTTCGTTGAAGCATGTAATTTTCACTGATATGCAAACAAGGCTCAATTAGGACAAGTAAAACCTTATAATTTTGAAGTGTAACAACTTCTGGAAACTCTATTATGTGTTAGTAGCATGTCATAAAAATTTTAAGCCTTTTTGATCTCGTTTACTATTTTAATTAGAATTTACAACGTCAAAGTGTCATGCTGAAAAATTGCAGAAATATGTTTATTATCAATTAATGCCTAAATTCGATTTTATTGCTAATAAAATACATATGTGAGCCTCAAGAATGTACTAAGTAAATTATTTCCAAAATGACATGATGGAGTATGAGTTGTTGGAAATTATTTCATGTGTTACAATAGTTAATTAATTAGATTTGAGCAAAGTTGTTTTGGGGCAAAATAAATATAATGAATTGGACTTGGGCCAATGGGCCAAAGTTTTCAGATTTGTATGTACTTGGGCCAACTTAATAAATTGTGTGTGTGAGCTATGTAGTTCAGGCTCGAATTAAAATATTGTGGGCTTTTGAATTGATTTCGGTTGGGCCCGGATTTATTTTAAAAATGGGCTATATTCTTTAAAATTGAATGAGGCTAGTAACATAAAATTGGACCATTGTTATTATAATATTATTGGGTTGGACTATCCTAAGTTAATAAAAAGAAATATGAAATGGGCTTAGTCTTATAGTCCAATATGACTTGTTATGTGTGATATGGACCCTTAGTCCATATCTATATGTAATTAAATGTGAAATTGTAGATTATATGATTAATGTTTATTATTTATGCATGATTAATTGTTAATTATTTATTATTAATAATTAATTAAATAATTAATTCTATAATAATTAATTAATTGATAATTAATTAATTAATTAACATTCTTTCATAATTAATTACTAATTAATTAAATAATTGTATGCCTTAAATAATTAATTAATTAATTATTTATTTATTTATTAATTATATGTATTTCATAATTAATTATAAATTAATTAATTATATGCCTTTAATAATTAATTATTTATTAATCAATTATATCCCTTTATTAATTAATTAATTCTTTATTAATTAGTTATATGTCTTTAATAATTAATTATATGCCTTTAATAATTAATTTATTCTTAATTAATCGATTAAAATGATCTATGTCAATTGAATAATTGTTATGTATTCAATAATCAAGTATGAATGTCTTACATGTTTTAAAGTGTGATCATATGACATGAGATGTGCGATTAATCAAGTGTACATGAATTAATATGATGTGATGTAAAGTATATAGTATGCATAAGACATCTATGTGAACTCACGTTACATAACATGCATGACATACATGTTATAACTCGGGAATAAGCTTGACCTAGGATGTTAAGACTTTAGACACTTTTATGCTTGTGAACCTAAGTGTTTAAGACAACTCTTGTAGGACCGAACAATCCCTAATTCGAGGACTAGTCAAACGAACTTGAACCAAGGTGGGTTTCTATTTTCAAACTATGGGATTACAAACTCCCACTGAGGTAACTTTAGGGTTATTAAACTCAATGCTTTCAAAGTGTGATATGCATGCTAAATGTTTTCAATTGCTTGTGGTTTACCTATGTTGAAAATTTTATAATACGATCGGCCTTGTGCTCCGTACAAGCCAAGGTAGTGTACACATGAAGTTATGACGGTTCGGTTAGAGGGTGTGGCTCCCCTCTAATTGAACCGGGTGGTAACCCAAGAATGTGAGATGCTCTATGGTTTGAACCGTTAACTGTTTTAAAAACTTATGTGAAAGATATTTTTACCAAAGTTACCCCCTTCCATAAGAATGAAGCATGCTATATCTTTTGAAAAATTGTTATCAAAATGGGGCACGGAATCCACTGAGTGCTTTTGTACTCAGCCCCCTGCATTTTTCCCTAATGCAGGTTGATCAATGTGGAGGCGAAGGAAGGGGATGTCGATGTCGCTATTGTCCGTTTGTTCGTTTTCAAGAACTTGTTGTGTCGGTCTTTATGACCATTATTGTGTCTTCAATAAGGCTTATGCCACCAAACTCATGTTACCTCTTATGTTCTAATCATCTACTTGTAGATGGTTATCTTTTGAAACGCTTCTGGAGTGCAGGACCGGTGTCCTCATACATCGACCCCAGTTATGTTATGCTAGGGCATCGATTTTGAACAATTACCTACCTTTCCTTTATTATCCCAAACACTTGTCATTTTGACTTTTCAATAAATAATTATTTGTTATCATTTATGAATCATGATTATATGGTTTCACCCCACCCCCTGCGTGGCGGCTCGGACGGATCTGCATAGGCCGGATCGCAGGTCGTCACAAACATAGAAGTTCTCAAAAAAAAAATATATATATATATATATATATATATATATATATATACGCGTGTGTGTGAGAAAGAGAGATTTTAAAAAGTAGCATATACATGTGCGTTCACTATATAGTACTCTCTCTGTCCACGAAAAAGTGTCATACTTACCATTTATATTTGTTCACTAATGAGTGTCATACTTCACTTTTTCCAATCATATGATATCACATTCATAACAACTTCCACTCACATTTTACTCTTTTCACTCACAACAAGTGAGACCCTTATTCCACTCACATTAATTTTAATTTCTATTTCACTTCTTCCACTCCTAATAAATGGGGTCATAACTCCATTCACAACAATTTTACTAGTTTTCTTAAAATATGTGCCGCACCCAAATGAGGCACTTTTTTATGGACGGCGGGAGCACATATTTCCTTTTCTTGAGCATTTACTATTCGACACGAAGATTTATAATAAAAATAAAAAGATATAAAGTAGATAGATTAAAAAGTTAATTATTTTATTTAATATGGATCGAGATGGATGAGACGTCCCAATATAAAAACAAATTGAGGGAGTATATATAAGACTGTCTGCAGTGGTGCTGTCTCTAAGGGGTGTCTCTAAGAATTTTTTGGAGATAGAGACAGTGAGCTGCAGTGGGGCTGTCTCTAAGGGGTGTCTCTAAAGAATTTTTCAATTTGTATTTTGCATTAATTTTAATAAGAAAAATTGAAATTTTCATTAATTTAAACAAATAACTAGTACAATACATCAATTGAAATAAAACAAATAAAAACATTACATTAATTAAAATTTAAAAAATAAAAACATCCTACTCCTCAACCGGCCCAAATCGGCTCCAGACATGCTCGATCAAATTATATTTGAGAGAAAACTAGAGAGAAAATTAAAGGAGAAAGATGAATTTGGTGTGGAAAAAATTGTGGTATAAAGTGAGGTATTTATAGAGATGAATTACAAAAAAAATAATAAATAAAGAAAATCGGCTGAATAGCCATCGTTATTAGCCGTTGGTAGGAGTGAGCAAAATTCGGTCAAAACCGAAAAACCGAGCCGAACCTAACCGAAATACTAATTCGGTTCGGTTAATTTGGTTTTCGGTTTGGTTTTGATTTTGAATTTTAAATTTTTCGGTTTTTCGGTTTGGATATGGTTTTTTTAAAAAAATATTTGGTTAACCGAAAATCGAACCGAATTAATATTTAATTTAATATTTTATTAATTTTTATATATATTTAAAAATTAAAATGATTATTATTACTTTTCAATAAAATAGTCAATAAAAATTAAAATGATTATTATTTATGTTTAGTTAAAGATGTTTTAGAATTTGGTTTGTTACTTTTTGCGGATTTGGAATCTTGAATATTGAATGTTAATTACTTATTTAAAATGTAGAAAATATATTGTTTATTTATTTCGGTTTATTTGGTTTTAACCGAATCCGAACCGAAATATTTCGGTTCGATTTTGTTCGGTTTTAGTCATGTTCGGTTCGGATTCGGTTATTTATTATATAATTCGGCTTTAATTTGGTTTTTGTAATTCGGTTCGGTTCGGTGACCGAATAACCGAATGCTCACCCCTAACCGTTGGATGTTTATAGCCATTGTTCAATTTTTTTTTTTTATTTATGGCGTGTGCAATGCATGCCCTTATTTAAAAAAAATATATAAATAAAAATCTGCAGAGCGTGGCTACCACGCGCCATTTCGAGACTGTCTCGTCGCCACAAGACGGTCTCAAGCCTCCCCACCCTGCACCGCCTTGTCTCATCACAGCGGGTGTCTCGAGCCCCCGTCGAAACACCCCGCTGCAAAGAGCCTAAGTAGCTAGTGTAATACACAGCTTCCGAGAGAAATTTGGAGGGCAGAAAAAAAGGAGGAAGGAATTTAATTTTTGGTCAAACTTGAAAATTGTAATTTGTTAAATATCTATAGTCAATAGTAGGTTAAAAGAAAAGAATGTGAATAAGACGCGCACTCGTGTAAATGAAATAAGAGGGGGAGATTACGAATTGCGGATGGTTGGTTGGTCTACTAATTTTGGATACATTACATTTCTTTTCTAAAATTCGTCTTATCTAATATACATAGATTTTTTTAATTCATTTTTTTCATTAATTCAAACATCATGATGTACATTCTTTAGTTGTTTGTATCATATAACAGAAGTACGATAACGGGTGTGATATGCGAGATATTGTCTAGAGATAAGGACATGTGCATAAATTGGTAGTAGAAATTTGTGGAGAAGTAGTATATTTTTCTTCTTCTATAGCTTAATTGTAATCTTCCAATAATTGAAGGTTGGAGGGACTATTGGTTCTATCATTTTATTTTTATTTTAATGAAGATTACTAATGATGAGGGATTGCAACCCTAGTGGACTCCCTCTTTCCACGTTCAAAAGGGCTCTTAAGGTTGTCAAATAAATTGGAGGCATGTTAGTGTCACATTCCAAAAAATCCATGTGTTTTCTTCACATCAACGAAATACACTTGCAAAATTTTGAGTGGATTACAACTCCTCCTTCAACCAATTTTATATTAGATTCCCTACACCTAGCTACAATTTGGGTGGTTTTCCCTTTCAAAACCTAACAATAAAGAGGGGAAATATTAAAGTTTGAAATCTTTTTAAGAGGTAGTACTAGTATATATCAATCACGAACATGGGATTGGATTTGGGATTTTGTTTTGAGGTTATATCAACAAAGATGGTTTTGGTAATTAGAGTCCCATTCCATTTGGCATATCTTTCAAATCTAGCTTTCTAATGACAATGTATGTTATCATGTTTTAAAATATTTTTTTATTATGAGATTATGGATATATTCGTAATTGTGCAGACATATGTGGTAGCAATAATAGTTTTTGTATTGAATATATTATGCATGAGATACTAATTACGATGGAAATCACATGTCTTCATATATTGTGGCGATTTATCCAGTGCGCACCGAAAATAGCGGCTGCGTGTCCCACATCATTAAAAAAAAGATATCAACCTGTTGTGAGATAAATAAGTCACATAATATATGTTAATCTTGCCAATTTTCTTAAATCTATAAAATATTAAACGTGATGATTAAAATAACAATACTGCCGCCGTGATTTACTCGTCGCTGTGTGATTCAAGATCATTGATTACTCAATTTCATTGGTCTCGAAAGAGGGTGCAAGTATAATTATCGTATATGTAAAAGGGGACAGCTAAAATGGGATGTATATATAGTACTCAATTATAATAATCATACTCTCTCAAAAGAAATTATTAAGTATAATCCTAGTACCCCTAGCAAACTTCAAACTAAATTTAATCATTCAGCTAAACTAAACGCTGGATCCCCGATTAGTAATGTTGTTTATAGTGTGTATCCCTTGGTGTTGTATTATTAAAATCTTTCATATCTCGATATAATAATATGTTAATTATTTTAAGTACAATTCTCATTCTCGAATTCTTCTAACACATTTTCATCTCTAGCTAGACTTTTAGAATTAATCACGATATTTTCCAAGAATGTAACAAGATAGATTACTCATTATATCCAAATAAATTCATGATAAAGCAATAGGACGATCAAGATTTTATTCTCTGTTTCTTGGATTTCAATATATAACAATAAGTCGCGACGTATAATAACGAAAGATTTTTATTACATACTAATATAAATTAAGACAAAAAAAAGGATCAAGAATAAACTTCAATGTTATTCAAGCTTCTAAAACCTTGTCTAAAAATGTTGAACTTATTATCATCAACACGTGCAAGAATATTTATCCAAAATAGATCGAGTTTGCTACGGAAATTAATAACAGAAGAAAAAAAAATATCCCATGCATGAAGAAGATGGAATAGCTATAATTAATGGGAAAGAAATTGGAAAATAAAAAATAAATAAAAGGAAAGAGTCGCATTTAATGATTGGTAAAAAAATCATCTTTTAGATAAATTGAATGTAATGGACATAAGACTCATAACACATCCCTTTTGACTCAGCATGGGTCGCAGTTATCATAAAACGATAAAATCCATTGGGTCCATTTACATTACTCCCAAAAAATATTGGCACGAATTAGTTACCAATTCGATACATATATGATATAATTAAATAAAATTCATATTCGGATAAACTTCTTTACTAATATTTTATTGAGTCGGATAATCTGATCATGTGATGATACCCAAGTTCCACGAAAATTTCATCACGTAACCATATATTGATATATTGTTGATGGAAATTCTTGTTGGGACGTCAAAAAATAACCTAAACTATACTCATGTACATGTAAATAATTCATACTATCAGCATTATAAAATAAAAAAAATTTACATTATGAATTTTTTTATACAGAATTGATGTACTATCAGTATATATATATATATATATATTTTTATCAACGAACCTGTTAGAATCGACTGACTTAATCAAAACTCGTCGACAGGGAATAATAATGTTACAACTTTTTGTTTGATTTTAATATTAGTGCTGTTACCTAAACGACATCGTTCTCCTCATGAAAAACTCACGATGTCTTATTATCGTGTAATACTTATAGTTTGGGTTATTATTATAGTTTATGCTATTTTTGGATATAATTGTTTCATTTAACTTTTTTTTTTTCTCTTTTGCGCGCGTTTTACTAGTAACACGAAGTTTTCTGTATTTATCTTATAACATGATCTTATCAAATTGCAGAGGTTGCAGCCCTTGACCATCGTACTAGAATTTACTGTCAGAAGCAATGAAGGAGGTGGCCATAGTTGTCGGCTTTAATTGATTTTCAGGAGATAAAATTGCAATTAATTGTCATGCTCATATGAAAATAACCATGATTATCATGATCATTTAAAACTAATGATCGCTGCCAGCACGCAAATTTCATATAGTATATAGTTGAGCTAAATGCATGTAGGTTAAGACTATCAGTGGATTATATCATGTTGTAATAGTGATAATTGAGATAAAGTATCAACAATATCTGCATTTCCTTTTCGGGTGAAGAAATTTATTTGATTTTTGGAACGAAAGTCTTGTGTGTAATTTATTGTATATTTTGTTTTTGGCTTCTGTAGTGGAGTAGTACAAAAATAACCAATTCAAAGCTTTCAGGAAACTAGTCACGTTTTAATACCAATACTATATAAATTAAGTATATATTGCGAATTTGCCGAATTCCTTCGTTATTGAGGAAAGCTTAAAATCCTCAAAAATCAAATGAGACCCTCTATTACATTCTCATGTTGCATCTTTTATTGCATTAATAAAAAAATATAATATTATATATAAATTTTTCATCTTTTATCATTTTCTCGTTTATACTTTCACCCTTTTAAATTAGGTGAAAATTCTCTACCTTTTAAATTTTTGTAATTCGAGACCTATGACCATTTTCTCCAAATTAGCGCTGGAACATGGAATCCGGAAATACTTACATGGTAAAGTCCGGCGGAAAAACAAACAACGTACGTAGTTTTAAAAATACAAAACGTCGTTGTTTCCTCAAACAAAAATATATTTATATTTATTTATACGTATTAAGGCACCGATCGAAGAACAATATAAGTGTTTGTGTTTAAGGAAATGACGGCGTTTTGTGTTTTTAAAACTATGTCGTTTGTTTTTCTACCGGGTTTTGTTATGTCAACATTTCCGGATTCTATGTCAGCGCTAATTTCTGGGGAATAGTAGGAGGTATCGATTTGCAAAAACTTAAAAGGTGAGGATATAAACGAGAAATTGGTAAAAGATGAGAATTTATATGCAATTTAGCCATAAGGGGAATGACATGTGGCATTACTAATCAAGATTTAGGGTATACATAAGAAAATATATTCCCTAAATTTTAAACTCATAATCACGCCACATGTGATTCTCTTATTAATGCAATAAAAAATACAATATGGAAATGCAATAAAAAATCCGATCTACTTAAACTGTTTATAAAAACGAAACCATTTACGTTTAATTTAATGTATATTTGGAGGACACCAAGCAATATGATTTCGCATTCAAACCTCATTGCTTTCTTCTTAATTAATATCACAAAATAATATGAGAGCATGGGGTATAAATCAAATATAGGGGATTCTTTTCCCCCACAAAAATATACTCTAATATTCAGATTGTAATTAGGGATGTCAATCGCTTGCCTCATTCGATTTTTGGACTAGTCTTATCAGATTCGATTATTTTTGGTTTGGTAATCGAGCTAATTTTTTTTTTTTTGAAGTTAGAATTTTTGGCCCTAACTGTAAATCTTCACCTTTTGGGCTAGTTCGTCGGGTCAAGATGATTATGAAAAAAAATAGCAACAATAACTTTTTTTCAAAATTGATGATCCCAGTAACAAATAATTGGTGTAGGGGAGGGGGGTGGAATACACCAGTAGGGATTTTTTAAACTTAAAAATCTTAACTCTATACGAACTGCTGAGTTCGGTTGGCTCGACATCTGAAAAGGTCAGTCGGAGCAGATCACTCAGTTAGGTGCACAACTGACTTCTTTTATTGATGGTCAGTTGTGCAATCCCAACTGATGTTTTAAGAGAGTATTGCTATGTGGAAGTTGGTGGAATTTAAACTCGTTACTTAAACTGAAATCCTTTGAATGGAAGGTCAAGTTCTCAAACTCTTAGTGCAGTTTTACAAAACTATTTATTCAATGTCAGTTGGTTAGTAAACTAAAAGTAAATACTGAAATAAAGAATACAATATTTTTACGTGGTTCGGAAATTGTCCTCCTACGTCCACGACTTTCTTTTCGGGGAAGTAATCCACTAGATAAGCTTACGCGTGCTTATCAAACATTCAGTTTGGTTTGCGGGCACCAAACAACCTAACTAGTTCGATTACGGGTTTGCACAATATCTTACAACACTTTTGCGGGCAAGTGTCCAACCTATCTTAGATTGCGGGTTCTAAGGGACCCAGTTTCTTTGTTTACGTGTTTACAGAAAGACCTGGGGTTTGGGGTTGGGTATTTTCCAACTATGAAGCCTTCTACACTTAGAAAAGTGGAGGCTTTTTTCAAAGGCTTAGAGACTCAAATCTGCTAGAGAGCGTCTGCGTAGAAACTATGCAAGAATCTAATAATCTAGACTCGATCAAAGAATAAAAACTCTGAGAGACTAGAGGGAAGAACAGGAGGAGGAATGGACTCTCAACTTCTACTGGTTCTTCAGCTCACTTGTTCTTGCTTTGGCGAGAGAACTTCTACTTGATTTTCTTTTTCTGCTTCTTTGCGCGTGTGTGCTATCTTCTTCTCGCAGTAGGGAGACCTCTATTTATATATAGAGAGAGAAAGAGATCAATTTAGTTGTTGGAAAGAGCCGTTTGATCTCTACCAAAAGGTATGGCACTCCACCTACTCCACAATAATATTTCCTAAAATGGTAACTGCAACCATCGCTTTTAGAGCGTCTTCGTGGTCAGTCCATTTATGAAAAGTTACAGGTTGTCTTGTACTTTCGAGTAGATTTGAATTCGAAATTCAACTCTTCTCTTCTTTCACCGTCTTCAAAGTCTTCTCTTCTTGGCTTTGCAACGTCCGACTTCAATACAATTGCTCGACATGCATGAGCTGCATGGTTCAGTCATGGAGTCAGCCGAGTCGTGGTCCGACTGACCAACTGTCTTCTCAGTCTGGCTGACTTCTTCTGCGTGATCTTGTAAAGATAAAATCCTTATGCTCAAACAGTGAGCTCTAGCTAAGTTTAGACTGATGGCTTCATCTACTCTGTTGGAGTCAGTTGTGTTTTGGGATAAATCAAAACCTTTACTAATTTTCGCAACAATAATTTTATTTTTGTAACAAAAAATAAATCATATTCTTTCATCCAAGAAACTCAATCTTCTATTTGATGCAAAAACGAAAAATGTGTCATTCTAACTACATTTTATATAAATAATTAATAAATAACTCGTGAGAAATTAGTTTGACATACATTTTCATTTAAATGATTATCTATTTATTTTAATTTTTGCATCATAATTTTTTCTATCTAATGTTGAAGTAAAAATATAGAGAAGTGAACATATTTTGAAAAATATCAAAATATAAAAATTTGGTTAGTCGGGCTAACCTATAGATTTTTCGGGCTAGCCCTATCGGTCTCAGGCTATTTTCGATTCAGGTCAATCGAACTAAATAATTTTGGGCTAGAAATTTAGGTCCCTAATCCGTCTTTTTCTTCGGTCAACACAGACTAGACATCGATTTCGGGCTAAATTAACGTCCTTAATCCTAGATCCGTCAAAAGTTGTTATTAAATTATCTTATTAATATCGCCAAACATATTATAACATGGTATAATTTGGATGCAGTGACATAATTGCTACAACACTAGGAAGATGCTGGAAACACGTGACGCATCCTAAACTAAAAAATTCTAAGAATTTCGAATGCAATTCTTCATCACTTTATTCAAATCCACTTTGCTTAATTAATGGCTTCTGAACTCAAAATTTACATAACGGCGACAACAAAATCTCACGTCTCATCGGAGATTATAATATACTATTAAATATGTAAAGACATTACAAACGAATATTTTACCGACCTAAAATAGTTAACAGATATATACAATGATTGCATGTTTCAAGGGCAATTTCGTTACAACCACCTACATAAGCAAAGGCCAATATAGGGCAATGAGAGAAGTGTATTTACTCAAAATAAGGTCGGAAATTACAACTTCACCCCAATACAGAATTAATTACAAATAAAAAGTGTACAGGGGCAAGATGGGAAAAGTAGATAATTCTTCCCAAGTTTGTTCCAATTTTCACTTAGTTAGAACTTAGAACATAAAACTTGCCTAGTAATTTCTCTTGTTAGCGAGAAATATACATAATGTACTGTAATAACACTAAAAATTAAAAATAATTTATTAATTTGGGAATGACATTTTGATTTCTTGGACTCTTCTTCTCATCCTAAATTGGCGTCTCAAGGACATTTTTTTCCAGCCAACCAATCGCCTCAAGAATGTCATAACCTCGGATGGTTCCTCCAAAGAATACGACGCGTTTGTTTCCTTGGGAGTCTTCGATACCAGGATTCCGAACCCTTGGCCTCTCTCTCTTAACACCTGAGGTTTAATGAGAAAAATATTAAATCAAGCGTGAAGATCAAGTGTCCATATCTAGTTTCATTCGAGACGAGCCTTGAATACCTTAAAAGCATCTTCATCAGTTCTATCATCTCCAATATAAATAGGAAACACATCAGCACAATTGGAATAACCTGTGGAATTAATCATGCCCCACACCAATTAAGTTTAATAATGTTTTGAATTAAAGATTGTAACTATCATTCAAGAAATATGTATATTGAAATATTAACTTACCAAGCGACTCTAGAAGGAATTCAAGAGCCTTGCCCTTGTCCCATTTAATAGTGGGGCGAATCTCGAACACCTACAATTAAATTTAAATGATGCAATTAAATCTGAATGGGTAATGAGAGTGAATCGCCACTCTTATCATATAACTCTAACTCTACAATTACCTATATGTAAATTAAGTACAAACCATTTAATTAACATGTGGTACAACCATGGAAAATTAGAGTAAGTACGGAAATTACCTTTCTACCCTGAGACAATCTAAGGCTCGGATACCCTTCCAACACCATACCAACTTGCTTCGCCAGTTCAGTCCATTTCTGCAAATTTAATCACAATCAGGAGAGAGAGAGAGAGAGAGAGAGAGAGAGAGAGAGAGAGAGAGAGAGAGAGAGAGAGAGAGAGGAACTACCTTCTCATCAACACACCGAAAATGAACAGAGACACAGAATTTGTTGTTCTCCACTCTAGCACCTGGAGTGGATTTTGTCACCTCCAACAGGGCTTTATAAACCTAAATTTGTCAACAAAAATGGCGAGATATAAATACTTATTTACCCAAAATAAACAAATAAATAAAGATAGAGTTGTGAATTTAAATAAAAAGCAAATATTCACCTCATCGATCATGGGAAGAAATTCACTGGCTGGTTGGAAAAGAACAGCTTGAGCATCCTGAAAATTAATTTTTTAAAATATTTTACATTTCAAGTAATTCAGGAGAGAGACAAAAAAAGTAGAAACAAAAAAGACCTTGCATGAAGAATAAAAAGTAAAAAGAAATTAATTACTCTAGAGAGAGAGAGAGAGAGAGAGAGTGCTGACCTTGTTATAACCTTTTGATGGGCCTTTTATGTCCATGCCATGGCTTCCAGCATAATACAGTTCCGTCAAACGCACAAAACTATAGACCTGTACATACAAACACACCACAAAACTACAAAATTTATTCAAATTACATATCAAAACAAAGCTACGTACTGTATATGTATATATGGAGATTAGGGGGAAAAATACTAGATAATAAAAAGGAAAAAAAATAATGTTGGTACCTTATCTCTGCACCTTCCGCTCACAATAGCTGAAGGAAAATATCTCGCTAGTTTCCTCACAGTAGCTCTCATCTGCAATAAAGCAAACATGTCGACATTAAATCAACATTTTACACACAGGTATACATGTGGGTGTGTGTGTTATTAGACTCACCGCTTCAGACATGAAGGCGCGATCTGGGTCGTCGACGATGGGCGAGAGGGTTCCGTCGTAGTCGAGAAACATGACGATTTGCTTCCCTTTGGAAGCAGTGGTGATTTCGTCGAACATGTCGAGTGCAGAAGGATGGCGGAGCTGTTCAAAAATTCAACACATATATATATCTGTCGTTATCCAACAACCAACGTCCAAAACTTCTCAACAAAGTAAACCATCACACGTGTCTGTCTTTGTCTTTCTGCGCGTTTTGTGTGTGTGTGTGTGTGTGTGTTTGTTCTCAAATATTTTTATTGTATTTTCATTTTTTGTGTGGTGGTGGGGAGGAGGGCGGCGGGGCTTACGATCCAAGAATTCTGGCTGTCGGAGAGCGGCGGCGCTTTGATGTGAGTGGGGGAGGAAGCTCTCATGGAATCGAGCCACGTGTTGATTCTTGCGCCATTGTTGTTGATTTCGAGATTCTGCAGAAGCTGCTTCTGTGAGATGGTGAAGTAGGTTCCCGGAACCGCCGGCGGTCGCTGAGCCGCCGTGTTGGAGGCCGGGACCGCCATTGATAAGTTGTCCGTGTTGATCGCCGGCTTGGCGTCGGCCACCATCATATTCTGCTTAGTCATTCTTGCTCCTTGATCACTACAAAAACCACAAAACAGATTAGATTTTTCTTACATGAAACTGATTTTGGAGGAATTTTATTTTATTTGAGAAAAATGGAGGAGCTGGGGTGGGGTACCTAAAAAGCTTTGATGGAATTGAATGATGAATGGGAGGGAGAAAGAGAGAGAATCTGGAGGTCAAAACAGAGGACTCTGTTGTGTATTAATATGGGGAAATGGAAATGTGCGCAGAAGATCAATAATGGATTAAACTTAGGGGTGTTTTTTGGGCACTGCAAAACAAATTTTTGGCCACTCGCAGAAACAAAAGATCTGCCAAAAGTCTGAGCTCAAGCAACCACAAAACAAAAGGCAAGGCACAGAGAAGAGAAAGAGGGAAAAACTCAAATCAAAAGCAGTGTGTGTGTTGTGTGTTGTGTGTGAAAGATTGTGGTAGTTTTGGTTCTTTTATAGTTGTAAACAGACACTAACGGACGAAAGCAGCACCCCTTGGCCTTGCCTTGACCCAACCTCTTTAGTCTTTATGGGATCCACATCCTCTTGGGGGCTGTGGCCCCCACTTCCGATACATGTGAGTGACACATCTCCACCCCCTTCTTTCCTTATTTTCTTCATCCATCACCCCCGACATCATCCTATACCTGTAATTTTTATTTTATTTTTACAAAATCAACATAGTATAGTACTCCAATATTGAGGATGTCTTTAAGGTACCCTCCACATATAGATTATGTAGTTTTAGAGAATTTTGTATCAAATAAGTTCTTTTTAATTCATACTTTTATATGACAAAAGTGGCTGACATATCATGAACTGAGAGAATATATTTTAACCAAATTTATCAAAATCTATACTCTCCGTGTTCTACTCATTTTATCCACGTTTCTTAAATGGATATTTATCCAAATTTCTCTACTACTCAATAAGGAAATAATTAACCATACAAAACTATTTAAAAGTGGTGCCACATCCTAACTTTTTATTTTTTACTCATGTTCTTAATTTCCGAGCAGTAAATAGACAAATGAAAGGAATGGAAGGAGTATTACAATGTAAATATGCTCATTCGTTCTACTATTAGACCATCGAAATGGATTTGATGTAAAGTAATGTTGACGAAAATGATGAAATAAACGAACCTTTGGGCTTTGGGCCGGGTTCCTTAAGGTCATTATCTCTCTACCGCCTAGGACCGCCGTCAACGAGAGATGCGCCACCACCGGAGGCCATGTGGTGGGGCTGATGCCACGCGGCAAGTTGGGGTGGTCAGACCCACCGCACCCACCCACCCATAAACCCACTGAATTGGGTACTGGATTCGAGTTTCCTAAAATGGATCCAAAACCAGAAATCTTAAGGGGGAAACTGTCATTAAAACCCCGTGCAAATAAGTGAAACTTTCCTAAATTAGTAAATGGTCCCTAAATTATGGGGTTTTATAATTGAGACCAGTTTGGTTTTGGGGCCATGAAAAACTAGCACCCCAAAGAAAAAAAAAGCAAATCTTAATCTATTGGGTAAAACAAGTTGCTCAATTCATGATTTTTTTTATTGTACTTATTAGGGTGGCTTTAGAGGTGCAAATATAATTCAAGTTGCATTTTAATCATTAGTTGTGCATTAGTTTTTGCTTGCTTCGCTCATTTTTCAATTTTCTCTTTGGGACGATAATAAAATTGACGCCGGAATTCATGGTTAAATTTGTAAACTGCAATATGCAAATCGGGTGTAATAAAATCAAGAAACTCCTTCCATCTCATAAATGATATCAAAGTAAGAGTGACAAATAAATTCTAGTAAAATGTATAGTGAGTAGAGAAAATCTCCTACATTTTGAGTAGTGGTATGTGTAATTGGATTGGGTAGTGGTGGATCATGTCAAGTGGATGTAATTAAGAAGATATAATGAGGTAATAGTATAAGAATTCATGTCAGAAAAAAAAATGGAGCATAAAATTTAGTAAAATTCCTACGAAATTTTGTCCAAATATGATCGTAGCATTAGCACATGAATCAAGCATATTTCTTTTGAGAAAATTGTTACATCGTCAAGATTATAAGCTAATAGTAGACGCTACATTAGCAACTTGGTGGATCCTGTTTTTCGATCATATTTTCATTTTAAATATGCGTTAGTTATTAATATTGTCTGGTAATAAAAAGATAAAACTAAAATTAAAAATAAATAAATATTGTCTGGTGTACGATAGTAACTGTTGTTGTTTTTTTTTTCCTTCTTCTTCTTTTTTTAACTGAGAAGTGATAGTAAATGTAATGTTGTGACATCTATACACCCATCACATCAGTTGTCGTATAGCCTTCGTCTAGGTCGTCCCTACACAAATTAAATTTAGGCATTAATTCTTGATTAAGATTTTTAATAAATACTCCATGATCCATCCCTTACCTTAGTCGAGTCAATTCTCCCACTCTCTTCTCTCTCCGCACACACACACACACAGAAAATTAGATGTTCGTCCTTGATTGGGATCTTATAAAACGAGATACTTACATACACTGAGACACACATCTATATCTATGCTTATATCGTTAATTTAACGAGCACTAGTTAGGCATTAAAATTTATTACTAATGCTACTCGTAGGATGTAACTAATATGACCGGCCATCATAATTGCTTATAGCTTGTGAACTTATTTAAGACGATCCACAATAGCGATCTCCAAAATTAAGATCGCTGACACTTTATGCTCACGTGTTGGGCTCATGGAGCTCTTTCTCTTTTTTTCTCACAATTGAGAGCTCTAAATATTGTGCTATCTTATTATGTTATTGACGAATGAGAGTGTGTAGCCTCTAACTCTCTTTAATTTCTTTATTTAATTGTGGTCCTCACAATTGATTTTCTTTCTTACGAGCTCCTCTCCCATAAGCTCCCTGCTCTGAGCTCCTCCTTGCAAGCTCCAAATTCTACAATGACATGCGAGCTTCACGTGGAGCTTGCGCGCAAGGCAAAGTCTGCTACCGCAGATAGTCTAAGAATTGCGGGCTGAATAATTAATGTAATATTGAGTTAAATTTAGTTTTCCACCAAAAATAAAAGATACACTGAGATGAAAACATATAGAAATAGGACATGACCATTTTTTTTTTTTAAATGAGATCGTCTCATAGTCGAGATGCAGGTTAGGCAAAGATAACATGCAATAAATATTGTATTATTGAGTTACATTGCATGATGCATTGAGTTACCAACTTTTTGGTGGTGATATTATTATTTTCTGATTACATTTGCAGAGTTATTAATTAAACTGAATATATATAAGCTGATTAGTTCAAACAAAACAATAATTAATCATAATTAAGATTATATAGGTCAAAGTAAATAAATTCGTTAGTTTAATAATAACTAATGAAGTCTATAAATCAAGCCTTAATCAAATAATGATGTTATGCTTAGTTCTTTAAACATATTTCATTCGATTGGACATTCACAACCCATCGTTATTCATTTTAATTTTTTGGCAGAGAAATCAGATTTCATGTTTAGTGCATTAAATATTTATTCATCTTGGTCCATATCTACATATAGGGTTGTAAATGAGCCAAGCTATTCGTGAGCTATTCGGAATTCGACTCGATAAAAGTTCGTTCAAGTTCGTTTAGAGAAGCTCGTTTGCTAAACAAGCCGAGCTTAGCATGATACTATTCGGCTCGTAAGCTCGTGAACAAGCTCGTTTAGTGATTAAGATTGAAAATATAAATTATTATCTAGTCGTGTCTTATATTTTCATACCTAATCAGTAATAATTGTATGAATATTTAATGTACTTTATTTATTATAAGAAAAAAAAAACTTAAATTTAGTTAATATAATATGTTATTGCTAATAAAATGATTAATTTTGAATAAAAATAATGAATATTTAAAACATAAAGTTAAATTTAGAAAGTTCGTTGAGCTCGCTTAAGCTTGCGAGCCTCGATATACTCGATAGACAAAGTTCAAGATTTAACTCGATTATAAACGAGCCGAGCTTGAGCACGATAGTATTCGGCTCAGCTCGGTTCGAGTACACCCCTATCCTCATATGGTCAAAAGCAAAAACTTGGTACCCCCAACCCGGCGAATGGTAGGATTGATTATAATTAAGCGTTAATAAAGAGATTACGGAAAATAAAAATAATTATGGAGTAATTATGGGGCCATTAATCTCAATTAGTTTATTATTAATATCGTTTGGAATTTTACTAGTCAATAATTAGGGTTTAATTTCAATCCCAATTATAGTTCAGTAGTTCCCGTTTGAAGTTAACTAGCGTATAACCCGTCGAAAATCGATGGAAAATTATTAAAATTAATAAAATTATTAAATAGTACTAATATGTGATAGATTAAAAAAATATTATTTGTTAATTATTTTAGCATTAAATAATTCGATTATGCAATCTATTAAACTCGCTTAGAATTTACAACCCTTGAACACATCTCAAATTCAATTAAAAAGTAATTTTACCACATGTTTACGTCTCAAACTCATATAGTTATGTTTGTTAAAAATTATAACTAATATATTCTCATTACTTTCGATAATTGTTAAAACTCTGTTCTTCTACAAAACCGATGTGGGCAAAAGTATATTTATCTCTCAAAGGAAAGCGACTCTTAAGCTGAATTTTTTAGTTTTTTATGAAGAAAAAGAGGCAAGGGAAGGAGGGGGTAGTGAGAGAGAGAAGAGATATATAGATAGCGAATAATACTATAGATGTTAATATTGTTTATAAGATAAAAGTGACCCTAAATACCCCAGATTATGAATTCAACACAAGATTAAAAAAAAAAAAAGTTAAACCACCGCTTCACAATCATCCCGTTTACCCCGACGGTTCCGACCTGGAACCGGCATATTGACTACAATACTGATTTTAAATTATATAAGTAATCATCTTCCAAATATATTCACAAAAAATTTAATGATGACATTTGTATTCTCTTTACCTGAAATTAATATTTAATTACTCCCTCCGTTCGCGAAAACAAGTCCCATTGTATGCTGAGCACGGAGATAAGAAAGCTGATAAAGTTGTTGTGAGTGGAGTTAAGGTCCCACTTATTGAGAGTGGAAGAAGTGGATTGGAAGTTAAAATTGTTGTGAGTGGAATAAGGGTCCCACTTGTTGTGAGTGAAAAAGATAAAATAGAGTTAAAATTATTGTGAGTGGAATAAGGGTCCCACATATTGTGAGTGGAAAAAGTTAAGTGAGAGTGGAAGTTGTTGTGGGTCCCACTTGATGTGAGTAGAAAAAGGTAAGTAGGACTTGTTTTGGTGAACAAAAAAAAGAGGGCAAGTAGGACTTGTTTTCGCGAACGGAGGGAATATATAAATAAGTATATTCCAAAAATATTCACACAATAAAAGTTTAATTATAAATTGTAGTATTATATAAATAATCATCTTCCAAATATATTCGTAGAAAAATAAATGATGACATTCGTTTTCTTTTTTACCAGCTTCGAGAATAACTTTTTAAACTGAGAATAGAACTTCAAGAATTGTTTCACTATGTACTTGGTAGTTTTTTCTTTTTACAAAACTTTATGTGGAATGATTGTGATTCATAAAATTATTTAGTCAATGATATAAGATAAAAGTTGACAATAAATATTCTTAATTTTATGAGTTCAAAATTATATAATATATTAAAAAAAAGTTATCCTGCAAGTACTGAATTGACCCATCTACGCGCACGATTATTGGTCGGAATTGACTCGTTGATAAATCATTAGTAATTTTTCTGCCAATTTTCCTACATATTCTACGTTTTCCAACGGAGACGATTAATCAAACAATTTGAGATGATGTGTTTAGGATTATTCAAACTTGTTTGAAATTTATATACTCGTACTTGTTTAAAATCCGATTAAAAAATTAGTCATTTGTGTTCCTTTCTGAAAAAAATTCATATATTAATCTACCGCCACAGTTCTGCGTCGGAACTGGCCCGTTGACCACGACTCTAATTTATAAGTGCGTAATTTATAAAATTTATTTAGAATTTATATAGATCCAAAAATTTAATAAAAATAATGATTGTACTATTCGGTATCGTCCTTAATGGTATAGTAATATTCGTTAATTAAAATTATAAATTATGCAAAGCTAGAAACTCAACTACAAATAACGTAAAAATTATTTCATCGATGACAATTATAGATTTTAGAAAATACTTGGGAAAAAAAGCATAAAATGAAAAATTTCTCGAGTGTCGGTTGAGAATTGTCTAGTCTACCGCCACGGTTCCGGGTCAGAATTGACCCATTGACCACGATTTTGTTTTATAAATGCACAATTTATGACGATTCTATATTTTAAAAAATACATGAAAAAAATATTAATCAGAATAAAGAATGAAAATGTGTCATTTGGGATCCCGAGTTGAGGTAGCCGTCAGTTGGAAATTGGCTCGTCTACCTAATTAATTGACAAATAAAAAATTACTTATTTTTTATCAAATTAAATAAAAAATATTAGATTATTTCCAAATTTAATCGGTCAACCAGTAAATTATCCAAACTATTTTGGAACCATTTATTCTGTCAACTAATAAATTGGTTCCCTAATAAAAATAATTATCTATTCAACCAATTAATAAATTGACCAAATTAAATTATATTAAACTATAAAAATATAGCAGTTATTTAATCGGCGATTAATAAATAAATTGGCCAAATAAAACTCCTACAAAAAATAATTATCTATTCGGTCAATTAATAAATTGACCAAATTAAATTAAATTAAACTATAAAATATAGTTATTTATTCGGCCGATTAATAAATAAATTGGCCAAATAAAACTGGCGGAGCAAAAGATGAGAAAATACATATTGATTCTAGATATTTATAGGCTTTTCAATAGGTGAAGTTTCATTGAGAAACCGATGTGGGACATAAAATTTTAGTATAAATATATAAAATCTATTATTTTACATTTAAAAATTCAAAAAATTGAGATTTTAGATAAATATGAATGTAAGAATATGAGGGGTGTCACGTAAGATTTTTTCAAAACAAGAAATATTTTCCTTTTAGTAATATAATAATTAAATTACAATTAAAATTCATCAAGTATTAATTATTTCCAAACAATAGATTAATAGATTTAAAATAATAAAAAAAGAACCTTTGCTATTGTATAAGATTTGTTTAAATTTTTCTCAGTCTTTTTCTTAAACTGTGTGCAATAATTTGCAAATTATTCAAACCTGGAGGGTTCTTGGGGGATGATAGACGACTGTTTAGGCAATCCGGTTTTTCTACTAACAATTGGTATTTTATTCTCTATTTCTTTTATTGATTGAATGAAATGTGTGTCATTAACTAGGATATATTTTATACAAATAAGATATATAATTATATTTAAATATCAAAATATTAACAATCCGACAAATAGAATATAGGATGAAATATGATAAGGAGTAGAAGATCCAAGTTTTCGTTTAGGATCCTAAGACAATAATGATCCTAAAAAATAGAGTTCATATAGTATCTCTTTTTTTATTAGCTGATTAGTTTTTTCTTCTAACTTTTCATCTGCCCCTCGCGTTTCACTCACATATTTCAATTTCTCAAAAAAAAAATAAATAAATAAATAAATTAAATTAAATGTTTTTGAATGTTTGTATGTTCTCTTAACCATGAATAAAAATGGTTCAATTTTAAGAATTTGCACGTTCGGATCTCTCGCTCGTTGTCTTAACTCCCCCGTACGTTCCAAAGATACAAATTATCCTAGGAAATTCTTTGTGATTATCCAAATTAAAAAATGCTATTTATATATGTGATACAAACTCTGATCACAAGCTCGAACGCATATTTCTTTTTTGTTTGATCGAGCTGGTGACCAAATCTTAGGAATCTGTATACAGGGTTGGAATTGGGAAATTTATTACAATGTGAACAGAACTTTGGAAGCTATAATTGTATTATTATGGGTCACCAATTATTTGTACCACCACGCCAAAGTATGAGATTCTTGCTTATTAATATCACATGCTTCTGCACCTGCACTTTCTTTTTTTCTATTTTAATGCAAACTTTTACAAACTTATTCGTCCATGAGATCTTCATATCTGCGTACATATTGGTCAAATTAAACTACAAAAAAGAACTAAGAATAAAGATTCTTGCAAACTTCTGGGTTTGGCCAGAAACCCTCCAAATAAACTACCGAATCTCGAATATTCCTTTTAACCTTATTCTAATTTCGTATTTCATTAAATCCAAAGCATGTGATCGGTATAAATAAGTAAAATATGCGGATAAACTCATAAATACACAAGACAAGAAAGAATTATGTTGAGGATGATATGAAACCAAACATGCAATCGACATAATACACATGCATGTATATTGGGAACCAATTTTTACCGTATAATCTTTTATTGTCACAAATAAAATATTATTCTACATATAAATAAACTATTAGCATTGTTTTCAACTCATGTGAGCTTCATCGGTATCAAATAAGGAAATTCCTTTCTAGAATAAAAAGGTGTAGCTAGGTTCCATCAACACTTTTGATATCTTTTACTATACCATTAGTCCCTCTATCCCATCAGGCTTGACCCGTTTCTTTTGAGCACAGAGTTTAAGAAGAAAATAATTAATAGTAAAAAATATGTTTAATGGAGTTTTTAAAGTGAAATAAAGTGGGTAAAAAGAGAGTGAATAGTGGAATAAAGTAGGTAGAGAGAGAGGGGGAATATTGAATGACTCAGAAAATGAGATGGAAAAATAGGATGAAATGTGTAAAGTGATTTGCTTAACAAATTAATTGAACCCTAATCATCTCTAATTATTTTCAAAAAAGGAAACATGACAATAATTAACTATATTTAACGGGACAATCCAAAAAGGAATACTGACCAATAATAACGAGACAAAATATCAGTTAATCATTATTATTTTTAATTTCCGTGTCCAATAATTAACTATTATCAACATGACAAGGAGTACTATTTCATCTTTGGGTTCTAATCAACGTTGATTATTGGAGGAGAGAAAGTTGGGTTCTAGAGTTCCATCGTTTTTTTTCTTCTTTGAGTAAAGAAATAAGTTTCGCTAATCCCAATTTCTCAAAGTGATCAATCCGTTTTTCACGCCTTAATCATCGTTTAAGGGTTTTAAGTCCATACTTTTTTTTTTCTGAGGGAGGTTTTAAGTCCATACTTAATGGTACCTATTTTAGTTCTTATCCATATTGTATATTACTCTCACACACACAGAGAGAGAGAGAGAGAGAGAGAGAGACGTCACGGTAGTGATATCATTCAAGAATCTTAAAGAAAATGAGCATCGTGGCGTGCAAATTTTTAATATGAGAATGAGAATTGTCAATAAAATTGAGAGTCAAAAAAAGGAGGAAAAATATACGAAGAACACGGGGAACGATAATAACAAGAATAATTGGTCGATTCTCCATTGTAACGGACAAATCAAAAAACAAAATAATACTTATAAATACAAACAATATACTACAAAATACAGGTTCTTTGTATCTGAACTAGTACGTAGGTTGCGCTGTTTAAGATTTTTGATCTGTTCAACATAATAGACTAATTGATGTCTTGGAATTCTTAAAAATCATACATAATGAGTTGCACCCTTGTCTTGAACTTCAGATCTACGGAAAAGAGGCTGAAATATATAGTACTATTTTCATTATATAATTACTTGTTCACATGTATTATGAGTTCTATATACTACTATCAAACAATTGTGATCCATGAATTATATTATAAGTAATTAAAATTAATTAATACATGATCATTTTCTTAATAGAGATAAATTGAGAGTAACAATACTTAATTATTATGAGAATATATTCGAGAGTAACAATAGTTTTTTTTTCGGATACATATATTAACAACAGTTAATCAATACTTAAGTTATAGACTTTTTGGTATATTGCAAAATAATGTCCCGCCACAACAAAAATGAGGAGGAAATATGTTTAAGTGCATATGCCTCAATTAGACGATATAAAAAGTTAGGTATTCTTGAAAGAGTATTTTCTAAAATATTATGCATCACTGTTTTCCTTAAAATTAAATGTGAACTAAAGACGAGATCCAATATATTTCTTGCAAGAATGAAACAGAAGATATTCGATTTTTGGGGAATGAGAATTGGACAAAGTATCAAAATCTCAATTATAAAAGACACTCCAAAATTTCGAGCGAATTATCATTTGTCTAATTCTTTTACAGAATCACAAATCTTCATCATTATCTAATGCTAATTGTTTGCGTATGATTGCGCTATATAGTATATTTTATTTGACGTTCATATAATATTGATAATAAAAATAACAATAATAACAATGATAATAATCTCACAAGATGCATGCATGGAATTGAATGACCAAAATATCATGAGTTTTGAAATTCACCAATACTTATTGAATCGTGATTACATACTCCCTATGTTTTTTTAAAGTTCTTTTATTGAGAAAAAAACATATGATTTTTTCCGTAATAGAACACTTAAAAGGAATATGATTTTTTTTTTC
This sequence comes from Schizonepeta tenuifolia, assembly GCA_029490685.1. NCBI lineage: Eukaryota > Viridiplantae > Streptophyta > Magnoliopsida > Lamiales > Lamiaceae > Schizonepeta > Schizonepeta tenuifolia. The sequence continues at coordinate 21,651,925 of CM055958.1, forward strand.
TCTTAATATTGTGGCAACTTAAAAAAACAGAGGTCAAGTAGATATTGTGATCATTTCCAAAATATATACTCCACACTCAAATTACACATACCATGTAAATGAAGAAATTTTTATGTGTAACCTTATTGATTAATATTACAAATGAATACAAGCAACTAATTAACAAACTACAAAATCATTGAAGAAGAGTAAAATGAAAAAAAATGTCATTAATTTACTCTCGAGTTTTGAAATGAGATAATAAGAAAAAAAATAATCAAAATGGAAAAATGTATGCAGAGAGATGAAATATGATTAAATAAATAGTAAAGAATCAGAAAGAACTCTAGAAACGAATATATTAATTCGTGTATGGGGGAATATAACAATTTCTGCATGCAGGCATTCAAATAAAAGAATTGCCTAATTCAAATCTTGTGCATCAATTTCAACCATACAATTAACATTTCTATTTTTAAACATCAATAATAGATGTTCTTTTCTTTGCTGACTTTCCCTAATTAGATTGAAATTCTGAATTCAATTTCTTACAAAAGTGGCCAGTTTAATTATTCTCTTAACTTAAATAGTTGCAGTTTGGGCACGTTTCAAATTACTCAGATCTAATAAATCATTCTTTAAAATTCCTAACCTTTATCATCGGAAAATAATTAATATAAGGGAAATGATTGTGAGACTAAAATGTCTTAGATATAATAAAGTTAAATTAATCAAATTATAATTATTGTAATTTTGGAAATAATTAATTAATTTAATAGTAGTTTAGCATTTATCTCATCGCCCTTAGCACTAATTAAGGGATAGAGATTATATGATTGATTTGAAAATTTTAAAATAATATCATATCTTTTCTTAAAGGAAATGAAATGATCAAATAAATCATCCTAAATCATCCTATAATTAAGGAAATAAATCAATGTAAAATCATTCATATTATTCTTGAAAAGCAATTTCGGTGAATATTCTAGGATGATTTGGGAAATTTCTAGATGAATATTTTAGGCCAAATGGCCTATAAATTCATCAACTTTTTCCAAATTCCGATTTGACAACCGTGAGATCAATTTTGTCGAATTAATTCATAAACTTTCAAACTGGAGCTCCGGTGACTTCAAATTGGGGATTTTGCAGACGTGGCCAAATTTTAACACGCTAGTACACGTGGCAAAAATAGCTAGACGACATCATTTTCTAACCAGCTAAGCGTCGTCGTTTCGAGGTATTTCCATACGATGTCGTTTTTTATCAGGCTAAACGTCGTCGTTGTCTGCTAATTTACTGAAGACTAATATAGTACCATTTGGGCGTGATTTTCATTAACACATCGATTCCAGAAAAAAAAAACCCTCAATCGAAGCTTCAGACGATATTCTCTTTGATTCTTGTTCGTTACAGTTTTCGTTGTTACTCATACTTTACTTGTGAATTTTCGACTACTGTCGGGGATTCGCATTTATTTATACATTTATGTGGTGGTATCGATATCTGCTGGTTCGAGATAGTGGTTGGGTGGTACCGCTTCGCTTTGGATGTTCTTTTCTGCCGCTGTAATGGCAAAAATGTAGGTCCATGAATTCAATTATTTATTGTATGTTGTCATTGTGTGGTCAATATCCATAGATTTAAGGTTAGGGTTTGCGTCTTTGGTCGTTCTTCTTGCTATAAACTGATATCTTTTTTTATTTTATTTTTTTATTTCTGCAGTCAATATTTTACTCTGTATATCTATTATGGTGGTGAGATTCGCATGAAAGATGTTAAAAGATAGTATCTAGGTGGTGAATATGTTGTTAAATCCGGGGTGGATAAAGTGATCTATTTGGAGATTTTACAGCATCTTGTAGATGATTTAAGAATTGGAGATGGGAGAGGTTGGACTATCATAAGCGATCAATAGAAGGTGACAACTTATCTATTCTAAATTCTACATTTGTAGATTTCATTTATCTTGTGAGTATACTAACTTATTTATTTTATTGCACGGACTTATAAATGATGTTGCTCATTTGATATCAAAGGCAGAGCACATGAATTGCTGCAGACACATATACATGAACTGGAAAAAAGCATCACAAGGGAGAGACTTTGAAGAACTGTTTTTTTGTTGCTGCCTAGGCTACATATGAAGGCCAATTCAAGGAGGTTGTTCAACTGATGAAGGAAGAGAGTCAGACTGCATATGATGATTTCATGGCAATAGACGCATCAAAATTTTGTAAGGCTTTTGTCTTAACTATTCCAGTTTTCTGATTGTGTTGATAATAACATCAGTGAGACTTTTAATGGGTACATACTCAAGGTAAGAGGTAAGCATGTGATTCACATGTTGGAAGAAATTAGGAGATCTCTTATGGCTAGGCAGGTGGAGAAGTTTAATGAGATGAGCAAAGTGACAGTCAGGTTCACACATTATGTAGAGTGTATACTGCCATCCACTTCCTGGAATGTATGACACATTTGAGGTTTATTGTGAGGGTGAGAAGTTCATTTATCAAGTGAAAACTTCAAATACTCGCATCAATACCTGCTCATGTAGGGTATGGGATTTAACTGGAGTTCCTTGCAAGCATGCAACTTCTGCAATCAGATATTTGGAGAGGAATCCAAGTGAGTAGGTTTCAAATTATTTCACTGTGGAGAGATACATGGTTGCGTTTGAGTGGGCAATTCCTGCAACTCTTAGAGAGAAGATGTGGCCTGCAGTTGGAGGTGATGCTGTCAAATCACCAAAATAAATTGAAAATGCCAGGAAGGCTATCAAAGAACAACATGAAGAGAGCTCTTGAGGAGAAAGATGAGAGGATGACAAAGCATGGGATTAAAATCACCTGCGGCAACTGCAAACAAGAAGGACATAATAGGAAGTCATGGAAGAATGCAATTGCAGTGGTGGAACCTGTTGAAAAGGTATAATCTCATCTGTAATTGTTTCTACTATTTCAATTATTTAATGCTTATTGTCTTCTTTTGTTTCACAACAGAGAAGAAGGGGAAGACCTGCAAAACCTACTGATGCTGCTGCTGCACGAAGAGGGAAAAACAAGCTGCAACAGCTTCAAGAAAAAGAAAATCAACAAAAAGAAAGCCAGCTTTCTTCAAAGATAGGGTACTGGTGTGTACATCAATGTGAATAGTGGAAATGCATTAATTCCTAAGTGGGTGCAACTACTCTGAATTCATCCTTTCCCTCAGCAGTGCATTACGGAGCTGCTCTTGTACGATATCTCGTTCATTCTTGTATTCATTCATTACACCTCTGTAATGATCTGTAAGTGGGTCATCAACCCAGTCCCAATAATCACAACCACGAGGTTTCTGTAAATGAAGAAATTGAGAATAATAATAACCACAAGTAAACTCGAGGTAAATCCAAATAAAATTGAGAACAAATAAATCAAGAGTGGAGAAGTACATCTCTAAGCCTGCAACAATAGAATCTTGGACTGAGATTTTGAGCTGTACGCAACCTCCGTATCACAACCATTCCATGCTCGCAACAATGAGGACGACGAGGAAGATAGCGCGGCATTCGCACCGAATTTGGGTAAATTTCATCCGAAGTTGCCTGAGAAGAACTAGAGTCTGCCAATCGCTGGAGTTGCAGAAGTCGCCTTAGTCGCGGGTCGGAGTTTGAGTTTAGGGCTCGATTAGTTTTGGGCAAAAATAGAAGGGATTTGGGCATATATTCAGAAAATTGGATTGACATGACGTCGTTATGGGAGAAATTGTAGTAATTTAAGTAAAAAAAAATGACATCGTTTGAAGGCATCACCGGCGTATCCAGCATGGCATTATCAGGGATCCATGTCAGCTTCGTCGGAACCGAAGACCTAACTCGGTAGAACGTTAGATCAAATTGAAAGTTTATGAATTTAATGCAACAAAATTGATCTCTCATGATTGCCAAACTGAAATTTGAAAAAGATTGGTGAATTTACAGGCCATTTGACCAATATTTTAGCACAATTTCTATTAGGAAAATCGAAATTTGGAGTTAAAACATATTTTAAGTGAAACACTGTGAGTGTTCTTATTTGAATATAATAATATGAAATGATTTCTCTAAAAAAAATTTATTTCAAAAAATAAACTTTATTTTATCCTAAGATGTTGTACTCTATCTATCTATCCATTGAGACTGATCATTAGATCTGATCTCCACAATGTTTAGCATCTCACAATAAATTCGAGGTCCACTTAATAAAAAAAGGAAAAGCACAAATAATTATTCAAAAAAAAGTAGTAAGTATTTGTATGCGATGTTCGCCGGCAGCCCAACAAAAAACATCCACGACGGCGAGAACGAAAACCTAGGACAGCCAGTTTTGCCTTAAACCCCGACACCAGTACACGTGTGCTCTGCCTCTTTTTAATTTATTTTCTTATTTTATTAGAATAAAGCTATTCAGCCAGCCTACATAAATTAGTTCAAATAGAAAAAAGTCAATTAATTTATAAATTTTATTTTAAATTGACTTGTAATAGTTAAATATTTTAATTTTTATAAATTTATATTAATATATTTGAATTGGGGGCAAAATATATCTCGATAAATATAATAGAAGAAATACAATGTTTTTTATCGAAAGAATAAGAGGAAAATATATTCACACTAATGATGACATAATTTAAGTCAACAATATGATAGTAACAAAAAATATATATTTTTATACTCTTTAAATAAAAGAATTATTTAACTAAATCAGTCTACTTTCACACAATGAACCGAGTTATGGGCAGCAACATTATGACTAGTATTTCAATAGGGTAATAATATTCGGTCACACGGTGGCCAGCCACAAGCGTAAAAAAATAGTTATTTGTAAAAATGAAAACAATCATATTTCTTTTAGGGTTTATGCTTCCCAATTAGACTATATTTACATTTCAAAACTTATATTACCATTTTTAGCTTGTGTAATCGGCCATAGTATGACCAAATAGCACTACTCATTCCAATAATAGTACCGTGTTTTTCAAGGTGTCTCACTAGTCACTTCATTGTTCACTTTCATTTATGAAAATGAAATCACATACTCTGTCGTAATAAAATGTGAGCTTCACCATTTTTTTCCTTTGTTTAATTTTTTAAATTTCCATTCTTCTTAATTTCCCTATAAAGTGGCCCATTTGTCCAATTGATAACGTACAGTAAATTTTGCTTACAGTTATTAAAAATAGACATAAAAAATGGCAAATGTGTAGGTGATATTACTTCAAATTGGGACAGATAAAAAAAAGAAAGTGACAAGTTATTGGATTTGGGAGAGAGTATTTATCTCTCATTTTGTGGTGAATTTGAAAATATTAGTATTTGTAAACGTGGTACGTTCTTAGTGAGTTGGTGGGCTAATACGTGGGGCCGTGCTTTAACCACATGTTGAGCGAAAATAAGATTGGCTTTTTGGTCGGCAGATTCCTTTTTTAAATGAGAGAGAGAGGAGAGCGAGTTTGGACCAAATTTTTTTGGTTGCTTGAACTAAGAAAAAATGCTAATTTAAGAAACTTTTTTAATCAAATAATATTTTAATCACGAATAACACTAACGTGTAAATTAAAGGCAAGCCTGATATGATCCACATCGATGTAGCTACGCATTTATTATTTACTACTTTTCTCAATTTAATTGACTAATACTTTAGTTAAATTTTTCAATTGAAATTTTTTAGATTTTAACTGAAAATTAAATTAGATATTTTTTTGAAAAGAATTTTTAAGTATATATATATTGACATGAAGTCGATATAAATAAATATAGATTGAACCAACAAATTTTATATTTTTAGATTATGATTTGTCATCAAGAGTATTCACGGTAGAGCATTGATATCTCCAAATATTTTTCCGAGAGAAAGAAAAGTGATTAACAAAAATCGAGTGGTAGACGTATATAAAAAAGGAAAGGAAACTGTAGGGTGGACTAATGCAAATGAGATCCTCTATTGTCTTTCCATATTGCATCTCCTACTGCATTAATAAGGGAACGACATGTGGCATGACTAAGGGTTCAAGATTTATGGTATATATAAGTAAAATATATTCCCTACATTTTAAACCTATAATTACGTCACATGTCGTTCTCTTGTTAATGCAATAGAAGATGCAACACTGAATGTAATAGAAGATCTGATCTCGGACTAATGAACGTTAGTATTAGTAAAATTTAAAAACTTAAGTTTTCGTAGCTAAAAGAAACAAATCACCGATGTGTACTGCCAAACATTTTGACCAGAACGGAAAAATGATTGGTGCCCTAAATGTGAATCAACATATCTTGGGGGCCAATAAAAATAATTTCCTATTATTGTAACCATGTTAGTTTGAAACTTTGAATGAGACAGTATCTTTTTCTTTGCAATTATATTGTATAAAATTTGCTAGGCCATTCATCATCTGCCTTTTTCACATGGTATGTTATGTTATCATCCTATAAGTGTATTTACTTTGATAAAAAAATAGTAAATATTTTTGCACATTTTCTATCATTTTTATACGCTTATTATTGTTATTAATTTTTTTCACTACTAGAAAAATACAAATACATTACATTCCATATATGACACTTTATCAAGGTAATTGTCATCTATGTGCATCTTTTGACATTATATGACGCTTTCTAAAATAAATTGTCATCTATCTGCGCGCATCATTTGAATTAATGACAGTACAAATTAAAGAGTCATATATCATATACCTATACATGACAATTAACTCCAACCGTCATACACAAATGTCATCTATGTGCATCATTTATTTAAATTATTGAATATTAAAATTAAATAAATTCACCTTCAATCATCTCTCCCTCCCCTCTACTCTACCTCCGTCATTCTTTCCTTCCCCTCTCATCTCCACACACCGCCTCCTCCACCACTATCCCTATCATCTTTGTCTGCTCAAAATTAATTCCACCACCACTCTCTCTCTCTTCTTGCTCTCTCGCATTTCAATCATACAACAACAGAGCCCCACCTTTACTCCGCCGCGACTTCACTGTATTTACCTCTCCAAATTGAAGCCCTAGATTTCTTCAGTTTGACACGATTATTTTTCATCAAATTCAGGCATGATAAGTTTCTACAGATTCAGCGAAGGAGATAGGAGAATGGAGAGGAGAATGGAAGACCTTAATTAGATTTGAGCCCTAACTCTTTCCCCCTTTTTAGCAACCGCCGCCCACCACCATTCTCAGCCGACCCGCGTCGTCTTCTGCTGTTCCTACTGCTGCTCTTCTCGCACTACTCCAGCCACTATTTTCACTGTCGTTTTAGCAACCAGAACCGTGCACTCGAGCCATCGTAGCGCCACTATCTCTCACCGCAGATAACTCATACCTATTTGTAATTATATGGTTGATTATTTTTCGTTTATTGTCAGAAATTTTCCATTTACTATGATGTCGGCACAATTGTCTGAAATTTTGCTGAAGTTGGTCATGTTTTTCCCAAGGTATCTATTTCAGTTTATAGTCTTTTTTTCCTTCCTGATATGGGTGTTGGTTTATTGATCGCTCATCATTGCTCAGGCTAAATTAAGAAACATCCTATTGTTTGATGCCCTAAGTTAATTTGTGGAATTGTGTGACATTATGTTCCCTTTTTTTTGGGCATTATGTTCTCATGTTTTATTTTGACCACTCACAGAATGATTTATTTATTCCTAGAACTTTTCTTATTGTTCCTGCTTTGTAGCTGAGATGATTGCAAGAAAAGTTGTTAGTTTAAAATGATCTTGAGTAAAGTTAATGCATTCTTTTATCTAGCAATTTTGTTCATGAGATCATTAATTATTCCGTGACAAATACTCTAGCATATAAAGCTTATATCTTGATTTGTGACTTCATGCATGTTGCTACAGCTGTTTGGGGTAGGGCTAAATTAGCAGAGGTTCTTGAACTAGTGGGAATTCCCAAGTGCTCATGTGTAACACCATCTGGGCAAAAACATATCGAATTTGTAAGCATTGATAAGTGTAAGGTAATTCCCTTTTGCTCCATTTCACTTTATTTGTCTCTATTAAAAGCAAGAATGTCAATTGACACCATCAATTATGATTATAGGAAGAAAATGGAGGCCCGTACACAACATCAATTCCATTGATTCAAGCGACAATCCCCGAGTCTGATGTTTTACTAGCTTATGAGATGAATGGAGAGGTTCTCTCTCTCTCTCTCTCTCTCTCTCTCTCTCTCACATATTCTGACCATAATGGCATTGTGAATTGTTGTCATATAATATATGCATACAGATCTTAGCTCTATTTAAACTGTCATGTTTCCTGTGCAAAGGCTCTTAACAGGGATCATGGATATCGGTTGCGTGTGATTGTCCCTGGTGTTATTGGTGCTCGTTCTGTCAAATGGCTTGATTCCATCAACATTATAGTAGAAGAATGCCAGGTATAAATTGCCTTACTAGTGCTCGCAAGCAGTCATTTTGTGGCTTCATGAAGTTTATATTTGTCGTCCGTAGGATTCGAAGCAATTTGCTGCAAAAATGGCGAAGAAGCCTATTTAGGCTGCTAGGAATGCGTTTGAACGGTATAAGGAGGCGACGGGGCTGCAGATTGAAGCTTTCTAGAAGAGGAAATACATGGTGGTGCTGGGCGCCAGCGGGTTGGTGGTGTGCTGTGGCGGCTGCTGTTTGGGATTGCGACCACCTTTATCGGCTTCTCCGAGGGCATGGCTAAATATGGGTTTCTGGCTCATTCATCCGCCATTGTCACATTTACTGTGAGTTGCTCTCCTCTTGTTCTAGATGACTGAATTTTATCACCTTTATAATTAGTTATATGTTTTGTTGGTGATTGGTTTTGGGTTGATGATTTGATGGTGTGATATACATTACTAAGTATTGGTGTGTGGAATACGAATGCTTATCTTATATTGCAGAAATATTATCCTTGTAACTGCAAGATTGATCAATATACCTTAAACATCTATACAGTTCTCGTGAATTCAGTTAGATTGTGTATTATTTGGAACTATAAGTTATGGATATTAGTATATGATTTGGTTAAGGTAGGCCTTCTTATTTCTAGCAATTTGCAATGCTAATCCTGGCTTGAATGGAAGTGCTAGTAGCTAATTATCCTTCACATAAGACCTTATGAATCTCATCTCTATTACCCCCCACATGTTTGAGCTTACAGTCTTTTCCTAATGCTTCACAACTGATTTGTTTGCTTAAGTATATATACTAGAAAGTTGTAAATAGTCTAAAGAGAATCTCTAGGTTCACATTCATATTTTGTCTTAAGTATGATTTTTATTCTATTGTTCTATGATCTTCTGCACAGGAAGACTACTTTCAACAGTGTCTTCTGAAATCATCATGCGCAAACAAATGTAAAGCACATGGTCTCATACTCTATATAGTGTGGACTGCAGACCAGAAGCATGTGTTCCGAAAGTTGATTTCACTACTTAAGACGATTATTTTACACTATATAAGATGCTTTAGTTGTTCCATGTCAGTTTTGAACAAGACCAGTTATTTCAAATATTTATTTAACTTGTGTATGAAGAAAACCAATTTGAATTGCTTTCATTTTATGTTAAAATTCAGTCAATGTGGATATTATGTGTTGCGGTTCGTGAAAGAAAGAGATAGTAGAAGGGTTTCAAAGTGATCAATCACTTTCCATTAGCTCAGTGGTAATAACATATTATAGTTTGTAATCACATTAAATCAATATTTTTGAAGATTCTCATCACTTGCTATATTTTGAAATATCTTTTTGTGTGTTTGTTTTGTCTGTAGTTTCCAACAAGTAATAGTTATTCTAATGGCGGGATTGATGAAGTCCAGGATGAGTGGGCTACTCGTGTGGGTGACTGTATGAGATTCTTGCCATTGTGAGCATGGGAGATCATTTTGTGGTACTATGTACTTTTTAGTTAATTTTGTTGTGGACAACATACAACATACGACGAATGTATGAAGATTATTTATTTTGATGTATCGATGATGTATTTGGATGTTTGGATGATGAATGTATGAAGATTTTAGAATATTTAATGATTTTGAATGCTTTCATATTTTGGTGCGTCGTTGATAGCAGGAAAAAATATTAAAAAATAAAAAATATATATAAAAACTGGATAAACGTCAAGAAAATTTTTACATAAATTGTGATAGTTTGAACCGTAATGTATAAACAAAATTTCCGTCATAAAAAGATAATAAACATAACAGTGGGCATTATACATGACGGCGATAAAACATCATGTAAAGTATACTATAGATGACGGATTTTCACCGTCATGCAATATACATAATTAAAGATAAAAACTATATTTCTTTACGTTTGGACCCGCACATACTTGACGGATATTATCCGTCATGTATGTGCACTTTTTATAACGGTTGCTTACCGTCATGTATAATACATCAGTATACATTACACACAAGATAACCACGGTTGGACATACTCATACATGACGGATAATATCCGTCATATATGTGCGTTTTTTTAGTAGTGTTTGCAGACAATCTTTCCAGGCATGCAGATTCTTTTCCATCCTTTTTCTCTCCAATTTTAGAAAATATTAACATGAAGGAGACATGTAATAATATATTCTATAAGACAAAAGACATAAAAATGGAGAGAGAATTGAAGACCATGTGGTATAATTTTATTTTCTAATTTAATAAACATGTGATAGAAAAGTATGAAAATTGTAATATTTTCTCATATTTTCTAATCCATCATTTTCCACTAAAAACTTTACGGCCAAAATAATCGCACCCCAAGAGTTATGAGTGGGACATAAAGAAACTTTTAAGAAACTTCTCATTGAAGCAATCGTCTGAAGTGCATGGATATTTTTGTTATGCTCATCCAGGGTTTATTTTTTTCGAATTAATTTGGCTATTTTGCGTCCTTCATTAGGTTCATGTAATCTAAAGGATTCTTAATTGTGATATGGGGGAATTTGGAAATGATCTTGATTTGATTTGTTTTTATTGATCCATAAAGATTCAATGGAATATGGGAGCAAGTCGGCATGGCTTGTTTATTCCACAATATTTAAATGAAGAATTAAATTATTAATGTTAGATTTGTCAGCGAAATTTCAAGAAAGAGTTAAAGCAGATATGCTAATTTAATATTGCAAAAATAGTACTTCCTATGTCCTGTTCAATTTATCCATTTTGTTGCTTCCTCTGTCCTGTTCAACTTGTCCCATTTTGTCATTTTGGGTGTTCCGTTCAATTTGTCTTATTTCCTTTTAAGGAAATAATAAAAAAACCACTTTATTTCCTTTATATCATTTCAAAACCATTTTTTTATTACTTTATGTAACTTCAAAAAAACTTTGTATCACTTTATTAATTAAAAAAATATTTATATCACCTTATTCCCTATATTAAATACACCCTTTTATCATCTAATACTATTTTTCTTAATCTTCGTGCCGATCTCAAATGGGACAAGTTCAATGCGACGGAGGGAATAAAAAAATAGTAGGAATTCCCATTAGTGATTATGGAAGAAAGTTATAATCAGCAGTACTTTCTAAAATTCAATGCACTCTTCTAATTTAAAAAAAAAGAATAAAGCCATTTGGACAACAGTTGTCCGGAAAACGGCGTAATATACGTAATTAAATAGTCTTTCAATTTTTTTTAATAATTAATACTCTCTTTGTCTACGAAATGGTTGTCACTTTTGCTATTTAAGTCCGTCCACGAAATAGTTGTCACTTCCATTTATAGTAATAGGACCCACATAATATATTATATTTAACCTTATATTTCTCACTCCTTCACTCACATTTATTATGAGACCTTTATTCTACTCACAACAATACTCATTATTATCCACTATTATATACTATTTTTCTAACTGTTATCCAAATATCAATACTCTTAAAAAAAATAGTAGCACTAATCTTGGCAAGAACGAATTATCTTAACTGGCCTCTTCCAAAATGTCCTTTCCTGTATACATTAACATTATTAGTGCTTTAATCTCTTTACACTTAATCATTCAACCAAGTTAAGCTTGACTTTCTAAATACATAGGCTGGATGTCACACACACACAGAGAGAGAGAGAGAGAGAGAGAGAGAGAGAGGATGCGCGTGCAAACAGAGTGAGAGAAATTCATGGTAGTCGGCTCACAGTGGCAAAACGTGGGTTTAATAAGTTTATTGGGCCAATTTTATTTTCAACTGGGGCCCAGTCAATTTGGATTTTTGGGTGAGATCAAAATTGGTAATGAAATTGAAGGCTAATGTTTGTGGTATAATGATTGGAGTCAAGTATTGGTTGACAACTAATTGTATACTTGTTCTATCCCTTAAATTAAATATGTCAACTCTGCTGTAAACACAAGGTTCTAAAAAATTATGAGTCGTGAATAGAGAGAAATGGTTCCAATTTTTACGAGACTACAAATAGTCCAAAAGTATGTTTTTAAGGAATGGATAAAAAAGAAACTTAGTGCATGCATGTATTTTAGGGGATCATGAGAGAATATAAAACTAAGTTTTTGAGATAGACTAGTATATCAAATTTGGTGGTGTTTTCAACTATTTTTGTGATGGTTAGTGGGACCAATAATTGTGAAGTAGAAAAAAAATGCTAAAAATGTCTAATTCGAATTTAATAATGGCTAGAAGTTTTCAACAGTATTCATTCGATTACTGATACAAATACACAATACATAGACTTAATTTGAATTATATGAGTATAATAATATTTAGCTTGAAGAGTGCATATAAAGTTTTGAGTTTTCAATTATTGTAAAGCATAAATAGTAAAAAAGAAAAGAATAAAAAAAAAAAGAGTTATAAAATGGGCAATATCGCAATCCATGGCCAAGAATGTGACAAATAACCAATATAACTGCCAGTCCTAAGTGGACTCTTTCGGCCAGATGTTGCCTTCTCTTTCATACCCAAAGATCAAATTTCTTGCAACCATTCGACTCCACATATAAAACACACACACACACACACACTACTTCCCCATCCATCAATGGTGATTAGGACAGACTAGAGATGACAGATTACACTAGATAATATCTATGCAAAGGCCTTGATGACCTAAAAAGATAGTGGGATGTGATTTCGTTTCGTGACCTTAGGCTAAATATATTTGGACAAAATTATTTATTTTTTTTGATTGACTCACATAAAGGTGATCACTTCTAAAATGAAAATTATTATTCTCTTAAAAAGTCAAATATTTTATACCCATTTCTTTAATATTCGTGCCGAAAAAAAAGTGATCTCCTTGGCTTATATAGGATAGAGGGAGGGAGTATATCATAATGGAAATTTGGATGTTACTAACAAGCACTCCCTTCATTTCGGAATAAGTGGTTCGTTTTCCATATCGAGGTGTCCCATAACAAATGACTCGTTTCCAAAATAAGGAAATATTTATCTCTTCAAATGTTGTGGATAATATCACTTTAACCAATTTTACCTTTCACCTTAATACATGTACTTAAAAGAAATGAGTCATTTGTTTGAGGACAAAAAGAGTACGTGTCTTGTTTACTCCAACGTTAAGATCAGAAGTTGAGTAATGCGTGGGTATATTATAAAGTTAAAAAAACTAGTCTCTTTCACTTTTTTATTTTTGTTTGTATTATATAATTAATGGGTAATGTCGGATCGTCTGATTGTAAGACAGTACCATCTATACTCGAATGATCAAATCCGAGTGCAAAGTTAAAAGTTTGAGTAATTACAAACATATGTAGCTTTTTTTTTCTTTTTTCTTTCTCAACCAAAAATATTGTAATACTTGTTGGTATTATTAACAATTAATACTTGTTTCTGATTCAAATAATTACAAAAATATTCAGTTATTTTGTGTGGAAAAGGAAATGTGTATACATTTCAGTAATATGTCATCCTACCAAATAATTAAAAAAATTTATATATATAACCAATGTCTTTATGTGAGAGAACAAAGAAATACTAATATACATTTCAATATTAAAACTTATGTTTTTGCATAAGTAATTTTTAGTACCAGAAAATGAAAGTACCTTTTTTCAATCAAAGTAATTATAAAATGTGTTCTTGTACTGGACTCTGGTAATGAGATCCATGATCTTTACTATCACACAATTTGACACGTTTTAATGTTTATATAATATACTACCTTTTTGATGATCCATTACGAATATTATTTTCTCTCTCCTTTATTAATGTTTAATCTTTATTTCGAGAAGATTAGATAATTTCTTTTGATATTATAATAAAGTACTAAAAACGGAATTATATTTCATAAGTTGGATACTGAGACGAGAAAGAGAAAACGGAAAGAAAGAAAAAAAACAGAAAAAAAAAAAGCAGACGATTGTGATTTGATATAAAGTTACAATTGAATTATATCTTGTCTTTTGATATGCTTTTATGAAATATGCACAATACGCATGTAAATACGCAGACCACTAAACATCATTAGGAATTTTATTTATTTTTTAACTTGGACATCACTACAAATTATGAAGACATAAAACAATTAACACGATAATATAGCAATAAACATTAATAACTCGGCAATTTATACGCGATTAAATATAAGATGAATATTAAATTATTTCTGACTTTTAACTTCAATTACTTTTAATTCAAATAAGAAGATAAACACGTAAATCTTTATATCCTGGCGAGATTGATTAAGAGTTAATCCTTATCTGAGAATTAATTAATATCCATATTCTTTTCGTACTAGTAGCTAATAATGATTAAGAGTCATGATAGCCATAAACATAATCACAAGAACATGTCAAAACCAAAAAAAAAAAATATCCATCTTTTTTTGGCGTTGCATATCACATTTCCGTTATCCAAACAGTTTGTGATTATGTCGACATATATCCATCCATCAAATTCTGGGCATAGTAGAAAAAGTTTGATTTTGAACAATATCTTGTCTTTAAAGCCTATCTATATATATAAGTGCCCAATCAGATTAGGGTTTCTTGTCACATCTTGATATATAATTAGCCCTCTCCAGTCTCCATGTGCTTTCCCTTTTTATCTTCATCATTTGGATAATGCATGGCTATCATACACAAGTGCCGGCCGAATATAAATATTATGCTTCGTTAAATCTTAAAAATGTTGGAACAAATTTGTCTGTTTGGACTTTTAATTTCGCAGCTTGCTGTCTAGAGAGATTGTATCTTTTAAATACTTCGTGATATTTTGATGCAATTCATTCAAAAAAAAAAAAAATCGAGATGTTAGATTATTCAAATTGAGTTAAGAAACGACTTAGTTTTTACTATAACACTACAAATCAAAAGTTAAGTCAAACTAGCTACATGTATTTAATTAGTTTTTGAGCAACTTAATTACACTTGACTAAGAATTCTTCTTTAATTACTAGTGAGATTTGCAACTAGATTAATATTAGTGCATGTGGTACTAAAATAAATCATCAAACCCGATCTAAAAAAAGATGAAAAGGGAAGAGAAAGGATATATGAGAGATAGAATAAGATTAGAATACATAAGGTAATAAAGCAATTTAGCTACTAATTATCATCTTTTGCAATATATCAAAAAGCACTTTTCTTTTCTAACTGAAACAGTTGATGATGAAGCAAATGGGGTCTTCCTACAGAGCTCCAGCTTGGCATTATATTGCCTTCCACGACTAATTATCAACATTTTACGTTAATATATTAACATTATTGGATTAAGACGAAAAAGTACGTTAATATCCATCGTTTCATGCTCTCAACTTTAATTAATCAATATAATTAGCACGATCTTAATTGTAGATTATTATGTCTGCACACTGCGAAACAGTATTGATTAATCAGCTAGTCTAATTTCTCGTACTGTTGCACATAATAGACACACGTCGGATTCTATTTACATCACAATAACTTATTCACTAACTTGAATCAATGTATAAAAAGTTAAAACCGTATATATAAATTATTGCTTTTTAGGCGAGACTTTTGTGCGAACATCCGCATGGTGAGAATTATTAATTAATCAAGTACTCTTATTTATTTTTAATTAGTTTTAGATTCTAGTTTATTCAATTTTTTTTGTGAAACTTTTTAATTATTTTTATTTACATTCCTAACCTTTGTGAATTTTCATAAGCAGAAAATTGATAAAATTTTAAATTTATATCGTCATACATGTGGTGATTATCGATAAATGTAATTTGAGTGGTTGCATAAAATTACAATAAATAATTCATCTTATATTTGACGTAATATCTTTGATCATAATAAGAGTTCGATTCGATTGCTCCAATATATAATTTCAAACTTCTCATTAATAATGCAGATTAATTTGCCCTTTGCTAATTATATATAAAAACAAAATAATATATCAAAATATTGATGTTTGAAGAAATGACCCCCCCTACCACGGAAGACTCTGCTGCAACTACCAATCTAATAAGAGCAAAGACATTTGCCTTGGACATTTTATGTTATAACTTTAACCGATACATAGAACAAGAATAATGACTGACCAATAATTGAATTCTTTTCGCATCTCTCTCTCTCTTCTAATTTAATGTGATTCACTTATAAAGCATGAAAATAGGACCCACAGTCCTCTTCTAGTTTAAGTTAAATTATTGCGCATATAATTTTTTTTTATTTCATTTTATACGTTAATTACTTTCTATTTCGATCACGAGAACATATATTTGATTTGATTTGATCTGAAATAACTCGATCATAACTAGGTGTGCATGTGCATGTGTAATGTGTGGTATTCAAAGAAAGTTGAATTCGAGCAAAATTATTCTTAAGACAAATCCCTAACGAGTCAAAAAAAGAATTATAGAAAAGAAAAAGATTGATCAAATCATGTGGCATAAACAATGTAAGCCAAGCAAACTAGAAAGTTTGTCAAAAGTTGGGTTTTGGTCCGGATTCTCCCTATGCCGCGTGCACAAAGAACCCAAATCTACACACACACACATACACACACATGCATACATACGCTAGATAAACACACACACACATGCATACATACGCTAGATAAACACACACACACACACAAAAATGATGATCAAGTTGGGCAAGATGGTTGTATGATCTGGATATAAAGTAGTCATATGTAACGTGATAATGTGATAATATTTAATAAGTAGTAGGGGATAGTTTGATATGGAGAAGATATAGTACTCCTTCCCCAATAAGTGAGTGTTGCTAATAGTCAAAACCTTAAATACTATAGAAAATAAAATAACTAAAAAATCTTGTTCAATTACAAAGAATAAATATAGTAGTTTGGCATCGTTTTTTTTTTTTTTTAATTGAAATTCAAATATTAAACTTTCTAGTTTTCTGATTTTTTCCGTGATGAAAATTTGCAATATACTTATTATGATCTTATGTAGTCAATATTTGTTACATCCTTTATCGCATCGTTGAATTAATAATATGTGGATTCGATAATAATTGCATACTCTAATTAGGTGGAATCAACCTACTCTCCTTACTAAATTTTGTTACGTGTCTTTTATCAAACGGAAGCAACATATAGACGAAGACATACAAATTGGCAATAGAAGATCATATCAATGAAAATTGATAGATAATCGAAGTTGAGGTGACCTTGTTTCCATTATATATAAAGGCATGTTTGGATGGACCATGCCTTTTTTTTTTATTTGTAATTCACTTGCTAAAACATTATTCAAAGCTTCATTTTAAGTTTAAGATTTTGGGTCCATGCCACAATTTATTTAGCTTGTTTCAAGTTTCATGCATTTGTTGCTGCTGTAGTATCGTATTAGCATTTCATCATTCTAAAAGGTACGTATTATCGGTCACACCTAATTGCTGCTGGACTCATGTCCATAAGTAGAGTGGGCCAGGCTTTTTCATTGAAACAAGAAGCTTATATGGGCCTAAGATAAGGAACCAGCCCACACTAGTTTTTAATTGGACTCGGCCGACCCACCTCACACGAGTGTCAACTTATAGAAAACTACCATCAAGAAAAAACAAAGCGGTTTTGGAGTTGAATATGTGATCCTTTATTCTTTAGATCCAATTATTACATGCTAAAAAATCTATACAAGTATTGCTTACTAAATCTACATGTCGTAGTCTTTGATTTATCTACCATGCCAAAATACCATCATAATAATAATCTTATTTGAATGCAAATACTCTTAGGCAATATTTTCAGTCAAAATTTCCTATTATGATTGCAAAAATTTCCGAAGCAAAGACTAGTTTTTATGTTTGGACGAACATGAATTTAAAGATATATATATATATATATATATATATATATTGGGGAATTAGACGAGGTATTTATATTATCAACTAAGTCACTATAGCACCATATAAGTAGGATCTCTACACCCGCTTGCAGGCGGGACCATTACACTCTGCCATATAAGGTGGGATTATAATACACCGCACGCAGACAGGATCGAACCGAAAACCTCTCATTTAGGAGAAACTTGTGGTGCTTCAACTAACCACTTGAGCTTGTCAACTTAGAAATAGTTTAAAGTCGTAATAAATGAATTTCTTACTCATAATTATGAGGTAAGCTAGAATTTTCTTATAATGCACATGTGGAAGATGCGGAAGTTGGTTGTAACTGAAATTAAGTAGTCACTGAAAAAGCGGATTAGATGTTCTATTGCCTATTAGTGTGACATTTTCTATTGAATTCGTTGGACTAGTGACACGTGTCGATTTTAAGAATATTATATACCCTATTTGGGAGGAATAAACCTTTTATAAATTTAAAGATTGCCACATGTCGTCAATCCAACATAAGCAATAGAGGATCCGCGTGCAGAAAAAGATAAATTTTAATCTGTTGTCATGGACATTTGAAGTTGATACCAAGTCATTTTATTTATAAGATTGCATTTATACAACCATTTGTATAATCATGCAACCAATTTATTACATTGTTTTTACTCATTTTTATTTTTAAGATTGCATTTATATATATATTTTCCCCTTCAAAGCCTGTTGAGGAAAAAAAATAATAGGGGCATTTTTTATATTTGTCCTTTGTGTTTTCTTTATAATTGCATGGGTCCACAAAATACTAGTAGTTCATTAATTGAAGTCCATAACAGCCCAATAATTGATAAATCCAAAGCCCAAAACATTTGGGGCCAAAACTTATCTCTCTCTTCACCCTCTCTCTCTCATCCCTTATTATCTTTCCAGCGACAATACGCCCGTTCGGCCATTCTTATTTTTTAAATTTATTTTTCACGTTTTCCTTTTTCACGTTTTCAGTTGATAGTATTTTATCACAAAATGAAAAGGCAATTATATCCCGAAATGTTATCCATAGTAATAACTCCGTCCCAAGATTAATAGTTTAGTTTGACTCGGCGCGGAAATTAAGAAAAAGGTAATTAAGAGTGAAAAGGTGGTGTCCCACATATTTAGCGTAATTTTATAGAATATTTAATTATTGTTAATAAAGTAGTTTATAGGTTCATAAAGTACTTTATAGGTTCAATAAAGTGGTTTTAGGTAAGTTGTAGGAAAAAAGATAGTGAATAGTGTAGAAGGTAGTTAATGATGTTGTGTGATTAAGAAATTTAATTAGATTCTAATTTAGTCCAAAAAAGGAAACATGCTATCAATACCGGAACACCCAGAAAAGGAAAAAAGACCATCAATACCGGGACAGAGGGAGTAACTAATATGTGGCCCTTTTGAAATTTTTAATTTTTCTAATACTATGCAGTGAGATTCAATGTTCAAATCCTACCGCTTGTCCTTCCCCATATATTTTTTTTAAAAAACTTTGATTTCTCTAATTCCTAAAATAGTGAATGCTAGCAAATTTAGACCTATTGCTTGTTGCATAGTGATTTATAAGCTTATATCTAAGGTTTTGACCAACAAATTACAACATGCGCTTGAGGGGCTTATAAGTTAAAATTAGCCAGGTTTTGTCAAATGGAGAGTTATCTTTGATAATATCTTACTGAGTCATGAGGTTTATCAAAGGCTATAACAGGAAGAATGTTTCTCCCCGTTGTATGATCAAAATCGACATACAAAAGGCTTTTGACTCAGTGGAATGGCCATTCTTGAAGTTCTCATTGTTGGAGATGGGGTTCCCACACTAGTTTGTACTTTGGATTATGGCCTGCCTCACTACTGTTCCTTATGCTATAACTGTGAAAGGAGAAGTTATTGAGCCGTTTGAAGCAAAAAAGGCTGAGGCAAGGTGATCCTATATCACCCTACCTTATTGTGTTATGCATGGAGTATTTGCACTAATGTTTGATGGAGCTAAGAGCAGATTGGGATTTCAAGTATCACCCAAGATGTGAAAATTTGGGTTTGATACACATGTGCTTTGCTGATGACCTTCTTTTATTTTCTAGGGTGATCTGGATTCAGTAAAACATCTAATGAGAGCTTTCAATAAGTTTTCTGAGGCTTCTGGCTTAAAAACTAATCAAACCAAAAAGCTGTGTTTACATTGGGGGAGTTGTTGATATTGTTAAAGAAACAATCTTGCAGAAATTTGGTATGGTTCGTGGAGAATTTTCTTTCACGAACTTGGGGTTGCCCTTATCCACTAAAAAGTTATCTATTCATCAATTATAGCCACTTATTGTGAAGATTATAGCGATGATCGAATATTGATCATCTAAACTATTACATATGCTACAAGAATGCAGTTGATCAAGTTGGTACCATTGGAATGCAGACTTCTTAATACCAAGTCTTCTTGATTCCACAGAAAGTTATAAAGGTTATTCAAGCAATTTGTAGGGCTTTATTGTGGATTGGAAAATCTAATCTTTCTAAGTGGGCTTTGGTTGCATTAGTTACATGGGAGCAGGGGAGTATCTAGAAATTAAGTATGAGGTGGGCTGAAAAGTAAATACTTCGACATTACTAAATTATCTTACATACTAAAATATTTCGATGCTCACATTTCAAAACATAAAATTCTTCAATAATTTAGTCTATATCTATAGCTTTAGCAACTCGGAGATTATGATGAGAAAAAGATCAACCAAAATTCATGATTATTCACAAACTTAAAGATAATGATACTCTAGTTTGGAGATATCATGTTTCTTTATTAACATAAATAGAAAAAATATATTTGTAGGGTTGGAATACCAAGAATATTCACAAGAACAAAAAAATATTTATAGAAATATTTGTTAAGTAAGAATGGAATGAAGCGAAAAATAAAAGTAGAATGAATTGTTAATTGAAAGAACAATTAATGTACATGGACAAATTAAGTGAGACAAAAAAAATAAATGATACAAAAAATTAAAGATGCATTTTGCTGAAATAAAAATCAAAATTCTTCAAATTGATGGAATTAGTACCAAAAAGTTTGATAACATTTTTAACAAAAAGATCTCGTACCAAATTTACTAAAAGTTTAATATTGCTATTTCATAACACAAATTTTATTTTTTCAAAAGCACGTAAAATTTGATTAATGTATGTATTTTTAACCACCAAATCATCATAATAATAAAATGCAAACTTCAATTTCCTATTTATCTTGAATCAGAATCAAATCATAGTAAAATGTAAATTTTATTTGGTTGGTAAAAAAACTTTCCCTTTGTCATGGGAACGGATTCGAACTTGGGAGTTATGGAAGAAAGTGGAGATTTTGTGATGAAGGAAAAGAGTTGGTGCTAGCAGAGAAAGAGATTGGTTTTATAGAGGAAGAAAAATGGTTTTGACCAGCAAGAGAAAGAATTGAAGACTATGGTTATGGGAAGAGTTGTTATTCTTATTCCAACACTTTCTATCTATCTTTCTGCTTTAATTTTATTATTAAAAAAGGTAGTTTTAATGTAATGTCCATGCAAGTTGGATTGTAGTATAAAATAGCACAATGTTGCCTTGAAATCCTATCAATGAAAAGTTAATTCATCTTCTTCCTATGCTCTCTCTATCTCTCAACTTCCTTCTAATTCTCTCTCTCTATTCTATCCATTATACTTAAATAATATTTCAAAAAAATTGAAAATCAAGTGGGTTCATCACAATTGGTATACAGAGCAGACGATTCTCGGACCATGGAAGAAGAAACAATCAGATTTGAAGATCTCGAAGAGGCGCAACAAAAATTGGAGAAGATCTTCGAAGGTGAACTCATGAAAAGGAAAGTTTCTGAAGTCAAACTTGCACAAAAGATTACTAGCGTAGCAGCAAAGGTGAATGAGAAACTCGATCATTTCGCTGAGGCTCTAGCAGAAATCCAGTTGCACCTACTTCATCTCGAAAGAGGTAACTCGACTGTAATGGTGGATTCCACACTTGGAGATCACGAATCGAATCGGTTAGCAGCGGATAAAAATTCAGATGCATTAGAAATGAAGAAGGGTATTGGAGTTTTTCCGACCGAATGTGAGTTTTCTCATAACCCTCTGAATTTCTTAGTTTATGATGTGGTGAATGGTGTTGGAAAATGTGGTTTGTCTGTTATGAGTGGATCTAAGTTTAATTTAGGGGAAATTGTTGTTTCCAACTGTAACAACTATTCAAAATTGTACTTGAATAGTGATGTTATTGATGGTGAATCTATACTTCAAGATTATTTGCTTGTTGAGTATATTGAAACTGATGCTGCTAGACTCAGGGTCATTGTTGCTGGGAAAACTAAAGAAATTGGATGGGTAGATGAATTGATTCAAGCTGATGATGGGTTGAATGAAGTGAAAGAATATGTTGATGAGAAAATGAAGAATTGTGATGGTAAAGTTGAGTTAGATTTTGTTGAAGGAAAGGAAATAGCGGAGGTTGAAAATAAGAGTAATAGTGTTGAGATTGGGTTTACTAGTGATGAGAACAATAGAATTGGGACGAGGAAGGAGAAATTTGCTCCAATCCCAAATGTCATGCTTATAAATGAAACTTTTCCGGTCCAATGTGAAATTGTATTTTGGCTGAAATTGTTGGAAGCCCCAATGAGAAAAGACGGAATCGGGGTTCTCCCTTCAGAGAAATGTTCGAAAGATGAGTGTAAATGTGAGTTTTCTCAGAACCTACTAGAAAATATTATGACGGCAGCTGTGACTGATATGGGTATGGGTACCTTACCCCGTGGATCTGGAATTGTAATGAGGATGCCATTGCTTTTACAATCCCATAAAATGGAAGTTGGGACAGAGTATGCAAAGCTTCTATGTGCAGCAGAGAAAGAAATTGCTTACCTAGAATGTATAACCCTCATTGACCTTCTAGAATCAAAGGATGCAAGAGGTGACAGGATAATTAGAGTTTTCACCAAACTTGATTTGATGCATAAAGAAATTGATGCACTTGAGGGTACTGAGGTAGATGAAGATGGAGCAACTGCCATTATAGAAGTCTTGAAATGCAAAGATTCTATGAATGTTTTTTTTGTATATGACTGCAGTAGAGCAACAACTTCAACAATCACTGCTAGTGGAAGCTTCTTATTTGACTTTGGCACCAGAGGAAATCACGAAACAAGATTTGAACCTGGAAGGGATCCTAGTTTCTGTCTTGTTGAAGGAGTGGATAAATATTGTGCATCATTGGGCGTGGATGATGGTGAGTTGCCTCACCAAGATCAGTCGATTTTTGGTACTGACCACTCTAGAGATGATGAGGAACATAGTCTATTCCCCAGACACTGCAAACTACTAGGTACAATAAGAAGATGTGCTGAAGCTACTAAGATGTATTATAACGGAGTGCAAGAGTTTGATTTTGTTGATACACCCGATACTAGAACCATGGATATGGGAGTCAAAAAGTTGCTTGTGATAGAAGCAATTGCAGAAAATGCTGATGATCTAGAGCATGGGATTGGTAAAATAATTCTACAACCTGACTGCCAACTATTGGGAGAAGAAGAAACTGCTAACTCTAGTGACAGCGTCATGAATGGTATTTGCTCACATGAAGGTAAACTCAAAGAAAATTTGCTTGCAGTGCAATTATTTTTGGAGCTATCAAAACTTATAAATGTTATGAATCAGACTGGATACATGATTAGCGGTATCATCTTCTCATGTCTTTTTTCTCGATCTGAATTTGGTGCAAGTGGTAAGGAGAATTTTCTGTAGGCCTAAGCCACATTTTCTTTTTTAAGGACTTGTGGCCATGCAAGTGATCAAGGCCGATCAGTTACATGCTCAAGTGCTGAATAATCACGATAAGCAGTGTCTTACTCAAGTTAAAGCATTCACTCAGATGCTTCAACTTAATGATACAGAGGTTAACTTTGTAGATGTTAAAACCTTGGAGGATTTGTGTGGGGAGTAGCATCAAATAAGTTGAGATTAATCTACGGAGCTCAATTACATAAGGTGCAGTTTTTCCATTCCACTTGTGATTTATTTACATTGTTTGGTGTTTACAAAGAGTGGATAGTCCACATGAGGTGAAAAATGTGTGGTGTTGGGAAAATAACATTAATGCAATAAGGAGATGCCAAATATTTGAGGTAGCACCCGCATGGTCAAAGATTGATCTTTGGGGACAAGGATCGCAAAGAGGGGTTGGTATTGTTGTATAAAATAGCACAGTGTTGGATTGTAGTATAAAATAGCACAGTGTTGCGTTAAAACCCTATCAATGAAAAGTTAATTTGTCTCCTTCCTATGTTTTCTCTCTATTTCTCTACTTCCTTCTAAATCTCATATTCTATCTATTATACTTAAATAATATTAGAAAAAATGGAAAATCAAGTGGGTTCATCACACCCTTCACAATGATGATTTGCCTCTGTGGAGGAGGTTGAAATATCATTAATATAAAGCTTTGGAACTAAGCTGCATTGTGCAAACTACTGTGGAGCTTAGCATAAAAGAAGGACGAGTTTTGGATTAAATGGGTTTATTGCTTTTATATTAAGAAGGGTTAATTTTTCTAAAATAAACCATCTTTTTCGAATTTTAAAATTTAACATGATCTTTAAAAATTGACGTGTTAATTATTAGTTGACGTGACATTTCTGTTTGACATGACTATATGAATAAAATGGAGCGACATCGTTTAAAAATTTTGATACGAGATTTAAGTCGGTTCATTTCATTCATCATCGTATAATTTTAGGCGAAATAAAACTCGTTTTTTTAAAGTGAAAAATGACATCATTTCTTTGGCGAGAATTTTACGTGTACAATTCCGACAAATATAATTTGGGATTTTTAAAACTCATGTCAAAATTCAAACAGTTGTTAAGGTGGTCTATTTACAGAGATTTTTTAAAGGTCATGTTAAATTTCAAAATTCGAAAAGAGTAGTATATTTTAGACAAATTAACCCATAATGATTTCACCACCATGAAGAGTTCAACTCAAACTTAATGGGTTGGTGAGAAAAATATAAGTGCCCGTGATTATCTAATGCAGCTGAATGGAGGAATGAGTGTGTTCCTTCAACCATCCTTCTCATTCGAAGAGCCTATATTGAGCTCAGAGGTGTGGTTCAGAAAGTAGCTTGGAATAAGCTTATCTGTAGCAATGTAGCGCCCCCAAAAACCATATTTATTTTATGGCTTGCCATGCCATGAGCGTCTTACTACTCGTGAGAATTTGTAGAAATTTGGAATTCATGTGGATTTGAGGTGTTGTTTGTGTGTTCAGAAAGATGAGACAATATAATGCAGCAGCCTATTCTTTAAGTGTGATTTCTCAGATGTGTGGTTCAGAAAGTAGCTTGGAATAAGCTTATCTGTAGCAATGCTACCGCACACAGTGTACTTCCAATTGGGAAACGTCACTCATTGCTTGTCTACTAAAGACATTAAGGAAATCTTCGGGTGTCCATCGGGCGGAATTTGGGTCAAGCCTCAGACTTTCCATGCCCAACAATTCTGGAATGTCATGACAACCTCAACCAAACCGTTTGACTTCGATGTTTCTAAAACCATGGCCATCCGCAACCCGATGTTTAGAGTGATTCAACGGATCTTGGCACACTCAATTATTCAAAAGCGGGGGGGGGGGGGGGGGGGGGGGGGGGAGGGGGAATAGCTCGGTCCGAAGTACCGATTTATTTGTGATATAGGCAATACTTATGGAGACTCGACTTAATTTGGCCCAATTCTTTCTCAACTTACGGAGACTCGACTTAATTTGGCCCAACTCTTTCTCCGCCATCTAGCCCAACAAGCACATCAATCATCATGCGTCCTTTGTTGTGGTGATTTAGTGACATCGATTATGACGATACTTTGTCCAGTGTCTTCAAAATAGGAAACACTTCCAGATCACATTCTCTTGGATATGGTGGCATGGAAGAATATGCGTGTACTTGCATCGGCCTCTCCACCTTACTTTTTAAGACAAACTGCGGAAAGTAAGGCTAAAGAGAAAAATCTGGAGATATTTCCTGGTGAGCGTCGTATACTCCCAAATAGGGGTGAGCATTCGGGCGGTTTGGGCCCAACCCGAACCAAACCGCAATTAACCAAACCATAAATTGCATTTTTTTCCAACCAAATCAAACCATATTAGATGTGTAATCAAACCGAATTCAAACCATAATATGCGGTTCGGGTTCGATTAATTTCAGTTTTGACCAAAGTTTTTTGCACATTCCAAGTGTATGTTTTTAACCTGGTTAAAAAATAAAATAAAAAAGTCCTGTTTTGCAACATTTCTACACAAATTATAGCTATTATATCAGTTCAATCAAAGCAAAGCAGCAGTGATAATTTCACAATTCACCCAAAAATCTACAATTATTTCAAGCAAACATCCACAACTATTTCAAGCAAAAGCCCACATTTCAAGTTTCAACAAAAAAGAGATTTTTAATCTAGATCAACTACAAAAAGAAGCAAAGTAGAATATCTTCACAATCCAATCTCCAACATCTTCAACCACCATTAGTTCACTACTTTGCTATAATCCATGACCTCATATCTCCATGGTGTTCTCGTTTAATTTCTCGTTTGTGCTTTTGAAATACAAAACCACAACTCTCATTAGTTTATTAGTTTTCTTATGAATCTAAAATTTAAAGAAAATTGTATAAGCATTAAGGAATAAGGACAATAAAATAAATTAATTAAATCGTCATACTTGCCTTAGTATTTTGTCAGAGATGGTGGGTGGCGTGGGCTGAATCAACTAGCATTGGTGATGGTGAGGTGCGTTGGAGCTGCGCTGCGAGTTTGTAACTGGAGGAGGAGGATACAACTGGAGGAGGAAGGTTTATTGTTTGTCTTTACTCTTTACGATTTAAAATGGGAAGACGATTCGATTGGGGTTTATGATTTGACATGGATTATTGGGCTATGTTAAAAGTTAGAGACGGTTGAGTTATCTAAAATTCTAAATGTTACAGATAATAAATTTTGAAGTTTGAATAAACTAAACAGTAAATTATAGATATGATAAAAATAAATAATAACATATAAAATATTTCGGTTTGCGGTTAGAAATTGAAATTTTTTGGCTCTAACCAAACCAAACCGAAATAATTTTGGGTTCTATTTATTTAACCAAACCGCACCATCATTCTAAAATAATCGAACCGAACTGTGAATTACGGTTCGGTGCGATTCGAATTTTCGGTTCGGTTCGAATTTTGCTCACCCCTACTCCCAAATAATTCCTGCAAATCCTGCTCAGAATCAAAATGAGTATA
Organism: Schizonepeta tenuifolia; assembly: GCA_029490685.1. Taxonomy (NCBI): domain Eukaryota; kingdom Viridiplantae; phylum Streptophyta; class Magnoliopsida; order Lamiales; family Lamiaceae; genus Schizonepeta; species Schizonepeta tenuifolia. The sequence continues at coordinate 21,679,495 of CM055958.1, forward strand.
GCAATAAGTAGGGTTGAACCACAGAGAACGGGATAATCATTTCTTTTTCATATTAATCAATTTCGGGGTAACCATCACGCTATAAATTTGGATTTTTAATTATTAACTAAGAAAACAAAGAAATTAACTAAATTGCAAACAAGATATTAATGAAAAGAAAAGTATTTTGGCTTCGAATAAATCCATACTAGTCTAGGGCTCTAATCATCGATGCAAAGATTAATTAATTATCTAGGACCAACCAATTATAGGGTACCGTGAATGCAGCGGGCATACCCCAACTCCTCCGTACTTTATCGATAGTTAGCTGTGGACGTTAGACCTAATTATTTCTCTTATTAAAACATAACCTAGCTGGAAACGTCAGCCCTAGATTTAATGCTCTAATAGCTTTTAGCTTTGAAGGAACCCAAGTTAGACGAATTACCCAAGAACGCAAGTAATAATCCATCTACCAATTTATTCCTACTACGAACATGGTAGCTTTATCACTAATTAGCCCTATTCCAACAATTAAGGATTGGGGGAACTAATTGACTTTAATCCAATTTAATCTAAGTTGATCATGCTTAAACAAAATCAAAATTAACTCTAAATACAAGGAATAAATCGAAATCCTAGCAAATTAATTACACGAACAATTAGATCTCACAGATTATTAAACTAGTGCTTCAATATTCTCGCCGAATTGAAAAATTAGCTACTCATACTATTAAAAATGAACACGATTAAATAATAAAAAGAACACATAATATAAATCGATGGAATTGAAACAAATAAAAACAAGAACTTTATCACCAGTATTTGATGAAATCTATCCTTCCCTACTTCTAATCTACAGCGGCTGGAAATTAAAACAAAGTATGGAATGAATATATATACTATAACTTGACAGCTAAGTCATAAAAATAAGAGTAGTATAGAAGTCCTTAACTAGCCGCCAATGTCTAGCTAATAATCTAAATTAATAATAATTAAATATAAATAAAACTCCTAAAATAAAAGTATGTAAAAAATATACCCTACGAATTATAAAATAAGTCATGTCCTTCATTATCTTCCAAAATTGCATAAAAACTCTTCATTCTCGATTTTCCTCTCGTCCAAAATCCTATGCTCATGACTTCTTCCATCCATACACAAAAACACATAATAAAGCGCAAATTATATCCAAATAAAGTCATAAAAAAACTAATAATATAAACAACCAAAAAACACACATCATTTTCATTGCCAAATTCCCATCTCACTTGTGTGGACACATTGATGAACACCGACAATTGGAAGATGGATTCCCCATTTCATGAAATGACAATTGCAATTGGCGGCAATTCGAGAGAGTTTGAGGATGGAAGAGTGGGGGATATGGTGAGAGAGGGCAATTCTCGGAGAAGGCCACAGTCAACATGATGTTGGAGGGCCATCGGGGTCATCTAGTTTCCGAGGTGGCGATGGAGGTTTGAGAATGTGTGTGGGCCGCATTGAGTCCTATTGTGACCAAGGGATAATTAGTTTGCGGTGATGGATATGAATACGTGTAAATATGTGTCGTGTTCCTTTGTTTTTAGTGATTTGTTGGTTTTTAGTATCTTCTGAAAATTTTGGGAAAATTTTGAAATGTGTTGCTTGATTGCTAAGTTTGATTATTTACAAACTTCAAGATAATGATGTCTTGTTTGGAGACATCATGTTTCTTCGTTAACATAAACATGCAGGGTTGGAATACAAAAAATATTTACAAGAATAAAAAATATTTATAAATATATTTGTTAAATATGAATGGAATGAAGTGAAAAATAAAAGTACAAGGAATTATTAAATTGAAAAAAAAAATATTGTACATGGACAAATTAAGTGAAACAAAAAATTAATGATACAAAGACTTAATGATGTTTTGCCTAAATAAATCAAAGAGGAAGTAACAATTATTGTTTATGTATATTTTTTTTTATTTTGATTTGAGGGTTGGGTCTTAGCCGAGAAGTTGGGTTAAGGGCCCACTCCAACTTCGTTCCAATACAAGCATTTATTATTGAGCCTAGGTTGAGTGGGCTTGGAATAAGCTTATCTCTAGCGATGTGGCGCCCCCAAAAACCATATTTATTTTATGGCTTGTTATGCTTGAGCGTAGGCTTGTCAATGGGTGGGCTTTACCCGGATCGGATCGGAACCTGTAACAATCCATTGCCTTATAAAAATTCGGTGTTGAGCGTCTTGCTACTTGTGAGAATTTGCAGAAATGCATGTGGAATTCATGTGAATTTGAGGTGTTGTTTGTGTGTTCAGAAAGATGAGACAATATAATGCAGCATATTCTTTAAGTGTGATTTCTCTTCACAAGTGTGGACCGGTGATTGGAATTGGGAGAAGGCAAGTTTGCTAAAATATTGTGGCTCGAATTCAAATAAACAGAAAGTATATCGCCTTGCCATTTCTATTGTGCTTTATCTGGTTTAGAAGGAGTGTAATATGAAGAGATTTCAGAACAAGGCCTTGAAAACTGCTCATTTTATTCATCAAACTCAGATTATGATTGCAATATGTGTGAGGAAAGAAAGATCACAAACTAGCTCGAGATATTTGTTTTCTTAGCTTTGTTATGCAGAGGCGGAGCTAGCACTCGGGCACCCCCGGCGGTCGCCCGGGCAATTTTTTTTTTTTTATAACTATATTTTTATCGATTTTTTTATTTTTTTCTCCACTTTTATATGTATAATTGTAGGTTCGTCCGCCCGAATTTACGACTAAATATATAAACGTAATGTCGCCCGGTCACATTTCAAATCCTAGCTCCGCCACTATTGTTATGGTCTGTTGTTTTTTGCGTTTGCATGGTTGAGAAGTTGAGGATGGTTGTAATTATTGTTAACTTTTGTGAAATAAAATCTATTTACTATATATATATATATATATATATATATATTCAATTAATTTTTAATTAGGAATTAATAAATTTTAATTGTAAAATAATTAACTTTGGATTATTGAAGACTTACTGAAATTATTAAATCATAATTGGTATTTATAATTTTTTTTAATTATAGGCTAAAAAACTCTACTTATTTTTGACATATGGGAGGGAGAGCGGTAAGTTTTGAATCCGAGACTTCATTGTTTACCGACTAAAACTGCACCCCTTAGGTCAAGTGTCCCCTTGGGGACGGTTAAAATAAATAACTCTAATTAAAATCTTGATTAATACTAATTGTCATAATTGATTAAGTACATGTACTTTTACTTGAGAAAGGATTTAGTTTTGACCTTAGGTAAAAAATTTGATTACTAGTGCCAGAGCTCAAAATCACGAGGTTCTAGTTATTACATCTACTAAGTATTAGACCCAATTAAAATGAAAAAAAAAAAAAAAGAACAGTTTAGCATATAAATCCAATCTAGCAGAATAAACAAAAATATAACTTATATTCGCCTGTTTTCGTGAAATTAGCCCAATCTTAGCGGGAATTGAAGCATAGACGCTTTAAAAGGATCGTTTTTTGAGCTCTAACCCTAGATTAGCTCCAATGGTTTTTTATTTTATTTTTTATTTTTTTTTCCTACTTTCACAGTCGTTGACCGGTATTTGCAAAACTGGATTAATTATTAGCGATTACAAAATTGTCCTAACAGTATAATTTCGCTAAGCAATCACGTTAGCCGTTCATCAATAATGATATTTATAAAAACTAAATATTTTTTTATCAAGTTAGTAGTCTACTCAAGTATTTATATATTTTTAATGTATATTTATGATACATTAAAATTATAATATATTTACCAATAATCATGTGTTTTCAAAACAATTGAATCAATCAAATCGGTTGTGGCGGATCTACACTAGGGCTGGGCTGGGCTCCAGCCCAGTGCAAGTTCTGCCTTTATGTATTTTTATGTGTGTTTATAATGAAATATTATGGATTAGCCCAGTGGTTGAACTGCATTAGCTCACCGCAAGAGCTCCGCGTTCGAGTCACAATGGCAATTTTTTTTCCCAAATTTTATAATTTCTTTCGAAAATTTTCAACTTTTTACGCCTCATGCGTCATGCCTCCGCAAGAAGCCTGGAAAAGTGGAATACATAAGGAACCGCCTATTTACTTGACAAATTTCTCACTATAAAAATTAATATTCATTCAATATATATTTGAAAAGTTTAAATACAAAATATTTAATTTGTTTTAATCTTGTGATTTATCTAATATTAGAAAAAATATTAATAGATTCGGTGCCTTAAAAATATTATCATAATATTTCGAAATCATAATTTAGTATTCGAAAGTTTCAAATAAACTTTCAACTATGTCATGAGATCTATTTTACATGTAATAATCAATTATTTCTCAAACTTCACTTACATGCCTATGCAAAACGGTGCCCATTCTACATCGTCAGTTTCGTACTGTAGTAATAAATTTTTCTCGACTTATATGTTTCCCTTCAATCCGATATTATGTAAGTTTGTAAAGCTAAATTCATTCATTTTCTTTAATGCACCAAAACGTTTTATCTAAAATCGTCAAAATATTTACTTATCAGCCCACCCCATCATGAAATCCTGGATCCGCCCCTGTTGTAACTCACTAAACTAGCTAGTTAATACGGACTTCAAATTATTGATTTGCGTATGTATACATATATATATAGTTATTTATTTATTTAAAAATATAGTAACAAGATTTATGTTGGATGCACGTCATCGAATATAGCATCTTCCCAAATGGAAGGTCGAAACCATGGAACCTTGACAAGAAAATAAAGGAACACACAACTATCACCAGAACATGGGGTAGTAGAACTATGTGGCCATCTCTAATTCTTATTCAAGGTATATCCAATCTTAACTTTTTTGCTAGCTTCTATAAAGATGGTGTTGAAAATGGCTTGTGTTTTATTCCTTGCTCCAACCACCAACTTGAAGGATTCATATATTTGAAGTAGTGCTAGTTTTTCTATGACAGGTTGAAAACATTCACATGCAGCCGTTGCAAACTGTATTTCTACATTTAGTTAGCCAGTGGCATCAATTTGCCATACGAATATAACTAATTTACCATGACTAGATGATTTTATTTTCCAATATATGGAGCTAGGAATTTCATATTTTTTTAATTTCTTTTTTCTAGTATTGAATAAGATGGAGTGTTGTGTGAACTGTTTGATGAATCAAAATTTGTCACACGGGTCAATATTTGGACCTTAACACCACCTAACATTATTTTTCTAGTTAATATTTGCACTCTAGTTATAAAAGTGAGATTCTTGGGTTATGTAGGAAAGAGTAATCCACCTCACAAAAGCCATAAAGGTTGGGATGAACAAGTTGGTTATTGCCCTTTCTTCCATCAATTCTAAAGAATCCCTTTTATCTTGCAAGTTTTTTTTATTCTTTTCAAACACCATTTCACACATCTTTTAAGCTTCATATTGAAGGCCTTTAACATTAAAGATAACAAAGATCTACCCTCCTACACAAGAAAGTGGTTTGGTTTAACATTTTTTAAAGAATCTTCATAGGGTATAAAGAAGGTAAAAGATTTCCAAATGCTCATCTTTGAATGATTCTGGGTGACCCAAGGATTGCTTTTCTTATTATTTATCTTCATAGTCAATTTCTTCTCACAATTGTTTTTTAGTGTGAATGAATTGGTGATTGCATGGTTGATAAGATGAGAATACTTGATGAATTGATTGGAAATTGGAGATGAAAAGTGATGGCCTCCAAATTCCTTATCTCTCACTCTTTTTCCAATTGATGATAAGGCGCATAGTAAGATTTTGATTTTCACTTGTCATGTTAATCTTATTAATAATTAAAATATGATATTTCATGTCACGTCATGTATTATAAAATACGAAAATATTCGTAACTTCTTCCGTATTTGTGTGATTTGTGGGGTAAATATATAGTAAAGTTTATTTAATCACTGTCATAACGTGATTGTAAAATTTCCTACTGCATATATCATCCCAAAGAAAAAATATATAGTTGAGTTTCTAAGTTGCAACACGAACATAAAATGTATTTAAAATATGTCTTGTTCGTCCATATATCATTTATGTGAATCAAATAGAGTTGTTGGAGAAATCATGTTATCAACAATTAATGCATAAATATGCATATATCTTACTAGAATCGTACAACCAACTCCAACTTGATACTAAGAAAAGAGGGACACAAATATTGCCTCAAATCTCAAAAAATGACTAAATTGCAGTAATCCCTCCAAAAACACTACAATTTCGGATCATCACATTTTCCCAACTTTTTCAATAATTGTAAGCTGATATGATTATAACCTGACACAGAATTAAAAGGACAAGATATATTTATTTCATAAAGGTTACTCAACGTTAGCAATAATTCCTTATGATCACTCTTGATTATGTCGAGGATCTATTTACATTTCACGTCGTCTCTTTTATTATTAGTTTACTAGTTACTTGACAAAAACTAGTTTGCCGGTTGGCCAAATTAGTATAGGATTAAGTGTGTTGGTTTATTGATTAATTTTAATTAAATTTTCTTCATTCCCAAATAAATAATTATTAATTTTAATTAAACTGTATTAATCTCCAACTACTCAATATATATAAAATTTATTAATCTCTAATTAAATTAAGTTGATTAATTAAAAATTTATAACCAAAAGCAAATCATTAATTAAGGGGTGGACCGCACCGTGCAGTCAATCGCACGGGAGTTCACCCCATAATAATTTTTGATTACGAAAGGAGTACAGTATTTCTCCAAATTGTTAAAGATTGTGGCTCTTCATAAACTGTTCAGGCCATTTCTGCCTAACCTAAATGCAGTTTTATCAAAAAAATATCATTTTCTTCTAGGCACACTTAGTTTCTTGTTGTAGTTAATGATTCTCTACATGCCCTTTCACAATCTTAAACAGCCAAAATCGAATTAATTATCCTCATATCTCAACACCCTCTTCATATTAAATACGAAAACAACTTGCAACGTAATTGAAACAACTCCAACCACGATGTACTGTCACAAGAATTAATAGTCCAAGGTATACAATTCGGATCTTCTAATGTAATCTAATGTTGCATCTCAAACATTCACATACAAACACGAAACATTAAAAAGAAAACGACTAATGAAAAACATAATAATGTACCCACCCTACAAATTAAGTACATTAAACCATCGACGTAGCATGGAGCTTCCCGACGATGGCTAAAACCAATAATACGTGGATCATTGGTGTAAGCAAGTAGAGACACGAAGGCACGAAGAGGACACCGCGAACTTGAAATGACTTCATGCAAAAAAAAAAAAAGTGTACCCCCTAATTATTTATTTATTTTTTTCATGTGCATTATAATTATTAATAAATGTGAAGTAAGATAATGCTAGAAATTTACAAGGGATTTTCATTGAGTATTGAAAATAAGGCGCTACAACCAAATCCAATGGTCTTACATGGAAAAAAACCACCAGCAGACCAAGACTGAGAGATCTTACATTAAAAATTATTACAGAAACTATTTGACAAGATTCATGAACAATCTGCACATGTCAAAAATTTCATTGCAGAATGCCACAAAACTGACTCCATATACTAAAAGACTACTTCAACAACAAGCAATCAAACCTAAAACCAAACTACTATTTCTCAACCAATTACAGAGCAGCCCAATCTATCTCAACTGAAGGATACTTCTCCAGCAACATGTTATCACATTCACCAAAGGAAGGCTCCAAGAAGTCCAAGAAAGCAGCGTCGGATTCCGGGGAAGCCGACGACACCTCCTCCGATGGCGAAGGAGATGCAGAGGCCTCCATTTTCACACTCAGCAGCTCTCCGGAGGCGTTTTCCGGCACGCGATGATCGGTATCTGTGGAAAGATCAGAGCTTTTCTGAGAATTTGCTAAGCTTTCACAAATGGCCTGAAGCTTAGCATCAACTGATGAATGCAGGGGCTTGAAATCAGTGAATTCTTGGCACAGATGGTGCTTGAGGTGAGGGAAATTCAGCCTCGCGAATTCCCCTCGTAGCTTGTAAGCCGCCTTGTCGTAAGCCAAGGCGGCTTCCTCGGCAGTGTCGAAGGTTCCGAGCCAGAGCCTTGTTCTGTTCTTGGGGAGTCTGATTTCTGCAACCCATTTCCCCCAATGCCTTTGCCTCACTCCTCTGTAGAGTTTGGTGGGCTTCGGGGGCGTTCCGGGCTGCTTCATTAGGGTTGGTTTCGGGCCGAGAAAGCCCGCGAATGAGCTCTGCTGGTGATTGAGTTTGTGATTGAGCTGAGATTGAGCTTGGATTTGCAGGAGCTGGGAAAGGATTTGATCATCGCTGGTTTGGGTAAAAGTTGAAAATCCTTGAGAAAACATTTGGATTTTCGATGGGGTTGAGCTTAAACCGGTGTAGTAAGCACTGGATTCGGGAGAGAAAGATGAAGGATCAAAAGAAGTGGAAGGAGAAGAGAGGGAGACGGAGGGGAGAGAGAGATGGGAAGGAGAGAGAGAGAAGGTATCTGGAGAAGAAGCAGCATTTTTCATAAAAGGTTGAAGCGCTTGCATAAGCTCTTCTCTGCAGGAATCTGCGTAGAAAGCCTGATTATTACCAGAACTATATGTATCTATAGCTGCCGCCATGAATTCTTATCAAGGAAGATGACAATTCAGACAGTTTTTCACAAAATAAAAGACTAAAACTTAGTGGAAAACCACGTTGTCTTATACTAAAACTACTGAACAAGTTGAGAATCAAAAAAGTTCTTAACTTTTCACAGAAGCAAAGGATCAAATAGGTTGTGATCACAAACTTGAGAGATGAAAAAACAAACCCTTCTAAACCAAATAAAATTCTAAATTTTACAAACGAAACAACTGATCTCTGTTCTAAATTCAAGAGAAACAGAAGCCCAGTCCCAAAGACACGAAACCCAGAAATATATGAACAAATTCTTGCAAGACGAATTCTTTTGAGATGAAAATGATTTTTTTTTTTAATTCAACGCTCTAAATTTGGAGAGTATAAGCCTCACTGAATTTTGTTTTTCACGCTTCTTGCAAATGGTGGTGCCACTCTGTTTGTTTATAAAGGCGTGGCCCCTGCCTTTTCTCTCTCTTGATCGCTTTGCTAATCTTAGATTTTTTCTCACTAGACTAGACGACATTTTGTTTGTTTACATTCTAATGATTCCACCCTCAAGTGTTAAAAACCAATTAGGAAATGGCACGTCGGATTGAGCTCAGGGGGAACTGGCAGATGCCAATGACAGGACACGTGGCGGATTTACATTGGGTGGAGAAATATGTTGGTAACTGGTAATAGCCAGTGGGCGGGTTCAAGTTTGTTTTGAGGGGTTAATACGTTTTTTTTTGTCTTATCTTAACTCGGTTTTTGAATTTAAAATTGAGCGAGTAATCTTGTGTTTCTAGGACATGATTAGGTTCCTAATACTATCTGCATCCCTGGGAGGGTGCTCCAATATTTGAGTACCCTTAGAGATCCTTACCCCTGCATCCAATGGTATCTAAGGGGTCTCCAGCACAATATTAAATAATTCCTTATTTTCATTAAATTAATTCATAAAATTTCATTAATAAAAATAATATTACATTAATTCAAAAAAAATTACATTAATTAAAAAAAATTACATTAATTAAAATGTGGACTACTCCTGTAGAGGTTCAAATTTCTGGTAAACTTGCTTGGTGAGATCATTGGTAAGTCGAACGTGCTTTCGTTGATCTCTCAAGTCGGCTTCCCAAGCGAGATAGGTCTTAAAGGCGATCGGACAGGTCCTCCGGGATATCCTGCTAGTGGACGGAGAATCGGAGTCGTCTCTCCAATTCTCCACATCCTCCCGCTCGTCTTCGATGATCATGTTGTGCAAAATAATGCACGCGAACATGATGTCTCGGAGATGCCTCGTGTACCAGCACTGACCCGGAGCGCGGATTATTCCCCATCGGGCTTGGAGCACTCCAAATTTCCGCCCTCGACATATTCCACCGACGAAGATGAAAAATTCGACGAAGACATTTTTTCGTAGTTGAATTTGAGAGAGAAAGATGTTGTGTTTTTGGTGTGAGATGAATGAGAGTTGAGAGATGTATTTATAGTGAAGGAAAAGGAAAAAAAAAAAAAAAAATCGGCATTAGCTGTTGAGAAAGCAGCAACGGTCGAAATTTTAATTTTTTTTACGTTAGGCGCGCGCGCCATTATTATTATTATTTTATTCGATAATGGCCGCGCGTGGCTTGCACGCACTAAGCTCGAGCACACCTCGAGGCGCCGTGGCTTGCTACGCGGGGGGCTCGAGCTACCCCGGTCTCGAGCCACACTCGAGCACCCCCCATGGAGGCGCGATGCATGTAGTCTAATGTAAATAAAGACCGTTTGATTAGATCTCAAAAATATTGATTACACTCCATAATATTCACAAATATTTAGATTAAAAAAATGTAAATGTAAACAGTAATTTCAAAAAAAAAAATTAATGTCGACAATTGAGATGAAAATGGTTCAAATTGATCTGGATCAATATGAATATATTGGTCATATAAACAAAAGTAAAAATAAATTTTATATATCACAAGCTTAAAATTTTAATAATTTATTATAATTTTAATTTTTCAAATTTACCTCAGCATTTTTCAATGAAGCATCAAACAATTTTTAACTTTACTTTTCTATAGATGTATTAATATATTCTTATGCCTTGTGTATATGCATTTGTTATATCAAGATAAAGAGTTGAATGTAGAAAATAAAAGAAAAAATTTGAAAAAAAAAAATTGTTGTTGAATACAATCACCTTTTTATGAATTGTGTTTTGATCCACCTTAAATTATGTAGAATTAACTTTTTATTTTTAAATTACAAATTATTGGGAAAAGAACTTCAAGGATTGGTGGTTCACAAAACAACCATGGTCGGGGCAACATGTGATTTCATTTTCTTGATTATCATTCTTTATCCATACCAACTCCCACATAATTTTTTATGTGTCTTATCTAATCTGTCATTAACACACTAATAACTAATTTTATCACCAATCTCTCAGAGGTAGATTCGATGTTTCTGTTAACGTAGAAACAAACGAGGTGGGGTCATCAAACGTGATTGCCTCGTTTTAAATTACTACTTTTTTCGTTAGACAAAATTAAGTTATTTTATAAAAATATTTCTCAATCATTATATGTTTGATTTCAAGGATAGAATAGATAAGATTGATAAATATAATATGATTATAGTATTTAGATTATTTATCATATGTTTGGTTAGGTTGATTATCATTTTAATTCCTAGGATAAATAGAGAGAGAGACACCATATAGTTGAAGAAAGAGAGAGGGGAAGTGAGAGATATGAGTTTGAATATTAAAGTTGAAAATTGGGGGAAATTTGAGAGCAAAATTGAAAATTTCCAAATGATTTAGATGGGTGATCCCAAAATAGGAATGATAGTTTATCACTCACTTGATTGATATGATTAAAGGTCTAGTTATCCATCACGGGCCCAATCATACATACCAAATATATGATTATGCATGATTATTTATCAATCACTTCTAATCACTCAAATCAAACGCATCAATAATATTTTAGTTTATCTTAACTTTTTTGCAGGGAGAGAAATTTCATTAATCAAGAACAATCAAGCAAAACAATCCCGCTCAACCAGATTGAAAAATCAGTAGTCCAAACAAGCAGACTTTAAACTTGCGCCGCAAATTGTGCTAGGGAATTAGTTGTCTTAATAGCAGTTCTATAAGCATGAAAAATATCTATCACATAAATCTTTTTAGTCATATCCATAATATCTCTAACCTCAATACCTCATCTGGTAGAAAGTTCACACTTACCTCCTGATTAGCCATACCTAGCCACAAGGAACGAATATGTATATTCTATAAAAGATGAATTATTTTAGATTGTAAAACTTGGCATTTCATCTTCACAATATAATCTTTTATGATAAAACAGTGTGCGCTCATAATTAATTACCTGTAAATTTAATCAAAGTTTGTGATTATTAGTTATTATTGTAAAGGTCAATTCTCAGATAACAGTACTTCCTCTCCAACTCACTCATATAATCATTCTTTATTTATTTAGGTGTCTCACTCATATTGTCATTTTTCAAATAAGAAAAGTTTTAACTCTTCAAAAGCCTTTAAAAGTGACGGGATCTACTCACTTTCTATCTTTTTACCCTTATTCTTAATCTCGATGTAGAATAATATTATAACAATTTCAATGAATCGGAGGGAATAATAATTAACACAAAGGTAGAAAGCAAATTAAAAAATAAAATTTTAAGTACTCCAGTAAACTGTAAACTTGGAACCACACTTAAGTAAGTACTCATCAATATTAGTATAAATTCAAATGGAAAAAGGGGTACGAATTAGTAGTGAAGTAAGAACACTTCCAGCAGAATTCTTAAAATTTTGCTCCTAAATTTGCTTTTAAGATTTCCCTTATATTATTTCTAACTCTTATTTTAGAATTGCATTCAACAAATATCCTATTTTCCACTAATTATTTTATAAAAATTATAGGCCCAACTAAACTTATGAGAGAAAAGAAGATTTAGAGAGGTGTAAATTTGAAAAGAAATATAAGATACTGTAAATATTTTGATAGGACCATCTATTTAGACGATCTACTGGATAAATATTTTAACATAATTTTTATTATATTAATTTAAATTTAGAGTTAAAATTTATTTTAATTGCACCGTGTTGGGAGTGCTCTAAGATGGGAAATAAAAATGAAAGGAAATCGAAATTGAGTAAGCAAAGGGGTCCCACTGTAATCGAGTCTACGTGGAGGTCACTTAGAAGCCACGCAAAGGGGGCCGCCACCACCGCCGTTATTTCGTTGGCATTAACTTGCTCATTTACTTATATTGTGTGAGAGTGCTCTCGATTTTTATTTTTTCTGAATTTGATTTTACGTTTGTGTAATTATGTATTTAGATTTTGAGATCAATTATTTAATCGTGAAAGTCCGAATCCAAAGACCAATTTTCATGCTTGATTTATAATTCCGAAAAAGTTATCACTCAAAAATTTAGGCCGAATTTCGCTTATGATCACTGCGTTACGTCGCCCCAGTTTAGAATTTTAATTAAAATTACTAATTTCCCAAACGTTTGTGTAATTAATAATGAATACTTTCCTGTCTCATTGAATAAGGCATATTTTTCATTCTGAGATATCTTACTCTACTTGACTTGTTTCTTTTAAAAGAAATAATTACTCTATATTTAATGTAAATAAGTCATCACCTACTCTCTGTAGACACTATTCATTCTCTCCCTCTGTGAAAGTAAAATGAATTTTATTAGTAACATTAAAATTTTGCTTATAAACTACACTAACACTTTTTGTATATTCAATATTGCTTTTCTTAGTCTCCGTGTCTATACGAAATATGTCGTATTCGGCGGGACAGTGGGAGTAACATTTTATTCATTATCCAAATCCACCACATCCTACAACAAGAGAAATTTGACATCCAAACTATCTCTGTAATATTTCCTCCGACCACTCATATTGTCATCATTTTTCTTATATAGGTATTGATCTTCTCATATTGTCATCTTTTAAATAAGAAAATTTTATCCGTTCAAAATCCTTAAAAAGTGATGAAACCTATTCATTTTCTATCTTTTTATTCTTATTTTTAGTCTTTGTAACGAACAGTAACATGAGAATTCAATTAATCAGAGGGGGCATATATTTTTATCAAACCAAGCAAAACTATGAACAACTCTATACGTACAGTAAAATTGTTATATCCATATCAAATTATCAATCATCATCCAACACTGAGGTCCTAGGGTTCGTTTCTAATAGTGGCTCTTAACTCAAAAAATTGAATAAGAATATAATAAGGAATAGGCGCTGCAGATCACCACTCCCTCCCTCCAAAGCTGCATGAATATAATGATCTTCAATTTTATGACAATTTCTGTGATAGTATATAATTAATTAATTAATTGCACAAGCTACGACGTGTAATAAATGTTCAATGAACCCCCATAATTTCGCGTGCAGGAAGCGCTTATAATTTATAACAAAAATAGAGAGGAGCATGTGCAAATATTTTGAAATAAGTTTGAACAACATAAATAACTTTTTTTGATACCTGAAGTTGTCGAGCATCCATGTGCCTTCACAAGTAATTTGTCCTTGTAATTTCACATGCATTTTGTTGTTTTTCATTTAACTGAATTGCCATTATTTTTCTTTGCAATTCTAAATTTGTCCCCCCAACCTCCTCCACCCTGAATTTTGTGGTTAACCGTGCATTTAATATTAAAAGATGAAACCCTGCTTTTCTTTTGTTTTTTTCCCCCTTTCGAATTTGCCCTAAATGTGGCTACAAGTATGTATCAAGAAGTCTTGTCCTAACTCCTAACATACTACTAAGTTCTGAAAGTTGAAATTTACAAAATAGGTTCATTGCACGAGCCAATATAATTTAGAAAAGTAAATGGAGATTTTAATGGGTGGTTGGTGGACTTATCAAGTTAACATAAGGTATAACACCTAATCTAATTAAGGCATTAAAATAATATTTAATATTTTATAGAAATATTTGCAGCGGAAAATATAAGTAAAATTTTTCTTGAATAAAGAATAATAATTAACTTAATTGAAAGAAAACGAAATATTTTATTTAACCAAAAGATGGCGAAAATCCCACGTACATCTCGTGCAACAAGTACGAAAAGAAATAAAGTAAATGCAGAATATAGAATTTAAAGTCTTAGGAACCAAAATAAATTCCTATTTTATTTTAACTCGTCATTCGACACCTCCACGCCTCCGACTTCAATTACCTGAAAATTTTAAGTTTGGGGATAAGTATACGTGAATATACTTAGTGTGGGCAGTTATATCATATATTGTCCAATTTAATAAAATAGATGCACGTAGTGAAAATTAAAGTCAAGTAATACGCAACAAGGAGTGAGAGCAACTTAATGGACAACTCAACACGGTCCACTCAACACTAAATGTCAACGTACAAGGTGTCAATAAGTAAGAGCAAAGTCAATGGACAACTCAACAGGTCCTGCTCGACAGATGATATCAAAAGTATTGAACGCAAGTGAGAGCAAGTCAATGGACAACTTAACACGGTCCGTTCAACACTTAAAGTCAAATAATCACATACGGCAAATCACATCGTATTAAAAAGGACAAAATAAGTCAACGGTATAAAGTTGAGTAAGATCCCACACCTTAATTCACTTGAAAAGTCGAACCGTGCAAATTCAAAATAAATTCAACGTCTTAGTCGTGCCACACCTAAATATTATAAAATTAAAGACTATAAACAATATGTACGACCCTTTAAATGCACATGAGAAATGATAAAAGTGATATGTATGGATTAAACCTCTCTAAACTTATGAGAAAAAAACTAGTTATCAGATTCTGAAATGAATTAACATTTATTACTGATTAAAAGAAATTAAGGAGAACTACATGCAACGAAAATGAAGAGGAATATATATATGTAGCAGTCTAAATTTGTCGACCATTTCCTTAAATGATTATTCATAATCTGTTTTAAACACATATTTATATGATATCTATATATACATGTATATCACATCTTTTCTTTACAAATTTCCCTGCACATGTGCATCTATATATATATATATATATATATATAGACATATCTAATCACGTAATCATACACCAATTAAACTTGAAGTTTGAAGATTAATATAACTTATACGTATACATAGACTTATACTTTTAGTAAAAAAAATAAAATAAAATAATAATAATAAAGATTTAGAGACGTTCCCCATTTCAAAAAAAAAAAAGAATCAAATCTAATTCACACATATCACAAAACTTAAATTATTAACTACTAATCAAATGATACATCAATTTATCAACAGAAAAAAATGTTTTGTCTGATTCTGAAAGCAAAATCTGATTAGTTCTTTATATAAATCTTCATTATTCATGTATCAACTACTTATGAATTTGTTTAACTTGCATATATATAAATACATATACATCCAGACACATGGGGTATTTAAATTTTATCTATATTCAAGAATTAGAAATTGACAAATAAATAAGGATATATATATATATATCTTTGAATCTCATTACTAAAACTCTACGGTTTCAAATTCCAAAAATAATAGATCCATTATAGAATAAATAACTAAATAAAATAACTTAAACACAGTAAATTTTCTTATATATTTGTATATAAATGACATATTGCTTGTGATGCATGAATGGGTGTTCCTAATATCCAGATTCAAATACGTGAAATATTACTGAGGTGATGATGCGCATGAAAAAAAAAATCATTACAAAACTGAAAAGGTAATATAACAATTGAAAAGAAGACGCATAATACCTTTATTTATTTTTTCTTTGTAAATCCAATTGGTCCAAAGCAAGAGCTATAGTATTTTTTTTTCTTTCTTTACTTTGATGGAGGTTTGCGGCGTGTCAGGAAAAAAAGAAAAGAAACGATGATCCTAATATTTTATAGTTAGGAGAATTAGGGCTTATAATGAGTTGAGAAGAGTTTAAATTGGAGTAGGAATCTAAAGTGATAAACACAATTCTTTTGAAATTTAAATTCTAATTATCCTATTATTATTAGTATTATTATTATTATTATTATTATTATTAGGAAAATAAAAATAAAAATAATATCTTATGAAACTTAAATTCGTCTAGGGCGCGACTTAGACTACATCATAGCTCGATTAATAAATTTCACATTTAAGAAATTAAAAGGAAATGCGAAATTTTGCAACTAAAATAATGTAAATAAAAGGGATTTGGAAACGGGTCGTTACATAAGGTCCTAATAATATACGAGATGAAGGGCTTTCAATGTAAAAAGAACCTTGAATTAAGATTCTCAATATTAGTGTAATAGTATAGTACTGGAGTATAAACTTTCTTAAATTAATACTCAATAAATTAACAACTTTTTTTCATCCTGGCAGTAATACTATTCTTTAAATTTTAATTGCATAAATTAATAACCTTTATAAGATAATAATTTTTTTTTTCATATTTTGACTATTAATTTATAGAGATTTTATTGTACACAATGTTGAAACGAAAATTATTGAGCTGAATTTACCTGTGAACGGCTGCAAATTATCTGTCATTAGGATAAAATGTTTATTTGTGTATGTGAAAAACAATAACTGAATGGCATAAATACTGCTGTCCTAATTTATCAAAATGTGGCCAAATCTAAGAAAATTGTGTTTGAATTTAGTTATAATATTATCGATTCAAATACATTTAATCTATTTAGGAAAAATAATTTTTTGAATTCTTCTAACTTTATTTACTCTAATAATCAGTTCACTATGTTAATATTTATAAACGAAATATTGCTTTTTATGCTTCAAGAAAGTATTTCTCCAGCTTTTCTTCACCATGAAACACTTTTGCAACACTAACCAGAAAACAAATAATCTCTTTGTATACAAAACAGAAAAATTAAGTGATCTCATGATAAGGATGATGGTTGAGTCCAGTAGACTACATTTATTTAAATTGACCTCTTCTTAATGTCAACATTTTAATTTTTAGAAATATTACTTTAAATTATTGGTTGGGTACATTCCACCAAATTAGCTTTTCCACAAAAGCAAGGAGTTCGGTCGTTCATAGTGCTGCATCAGACATCCACATAAATTATCACCATTGTTAATTTTCAAATGTTTACCGTCTTTTTTTAATAAAACTCGTACAAAATACAACACTTTAATCAAATTTTGACTCAATTTCTGGTTCAGAATTCCCTGTCGCATATTGAATTTTTCAACAAATAAAAAGTAAATGACAACAATTAAAAAGGTTTGATTAGTTGAGAATATGAGAATGGGGCAGCTGAGTTGAGCTGTAGGATATATATCTGCTTCGTCACCACAAAAGTCAAAAATTAAACTATGTGTATTTAGTGGAGCTTCTATTATTGGATTAAAAGTCAACAGTTAAACAACAATATCAAATAATGCAGTTTGATGGTACTCATATTTTATGTTGGCATCATTTTTAGTGTTGGAATTTAATTGACCTCCCATGAATATGATAACAATCTAATCCTTCTGTTTTCAGAGTCAGCTCTCTCTCTCTAGATCTCTCTCATCCTCATCTAAATATAAACTAATCTATACAATCTTGAAAACGATATTCAACTACATTATAAAATCTCTAGGCCCCCCTCTATCAGTCTAGTAATATGCCTATGAAAATAGGTCAAATAATCCATAACCTAGCAATTTCCCAAATAAATGAACTTACAAGTTGAGGTTAAAGGATTCAAAGGTTTTGGATGGGAGGACAAAGAATCACAATTCTGTAAATCAAGAATCAACTGCAGAAAAATTCAGACTAAATTTTGCTTCACCGTGGTCGAAATATCAAGATGAAACGTTTCGTAGGGAGATGCATCAATTTTGGGAAAGGATTCCTAATTGTATCTTTAACTTAACCATTTCTCATAGAACTTAACATGTATATTACCAAAATGAATGAAAGTTCAAATTAAACTTGGAATAGGCCTTTCTCAACCTTCATGCACTTAAAAACACACATTTCAGGGAAGAAAAATATACTCTACTTAATGGAATCCGATATACAATCAGTACTGATAAATATATGTGTGCACATAAAGCTTCGACCTAAGTTGTAGGACATCTTTCATCAGAGAAAGTAAACATCAAGATGAGAATTTAGAATTCACATACTCTAAATCAACTGTGAGCATTCCATAAACTTACAGAATAACATTGGGAAAAATGAAGAAGATATTGTAGAATATTATTACACACGCTTAATACCACAAAAATCCTATCTAAAGTTCCACAATGAAAGATGCAAAGCTTAGGAAATAAATGGTAAACACAAGAATGAAAAAAAAAAAAAAAAAAAAAAGAGCCCAATCTTACAGAAATGTCGAGTCTCAATAGCAGCACTAATGCTTTTCTGACAGCTTAGCATTCATCAACTCCATCTCAGCTTTGCATTCATCTTTTAGATTGTTCAGTGGCAATAGACTAGCATCCTGCAACAGGCGACAGATAATTCATCGATAAATTATTTCTCTGTAAGTAATAACTGATAAGGCTGATAGAAGCACACTAATCTTTGTACGTGGTACTTACAAACAGCCACATGGCAAAACACGCGCGCACACACACACACACACACACAAAATAAAATCAAGTAGGAGTATGATATAAGGTGCCATTTAGCATTCCCATTTCCTTTTAATATTGTCATATGGCTTTTTGTAAGGAAATACTGGAGTACAAAGAAACAGACATTTCATATTCTGGCCATCAAATAGACTGGAATATCTATTTCATTTCTTTCTATTCCCTGTATATCAAGCATCCTCACAATTCCACACAATGCAGCAAGCCTTTTAATGTATGATTCCAATTATAACTTGATGAAATGACTTTAATCAATGACGAGACACGAGATAAGTAAAAACTATAAGGGGACTTACAAGCTGATTACTCTCTACTTCCCATATGTCTGCCATATGCTGAAAAAGAGATCTCCACTGATGCATCAGATGAGATTCCAACTTGTTTTCAGCACCATGTTTCTCATTGAACTTGATCCTGCTACTTCTTTCAGCCAACATGCTAGCATCTTTCTGGCTCTTTTTCAAGGCTAAGAAATTTCAAAATAATTGACATTTCAAACACAAGTGAAGTAGGTTGCAACGGTAGATAAATTTAACCAACTATTGCTTTCTGCTAATAAGATCACATTGTCCTGATGTTTTGTACTGTTTAAGTTTGAAAGTATAGTTGGGAGAAACAAAAATAGTTCCAATTGCTGTTGACGTGTAAACTATGTCTTTGAGATACTCAAACTCACCTGACAATCGAGCCTTGATGTCCTTCTGATGGAGGTCCAACCATATATATGCCGCTGGTAAACAACATCACAAATGCACGGCCTTAGATAGTAATTTATTAAAGCTAATACAGTAAGCAGAGTTACAATCTCTAAGAATGCACTGCAATTATGAAAACACAACTACAGAGACACAACCATAAATCAAAATAACTGGTGCCAAACCTTTTGTGCAAAAAGAACACGAACAAGCCTTGATAGCATTAGTCCCCACAGTCACATGAGTGCATTCATCCTCCTTCAATTCATTGGATTTATCTATTCCGAGTACTCTAGATTCCTGAGACTGAAGCAAGACTGCGCAATCAACAGATCCTGATTGACTCATGACAAAATTGTCTGCATTATGATCATCCAAATCATTATGACGGTCATTGATGTAACTTTGAGTGCCGTCAGGACTAATGTTCTCTTCTCCAACATCACAATTCTCTTCGTCATTACCATTTTCACTCACTGTCCTTGAAGTGTCAGCATGAGAACCATCACCCAACTCACTATTGGCTTCAGTGTTAACAGAATGAATAGCACCGTACATGCCAAAATCAAGACTCGAGCACCTATTTTCATTAGCTACTTCAGCAGTTCCTGCAATCTTGTTTTCCTTTAGTGAGTCCACCGAGCTGCAACCATTAGCTTCATCAGCAATTGAATTCAAAAACTTCCCTCCTTCAAGATCTGCCAAATTAGGATCCACACGATTTCGGCAAGCTACTTCATCAACCCTAAGCTCGGCCTTCCCACAACCATCACCCAATTCATTATCGTTAACACTCAGAGTAAAAACATTTTCACCACTAAGATCCGAAATCTTGTCTTTGTCAAGGCCAGCATGAAATTTCATGTTTTCAATCACATCATTTTTTCCTTTTAAACAATGAACTCCATCGCCATCATCATACAAATTAGGTTGCCTATTCTCATCGGATATTTTGGAGAGACCAGATATAACATTACCTTTCAAGGAACGAATCTCAGAACATGGGCGAGGCGAAACACAAACTCGCTTGACTGCATCTTTATCATTGAAATCAAAACCCCTCACCCCATCTTTCTCTCTCCCTGAAAACCCCCTTTTACCAATCCGGTTCGTGACATCAACAAGAGCGGACCTGGATCTACTCTGCCCACGAGATGCACTCCCATCAGACATAATTGAATTTACAAAATCTAAGCTTACAACCCGCGCTTCCCTATCAAATTTTTTTCCCCAGGCTCAAAGAATTCTCAACATCCTGATTCACAAACATAAAAATTGAAGATCCCAACTCATTAATATATATATATAAATATATTAAAATCGTATGTATCACTAGATTTGGGTCAATTAACCTGAAAAAGAAAGACGAAAGCAAAAATCCAGGATAAATGAAGAAATGCAAGTTCAGCTGAAAACGGCGTATGGGTAATAATTGACTGACCTTGTAGAAGAGTTATATGGTGATTTTGCTGCAGCAGGTTCGGGATTTGGAGAACCGATAGGTGGGAGAAAAGAAGAGGAGCAATGGGAAATTGTTCAAATGGGTGTAGAGAGAGAGAGGCGGTGGTCTCCCCGCCTTAATCTTTTGAATTGTGAAATTTGGGCGCGCTCAATGCGGAACAGGAACTCGGGGTTTGCAAAACACACAAACACAGCGTCTTCGCTTGGAGTGAAAATGAAGCCCATCTTATTGTCTTAATTTTTTTGGGCACAAAAATTAAGGAGAAAAATGTGTATTTAATGGAGTTATTAAAGTTAAAGTAAAAATATCATCAGACATAATGTTAGATATTTTAGTGTAATTGGATTGACTTGTTTGATCAGTATCGTCATAATAATACATCAAATAAGTTTGGTGGTGCGGAATGCACACTTTTATGAATTTATTATGATTTTAGGGGCGAAGCCCCTAAAGGACGGGGGTTCGGGGGCAGCGCCCCCGATAGCGGGGTCCAAAGGGGCGGCAGCCCCTGGCGGGGTCCAAGGGGCAGAGCCCCTGGCTGGGGTCAACTTGGAAATTTTTTATTTCCGATTAAATTGCCGTGTTAAAAATTCATCGGAAATTTAATTTCCGGAATTTCGAGGGATTATTTTGCAATTTTTGGAAAGTTGCAAAAACTGCATGAAACTGATTCGAAAATCAGTTTCGTGTTGCTGATCAATTTTTCGTTTTCTGGTTCTGCATTCTCAAACTATCCATACTATTGTTTAATATACTCTGAATTGTATCCGATTGAATAATTCGATAGAACCGTCGAATTGATTCGATCTGAAAGTGTTCTCACGCCTTTCAGAGAATCCAGTTTTATTGTTCGTTTCGTTCTTTTTCCCCTACACATAATTATTGTATTAAAGTAAATACAATAATTAAAAAAAAAACAGCAACAACAACAACTAGGAGCGGATTGGACCGAAACATGTCCAAATCTCTTCAATTCATATCGTCCATAAGACGGTCGTGGGCACGTGCATCCTGAATCCGAGCTTGTCTCTCAATATATTGCTGGAGTGGCACTGGCATACCTTGATGGACTGGTGCCTAGTTACGTTTCTTTTGCCCCGTGCACTCGATTCAGCATTGAATTCAGTTGCTGTAGGTCCTTCATTTTCAATAATCATGTTATGCAGAATGATGCAGGCATACATGACGTCACATAAATGTTCTCGAAATCACAAGCGAGCAGGGCCCTTTATTATTGCCCAAAGAGCTTGGAGGACGCCGAAAGCCCTTTCAATGTCTTTACGCGCAGCTTCTTGCATCCGAGCGAATCGTTATCTCTTCGGATCTATTGACGCATTAAGCGTCTTCACGAAAGAGGCCCACTTCGGATAGATGCCGTCGGCGAGATAATATCCCATGTGGTGCGGGCCGCCATTTGCAGTGAATTCAGTTGACGGCGCTCTACCATTGAGGACGTCGCTGAAGATGGGGGACTGATTGAGCACATTGATGTCGTTCAGAGAGCCAGCGACACCGAAAAAAGCATGCTAAATTCACAAATCTTGGGAGGCGACAGCTTCAAGGATGAGTGTTGGATAACCATTTCGTCCAGTGTACATTCCTCTCCAAGACGATGGACAATTCTTCTATTGCCAGTGCACACAGTCGATACTTCCAAGCATCCCGAAAAAGCCGTGCGTCCTCTCGTGCAATGCAGTGATCCTGGCGATGTCAGCCTCGTTTGGCCGCTTCAAGTAGTAGTCGCCGAAAGCAAATCTAATGGCCCAACAGAAATTCTTGAGGATCTGATTGTCCGTTGTATCTCCACATTGTAGATATTAGTCGTACTGATCGGCTGCTCCACCATTGGCGAGTTGCCTCAGAGCAACGGTGCACTTCACAAAGACGTGAAACCTCAATCTTCCAGTGGCATCCGGGTGTTGCTGAAAAAAATGCTCCCGAGCCTCAAGAGTTTGAGCAATTCTTAAGAACAGGCCCTTGCTCATTCGAAACTGCCGGCGGAAGACAACATCACCCCATATAGGGTGGTCGTCAAAATAATCTCGTCGGAGGCGTTGTTCGGCCTCCTCACGATTCCGGTGCAGGTACGTCCTCGTATCCGGTTCGTTGTCTGACGAATCAGACCAGACCGCTTGTTGGTAAAGCTCTATGGCTCGTTGAGCCAACTGGATACGTCGGCGGCGGCGCTCCTCCTCCTCTTCATGATTGTAGCTCGCACCCGGCCAACTCATTATTTTTTTTCGAATAAAAGAGTGAATTTGTATGAATGAATTGGATTAATTGGTATGGTGTGGGGTATGGATGAAGGGGTATTGATGGTCCCGATACGAGTTACTGGTGTATGGGGGGGGGGGGGGGTAAATACACCAGTTAGGATTTTTCAACTTTTGAAAAATCTAACACTTGAAATCAACTTCAACTGAGTAAAAGGACTCAGTTGGGATCTCACAGTTGAGTAAGCAACCCCAGCTGGAAGAGTGATGCTGTGCGGAATGCGGTGGAAAATGTACTCGTAAAATCAAACTCACGCTTTTATGCACGGCTGGTCAAAACCAACACTGTTGATGTGAAAATATGCAGATTGTATGCGGTTAGTTTGTCAGTTGAGATATGCAAATAAAGACTGAACACAAATAAACACGACACACAAGATTTACGTGGTTCGGAGAGAACTCCTACGTCCACGGGGAGATGTGAGTCCACACACCTCAGTCCAAGTTCTTCTGGACAGATCCACTCAGCTTACGCGGGCTGAGCAACCGTTACAGTTTAGTTTCCGGGCACTAAACAGCCTAAGTCAAGTTTGCGGGTACTTGACGACCTGACTACTCAATTACAGGAAGAGTAATGTCCTAGCACACTTTTTAGGGTGTGAGAAAGGGTAAGATTTCCAACTACAGCTCGATCACGAATGAGAGCTGGATCTAAGGTTTGAACGAATAAACACTCAACCTAAGATCAAAAATAGTTTTGATCTCTAGGAACCCTCAGCTACTAATGTTCTCTCAAATTGGAACTCTCAGCTGCTGATGCTCTTGGATGATGATTTTGCAGATTTGCTTTTTGCTTTGATTTCTCTCGAGAAAGCTCTTGAATTTTTCGTCGTCACTCTTCTTCTCTCTTTTTTCGAATGAGAGAATGCCTCTATTTATAGGCGGAGAGAATCAACTAGCCGTTGGAGGAGCAATTGATCTCTGATCGGTTGAAAGCGATGGCTTGTCTCTCATCTCTGCAGACTTTCCCGATATGGCATCTGTGCTCTTCTGCTTTCCATCTGAGACAGCCTTGTGTTGGGCCAGATGGGGTAATGACTGAACGGTCAAACCCTCATGTGACTTCCTTTTGAAATTCAAATCTTTGACAGTCAACTTCGGTTTGTCGGTTGAAAGTCTTGACCTTCGTCTGAGTGATCTTCAGCTGATGTTCCGATCTGTCGAGCTCTCAGCTGACTTTGAACTTCAAACAGTTGAACTCCTTGTTCGGATTCTATAACTGAGGTTCTGAAACTGAACCCTCTGAACCCTCAGATGATTTCCTTTTCATCTGATGTTCTCTTCCTCTCAACTGTTTCTCATCTGATGAACGCTCAGTTGGTTTCCTTCTCAACTGATGTTCTGAAGACTTTCCCTTGTTTGCATCTGAACAAATGAACTCTCAGTTGTCTTTCTTCACAACTGATGTTCTGTCTGAGTGACTCCTTGTTGCCATCTTCAGCTAGAGACCTGTAAAGATAAAATCTTAACTTTGCTCAAACAGCGAGCCTAAATTCTAACATTAGGTTCTGGCAACATCTACTCGGTTGGGGTCAGCCGGTTTTGGAATTCATCAAAACTTATACTAATAAATTTCCCAACAGGTATATATAGTGAAATTTGAGATTGTAGACGTTGTATATATCCGTTGAAATTAAATTCTTACCGTTGCTGCATTATTTTAATTTTTTTTAATCAGAAAAAAAATATTTTGAATCAGACCAGAGTCGATGGTGGTATCAATAAATTGACACCGCCATCAACCTACCCTTCGACCCACCCTATGTCGAAAGTTCCACAGCGGCGTCGATGCTGCCTGGGACGAGCGAGGCTGGGTCGAACGGCGCTCGACGTCGACTTTGATCCCGACGCTCGACGCCCGCTGTAAGTGCTCTAAAATAAAGTTGGTTGAGAAAAAGTGAATAGTGAATGACACACAAAATGAGAAGAAAAGTAGGTTGAAAAGTGTAAAGTGAGTCTAATTAACCAAACTAATTGAACCCTAATCTCCCTAATTATCCCAAAAAGGATAGAGGACAAGTGTAACGGGATGCCAAAAAAAAGTAGGATAAGTATGGTGGGACGGAGGGAGTATAATATTATTTTGTCACTTCATATCTGGTTTGATTTCATTTTAAGAAAGCTTCAATCAGGTGGTATAAAAGTCTGGGCAACCCATTTCCCATTGCACAAAGTATAAATTTAGTCTCCTGTGCAACGCACGGGTGGCGCGTGCACCCGTCAACTCATATGCATCACAACGTGTATTTATATGCACTACAATGTATAAAGAGATGCACCCCTAAGTATATTCACATGCACCAGTTTTTTTTGTTTTTACTGTGAGATCATATGCACCCCAACATATTTTTATATGCACTACACTGTATATTGAGATGCACCGCTAAATGTATTGAGATGCACTAGTTTTTTTTTTTAATTTCAATTTTTTTTTCGGCTCCGCCTTCGGCTCCGATTTCAATTTATAGATAATCGTAGTGACAACATTCATGTCCTTTAGCTTGCTTCGAGGCCTTCAGCTCCCCTCGCTCGACTCTTAAAGCAAAAGAAAAATAGAAATACAATGTGGTGCATCTAGGTACACATGGTTGTGCAACTCATTATACATGGTGGTGCATATGGATACACTATGTGGTACATCTCAAAAAAATAGTGGAAAAAATATTAATAAAAATTAAAATTTGGTGCATCTCAACACACTTGGTGGTGCATCTCATTACATAGAGTAGTGCATATAAATACACGTTGTGGTGCATATGAGCTGACCGTTAAAAAAAAGTCAATGCGTTGACTGGGTCAACCTGGGTCCGACCCAGCTCCGAACCAGGTCGACCCGATCTCAATTTGCGAGACGCGTTGCAGGCAAGTATTTGCCATAAATTTATACCTTAGAAATGGAGGATTAATATTATACCTCATTTTACCTCTCATATATTTTAAATATTTTCATTTATGCGTTTTTGTGCGATTCAGGAAATTAGGCATAAACGACGTCGTTTTAAGTTGGTAAAATACGACGTCGTTTTGCACAGGCTCCGACTTGTCCACTCTGGCAACTCAGACATTCATGTCAGCATTCCGGGTAGCGGAACCCTAGCTTGGTTGCACATTGGTTCAAATTAAAAGTTTGGAATTTAATTGGCTGAAATCGATCTGTTGGTTGCTAAATGGGAATTTCACAATAGTTGGGGAATTTACAGGTTATTAACCCTACTCTAAATCACTCCAAAAAACTAAATTTCTTTTTACAATCAATTGAAGGGGATGAGTTTTCAAAAAAGAAAAATTTATAAATAAAAATAGAAATTAAAGGAGATGATTGGGGGAGTAGGAAGTTAGAAAGTTGAATGTCCACATCTATGATGCACGGATTTTTCAAAAAATACCATGTAGCCGTATAGAATTCTCATTAGGGTGCGATTCTAGTCGGATTCTCGTGCGATTCGCACCCGATTCGTCAAGTGGCGTATCCTTCCAAATAGAAAATAAAAGACAATTGGATTCGCGAATCTCGTGCGGAAAAATCCCGAATCCTATAGATGAAAGGGTTATATGAGCTCGCACTCGCGACGAGTCAAGAAGAAGGTTCGAAGGATTTTTCAATTTTTATTTGAATTATGAGTTTTATATTGAGTTAATGATATTTGAGCTGTTTTTACTTAATTTAATTAAATTACTTAATTGAAATTCTTAAGTTTTGAGTAAGAGAAATGTGAATTACATATATTTAATTTATAAAAAACTTAAATTTTTATATATTTCATTAGTTTTATATTTAAGTAAATAGTATTAACTAGACGTATCCTTGACGAACCACACCCTGAAATTTTTTAAATTCCGTATCCCCGTACCCGTATCATATCGCCTCCGCACCCGCTTCCCCGTACCCGTGCAACATAGGTCCACATAAATCAATGAACTTAGATATATAAATTTGATTACATAGATAATATAAACTGAATTAGAATGAAAATTAATTAATCACTAAACATAATTACATGCGAATTAATAGAAGGCAGCTACTTCATGAAAATTAATTAATCAATACATAAAATTAATCAATTTTAGGCGGGAAATTTTACCTCAGCTAGTTTGTTTTAGTATATATTCCCTCCGTTCATCAAAAGATGTCCAGTTTGAAATAGTAACCATGTTCACCAAAAGATGTCCAGTTTACCTTTTTGTATAACACTATCCTTTATACTTTCCAAATATTACTACCCTTTGCCACTCACTTATCCACCATCTTATAATTAGGCCAAATTAACAGAATAATTAAACACTTAATAAAACCCCTAATTAAAACCCAAAATTAAATCCACCCACTCACCAGCCCAACCAAATTAATGAAATCGATCCATCGATCACTCTCAATTTCTGCCCAAACCCTAAGTGTTCTTGATCCATCTCTCACTCTCATTCTTCTCGATTCATCTCTCTCTCTCTCCTTCTCAATTTCTGCCTAACCCTAGATCTTTCGCAGTCACTCTCCATCATCTCTCTCAGTTTCGATGTTTAATCTCTGAAATCTCACTATGTAAAACCCTAGATCCTTCAGCCCTCAATCTCTCGTGTGAATTCTTTGGCAGATCTCTCTCAGTTTCGATCTTTAATCTCTGATGAATTCTTCGGCAGATTTGCCTCCACCAGAGAAATTTCCCTTCAATTCGTGTGATTCCTTATCCCCCACTGCCACATATTCATCGGAATTTGACTCCGATGCGATCTCTCGTGTTAAGAAGACTGAATTCACCGTTGACTCTCAATCGATCTCTCGTGTTGGTGGCGAATCGATCTCTCGTGTTAACTCCGAATCGATCTCGCCATCGGAGAATCGATTCATGGAGGCCGCCACTCTATTGCCGCGGATCTGCCGCTCCATTGCCGACTTCTAGATCCGCTACTCCGTTGTTGCCTTCTCGATTGATGAAGCCATTCTCTATATCTCACGCGGCGACGACTCTATTAACGACGACCAGAGCTAGTTGGCATCCATCTCGTCTCTGGGAATTGGCCGATTCTGAGGACGAATCTGAGGTGCCACAAACTCCATTGTCAGATTTTGACGATGAAGTTGATGTATCTGTAATATCCCGGCCTTTTTCTTCCGTCACTAATATAAAAATTTGATAATTAATTAAGGCTTTGCACGCCTAAGTTAAGAAATTTCAGTTTTAAGACTAACGGTGAAATCCGTTTATGAAAATAAAATCCAGAAGTCGTTCAACCGACTACTGTATTAGGGTTTTCGCGCCCGATAAAATTTTCATTCGAGAACTCAGATCGAAAAAGCGTCTGATTTTACATTCACTTATTTTGCGGTACGAGTCTAATGGTAAAAGTCAGTTTTATTTATTTTTCCGGGCGAAATTTTATCACACCCCGACTCCCGAGGTGCGATGTACGAACACTAACACTACTAATCATCCATCAACTCAACTCAAATAAAGGATTCATGCTCGGGAAAACAAGAGAAATATTGACTGAAAGCGATAACAAAAGAGAACATGCTTCCAAGTCACAACTAAAACATCAAACGAGCATGTAATAATTTACATAGCAAACTGAAACGGCATAACTATTTAAGATTCCCAAAAAAACACGAACCAACAAAAACTTTTAAATTGTATCGAGCACATCGCTCTTACTCAACAGAATATTAAAGTATTGTTTCAAAGTATATCAACAGACATCATTTTGCAAAGCATAGCAGCGGAAACCTCGACTCAATCCCAACAACTACATGTATGAAGACATGCAATTGTCAGACTAACTTTCGACTCAAAAACATCACACCACCAAGCTGCCCGCTCCATCCTCATCCTGCTAACCTGCACGTTTAGAAATACATGCAGGGCTGAGTACTTCGTACTCAGTGAACACATGCCAAAAACATTGAAACTTGCTCTTAGAGCTATATCAATTAAACTTGCATTGTCGTAGCATCACAAGTATTTATGCAATGAAAACAGTTTTACTTGTGAATGCAAAAATATTTTACTTTCTTGAAACGTCAGCGCTGACAAAACAATTATATATACCCAAACAGTATGTATCATCTACCACATTCTCTCTCTCTGTGCCGAGAAGTAGGCCTCCTTTTCAAACACTGTGACTGGCCCAACCGAAGCAAAACTCACAGTCACCTCAAACAATTTATATACCACACGTGGGTTTCCTGCCTTTCACAGGACAATAATATCTCATTCAAGCAGATGATAAATCATACCAAACTCACATAAAACGGCAAGTCAATTGAATTTAAAACTCGCATCATAATAATACTCAATAACCAAATAACGATAGCACTCATCGGAGTTTTGGTTTTAGAAAAGCCCACCTGACTTCCGAAGATTTAGCTAGGCAGCTTACTCGTGAATGTCCTCGCTACTTGTTCGTCCCGCTCGGTCCTTCATAAATTGATATCGATAAAATAAATAAGACTCGACGCGAAAGACGTAAAGTAGATGTGTGTCTCGGCTGGAGGACTTCTACATGACTCGGGTCTCTCTATTCTTATTTTATCTTTTCTTAGTCAATCTCTTTCTCGACTTCCTCGCTCTCGATTCTCGACTCTACTCGGTTGCTAATTACTTCGTCTCGTACTCTCGTTCTAAATCATTAATTATCAATCGATAATCGGTAAGGCATTTCTCGACAATTAACAATATAATATTCATCTCAACTTCATTTCTCGAATTCTTACTCGCATTCTCAATTCAATTAACGTCATATTGCATCATTCATATCACATCAATTATATCATATGCACGCATTCTCAACAATTTGAATAAATCATTTCATCATAATTGAAATGTAAACATTTCACTCAAGCATATAGATTTAATCAAACATATTATAACTCAATATGGAATTAAATCAAACATATTATCTCAAACTCGATTCACACTTCAAGTTACATAAACAATTACTCGACTCCAGTATTTGAAACGACGTTAACTTTAATCTCATAAATTATATTCTCATATTTCGAAATAAAATTCAAATAATTCTTTTCAATTAAAAACTCAAATATTCATTTAATATTTCTCAACTCAATATACGACATTATTTTCAAAATACGTCGTCTTTGCTCAATTAGATATACGGATACAAGTACGTACTATTATTTGATTAACTAATTTTATGACCATTTTTTCTTTTTTCTTAATCTCAATTAAACTCTTATATATATATATATATATATATATATATATATATATAATCTCGACTTTTATCCTCAACTCAAAACTCGATTTTTTAAACTCATCGCTCAAGACTCGACAACTTCCTCATCTCTTTTCAAATTAAAATGATTTGAAAAACAAACTCAATTATTTACTCAAGCATCATTAATCAATCAATACTCAATTATTAAAAATAAACGAGCATTTAAACACTTCATCAATTAATAACTCGACTCTCAAACTGAAATATCTCTTTTTAAATTTTCTTCTCGTCTATTCAATATTTCACATTTAATTTAATGATTAAACATAAACTATTTTAACTCGACTTTATTAAACAATTCTCGCTCGACTCTAAACTCATAAACTCCTCTTACTCGACTCAATTCTTCGCAAATTATTATTTGCTTAACTCGAATTAACTCTTCAAATTTTTATTTATTAATCGATCATCAAAGCTCGACTCGACTCTTTATTCTCTTATTCCATCATTTCTTAATTTATTAAGAAATTATCTCTTTAATCATTTTATTTCTAACTCCATTATTTATTTTTATTTTAAAACTCCTCGACTAATTTTACGAGTAAATGAACTCGACTAGAATAAATTCCTCACTCAATTTCTCATGCTCGACTTTTTCTAATATTTTTTTTCTCTTATAAAATAATCATTTATCATTTTTTCTTTCTTTCTCGTTCAATTGAACGTCTTAACTTCAACTAACTAGACTCGCATTTTATACTCGACTTCCAACTCTATTTCTTTAACTCTAACTCTTCTTTTATTATTTCTTGATTATTTCCTCCTCTTAATCTCAAAAATTAATTTCTCGATTTACTCTTCCTCTTAAACTCTAATTATTTAATAAAGAAATTATTTTTCTTTATTTTTCTCACTTAATGACTCATCATTGCTTTAATAATTTTTCTCTTATTATTTTCTCTTTAATTTTATTCTAAAAAATTATGAATATTTTATTCATTAAATATTAAATTAATTTCTTTTATAATTAATTTTAATGGTATTCAAATCTTCAAAAATTCATATTTTTCACCAAGAACACCTAGAACACACACTAGGTATTCTTACTCATAATTTTCGATTTTCACACTAAAAATCTCATTTCTTCCATCTCAAACATCTAATACTCAACAACTAACATAAACATACTCAAATCATCATAAATCATCAAATCATCATAAAAATTATTTTTCCTCTAAAATCATGCATATGTATCGATTTTCCTCAAATAATCACATAAGGGATTAAATCATCATATAACTCATACTTTTCTCATACTCATAACATCATCATAACATCAAGAAATAAATCAAAATAAATTACTCCTCTAAGCCTCAAAACTCATGGCTTCTTTCTAAAAAATTAGACAAACATTTTTTCAAATTCTTCATGCATAATAACCATGTGTTTCACTGGTTTTTGGTTGCGTTTCGGATGTCTTGTTGATGCATTTTAGTTGATTTCTAATATGATTTGTCTTGTCTTTGAGCTTAGAATGCACTAATGTTTTTGGGTTGAGTTTTATGTGATAAAGTGCAGGTTTTTGCATGCAAGTTTAGCTTATGAGAGAAGAAATCGAATGATGAGTGAATTGAGAGCCGTCGGGCGTCCACATTCAACGCTCGTCTCAGTGAATTATGTTTGTGTGCGAGAAGCAGAAGCAGAGGCAAGCATTGGGCGCTCGCCCACTGTCGTCGATCGTCCAGCTTAGTGGGTGAAGACAACCACATGGACGCTCGCTCACTTTCGTCGATCGTCCAGCACGAGTTTTAGGGAGTTTTCCTCCACGATCGTTCATAGCCGACGCTCGTCCAATATGGACGAGAAGGACTTCAGGAAGCGATCTTCAGCGATCGTCCGTGGCCGGCGTTCGTCCATGTTGCAGTGCGTGTGTGTGTGTTGGACGATCGTCCACTCTGGGCGATCGCTATGCTGAGGCGGTGTGACTCTCCCCTATAAATAGGGGTTCTGGGATATTTCCGTTTTTATCGACGTCCTTTTCTTTTCCTTTCGTTTTTCTTCTTACGCACAGTAACTACGTATTTTCTCTTCCAGTTCTCTATTTTCTTGTTCTTAAAAACTCTTGGTAGATTAATTATTTTCGATTCGAACGTAGTTTGTGACAGACTTTATTCGGATTAATCATCGTAAGTTCTTTCTTTGCATTTAAATTATGTTTATGAATTTATTTGTGTTCTTAGACTTAGGGTTTTACATTCTTGCCTAGATTAATTCGTTTTTCTAATTTCTTAGATTAAACAAAACCCCAAATCAATCAATCTTTATTGCTTTCTTTTTATTTCCCGTTCTTTTCGTATTACAATAATCACCCTGTTAAGCCTTCCTTGTGAGACGATAATCGAGTTAACTTATCTAATCTATAACAACCACGTTTAATTGCGTGCGACTTAGATTAATTAGGTTGAACAAATTTGGCGCCGTTGTCGGGGAAGGCTTTAGGCGATTTTTGTGTTACAGTTTTAATTTTAATTTTGTTTGGTTATTTTTCTCCATCCAGTGCGTTTAATCTGTGTGCTAGTGTTGTGTATGCGAGGTCGCAGGAGTCAGAAACAACCGTTAGCACCGTATATTGACAACATACACAGGAGAAGCGCAGTTTTGGAACAAGTAAAGGAGGTAACCGAACCGCTTCCTGACAAAGTTGAAGACGAAGCTTTGTTTGGGAATTTTTTTTGTGATTCTGAGGAAGAGTGTCAGTTGAACGTTCACAGAAATATGACTATCGAGGAAAACCAGCTCATGGGAGAATACTCCCGACCAGTTATTGAGGTCATGACGTCGGCCATTGTTCTTCCTGCCGGGGTCAGGAATTATGATTTGAAGCATAATTACTCTAGCATGCTTCCAACCTTCCATGGCATGCCTAATGAAGTGCACTCCAATTCATTCGAGAATTCTGTTCGATAGTGCAAACTTTTCCTCCGTCGGACCTTACAGAGGATCAATTAAGGCTCAGGTGTCTGCCTTACACCTTGAAGGATCGGGCTCGGGCGTGGCTGCTTTCGCTTCCGTCAAATTCTATAAACTCTTGGAAAGATGCTTGTGAGAAGTTTATGTTGAAGTTCTACCCAAACCACAAGACACAGGAGATTCGTACTCAGATTATGAATTTCACACAAGGAGCCGATGAGCCTTTCCACAAGGCTTGGGAGAGATTTCAAGAGCTCCTCCGACAGTGTCCACATCATCAGTTATCTGCAATTATGATTAGTCAGTTCTTTTATGATGGACTTCTCACTACTACTCAGTTCATGGTGGACAGCACTGCAGGTGGTAACATCGCTAAGAAGACTCCTACGGAACTCAATCAGATCTTCCAGACCTTGGCAGACAGTTCACAACAGAAGTCGATCCGTGGGAGAAGAGTTGACACCAATGCAGTGGCACCGAATTATGAGCTGCATAAACAACTTGCAGGGATGATGAGGGAGTTGCAAGAATTGAAGATGAATAAGTCTGCGGCGTCTCCCCCTCGATCGGCGCCTGTTAGACATGAAATCATTCCTGAATCCTGTGGTATTTGTGGAGAATTGGGGCATAATCCTGAGGAGTGCCAGAGAATGGGGGAGTTGACTTATGAAGGAGGCGCTGAAGTGTATGCGGCACAGGGATTTCCTCCTTGACAGCAGTTTGATCAGGGCCAAGGGTCTAGTCAGAATCAGCGACAGTAGCATTCGGGATGGCAGAGTCAGCCTACCGCTGGATGGCGGAATCAGAACCAAGGCCAAGGATATGGAGGAAACTTTCAGAATCGTCGTCCTCCACAGCAGTATAACCAGTATCCTCCTCAGCAATTTAATCAGTTTGCTAAGAATAACCAGTTTGAAGATAATCTCAATGCATTCATGCAAGAAAGCAGGCAGGCGAGAGAAGCTCAAGATGCAACTATCAAGCGTCTTGAGACGGCGGTGGGACAAGTTTTTGGTACTGTGAACCAGATGCAGCAGCAGCAGTAGACTGGAAAGATTCCGAGCCAAGGTCAACAACCACATCAAGCTTCTGCAGTCACTGTGTTGAGAAGTGGAAAGAAGGTGGATAATAAGGTGGACGACGCACCATCAGAGGTCGAGCAACCTAGAGTCGAGAAAGAGCAAGCAGAAATCCGACTACACAAGGCTGAAAAGCCTTATCGCCCACCAGTGCCTTTTCCTAGCAGATTGCGGAATGAGAAGCAGGACCAGCAGTTTTCAGACTTCTATAAGATGCTATCCAAGGTGAATGTGAATTTGCCTCTGCTTGATGTGATCAGGAACGTGCCTGCGTATGTGAAGTTTTTCAAGGAATTAGCATCCAAGAAGAGGAAGTTTGATGAGCCCGAACAAGTTCTAGTGTCAGAAAGTGCTAATTCAATTATGCAGCAATCTCTACCTCAAAAGCAACGAGATCCTGGGAGTTTCGTAATTAAAATTGCTATGGGGAATGGAAAGGAAGCTTCGGAAATGTTGGATTTAGGAGTAGGGATCAATCTTATGCCCTACTCAATTTTCAAGCAGTTGGAATTGGGAGAGTTGAAGCCGACAAAGATGTGCTTGCAATTGGTAGACAGATCGGTTCGCCACCCTCGAGGAGTTATTGAAGATGTCTTGGTGCGAGTAGGCAAGCTTATCGTACCGGTGGATTTTGTCGTTCTAGAAATTGGAGACGTCAAGGAAGATGGACAAGAGCACACTCTATTATTGGGGAGACCTTTCATGGCCACCACTACTACTCTCATTGACGTAAAGAACGGCATAATCAAGATGCCAGTCTTGGGTGAGTCAGTTTCTTACGACGTTAGAGCCAATAAGGGGATTCCGTCGGCCAATAGCATTGATAATTGCTCTTACATTGATGCTATCGATACACTTGCCGAGGCCTGTTTTATGGAAGAGCAGCAGATTGAGGAGGTTTTTGAAGGCTCCGCCGACTTGGAGGAGAGGCTTAGAGAGGAAGCAGCTATGGAAGCCTTGCTGCCAACCAACCTGCCTGTTGATGAGCCAGTCATAGTAGAGGCTCCTAAAGAAGAGAAGGAAATCGAGCTTGAGCTTAAGGATCTTCCAGCTAATTTGAAGTATGTGTTCCTTGAAAAAGGAAGAAGGAAGCCTGTCATAATCTCTGCAGAGCTCAAGGCAGCCGAAGAAGAAGAATTGGTCGAGGTGCTCACAAGATTCAAGGCCACTTTTGGATGGTGCTTGTCCGATATTAAGGGGATCAGCCCTGCAACATGTATGCATCAAATAAACTTGGTGGATGGAGCTACTCCAAAGAGGGATGGCCAAAGGCGATTGAATCCTGTACTAATGGAGGTTGTGAGGAAGGAGATTTACAAGCAGTTGGCCGAGGGCATCATCTTTCCCATTGCTGATAGTGAATGGCTCAGCCCAGTGCACGTGGTTTCGAAGAAAGGGGGAATCACAGTGGTCTTGAATGATAATGAGGAGTTGGTGCCGATGAGACCTGTGACAGGGTGGCGGATGTGCATAGATTTCAGGAAACTTAATGCAGCCACCAAGAAGGATCACTTCCCGTTGCCATTTATTGATTAGATGCTCGACAGATTGGCAGGTCATGAGTTCTATTGTTTTCTAGATGGACTTTCAGGCTACTATCATATCGTGATCGCACCCGAGGATCAAGCTAAGACATCCTTCACGTGTCCCTTTGGTCATACGCCTGCAAGAGGATGCCGTTCGGACTCTGCAACGCACCAGGTACCTTTCAAAGATGCATGATCTCCATATTTTCTAAGATGCTTAATGATTTTGTTGAAATTTTCATGGATGACTTTTCGGTGTTTGGATCATCTTTTAATGATTGTCTTAGAAAAATTGAACGGGTCCTAGCAAGGTGTGTTGAGAGTGGGTTGACTCTTAGTTGGGAAAAGAGTCATTTTATGGTAAGGAGGGGGAACGTGTTAGGCCACATCGTCTCGAAGAGGGGTGTAGAGGTCGACAAAGCGAAGGTGGATGTTATCGAAAGATTACCTCCACCTCGTGATGTCAAAGGAATTAGGAGTTTTCTTGGTCATGCCGGTTTTTATCGGCGTTTCATTAAGGATTTTTTAAAAATCAGTCAACCTCTATGTCGTTTGCTTTCTCAAGATGTGCCTTTTATTTTTGATGATGCTTGTCTTGATGCATTTAACTTCCTTAAGGAGAAGTTGAGTATTGCCCCTGTAGTGATTGTTCCTATTTGGTCAGAACCCTTTGAGATCATGTGTGATGCTTCTAATTCTGCAGTTGGTGCTGTTTTGGGTCAATGTATAGATAAAATGCTTCGTGTCATTTATTATGCGAGTCTGACTCTTACTTCTGCTCAAGTGAATTACACCACTACAGAAAAAGAGATGTTTGCTGTTGTGTTTGCATTAGATAAATTTCGTGCATACATCATAGGGTCTAAGGTCATCATTCATAGTGATCATGCTGCATTGCGTTATTTGTTGACCAAGTCTCAGACTAAGCCAAGACTTATTCGTTCGGTGCTCTTACTTCAAGAATTCGACTTAGAGATTCGGGATAGGAAAGGTAGTGAGAATGCTGTAACTGACCACTTATCTCGTCTTGATAATCTCCCTTCTCCTTTGATTTGTGATAATTTGCTTGAGTCATTTCCTTTTGAGCAAGCTTTGAGTGCCGGCATGGTTCCTTGGTATGCCGACATTGTTAATTTTCTTGCCTGTGATGAATTGCGGCCTGACATTACTTCCCAAGAACGGAAGCATTTTCTATCCGTGTGCAGGCAATACTTTTGGGAAGACCCTTACCTATTCAAGATTGGTAAGGATGATGTGATCAGAAGATGTGTGCCCGATGATGAGCAAGCTAAGGTGCTCCAGTTTTGCCATGAGACACATTGTGGAGGCCACTTTGGGGGACAGAAGACGGCACACAAGGTACTCCAATCAGGTCTATTCTCGCCTTCATTATTTAAGGATGCTCATGCCTTTTATCTTGTGTGTGATCGTTGCCAAAGGGTAGGGTCCATCGGTCGTAGGAATGAGATGCCCCTTAACAACATTCTCGTGGTTGAAATCTTTGATGTGTGGGGCATTGATTTCATGGGGCTGTTCCCTAAATCCTTTGGCTATGAGTACATTCTGTTAGCAGTTGATTATGTGTCCAAGTGGATTGAAGCAATCCCCACTAGGACTTGTGACTCTCATATTGTGTTGAGATTTGTGCAGGAGAATATCCTTTGCAGGTTCAGATTCCCAAGAGCAATAATCAGCAATGGGGGAAAGCATTTTTGCAACAAGCTTTTTGAGAAGCTTATGAAGAAGAATGAGATAACTCATAAGGTGGCTACCCCCTATCACCCCCAAACGTCGGGTCAAGCAGAGACTAGCAACCGGCAGATCAAGGGAATTTTAGAGAAGACTGTACAGCCGTCTCGTAAAGATTGGTCTTCAAAGCTCAATGACGCACTTTGGGCGTACCGGACGGCGTACAAGAGTATTTTGGGATGAGTCTGTACCGGCTTGTGTATGGAAAGAATTGTCACTTACCTGTGGAAATTGAGCACAAAGCGTATTGGGCAATTCGAGCAGCCAATTTCGACCTGGATGTTGCAGGAAAGCAAAGGATGTTGCAAATGTCCGAGTTGGATGAGCTCCGGAATGAGGCGTACGAAAATGCCAAAATCTACAAGGACAGAGTGAAGAGGTTGCATGACAGTCGGATTTTGTGCAAGGAGTTGAAGCCCGGGATGAAAGTCCTTTTGTTCAGCTCAAGGTTGAAATTGTTCCCAGGCAAGTTGAAGTCTCGTTGGACCGGCCCTTATCTCATCGAAGAAGTTTTACCCTTTGGAGCTGTACGTTTGCTCAACGAGCAAACTCAAGAGTCTTTTCAAGCCAATGGACATCGAGTAAAACCGTACCACGAAGGAGAATATATTGTGAAAGAGGTGGAGTCAATTTGGCTCGTAGATTCGGCATGAAGTTTCATTTTTGTATGTCGAGCTAACGACATTAAACAAGCGCTTCATGGGAGGCAACCCACTGTGTAATTAAAAAAAAAAAAAAATCGCAGCACAGGTGTGACGATCGTTCATGCTGGGCGAGCGCCCAGCACCACTCTTGTAGACTTCGTTTCACTCCAGGAAGGGAGCTGCGACGATCGCCCGTTTTGGGCGGGCGCTCGGCACACTTCGCTCGTTTCTTCCCTTCATTCCAGCAAGTGGAGTTCGACGCTCGTCCAGGGTCGACGAATGCCCAGCCTAATTGTGTGGATTCTTCTCAATTCTAGCGTGTGAGGTGCGACGCTAGCCCGACATCGACGAGCGTTCGGCACGGGTTCTTCAGACTTCTCTTCATTCCCGCAAGTGCATCTCGACGTTCGACGGGGGTCGACGAGCGCTAGCCTCGGCTCTTCTCCCACGTGCGGCGATCGCTGAGGGTGAACGAGCGCCCAGCTCCACTTCCTACAAATACTCATGCCCTAAATTCCTTGTCGGCCGCCGCACTCCAATAATTCTTCTCCCTTCTCTCGTGTCTTTACCACCATCCATTCCTCTTCGATCCGCCGCGCCTCAGCTTCTCTCCTCAGTCCAGCCGTCGGCTACCTGTTCTCAGCAAGGGTGGGCTCTCACCTACGGCCGGCGAACTTCCACTCCGGCAGCAAGCTCTTTCTTCTCCGGCGAGAGCCCAACCCCATTCGGCGAGCGTCGCGGGCTTGTTTTCTTTCTCAGCAAGCGTCCACTCCCTTCCGGCGAGTGTGCCCTTGTCCTTTCGCGTTCTCACCGACCGCGCCCAACTGCCGCTCGCCCAAAACTGGCGAACGCCCACTCTTGTTCCCTCCGTCTCCATGAGCGTCCAGTTGTTTCTTTCCATCTCCACGACCGTTCACCACCACTCCGAATGGTACCTTCCATGGCTCGTACCAAGAATGCCGCCGGTACTTCCACTTCCCGTACTATTGCTGCGGACGCCATGGACACCGATGAAGAGGTCCCACAGGACCTCCGTGCGCAATTTGAAGCTGTCTTTCCTATATAAACATTCCCTGAAGGTAATCTTTATCTTCGCCTTGAGAAGCGGCCTGTTACTTTGCAACGTTTTATTGATTGGGACATTATGAAATCTTTGGGAATTGCCGAGCAATTAGATCAGTATCTTAAAGTGTTAGGGATGCATAAGTATGCCCATACTGAATGGAATTCGTTTACCCCATTATGTTTGGAATTTATTGCCACTATGGAATTTGAGGATCATCTTTCTGATATTTCCTTCCGTCTGTTGGGTAACAAGTGTTGTGCTGGGCTTTCTGCTATGAATAAAGTTTTTGGTTTTCGAAAGTCTTATGGTGAGATGGCTGTCCCTGATTCATTTGATCATTCTGCCGCTTGGAATGAGTTAACCGGTTGTGATAATTGGGACAAAGGGGGTATGCCGAGCGGGTTAATTCGTGACCCGGTCTTGTGTGTTTTACACAAATTCATTGTTTATAATATTAAGGGGCGTTCTGAGGCTAACAAGGTGAATTCGATTGAGCTTTATTTACTTGACTGTGCTGTGAAGAAGCGGAAAGTTTGTCCGGCTCCTTTCATCTTTGCCACCTTGCAGAATATTGTTCGCATCTCTACCTATCGAGCTGCTTTGCCTCACTTGGCCACTGCTCTGGCTGCTCACTTTAAAGTCCTTCCTGCTAATTTTCCCCCGTCATCTTAGGCTCTTCTTAAGTTCAAGTATTTGGGTTTTATTGAATTGAAGCATGGGCATATTATTCGTGATTTGGTGACTTTCACTCCCTACGAGGCGCGTCCCGCAGTGAAATGCCAACGAGGCGCCGAGGGTGCCGGCATTCGTGCACCTCGCCCTGAAGCTTCCGTTTCTTCTGATGCCGGTTCTGACAGAGATGATGCGACAAACGACGCAGTGGGGAGTGAGGATGAATCTCTTCGTCGGATTGAACCTGCTTCTCAGCCCTCCACTGTTCTTCCTTCAGACTCTATGCCTTCCGGCTCTGCTCCTTATGGTTTCCAGGCTTTTCAGCAGGATTTTACATCTTTCCGTGAAGAGATGAGCTCGCAATTTGGGCACTTACAGCAGCAGATGATCTTACAGAATGCCCAATTGTACCGTCAAGATCAACGATGGGAGCAGAACGAGCAACTGTGGGCGAGGAATGACCAATGTTGGGCTGCTAATGATCAGCAATGGGATGTGCAAGCTCAGTATTGGGCGACTCAGAACGCGCATTGGGCGGAGCAGGCGCAGAGTTGGGCTACTAACGCTCAATATTGGTCTCAACAGCAACAACAAATGGCTTTGCAGGCTCGTCAGTTGGATTCTCTGGAGCACCAATTGGCTCGTTGGAATGTTTCTCCGGATGGGCCGTTTCCTCCACCGCCGGCTCAGCAGTAATTTTCGTTATGGTTGTGTATGCTGCTCTTTTCCCTTTCCTTTTTCATTTGCTTGTCCTTTTCATTTCATGTTATTGGTTTTTGTGTCCGTTTCTTGCGTTGTTTTGGTTCTTTTGCTAGTTTGTTGGTGTTTCTATTGTGTTTCGACCCTTTATTTGGTTTGCTTTATGATATACCCTTCCTTATTCTATTGTTTCTTGGTTGCCAATGGGGACATTGTCATGTCTTTTTCGTGGGGGGGGGGGGGGTGTGTTTGTTGTTATAATGATCTTGTGAGTCCTCGAGTATTTCTTATTTGGAATTACGATGTTGAAGTTGAGGTTAAAGTTTATGACTCATGTCTCGATAGATTTTATTGATCAAGGTGTTTTATTATGAATTGATTGGTGCAGTTGTTGCTTGACAATTGTGGGGCGATTCACACTTGAATTATTGATGTTTAATTTTGAGTATAAG
The DNA here is from genome assembly GCA_029490685.1 of Schizonepeta tenuifolia. NCBI lineage: Eukaryota > Viridiplantae > Streptophyta > Magnoliopsida > Lamiales > Lamiaceae > Schizonepeta > Schizonepeta tenuifolia. Next base: position 21,721,160 of record CM055958.1, read on the forward strand.
TGAAGGTTAGGAGGTGGTGCTTTAGAGGTGTATCCCAATTTAGAGAAAAAAAATGGAAAAAAAAAGAAAAAATATATATAGAAAGAAAAAAAAAAGGAGTTGTTTAATGTTCTAATAAGTTGAGTCACTTTGGGAGGTCTCTGCTCTTCTGGAAACCATGAGCATGGGAAACCACATGAGGATACTTTAGATGGCCTCTAAATGTCCAAACCTCATGAATTATGGCCATATAACCCAATTTGACTTGGCATGGTTTAATTCGTTTGTTTAAATTTTTCTTGTGTTGAGAAGGGCTCTACCCTTCTTTCTTGTTTGAGGAATAGGTATGGGAAACCACGCTAGGAGGCCGGATTTTCCGTGAATTTACCTAGTGAAGATTGCCCGGAATTCGCATTGTCTTTAGTATAGTATAATAAATGGATCAAGTTGGGATACTCTTTGTTGTCACTGTCTCTTTTCTTTGATCTTGTGCTTGGATGTTAGGCAGATTGAGGTCTTGTGTAGATGGCCACTCATTTTTTGTGTGATTTCTGTTTTTGATTGATAAGTGATAGATTGTCTTGTGATTGAGAGTTTGTTGAGATATGTGTTATTTAGTTCAAGTTTTCACTTTCGTCATTTTAATTTTTAATAAGATTTGCTTGAGGACAAGCAAGGTTTTGTGTGTGGAGGGGTTGTTTCACTGGTTTTTGGTTGCGTTTTGGATGTCTTGTTGATGCATTTTAGTTGATTTCTAATATGATTTGTCTTGTCTTTGAGCTTAGAATGCACTAATGTTTTTGGGTTAAGTTTTATGTGATAAAGTGCAGGTTTTTGCATGCAAGTTTAGCTTATGAGAGAAGAAATCGAATGATGAGTGAATTGAGAGCCGTCGGGCGTCCACATTCAACGCTCGTCTCAGTGAATTATGTTTGTGTGCGAGAAGCAGAAGTAGAGGCAAGCATTGGGCGCTCGCTCACTGTCGTCGATCGTCCAGCTTAGTGGGTGAAGACAACCACATGGACGCTCGCTCACTTTCGTCGATCGTCCAGCACGAGTTTTAGGGAGTTCTCCTCCGCGATCGTTCATAGTCGACGCTCGTCCAATATGGACGAGAAGGACTTCAGGAAGCGATCTTCAGCGATCGTCCGTGGCCAACGTTCGTCCATGTTGCAGTGCATGTGTGTGTGTTGGACGATCGTCCACTCTGGGCGATCGCTATGCTGAGGCGGTGTGACTCTCCCCTATAAATAGGGGTTCTGGGATATTTCCATTTTTATCGACGTCCTTTTCTTTTCCTTTCATTTTTCTTCTTACGCACAGTAACTACGTATTTTCTCTTCCAGTTCTCTATTTTCTTGTTCTTAAAAACTCTTGGTAGATTAATTGTTTTCGATTCAAACAGAGTTTGTGACAGACTTTATTCGGATTAATCATCGTAAGTTCTTTCTTTGCATTTAAATTATGTTTATGAATTTATTTGTGTTCTTAGACTTAGGGTTTTACATTCTTGCCTAGATTAATTCGTTCTTCTAATTCCTTAGATTAAACAAAACCCCATATCAATCAATCTTTATTGCTTTCTTTTTATTTTCCGTTCTTTTCATAATACAATAATCACCCTGTTAAGCATTCCTTGTGAGACTATAATCGGGTTAACTTATCTAATCTATAACAACCACGTTTAATTGCGTGCAACTTAGATTAATCAAGTTGAACACCATGCAAATGATATTCATAAACACATATAAAGCATTAATCATAGAAATCGATTTTTCCTTCTCTTTCTCCTATTTTCGGTTTTAATAGAAATTTTAGGAGATTATTTTTCTTTTCTCTTTTGATCATAGATTAATTCTCAGGCTTGTTTTCCTAACGATTTCCTCACTCGAATCTCACATCGAAATCCCTAGTTTGCCTATGCATAAATTTAAATCATGCATGCTTTCATCTCTTTAGGGATTATAGATTACAAATATACAAGTAATCAAATGATTTTAAACCTACTTTTAAGAAATAAATCCAAGCTTCTCTCTTGATGATGATGGATCGAAAATGAAGGGCTTGGGAGCTCAACCTCTAGCTTGAATTTCCATGATGGATTGCATCTTGAATCCTCAAGAAAAATAAGATAAAAATTAATCATCTCTTCAAAGGCATAGATGCCGAAAATTTTGAAGAAAATTGAGATGATTTGGGATTTGATATTGATCTCAAGAATTGATGAATTAATTACCTCTTCAATTGGTGTATGAAAGATTGAAAAGAATGATGATGATGATCTCTTGAAAGTTGGAGCTTAGAAGCTTGGAACTTGAAGATGGAGCTTCAATGGAGTTTTCCAACATGTGTGTGTGGGAAACACGCGGCAATGAGGGGAAGAGAGGGAGATAATTTTTTTTTTCTTCTTGGTTGCTCACTTACGGTAATGAAGAGAAAATGGGAGAGAAAAATTTCTTTCTTTCCTTTGTGCTCAATCACGTTGGAATTGAGTATGATAAAGTGATAAGATGAATTAAATGATGAAATGATAGGTGAATGAATGAAGATAATTCATCTCTTAGGCTAAGAAAAGAATCTTGCCAAATTAAATGAATTTCATGATTAATATTCCCTAGGTTTTGAAAATAGGTACCTAGGCTAGGGAGAGATTTTAAAGAGAGAGAGAGAGAGAGAGAGAGAGAGAGAGAGAGAGGTCGGTTGAGAGAGGGAGATAGATGAGAGAGATATTCCCATTTTATTACGGGTATAATTTTCTCTGGATGAAAAAGTTTTCCGGTAGAATATGTCCGTGTTATTTCATTTATACTGAAAACGGCTCTAATCTCTCCTCGTCTCATTTCCGACATCGAAAACATCTCGACCCTATCTCATATCTCACGAAATAAATCAAGAATTCCGAATATCAAATTTTTAGGTCAAAATTCCAAGTAACGAAGAAAAACCTAAAATTCATTCGGCTAATTAATCCGTTAAGGACTAAACTCTTAGAGTTTTCTCATGTGATCTCGGATGAGCTTCTAAATTATTTCAAAGGTCTTAGAATTTATTCTAGATTCAAAAGACACTAATTAGGTCAAATTCTGAGTTCATCGGTGAATAGTGTTTTCTCGGTTCTCGTTACTATTCACTGAAAAGTAAAAGTTCTCGGATTTTACTGAAAATCATACTCATGCTCAAACTCATATAAATAAACTCAATCAATGCATCACATACTCGATCGAAAAATCGAAACGAGAAAAACTCACTTCAAAGCACACACGGGCATTTTAGTCAATTTTCAAGAAAATATATTTTCTTTAAGAATCTCCTCACTCAAACTCATTAATTAAGCATTTAAACTCATTTAAAACGCACTTAAGGGTTTATGAAAGTTCGGAGTATTACAAATTTGGACTGTCACGTCTCGACTTTTTGAAGTTTTTCGGGAAACAAATCGTCCTTTCCGACTAAGTAAAATATTCCGGTACTAATGGTCGTATCCATTTTTATCAAAAATGTGATCGTCTAATAAAGTAATTGTTCGTTTTTAGTTTACAGTATTAGATCCGGAAAATTAGATTTTTTGTAAAGAAAAAGGTATACAAATTGACTTTGTCCTCTACTTTATAAATATCACCATAATATCTCTCTCTTTCTCCCCCCCCCCCCCCTCCAAACCGTCCCACCCCTTTTTTCACTCTTCTCTCTCTTGTTCTTCAAGTGTTCTTCATATCTTCAAGTTTTTCTTCAAAGTTCTTCAAGCTTCTAAGTTCCATAACTTGTTCGATTCTCGATTAAAGTCAATTCCAATTACATATTTGATAAGGTAAGAGCTTTCTCTTCATTCCTAACCAAACAAACAAAAATCCATCTCTTTAATTTCTAATAAATTTCGAAATTTTGAAATGATAAGATTTAATGTTCTAAGTTTTATTTCATAGTATTTGATGTTAGGAATAAGATTCTACGATTAAATTCATGATTGAAGCATGTTAGAATTTAAATGCAAATTTTCGAAACTTATGCATGTTTTTATTTCGAAAATTTCATGCTTCATGCAATGAATATTGAGCTTGAATTTAGATGTATTGTTTGTAGAATATGTTTCCATGCAATGAATGATGATTGTATGAATTCATTGAGAATTTTCTAAAAATAAGAACAAGTTTGTAAGAGACAAAGAAGTATGATTTTGATTGAGTAAATCTTATGTTTTTGATGATGCGTTGTGATATATGAGATGTAGGGAGCATGTAGTTGAGCATATATTTATGTTAGATTTTTCTAAAAATAAAACGATAATCGTTGGAGACGAACATTCGATCGGATTTTTAAGGATAGAATTTATTTGATGATGTTGTTTGCATAAATAAGAAGTTGTATGCATGTTAATCATCATATAATTTAGTTAGAATTTTCCAAGCACTTTTTATTTTTTGTTGGAGACGAAGAATCGAGATTATGCTAAGTATAAAGGATGATATGAATATGTGGTTTGTATATTAATTGATCTAAGTGTTTAAGGATCTTAAATTGAAAGTTTGGAAGATTTCTAAGAACATTTATCTTTTTGTAAGAGACAAGGAATCGAGCATAAGTCTTGACGGTTAAATGAAATGAGAAAACTAATTGGATATTAGTGATTTAATATGCTTAGGGTTCATTGTGTAGGTTTTGAGAATTTCATGTTATATATGAATAAGTGATTGTGGCTTTGAGTATGATGTGAGTAAATGATCATATGTTAATTGGAATGACATCATTTGATGATTGATATAGAAGTTAAGAAATTGATTGCCATGTTGTTGAGAAATTCTTTGAAATTGCTAAGTATAGAAATTAAGGACAAAAGACGTTAATATTTGTCGTTTATTTCATCGAGAACTCAAGTATATGTGAATGTGAGTTTGTATGGTTTGGTTGGTTGAATTTTCAAGAGTTTTGAGTGTTGTATAATGTTTTGACAAACATAGAAAAGTGTGAAATGAAGTTGAATCCGTAGGGTTTTTCTGCCAGTTTTATGACCCTTCATGGCAACGGCCATAACTCTTTACTCATTTAACGAAATCAAGATCCGTAAATTGGACAGTAAACTAGACATCCGTATCTTTCTTTTGGTACCAAGCACCTCCCCTGTTTCTCAGCAGTCTGTTCTGAGTGAGTTTTTGAATCTTCAGCAGTTGTGCAGATTTTTTCTGCAGCTCTATTTCTTAAGTAAAATATTTTCTTAACTTGAATTCTTTAAGAACTTCTAAGTCACTAATAAGTTATTGACTTCCGTTTTAACTAATATTAATGTCAAGTAAGGAACCGAGTTAGTTCTAAACGAGATGTGTCCGAGTCTCGTTTCTTTTTAAACCAAAGGGGATTAGTTAAAGTGCAAACGCCTAAAAGACTTAACCGAATTCAATTTCTTTTTCTTTAATCGTCTCGACCAATTGCTAAAGTTTGAATGTTTGCGATCAAAGGAAGAAGTCGAAATTAGAAGACAGGACGGAAGACCGAAGACAAAAGTTTGTGTTTGTTCTGTAGCCGGTTAAGGTGGGCTTTTCTATATAACAAAATAAAGTGAGCGTTGCTCAAAATATTTACTTATTGCTTTATAAGTATGTTTTGAAAGTGATTATCAGTGCATAAAAGAATTGTTTTTGTGAGTTCTTTTGTGCCATTGTGAGTTGGTTCGCCATCTAATCGATCGGATTCTAAGTTAACCGGAACGATTTTCCAGGGTTAGTTTGCACGGTAGCCATTGTGTGTGTTACTCTGTTGAGGGGTAGCCAGCCACGGTGAGGAACGTGCGCGGGAGAAGTATACTCTCCCCCGGTGTTGAAACAGAAGTCGGGCAATTTGAACGTAACAACAGAAAAATGCTTGATCAAGCTATTTATGAAAGGAAAATGTTTAGTAAGCACGGACCTTTGATGAAAAACCCCGATGTGTTATTTTAAAGTTGCCTGATTAATCTATAAAGCTTATGATATGATTTCGGCAAAGTACCCACTAAGTATGTTTATACTTAGCCCTGTATGTATTTCTAAATGTGCAGGTTGAGTGACGAAAGTGGCGGAGGTTGAGTAGAGGTCGTACTTAAGGAAGTAGAGTTTAGTTGAGCCTCGATTTCACATCTGAAATGTGTTATCACTCTATGTTTTATTCCGCTGCAAAATACTTCTTTGTGATGTATAATCTTTTCGATTTAAATTTTCATACTTGAAACCTAGTCAACTCATAAACAACTTTGTCGAGCGATCCTTCAAGATCGACTCTCTTTTGTTTAATAGAATCACTTCATAGTAATTATCTTGTTTATGAATGTCAGTTTATTCATTTATTCGGTTATCCCCCTTCTTCCCCGCTTCTTTAATCCAACCCCTAGTCGCACCCCGGCTTTGCCGTCCCTCGGAATTTGGGGCTGTGGCAGAGTGGTATCAGAGTAATCGTTGCTGCTCTGCATCCAAAATTCTTTCAAGTTAGTCCGATAGAGCATTTGTTTATGCTCTACACCCGAGTCTTCGTTCAAGTAAAGTTTAGTTCGTATCACTAAACTTAAAAAAAAGAGTGTAAACAACAACTCAACCTCCTACTACGTCGATTCAACCGAAGAAGAAAAGGAAGAAAAGTTTCAGAAGTGTTGCTTCGTTTTTGCAAATTTTTTTTTTATAAGTATGTAAGCATGTGAGGAACAAATTATGCCAAGTATGAATTGATTGAAGTACAAGTGTTATACTTTGTGATATTATGTGAAATTATTTGAGTTATAATTTCTTTTGAATGAGAAGTATGTTAGCATGAGAACCTAAACTATTACTCTAAGACTTTTCCCGATTCTTTGAGAACATAGAACTAATAAGAAGCGTTGGTTCCAAAATTATTCGAGAGGTGATCATGAAATGGGAAGGACATAATCTATTCAAAAAAGAATGTCACTTGCGTATAAGTGACATGAACAAAGTCTCTTTGGAGTCAACTTTGTTTTAATAATTAAGAACCGTTAAGAGTTTTCTTCAGGTATTTGAGTGCAATTTCTTAAAATTGCTAGATGCTTAAGAGAAGTTGTTATTAAGTGGTTAAAGATATTGCAATTGAATAATGGAATATTCTATTTGAAATTTAAGAATTCCTATAGATGTGTTATTATCCTACCAGTTACTGATCCGTGTTCTCTTAAAAACTTTGTAGGATGGTTACGAGACGTGTCACGGCTCGGAAGAGCAGACCCCTGAGACAGCGTACCATGGTAGATGAGATTTTGGATGAGTACTATGACTACAAGGTAGACCCGAACCACGACATAGGACAGATAGTCAGCGACTTTGCTGCACGTTACCACGCAGCTCGGCACTTCATTACAGAGCATCAGGCTATGGCGGCTCTGATCGGACGGCTGCCCGACGAGTGGCGTGGATGGGCACACGAGACCGCATGGTACTTTCTTACACTGATCGGTGACGTCACTGAGTCGATATGTGACTTTTCAGGATTCGCTCTAGCCAAACACGAGCGTTTCTTTGAGAGTAGATACATGGTGTCTATTCCTGTTCACGAGCACCACCCCTACCTCCATATTCCAGCTGCTCACGAGCCAGAGCCTTTTGTCATGGATCTAGAGTTAGCCGCAATGTTAGAGTTGCCAACGGTTCTTGCACCCGTGGAGGAGTTATTTCCAGGAGCAGGGTACCTAGAGATAGACGCAGAGCTCGCTGTGATGTTAGAGTTACCGTCCCCACTTACACCACTTGAGGAATTTCCTGCAGAGGCAGCTTTACTTGTTGAGGACGAGGGTTCGACCTCTGACCTACCCCAGTCCTGGACGAGCGTCCGAGGGCAGTTTGAGGCAGGACCATCCAAGGTCCGTTCTGCAGAGGCATACGTGCCTAGTCCACCCCCCGAGCACCTGCTTCCCCTGAAGAAGCAGACGGTAGTGACCAGTTTTGATGACTTAGTCCCACACTTAGAGAGGACCGTTTCGGAGGTGCCTCCGCCACCACCTCTAGTACTATTGGACGGCACCACAATTAGGATTGACGAGGCGCTTCAGCTAGTCTTTGGTACAGATTCGGAGGAGGATTCGGAGGAAGATTCTAAGGAGGACTCCGAGGAGCTTCCGGCCGTAGAGGGCAGCACAGACTCGACTACAGCTTTTGAGCAGAGAGTCTTAGACGTGTAGTAGTTTTTCTTTAAAATGTCTTGTACATAGTTCGGATCAGTAGACTTCTTTTTGTAGTACTCTAAACGGATACGAAATTTTATGAATCGTTTCCGTTCTAGTACTTCCAGTAGGTACAAAAATGCAACATGTTAGTGCATCCTGTACATAGATAGGCAGTTAGCAGACTAGTTGTAGTCTAGCTTTTTGTATAGGTCCTCGTTGAAGGCAAAATCAGTACTCTTTTTAACGCGTATATATATATATATATAACCTCGTGAGTGGGCTTTGATCCAGTGAACGTTTGTTCTTACCATGTTTAGTTGGTTGCTCTTATTTAACTTGCAAAGTTAAAAGTTTCATAGAAATAGTATTGATGCTATTATCTATTTCTTTCCGTAAACTTGTTTAAGGTTGGAAGAATTTTACTAAGTGGGTGAATTTTTTTTAAAAAAGCAAAAGTGCTAATGAGAATTCTTCTATAGTTTCAAAATGCCGCCGAGAGTAGTAAACAATAGAAGAGGACCTGGTAGGCCTAGGGGACCAGGTAGATGTCAAGCACGAGGTGAAAGGGAAGAGGAACAAGAACGCCATGAAACCCCTCCACCTACACTACCACCATCTCCACCACCACCCCGTCGTGATATTGAGGATCTATTCCTCAAACGAAACCCACCCGTTTTTAATGGATCCGGTAACCCAAGCGATGCTGAGCTTTGGGTGCGATCCATTGAGAGAATCTTTAAACTCCTCAGATGTTCTGATAAGGAGCGTCTTTTGTGTGTCGCATTTCAACTCTCCGGACCAGCTGACTACTGGTGGGAGGCTAGACAGAAGGTCATACCAGCGGAGCACTTGGCTCGTTTTACTTGGGACGAATTTAAGGAGGCATTGTACGATAAATACGTGCCTAAGACTTATAGAGCGCAGAAAGAGGCTGAGTTCTACAATCTGAAGCAAGGAAAGATGACGGTCACGGAATATGATGCAAAGTTCTGCGAGTTATGAAGATATGCGCCTGAGCAGGTAGATACCGAGGAAAAGATCGCGAAGAAGTTCTATGGAGGACTTAAGCACGAGCTAGGTGTAGCACTAGCCAGTCACGGAGGACTGAGCTACACGGAGATACTAGGGCGAGCCCTAGAGATGGAGGCAGTAGTGCCTGATGAAAAGAAAGTCGTAACACCTGCACCAGCCCCAACCCAGACTCAGAATCGATGCCATTTCAACAACAACAATAATGGTGATTATCAAGAGAAATGGAAATGGGAAAGAGGAAACAACAGTGGCTACTATCAAGACTACAACAATCAGGGGAAACAGAGTGGTAATCAACAAGGCTTTCAGCAGCCTAACCAGAATAACAACTATGGCAAGAAGCCATGGCAAGGGAACAATCAGTCGGAACATAATGTACAAGGGAATAATCAAGCAGGACCGTAGAAAGGAAATAACCAGCAGGGTCAGTCACAGGGGTAGCAAAGGAACAACAACCAGGGAGGGAATAACCAAGGAAGGATCACTGTTCCTGCCTGTCCTAAGTGTAATAGGGTGCACTATGGTGTCTGTCAAACGAACTATGGTGTTTGCTTCAACTGTGGACAGAAGGGGCATTTTAAGAAGGATTGCCCGAAACCGTTGCAAGCGGTAGGGCAGAACCAGCGTGGTCAGCCCCAACCTTTGAGGGCAATTCAGGCACAGCCGCAGCAGCAGTATCAACAGCACGCCCAACAGCAACAGAATGCCAGGGCATTCACGATCAAGCAGAATGCGCAGAATAAGGGCAAGGGACTACCTGACAGGTATGGGTAAACTTCATAATACCCCTATAAAAATATTGTTTGATACTGGCGCATCGCATTCTTTTATTGCTGGCTCATGTGCGGATAACTTAGATATCAGACCTGTCTGAGCTAATCACGCTATGAGAGTAGCTACACCCTCAGGAGAGATCACAACTTCTATGCATGTTTGCTCTAACCTGGAATTAGAAATTGGAACTCTTAAGGTTAAAGCGAACAACTTGAATGTTATGATAATGTGAGATGTAGATATAATCTTAGGAATGGACTGGTTGTCTGAAAATTATACCACGATTCTCTGCAACGAGAGAAAAACTTCTTTCCAACCCCTGGAAAAAGAGCCGACAAAATTCCATGGGATTTCGATGGGCAAGAGGATACCGATAATATCCGCACTACAAGCCAAAAAGTTGATGAAGAAGAAGAATTGCAGAGCTTATCTTGTGTACATGAGTGGAGAACCGGGAGCCGAAAAGACCATACAAGACGTGAAAATTGTTAACGAATATGAAGACGTCTTTCCAGAAGTGTTACCAGGTTTACCACCAGACCGTCACAATCGACTTAGAGCCAGGATCGTCCCCCAAATCAAAAGCTCCATATAGGATGGCGCCGAAGGAGTTAGAAGAGCTTAAGATCCAACTGCAAGAGTTGTTAGATCTTGGTTTCATTAGACCGAGCATTTCACCATGGGGAGCGCCTGTTTTGTTCGTCAGGAAAAAAGATGGTTCTATGAGGATGTGCATAGACTATCGAGAGCTGAATAAGATCACCCTCAAGAATAAATATCCTTTGCCAAGGATAGAAGACCTCTTTGATCAGCTTAAGGGCGCAGGTGTATTTTCAAAAATAGACTTAAGATCCGGATATCACCAATTGAAAATCAATCCCGAAGATATACCTAAGACTACTTTCCGAACCAGATATGGCCATTACGAATTCCTAGTTATGCCATTTGGTTTGACTAACGCCCCCGCAGTATTCATGGATCTCATGAATAGAATTTTTCACCCGTACTTAGACAAATTCGTCTTAGTATTCATCGACGACATTCTCATTTACTCCAAAAATGAGAAGGAGCACGAAGAACACTTGCGAATAGTGTTAGAAACACTTAGAGCTGAGAAACTTTATGCCAAATTCAGTAAGTGCGAGTTTTGGCTGAAAGAAGTGATGTTTCTTGGACACATAGTATCAGCAGAAGGCATCAAGGTAGACCCTGCCAAGGTAGAGGCAGTACGCAATTGGAAATCACCAACAAGTCCTAACAAATTTAGGAGTTTCTTAGGTTTAGCTGGCTATTATAGAAGATTCATCGAGGGATTTTCTACAATTGCTAGACCTATGACGCAACTACTTCGGAAGGAAAACAAGTACAAATGGACTGGCGAGTGCGAGACGAGTTTTTAGACACTCAAGGAAAAGTTAACCACAGCACCAGTGTTAGCTCTTCCAGAAGCAAATAAGGAATACGTGGTTTATACAGATGCTTCAAAAAACGGATTATGGTGCGTATTGATGCAAGAAGGAAAGGTGATAGTTTATGCTTCACAACAACTTCGACCCCATGAAGTTGATTATCCAACCCACGATTTAGAACTAGCAGCCGTTGTGCATGCGTTGAAAATTTGGAGACATCACCTCTATGGTGTAAGGGTTGAGATTTTTACGGATCACATGCAAGAGTTTAAAGTACTTTTTCGAGCAAAAGGAATTGAATATGAGGCAAAGAAGATGGCTCGAATTAGTCAAGGATTATGATTGTGGTATCAATTATCATCCAGGAAAAGCAAACGTAGTAGCTGACGCGCTGAGTCGCAAGACTCCAACCAAATTAGGGTGTCTCTTTATCGAGGAAGAAACACTTGTACAAGAATTTGAGATGATGGATTTAGAAGTGCTCGATACACCTAAAACGATAACAAACCAAATAGCAGCACTAGTAGCTACACCAGACTTACGAGAGAGAATCATAAGTGCTCAAAGAAAGGACGAGACGATCGAGAAGCTAAGACTAAGAATAAGAACGGATATGGTTATTCCGAAGCACCAGATAATGCGATCGTATTTGAAGATAGACTTTGTATCCCTGATGACGACGAATTGAAAAACGAGATCATGAGTGAGGCTCACGATATGCCTTATACAGCACACCCAGGGAGTACGAAGATGTATCAAGATTTAAGAAGGAATTTTTGGTGGAACGGATTGAAACGAGATGTTGCCTCGTTTATAGAACGATGTTTGGCTTGTCAATAAGTAAAAGCTTTACAGCAACGCCCACAAGGGATGTTGCAACCATTAAGTATTCCAACGTGGAAGTGGGAAGATATAGCCATGGATTTTGTGACAGGTTTGCCCAAGTCTAGAAGAGGAAATACTGCCATCTGGGTAGTTATTGATAGGCTCACAAAATCAGCTCACTTTCTACCAATTCCAATTACCTATGGATCAGAGAAATTAGCACAGTTGTATGTTCGTGAGATTGTACGTCTGCACAGAATACCAAAGTCAATAACGTCCGATAGAGATACCAAATTCACTTTAAGGTTTTGGATCACTATGCAGAAAGAGCTAGGTACTAGACTTAGTTTTAGTACCGCTTTTCACCCCCAAACGGATGGACAGTTCAAGAGAACAATTCAAATACTCGTCGATATGTTGAGAACGGTAGTATTGGATCGAAGTGCGAATTGGGAAAATATCTTACCATTGGTCGAATTTGCTTACAACAACAGTTATCAAGCAACGATAGGAATGGCGCCTTATGAGCCACTGTATGGAAGGAAATGTAGGTCACCACTTTATTAGGATGAAGTGGGTGAAAGGAAAAATCTAGGACCGAATTCAGTCGGTGAAATGATCGAGATCATTCGACAGATTCGAGTCAGAATGAAAGAAGCCCAGAGCCGACAAAAGTCTTACGCCGATGTTCGCCGAACAAATCTTAACTTTGAAATTGGGGATAAGGTTTTCCTCAAGATTTCTCCATCCAAGGGAATCATTAGATTATGTGTCAAAGGTAAAGTCAGACCAAGGTTTATAGGACCTTACGAGATTCTGGAAAAATTAGGACATGTTGCTTATAGATTGGCCTTACCGCCAAGTCTAGGAAGTGTCCATAATATTTTTCACGTATCTCAATTGCGGAAGTACGTTTTCGACCCTAAACATGTAATTAACCAGTAAGACGTTGTTCTTAAATCCGACTTAAGTTATGAAGAAAAATCACTATCGATCTTGGATCAAAAAGTACAAGAATTAAGAAATAAGTCGATACCTTTGGTCAGAGTATTGTGGAATCACCACGGGCAGGAAGAAGCCACGTGGGAACTCGAAGAAAAGATGAAGGAGAAATACCCTTATCTTTTCAAAGAAGGTATGCAAATTTCGGGACGAAATTTTTTGTTAGAGGGGTAGGATGTAATATCCCGGCCTTTTTCTTCCGTCACTAAAATAAAAATTTGATAATTAATTAAGGCTTTACACGCCTAAGTTAAGGAATTTCAGTTTTAAGACTAACGGTGAAATCCGTTTCTGAAAAAAAAATCTAGAAGTCGTTCAACCTACTACTGTATTAGGGTTTTCGCGCCCGATAAAATTTTCGTTCGAGAACTCAGATCGAAAAGCGTCTGATTTTACATTCACTTATTTTGCGGTACTAGTCTAAGGGTAAAAGTCAGTTTTATTTATTTTTCCGGGCGAAATTTGGACTGTCACGTCTCGACTTTTTGAAGTTTTTCGGGAAACAAATCGTCCTTTCTGACTAAGTAAAATATTCCGGTACTAATGGTCATATCCATTTTTGTCAAAAATGTGATCGTCTAATAAAGTAATTGTTCGTTTTTAGTTTACAGTATTAGATCCGGAAAATTAGATTTTTTGTAAAGAAAAAGGTATACAAATTGACTTTGTCCTCTACTTTATAAATATCACCATAATATCTCTCTCTTTCTCCCCCCCCCCCCCCAAACCGCCCCAGCCCTTTTTCTCTCTTCTCTCTCTTGTTCTTCAAGTGTTCTTCATATCTTTAAGTTTTTCTTCAAAGTTCTTCAATCTTCTAAGTTCCATAACTTGTTCGATTCTCGATTAAAGTCAATTCCAATTACATATTTGATAAGGTAAGAGCTTCCTCTTCATTCCTAACCAAACAAAAATCCATCTCTTTAATTTCTAATAAATTTCAAAATTTTGAGGTGATAAGATTTAATGTTCTAAGTTTTATTTCATAGTATTTGATGTTAGGAATAAGATTCTATGATTAAATTCATGATTGAAGCATGTTAGAATTTAAATGTAAATTTTCGAAACTTATGCATGTTTTTATTTCAAAATTTTCATGCTTCATGCAATGAAGATTGAGCTTGAATTTAGATGTATTGTTTGTAGAATATGTTTCCATGCAATGAATGATAATTGTTTGAATTCATTGAGAATTTTCTAAAAATAAGAACAAGTTTGTAAGAGACAAAGAAGTATGATTTTGATTGAGTAAATCTTATATTTTTTATGATGTGTTGTGATATATGAGATGTAGGGAGCATGTAGTTGAGCATATATTTATGTTAGATTTTTCTAAAAATAAAACGATAATCGTTGGAGAAGAACATTCGATCAGATTTTTAAGGATAGAATTTATTTGATGATGTGGTTTGCATAAATGAGAAGTTGTATGCATGTTAATCATCATATAATTTAGTTAGAATTTTCCAAGCACTTTTTATTTTTTATTGGAGACGAAGAATCGAGATTATGCTAAGTATAAAGGATGATATGAATATGTGGTTTGTATATTAATTGATCTAAGTGTTTAAGGATCTTAAATTGAAAGTTTGGAAGATTTCTAAGAATATTTATATTTTTGTAAGAGACAAAGAATCGAGCATAAGTCTTGACGGTTAAATGAAATGAGAAAACTAATTGGATATTAGTGATAGTATGCTTAGGGTTCATTGTGTAGGTTTTGAGAATTTCATGTTATATATGAATAAGTGATTGTGGCTTTGAGTATTATGTGAGTAAATAATCATATGTTAATTGGAATGATATCATTTGATGATTGATATAGAAGTTAAGAAATTGATTGACATGTTGTTGAGAAATTCTTTGAAATTGCTAAGTATAGAAATTAAGGACAGAAGACGTTAATATTTGTCGTTTATTTCATCGAGAACTCAAGTATATGTGAATGTGAGTTTGTATGGTTTGGTTGGTTGAATTTTCAAGAGTTTTGAGTGTTGTATAATGTTTTGACAAACATAGAAAAGTGTGAAATGAAGTTGAATCCGTAGGGTTTTTCTGCCAGTTTTACGACCCTTCACGGAAACGGCCATAACTCTGTACTCGTTTAACGAAATCAAGATCCGTAAATTGGACAGTAAACTAGACATCCGTATCTTTCTTTTGGTATCAAGCACCTCCCCTGTTTCTCAGCAGTCTGTTCTGAGTGAGCTTTTGAATCTTCAGCTGTTGTGCAGATTTTTTCTGCAGCTCTATTTCTTAAGTAAAATCTTTTCTTAACTTGAATTCTTTAAGAACTTCTAAGTCACTAATAAGTTATTGACTTCCGTTTTTAACTAATATTAATGTCGAGTAAGGAACCGAGTTAGTTCTAAACGAGATGTGTCCGAGTCTCGTTTCTTTTTAAACCAAAGGGGATTAGTTAAAGTGCAAATGCCTAAAAGACTTAACCAAATTCGATTTCTTTTTCTTTAATTGTCTCGACCAATTACTAAAGTTTGAATGTTTGTGATCAAAGGAGGAAGTCGAAATTAGAAGACAGGACGGAAGACCGAAGATAGAAGTTTGTGTTTGTTCTGTAATCGGTTAAGGTAGGCTTTTCTATATAACAAAATAAAGTGAGCGTTGCTCAAAATGTTTACTTATTGCTTTATAAGTATGTTTTGAAAGTGATTATCAGTGCATAAAAGAATTGTTTTTTTGAGTTCTTTTGTGCCATTGTGAGTTGGTTCGCCATCTAATCGATCGGATTCTGAGATAACCGGAAGGGTTTTCCAGGGTTAGTGTACACGGTAGCCGTTGTGTGTGGTACTTTGTTGAGGGGTAGTCAGCCACGGTGAGGAACGTGCGCGGGAGAAGTATACTCTCCCCCGGCGTTGAAACAGAAGTTGGGCAATTTGAACGTAACAACAGAAAAATGCTTGATCAAGCTATTTATGAAAGGAAAATGTTTAGTAAGCACGGACCTTTGATGAAAAACCTTGATGTGTTACTTTAAAGATGTCTGATTAATCTATAAAGCTTATGATATGATTTCGGCAAAGTGCCCACTAAGTATGTTTATACTTAGCCCTGTATGTATTTCTAAATGTGCAGGTTGAGTGACGAAAGCGGCGGATGTTGAGTAGAGATCGTACTTAAGGAAGTAGAGTTTAGTTGAGCCTCGATTTCACATCTGAAATGTGTTATCACTCTACGTTTTATTCCGCTGCAAAATACTTCTTTTTAATGTATAATCTTTTCGGTTTAAGTTTTCATACTTGAAACCTAGTCTACTCAGAAACAACTTTGTCGAGCGATCCTTCGAGATCGACTTTCTTTTGTTTAATAGAATCAGTTCATAGTAATTATCTTATTTATGAATGTCGGTTTATTCATTTATTCGGTTATCCCCATTCTTCCCCGCTTCTTTAATCCAATCCCTAGTCGTACCCCGGCTTTACCGTCCCTCGGGATTTTGGATTGTGACAGTATCTCACCGAAGCAGAATGGAGGGCCAAGTACCTTCATCTTCTCAAGGTTGGGAAACGCTAGGGCTTTTCTGTCCAGGTTCTATTGTTTCTATTTTACTGTTTAATATGGTGTTAGGGGCTGGTGATGCCATTTGATGATTCTGTGGTGCCATTTGAGGATTTCTATGAAATCTGAGGCTTTGATGCTTATGAAACTATTGCTTTGATGGTTATATGATCTCCTGTATGCTTCTATGATGCCTACTGTGGTGCCATTTGATGATTTTGTGAAATCTGCGGCTTTGATGTTTATGGAATTGTTGCTTTGATGGTTATATGATCTGTTCTATGCTCCCATGATGCCTATGATGCTTCTGCTTATGATGATTTCTGTAAAATCTGAGGCTTTGATGGTTGTGATTCTATGCTCCTATGATGGTTATATGATCTGTTCTATGATGGTGATGATTTCTGCCTATGATGGGTTATGATTTCTGCCTATGATGGTTATGTGATGATTTTTGTTTGTCTGTGAATGATGAATTGTCTTGTTTTCTGTCATTGATCATATGATGCCACCACTAGGTTCATAAACACATAGTTTAGGAGGTTGAGTATGATTTATAAGCAGTCAATGATGCAAAAAGCTCAAAAAACTTTCATTAAAAGTGTTGAGACTACAAAGCTTACAAAAAACAGCTCCAACAAGACAATTTACATTCCAAACATCAAAAACCAGCTTTGTATGTTTGTCCCTGTAAACCTGCTGCCAAAAAATCCTTCTTTCTGATCCTACTCTTCTAGATTGACAGCTTGCATGCCATTCACTAGTCCTTCAAGGCTGTAGGGTGCTTGTCCTTCAGTCCCCTGTACATTTAGATAGTCAATGCTCTCTGTCACTAAGTGTTCCTCCACCTCAATACATTGTGGTAGAATTCCCTCCCTTCTAAGCCTATCTTTGCCAAGGTGTGGAATATTGTAATTGTTCCCTCCCTTCACTTTCATGATTTCTTGATAGCAAGCTTGCAAAGTCAAGAACACATCATTCAGTTTGTAGCATGGGTAATTTTCATATGCTTTAATAACATTCTTGATTAAATCATCTGTTGTGATTGCATTCTTTTCATCCTTTAATGATTGTATTGATCTGAAAAATTCCAAGTAATTGACATTAGTGTCAGGGGAATTAGGTGATTGGCAAACAAGCTTAATATTGAAGCCATCAGTGTGTGCTATTGCTTGAAAATCTGGGTCTTCATCAGTGATATGTGGCCTTGCATTATCCTGCTGAATTATGATGTTATTGCTCACACCTTCTGGCCACTTTTGTTTGATGCATGGTATTACCTGCAACATTGTGAAATGAAATTGATATGAAACTGATACTACTTGTCCATGATCTGCCTATGATGATTTCTGTGAAATGAAACTGATACTACTTGTCCATGATCTGCCTATGATGATTTCTATGAAATGAAACTGATATGAAACTAATACTGCTTGTCCATGATCTGCCTATGATGATTTCTGTGAAATCTGAGGAGACTTGATACATTTACCTGCTGAAGGAAAGCTATCTTCATGATATCTCTGTTAATAACTTGAATATGCTTTGCGATGATGGTGCCTTTGACTCTATTCTTTGAATTCCTTGCTACTGGTTCCTTGAATATGAATGGGAATATCCCAAACTTGCCATCAAAAATTTCACTCCCTTCTACATCTATGTGTGGTCTGCCAACTATTGATAGGAACATGTTTTTCATAATATGAGACTTTAACTTGCATGTTCTGTGAGGCTGTTCTTCACCCTTTACCATGTAATGCCTTGATGATGTTCTTGTAAGATTAAATCGTTTCTCATCTATGTGTATGATATTATACATTGACTGAAAGGCAACTTTCCCATTTTGTGAAATGCTAGATAGCATACTAAGTGACCATTTCAACCTGTGCAACTTGTTTGGCTCTGTGAGAAACAGTTTGATAGCATTTGAATGTGCCAAAATCTTTTTTTCCTTCTTCCACTTATGAGCTAAACCAAGACTGACTCCTAAATGACCTGCTAATTTTCTTAAGTTGCCCCTCTCAAGAAATGACAGGTTTTTCATCTTTTCTTCATCCAACACCTTTCTCTGTTTTGTGTGTATGCATCATTTCCTCATGTCCACAACATGGACAACTAATCCATGCCTTTGTTGTTCTGCTACAGTTTTCCATATGCGATTGATCGTGCGGCTGGATTTATGGAAAAGGGCAGCCGCTTCACTTTGAGCACCATGTTTGAGTTTGCCACAATGGCTGTTTTAGATGAGCCACTGTGCAACGACATTCTTTTCCTCTTCTGACAGATTTGGAGCCATTTTGGTGGGAAGAAGAAGAGCATTAAAGAGCTGTAAAATTTTCTGTAATGAATGCTGAAGGAAACTGCTGTAATTCCTCCTTATTTTTTTTTAGTGTTAGGTTTAAATGAAAATTACCACCAAAAGTGTTTTTGGTGGGAAGTTTGTATTTGAGTACAATTTCCCTCTCTTAACAGCTAAATGAATTTTTTTTATCACATCAAGTGATGTGTCCTTAATTTATTTAATGAATTTTCAGTTTTCCATATGATTACAACTTTTAATGTTTTTGTTTATTCATTCTTCATTTACAGTTGATAAAAAAAATTTCGAGCTCTTGATTAAAAAAAAAGAATTGAGCAGTTGATAAAAAAAAAATCGAGCAGTTCATAAAAAAACGAGCAGTTCATAAAAAAAATCGAGCATAATAAATAAGGACCATAAAATAGATAAGGAACACAATAAAGGGAAAAAACAAGTAAAGGTACAAAAAGGATTAACAAACTAAACAACTTTATTAACAATACCCCTACATCCTAACTTTTACCCCACTAACTTCACTTTATCAGCTTTCTTAAACTCCGTGCCCAGACCAAAGTGGACATGTTTTGGCGAACGGAGGGAGTATATATTTTTTGATGTCGTGGGAACCCGCAACCGCTACCTTCAATGCGTATTGGGTAAAATTCCGGCCCTTGTGCAATAACCTGCAAATCACACAGGACAGGTAAACCACACTTTGCAAGTACAAGTGTGGCAAAGTCGACCTATAATTGTTTTAGTATAATTATATAGATAATGTGGTGTAATTTCTAGAAAGAACACTCAATTATAAACATCTTGTTCATGTTTTACATTTATTATTAGTAAGCATGTCACTTTAAATCATGTCTAATTGTAGCATCGAATTAATTGTTCGCATTTAACCAAATTTACCACATGATAATTTGTATTATAAATATTTATCAATTAAAGTATTCACTTATGACGTGCAACGAGCATGTTATTATAATACCATGACAATCATACACAAACAAGAATTCAACCAAATAACAAATACCACCATATTTTCAACATTTCACCACCAATAGAACTTCAAACAAACACAAGTTCATGTGAGATGGTACCACGGTATCCAAGTTCATATCCAATAAGCATACATACATATACGAGTTTGGATCCAAATATTTAGCTCATCTAACCGTAATACCATCCACACAAGACTCCTATAAATTAAATAATTTTTGGAAATATTCTCTATATATGAGCAACCTAAGTACTGTAGTACCATAACAAGTATACTAAGGAGACGTTTACTAAATAGGATAGGATTGATTATTTTTATCCCATGATTACTTCAATCCCACATGTATAGTTTCAAATATGAACAATGATCATGTGTTATGAGATATCCTTAAATTTAATCCTTAAAAGTAAACACTTGATTAGCCTATATTATTTTTATCTATCCGGCTTATCCCGCTTAGTAAACGCCCCCTAAGGGAATTAAACCAAGGATAAAAATTTCCATACTTCCCAGGATAAAAATTTCCATACTTCCCAACGGTTTCACCACCAAAAGTAGAGATTTTTGTGAACATTCTCTCTGGTAACTGCCTATTTCTCGGTAAAAATAAAAGCTCTCACAAAAGAACAATGATTTACAGATATCTACCTTTATCCAAGAATAGAAGTTGAAAGTTGAATCACTTTCAAATACTATATGATCTTGGTGGTGGTCTGTAGTTATCATACGCATTTCGAGCCGAATCACATTTCTGCCAAATATCTTCACACATTTTCACCGACGCCTCGGAGAATTTAGTCAGCCTATCAAGAACCTTTGTCAAACTTGGCTGTACGCAGCTTATGTGTGATGGTCTATCCCCATCCTTCTCTTCTTCTTTGCCTCCTGCTTCGTCATTCTGCAACTCCCCCGTGTTTGCTGTCTTGCGCAAATCTTCTGATCTGACAGAGCGCCGCAAATCAGACATGAAAGCTTTGATTGCATCACTGACTTCTTGGGATGGCAGAGATTTGATCCCGGCTGACCAGTCCCGACAGAGGACAAAGATAGGTGGTGCTAGCGAGCGGCGTGGGGAGAAGGCCCGTCTGCCCTTTTGTCGCTCTCGTGGTTGGAGAATGCAGTTCTGTAGCCAGCCGTTGAGAGCATCCACGTAGGATGTGTAGCTGTTGATCCAGTCAGCAAAACTTAGCCCAAAGTACTCCACCTCATCTTGGAGCTGATTTATAATCTGCCGTTGCGTTTCGCCAAGTGGTGCTACGGCCGAGCTTTTGGTATGGTAAGCTAATGAGATGGTAATGTATTGTGAATGATGGCATTCGAGCATGGCTTTCCACATTGTTGTCAATCTGCATATGGAAACTCAAGATTACAATCAAGAATAAGCTTCAGATGATAGAGAAAGAAGACAAGTTCAATGTGAACAACGGTCATATGATGATCACTAGACATTTGGAGTAAGAAATAAAAAAATCTGTCTTACCCTTGAATAAGTTCCCGGATCTGTGGGAGCAGCTCTTCGTCCCGCATTTTCTCTATACGCTTTGATATTGAATCAACAGCATGAAGTGCTACTCTGATTCTTGAATGAAGATCTTTAACAGTTGCCCGAGTTTTGTCAATAACTGGAGGGCTAAGGTCCTTGGCAAATTGATGCCGAAGCTGGTCACACTTACGATCATATTCTCTCTGTATGGACTCACTGGCCTACAATGATTGAGTTCAAGACTGGTATTCAAAAATCAAAGAAAAGTAGATGATAGCTTCAAGACTCTCAAAAGATCACATTTGTAGGGTGCTCAAATCTTAAGGCTTTAACTGGGTTTCGAATCATAATTGATGGTCAAACAACATTACAATTAAGTCAAATATGGAAGCTAAAGCAGTTTTAAATGTCATCCAAATAACTTCATCAGAAATTCAACACGTTGGTATTTCAAAATTTGGCAGGGAGCAGAAAGCGTCGATAAGAAATGATAAACTTAAAAATTGCAGCTACTGAATGAGTAACTTCGGTCACAAAATTATATAAATTTCTCACTTTCTGTATGTATGTACTTAATCCCTCTTTTTGCTCAACGTGATAAGCAAGATACATTAACTATGAAAAAAGGGCTAAAGTTTGACAGGCACCAGACGGGCTATATAGTTTGACAGGCACCAGACCCATATCCAGTCTTCAAAGTAGTATGACAAGAATTCTGTTCTTCTAACAAAATTATCAATACATAATTCATTTAATGCAGAAAATGTTGCATATGTATTAAAATTGAAAATGCAATTTGCAATACTATATCATCAAAGGTAGAAATCATGTAAACAATAACATTAATCATAGAACAAGTACCTTCACTTCATCGTATAACTTTCTCTCCCATGCGTAGAGTCTATCAAGCGTGGAAGAGTGACTTCCAGAAATCATGCAGAACTCGTCAATGTATTCACTTCCACTATCATCGTCATCCTTCATTGCAAGAGGATTCCTAGAAGAGGAAGATTTCGATGATGTCGTCCTTTTCCATGTGATCACCTTGGTAACAATTTGATCTGATATAGTAACATGTTAAAGAGTCAGAATATTAAAGCATCGCATTACTTTTGTGCACAATGGATTGATTGTAAATAGTACTTTCCAATAAAATGAAATAAGATTCCCAACTTGCGTCCATGATATTTTACATGAGGTTAAAGAATCAAACAGAAGTAGCTGTTATTCAAGTCACCACCTAATATTCTACAGATCACAAGTATGGATAACAATCAAAATTCTGATCAACTCCAAGAAGCATTGCAACACAAAGTAACTCATATGTAAATTCGCTTGCTTTAAACAGACATACCATCAGATATATTAGCACTTCTGCCTTGGCAACAACCTACTCCGAACGAGGTCAAGTAAAGTGAGGCAGATGAAGCACCTATAAACACAGAATTACATAATTAACTCTCGCATACGACACAGAAAAACGAGTCCAATTTCCCATATACGGAAATTGCAATAAACATCACATTTTGCCATATTAAAAGTCATTACCTCTGGCCTCAGCATATCCAACATGGATTTTGTTTGCCTCGAGCATTCTTGAGACCTCCCTTCCTGATTCAGAAGCTCTAAAGAATCGACTGTCAATGTCCTTTATGCTAGAGAGAAAATCTTTTGCCCTGTGTGTTATATACTCAGAAGGATCTTCTCTTTCAGCACATATATCGTTCTCTATCACAGATTTGTTTGTCCTTGAATTCGATTGCCCTGCAGATGCCTTACCAGACGTTTTCACTCTTGATCCACTCGCTTCTTCTCCAGTTGCCATATCCTTCACTTCACCTCTTTGCTGACTATTTTCAGAAGCAATTCCCCCATTTCTGTTTGTAGGACTCTCCAATTTGGGTGTCATGGACCCCTCGTTTTCATGAACCCCATTGATTCCATGAAAATCAAACTCTTTCTTGCCAGAGTCTCCATACATTCCTGTATCATCACTGTCTAGATTCCCATTTTGTTCTGGAAACCTAAAGCTCTCGTCTGCAGGGTCAAAGTAATCCCAACCGGAATCATCAGGAGGCGGAGGAGGTGGCGGAGGCATTGCAAATTCACCTTCCTCAACAAATGCATTCCTCGGATTCAATCTAACAGTTAATGCACTAGCACCACCGGACCTCATATAACTAACTCTAGCCGTAGAGAGAGGACTCCCATTGAGCACAGGGGAATCCGAAACACCACCAAGGTGGGACGGAGAGGGGGATGGATAGGACGAGTGCGAGGGGGTTTTATCAAGCTCGGTGGCCGAAGCAGAAAGAGAGGTTTCCACCAAAACCTCGGCCTCTGCATATCTCCTAAGGGCATTGCCTATGTTTCTAAGAGATTGAACATATGATACATGTGCAGCTGCTAAAGCATACCTAGAATCAATCGCTTGTTTCACAAATCTTTTCCTTTCCCTACACAACTTCAGAGCACTACTCCTCTCACCTTTTGAGTTCGTTATACCCATCCTTTTCCACACAAAATCGAAAAAATCTAACCTAATTGATAGCAATGGCCTTCTAAACGTTCACAAAATCCACCACATTCGAATTCCTCGCCATTTCTCAAGAATAAACCTATGAAGAAACAGTAAAATGGAGGGCACTAATCCTGATTAATTCTCTAGTTTCCCTTCTTTGCCAAAAGCTTCACCTAAATTAAGCAAAATCATAAAAATAAATTTAAAAAACTGTAAAATGAAATAAAACGCTGAGTGTGAACACCAAAAGGAAAGATCAATTTTACAAGTAAGATAATGCAAAGTCGATAATGTTCGTGGTTCGTTTCTGCTAAATCAATTGAAAAACAGAGTACGAAAGCGGTGAAAAGTTGAGAAAAATGCAGAGATTAGAGTAAATGAAAGAAGCCACAAAACCTTGAGAAGGTGCACCTATGTAGATTGGCAAATCAACGTTGAACTCAATCATGCACAGAACTTCACCTTTTGGCAGAAGAACTTGTTTTAGAGGGAGAGAGAAAGAGAAGGCAATGCAATGCCGCTGCCGCTGAAATGATGAGAGAGAAAGAGCGAGCGCAGTACAGTTTTGAGACAGAGGAGGGGCGCCTGGGAATTCGTGCTAATTTTAATCCCATAATTCATTCCAACACTAATTCTCCTTATTTGTTCAATAATTATACTAATAATAACTACAATTATAGAGAGAGAGAGAGAGAGAGTGAGAGATATGTGGAGTGGAGTTGTGCTCTTTTCCTTTTTCTTCCAGTGAAAAGCATAAACAAACCTTTTCTTTTCCTGCTCTTTTTAAGTGCGTTGATTCTTTTCTACATTTTTTAATAGTCAGAATATCCTTTATTATATTTTCAATATACTGTGGCAGAAAATGTAATTGAAGATTTCTTTCTTAAAAAATGAAGTAATCTCTGCACTAAAATTAATTAGATAGAAACACAATAGCAAAAAGTGTCCAGCATTTATCATTAATTTTGCAACAGGAGAAGGACAATGTGCATGTGACTAAAATGCCCCTAGGTTTTCATTAGAGACCAACTAAACATAACGGCTATCTCTCTCTCTCTATTTTCTTTGATTTCTGATTTTTTGTTCAGTGGTGGTCTGTCTGGTTGGAGGGCACCTTTCTAGTTGAGTTGTACAGTACTACCATTATAGCATCACCATAAATGTTTGATGACCATCAATTGAAGAATTTAATAAAGCTAGAAAAAATATTAATCTTAAAAATTTATGGTTATTATATCTAGATTTTAATTCTAGTAGTGGAACTGTGGACTCGAAGATTTCACCCGAAATTAATGTCCCAATTTTGCATTAATGTCACAGACTAGATCTGCTCAAATATTCCATTTTTGGTTTTGTAAGTGGAGGAATCTTAATTTGAAATTTTTGGTGTTGAATATTCATTATTCAAAGTATATCTGCCCCCCAACATTATTTACAAGTCTTAGATTCCTAAGCATCTATCATCACTTTTTTTTGCAGCTTTAGATAATATTTATGTCTGTAGAATTGCATTTTGGCCTCATATTCTGTTTTTCTTTTAAGAATTTTAGGTGTAATTGTGATAAATAACTATGTACTGCTAGTATTATTTTCTTACGCCTTGGTTTTGTGAATTATTTAGGGAACAAACGAATATGCAGTTTTTACTTTATTACAAGATGCAATTGGATTCCCTCAAAAAAATAAAATGCAATTGGACTTGCACATTTATAAGTTATTGTCCGATTATATTTAGCTCATATTGTCCGATAAATTTGCATTTTATTCTAATATGTCAAGGATACCTACAGTTCTCATTTTGAAAAGCTTGATAAAGAAGATGACATTAGACTGCAAAAATTAAGCATAGAAAATACGAATATTTTCGTTGATTCAAAGAATATCAAAAGCAAACACAAGAACTAAAATAAAGAAACCGCCGTTTGCTACTATATTAAAAGTTGTTTTACATATTAAAATAAATAAAAAATCACCAACTAGACACCAACGTACATAAATATAGACGAGGCGTGTGTCTCTGGAGAGAGAAAAAAAAAAGATTTTTTTTTTAAATCTGGAAATAAGAAAAAGGAAAAAAAATAACAAAAAAGCTGAAAATTAAAAAAAAAAGAAAAAAAAGACTCTTAAATATTAAAAGACAAAATAAATTAAAGACAATAAAATGAGTATATAATATACAATTGTTGCACCAAAACAATGTCAAATATAGACAACCCACACTTAATGAAACTTAAACTATAGATCCCTCAACTTTGTCATCGACACCAATATCCTATCGTCTATATATAGGTGACAAATAAAAGAGTCCTAGATCATCTAGAATACATTAGAAAAGATAATTATAAACCAACTACAAAATAAAAACTAAAACTAATTAAACGGCAAGCAATTAATAACTATTTGAATAAAGAATTTCTATCAAATTTGGCCAACAATATTAATGCAATCTCATAGACATCACTTCTACAGATAAAAGAGGTTTGAGGCTCAAACCGATCGCTCCACACCCTTTTCCCAACTAAAAATAAAATAAAAATAATGTCGCTTCTTTGTATTTACATTTTATAATACTCCCTCCATCCTGAGTTTATATGAGGAAAATTTGATTTCTTGTAAAATATATAATATGAGAAACTATACATTAACTCGGAATCGAAGAAGTATTTGATTGGTAATTAATGACGACAATCGTTACAAATACAGTATCCTTTTTTTTTTTTTTGAAGACGTATCTAGATATATCATTATTTGAGAATAACCTGCAGCTAGATGTAAAAGTTGAAATGAAGAAAATTGCATTTTAGTAATAGCCTGAAAAGATGGAATCGAAAGGCCGCTAAACATAATGGTTAGCTTCACAATAAATATGTTTAAGAGCAAAAATTTGTTACGTACGTTTAGTTAAAAGTGAAATTTGTTATATACACCTACCAGAAATCAAATTAGTTATATCCAAGTTTACATATATACCCTTAGAATAATTGGAAGCTGTCAAAAAAATATTACTTCGATTGCTTTCTTCAGCGAAAAAATGGGGAAGTGACAGTGCCGCATGGGAAATTGGAAAAACATAGATTCTGTTAACTACTTTATGAATTAATTAGAATAGTTGAGGTAGGTGAGAGAAGAAACCCTAAAATCCGCCCACAAGAAACAGAAACCCTAAAATCTAACCCTACATATTGCTGCTAGTTAAATGTAGTAATTTTTATTATTAGTTTTTTTTTTTTCGTTTTCTAGTTAATGTAATTTGGTCATTAGAAACAAATACATTTTCCAACTCCAAAAAATGTGATTAAATTTAATATATTAGTAGTAAATAATACATTTTCCAACTCCCAAAAATTATATAAATTGAATAACTAAAGATCCCGCTCGAGTTATATAGATCCCACTCGAGCGGGATCTCAAAAAAATCGACAAAGTGCGAGCAGGATCTTTGATTACACGAGTGGGATTTCAAATTTGCAAACGAAAATATATTCTTTTGTGAAATTAATCTTATATATATATATATATATATATATATATATATATATTAAGTTATGATTTTTTTTATTCATATAAGCCATTTATTTTTTAAATTTGATTAAATTTAATATATTAGTAGTAAATAATACATTTTTCAACTCCCAAAATTATATAAATTGAATAACTAAAGATCCCGCTCGAGTTATATAGATCTCACTTGAGCGGGATCTCAAAAAAATCGACAAAGTGCGAGCGGGATCTTTGATTACACGAGTGGGATTTCAAATTTGCAAATGAAAATATATTCTTTTGTGAAATTAATCTTATATATATTAAGTTGCGATTTTTTTTATTCATATAAGCCATTTAATTTTTAAATTTGATTAAATTTAATATATTAGTACAAAATAATACATTTTCCAACTCCCAAAAATTATATAAATTGAATAGCTAAAGATCCCGCTCGAGTTATATAGATCCCACTCGAGCGGGATCTCAAAAAAAATCGACAAAGTGCGAGCGGGATCTTTGATTACACGAGTGAGATTTCAAATTTGCAAACGAAAATATATTCTTTTGTGAAATTAATCTTATATATATTAAGTTACGATTTTTTTTATTCATATAAGTCATTTAATTTTTAAATTTAATTAAATTTAATATATTAGTACAAAATAATACATTTTCCAACTCCCAAAAATTATATAAATTGAATAACTAAAGATCCTGCTCGAGTTATATAGATCCCACTCGAGCGGGATCTCAAACTAATTCGACCATGTGCGAGCGGGATCTTTTATTACACGAGTGAGATTTCAAAGTTGCAAACCAAAATATATTTTTTTGTGAAATTAATCTTATATATATTAAGTTACGATTTTTTTTAATCATATAAGCCATTCATTTTTAAAAATTTTATGATTTCAGCGTGTTGGAGGATTAGACATGACATTCACTGGTTGATATATATTGTTTGACTCAATTTTTTGTCCTTTATTATTGTATTACTCAATTTTTGTCCTTTTGTTCTTAACTCAATATTATTGTGGAATAAAAATATAGAATACTCCCCCACTCATAATTCCCATCGGTGAGGTGAGAGGAAAAGAAAAAGCCCAATGCAAAAAAAACCCTAGATCCCGCCTCCTATTTATAATCTCACTCGATACCCTATCATCCCCATCATCCCACTCCACACCATAAGTTCATCCCGCCGGCAGCCACTTCACCCAAAAAAAAAATCACCACATTTCACTCGAGTGTATTGTTGGAGCGGGATTTCATTCCTTCGATTGTACAACATGTCCGGAGAGGTTAGTAATTTAATTTATATTGATTAGATTTGTTGAATTCCTTGTAGAAATTTCATTATATGTTGAACTTTATTTAAAAAATATGTTGCTTTTTAGTTTCGATTATTTGTTTAGAAAATAAATTAACTCATTTTAGGTATATAAATTATCTCATATTAACAAAAAATGAAGATCCCGCTCGACATCTATGAAGATCCCGCTCGGACGGGATTTTTTGGTTTCCTTCAATGTTAGAGCGGGATCTTGTAATTCTATGTTTAAATTTCATAACAAAATTAAATATGTATCGTGTTTGAATTTTAGTCTAAGAATCTATAATTTCTCGAATATTTCTTCCGTCACTAAAATAAAAAGTTATTAATTAATTAAGGCTTTGCACGCCTAAGTTAAGGAACTTCAGTTTTAAGACTAATGGTGAAATCCGTTTTTGAAAATAAATTCCAGAAGTCGTTCAACCGACTACTGTATTAGGGTTTTCGCGTCCGATAGATTTTTTGTTCGAGAACTCAGATCAAAAAACCGTCTGACTTTACATTCACTTATTTTGCGATACGAGTCTACTGGTAAAAGTCAGTTTTATTTATTTTTCCGGGCGAAATTTGGACTGTCAAGTCTCAACTTTTCTTTGGATTTCGGAAATCGAATCATGCTTTCCGACTAAGTAAATTATTTCCAATCTATTGATCGAATTAGTTTTCGCCGGAAACGTAACTGATGGTCCCGAAACGAGTTACTGGTGTATGGGGGGGGGGGGGGAATACACTAGTTAGAAATTCTCAACTTTTGAAAACTTAACCCCCAAAAACTTCAACTGAGTAAAGAAAGGCTCAGCTGAAATCACAACTGAGTAAGAGAACTCAGCTGTGAGAGTGGTGCTGTGCGAAATGTGGTGGAAATTAAACTCGTTAAAACAACTCACACTTTTAGTGCAGGGTTGGTCAAAAACCAAAACAGTTGAGTATGCAAATATGCAGTTTGTATGCTGGTTAGTTTGGTCAGTTGAAAATGCACTAAGTAACTGAATAAAACACAGACACACAGGATTTAACGTGGTTCGGAGATAACTCCTACGTCCACGGGGAGATGTGAATCTTCACACCTCAGTCCAAGTTCTTTTGGACAGTTCCACACAGCTTACCCGGGCTGTGCAACCGTTGCAATAAGTTTACGGGTACTTATCAATTTTTACAGTTAAGTTTGCGGGTACTTAACAACCTATGTCAAGTTTGCGGGTACTTGACAACCTAACTACTTAATTACAGGAAGAGTATGATCCTAACAAATACTTTTTAGGGTGTGTATGTGGGTGGGTTTTCCAACTACAGCTCGATCACGAATGAGAGTTGGATCTATGGCTTGAACGAATGAACACTCAAACTAAGATCTAAGACAGATTATAACTCTATGAACCCTCAGCTACTAATGTTCTATCACTCTTGAACTCTCAGCTGCTGCTGCTCTTAGAATGTGATTTTTGCAGATTTTTCTTGCGCTTGTTTCTCTTGTGATTTCCCTTCTCTGTCTATTTTTCTCTGGTAAACCTCTCGAATGAGAGAATGCCTCTATTTATAGGCGGAGAGTATCAACTAGCCGTTGGAGGAGCTGTTGATCTCTGATCGTTGAAAGCGATGGCTTGTCTCTCATCTCTGCAGACTTTCCCGATATGGCATCTGTGCTCTTCTGCTTTCCATCTGAGACAGCCTTGTGTTGGGCCAGATGGGGTAATGACTGAACGGTCAAACCCTCATGTGACTTCTTTTTGAAATTCAAATCTTCTGACAGTCAACCTCGGTTAGTCGGTTGAAAATCTTGATCTTCATCTGAGTGGTCTTCAGCTGATGTTCTGAACCGTTGAACTCTCAGCTGACTTTGAACTTCAAGCTGTTGACCTGAGGTTCTGAAACTGAACACTCAGTTGTCTTCCTTGTATTTAGTCAGTCGGGTTTGAACCTTCAGATGACTTCCTTTTCATCTGATGTTCTCTTCCTCTCTACTGCTTCTCATCTGATGAACCCTCAGTTGGTTTCCTTCACAACTAATGTTCTGAAGACTTCCCCCTCTTTGCATCTGAACAATGAGCTCTCAGTTGTATTTCATGACAACTGATGTTCTGTTTGGGTGATGCCTTGTTGCCATCTTCAGCTGGAGACCTGTAAAGATAAAATCTTAACTTTGCTCAAACAGCGAGCCTAATTTCTAACATTAGGTTCTGGCAACATCTACTCAGTTGGGGTCAGTCGGTTTTGGAATTCATCAAAACTCATACTAATAAATTTCCCAACAGTAACCGTCTAAAAAATTAATTAATCGATTTTAATACGCAGTATTAGACCCGTAATCGAGATATTTTGGGATTTAAATCCCTCTTAAAACCGCCACATACCCCCCCCCCCCTTAGTCATCACTTGATATTTTTCACTTTATTAACTTAAATATCACCTCATTAGTCATCACACTCTCTCTCATTCCTCTCCAAGAACCCCCCCCCCCCCTCCCCCCATCTCTCTCTCTTCTCTCTCTTGTTCTTCATCTTCAAGTTCATCTTCAAGTGTGTTCTTCATTTCTTCAAGCATTCAAGCTTCCGTAACTTGCTCGTTTACCGATCGATTTCAATTCCGATTACATATTTGGAAAGGTGAGGGCTTCCTCTTCATTACTATCCGAACAAAAATCCATTCCCTTAATTCTTGAAATTTTCGAAATAAGTAAGAGAAGTAGGAATGTTGTTCTAAGTTATTTACATGGTTATTAATGCTTAGGAATGAATTTCCATGGTTAGAATCAAGTAGAAATCATCCTCCTTATTTATTTGTAATAACCAAAAAATTAGAGGTGATAGGGTTTGATGTTTTTTTTTTCATGATTTTTAGATGATTGGTTTGTGGAATATGTTTCTATGTATTGAGGTATGATTGTATGAATTGTTTTGAAATTTTCTAAAAATAAAAATGAAAATGTAAGAGATGAAGAAACATGATTTTGATTAAGTAGATCTTGTGTTTTTGATGATATGATTTGATATATATGATGTAGGAAGCATGAGGTTCAACATATATTTAATTTAGATTTTTCTAAAAATAAAAACGAAATCGTTTGAGACGAAGAATTGTCGATAGAATTAGTTTTGATGTTGATATGGACTTATGGTTTGCATATTAGTTAATCTATGTAGTTAATGTTGATAATTGGAAAGTTTGAATGAATTCTAAGAACGTCGAACTTTTCGTAAGAGACGAAGAGTCGAGCGTAATCGTCGATAGGAAAATCGAACGAGAAAACTAATCGAATATTAGTGATTGTTGGTATGCTAGGATGGTTGTAGAATTATTTGAGAATTAATTATCGACTATGAAAAATCGATGCATATATAAACCTTAAGTCTATGATTTTTGTGTTTCACATGTTAGATGATCATGATATAAGTTTATAAGATTATAATTAGGTTAATTATGCATGATAAGATTGAGAATGGAATTTATGAACAAGTATAAGAATATTTGTATGTAAGTAGATGGAATTAAGACTATATTAAATAAATTATGATTTCTACATGTTATAAGTTGTGTTTGATGATTGATAAGTGAAATTAGAATTATTTGAAGCATGATAGAAACTTGAATCAATAAAATCACACGTCGGAATCAAAAGTTATGAAAACGGACCCGTAGTAGGCTATTTTCAAGTATGAACTTTTGATCTATGAATATATATTCATAAAGTGAATATAGTAATGATATGCATGAGTGTAGTTGATGATGATGTTATATAAGTTATGAAATAAAAATTAGAAGTTAGATATGATTTGATTTTGAAATGAAATTTGTTAAGTAATGGGTTAGTTGAAAAGACGAGAAAGTGCTCGTCGTTTTGTTAATCGAGAAACGTGAAGGTGTTCACGTTAAATGATTGTGTGTATTGACTATTATGTGATAGAAATTTCATGCCATAAAGGTTGTATAGCATTGATCGAACCTAGGGAATCGTGCGTCGAGTTTTAAAAACGATTAGGGTTCTCGGTAATTTTGCGACCCTTCACGGAAACGACCATAACTCTTAGCTCGTTTAACGAAATTGAGATCCGTAAATTGGAAAGTAAACTAGACATCCGTGTCTTTCTTTTGACATAACGTACATCCCCTGTTTCGAAGTATTCTGTTCTGAAGAGGCTCCAGACTTACTGTCTTGTGCAGAAAATTCCTAAACTCATCTTTCTTAAGTTGAATTCTTTTCAACTTAATTCTTTAAGAACTAATAAGTCGTTAAGAGTTATCGACTTCCGTTATTTAACTAATCTAAATGTCGAGTAAGGAACCGAGTTAGTTCTAAACAAGATGTGTTCGAGTTTCGTTTCTTCGTTAATAAAAAAAGATTAGTTAAAGTGCAAATGCCTAAAAGACTTAACCGAATTCGAATTGCTTTTTCTTTAATCGTCTCGACCGATTTACTAAAGCATGTTTGATTGCGATAGAAGGAGGAAGTCGCAATTAGAAGAAAGGACGAAAGACCGAAGACGGAAGCTTTAGTTGTTCTGTATATCGCCTAAGGTGGGCTTTTCTATATATCAAATAAAATGAGCGATGCTCGAAAATGTTTACTTACTGCTTTGATAAGTGTGTTTTCAAATTGATTATCAGTGCATAAAAGATTTGTTTTATGTGAGTTCTTTTGTGCCTTTCTGAGTTAGCCAAAGGGGGCTAACTAAGCGATCGGATTTTGAGTTAACCGGAAGGGTTTTTCCAGAGTTAGTGTACACGGTAGTCGGTGTGTGTGGTACTCTGTTGAGAAGTAGCCAGCAACGGTGAATAGAACGTGTGCGGAAGAAGTTAACTCTTCCTCGGCGTTGAAACAGAAGTTGGGCAAGTTGAACGTAACATCAGAAAAATGCTTGATCAAGCTATTGTGAAAGGAAAATGTTTAGTAAGCACGGGCCTTTGATGAAAAACCCCGATGCGTTACTTTTTGAGATGCCTGATTAATCTATACTCATATGATATGTTTTCGGCACTGTGCCCACTAAGTATGTTTATACTTAGCCTGCATGTATTTATAAATGTGCAGGTTGAGTGACGGAAGCAGCGGAGGTTGAGTAGAGTTGTACATAGGAAAGAAGAACAATGTTTCAGTCTACGTTATTCCGCTGCGAAACTATTTCATTTTGATGTATAACCTTTTGGTCTAAGTTTCATACCTTAAAACTTAGTCTACTCTGATAACAACTTCATCGAGTGATCCTTCGAGATCGACTCTCTTTTGTTAATGAAATCGGTTCATAGATATCATCTTGTTTAATATTATTAGTTAAGGCATCTATTCAATATTTATTCCCCCTTCTTCCCCGCTTCTTTAATTCAACCCTTAGTCGCACCTCGGCTTTGCCGTCCCTCGGGATTTGGGGCTGTGATAAAATCGGTATTAATTTTGAATTTGTGTGTGTAGAAAATTAAGGGAAGGTTTTATTGTATAGAGTAGGTATATACATTGCTTTTTAGTCGAAAATTAAGGAAAAATTAAGGGAAGATTTCGAATTTCGAATTTGTTTTTGTGCTTATTAGTTTCGAATTTAGGTATACAAACTATGTTGCTTCG
This sequence comes from Schizonepeta tenuifolia, assembly GCA_029490685.1. Taxonomy (NCBI): domain Eukaryota; kingdom Viridiplantae; phylum Streptophyta; class Magnoliopsida; order Lamiales; family Lamiaceae; genus Schizonepeta; species Schizonepeta tenuifolia. The sequence continues at coordinate 21,755,504 of CM055958.1, forward strand.
TAGTCGACTAATTTTGTAGGTTAAAATATTAGTTTCGATTATTTGTTTAGAAAATAAATAATAAGATTTTAGGTATATAAATTATCTCATATTAACAAAAATTGAAATCCCACTCGTGACTCTGAAGATCCCACTCGGAATGTATGAAGATCCCGCTCAGACGGGATTTTTTGGTTTCCCTCAATGTTCAAGCGGGATCTTGTAATTCTAGGTTTAAATTTCATAAAAAAATTAAATATCTACCGTGTTTGAATTTTAGTTGAAGAATCGGTATTAATTTTGAATTTATGTGTGTAAAAAATTAAGGGAAGGTTTTATGGTATATACGTTGCTTTTTAGTCGAAAATTAAGGGAAGATTTCGAATTTTGAATTTGTTTGTATGCTTATTAATTTCGAATTTAGGTATATAAACTATGTTGCTTTTTAGTCGAATAATTTTGTAGGTTAAAATATTAGTTTCGATTTTATCATTTTATTTTGTTGACTTTTTATTTTTTAGATGTGTGATTGGTTGTGAATTTCATTAAATTAGAATTTTGGTTATATTATATTTATTAGATTTATTTTGTCTATACTACTGGACTACTACAATCTTTTGAAGTATTTAGATTTATTTATAATGAATTGTTATTTTGATTTTGTGCACAAATTACATACAAGAGGCCTGACTCTATTAACCGTGGTTCGACCATTAGCACGTATTACAGGATTGGTGTTTTGGATGATGTTAGAAGGATTTTGCATGAGGTCGGTGGTCAAGAATTGGTCGATAGATTTATAAATGGGTGCTTTAGGCATTTTGTCAATTGGGATCCGGGACATAAATGCGCGATGACTGTGCATCACGTGCTGTCACGTAAGGATTGACTCTTGGACAAGATGGATAAGAGATGGTTACCTCGGTTTAAGAAGTAGTTTGGGGACTTGTTTGAACAAATGCAATGTGAAACTTCCCGACATTAACCTGCATATCAACCCACAACTCTGCCTCGGCAGGATCCCGTTTTTGGAACACCACCACAACAGCCCACCACTGTCCCCTCTACTATCGAGCCCAGTTCCATCCCTGCAACTACTGAACCATTCACTCCGGCCCGATTTTCTATGCCAGAATTTGGTACGGCGTATCGGCCGCAAGGACAGTTTGGTAGTACGCATCATGATCCGCCTCGCCATTCCATGTTTGTTAGTGGTCATCAGACATATATGTGGAGCCCCTTGGGAGAGGTAATTTAGAGTTTTAATTATGAATTTTTTTTTATTCATGTTTGAATTAATTTACTACTTTGTTGTTTAGATGATATGGTAGATCGTATCAACAATCACTCGCTGAAGATCGTTCCCAAATGCAACGATCTCAAGAACTGCAGACTAGTGCTATCCCTGCTATCCCACTTGATCGGCATCATCCTGAAGAGCCGCCCCCAGTACAGCCAAAACGGAGAGGTCATAAAAAGAAAAAACTCGCACCCTCAGTTTCTACACCATTTCAAGCCGAAGTTGCACCGCACCCACCGGCAACCGAACTGGTTGAGGAATATGAAAGATTTGCTCGCGGTCCCGATGGTGCAACGATGGTTCTGGCAGATAGTTGTATACCACTTGACCAAGCATGGTTTTTGGAAATTATGGATCCGAAGATGGATGTCGTTGTCGGGGTACGTTGATTTTTACTCTTTTTACTATTTTACTCTATTAGATGTCTTGAAATTAAACTTTTTTAATAATTTAATTTAATATTTCCCATTTTATTATAGGCCGTTGATTTGTACTTAATGAATCTGTGATTCCGATTGCAAGCAGATGATGGGATCAAGCCTGGTGTGATATTTAAGAACACCGTCATCTTAGACACGGATGTCTTCGTAAGTAGTTAAATATATTAATTTCAAGAACACTGTCTTGTTGGCTATTGATATTTGTATTATTGATGAAATAGAGTTCAATCGAAAATGATTAGCTTACTGGAAAAACATTGGATCCCGAATGGCAGCCTTCCCCGCACATACTATTTAACATCCATGGAAAAGAAGATGCTGGTGAATCACATACCTTAATGTTTGATGCAACACAAGTAAGTGAATTCACATTTTGGGAGTAATTTATTTTACTACTATTTGTGATAATGTAGTAGTAATAATTAGTTATGCTTCCATGTCAATTTTATGAAGGTTATACTAGTGTGTGCTGTAAGTTCTCACTTCGTAACGCTCCGTATCAACATGTTGGCATAGACGGCTGAGTTGTACGACTCCATGTACTATAACCTTGATCCGGAAGTGCAAAGACTGCGATTGGAGAGGTTGGAACCACTGCTAAACTTATGGCCTCAAGTTCTTACCCATGCTTTCTACTGGAAACATCAACGTATTGGGCGCACCCGTACTAATGATCCATTGAATTTGGTAGTGGCTGATATTGATCATCAATTTAAGCAAACCGACACTGTAAATTGCGGTCCATTTGCACTAATGTAAGTTGAAAGATTGATTACTGGACGTCCATCCATAGCATGGGGGCAAACTCACACTACAGCATATAAAATAAGGATGATATGTGCTATATATGAACTTTGCCGACCACCGTAAGAGGCCACTATTTTTTTGTAATTGGAACAATGATTATTGTAATGAATTTCGATATTTAGAATTATATTTATGTTATGATTTTCATTGTTTTAGTAATTTTGGATTTTTACATCGCATAAGCCATTATTTTCTTGTTTTGATTAAAATTAATATTTAGCAAGTAAAAAAATACATAAATCAACGCAAAAAAATTAAGAATTTGCGAAAATTCAAGATCCCGCTCGCCTTGTGTATATCCCACTCAAGCGGGATCTCAAAAAATTTCAATTAAACTGAGTGAGATCTGTCACAACCCCAAATCCCGAGGGACGGCCAAGCCGGGGTGCGACTAGGAGTTGGATTAAAGAAGCGGGGAAGAAGGAGGATGAATAAGAATAAACGAATGAACAGACATTAATAACAGAATAAACTACTATGAACAAGACTTCATTATATAATAAAGGAGTCGACCTCGAAGGATCGCTCGACAAGGATGTTCTCGAAAGAAACTAAGTTAATGTATGAACTTAGACTCAAAAAGATATATACATCAACACAAAAGAGTTTGGAGTTTGGCAGCGGAAAAACGTAAAGCTTGACATACAATTCCTTTATTCTAAAAACGACTTCTTAACTCAACATCAACCACCGCCGCTCCCGTCGATCAACCTGCACATTTTATAAAACATATGCAGGGCTAAGTACAAAAGTACTTAGTGGGCACATTGCCGAAAACATATTATAAGTAGAGATAAATCAGGCATCTTAACAAATAGCGCATCAGGGTTTTTCAACAAATACCCGAGCCTACTAAACATTTTCTTTTTCTTTCATAATATAGCTTGATCGAGCATTTTTCTGATAGATGATACGTTCAACTTGCCCAATTCTGTTTCAACGCCGGGGGAGAGTATACTTCTCCCGCGCACGTTCTATTCACCGCGGCTGGCTACCCCTCAACAGGGTACCACACACACCGACTACCGTGTACACTAACCCTGGAAAGTCCCTTTTGACTAACTCAGAGTCCGATCGACTTAATTAGCGAACCAATTCAGAATGGCACAAAGAACTCACATAAAAACAAATATTTTCATGCCCTGATTATCACTTTGAAACACAATTATCAAAGCAATAAATAAAGATTTTCGAGCATCGCTCGTTTTATTTGTATATAGAAAAGTCCACCTCACTAATTACAGAACTACTATTCGAGCTTCCGTCTCTGGTCTTCCGTCCTATCCTCGGTGCTGACTTCCTCCTTTTATCGTAAATAAACAAACTTAAGCAACTTGAACGCAATCGATAAAAGAAACAGGAAATCGAAACCGGTTTTAGTCTTTTTAGGCATTTGCACTTTACTACTTCCTTTTGATTAACTAATAAACGAGACTTCGATCAATTCTCGTCTACAAACTGACTCGGCTCACTGCTCGACACTTAGGTCAGTAGGTGATGGGTGTCGATAACTTATAACGACTTAAAAGTTCACAAGGAACGAAGTTGAAAAGGATTCAACTTAAGAAACTAAGCTTTGGAAACTTACTGCACAGGTCAGTAAGTTCATACAGAACAGAGCATACGAAAACAGGGGATGAATCTTATACCAAAAGAAAGTTACGGGTGTCTAGTTTACTCTCCAATTTACGGATCTCGATTTCGTTAAACGAGCTAAAAGTTATGATAGTTTCCATGAAACGTCGCAAAACAGTCGCGCGAAACCCTAATGCTCGACAAAATTCGACGTACGATTCCCTAGGTTCGATTAATGCTATTCCACTTTTATTTTCACGAAATTTTCATCTCAACATAGTCTATATGCAATATCCCTTAATCGGGTTCCTAATCACGTCCTTTGATTAAACAAACAACGAGCATTTCCTCGTCATTTCCAACTAACCAATTACTATACCAAAACAAATTCCATATTCAAATCCTATTTCACTTTCGTTCATCCACTTCTTGTTTCTTATCTAAAACTCATAACATCATGCATCTCGGATGGAAAAGTCGTTAACTACAATATCGTTCGTCAATCAATAACAATCATTATTATTAAAAAGGATTTCCTTATTCGACTTTTCTACCGGCTTTTAAACTCGATTCTTCGTCTCTTATTCAAAATTGAAACTTCTTAGAATTCGTTGAAACTTTACGGTCACGATCATTAACTATCAAGATTATCAAAGGTTCGAATCACAATCCTAAATCATTATCTATTCTCGACTTATCGTCGATTGTTCGTCTCTTAACGAAAATCTTATGTTCTCCGTTTTCGTTCAAATTTTACAACAACGATCATCATCTAACGAGCATCAATATGTAAACCATATTCTAAAAACATTATCGAGCTTCAACTTATCGACACGTTTCCGTCTCTTACGTTTTTCGTTTTATTTTTAGAAAAATCCCAAGTAAATATATATTCATCCTCATACATCTTATATCTCATTTCTATTAATCAATCGAGCATATCATAATATTTACTACATCGAATCAAGCATTCTTCCTCTCTTATCTTTCAACTTTTATTTTTAGAAAAATCTAAATTAATTCATATAGTCAATTAACAACATGTAGAACACTATCCTATCAATTAAACATCAAAGAAATCGAACTACGAAAAACCCCTAAAACTACTATAATTTTCAGTAATTATAAAAAATAAAGGGGAGTGATTTTCTTCATGATTCGATCTGTAGAACTCGATTCTAAACATACTAGAACATGAATCGAACAAGAATCAACATGCTTCTTCATCTCTTAAGTTTCGAAAAAAATGAAATGGATGGAATCAAGACTTTGTTCGGTTCATTACGTAGGAGATGTTCTTACCTTGCGGAATACGAACTCAGAAATGGAATTGATCGGTGGATGAAGGTCTTGTGTTCTTGAGAAGAGCTTGGATGAAGAGTTTTAATGGAGGAAAAGAGAGAGAGAGAGAGAGAGAGAGAGCTTAGGGGGCGGGGGCGGTAAAGAGAGGTGAGGGAGAGAGAGAGATGACTCACCATTAGATACATAAAGGTGAAATAAAAATCTAACTAGAGTGGGGAGTCGTTAAGGGCGCGTTTGGTTGCGAAAATTCGACGGAAATATCTCATTTCCGGCTTTAAATGACGTTATAAAAGTCGAGAAAATACTTTCTTAGATAGTTACGAATTCGACGAAATCTAATTCGTCCGCTAGATTGGAAATAAATCACATACTCGGAAAACCTAATTCGTTTCTCAAAATCCGAGAAAAAGTCGGGATTATACAGTCTAAAAATTCGCCCGGAAAATCATAAAAACTAACTTTCTCCGATGAACTCGTATCGAAGAAAAAGTGAATGTAAATTCTGACGGTTTTTAATTCTGAGTTTTCGGACGAAAAATCTACCGGACGTGAAAACCCTAATACAGTAGTCGTTCGACTAACTTCTGGAAATTATTTTCAGAAACGGATTTCACCGTAAATCTTAGAATCAAAAATCCTTAACTTAGGCGTGCAAAGCCTTAATTATTAATTAACTTTTTATTTATAGACGGAATAAACATCCGGGGTATTACATCCTACCCCTCTAACAAAAAATTTCGTCCCGAAATTTGCATACCTTCTTCAAAAAGGTACGGGTACTTCTCTTTCATCTTTTCTTCGAGTTCCCACGTGGCTTCTTCTTGCCCGTGGTGATTCCATAGCACTTTTACTATTGGTATCGACTTGGTTCTTAACTCTTGTATTTTTCGATCTAAAATCGATAATGGTTTCTCTTCATAACTCAAGTCAGATTCAAGAACGACGTCTTGCTGGTTAATTACGTGTTTAGGATCAAAAACATACTTTCTTAACTGAGATACGTGAAACACGTTATGGACACTTCCTAGACTTGGCGGTAAGGCCAATCTATAAGCAACAGGTCCTACTTTCTCGAGAATCTTATAAGGTCCTATAAGCAACAACTTACCCTTAACACCGAATCTAACGATTCCTTTAGATGGTGAAATCTTGAGGAAAACTTTATCCCTAATTTCAAAACTAAGATTGGTTCGACGGTCGTCGGCGTAAGATTTCTGTCGACTCTGGGCCTCTTTCATTCTAACTCTAATCTGACGAATGATCTCGATCATTTCACTGACCGCATCGGGTCCTAGGTTCTTTCTTTCACCTACTTCATCCCAATAAAGTGGCGATCTACATTTCTTTCCATATAAAGCCTCGTAAGGCGCCATTCCTATCGTCGCCTGATAACTGTTATTGTACGCAAATTCAACTAAATGTAAGATATCTTTCCAATTCGCGCTTCGATCCAATACTACCGTTCTTAACATATCCACGAGTATCTGAATCGTTCTCTTGGATTGTCCATCCGTCTGGGGGTGAAAAGCTGTACTAAAGTTAAGTTCGGTCCCTAACTCCTTCTGCATCGTGATCCAAAATCTTGAAGTGAATTTGTCATCTCTATCTGATGTTATCGACTTTGGTATTCCGTGCAGACGTACAATCTCACGGACATACAGCTGTGCTAACTTTTCTGACTCGTAGGTAATCTTAATTGGTAGAAAATGAGCTGATTTGGTGAGTCTATCAATAACTACCCAGATGGCAGTGTTTCCTCTTCTTGACTTAGGCAAAATTGTCACAAAATCCATAGCTATATCCTCCCATTTCCATTCTGGGATACTTAATGGCTGCAACAATCCATATGGTCTTTGGTGTAGAGCTTTCACTTGTTGACAAACCAAACATCTTTCCACAAACGAGGCGACGTCTCGTTTCAAACCGTTCCACCAAAAATTCTTTCTTAAGTCCTGATACATCTTCGTACTCCTTGGGTGTGCTGTATAAGGCGTATCGTGAGCCTCACTCATGATATCGTTCTTCAATTCGTCGTCTTCAGGGATACAAAGTCTGCCTTCAAACAAAATTGCATTATCGGGTGCCTCGGAAAAACCGTCCAGTTTATCCGTTCTTATCCTCAGTCGAAGCTTCTCAATTGATTCGTCCTTTTTCTGCGCACTTATAATTCTTTCTCGTAAGTCTGATGTAGCTTCGAGTGCTGCTATATGGTTTGTTATCGTTTCAGGTGCATCGAGCACTTCTAAGTCCATTTCCTCAAATTCTCGTACAAGAGCTTCTTCCTCAACAAAAAGACATCCTAACTTGATTGGAGTCTTGCGACTCAGCTCGTCAGCTACCACATTTGCTTTTCCTGGATGATAGTTGATTCCGCAATCATAATCCTTGACTAATTCGAGCCATCGTCTTTGTCTCATGTTCAATTCCTTTTGCTCGAAAAAGTACTTCAAACTTTTATGGTCCGTAAAAATCTCAACCCTAACACCATAGAGATGGTGTCTCCAAATCTTCAGTGCATGCACAACGGCTGCTAGTTCTAAGTCGTGGGTTGGGTACTCAACTTCATGGGATCGAAGTTGTCGTGAAGCATAAGCTATCACCTTTCCATCTTGCAAAACACAACCTAATCCGTTCTTCGATGTATCTGTATAGACCACGTATTTCTTATTCGCTTCTGGCAGTGCCAACACTGGTGCTGTGGTCAACTTCTACTTGAGTGTCTGAAAACTTTTCTCGCATTCGTCCATCCATTTATACTTGTTTTCCTTCCGAAGTAGTTGCGTCATAGGTCTAGCAATCGTTGAAAATCCTTCGATGAATCTTCTGTAATAACCGGCTAAACCTAAGATCCTTCGATATAATAATTTTGGATTTTTTTAATCGTAGAAGCCATGATTTTCTTATTTCCATTAAAATTAATATTTAGAAAGTAAAAAAATACATAAATAAACGCAAAAAAATTAAGAATTTGTAAAAATTCAAGATCCCGCTAGCCTAGTGTAGATCCCACTCGAGCGGGATCTCAAAAAGTTTAAATAAAACCGAGCGAGATCTTTGAATACACGAGTGGGATCTTGAATATGTAAATGATAGTATATTTTCGTATTGAATTTATCACACATATAATAATATTGGATTTTTTTAATCACATAAGCCATGATTTTCTTGTTTTCATTAAAATTAATATTTAGAAAGTGAAAAAATACATAAATAAACGCAAAAAATTAAGAATTTGTAAAAATTCAAGATCCCGCTCGCCTAGTGTAGATCCCACTCGAGCGGGATCTAAAAAAATTTCAATTAAACCCAGCGGGATCTTTAAATACACGAGTGGGATCTTGAATTTGTAAATGATAGTATATTTTCGTATTAAATTTATCACACATATAATATTTTGGATTTTTTTAAATCGCATAAGCCATGATAATCTTATTTTCACTAAAATTAATATTTAGAAAGAAAAAAAATACATAAATCAACGCAAAAAAATTAAGAATTTGTAAAAATTCAAGATCCCGCTCGCCTAGTGTAGATCCCACTCGAGCGGGATCTAAAAAAATTTCAATTAAACCCAACGGGATCTTTAAATACACGAGTGGGATCTTGAATTTGTAAATGATAGTATATTTTCGTATTAAATTTATCACACATATAATAATTTTGGATTTTTTTAATCGTATAAGCCATGCATTTTCTTGTTTTCATTAAAATTAATATTTAGAAAGTAAAAAAATACATAAATAAACGCAAAAAAATTAAGAATTTGTAAAAATTCAAGATCCTGCTCGCCTAGTGTAGATCCCACTCGAGCGGGATCTCAAAAAATTTCAATTAAATCGAGCGGGATTTTTGAATACACGAGTGAGATCTTGAATTTGTAAATGATAGTATATTTTCGTATGAAATTTATCACACATATAATAATTTTGGATTTTTTTAATCGCATAAGCCATGATTTTCTTGTTATCATTAAAATTAATATTTAGAAAGTAAAAAAAAAAACATAAATCAACGCAAAAAAATTAAGAATTTGTAAAAATTCAAGATCCCGCTCGCCTCGTGTATATCCCACTCGAGCGGTATCTCAAAAAATTTCAATTAAACCGAGCGGGATCTTTGAATATACGAGTGGGATCTTGAATTTGTAAATGATAGTATATTTTCGTATTAAATTTATCACACATATAATAATTTTGGATTTTTTAATCGCATAAGCCATGATTTTCTTGTTTTCATTAAAATTAATATTTAGAAAGTAAAAAAAATACAAAAATCAACGCAAAAAAATTAAGAATTTGTAAAAATTCAAGATCCTGCTCGCCTCGTGTATATCTCACTCGAGCGGGATCTCAAAAAATTTCAATTAAACCGAGCGGGATCTTTGAATACACGAGTGGGATCTTGAATTTATAAATGATAGTATATTTTCGTATTAAATTTATCACACATATAATAATTTTGGATTTTTTTAATCGCATAAGCCATGATTTTCTTGTTTTCATTAAAATTAATATTTAGAAAGTAAAAAAAAATACAAAAACCAACGCAAAAAAATTAAGAATTTGTAAAAATTCAAGATCCCGCTCGCCTCGTGTATATCTCACTCGAGCGGGATCTCAAAAAATTTCAATTAAACCGAGCGGGATCTTTGAATACACGAGTGGGATCTTGAATTTGTAAATGATAGTATATTTTCGTATTAAATTTATCACACATATAATAATTTTGGATTTTTTTAATCGTATAAGCCATGCATTTTCTTGTTTTCATTAAAATTAATATTTAGAAAGTAAAAAAATACATAAATAAACGTAAAAAAATTAAGAATTTGTAAAAATTCAAGATCCCGCACGCCTAGTGTAGATCCCACTCGAGCGGGATCTCAAAAAATTTCAATCAAATCGAGCGGGATTTTTGAATACACGAGTGAGATCTTGAATTTGTAAATGATAGTATATTTTCGTATGAAATTTATCACACATATAATAATTTTGGATTTTTTTAATCGCATAAGCCATGATTTTATTGTTATCATTAAAATTAATATTTAGAAAATAAAAAAAATACATAAATCAACGCAAAAAAATTAAGAATTTGTAAAAATTCAAGATCCCGCTCGCCTTGTGTATATCCCACTCGAGCGGTATCTCAAAAAATTTCAATTAAACCGAGCGGGATCTTTGAATATACGAGTGGGATCTTGAATTTGTAAATGATAGTATATTTTCGTATTAAATTTATCACACATATAATAATTTTGGATTTTTTTAATCGCATAAGCCATGATTTTCTTGTTTTCATTAAAATTAATATTTAGAAAGTAAAAAAAATACAAAAATCAACGCAAAAACGTTAAGAATTTGTAAAAATTCAAGATGCCGCTCGCCTCGTGTATATCTCACTCGAGCGGGATCTCAAAAAATTTCAATTAAATCGAGCGGGATCTTTGAATACACGAGTGGGATCTTCAATTTGTAAATGATAGTATATTTTCGTATTAAATTTATCACACATATAATAATTTTGGATTTTTTTAATCGCATAAGCCATGATTTTCTTGTTTTCATTAAAATTAATATTTAGAAAGTAAAAAAAATACAAAAATCAACGCAAAAACGTTAAGAATTTGTAAAAATTCAAGATGCCGCTCGCCTCGTGTATATCTCACTCGAGCGGGATCTCAAAAAATTTCAATTAAATCGAGCGGGATCTTTGAATACACGAGTGGGATCTTCAATTTGTAAATGATAGTATATTTTCGTATTAAATTTATCACACATATAATAATTTTGGATTTTTTAATCGCATAAGCCATGATTTTCTTGTTTTCATTAAAATTAATATTTAGAAAGTTAAAAAAAAATACAAAAATCAACGCAAAAAAATTAAGAATTTGTAAAAATTCAAGATCCCGCTTGCCTCGTGTATATTCCACTCGAGCGGGATCTCAAAAAATTTCAATTAAACCGAGCGGGATCTTTGAATACACAACTGGGATCTTGAATTTGTAAATAATGGTATATTTTCTTATTAAATTTATCACACATATAATAATTTTGGATTTTTTTAATCGTATAAGCCATGCATTTTCTTGTTTTCATTAAAATTAATATTTAGAAAGTAAAAAAACACATAAATAAATGCAAAAAAATTAAGAATTGTAAAAATTCAAGATCCCGCTCGCCTAGTGTAGATCCCACTCGAGCGGGATCTCAAAAAATTTCAATTAAATCGAGCGAGATATTTGAATACACGAGTGAGATCTTGAATTTGTAAATAATAGTATATTTTCCTATTAAATTTATCACACATATAATTATTTTGGATTTTTTTATTCGCATAAGCCATGATTTTCTTGTTTTCATTAAAATTAATATTTAGAAAGTAAAAAAAATACATAAATCAACGCAAAAAAATTAAGAATTTGTAAAAATTCAAGATCCCGCTTGCCTCGTGTATATCCCACTCGAGCGGTATCTTAAAAAATTTCAATTAAACCGAGCGGGATCTTTGAATATACGAGTGGGATCTTGAATTTGTAAATGATAGTTTATTTTCGTATTAAATTTATCACACAAATAATAATTTTGGATTTTTTTAAATAGCATAAGCCATGATTTTCTTGTTTTCATTAAAATTAATATTTAGAAAGTAAAAAAAATACAAAAATCAACGCAAAAAAATTAAGAATTTGTAAAAATTCAAGATCCCGCTCGCCTCGTGTATATCTCACTCGAGCGGGATCTCAAAAAATTTCAATTAAACCGAGCGGGATCTTTGAATACACGAGTGGGATCTTGAATTTGTAAATGATAGTATATTTTCGTATTAAATTTATCACACATATAATAATTTTGGATTTTTTTAATCGTATAAGCCATGCATTTTCTTCTTTTCATTAAAATTAATATTTAGAAAGTAAAAAAATACATAAATAAACGCAAAAAAATTTAGAATTTGTAAAAATTCAAGATCCCGCTCGCCTAGTGTAGATCCCACTCGAGCGGCATCTCAAAAAATTTCAATTAAATCGAGCAGGATTTTTGAATACACGAGTGAGATCTTGAATTTGTAAATGATAGTATATTTTCGTATGAAATTTATCACAAATATAATAATTTTGGATTTTTTTAATCGCATAAGCCATGATTTTCTTGTTATCATTAAAATTAATATTTAGAAAGTAAAAAAAAATACATAAATAAACGCAAAAAAATTAAGAATTTGTAAAAATTCAAGATCCCGCTTGCCTCGTGTATATCCCACTCGAGCAGAATCTCAAAAAATTTCAATTAAACTGAGCGGGATCTTTGAATACACAAGTGGGATCTTGAATTTGTAAATAATGGTATATTTTCTTATTAAATTTATCACGCATATAATAATTTTGGATTTTTTTAATCGTATAAGCCATGCATTTTCTTGTTTTCATTAAAATTAATATTTAGAAAGTAAAAAAATACATAAATAAACGCAAAAAATTAAGAACTTGTAAAAATTCAAGATCTCGCTCGCTTAGTGTAGATCTCACTCGAGCGGGATCTCAAAAAATTTCAATTAAATCGAGCGAGATATTTGAATACACGAGTGAGATCTTGAATTTGTAAATAATAGTATATTTTCCTATTAAATTTATCACACATATAATTATTTTGGATTTTTTTATCGCATAAGCCATGATTTTCTTGTTTTCATTAAAATTAATATTTAGAAAGTAAAAAAAAAATACATAAATCAACGCAAAAAAATTAAGAATTTGTAAAAATTCAAGATCCCGCTTGCCTCGTGTATATCCCACTCGAGAGGTATCTCAAAAAACTTCAATTAAACTGGATCTCTGAATATACGAGTGGGATCTTGAATTTGTAAATGATAGTATATTTTCGTATTAAATTTAGCACACAAATAATAATTTTGGATTTTTTTAATCGCATAAGCCATGATTTTCTTGTTTTCATTAAAATTAATATTTAGAAAGTAAAAAAAATACATAAATAAACGCAAAAAAATTAAGAATTTGTAAAAATTCAAGATCCCGCTTGCCTCGTGTATATCCCACTCGAGCGGGATCTCAAAAAATTTTAATTAAACCGAGCGGGATCTTTGACTACACAAGTGGGATCTTGAATTTGTAAATAATGGTATATTTTCTTATTAAATTTATCACACATATAATAATTTTTGATTTTTTTAATCGTATAAGCCATGCATTTTCTTGTTTTCATTAAAATTAATATTTAGAAAGTAAAAAAATACATAAATAAACGCAAAAAAATTAAGAATTTGTAAAAATTCAAGATCCCGCTCGTTTAGTGTAGATCTCACTCGAGCGGGATCTCAAAAAATTTCAATTAAATCGAGCGAGATCTTTGAATACACGAGTGAGATCTTGAATTTGTAAATAATAGTATATTTTTCTATTAAATTTATCACACATATAATTATTTTGGATTTTTTTAATCGCATAAGCCATGATTTTCTTGTTTTCATTAAAATTAATATTTAGAAAGTAAAAAAAAAATACATAAATCAACGCAAAAAAATTAAGAATTTGTAAAAATTCAAGATCCCGCTCGCCTCGTGTATATCCCACTCGAGCGGTATCTCAAAAATTTTCAATTAAATCGAGCGGGATCTTTGAATACACGAGTGAGATCTTGAATTTGTAAATGATAGTATATTTTCATATTAAATTTATCACACATATAATAATTTTGTATTTTTTTAATCGCATAAGCCATGATTTTCTTGTTTTCATTAAAATTAATATTTAGAAAGTAAAAAAATACATAAATAAAAGCAAAAAAGTTAAGAATTTGTAAAAAGTAAATAATATTAGTAGTAGATTGTTAATGTCGATTACAATGTCTACGCGTATGACCTTCTTCATGACAAATACCACATCACCTCGTACGTCGACTACTCGATGGTTCTGCTTCTTGCCTTGTGGTTTGTCTCCGGCTAGTTCTCTCAAATGCAGATGTTCGCCGATTAGTTCTCGGTCGTCCCGGCTGTGAAGTGATTACGGGAGGCAACACCAAGATATTGGCCACTTCAATTGGAATATCCCAATCCTCTACATGTGGAACACGATGTATAGGATATTGATAAGCTTCATCCCAAGCTTCTCGTTTGTTGTACCATTGCACATACTGGTATACACCATCAGCATTTTTTCTGCAATTTTTTACAATAATTATAATTATAATTTCATATGGTTATGCAAATTGAAGCAATAAAACATACCGGATAGCAGCAAAAGCATGTGAACAAGGCATTCCATCATCTTGAAATTCACAACATGAGCATGTGTGGAAATTGAGATCAACTTTGCAATTTCTTCTACCATCACCCACGTTGAACACCAAGCCGATTCCACCACTCGTATCGTACCTAAATGACTTATTCATTGATTCTGTCATCTTCTTAGCCGCCTCTTGAGTGACAACTTCATCGTCCCCTTTGGGCAAACTCCGTCTCTCATCGAACCATTGCTCGATGATATACCTTATAGCGTCAAGCATTGAGCATATAGGGAGACCACGAGTCCATTTTACTCTATTATTCCACACTTCTGCTGCATTTGAAGTGAGATGGCTATAACGCGGCAATGGACACTTGCATTGAGCCCACTTCTCTGGTCCAACTCTCATTAATTTGTCGTATGTGCCTTGGCTCTCTTGTTGAATAGAGGCCATTGCCTTATCATAAATTGAAGTGCGATATGCAAAATCAGCTCGTTCGTACAATCTCACAACAACTTTCCCATAGCATGTCAACTTATTCAGCAAGTGATAGTAGCAAAGACCGTGAACTGCATTTGGAAACACCTCATTGACAGCATTCGCTATAGAGACATGTGCGTCAGAGACAATCAATGTATCTCTAAACTCGCCATATGCCATTTTCAAACGGGTTAGAAACCATCTCCAAGATATATCATTCTCGATTGGGCCAACACCTACCGCCAGTGGAAAAACATGCTCGTTGGCATCCTTCGTCATAGCGACAAATAAAATGTCTCTATTCTTGCACTTGAGATGAGTGCCATCTAAAACGATCACAAGTCTCATATTGAATGGATACGCAAGTCTGCAGGCGCCGAGAGCCACGAAAAAATGCTCAAATCTCTCATCATTTCCAACCTCAAGATCAGTAATCGTGCCGGGATTTGATTCTTTCAGCATGTGAAAATAGCCAGGCAACAACTGGAAGGATTCAACGTACCCTCCGTATATACTTTGTATTGCATAATGCCGTGCTTGCAACGCCAAATCATAACGGATGGTGATACCGAACTCGCATAACATCTCCTCCATAATGGCCTTTGGCTCCATGATTTTGCAGTTGGTTCTGATTTTTCGCTCCACATAAGCTGCAACAACATTCATCTTGATTTTTCTCGGAGCGGCACGCCGTAGCTGATGTATGCATGAATGCTCAGGAATGAACTTGTGTATTATCCAAGTATTCGTTCTACGTGAGGCTGCACGCAACTCAAATGGGTAATTCAGATGCTTGCATAAGAACTTTATTCGAATATGATCCGATTTCGGAGTTTTGAATTCAAGTCCTCTCTCCATGTGCCACATTCCGACTGTAATATTTATCTCTTTTTTGTTGTTGAAAACAACACCAACACGCAACTCATCATCATCTGTCGGGTCAGGATCACGTTCTACGAGAGAAGTCGTAGCATCAGGCGGAATCACCGGAACTAACCAGTTGTGTTGGGAAATTTATTAAAGTTTTGATTGATTCCAAAACTAACTGACCCCAACTGAGTAGATGTTGCCAGATCCTAATGTTAGTAGTTAGGCTCGCTGTTTGAGCATTGTTAAGATTTTATCTTTACAGGACTCCAGCTGAAGACGGCAACAAGGCTTCAATCGGATAGAACATCAGTTGTGAGGAAGACAACTGAGCGTTCATAAGATGAGCATTCAAAGTGGAAGATGCAAAAGTCATCTAAGCATTGAAAAAGGGGGAAGTTACGTTCAAGAGAAGTTGCAACAGAACATCAGTTGTAAGGAAGACAACTGAGCGTTCATCAGATGAGAAGTAGATAGGGGAAGAGAACATCAGATGAAAGAAAGTCATCCGAGTATTCGAACCCAACTGATCAGATAAAAGGAAGACAACTGAGCGTTCAGATTCAGAACATCAGTTGTAGGACCTGACCCAGAAGATCAACAACATGAAGTTGAAGTCAGCTGAGAGTTCAACTGTTAGCACTCGGATAGAACATCAGGTGAAGAACAAGTTAGTTGAAGATCGAAAATCTTAACCGACCACTCCTTGTTGGAAGTCTGATGTTAAGATTTGAATTTCAAATAAGGAAGTCACGTGAAGGTTTGACTCTCTGTCATTACCTCATTTGGCCCAACACAAGGCTGTCTCAGATGGAAATTAGAAGCATGCAGTTGCCAAATTCGGAAAGTCTGCAGAGATGAGAGACAAGCCATCGCTTTCAAAGATCAGAGATCAACAGCTCTTCCAACGGCTAGTTGATTCTCTCCGCCTATAAATAAAGGCCTTCATTCATTTACCAAGACTACGGGAAATACACGAGACGAGACAGACAAGTGCAAAGAGAGAAAGAAAGAACCAATTTCCTCACACAAGTTGAACTAGATTCATTCTCTTAGAACATCCTTAGTTGAGAGTTCTAGAGTGTTAAATTCTGTCTGAGTGTGTTTAGATCCAACCTTGAGAACATCACTTTGTGAGAGTTCGTAGAGTGTTAGATCATAGCTCACTTCTTGTTCGAGCTATTTAGTTGGAACCCCATCATTTCTTTCACCTGAAAAGGTTTTAGGACCCTACTCTTCCCATAACTGAGTAGATAGGTTGTTTAGTACCCGAAAACTAAACTGTAAGGTTGATAAGTACCCGCAACCAGTTATCTTATTGCATATTTAACTGACTTTCTAACCTGCATACAAACTGCATTATTCATCATCTGTTTTGGTTATTGACCAACCGTGCATAAAAGCGTGAGTTAATTTTTGTACGAGTCAATTTCCACCACATTCCGCACAGCACATCACTTCCAACCGAGTGTTTCTTACTCGGTTGAGATTCTAACTGAGCTTCTTTACTCGGTTGAGTTATTTTTAGGGGGTTGTTTTAAAAAGTCTTATCTGGTGTATTCCCCCCCCCCATACACCAGAACTCGTATCGGGACCATCAAGTGGTATCAGAGCAGTGGTTCAAAAGACTGCTGACTCTGTTTCACAAGGTGTGAATTCGAGGTGTATTCTTCAGTGGTCAACTGAACAGATCTTTTTATCACGCTAGTGCATATTTGCTTGCATATTTGTTCTGTTGTTGTGTGCAGATGGACGTCAAGGACAAGATCGTGGTCATGTTCTCAGTTATGAACTACACATCCTGGAGAACTCGGATGAAGAAGATCTTACTTTCAAAGCATCATCGGATGCAACAAGTATTGACATCCGGACCGATCATCATCAGGGAGAGAATCACTCGTACTCCTACAAATCCCAACGATGGGGATGCAACTGTGGAGTTACTGGAGAAAAATCTAGAAGACTACACTCCAGAGGAAGCCAAAGTGAGCCAGTTGGACATCTGGGCTCAGAGCACGATCATGTCCACAGTTGGACAAGATTATCTGCCTTGGATAGAGGAGTGTGAGACTGCCAAAGAGATGTGGGATATCTTGGCATCGCTGAGTGAAGGAAGCGACGAGACAAAGGAGAACAAGTTCTCACATGCCTGCCAAGACTTCGACAACTTTTGTCTGAAAACTGATGAAACCATCGATCAATTAGAGCTCCGGTTTATGGACATCATCAGAAGGATCCAGTCCATCCGAAGAGGAAAATACACTTTGAGAGAAATTAATCTCAAAGTGTTACAAGCTCTACCAGCTGAGTGGGATACCTTCACTAATATCCATAAGAGCCGAGCTGACCTTGGTGAGATGGGAACTAAAAGATTGTTCTCAATTCTAAAGGGAAATGAGTACAAGGTGAACCGACGAAAATCTCAGTCCTCGGTTCAGACGAGTCGACATGAGGATGTTGGTTCAGCCACAAAGTCAGTGGCACTTCGAGCTGACTACTCCAAATCGAGAACATCGAGGCCAACAAGATCTGCAGACACAGCTGCAAAGGAGCCAAGCAGAGAGGAACTGCAACAGAACATAGCTGCCCTGTCAAAGAAGCTAGCTGACATGGACACTCGGTTCGGCAAATACAAGAGGTTCTATTAATCTAACCAAACTTGAGACAACTCAAAGCCTGTGAACAACGGTTGCTTTGAATGCGGCAAGGAAGGACATTTCAAAGCAGATTGTCCAGACCTCTCGAAGAAAGAGAGAGAAGCGTTGAGGGCCAAGCAAGCTGGAAAGAACAAGGCCATGGTTGCAGAAGAAGCAGCTGATGACATGGACATCTTCGTTGACACTGAAGATGAGGATGAGCTGACTTCCACCAACAACGCTATCAGTCAGGATCAATGCCTCATGGCACTTCGAACCGACCAAGATGATACTGAGGTACACTCTAATCCTGCTAAGTTAAATTCTTCCAATATTTCTAACATGCAGGAATCACTGGATGAAGAGTTGGAACCCTCCTGGAGTGACTTTTAAGAACTCAGTGAGGAACTGCATCAGCAATCGGTTGAGTTTAAGAGTCTTCAAGAACAGTTCTCCAAACTTGAAGAATCCTTAACCGAAAAGGACGATCTGATCAAGAGTCAGACTGAAGAGATAGATAATCTCAAAAATCAACTGAATGCGGTCAATCGAACTAATGCTCCAATCGATGAGGAGTTGACGAAGCAGATCAAGGAGCAGCAAGAACAGTTGAAAAATCAAGAGGCTCAGATCGACCAGCTGATAAAGAAGTCAGACGGACAAACCGAGCGTATAGCTGTCCTCCTCAAGGAGTTACAAACTGAGAAGGACAACTTAATCAAGCTATATCAGTCATCCAAGATCATCGAGAATCTTATCAGTTACAGCCGACAGATAGATGACGTGTCAGGACTCGGTTATGATATAATCAAGGATACTGGAATCCCTCCAGCGACCTTCATCAAAGCTGTGGAAGTCAAGGTTGTCGAACCTAACACAGTTGAACCTGAATCTCCTCAAAGTAATCCAACCTCCACTTCTCAGCAAGCTCAACCGACCAAGGGAACCACAACTGAGAAGGGAAAAGGAGCAGTAGATGGAGGACAGAATGTTCCATCGGTTGGGATATCTACCGAGGGGGAATGTTCCAAAAGTCAGAAGAGGAATCAGAGGCGTCAAAGACACAATCACAATCGAACTCAGAATCAGAACCGACCTCTGCATCAACCTCAGAGTCAACATCAGAAAGAATGGAACCGACCGCAGAACCGACAAGGATCCAACCATCTGAATCAACAGCGGTTCCATCATCAGTTCAACCAAAGGTTCCAACCAAGTCAACCGATAAGGAACAGGTCGAACAGCTGGAGATATTCATGCCACAACATGAACCACCAACAGGGCATGAATAGCTATAGACAACATTCAGGGAGTTGGAATCAGAATCAGCCACAAAGATTCCAACATGGCGTCCGACCTCACAGAAAAATTCAACAGGATAAGAATCGCCATCAAAACAGGGGGAAAGCCTCTCCTCCGAAAGCTTAGAATGGGAGAAATCCAACTTCTCCCAAGAAACAGAACATCACTGCTAACAACAAGCCTAAGGATAACCGAGGCGTTGTTATAGTTGATGATGAAGAAAAAGTGATCTGGAATGATAAATCCATCCGAGTATACATGGAAAAGAGACTAACAGTTCCAGGGGGAACTGGTTCTAATCCTCCAGGACCCAACTAAAATTGGGGACCTAAGCAAGTTTCTCTGTGCAGGAACAAGAGAAACAGCTGAGGAAGAATAAAGCATCACGAACTCTATGGGTGATGGATAGTGGATGTTCGAAACACATGACAAATCTGAAGGATTCGCTTGGGAGTTTCGTGGAGAAAGAAGGACCTTCAGTTACCTTTGGTGACAACTCAAAAGGTCACACCAGAGGTTACGATACACTTGAAACCAATCATGTTTCGATTTCTAATGTTTCTTATGTTGATGGATTGAAGCATAAGTTGCTCTCCATCAGCCAATTCTGTGATAATGGTTTCTCTGTCAAGTTTGATGCATAGGGTTGCAGGGTTAAAAATGTCGGATCAAAGCAGGTCATATTGTTGGGAAATCGATCGCCAACCGGAAATGTCTACTATGCTGACTGGAATAGTAGTCTTCATGACACCTGCTTGTTATCAAAGAGCAGTTCAGATGTGAGCTGGCTGTGGCACAAAAGGCTCAATCATCTGAACTTCAAGACTATGAACCGACTTGCCAGACAAGAACATGCAAAAGGCATACCAAACCGAGTGTTTTCAACAACACATATCTGCAGAGCATGCCAGTTGGAAAAGCTCGCTAGATCCTCCTTCCGGTTGAAGACAACACCCTCAACCGACTGAGTGTTACAGCTGATCCACATGGATCTCTGCGGGCCAGTTACACCAAAGAGCATGAATGGCAACGAGTATACACTTGTTGTAACTGATGATTTCTCCAGATACACGTGGACCATTTTCATGCGACACAAAAGTGAAACTTGAGATGAGCTACCCAAGTTGATGGATCGGATATCAAACCAACAAGAGATGAAATCATTTCCATCTGATCAGATCGTGGAACCGAGTTTCTAAATGAAACCATCATTGAGTACTGCGAAAAGCATGGAATTACTCATTAAACATCAGCTGCGCGTACTCCGCAACAGAATGGAGTAGCTGAGCGAAGAAACCGAACACTGAAAGATGCAGCTACATCCATGTTGACAAGCTCAGCTCTGCCAAAGAGATTTTGGGTTGAGGCCATCAACATAGCATGCTACACCCAGAACCGGTCTCTTCTAACCAAGCGGTTGGGAAAGACACCATACGAGCTATGGAGACGCAGGAAGCCAGATATTTCATATTTTCGCGTTTTTGGTTCTAAGTGTTATATTCACAACAATGGGAAGACTCAGTTGAAAACTTTTGATGCCAAGGCTTCGAAGGGCTTATTTCTTGGATATGCTGCTAGGATCAAGGCCTATAGAGTTTTCAACAATAGCTCTCGTGTTGTGGAGATAACACCTCATGTCAGTTTTGATGAATCTACTTTTGAGTGTAGGGAACATGCAAAAGGACAACAGACTGATTCACAAGTTCCACCTGTTATCACCAGATCGCAAGCACTAAGTGAAAAGAATCTAGCTGAACCATTGGTATGGGCAACTGAGGATGATGATCCATACTCTTCTGAAGATGAATGCGAGGACCCCAGCTCATCTCAAGGGGGAACTCCAGCTGATGCCTCTTCAACTGCATCAACATCCGAAGCTCAATCAAGCCCAATTCAAAATGTTATTAATGTTGAGGATCCAGACTCAACAACTGATAAATCACCAGCTCAGAAGAGTCCAGCATCTCCCACAGCTCAAATCATGGAACAGCCACAGTTGAAAGAAGAAGGAAGACGCAACAGAAGATGGTATGAAGATCATTCCACTGACAACATCATCGGAGATCCAACCGAAGGTGTGCGTACAAGGAGCAGAGTTGCAATTCCAGACTCAACCGAGGAAGATTCCAACACTTATGCCCAATATGCTGAGGAGTTGGCAGTTCTGGAGGAGTTCGAGCAAGCTGGAGATGTTGTCATGATTTCTTGCTTCATAGCTGATGTACTAGAACCGAAGAATGTTGTGGAAGCTCTCAACTGTGTTCACTGGACAACAGCCATGCAAGAAGAACTGAATGAATTTCTACGCAACTGTGTATGGGAGTTGGTAGAAAGACCAAATGGTGTCAAAGTCATTGGATTAAAATGGATTTTCAAGAACAAAAGAGACGCCATTGGATTCATCGTGAGGAATAAAGCAAGGTTGGTAGCTCAGGGATATTGCCAACAAGAAGGAATCGATTTCGAGGACTCCTTCGCGCCAGTTGCAAGGCTGGAAGCCATCCGAATCTTTCTAGCCTATGCAGCATTTCACAAGTTCAAGGTCTATCAGATGGATGTGAAGTGTGCCTTCCTCAATGGTGATATCAAGGAAGATGTATATGTTGAACAGCCTCCCGGTTTTGAAACTGGAGATGGAAGGGTGTACAAGTTGAAGAAAGCAATCTATGGACTGAAACAAGCACCCAAGGCTTGGTATGACACTCTTTGTGGTTTTCTTCTGAACTTGGGATTCAAACGAGGGTCAGTTGACAAAACCCTGTTCACCATCAAAGTTGGAGAAGATATACTTGTTGTGCAAATCTATGTCGACGACATCATATTCGGTTCCAAGTCGGAGGAGCTATGTGGAAAATTCTCAAATCTCATGAAGGAGAAGTTCGAGATGTCGATGATGGGCGAGATGAACTACTTTTTTGGACTTCAAGTGAAGCAGTCACCAGAAGGGATATTCATCAATCAGTCCAAGTATACAAAGGAGCTCATCACCAAGTTTGGATTGCAAACAAGTAAGACCACAAGGATCCCGATGAATACTAACTGGAAGATTGAACCTGGAACCGAGGGAAAGCTTGTGGATGCCAGTAAGTACAGATGGATCATCGATTCTTTGCTATATTTAACGGCCAATCGGCCAGACATATCTTACGCGGTTGGAGTGTGTGCCCGGTTTCAAGTTCAACCGAGGGAAGCTTACATGTTGGCAGCAAAGAACATCATCAAGAATCTGAAGGGAACTGTAAATGTTAGGTTGTGGTATCCAACCGACGACAACATCCAGCTGACTGGATACTCAGATGCAGATCTAGCTGGAGATCGGTTGGACAGGAAGTCCACATCTGGACACTGTCAGTTCATGGGAAGCAAGCTAGTTTCGTGGTTCTCCAAGAAACAAGCATGTGTTGCTACTTCTACAACCGAGTCAGAATATATGGCTGTTGGTAGCTGCTGCATGCAAGTGTTGTGGCTCAAGCAACAACTGAGAGACTATGAAGTTGCAATTGGACAAGTTCCCATTCATTGTGATAGCTCTAGTGCCATTGCTATCTCTTTGAATCCTGTTCATCACTCTTGGACGAAGCACATCGACATCCGACATCATTTCATCTGAGACCATATTGAGAAAAAGGACGTATCCATGGAGAAGATTCCAACTAAGATTCAGAGAGCTGATATCTTCACCAAACCTCTAGCCGAAGCACGGTTCAAAATGTTATGTGACTTACTTGGATTGTTGGATCTATAAGATGAAGAACCAGCTGAGGTGAAGAGATAGATATCCATCTGAGGGGGAAGCTCAGATGAAGGGAGAATCTCAGATGCGGATTGCCAACTGAAGACATCAGACATCAGCTGAACAGACGAATTCGAGTCAGCTGATGGTATGCTGCAACGTTGGATCAGACGTCAGCTGAACAGACGAACTCGAGTCAGCTGATGGTATGTCGCAACATTGGAACACAGCTGATTCCGACATCAGCTGGCAGGTAACATTTATGGCTGAAGGTGTTATGTTCTTTAATGAGAATGTTTGAAATAAATTCAAACATTCCTGAGCAAGTCAGTTACATTAAAAATAGCCATCATGTCGCATTAAATGTAAAGTACGACTGAACATCTATAGCCTACTTTATAGTGCGACTGGGCTAACAAGAAAAACTGTACACCTTCTCACACGCGGGTTGGAACTCGATGCATGACGTCAAGTCAAAGATAGTCAACAGTCGCGTGATCTCAGCCGTTGATGGATTCGCGCCATTTAACCCCAGTCGTCGATCTCAATCGAGTAAAAAACCTATAAATAGCGGAAAATCAGGAAGTGATCTCTTATCTTCCATATTCGTATCTATCTGCAATAACTGTTCATCATCTTCTCAGAAATTGTCTAACTATTTTCTGCAGAGATTTTCCTTCCCTATTTATATACCTTCGCAGTGATTTCAAATGGCTCCCAAAGGCAAGAAAATGGCGTCTTCCGGACCATCTCTAGTCCCCACCTCTTACGAAGAATCATTCGACTTGCTGGTGTCGAAGATTCACTTCGAACAGATCCTCTCCGGCGAGGAATTGGAGTCGTCGGTGTTGGCTCCCCTCACAAGCATCCTCCAAGATAATGGCCTCTTGGAATGGGCGAAGCTCAGCCCCACCCACCTGCTCAGGCGCCAGGTCGGTGAATTCTACGTCAATCTGCAGTCGTCCATCGACAGCAGAGAAGGAGTTACAACGGAGGTTTCCTGTCGCCAACGCGATGTTCCGGCTAGGACTATTTGCCGTGTGTCTTTCCCCATCGCAGTTTCCGACGTTCTCCGCTACGTCATTCCAATAAACCATGCCACCATGGAATCTCTTGAAAATATAACCGACGAGCAAGCTGATGAGTTCCTGGAAAATGCTCTGATCACGCCGGAGAAGTTGAGGAGCAACATGCAAAGGACGAAATTGAAGCCAGAACATCGACTCCTGTTCGATGTTGTGTCGAAAGTCGTGATCGGCTACAGTGGAGCATTCGGCGACATCAGCCGACCAAAGTTGAAGCAGTTGATGGCTTTGGAGCACAAGTATGAGATCAACTGGTTCCAATATTTTCTGAACCAGCTGATCCAGGAGAAGCAGAAGATCTCCGAGATCACAACTTCGTAATTATACCCACTAGGATATAAGTTGGAAAAGAAATCCTGGGAATTTATTTGTTGTTGGATATGTTCCATTTTATCAGAATACGTGTGCCCTTGGTCGTATTGAAATGATGACGCCTGCCCTTGGTCGTATTTAAAGGATGACGGTTTCCCTTGATCGTATTGAAAGGATGACGCCCCAGGTTCTTCGAAATATGAAACATACACATCTATGTGGCTGTGGATGAGATATACGGTTGGAAGGGACTCCATGCACAATTGAGCAAATTGTTGATCTGTGCTCAAGAGAATTTTCATAGTGCGTCCACTTCGAGCACGCGATAAATAATACATTCCGTACCGAGTGCTCATCGAATTTCGACGCATCAACACATCGATGTTGTATTTCAAATTGATAAGAGCTGGAGTGGCAACAAGAACTTGAGTGATCGATTCTGAATCGCCCACATACTCACAATCGTGCCATTCTCCACCATATTTGATGTTGAAAGCTTTCCATTCTTCCCTATTTTGAAATATAAACACTATAAGTATGAAAATCAAGACAATTAAAAATGTAATATAAAAGATCCCGCTCGCATAATTTGTAGATCCCTCCTTGAGTGGGATTTTCCTTTACGAGAGGGATATTACTATTCACGAGTGGAATCTACTAAGGATGTGTTGGGAAATTTATTAAAGTTTTGATTGATTCCAAAACCAACTGACCCCAACCGAGTAGATATTGCCAGATCCTAGTGTTAGCTTTTAGGCTCACTGTTTGAGCAATGTTGAGATTTTATCTTTATAGGACTCCAGCTGAAGACGGCAACAAGGCTTCACTCGGATAAAACATCAGTTGTAAGAAAGACAACTGAGCGTTCATCAGACGAGAGTTAAAAAGGAGGAAGTTGTAAGAGAACATTAGATAGAAGAAAGTCATCTCAGCGTTGGAGTCAACTGATCAGATTCAGAATATCAGAAAGACAATTGAGCGTTCAAGATTCAGAACATCAGATATAAGATCAACAAAATGAAGTTCAAGTCAGCTGAGAGTTCAACTGTCCTTTAGACAAATTGTCAGATGAAGATAGCATTCAGATAGAACATCAGCTGAATCAGATGAAGATCAAACTTCTCAACCGACCATCCAATGTTGAAAGACTAATGTTGAGATTTGAAATTCAAATAAGGAAGTCACGTGAAGGTTTGACTCTCTGTCATTACCTCATTTGGCCCAACACAAGGATGTCTCAGATGGAAAGCAGAAGCACTCAGTTGCCAAATCAGGAAAGTCTGCAGAGATGAGAGACAAGCCATCGCTTTCAAAGAAAAGAGATCAACGGCTCATCCAACGGCTAGTTGATTCTCTCCACCTACAAATAGAGGCCTTCACTCATTCACCAAGACTTACAGAACGAGAACGAGACAGACAAGTGCAAGAGCAAAGAGTTAGACAAGCGAACATCACCAGTTGAGAGTTCATATTGCAAACGAGCTAAACTGAATTCAATCTCTAAAAACATCACTAGTTGAGAGTTCTAGAGTGTTAGATTCTGTCTTGGTGTTTTTCGATCCAACCTTGAGAACATCACCAGCTGAGAGTTCATAGAGTGTTAGATCCTAGCTCACTTTCTTGTTTGAGCTAGTAGTTGGAAAATCCACCCACACACACACCCCTAAAAAGGTTGTTAGGGCCCTACTCTTCCCGGAATTGAGTAGATAGGTTGATAAGTACCCGTAAACTTATCTTAACGGTTGCAAAGCCCGCGTAAGCTTTGTGGTTTTTATCCAGAAGAACTTGAACTGAGTTGTGTGGACTTACAACTCCCCGTGGACGTAGGAGTTATCTCCGAACTACGTAAATCCTTGTGTGTTTGTGTTTTCAGTTCAGTTATTTCTTATTGCATATTCAACTGATCATCTAACCAGCATACAAAACTGCATCTTTGTATATCAACTGACTTGGTTATTGACCAACCTTGCATATCTGAGCGTGAGTTGTTTTTATATGAGTTAGTTTTTATCCACCACATTCCGCATAGCACCACTCTTCCAACTGAGTTCTCGTACTCGGTTGTGAATCCAGCTGAGTCTTTTTACTCGGTTGAGATATTTTTCTAGAGTTGTTTTAAAATTTCCTATCTGGTGTATTCCCCCCCATACACCAGAACTCGTATCGGGACCATCAAATGGCATCAGAGCAGTGGTTCAAAAGACTGCTGACTCTGTTTCACGAGGTGTGAATTCGAGGTGTTTTTTTTTCAGTGGTCAACTGAACAGATATTTTTCACGCTAGTGCATATCTACTTGCATTTGTTGTCTTTTGTTTGTGTGTGTAGATGGATGTTAAAGACAAGATCGTGGTCATGTTCTCGGTTGTGAACTATACATCCTGGAGAACTCGGATGAAGAAGATTCTATTGTCAAAGCATCATAGAATGCAACAAGTACTTACATGGACCGATCATCATAAGAGAAAAGGTCACTCGCACTCCTACAAATCCCAATGATGGGGATGCAACTGAGGAGTTAGTCAAGAAGAAGCCAGAAGATTTAACTCCAGAGGAAGCTAAAGTGAGCCAGCTGGATATCTGGGCTCAGAGCACTATCATGTCCACAGTTGGACAAGACTATCTTCCTTGGATAGAAGAGTGCGACACCGCTAAGAAGATGTGGGATATTTTGGCATCTCTTAGTGACGAAACAAAGGAGAACAAATTCTCCCATGTCTGTGAAGACTTTGACAACTTCTGTTTGAGAACTGATGAAACCATTGATCAGTTAGAGCTCCGGTTCATGGACATCATCAGAAGGATCCAGTCCATCCGAAGAGGAAAATATACTTTGAGAGAAATCAACCTCAAAGTATTACAAGCTCTATCAGCTGAGTGGGATACCTTCACCAATATCCATGAGAGCCGAGCTGACCTTGAAGAGATGGAAACAGAAAGGCTGTTCTCAATCCTAAAAGGAAATGAGTACAAGGTGAACCGACGAAGGTCAACTCAGTCTTCGGTTCAGACGAGTCGACATGAGGATGTTGGTTCAGCCACAAAAATAGTAGCACTCCGAGCTGACTACTCCAAGCCGCGAACATCAAGGCCAACACGATCTGCGGATACAGCTACGAAGGAGCCAAGCAGAGAAGAGCTGCAACAGAATATAGCCGCCCTGTCAAAGAAGCTAGCTGACATGGATACTCGGTTCGGAAAATACAAACGGTTCTATAAATCTAACCGAACTCGAGAGAACTCAAAGCCTGTGACCAACAGTTGCTTTGAATGCGGCAAAGAAGGACATTTCAAAGCTGATTGTCCAGACCTTTCAAAGAAAGAAAGAGAAGCAGTTGATGACATGGACATCTTCACCGACACTGAAGATGAGGATGAGCTGACTTCCACCAACAACGCTATCGGTCAGGATCAATGCCTCATGGAATTTGGAACCGACCAGGATGACGCTGAGGTACACTCTAGTCCTGCTAATTTAAATTCTTCCAATATTTCTAACATGCAGGAAACAGTAGAGGAAGAGTTGGAACCCTCCTAGGGTGACTTTCAAGAACTCAGTGAGGAACTGCATCAGCAATCGGTTGAGTTTAAGAGTCTTCAAGAACAATTCGCCAAACTTGAAGAATCCTTAACCGAAAAGGACGATCTGATTAAGAGTCAAGCTGAAGAGATTGATAATCTCAAAAGTCAACTGAATGCGGCCAACCAAACTAAGGCTCCAACCGATGAGGAGTTGAAGGAGCAGATCAAGGAGCAGCATGATCAGTTGAAAAAGCAAGAGGCTCAGATCGACCAGCTGATAAAGAAGTCAGACGCACAAACCGAGCATATAGCTGTTCTCCTCAAAGAGTTGCAAACTGAGAAGGACAACCTGATAAAGCTATATCAATCATTCAAAATCGTTGAGAATCTTATCAGTTATCAAAGATAAATGGATGACGTGTCAGGACTCGGTTACGACATAGTCAAGGATACAAGAATGCCACCCGCAACCTTTGTCAAGGGTGTAGATGTCACGGTTGCCAAACCTAACACAGTTGAGTCTGTAACTCCGCAAATTAATCCAACCTCCACTTTTCAGCAAGCTCAACCGACCAAGAGAACCTCAACTGAGAAAGGAAAAGGAGCGGTGGATGGAGAACAGAACATTCCATCGGTTGGGACATCAACCGAGGGGGAATGTTCCAAGTCTCAGAAGAGGAATCAGAGGCGTCGGAGATACAATCAAAATTGAATTCAGAACCGACCTCTGAACCGATCTCAGAGCCAACATCAGAAAGAATGGAACCGACCGTAGAACCGACAAGGATCCAACCATCTGAATCAACAGCGATTCCATCATCAGTTCAACCAGAGGTTCCAACTGAGTCAACCGATGAGGAAAAGTTCGAACAACTGGAGATATTCATGCCACAACATAAACCAACAACAGGGCATGAACAACTATCATCGACAGTCAGGAAAGTGGAATCCGACACAGCCACAAAGATTCCAACATGGCGTCCGACCTCATCGACAAAACCAACAGGATAAAAAGCGCCATCAAAACAGGGAGAAAACCTCTCCTCCTAAAGCTCACAATGGGAGAAATCCATCTCCTCCCAAGAAATAGAACATCACTACTAACAACAAGCCTAAGGATAACCGAGGTGTTGTTATAGTTGATGGAGAAGGAAAAGTGATTTGGAATGATAAATCTATCCGAATATACAGGGAAAAGCGACTCACAGTTCAAGGGGGAACTGGTTCTAACCCTCCAGGACCCAACTGAAATTGGGGACCTAAGCGAGTTTCTCTGTGCAGGAACAGGAGAAACATCTGAGGAAGAATAAAGCATCACATACCATGTGGGTGATGGATAGTGGATGCTCGAAATACATGACAAATCTGAAGGTTCTGTTTGGAAGTTTCGTGGAAAAAGAAGGACCATTACCTTTGGTGACAACTCAAAAGGTCACACCAGAGGTTACGGTACCCTTGAAACCAATCACGTGTCTATTTCTAATGTTTCATATGTTGATGGATTGAAGCATAACTTGCTCTCCATCAGCCAATTCTGTGATAATGGTTTCTTTGTCAAGTTTGATGCACAGGGATGCAGGGTTAAAAATGTTGGAACAAAGCAGGTCATATTGTTGGGAAATCGATCCCCAACCGGGAATGTCTACTATGCTGACTGGAATAGTAGTCTTCCTGACACCTGTCTGTTATCAAATAGCAGTTCAGATGTGAGCTGGCTGTGGCACAAAAGGCTCAACCATCTAAATTTCAAGACAATGAACCAACTTGTAAGACAGGAACATGCAAAGGGCATTCCGAACCGAGTGTTTTCAACAACACATATCTGCAGTGCATGTCAGTTGGGAAAGCTCGCTAGATCCTCCTTTCGGTTGAAAACAACTCCCTCTACCGACCGAGTATTGCAGTTGATCCATATGGATCTCTTCGGGCTAGTTACACTAAAGAGCATGAATGGTAACGAGTATACGCTTGTTGTTATTGATGATTATTCTAGGTACACGTGGACCATTTTCATGCGTCACAAGAGTGAAACCTGAGATGAGCTACCCAAGTTGATGGATTGGATATTGAACCAACAAGAGATGAAAATTATTTCTATCCGATCAGACCGTGGAACCGAGTTCCTAAATGAAACCATCATCGAGTACTGCGAGAAGCATGGAATCACTCATCAAACATCGGCTGCGTGTACTCCAGAACAGAATGGAGTAGCCGAGCGAAGGAACCGAACGCTGAAGGATGCAGCTACATCCATGTTGACAAGCTCAGCTCTGCCAAAGAGATTTTGGGCTGAGGCAATCAACACAGCCTGCTACACCCAGAACCGGTCTCTTCTAACCAAGCGGTTAGGAAAGACTCCATATGAGCTATGGAGATGCAGAAAGCCAGATATTTCATATTTTTACGTTTTTGGTTCTAAGTGTTATATTCACAACAATGGGAAGACTCGGTTGAAAACTTTTGACGCCAAGGCTTTGAAGGGCATATTTCTCGGATATGCCGCTCGGATCAAGGCTTATAGAATTTTCAACAATAGCTCTCGTGTTGTGGAGATAACACCTCATGTTAGTTTTGATGAATCTACTTTTGAGTGCAGGGAACAGGCTTAAGGACAACAAGCTGATCCACATGTTCCACCAGTTCTCACCAGATCGCAGATTCTAAGGCAGAAGAATCTAGCCGAACCATTGGTATGGGCAACCGAGGATGATGATCCATATTCCTCTGAAGATGAATGTGAGGACCCCAGCTCATCTCAAGGGGGAACTCCAGCTGATGTCACTCCAACTGCATCAGTATCCGAAGCCCAACCGAGCTTAGTTCAAAATATTGTTCATGTTGAGGATCCAGACTCCACAACTGATAAATCACCAGTTCTGAAGATTCCAGCATCTCCCACAGCTCAGGATTCACCATCAGTTGAAATCTTGGAACCGCCACTGTTGGAAGAAGAAGGAAGACGCAACAAGAGATGGTATGAAGATCATTCCAAGGACAACATCATTGGAGATCCAACCGAAGGTGTGCGTACTAGGAGCCGAGTTGCAAATCTAGACTCAGCTGAGGAAGATTCCAACACTTACGCTCAATATGCTGAGGAGTTGGCAGTTCTGGAGGAGTTCGAGCAAGCAGGAGATGTTGCCATGATTTCATGTTTCGTAGCTGATGTGCCAGAACCGAAGAATGTTGTGGAAGCTCTCAACTGTATTCACTGGACAATAGCTATGCAAGAAGAACTGAATGAATTTCTACGCAACTGTGTATGGGAGTTGGTAGAAAGACCAAATGGTGTCAAAGTCATTGGATTAAAGTGGATTTTCAAGAACAAGAGAGACGCCATTGGATTCATCGTGAGGAATAAGGCAAGGTTGGTAGCTCAGGGATATTGCCAACAAGAAGGAATCGATTTCGAGGGCTCTTTCGCGCCAGTTGCAAGGTTGGAAGCCATCCGGATATTTCTAACCTATGCCGCATTTCACAAGTTCAAGGTCTATCAGATGGATGTGAAGTGTGCCTTCCTCAATGGTGATATTAAGGAAGATGTTTATGTTGAACAACCTCCCGGTTTTGAAACTGGAGATGGAAGAGTGTATAAGTTGAAGAAAGCTATCTATGGCTTAAAGCAAGCACCTAGGGCTTGGTATGACACTCTATGTGGTTTTCTTCTGAACTCGGGGTTCAAATGAGGGTTAGTTGACAAAACGCTGTTCACCATAAAAGTTGGAGAAGATATACTTGTTGTGCAAATCTATGTTGATGACATCATATTCGGTTCTAAGTCGGAGGAGCTGTGCGAGAAATTCTCAACTCTCATGAAGGAGAAATACGAGATGTCGATGATGGGCGAGATGAATTATTTTCTTGGGCTACAGGTGAAGCAATCATCAAAAGGAATTTTTATCAATCAGTCCAAATATACAAAGGAGCTCATCACAAAGTTCGGTTTGCAGACAAGTAAAACCACAAGGATCCCGATGAATACTAACTGGAAGATTGAACCCGGATCTGAGGGAAAACTTGTGGATGCCAGTAAGTATAGAGGGATCATCGGTTCTTTGCTATATCTAACCGCCAGTCGGCCAGACATATCTTACGCGGTTGGAGTGTGTGCTCGGTTCCAAGTTCAACCGAGGGAAGCACACACGTTGGCAGCAAAGAACATCATCAAGAATCTGAAGGGTACAGTTAATGTTGGGTTGTGGTATCCAACCGATGATAATATTCAACTGTCCGGATACTCAGATGCGGATCTAGCCGGAGATCGATTGGACAGGAAGTCCACATCTGGACACTGTCAGTTCATGGGAAGCAAGCTAGTTTCATGGTTCTCCAAGAAACAAGCATGTGTTGCCACTTCTACAACCGAGTCAGAGTATATGGCTGCCGGTAGCTGCTGCATGCAAGTGTTGTGGCTCAAGCAACAGCTGAAAGATTATGAAGTCGCAACTGGACATGTTCCTATTCATTGTGATAGCTCAAGTGCCATTGCTATCTCCTTGAATCCTGTTCACCATTCTCAGACGAAGCACATTGACATCCGACATCATTTTATCTGAGATCATATTGAGAAGAAGGACGTATCCATGAAGAAAATTCCAACTGAGATTCAGAGAGCAGATATCTTCACCAAACCTCTAGCCGAAGCGCGGTTCAAGATGTTATGTGATCTACTTGGATTGTTGGATCCATCAGATGACGAACCAGCCGAGGTGAAGAGATAGATATCCATCTGAGGGGGAAGCTCAAATGAAGGGGGAATCTCAGATGTAGATCGCCAACCGAAGACATCGGATGCGGATTGCCAACCGAAGACATCAGACATCAGCTGAACAGACGAACTCGAGTCAGCTGATGGTATGCTGCAACATTGGATCAGACGTCAGCTGAACAGACGAAATCGAGTCAGCTGATGGTATGCCGCAACATCGGAACACATCTGATTCCGACATCAGCTGGCAGGTGAACACATCTGATTCCGACATCAGCTGGCAGGTATCATTTATGGCTGGAGGTGTTATGATCTTAAATGAGAATGTTTGAAATAAATTCAAACATTCCTGAGCATGTCAGTTACATTAAAATAGCCATCATACCGCATTTAATGTAAAGTACGGCTGAACCTCAATAGCCCTACTTTATAGTGCGACTGGGCTGACATGAAAAACAGTTTACCTTCTCACGCGCTGGTTGAAACTCGGATTATGACGTCAAGTCAAAGCTAGTCAACAGTCGCGAGATCTCAACCGTTGATGGATTTGCACCATTCAACCCTAGCCGTCGATTTCAATCGAGCCACTAACCTATAAAAGGCAGAAAATCAGGAAGTGATCCCTTACCTTTTACATTTGTGTTTATCTGCAATAACTGTTCATCATCGTCTCTAATTTTATCTCACCATTTTCTGCAAGTTTTTCTCTCTATATATATCTTCACAGACCTATTAAATGGCACCAAAAGGAAAGAAGATGGCATCTTCAGGACCTTCTCTTGTCCCTACATCATACGACGAGTCCTTTGATATGCTGCTCTCCAAGATCCACTTTAAGCAGATTCTATCAGAGGATGAACTGGAATCGACGGTGCTGTCTCTCCTCGCCGAACTACTCAAGGAGAACGGGCTTCTGAACTGGGCGACGCTCTTCCCCAGCTACCTTTTGCAAGCGACAGGTCGGGGAGTTTTACCTGAATATGTAATCGCCCATCGACAGCAGGAATGGAGTAGTTACAGAAGTATCCTATCGACAACGGAATGTTCCGGCCAGAACCATCCGCCATGTCACCGTCCCCATTGCAGTCTCCGACATTCTACGCCAAATGCCAAATCATTCCACCAAACCAGACAACCACAGACACTATTGAGAATATAACCGACACGGAAGCCGATGAGTTTCTAGAGAGTGCTCTCATCACTCCAGAAAAATTGAAGAGTAATATGCAGAGGACGAAGTTGAAGCCAGAGCATCGACTTCTGTTCGATGTTGTCTCCAAGGTCATCTTCGGTTACAGTGGTACCTTCGGAGACATCAGTCGACCAAAGCTCAAGCAATTGATTGCTTTGGAGCACAAACACAAACACAACGTCGACTGGTTCAAGTATTTCGACACCAGCTGACTCTGGAGAGGCAGAAGATTTCTGAAACCACAACCGAGTCTGGAGAGAAGTTGTTGAGTGTAAAGGGAACTCTCAACTTCGGTTGTAAAATCTCTGCCCTGATCCTGTTCGCCACTAAGGATCAGAACATGGTCTGGGAAGACTGTGAAGAGACCCCTGTCAAGAGACTGATGCTCTTCCCAACCGCCAAGAAGACTCAGGATGTGGTTAGGAGTGTTTATACTCCCAAGGAGAAGAGAGAAGCTGTAAAGACAGCTGAAGAAAAAGACACAGCTGAGGAGCTGCCCCCAGCTGCCGGTCGCAGAGCGAAATCAACAGCTGTACGCCGACAACGAGCTGAGTCGGAGAAGGAGAAAGCTGAAGAACCAGCTAAGAAGAAGCTGAGAGTTCGCATCAAGAAGACGGTTGCAGTACCAGCTGAGGAGGTTCCAGCTGAGGACGCGCCAGCTGTGGATGTGCCAGCTGAGGAGCCAGCTGAGGAGATAACAGTTGAGGCAACACCAGCTGAGGAGGTACCAGCTGAAGAGCCATCTGAGTCGAGCCACTTAGCTGAAGCAGCTTCCTTCGAGATCGTTCCTCGCGCTGCTGGAACGGATGAAATGGAAGGGGTGGAAACCGAACCCGAAGTCGAGCCGACCTTGTCCTCGGATGCTTCTTCCTCCTCTAAGGAAACTGAAGATAATCCAACCTCCCCCACGGCAGGAGCCGATGCCGTACCGCCCAAAGAGACTCTCACTCTCCCAACCGATCAACAGCCAGAAATTCCGAGCTCTTCGCTCGATGCCAACATTGAGACCATTTCTTCGGCCAATGTTGATGAACTTGTTGATACCCCCATCCCCACAGAGTCCAAAATTCCGAGCTTCCAGCTCGATGCCAACGTTCAGACCACCTCTTTGGCTAACGTTGATGAAACTTTTGAACCAATTCCATACGAGAATCTATCTCCCTCACCCATCGATGACGAAGCTGATCGTCAGGCTGCCGCACAGGAGCATGAAGACAAGCTAGCCTACTGCTTCCAAAAGCTGATCGGGATGTTCCCAGAAGCGCGCGACATGCCGATTTTTGCCACTCTCGGAACTGAGCTACTGTATCAGTTCAGCATAATCTTCAGCCACTGGTATGTCAAGGAAGACACCATCCGCATACACAGTTGGGACCAGCTCAAAGCCGATGAGTCGCGCATCAGGGATTATTTCAACTATACCAACCTTGAGGTTGCCTACAACAACAAGGTTGCACTGCTGACGCGTCGTCTGGACCTTAGCAAGGCTGAAAGCAGAGATACAAGGGAGACGGCTGAACAAGTCTGTGTTGCCTTCCTTGACAACATGCTTGTCAAGTCGGCTGAGTTCATTAATGACCTGGACGCAGCCGCCGCAGCAGCCAAGAAGGAAGAAGAAGAGCTTCAACTGTACCTAGCCAACCGTCAAGCCATGGTTATAGTTGACCAGCCAGCACAAACTGAACACCAAGCTCCAGCTGATCAGCCAGCGCCCTCCTCTGAAGAAATATGCGAGTTGATCGCTGAGAGGGTGAACCAACTGAGGAAGGAGATGCTTTCCAACTTCCAGCACAACAAAGAAGATAAACTGAGGATGTTGGAAGCACAGGAGGAGAAGAACCGGAAGCTGCAAGAGGAGAATGTTTCACTGAAGATAAAGCTGGATGAATTCTCAACATCCACCAGCCAAGACATCTCTGATCTGAAGTTAACCGTTCTGGGGATCAAGTCCGAACTGAATGTCTTCAAATCCATTTCTGATTCCAACCTCGCCAAATCTCAACAGACTCAAGACCAAGAATGGGAGTCTCGATTCGAATCAAGATGGGCTGAGTTCGTTGCTTTCCAGACCGAGGTCAATGAAACATTCGCTGGACTGAAGAAAGCCGAGCAAGAGCACCTTGACTCTGAACTGGCGAAGAAGGTTGAAGTAGAATGCACTGTTGAAGAACTCTTCAACCGAGTCCAACAAGCCGAACAACAACTCACCTCTCTTGATGGCTCAGTCGCAAGCCTTGTTGCTGATGCCAAAAAGGGGGAAGTGGAGACTGGTGAAGGTGAAGAGGAGTTGCAGGGGGAAGTTGAGATGCAGGGGGAAGAAGAGATTCCAGCCGAAAAATCTCAGCCGAGGAAGAAGACCCAGAAGAAGAAGTCCACGCCCAAGCCAACCGACGTCGGCGGAGCTGAAATGGCGAAGGACTTGGAGCAGGCGGAGAAGTATGGAGTTTCTTACAACTCCATAGCTGAGATAGCAGCAGAGCTTGATGTGGAACTCGACGGTATTACAACCGAAGAGTGCATTGCTGCTGCCAAAGCTATGGATGTTCCTGAGAAAGACTATATGAATCCTAGTTAGATCAAGAAGTTTGCTGCCAGCCAAGCTAGAAGAGTCAACCAATTTGAAGAAGAGCTGACCAAGATCACCAACAACCTGGACAGGAACATTGCCTCCCGCAGCCGTCGCCGAATTGAAAAACATCAAGTTAAGGCTGAAGCTCGGTTGAAGCAACAGAGGCTGCCAGGGAAGGTTAAGCTGCAAAATCAGTTCAGGCACGTGGACAAGTGGATGCCAGTTGAGTGGAATGAAGACTGGGAGTCGTTCAAGCAAGAGTTCGTGAATGACTTCTATTACAGAAAAGTCTTCACAACTGAGGATCCAAGGAAAGCATTCAAGGAGCCCTGACCGAGCTTCACTCTGGGGATCCGGGCATGTTCAGCCAGTTCACGCGAGCCATGATAGATGCAAAACTGGATATGAACACAGTCCCGGTCCCTCAGAAGGTCACGTATCTCCCTCCCTTCCTCCCGGACTCAAGAAACCCCAACCGAACGAAGATAGTAGCTGAAGCAAGACAAGTTTGCCGAGAGACGGGGTTGACATTTCAAAGGAGTCTGAGGCTAAACGAGAAATTTTTGTTAGAATGTTTAGCAAGTATGGGCTAAAGTATTAGCTCAGTTAGTTTTTGAGCAACTGATGTAATTTTTGATCTTTTGTGATTACTTTGTAACCATCAGTTGTAATGAAAACTCTCATCAGTTATCCGATTCAACTTGACGTACAATCTCTAGTTGTCCAAGCTCTGAATCGCAAAGTTATTTCAATACCATGTTATAACTGTGCTAACCCTTTGATGTTTTAATCTTATAGACTGTCTAGAATTTCAGCTGAGATTTTGGATAGGTTAGTAGGATTTAGATCAGTTTGAGTTGTAAGGGTTTTGTAAGGGTTTTGGCATCATCCAAAAGGGGGAAATTGTTAGGAAATTTATTAAAGTTTTGATTGATTCCAAAACCAATTGACCCCAACCGAGTAGATGTTGCCAGATCCTATTGTTAGCTTTTAGGCTCGCTGTTTGAGCAATGTTGAGATTTTATCTTTACAGGACTCCAGCTGAAGACGACAACAAGGCTTCACTCGGATAAAACATCAGTTGTAAGAAAGATAACTGAGCGTTCATCAGACGAGAGTTAAAAAGGGGGAAGTTGTAAGAGAACATCAGATGGAAGAAAGTCATCTGAGCGTTCGAGCCAACTGATCAGATTCAGAATATCAGAAAGACAACTGAGCGTTCAAGATTCAGAACATCAGATATAAGATCAACAAAATGAAGTTCAAGTCAGCTGAGGGTTCAACTGTCCTTCAAACAAATTGTCAGATGAAGATAGCATTCAGATAGAACATCAGCTGAATCAGATGAAGATCAAACTTCTCAACTGACCATCCAATATTGAAAGACTAATGTTGAGATTTGAAATTCAAATAAGGAAGTCACGTGAAGGTTTGACTCTCTGTCATTACCTCATTTGGCCCAACACAAGGATGTCTCAGATGGAAAGCAGAAGCACTCAGTTGCCAAATCAGGAAAGTCTGCAGAGATGAGAGACAAGCCATCGCTTTCAAAGAACAGAGATCAACGGCTCATCCAACGGCTAGTTGATTCTCTCCGCCTATAAATAGAGGCCTTCACTCATTCACCAAGACATACAGAACGAGAACGAGACAGACAAGTGCAAGAGCAAAGAGTTAGACAAGCGAACATCACCAGTTGAGAGTTCATATCGCAAACGAGCTAAACTGAATTCAATATCTAAGAACATCACTAGTTGAGAGTTCTAGAGTGTTAGATTCTGTCTTGGTGTTTTTCGATCCAACCTTGAGAACATCACTAGTTGAGAGTTCATAGAGTGTTAGATCCTAACTCACTTTCTTGTTCGAGCTAGTAGTTGGAAAATCCACCCACACACACACCCCTAAAAAGGTTGTTAGGACCCTACTCTTCCCGGAATTGGGTAGATAGGTTGATAAGTACCCGTAAACTTATCTTAACGGTTGCAAAGCCCGCGTAAGCTTTGTGATTTTTGTCCAGAAGAACTTGGACTGAGTTGTGTGGACTCACAACTCCCCGTGGACGTAGGAGTTATCTTCGAACCACGTAAATCCTTGTGTGTTTGTGTTTTCAGTTCAGTTATTTCTTTTTGCATATTCAACTGACCATCTAACCAGCATACAAAACTGCATCTTTGTATATCAACTGACTTGGTTATTGATCGACCTTGCATATCTGAGCGTGAGTTGTTTTTATATGAGTTAGTTTTTATCCACCACATTCCGCACAGCACCACTCTTCTGTCACAGCCACAAATCCCGAGGGACGGCCGAAGCCGGGGTGCGACTGGGGTTGGATTAAAAAAGCGGGGAAGAAGGGGGCTAACTGACTAACATACATAAAAGACATCAACCAATCAATGAACAAGACTTGAATAAAACAAGAAAGAGTTAATCACAAGTGATTACTCGACAAAAGTACAGGATAGTAACTAAGTTCAAGTTTATAGACTTATACTACAAAGTTTGTTCAAAAGACAAGTTCTCAAAAGACTTAGAGTTTGGCAGCGGAAGAGTCCTAACTAAAGCATCCTATCCTTTCAACTCAACTTCAACCGTTGCCGCTCGCGTCGCTTCAACCTGCACATTTAGAAAACAATGCAGGGCTAAGTACAAATGTACTTAGTGGGCACGATGCCGAAATCATAATCATAAGTATAGATAATATGGCATTTCATAATTTGTAGCACATCGGGGGTTTTATTGAAAAGGAACCCGTGTCTACTAAACATTTTCTGACTCTTTTCTCAATTTAGCTTGCAAGCATTTTTCTGGTATGTTACGTTCAATCTTGACCCAAACTCATTCACCGTGGCTGGTACCCCTCAACAGGATATCACATACACCACAGGTTACAAAGTGCACTAACTCTGGAAAGCACTTAGCAGCTAACTCAGAGCCGATCGTTAGTTAACCTAGTTAGATTAACTCTAAATCTGGAAAAAACGGATGTTAACTCAAATAGGTACAAGAGAACTCACATAAAATATAAAACAGTTCATGCCATAATATCATAAGGAACTAAGTTGGAAAGAATCAACTTAGGAAAATTACATTTTTGTTCATTACGACTTAAGCAATTTCTCGCTTAACTAAACTTCTTTACTTGAACGGATAAGAGGTACCAACTCGTCCCGGTTAGCACTCAAGGCTCCTTTCTTGACTCTAGGGTCAGTAGGAAGATATTCGTTAGTTATTATGGCTTAAACGATCGAAAGGAAACTAAGTTGCGAATGAAACAACTTAGAAGAAAGAAAACTGAAATTTCACTGTGCAATACAGAAATTCTGGGGACTGCCTAGAACAGGGGATCTGGAAACAGGGGATGAGCCCTGTACCGTTGGAAAGCTTGAAATGTCTAGTTTACGCTTCAATTTACGGATCACAAATCCGATAAACGAGCTAAAAGTTATTACAGTTTCCGGCGAGGGTCGCAAAACTGCCGCGATAACCCTAGATGCTCAATAGAAACGACGTGTAACGTCTTAGGTTCGTTCTAAGTTATCGTATTCGATTTCTTATGAAACTTGACCCTCAAGGCAGTCAACACGTACCCCCGTACGTGATGAACTCCTTCTCAAAACTCGTCCAATAGCACGACGTTCTAAACGTCGGCTTTTAACTAACAAGTAATATACCAACAAGTTATCAATTTCCCGTTCTAGTTCTCGACTATCACTATATCTCATATTATATTAGCTCGAAAGCTCATGACATCAACTACAAATTTAATCCCAAGTCCATCATAAACGATATTATCAAGTTAGAATTCCCATTCAACTTCTCGGTTATTAGTTACGACTAGTGGTTTGTCTCTTACACAATTTTCAAGGTTGTCGGATTTCGTTCAAATTTTACGTCATTAATCAACATCTAACTAGAATCGCTTTCATGCATATAATCACTTCACATCACCACTATATTTCATCTTACGACGAGTTCTTCGTCTCTTACATCCCACCAAATAATTTTAGAAAATTCTCAAATAAATTCCTAACATCAATTAATACCATTTACAACATTATTTCATCAACCAAACATCATCTAAATCAAACACATGAAAACCCCTAATTTCTTACTCATTTTCGGTTTTTAAACATAGTTTAAGAGAGTGATTTTCTTCATTAATTAACATCATTTAACTCTTAATCATCCTATTATAACATCAATTAATCAATTCAAGTCCAATTACACATCAACATGCAAAAAAAATCCCCAATTTCAAACCCTAAACCCTAAATCAATTTCAAACAAACAAAAGGCTTTCGATTTCTCTTGATTCTAATCACTAATTAAACACTTCCTAAGCATGAATTTAACCTCAATTGAAGAATTCCATCAACCTACACAAATGCCCTAAATTTCGGTTTTGACATAGAGTTAGGGCTTTTGATTTTTCTTCAATTTTGATCTTAGAAATCACATCCAAACACAACTAATTAAGCTAATCAAAGATCAAAACATCTAGTTCTTCACCCCTAAATTTTTGATCAAAAAGAAAATAAAGAGAAGAGGATGTTGGATGGATAGAAACATAGAAGAGGTGAATACCTTGGTTTTTACTAAAGGAAATAACAAGTTTTTGATGGATGAAAGAGGGCTTGTGTGATTTTCTTCTTCAAGAGCTTGGAGATACAACAATGGTGGAAGAAGAAGATGGGAGAGAGGGAGAGAGGAGGGCTGCCGATTTTGGGTTGATGAGGGAGGAGATGTGATTTTGTTGATGCAACATAGCTATATATATTAGGTTAAAGTGAATAGTGCATAGTGTTTGAATAGTAGTAGGTATATAAAATAATACTACATGGAGAAATAAGCTATAATGCTAAAAATGGGAGAGAAAAATCGGTTATGAGAGGGAAGGGAGGAAAAATACGCGCTTTTCCGACGCGATACGACGTTACGGAAATCGGACGACGAAAAACGTAGCTCGACGCAAAATCGTCACGATCCGATTTGTCCAAAAAAAAATTCTAACGAATAAAACTTAATTGAAAAAAAAAAATAAAATTTATAAAAATTAATTCCGATAAAAACTCGGGACGACACAGTCCGAGTTTCGTCCGGAAAATCATAAAAACGAACTTTCTCGGGCGAGTTCGTATCGCGATTTCGTGAATGTAAAAATCAGACGGTTTTCCGTTCTGAGTTCACGAACTAAAAATTTTTCGTACGCGCTAACCCTAAATACGGTAGTCGTCTAGCTGACTTCCGTAGTTTATTTTTAGAAACGGCATCGACCGTTAGTCTTAGAATTTAAAAATCATAAACTTAGGCGTGCAAAGCCATTTATTTAATTAACTTAAAATTTTTGAGATCGTAAGGAATTTCCAGGGCATTACATCCTACCCCCCTTACGAAAAATTTCGTCCCGAAATTTACATACCTTCTGCAAAAAGATGAGGATATCGCTCCTTCATCTTCTCCTCGAGTTCCCAGTGGCTTCTTCTTGCCCGTGGTGGTTCCATAGCACTTTAACGATCGGAATCGATTTGGTTCTCAACTCTTGGGCTTTTCTATCCAAAATCGATATCGGCTTCTCTTCATAGCTTAGGTCAGATTCAAGAACTACGTCTTGCTGACTAATGACGTGCTTAGGATCGTAAGCATATTTTCTTAACTGAGAAACGTGGAAAACGTTGTGAACGCTTCCTAGACTTGGCGGCAAGGCCATCTATAAGCGACGGGTCCTATTCTCTCGAGGATTTCATAAGGTCCTATA
The DNA here is from genome assembly GCA_029490685.1 of Schizonepeta tenuifolia. Classification (NCBI taxonomy): domain Eukaryota; kingdom Viridiplantae; phylum Streptophyta; class Magnoliopsida; order Lamiales; family Lamiaceae; genus Schizonepeta; species Schizonepeta tenuifolia. Next base: position 21,798,314 of record CM055958.1, read on the forward strand.
AACCTGGGTCTTAGCTTACCCTTGACTCCGAATCTAACGATTCCTTTGGTCAGTGATATCTTAAGGAAAACCTTATCTCCTATTTCAAACTCAAGATTGGTTCGACGATCATCGGCATAAGACTTCTGTCGGCTCTGGGCTTCTTTCATTCTATCACGAATCTGCCGAACTATCTCAATCATCTCATTTATCTCATCTGGGCCTAGGTTCTTTCTCTCACCTACTTCGTCCCAATAAAGCGGTGATCTACATTTCCTTCCATACAAAGCCTCAAACGGCGCCATTCCTATCGTGGCCTGATAGCTGTTGTTGTAAGCGAATTCGACTAAGTGTAGAATTTCTTCCCAATTCGCGCCTCGGTCAAAAACCACTGTTCTTAACATGTCGACTAAAATCTGAATCGTCCTCTCTGACTGCCCATCTGTCTGTGGGTGAAACGCTGTACTGAAATTAAGCTCTGTCCCCAATTCTTTCTGCAACGTAATCCAAAACCTCGAAGTAAATTTGGTGTCTCTATCTGACACTATGACCTTCGGTACTCCATGCAAACGTACGATCTCTCTGACATACAACTGAGCTAGTTTCTCCGATCCGTAGGTAATCTTAATCGGTAAGAAATGCGCTGACTTCGTAAGCCTATCTATTATCACCCAAATTGTTGTGTTTCCTCTTCTCGACTTAGGCAAGCCTGTGACAAAATCCATAGCTATGCCCTCCCATTTCCATTCTGGGACATCTAATGGTTGTAGCAATCCATATGGTCGTCGGTGTAAAGCCTTAACTTGCTGACATGCTAGGCATCTTTCTACAAACGAGGCAACGTCTCGTTTCATTCCATTCCACCAAAAGTTTCTTCTCAAATCTTGGTACATTTTCGTACTTCCTGGATGTGCTGTGTAAGGCGTATCGTGAGCCTCACTCAAGATCTCGTTCTTCAGTTCGCTGTCGTCATCAGGAATACAAATTCTGCCTTCAAAAAGTATCGCATTGTCTGGTGCTTCGGAAAATCCTTCTGGCTTATCTGTTCTTATCTTTAATCGCAACTTTTCCATTGACTCGTCCTTCCTCTGAGCATTGATGATTCTTTTTCTCAAATCTGGTGTAGCTTCTAATGCTGCGATTTGACTTGTTATCGTAGCTGGCGTGTCAAGCACTCTGATATCCATCTTCTCGAATTCTCGTACTAAAGTTTCTTCTTCCACAAACAGGCATCCTAACTTCGTTGGAGCCTTACGACTCAATGCGTCTGCTACCACATTAGCCTTTCCTGGATGATAGTTAATTCCGCAGTCATAATCTTTGACTAATTCAAGCCATCTTCTTTGTCTCATGTTCAGTTCTTTTTGCTCGAAAAAGTACTTCAGGCTCTTGTGATCGGTGAATATCTCAACTCTTACACCATAGAGGTGGTGTCTCCAAATCTTTAACGCATGCACTACGGCTGCGAGTTCTAAATCGTGGGTTGGGTACTCAACTTCGTGAGGTCGAAGTTGTCGTGAAGCATAAGCTATTACTCGTCCATCTTGCATTAAGACACAACCTAATCCATTTTTCGATGCGTCGGTGTAAACCACATACTCTTTGTTTGTGTCTGGAAGTGCTAGTACTAGCGCTGTGGTTAACTTCTCCTTAAGAGTTTGGAAACTCTTCTCACACTCATCCGTCCATTTAAATTTGGTATCCTTCCTGAGTAGCTGCGTCATCGGGCGAGCGATCGAAGAGAATCCCTCAATAAACCATCTGTAATAACCGGCTAATCCCAAGAAACTTCTGATCTCATTTTGACTCGTCGGTGACTTTCAGTTGTGTACTGCTTCTACTTTGGCTGGGTCCACTTTGATTCCTTCCGCCGACACTATATGTCCAAGGAACATAACTTCCTTCAGCCAAAATTCGTATTTACTGAATTTGGCGTAGAGTTTCTCGGCTCTTAGTGTCTCCAACACTATCCGTAGATGTTCCTCGTGCTTCGTCTCATTCTTAGAGTAAACGAGGATGTCGTCGATGAATACTAAAACGAATTTGTCCAAGTAGGGGTGGAAGACTCTATTTATTAGATCCATGAATACGGCTGGAGCGTTGGTTAAACCAAATGGCATCACTAAAAATTCGTAATGGCCATATCGGGTTCTAAAAGCGGTCTTCGGTACGTCTTCAGGTTTGATCTTGAGTTGATGGTACCCTGACCTTAAATCTATCTTGGAGAAGACTCCTACACCCTTGAGCTGATCGAACAAATCCTCGATCCTCGGCAAAGGATATTTGTTCTTGAGCGTGATCTTGTTCAGTTCTCGGTAATCGATGCACATTCTCATTGATCCGTCCTTTTTCCTAACAAATAGTACGGGTGCTCCCCAAGGTGAGACGCTTGGCCAAATGAAACTAAGGTCTAGTAATTCTTGTAACTGGATTTTGAGCTCTTCCAATTCTTTCGGTGCCATCCTATATGGGGCTTTAGACTTCGGAGCTGCTCCTGGTTCTAAGTTGATCGTGAAGTCCACATGACGATCTGGTGGCAATCCTGGTAACACTTCTGGAAAGACATCTTCGTATTCATTCACAACTTTTACGTCTCGGACGGTCTTCTCGGCTCCTGGCTCTCCGACTAGGTACACAAGATAAGCTGTGGTACCTTTCTTCTTCATAAGTTTTGTGGCTTGAAGGGCTGATATAATTGGTATGCCTCTACCCATGGAAATTCCGTGGAATTCGGTCGGTTCTTTTCCCGGCGGTTGAAAAGAGATTTTTCTCTCGTTGCAGAGAATTGTGGCGTAATTCTCTGACAACCAATCCATTCCTAGGATTATATCTACGTCCCACATTATCATAACATTTAAGTTGTTTGCTATAACCTTATGAGTTCCGATTTCTAGTTCTAGGTTAGAGCAAACATGAGTAGAAGTAGTGATCTCTCCTGAAGGTGTGGTTACTCTCATAGGATGTTCAGCTCTTACAGGCCTGATGTCTAAGTTATCGGCACACGAGCCAGCAATGAAAGAATGCGATGCGCCAGTATCAAACAGTATCTTAATGGGGGTGTTGTGGAGTTTTCCCATACCTGCGAGATTGCCTTTTCCTTTGCGCTGACCACCCTGTTTGATAGCGCATGCCCTCACATCCTGTTGCTGCTGTGCATACTGCTGAAACTGCTGCTGGTTTATTGGTGGCTGCTGCTGCTGTGCTTGGATGGCTCGGAGAGGTACGGCTTGGAGCGGCTTCGGGCAGTCCTTTTTCTTGTGCCCCTTCTGTCCACAGTTGAAACAGTTAGGGGTGCCTATCTGGCAGACTCCAGGATGGGCTCTGTTGCACTTCGGGCAGACGGGAATGGTAACCCTCCCTGGGTTATTCGCTCCCTGGTTGAAGTTTCTCTGTTGCCCCTGCGGCTGGTTCTGCTGATTGTTGCCCTTCTACGGTGAGTTCTGCTTGTTCCCCTGAATAAACAATCCCGATTGGTTGTTTCCCTGCCATGGCCTCTTGTTGCTGTTGTTATTGTTGTTGTTGTTGTTGCCAGGCTGTTGATATCCCTGCTGGTTTCCCTTTTTCTGACCTCCTTGGTTGTTGAAATTTTAATTGTAGCCCCCGCTACCTCCTCCGTTCCATTTTCTCTTACCCTGATAGTTGCTACTATTGCTGTTATAGTAGCCTCGGTTCTGATTCTGCGCTGGTGCTGATGCAGTTGGTACAATCTTCTTCTCATCAGGCACAACGGCCTCCATTTCTAGTGCTCTTTCCAAAATATCTGTATAGCCTAGTCCTCCATGACTAGCCAAAGCAATTCCTAACTCGTGTCGTAAACCTCCCTGAAATTTCTTTGACAACTTTTCCTCAGTATCGACCAATGTCGGCGCATACCTTGACAGTTCGCAGAACTTGGCGTCATATTCCGTCACAGTCAGCTTTCCCTGCTTCAGATTATAAAACTCGGCCTCCTTCTGTGCTCTATACGTCTTGGGGACGTACTTGTCAAAGAAAATCTCCTTAAACTCTTCCCATGAAAAACGAGCCAGATGCTCTGCAGGTATCACCTTCTGTCTTGCTTCCCACCAGTAATCTGCCGATCCCGTCAGTTGGAATGCGACATAAAGCATTCTCTCCTCATCAGTGCATCTGAGGAGCTTGATAATTTTCTCAGTGGATCTCACCCATAGCTCAACATCGCTAGGGCTACCTGTTCCATTAAACATCGGAGGGTTCCTCTTGAGGAAGAGATCCTCTATATCTCTACGGGGCGGTGGTGGAGGTGGTGGTGATGGGGGTGGTGATGGGGATGGAGATGGGGATGGAGATGGGGGTGGGGTGGCATTCTGCTCATACTCCTGTTCTCTGTTGTTTTCCGGTTGACGTCTACCACGTCCTCTCGGCCTTCCAGGTCCTCGACCTCTCCTGTTGTTAACATTTCTTGGCGGCATTTTCTTTAGTTTAAGGAAAAATTGTAAATTCTCATTAGTTTTCTTCTGTTAATTACACTTAGTACTTACTTGCTCGTTCTCAACTTAATCAAGCTCACAAAACAACATATCGAACATAGCTTCGATATTATTTCATTAATCTTTTAACTTTCGATTTAAACTCAATTTCTCGATACACAAGTTCATTTGACATTCTGATTTTAATTACTCAATTCATAAGAAATTTTGCTTGATTAAAAACCCTCTTCACGGGTCATGTATATATATATACATCAAAAAGAATATTAGTTCTGCCTCCAACGAGGACTTATACAAAAAGGTTAGACTACTACTAGTCTAAACTAGGCTGACTGCCTACTATTTACCGGGTGCACTAACAAGTTGCAACTCCGTATCTACTAAAGTACTAGAACGGAAATGATTCATAAAATTTCGTATCCGCTAGAGTACTACAAAAACTAACTAGTTACTGATCTGACTCTATACAGGACAAAAAGCTACTACTACTACTACTGATATTTACCCGCGTCTACAACGCTCCGCTCAACTAAACTGCAGTCGAGTCCAAAAAAAACCTACCCCCTATGGCATGCAAAAACCCTAAGGGTCCTCCTCTGGGTCCTCCTCCGGGTCCTCCTCCGGATCCTTCTTCGGATCCTCCTCCGGATCCTCGTCCGGATCCTCCTCCGGGTCCTCCTCCGGATCCTCGTCCGGATCCTCCTCCGGGTCCTCGTCCGGATCCTCCTCTGGGTCTTCGTCCGGGTCCTCCTCCAGGTCCTCGTCCGGGTCCTCCTCCTCGGACTCTGAACCAAAAACAAGCTGTAGTGCCTCGTCCACCCTCAGAGTAGAACCGTCGTCAAGTGTAAGCAAGGTGGGCGACGGTGCCTCTGAAACCGTCTCCTCCAGGTCGGAAACCAAGTAGTCCTCGCTGACCTCTATCGCACGCTTCTTCAGGAGAAGAAGGTGCTCGGGAACTGAATCTGAACCTGACTCGAAGTCCTCTCTAGAACGGACCCTGGACGGTCCTACAAAAGTTTTAAGAAAACACGGATCAGTAACAGGTAGGGAAAATAACTTATCTCAACGAAAAACTTAAATTACAAATTGAATATTCCTTATTCAAATGTAACTTCATCACCTAAGTCAACCACTTATCAAGACTTCTAGCAATTTAAGAAATTGCACTTAAACAACATACATAATTAAAAGAAATCAAGATTTTTATTTCCATTCTTTGTTTTACAATTTTTTTTTTCATTTTTACTCTTTACTTAATCATTTTAATTTTTCTTTTCTTTCTCAACTCATTAATTCTTAACGACTTTCACTTATTAAAACAGAGTACATTTACTCCGTTCATGTTACTTTTTCAAAAGTAGCATCCATTTACAAAAGAATTTGACATTTACGACTCTTGGTATTCGTACTAGTTGTAGTCGTCACTCAAGACGAAATATGGAATTAAATTCCAAAAGAAAATGGAATATAACTTAAAGAATAATTTTCTGGAAAACTAAGTTCCAGTTATCGTCGCTAGAATCGGGCGATCGATGGAAAAAAAAATTTAATCGAGCTTCGTGCTCGACTTCTAATAATCTATGCAATTTTTCTTCATAGAGTTCGATCGAGGCGAACCCTATTGAAACACGAAACGAGAAGAAAACGGAATGACGTGACACGAATGACGTCCTTAACATTGCTTACACGGAAGCAACGTTCACTTATTTCATTTGGCTTTGATTCCAATTTACTCGATCTTCGTCGTCTCGTTCATATCTTTCTTAACTCGAAGCCGAAAGCTTCTCAAACGTCTAATCGCTCCCTTCGTTCACTAACACGATTTATCGAATCACTTTTATTTCTTTTTTTTTTCCTCACAGGAAATTCTTAGAAAACAAGTTCGACTTTGCCGAATCTTTAATCATGTCACTTATCGCACGTGACATTCATCAGTAGAAGTCCTTCTCGCGCTGGGGATCTCCTTTCGAAATCATTTCATAACAACGTTTCTTAAAAACGTCTAAATTCTCGAAGGACCGGAAAGATCTTAGGTTTCAAGTCTACGTTCTCATTGATCCGGGAAAAATCACTAAAATCCGACTATATTCTTGTATCCGCATAATTTTTCATAAAAGGAAATCATTGCGCAAATAATTTCACATAGGATAGTACTTGTACTATCGCATAATCACATAAATTATAAAAAGAAAATTATACTTCTGTCAAAATTCTTATTTTAAAACACAACTCATTCTTATTCTCAATTTTCATTGAATACTTGCTCATAAAATTTCTTATTTAAAAGAAATCACATCATAAAATTCTTTCTTTTTCCTCGTTGAGTCGACGTAGCGGGCGGTTGAGTTGACATCTACGTTCTCAATCTTAGTATTGTAGTCTAACTCTCATCTTATACTTGGAAAGACGACTCTGATCTAGAGTATATACAAATACCATGTCTCATGACTCGAAAGAAGACTCGATATAGAGTACAAATGAATACTCTATACTATTACTCGAAGGAAGACTTGTATACGAATATCACTTGGTGACATTACTAGAAGGAATGACTCGTATTAGAAAAAGATGACTCATACTACTAGGTGGTATCACTAAAAGAATATCTTATACTAGAAAAGAATGACTCGTACTAGTGAAATGACTTATGACCAGGGCAGAAAACGAACTTCTGCTCAGGTACCACTTTGTGGTAGTACTAAAAGAATAACTCATACTAGGGAAAAAACTCGAACTAGAAGATTGACTCATAGTCAGAGCAAGAGACGAACCTCTGCTCTGATACCACTCTGTCACAGCCCTAAATCCCGAGGGACGGCCGAAGCCGGGGTGCGACTGGGGTTGGATTAAAGAAGCGGGGAAGAAGGGGGCTAACTGACTAACATACATAAAAGACATCAACCAATCAATGAACATGACTTGAATATAACAAGAAAGAGTTAATCATGAGTGATTACTCGACAAAAATACAGGATAGTAACTAAGTTCAAGTTTATAGACTTATACTACAGAGTTTGTTCAAAAGACAAGTTCTCAAAAGACTTAGAGTTTGGCAGCGGAAGAGTCCTAACTAAAACATCCTATCCTTTCAACTCAACTTCAACCGTTGCCGCTCGCGTCGTTTCAACCTGCACATTTAGAAAACAATGCAGGGCTAAGTACAAACGTACTTAGTGGGCACGATGCCGAAATCATAATCATAAGTATAGATAATATGGCATTTCATAATTTGTAGCACATCGGGGGTTTTATTGAAAAGGAACCCGTGTCTACTAAACATTTTCTGACTCTTTTCTCAATTTAGCTTGCAAGCATTTTTCTGGTATGTTACGTTCAATCTTGACCCAAACTCATTCACCGTGGCTGGTACCCCTCAACAGGATATCACATACACCACAGGTTACAAAGTGCACTAACTCTGGAAAGCACTTAGCAGCTAACTCAGAGCCGATCGTTAGTTAACCTAGTTAGATTAACTCTAAATCTGGAAAACACGGATGTTAACTCAGATAGGTACAAGAGAACTCACATAAAACATAAAACAGTTCATGCCATAATATCACTTTAAAAACATAGATATCAAAGCGATAAAGAAAGATTTTCCGAGCATTGCTCGTTTTATTTTATATATAAAAGCCCACCTCGTAATACAGAACTAAGAAGTACTAGCTTCCAATCTTCGGATCTTCCGTCCTTTCTTTACTGCTGGCTTCCTCCTTCATCGTAAAATAATAATACTTAAAAATCGATTCGTAAAAGATAATCGATCAAAGAAAATTGAAATAGGTTTTAGTCGTTTCATTCTTTAGGCATTTGCACGCTTACTAGATTCATTTTACTTAAACGGGAATGAGACTCGTACAAATCCCGTTTAGAAATCGAAAGGTCTCATACTCGACTCTTAGGTCAGTAGAGAGGGTAGTCGATAGCTTAATACGACTTAAAAGATCATAAGGAACTAAGTTGGAAAGAATCAACTTAGGAAAATTACGTTTTGTTCATTACGACTTAAGCAATTTCTCGCTTAACTAAACTTCTTTACTTGAACGGATAAGAGGTACCAACTCGTCCCGGTTAGCACTCAAGGCTCCTTTCTTGACTCTAGGGTCAGTAGGAAGATATTCGTTAGTTATTACGGCTTAAACGATCGAAAGGAAACTAAGTTGCGAACGAAACAACTTAAAAGAAAGAAAACTGAAATTTCACTGCGCAATACAGAAACTCTGGGGACTGCCTAGAACAGGGGATCTGGAAAAAGGGGATGAGCCCTGTACCGTTGGAAAGCTTGGAATGTCTAGTTTACGCTCCAATTTACGGATCACAAATCCGATAAACGAGCTAAAAGTTATTACAGTTTCCGGCGAGGGTCGCAAAACTGCCGCGATAACCCTAGATGCTCAATAGAAACGACGTGTAACGTCTTAGGTTCGTTCTAAGTTCTCGTATTCGATTTCTTATGAAACTTGACCCTCAAGGCAGTCAACACGTACCCCCGTACGTGATGAACTCCTTCTCAAAACTCGTCCAATAGCACGACGTTCTAAACGTCGGCTTTTAACTAACAAGTACTATACCAACAAGTTATCAATTTCCCGTTCTAGTTCTCGACTATCACTATATCTCATATTATATTAGCTCGAAAGCTCATGACATCAACTAAAAATTTAATCCCAAGTCCATCATAAACGATATTATCAAGTTAGAATTCTCATTCGACTTCTCGGTTATTAGTTACGACTAGTGGTTTGTCTCTTACACAATTTTCAAGGTTGTCGGATTTCGTTCAAATTTTACGTCATTAATCAACATCTAACTAGAATCGCTTTCATGCATATAATCACTTCACATCAACACTATATTTCATCTTACGACGAGTTCTTCGTCTCTTACATCCCACCAAATAATTTTAGAAAATTCTCAAATAAATTCCTAACATCAATTAATACCATTTACAACATTATTTCATCAACCAAACATCATCTAAATCAAACACATGAAAACCCCTAATTTCTTACTCATTTTCGGTTTTTATACATAGTTTAAGAGAGTGATTTTCTTCATTAATTAACATCATTTAACTCTTAATCATCCTATTATAACATCAATTAATCAATTCAAGTCCAATTACACATCAACATGCAAAAAAAATCCCCAATTTCAAACCCTAAACCCTAAATCAATTTCAAACAAACAAAGGGCTTTCGATTTCTCTTGGTTCTAATCACTAATTAAACACTTCCTAAGCATGAATTTAACCTCAATTGAAGAATTCCATCAACCTACACAAATGCCCTAAATTTCGGTTTTGACATAGAGTTAGGGCTTTTGATTTTTCTTCAATTTTGATCTTAGAAATCACATCCAAACACAACTAATTAAGCTAATCAAAGATCAAAACATCTAGTTCTTCACCCCTAAATTTTTGATCAAAAAGAAAATAAAGAGAAGAGGATGTTGGATGGATAGAAACATAGAAGAGGTGAATACCTTGGTTTTTACTAAAGGAAATAACAAGTTTTTGATGGATGAAAGAGGGCTTGTGTGATTTTCTTCTTCAAGAGCTTGGAGATGCAACAATGGTGGAAGAAGAAGATGGGAGAGAGGGAGAGAGGAGGGCTGCCGATTTTGGGTTGATGAGGGAGGAGATGTGATTTTGTTGATGCAACATAGCTATATATATTAGGTTAAAGTGAATAGTGCATAGTGTTTGAATAGTAGTAGGTATATAAAATAATACTACATGGAGAAATAAGCTATAATGCTAAAAATGGGAGAGAAAAATCGGTTATGAGAGGGAAGGGAGGAAAAATACGCGCTTTTCCGACGCGATACGACGTTACGGAAATCGGACGACGTAAAACGTAGCTCGACGCAACATCGTCACGATCCGATTTGTCCAAAAAAAAAAAATTCTAACGAATAAAACTTAATTGAAAAAAAAATAAGATTTATAAAAATTAATTCCGACAAAAACTCGGGACGACACAGTCCGAGTTTCGTCCGAAAAATCATAAAAACGAACTTTCTCGGGCGAGTTCGTATCGCGATTTCGTGAATGTAAAAATCAGACGGTTTTCCGTTCTGAGTTCAAGAACTAAAAATTTTTCGTACGCGCTAACCCTAAATACGGTAGTCGTCTAGCTGACTTTCGTAATTTATTTTTAGAAACGGCATCGACCGTTAGTCTTAGAATTTAAAAATCGTAAACTTAGGCGTGCAAAGCCATTTATTTAATTAACTTTAAATTTTTGAGATCGTAAGGAATTTCCGGGACATTACATCTTCCAACTGAGTTCTCGTACTCGGTTGTGAATCCAGCTGAGTCTTTTTACTCGGTTGAGATATTTTTCGAGAGTTGTTTTAAAATTTCCTATCTGGTGTATTCTCCCCCATACACTAGAACTCGTATCGGGACCATCAGGATGCAATCTTAAATATAACTGAAACTTACCTTTTTTGGACTTGTTGATCAAATCTGAAAAAATCTTCAACTAATGCGAAAGTCTCTTTTTAACTGACAATTTTTTATGAGGTTCTAATATTTTACAGAATATTTTGATGGTTGTGGTGTTTGCTCATTCATCTCTGCTACCACTTATATAGAATTCATTCATTCAATCAATTGGGTGAGTGAAATTGTACAAATTCACGTGAAAGTAAAATTGTTACATCAAAGGTGAAATTTCAACCATTCACGTGAACATTTACAGATCAATTTTCACATCCTCCACTGTCGAGTACTATCACACTCAATTGTATAGTACAATTATTATCACATACGGTATAAAAACTATGAAAATCTACGAATTAAAGAAAAATGAAAACCAAAAAATATGTAAATTATATAAACAAATAAATAATGTTATTAATTGCAAAATAGTTATATACCCCGCTCGTACAAACTTAACAAAAATGAAGATCCCACTCGAATGGGATCTTCATTTTTTGTTGTATCAAACGAGCTGGATTTCTTTTTATTTGTCAATTGATATAACTATTGTTAATGTTATATAGTTATCATATTTTTAGGTTTTCATTTTAATTAGTTAATTAGTTAATACGTATTCAATATTATTATATAATTAATTTAATTAAAAATTGAGTAATTAATAAACCATTTATTCAAAATAGTCTTTTAATCTTCAAAAAAAATAATATCCCGCTCGAAAATTTGAAGATCCTGCTCGAGTGAGATCTACAAAAATCTCAAGTAGGATCTTAACATATATGCATAATATCCGAGCGGAATTTCTATGTATTTGGCAAATCAATTAATTCTGGTTATTTTGTTATAGTTTACATATTTTTTGGTTTTTATTTAAATTAGTTAATTATATCATACGTATTCAATATTATTATATAATTAATTTAATTCAAATAATAGTAATTGATAACCATTTAATCATAATCATCTCAAAGCTTTTAAAAAGAAATATCCCGTTCGAGACATTTGAAGATCCCACTCAAGTGGGATCTCAAAAATATCGAGTGTGATCTTATGTTTTTGCTAATGTCACCGAGTGGGATCTTTGTTTATTTGATATATCATGAATTTTAAATATTTTAGTATAAATTATATATTTTTCCTCCTTTATTTCATATAGTATCGAAAATATTCAGCTTACACAAATATATTTGAGAAATTTATTAATTGGATATACCCTAGTCAACTAATCATTGCAACACTAATTATCTAATTATTAACCACTTTAGCTAACTTCCATGCCCTAACATCACAATCATTTTCGGTTAATGAGTGTCAAAATTGATAAACAGTCATCTCTTACACAATGTGTAAGAGATATAATATAAAAAATACAACATCAAGGGTAAATTGGTCTCTTCATACCAAACATGGACATAACTAATTTATTTTCTCACATGCATACATAATTAATTTTGAAAAAGTGAAAGTGGATATATTTCACAATTGAGACTATGTTTAATCTTTCAAATTTTCATCTTTTCAGGTATAATGGTTATTAAACAAACATCTTTTCAGGCATAATGGTTAATAAACAAACAAACAAACATCTTGGGGCATATGTTCAGGCATAATGGTTATTAAACAAACAAATAAACAAACATAATGAGTCACAAAAAATCTAAACATAGTGTTTGTTTGAAATGAAGAATGCCTTCTTTGGAACCGAATTGGAAATTGAGTGTTGTCTGAGGGACTCATTATCATTCTTGCAATTGGAAACTTCTTGCCAGCATTCATTCCCGAAATCAATTTGGCTTCAATTACACGGTCTCCAAGTTGAGTTACTATCATCCTCGTGCCATTGCAAAACTCATTGGCCGAATCAATATTTCTTAAAAGCATTTTAATTTTATCTTGTGACTCGGCAATCCGGAACACTTGATCGTGTTCAAATACTCAACAGAGAAAATTTCGTTGTCGTTGTCCACTTCTCCATCTTCTTTGCAAGTATTGTCCAAACTAAGGTATTTTTTTTTCCTCCCCGGGCATTTTGGACATTACATACTTATTAATCTCATCTACCATCTCATTGGTAGGTGCTAGGACAGCTCTATCCTTGATAATTTCTGGATTAGATGCGATATTCACTACATAATGGTAAGTGCTTTCCACTATTGCCTTAATAGGGTTGACTACATCTCTTATCAAAATATCATTTGACAATGTCACATCAGCTTCTCCATCACAAGTGCTTTCACCGGCAGTCCCATCACCTACATTAAGTATCCATTCTGCGAATTTTCTTGTTTCTTCTGCATCGTATCTATATGTATTGGTCTTATATTAAGGAAAAAAATATGCACAACATTATAGTAAATTAATTAATTATATTTTATGAATCTAAATATAGTTTAATGTGATAGTCTCATTCTCAAATATACAAATAGTCAAAAACATTATTCTAATTAAAATCATTCAACTAAATTAAGTTACCATTAATGAATATAAACAAACAAACATATAGGACGTTCTATATTAAGTTAGGATAGTGCTATTTGAACATATTATATCCAGACATACGATGGTAAAAACATGGATTTGACGGAATTTTTTAACCAATGATTTAATTTCATAGTTTTGATAGTTTGATTACTAATAAACATACACTTTTTAAATTTTAATTATAAAGTTTCATCCCAATTTTAATTCATAAGTTTAGGATTGGGTGTGGATGAGAGTAAAATTTGGGAGCGGGTGTGCGTGAGATCGATATTTCGGAAGAGAGTTTGAGTAGGAAAGAAATTTTGAAGGCAATCGGACAATGTTTTTCCTATTTAAAGCATGTATGTCCAGACATAGTATGTCTGAATAGAATTATTGATTAAGTTAATATACTTTATTTGGTTTTGATACATAAAACTAAATCAAAGTTGTATATGTGTCGTTATATATATGAATTTAATATTTTATTAGTTTTTTTTATCAACTACTATTAATAAAATTGTTTAATTATTAAAGTGTTAATTTGTCTTTTTTAGAGAAATTACCTATAGCCTCATGTTCTTAGTTAATTTAAGAACTTCGCATGAATTCCAAAGTCGTGATGAGCTTATTGAGGCATGGACAATATCTTGTCGGCTCCCTTTAGGAATAACTGGGAGAATTTGTCTGAAGTCACCCCCTAAAACAACAACCAAACCACCGAATGGTTTGCAAGAGCACATTCCATCTTTCGACCTCATAATGTCCCTTAAGCTCCTATCGAGAGCTTCAAAACAATATCTGTATGTCATTGATGCTTCATCCCAAATAATAAGTTTAGTCTTCTCAAGAAGTCCTGTGAGATCATTATCAGGTTTGATCTTGTTGCATGTTGAGTTCTTGTTGCAGTCCAACAGTATACCGAATCTGGAGTGTGCAGTCCTTCCTTTAGGTAGAAGTAGCAGAGCTATACCGCTGGAAGCTACAGGAAGTACGGTGTCGCCCCTTCCACGTAAGGCTGAGCATAATGTCTTCCAAATATATGTTTTTCCCGTACACCATATCCATATAGGAAAAAAAATCCTCCATTACCACTATCCACTGCTGTCATTATTTTTTCATATATTGTCCTTTGCTCATATGTCAAAGAAGGATATAGACTTGCATGTTGTGCCTTAATTTCTTCTATGTCGTAAGACGTTTCTTCCAATATGAGTAGGTTTTCAGCATTTGATATGACAATTTCATGTGGTACTGGCATTCCTTGAAAGTTACTTAGACTTGTTGAATTAGCTACAAGTAACTTTTCGATTTCAATTAAAGTGAGATTTTTTAATTGCTCTTCCGTGAGCTGTAAATCTGTAAAAGAAAAACAAAAAAGAATTAAGATGCATACTTTTTATGATAAAATAATAATTATTTAATTTTAAGCAGGTGGACTGTGTATATGGGGATTAAATAATCTAAATTTCTATGTGTAGTTAACTGAGATTAGTTCTTGTGTTTATATATTAATTTAGTTACTTATTTTGCAGGTTTTTGTTGTTAATCATATTCATTATTTTGGAACAAATGACTGCATTTCCGGTGAATATGCAGAAGCATCCTGGGTGGGTTGGTATGTTTCTCCTAGTGATACACGAACCATGGGCAATTCTATAGCAATTGCCTATCATTATTCAATCCATTGCAATCAGAAAAGATATCAAATAATTTTCAGTTAACAATGTAACATAATATCATATATAACTACAAATATTAGTAAATTAATTAATTTTTTTATGTCGAACTTTTACTTTAATTTTTTCAAACTTTAAATATATTGTAATTGTATGTAATTTTTTCTATTTTTTGTTTCCTTCTTATATCTATATTCATATTAACATTTATGATATGCAAGTAAAATTTTATTGTTATATTGTTCATTAGAAAATAAATATTAGTACCTCGCTTTTTAAGAATTTTCCGTTTTGTGTAAAGGATGTCGTCCGACAACAATTTCCAAGTTTGTCTCCACACTTCCTCAGGCATTGACATGCTATTTGAAATGAGTAGCGTTCTGAAGTGGCGTCGTAGATAATCTCCAGTTCCCCATGAAGATGCTTCAATAATTCCTTCGATGTATTCTCTATCATCGTCTAATAAACCCCTTGCGTAGCATACTTCCTTGTAACTCTCTTTTAGCACCCAATTCACCATACGAAAATCTTCATAACATGTCGCACCCTTGACATGATTTAATAGTATCCTAAGATAATACAGTTCCCCTGCAGACGTAGGGACTGGAAGAGTCGTCCTATGGTATAACCTTGTTCTCTTTTCTTCCATTTCCTTTTTGTTGCATTCCAAACGTAGAACTTTGGGAAGTCAATGTACAACAATTCTCTGGCTTCCTCATGTTCTTTATTAAATGCCATCCATTTTAAGAACTGTGATTTTGTCCAAGACATCTTCAATGTAATCACCTTCTCTAAACACACATGTATGTTCTCCTTCTAGATGAAAAGATAAGCGTTCGACATTGGGAGTTCGAGAGTGGATTGGGAATTCAAATATTCTCCATATTGCCTCACATGGAGATATATATCTACAATCAATGTACTCACTAATTTCATCTTTATTTGTTTTAGTTACTCTTGCACCCATCCTATCGCTTGCTTTGCTTATGTACTTGAAGAGATATTTGACAGACTGCCCCTAATTGCAGTACTCAACGTTGATGTGTGCTCTATACTTCATGATCAAATATGGATTGTAGGGAACCACATACCTGTTCAATGGGATTTATAGTTAAGATTCTAAATATATTGTATGGGACTTGATGTCCAAATGAAGCCCTAAGTTTGATAAATAATCTCGATGACAAAAGTGAACCATAATAATTTTAGTAAATAATAATTTTAAATAGTACTAAGGAACTTTACAATCCGCACAAAATTAACAGAAAAAAAACATAAAATCATATAGGAGTATATTCTTGGAATCCGATTCTAACCAAATAAATTTCAATTGCGCAAACCAATAAATAATTATGCTTAATTAATATACAATTCCCACTCCAATGGCATCATAATAAAATACATCATAATAATAATATATACATCATAATAATAATATGCATATCAGTGTTTTTGCATCAATATTATGTTTATGTTCACGTAATCTAATGCCCTAAGCGCAGTGAGACTCAAATTTCCACAATTCCATTTGATCATGATTAATTTAAAAAATCAATATACATTATTTAAATTACATATAAAAATATATGATGCCATCTTAATAGAGAAGTGTGGTATTCAGTAAATACGGCGTTCATTAATAATAGTAGCAAAATGATACTGCAGCAAGGATGTATTTTAGTAATTCACATACCTGTTGTCAAGAAGAACTCTGTTTTTATCTATTGTGATGCCCGTATCTCTTCTCCTATAAACTGGATCTACATCATCGTTAAGTTTGGTATGATCAATATAATCCTTTGGGAATCTTTTAGAGCATTTTGAATTAACCATGCAAGGTGAGTTTATCCTTTCCGGTCCGCATGGACCGTGAATCATGCATTCAGCGATTGCCTCATATAGCTCAGGGTTCTCTTGTTTGAAATTTCTGCACATATGAAATCATCTATTTCGTTTACCAATTGTTGTTGTGCTCCACTTTTTAGAAAAAGAACAATGTGAGCATGTGGAAGTCCTCGCTTTTGAAATTTGACGGTTGCAACAACTGTATGAAAAATAAAGAAGCGTTAAAAATATATAGTAATTGAAAGAATAAAGATTAGAATATTAATTAAAAATAATGATAAGATCTTAGGTGCAGTATGTTCTCCAAACACTTCTCTATGCTTAAGATCATCTATAAGTTCATTGAGTTTCATTTTGAATACTCGAACTGATATGTCTTGTCTATCTTCTGGCTTTAGTCCCCTTTTATTAATAAACCTCGTGATTTCTGGCCATTTTGGATTGCATGTAAAAGTTATAAATAACGATGGATATCCAGTCCATCTGCAAATAGCCATTGCATCTTGATAATTCTGAATCATGTATCGTCTTCCCCAGTGAATGATGATGGCAATATGAAAGGTTGACCAATAGATGATGAAGCGTTTCCTTTGTTTTTCAAATCCTGAAGATTACTGTATCTTTCTGATCTAAGTGTTGGTTGATTGCGACAGATCCATTGTAGTCTTTGCGTTTCCATCATGGTATATCCGTCAACAACAAATTGTTGAAATAATCTTCTGGCAAGAAGAAGTTGTTGTCCCTCGTTTTGTCTATCTTATATCCTGAATGCTAAGAACTCCCGCAGAGTGAGTTTGTTTCTTTTGCTGGTTCGAAATTCAGCATGTTGAATCTCTAGATAGTAACCATCCTCTCCATAAATGAATATAAGTGGGTACTGTAGTGGAAGGTAAGAAGGGTGAAGTTCATCTATGCATTGGAGATTACCACACCTCTTTTCAATATGTCTGGTTCGAAGATGTATAGTTGAGAGAACTTTGGAGACTTTCCTTCAAATGGCAACAAACTGCCAATGTTGTGAAGATTTTGACCTCCTAGACAGAACGTGTAAGGACCTTTACCACGATTAACTGAATAATCTATATTTCCACCCATCGTGGTAAATGAAAACATCATGTTGTAAGCACGAATGTTCTCAACAAATCTTTTGCTTTTGATGTGCCTATTCTCCAAAACATCGCTCAACAATTGAGGAGGTTGTTTCAATAGAGGAATAGTTACTTTTCCCTTCAAACAACACAGTGAGAATATTGGGCTTTCTGCTTTGCCTTTCTCTACGCTTTCTCTAAACCACATCTGTGCTTTGCAGTACTCGCACTCATAGATTGGATCACCTATATCAAAATACTCTGCCAAACTATATATAATTTGTTACAATTTATAATATAAATATTAGAATTTAAATAGTTTGAACATTATTGGTTTTCAATTAAATCGATTATAATTGAGTTGTGATAAATTCATACCAGCTTTTTGTTGGGAAATTGTGCTCTTTGGAACATCTGCACGCATAATGAGAATAGATTCAGTTCTTTGCAACATTAATAAGCATGAATACTTTTTCATATTTGTCTTCAAAGTTTATAAAATATGCTTTGTATATTGTATAAGTCGTTCACCTGTATTGATCAAGACAATGATGTTTTTCAGAGGTGTGTTCCTCTTTATTGACAGGATTTGATGCCTTTTCTGTCTAGCTATCCATGATGTGTATTTCAAGTCTGCAAAATAGTTAACCATTATATTTTATTTTCATTAAACACAGAGCATTATATTTGAAACATAGTATTACAAATATTTATCTTGTACCTATATTATTGTTCACGTAATTTGTTGTCACATCCCCAAATCCCGAGGGACGGCAGAAGTCGGGGTGCGACTGGAATTGGATTAAAGAAGCGGGGAAGAAGGGGACTGACTAAACATACATACGTAAGAGACATCATACATACTATAAACAAGACTTTATTTACAAAAAGAAGAGTTAACCTCAGATGATTACTCGACAGAAGTACACTGAAAGAAAACTAAGTTATAAAACAGATCTTAGTCTACAGTGATAACATATATGTACATCAAAACACTAGAGTTTTGCAGCGGAAATGTGATTCATACTAACTAAAGTCTTCGTATGACAACTTTATTCAACCCTCGCCGCTTCCATCGATTCAACCTGCACATTTAGAAAGCATATGCAGGGCTAAATACAAAAGTACTTAGTGGGCACGATGCCGAAAATATATTCATAAGTATAAATAATCTGGCATTTTATAACCGTAGCGCACCGGGGTTTTGTTGAAAAGGCCCGTGCCTACTAAACATTTTCTGACTGATTTGTATAAAGCAGCTTGCGCAAGCATTTTTAGAGTATGTTCTGTTCAATCTTGACCAAAGCTAATTCACCGTGGCTGGTTACCCCTCAACAGGATACCACATACACCACAGGTTACAAAGTGCACTAACTCTGGAAAACACTTAGCAGCTAACTCAGAGCCGATCGTTAGTTAACCTAGTTGGATTAACTCTAAAAGTCTGGAAAACCCGAAGGTTAACTCAGAAATCTGGTAAACCCAAAGGTTAACTCAGATAGGTACAAGAGAACTCACATAAAATAGTTGAAACAGTTTATGCCAAGATTATCACTTTGAAAACATAATTATCAAAGCGATAATTAATACTTTCGAGTTGTGGAAAAACCCACATTTTATTTGATATAGATAAAAGCCCACCTTAGCGTTTACAGAACTAAGTACTAGCTTCCGATCTCCTGATCTTCCGTCCTTTCCTTACTGCTGGCTTCCTCCTTCATCGTAAAATAATATCACTTTAAATTCGGTCGTAAAGATAATCGAATATGGAAATTCGAATTAGGTTTTTAGTCGGATTATTTCTTTAGGCATTTGCACGCTACTAGTTTCATTTTACTTAAACGGGATCTAGACTCGTACAAATCCCGGTTAGAACTTGAAAGGTCTCATACTCGACTCTTAGGTCAGTAGAGAGGGTATTTGATAACTTAATACGACTTAAAAGATCAAAAGGAACTAAGTTGGAAAGGAAATCAACTTAGAAAAATAAGTTTTAATTCTTTAGATGATTTATGCATTTTCACGCTTAACTAGATTTCTTTACTTGAACGGATAAGAGGTACCAACTTGTCTCGGTTAGCACTCAAGGCTCCTTTCTTGACTCTAGGGTCAGTAGGAAGATAGTCGTTAGTTATTACGGCTTAAACGATCGAAAGAAACTAAGTTGCGAACGAAACAACTTAGAAGAATGAAAACTGAAATTTCATTGCGCATTAGAGTAACTCTGGGGACTGCCCAGAACAGGGGATATGGAAACAGGGGATGAGCCCTATACCGTTTGAAAGTTTGGGATGTCTAATTTACGCTCCAATTTACGGATCACAAATCCGATAAACGAGCTAAAAGTTATTACAGTTTCCGGCAAGGGTCGCAAAACTGCCGCGCTAACCCTAGTTGCTCGATAGAATCGACGTATAACTTCTTAGGTTCGTTCTAAGTTCTCGAATTCGATTTCTTAAGAAACTGAACTCTCAAGACAGTCAACACGTACTCCCATACATGATGAACTCCCTCTCAAAACTCGTCCAATAGCACGGCGTTCTAAACGTCGGCTTTCAACTATCAAGTACTAAACCAACAAGTTATCAATTTTCGTTCTAGTTCTCGACTATCACTATAACTCATATTATATTAGCTCGAAAGCTCATGATGTCAACTACAAAATCGTTCTCAAGTCCATCATAAACAATAATATCAAGTTAGAATTCTCATTCGACTTCTCGGTTATCAATTACGACTATATGTTCGTCTCTTACGCGATTTTAAAAGTTGTCGGATTTCGTTCAAATTTTACGTCATTAAACAACATCTAACGAGAATCATTTTCATGCATATAATCACTTCATATCAATACTATATCTCAACTTACGACGAGTTCTTCGTCTCTTACATTACACAAAATATTTTTAGAAAAATCTAAATAAATTCCTATCAACAATTAATACCGATTACAACATTATTTCATCAACCAAACATCATCTAAATCAACCACATGAAAACCCCTAATTTTCTACTTATTTTCGGTATTAACACATAGGTTAAGAGGGTGTTTTTCTTCATCAATTAACAACATTTAACTCTTAATCATCCTATTATAACATCAATTGATCAAATGAAATCCAATTACACATTAAAAAGCAAAACCCCCAATTTCAAACCCTAAACCCTAAATCGGTTTCAATCAAACAAAGGGCTTTCGATTTCTCTTGGTTCTAATCACTAATTAAACACTTCCTAAGCATGATTTTAACATCAATTGAAGAATTCCAAAAATCCTACAAAAAGCCCTAAATTTTCGGTATTTACATAGAGTTAGGGTTCATGATTTTTCTTCAATTTCAATCCTAGAATTCATATCTAAACACAACTAATTTCACTAATCGAAGATCAAAACACCTAGTTCATCTTTCCCCAATTTTCGATCCAAGAAAAAAAAATAAAAAATAAAAAGAAGAGGGATCCAATTGGATAGAAACATGGAGGAGAGGATTACCTTGAAGTTTAATGAAGGAAGGAATGAAGTTCGATGGATGGATGAAGACTTGTGTGATTTCTTGCTCAAGATCTTGAAGCTTTCTTCAACAATGGAGGAAGAAGAAGGATGGGAGAGAGAGAGGAGAGGCTGCCGAAATTTTTGAGGGAGGGAGGAGATATGACTTAGTTGATATGTTATAAGGTTATAATACTTTAGGTTAAATAGGTGTAAAGGTGAATAGTAATAGTAATAGGTGTCACACATAATACATTATAAAACACAAATATCTAGCTAAAAGAGAGGAGGGAGGTCGGTCATTGAGGGGAAAAAGAAGGAATTACGCGCTTTTTCCGACGCGATACGACGTTAGGGAAATCGAACGACGAAATACGTAGCTCGGCACAAAATTGTCACGATCCGATTCGACCAAAAATTCTAACGTACAAAACTTAATCGGAAAATAAAATTTATAAAATTAATTCCGACAAAAACTCGGGACGACACAGTCCGAGTTTTGTCCGGAAAATCATAAAAACGAACTTTCTCGGGCGAGTTCGTATTGCGATTTCGTGAATGTAAAAATCAGACGGTTTTCCGTTCTGAGTTCACGAACTAAAAACTTTTCGTACGCGCTAACCCTAAATACAGTAGTCGTCTAGCTGACTTTCGTAATTTATTTTCGGAAACGGATTCGACCGTTAGTCTTGGAATTTAAAATCGTAAACTTAGGCGTGCAAAGCCATTATTATTATTAACTTTAAAATTTTGAGATCGTAAAGAATTTCCGGGGCATTACATTTGTATTACTGGAAGTCGCTTTCCTTTCTCTCGACATAATATTACGCCTCGTTTGTCTAGCATGCCATGATGAGTATTTTGAGACTGTGTAATATTCGATACTTATACAATTTGTTAGTAAAGAATAGTTAGAAATATTATGTAGTGAACAAATAATATTAGGAATATATGCTTACAGATGTTTTCGTAAATCATGTTTATATATGAATGGAAAGCACCGACGCTTCTTCTCAGTGGTTGTAAAACATATGAGCTCTCTGTCGCTTGTTCTTTATCGTTGATCCCAACAACTCTTTGTCTCTTATTAGTACTTTGATGATGATCCATTGAAATCTGTAAATTTCAAATAATAAGAATTCAATTTTGTTTTGATTTTGCTTCAATCCAGAATAACAAATAAAAAGAAATCATAAGAACATGGTTAATCTGTATTATCTATAATAGCTTGAGAAATATATACTATAAAATTTGTTAAAGTATGCTTACCAGCAACAAAAGGTTTTAGATGAGTAATAATGTGAAGAATGGGAGTTTAAGATATATAAATAGAGAATAGATATAGACGACGTGATACTCCTACTACAACTCTATCTTGGATATATAGTTAAACATGGTAATTTTATTTTCTCATTCTATTTATAAACTATGAAAAATAATTAAAAATTACTGTAGATGTATATAGATTATGTCAGAATTTTATTCCTATGACAACTGTAATTCTTCACACGGTAGCTTACTTAATCCAAATGGGAGTCTGATATAGTTAAGATGTTATATATAAAGATATATACTACGTCATTATATATTGAATTCTATGAATTCTAATCCTTCGATAAATTGAGAAATAGTATATTATTATTTAATTGTGTAATGAGTTCATTACAACAGATTTGGATATATTAACCAAATGGTTAGAACCCCTATTAACTTTTTACATGAAAAATCAAAAGATTCGATAGATTGATATGAATTTTTTAAAAATGCAACTTTGTCAGTCAGTATAGCTTATTTCGGAATATTTATCGCGTCCTTTTTATATAGACCCATTTATTCCTCTTTTAAATTTTTTTAAATGCGTATAAAAAAATGTGACGACTTATTTGGCAAATTAACTAATTTATTAGTCAAATTAATAGGCGGAGTTGATTTATAGATTTGTGTATTAAAGCTGTAAATTTACAGTTTGAGATGTTAATTAACGATTGTTTCAATCAAAATATACAAAATATATAATATCTAAATACAAAAACAAATTTTACATGGCATGATCATAGATTAAGATTTGTATGTAAGGACATGGTTCCTTTAATATAGAATAGAAACTAAGAATAAAATTATCAAACATCATAAGTTAAATAATTTATTGATTATATCCCATAATTATGTACTTAACTACTAACAGTGCAAACAGTGCAAAGTATACTAATTAATCTCAGTATTAACAAAGAAACTATATTACTTAAGTAAAATCAATAAGTTAAAAATCGTGATTTCCACTTCATCAAAAAAAAAAAAAATCAATAACGTATTAGTCTGTAGCTGAAATAGTAAATTCTCTTAAAAACTAAAATAACAGAACAAATTTGAAATTGGTTTAATCTCATTCTACTTCTTTAAAATCTTCTTTGATGAGATTTGAATATCATCATCATTGTTGGGAAATTTAAGTAAAGTTTTGATTGATTCCAAAACCAACTGACCCCAACCGAGTAGATGTTGCCAGATCCTAATGTTAGTATTTAGGCTTGCTGTTTGAGCAATGTTGAGATTTTATCTTTACAGGTCTCCAGCTGAAGACGGCAACATGGCGTTACTCGGATAAAACAACAGACAGAAATTCGGATGTGTAACATCAGTTGTAAGAAAGACAACTGAGCGTTCAAGATATAGAACATCAGATGTGAAGAAAGACAACTGAGCGTTCAAGCCAACTGTTCTGATATAGAACATCAGTTGTAAGAAAGACAACTGAGCAGATGGAACATCAGTTGCAAGACTCAATCCGATAGATCGACAACATGAAGTTCAAAGCAGCTGAGGGTTCAACTGTTCCTATTCAGACAGAAGGTCAGATGAAGATATCGATCAGATGGAACATCAGCTGAAGACCATTCAGATGAAGACCAAACTTCTCAACCGACCAACCAATGTTGAAAGACAAAGGTTGAAATTTGAATTTCAAACAGGAAGTCACATGAAGGTTTGACGTTCTGTCATTACCTCATTTGGCCCAACACAAGGTTGTCTCAGATGGAAAGCAGAAGTTCACAGTTGCCAAATCGGGAAAATCTGCAGAGATGAGAGACAAGCCATCGCTTTCACAGAACAGAGATCAACGGCTCATCCAACGGCTAGTTGATTCTCACCGCCTATAAATAGAGGCCTTCATTCATTCATCGAGATAGAAGACAGACAAGTGCGAGAAGAGACTAAAGAGCAAAAGAAAAGCGATATCCTGCACACAAGCAAAACTGCAATTAATCTTTAAGAACATCACTAGTTGAGAGTTCATAGAGTGTTAGAATCTGTCTTGGTGTTTTTGATCTTATCGTTTGTTCAAGTTTAGATCCTAGCTCACTTCTTCATTCGAGCTAGTAGTTGGAAAACCCACCCTTATACACATCCCCTAAAAAGGTTGTTAGGATCCTACTCTTCCTAAAATTGAGTAGATAGGTTGATAAGTACCCTTAAACTTATCTGTAAGGTTGATAAGTACCCGCAAACTTATCTGAACGGTTGCAAAGCCCGCGTAAGCTTTGTAGTTCCAGTCCTAAAGAATTTGGACTGAGTTGTGTGGACTCACAACTCCCCGTGGACGTAGGAGTTCTCTCCGAACCACGTAAATCCTTTGTGTGTTTGTGTTTTCTGTTCAGTTACTTATTGCATATCCAACTGACCAACTAACCAGCACTCAAAACTGCATTTTTACATTCTCAACTGATTTGGTTATTGACCGACCTTGCATCTGAGCGTGAGTTATTTTATACGAGTTATTATTATTTCCACCACATTCCGCACAGCACCACTCTTACAGCTGAGCGTTCTTACTCAGTTGTGATTCCAGCTAAGTCCTCTTACTCGGTTGTGATATTTTTCAGGGGATTGTTTTAAAATTCCTAACTGGTGTATTTCCCCCCCCCCATACACCAGAACTCGTATCAGGACCATCAATCATGTAGATCATCCTTTGAAAAATCATCGTTGCGAGCATGTTTTTGAGGGGTACTTTCATCATTCCTTTCAATATGATCCTACAATAATCACATTTAGGTAAATCAAGAACTAAAATTAAAGAAAAGTAATTTGGATCAATATGAAAATGCGTGCAAAACAAAGTAAGGATAAATGCAAACTTACGTTATCTTGCTAATAGAAGAAAATCGAGCTATCATAGCGGCATCTTCCGTAACTTTTTTAACTGTATAAACACGTTTTGTATTTATGTTTGCCACTTCAACTTTAAATAGACATTCTCTGTTCAACATGGTGCATAATATATGTGGTATTCTATTTTTCTCACCATCCTATTTAAAAAGAATTACAATAAATTACTGGTTAGATATATAATTATTGTGACGATCAGCGACCCGGGCTTATACGGATCCGTCCGAGCTGCCACGCGGGGGTGGGGTGAAGCCATATAAATCATGATTATAAATGATAACAAAGGTTATTTTATTGAAAACATTGAACGGATAAGTGGTTGAGACAATAAAGGCAAGGTGGGTAATTATTCAACATCGATGCCATAGCATAACATAAGTGGGTCGATGTATGAGGACACCGGCCCCGCACTGTGGAAGCGTTTCAAAAGATAACTATAAAAGGTAACATGAGTTTGATGACATAAGACTTATTGAAGACAACAACGATGGTCATAAAGACCGACACAACAAGTACTGGAATGGAACAAATAGAGAAACATCGACATCCCCCTCCTTCGCCTCCACGTTGATCAACCTGCATTAGGGAAAATAATGCAGGGGGCTGAGTACAAAAGCACTCAATGGATTCCGTGCCCCATTTTGAAAACAATTTTGCAAAGATATAACATGCTTCTTTCTTATGGAAGGGGGTTACTTTAGTGAAAACAGTTGTCCTTCTCATAAGTTAAAACAGTTAAAAGACTAATCGGTTCGAACCATAAAACAACTCACATTCTTTGTAATACCCCGGATGTTTTCTTCCGACGAAAAATAAAAATTTGATTAATAATTAAGGCTTTGCACGCCTAAGTTAAGGATTTTCGATTCTAAGATTGACGGTGAAATCCGTTTCAGAAAATAAATTCCAGAAGTCGGTTGAACGACTACTGTATTAGGATTTTCGCGTCCGATAGATTTTTCGTCCGAAAACTCAGATTGAAAAACCGTCGAACTTTACATTCACTTTTTCTTCGATACGAGTTCACCAGAGAAAGTCAGTTTTTATGATTTTTCCGGGCGAATTTTAGACTGTCTAATCCCGACTTTTTTTCGGATTTTGAAAAATGAATTAGTTTTTCCGAGTACGTGATTTATTTCTAATCTAACGGACGAATTAGATTTCGTCAAACACGTAACCACCTAAGAAATTATTTCTCGACTTTTATAACGTCGTTTAAAATCCGGAAACGAGATATTTCCATCTAATATTTCGCAACCAAACATCCCTTAGCGACTCACCATCCCTTTAGTTAGATATTTCCTTCACTTTATGTATGTATACATGAGTCATCTCTCTCTCTTTCTTCTCTACATTGCCGCGACCTCCCATATCTCTCTCTCTCTCATTTTTCTCTCATTTTCCTCCATTGAAACTCATCCTCCAAGCTCTTCTCAAGAACATAAGTCCTCCATCTACCGATTAATTCCATTTCCGAGTTCATATTCCGCAAGGTAAGAACATTTTCTACGATATGAACCGAACACAAATTCTTTCCCATCATTTTCATTTTTTCGAAACATGGAGCATGAAGAAGCATGTTGTCCTTTGATTAATACATGTTCTAGTATGCTTAGAATTAGGTTCTATGGTTTGAAATCGAAGAAAATCAATCCCTCCTAACCTAATGCCATTACCGAAAATTTCTTAGATTTTAGGGGTTTGATCGTAGTTCGATTTTCTTGGTAATTGAATGATGGATTCTTGTTCTACATGTTGTTAATTGACTATATGAATTAATTTAGATTTTTTTAAAAATAAAAGTTGAAATATAAGAGATAAAGAATGGTTGATTTGATGAAGAAGATGATATGATATGCATGTTTTGTTTATGGAAATGAGATGTAGGATGATTGAAGATGAATATATATTTATTTGAGATTTTTCTAAAAAATAAAACGAAAAACGTAAGAGACGGAAACACATCGTTAAGTTGAAGCTCGTTAATGATATTAGAATATGGTTTACATATTAGTGATGCTCGTTAGATGATGATCGTTGTTGTAAAATTTGAACAAAAACGGAGAACGTAGGATTTTCGTTAAGAGACGAACAATCGACGATAAGTCGAGAATAGATAATGATTTAGGATTATAATTCGAACCTTTGATAATCTTGTTAGTTAATGATCGTAACCGTAAAATTTGAACAAATTCTAAGAAGTTTGAAATTTCGTTAAGAGACGAAGAAACGAGTTTAAAAGCCAGTAGAAAAGTCGAATAAGGAAATCTTTTTTAATAATAATGATTGTTATTAGTTGATGAACGAGTTTGTAGTTGACGACTTTTCCATCCAAGATACGAGATGTTATGAGTTATAGTTAAGAAACGAGAAGTGGATAAACGAAAATGAAATAGGAATTGAATTTGAAATTGATTTGGTATAGTAATTGGTTAGTTGAAAATGACGAGGAAATGCTCATCGTTTGTTTAATCAAAAGACGTGAATGTGAACCCGATTAAGGGATACTGCATGTAGACTGTCTTAAGATGGAAATTTCGCGAAAATAAAAGTGGAATAGCATCAATCGAACATAGGGAATCGTGCGTCGAGTTTTGTAGAGCATTAGGGTTTCGCGCGACTGTTTTGCGACGTTTCACGGAAACTGTTATAACTTCTAGCTCGCTTAACGAAATCGAGATCCGTAAATTGGAGAGTAAACTAGACACCCATGGATTTCTTTTGGTATAAGATTCATCCCCTGTTTAATATACTCTGTTCTGTGCGAACCCCAGAATCACTGACTTGTGAAGTAAGTTTCCAAAGCTTAGTTTCTTAAGTTGAATCCTTTTCAACTTCGTTCCTTGTGAACTTTTAAGTCTTCTAAGTTATCGACATTCATTACCTACTGACCTAAGTGTTGAGTAATGAGCTGAGTCAGTTTGTAGACGAGAATTGATCGAAGTCTCGTTTATTAGTTAATCAAAAGAATGTAGTTAAGTGCAAAGGCCTAAAAGTCTAAAACGAATTCAATTTCTTTCCTTTAATCATCTTGATCGATTACTAAAGTTTGAATATTTGCGATAAAAGAAAGAAGTCGGAGTTGAAGACAGGACGGAAGACAGAAGGTTAAAGTTTGTTCTGTAAACGATTGAGGTGGGCTTTTCTATATACGAACTAAAATGAGCGATGCTCGAAAAACTTTGTTTACAAGCTTTGATAATTGTGTTTTCAACGTGATAATCAGAGCATGAAATGATTTGTTTTATGTGAGTTCATTTGTGCCATTCTGAGTTAGCCGACTGCTTTCCAGAAATTATGAGTTAAATACAATGGGGCTAACTAAATCGATCGTACTCTGAGTTAGTATACAAGGGGGACTTTCCAGAGTTTGTGTACACGGTAGCCGGTGTGTGTGGTACCCTGTTGAGGGGTAGCCAGCCACGGTGAGGAATGTTGGGCAAATTGAACGTAACATCTGTCAGAAAATGGTCGCGCGAGTGACTTATGAGAAAAGAAAATATTTAGTAGACACGGGCCTTTATTGAAAAACCCCGGTGTGCTACAGAAATGAGATGCCTGATTTATCTATACTTATTATATATTTTCGGCAATGTTCCCACTAAGTGCTTTTGTACTTAGCCCTGCATATGTTTTATAAAATGTGTAGGTTGAGCGACGGGAGCGGCGTTGGTTGATGTTGAGTTAAGAAGTCGTAATTAGAATAAGAACTTGTATTCAGCTTTACGCTTTCCGCTGCCAATCTCTTTTTGAAGTTAATGTATCTTTCTATTGGGTCTAAACCCCGTATAATTAACTTAGTTTCTTTTTTAGAACCTTGTCGAGTGATCCTTCGAGATCAACTCTTTCTTTTTAAGTGAAGTCTTGTTCATTGTAGTTACTCTGTTATTAATGTCTGTTTATTCGTTCATTCTATTCATTCCCCCTTCTTCCCCGCTTCTTTAATCCAACCCCTAGTCGCAACCCGGCTTTTGCCGTCCCTCGAGATTTGGGGCTGTAACATTCTTGGGTTATCACCTGGTCCAATTAGAGGGGACCCTCTCCCTCCAATCGAACCGTCATAACTTCTTGTATACACTACCTTGGCTTGTACAGAGCACAAGGCCGATCGTATTATAAAGACTTTTAACATTGGTAATCCACAAGCAATTTAGCATAAAAGATTCAGCATACATATCACATTGGAAAGCGTTGGGTTTAATAACCTTAAAGTTATCTCAGTGGGAGTTTGTAATCCCACAGTTTAAAAATAGAAACCACCTTGGTTCATGTTCTCTTGACTAGTCCTTGGATTTGAAGAGTTGCTCGGTCCTACAAGAGTTGTCTTAAACACTTAGGTTCACGAGCATAAAGTTGTCTAAGGTCTTAGCATCCTAGGTCGAACTTATTCCCTTTATGTCTTTTATGTTATGCATTTCTTGTCACATGAGTCATATAAATGTCTTAAGTATTTCATGTCTAGTTGATGCATGCATACACAAATCATGCGTTTCATGTCATAAGAACATAACTAAAACATGTAGAACATTTTAATTAATTAATAAAGAATTAATTAATTATTAAAGACATTTAATAAATAAATAAATAAATAATAATATTTAAATAAATAAATAATTTTTAAATAATAAATTATAAAAGAATTATTTATTTAATAAATAAATAATAAACATTTATGATGTATAATAATCATAAACATCAATCATTTAGTATACATTTGACATATCATTTAATCACACCTAGATATGGACTAAGGGTCCATATCACACATGCACAAGTCATATTACATCATCATAGTCACATTAATCATATAAGGACTAAGCCAAATTATTTTAATTAATTTAGAAATAGTCCAACACATAATAGTTCATTATGACAATATAAGTCAACTATTATTAAATTTAGGCTCAATCAGGTTTATTAGATAGAGTCCAATTATAATAATTCAGGTCCGATCAAAATTTGGACATAAGCTCAATCAAACAAATAAATACATAACAAATCTGTAGAAGTCCAATTATTTATTAGTCCACCCCATTAGCAGCCCATAAGTAAATTAAACTAGTCCATTTACATGGGCCCAACTCTATTAATTGCTGAGCCCAATCCGATTTAATTCATGAAGCCCACAACAATTAAATACTCAACCCAAATCCATTATTTATTAGGCCCATCCGAAAATTATAACAATTCTAATTAAATCTTTGACCCAATACCTCTAGAGCCCACATATACATCTTAGCCCAAATTTTACTAATTAAAACACTTAGCAGATAAATAAATCATTTTAGTCACCAAATAATTCATACATGGTCACATTAATTTATAACATATCCTACGATGCCTTAATATGATTTTTAATCATGTTTTTCCACCCAAAAACCGAAATCCACACAAAGTGTCACATAGAGCATTTTCTGCAGAATTTCCTTCAACACCATTAACACCGTAATTTCGGATTAAAATAACAAACTAGCTTAAATTGAATTGAAAATTTTACTGGACCTTCCTAACACATAAGGTAATTTCCAAAAGCTTTTACTTATCAAAAATACTAGTTTTAACTTATCAAGCAAGTTTGAAGTGTTTCTGCAAAATTTCAATAGTTACTGCACAATCTGCTCATTAATAAAATCTTTAAAAAAATCACTTGTTTACTCAAAAATTAAGTGTCTTATCATTCTGGAAAGCTTGGGATGTAGTTAAGGTTTCCAAAAGGCATTGCCCCTAAATGTTAAGTATAGAGGGATTTTAAAGCCAAAACATTTTATTGCACAGAATCAGGGTTTCTTCTGCAGAACACTCCATTCCTAAATTCAATATAAAACCACTCACTTAATCACAAGACAAGAGAAATACCAACTCAGAAACTTCAGAGTATCTAGATTAAGATTCCAAAAAGAAAATCACTCAAATGTTAAGCATAGAGAGAAATACAGCCTTAAACATTCTACTGCGCAGTTCAAGCTTCATGTCTAGAGCAGAAGTTATTAATCCATCAAAATTTCATAACTCAAGATAAAAATTTGAAACTTTTACAAAACCATCCTAACATACTGATCTACTACATATAAAAATTTGAGAGGCAAATTTGAAGTTTGACTTAGGTAACTAAGCAGATATGTTTCGGGGCAGACTGCCCCCTTATGCACGTACAACATCACATTTTTCATCAACTTTTGCTTCAAACATCACCATAGCAGAATATAAATGTTTTTCAACTTATATCTCATGATGTTTAGACTGTAAAGTTCATACAAACACAAGATACACCACCCTAGTTCATCTACTCAAGCATTGACCACATAACATATAACAAGAACACACATTATCATACTTTAGAACTTTTGGCTGCACATAGAGGTTTATTGTAAATTCCATAATAGATTGAGTTTTCATCCCATGATAATGAGTCTTATCATTCTAAAAACTACAAGAAGCTTAGAACATAATACAACAAGCCATATTATTAAGATATTAACCGTTTTCAAGATAGTAGCAACTCTTTCACACTTAGTCAGTTTCTTGACAGATTCGAGCAAGTTACAAACTCAAAAGTTTTGACACCTTTAAACTCAAAACCAAGGGCTCATTTTCACATACCTTGTAGCCAACATACCAGGCTTTCATTTGAAGGTGATTTCACACATTTTCATGGAGTATATTGGGAGATATGACTCGTTCGTTAACATACATGTGCAGCCATACGAACTGCCAACCATCATTTTCATACAAACACATTCATAACCTAGATTCTAACACATGGAACACCCTCACAAATCATAAAAATGTGATTAGCATCATTTTAACATGGATTTACAACTCTTATAACTCGTTCATTATTAACCTAACATGTTCATAAAAGAAGGAAAATCAAAAGAACTAGATAAAGATTTATACCTAGCTTCCTTCTCCTCGTTCTCTCTCACGTTTCCTCCTCTCCCAGCCTACTTCCCAACTCTTGGCCCTCTTCCTCATGAGATTCCGGTCACCTCCTCTCCTCCGGTGGTGGCCGACGGCGGTGGTTTGGCGGTAGAAGGTGGTGGTCGTATTTGGGGGCTAGGGCTTTCTTGAGATGGTGATGGAAGATGAAAGAATTTAGGACTTGAAGGAGAGGGTGAGTTGCAGATGATGGTGGAGAAGATGAGTTCATCTGCAGAGGTTTATTGAAGGAGTGAAGAGAGGGATTACCGTATGGACTTAAGGTGATGATTAATCCTATTGTTCTCTGATTGGGGAAAGAAGAGGTGGTATTGGAAGTGTAAAAGAAATCTAATGATTATGTTCAGATGTAATCTCTCTCTCCCAGCCGATATTCTCCTCTTTCCTAATGATGCTTCTAATTCCTTTTTGTCTCATCTAAATTATCATTTGAATTTTATTAAATTATGGTTAGTTAAATTCCCTTGTCATTATCTCAATCACACAACACACAAAACGCACGCACACGCACACACTCACATGGTTCACGCCACACACACACATACTCATATATATATGTTAATATTATATTACTGTAATACCCGGCTTTTCTTTTCCGACGAGAAATAAAAATTTTCTAAGAAATTAAGGCTTTGCACTTTTAAGTTAATGAAATTCAGTTATAGGAATAACGGCGAAGTCCGTTTCTGAAAATAAGTTGCAGAAGTCGTTCAACCGACTAATGTATTAGAGTTTCGGCGACCGATAAAAATTTTCGTTAGAAACCTCAAATCAATATAGCGTCTGACTTTACATTCACTTATTTTGCGTTACAAGTCTTTTTCTAGAAGTCAGTATTTTTGATTTTCCGGGTGAAAATATTGTACTGTCACGTCTTGACTTTTTGAAGTTTTTCGGGAAACCAATCGTTCTTCCCGACTAAGTAAAATATTCCGGAACTAATGGTCGTATCCATTTTTGTCAAAAATATATCCGTCTAATAAAGTAATTGTTCGTTTCTAGTTTACAGTATTAGATCCGGAAAATTAGATTTTTTGTAGAGAAAAAGGTGTACAATTTGATTTTCTCTTCTTCTATGTAAATATCACCATAATATGTCTCTTCCTCTCACTCCCAAACCGCCACCCCCCCCCCCTTTTCTCTCTTCTCTCTCTTGTTCTTCAAGTGTTCTTCATATCTTCAAGTTCTTCAAGCTTCTAAGTTCCATAACTTGTTCGATTCTCGATTAAAGTCAATTCCGATTGCATATTTGATAAGGTAAGAGCTTTCTCTTCATTCCTAACCAAACAAAAATCCATCTCTTTAATTTCTAGTAAATTACAAAAATTTAGAGGTGTTAGGATTTAATGTTTCAAGTT
This sequence comes from Schizonepeta tenuifolia, assembly GCA_029490685.1. NCBI lineage: Eukaryota > Viridiplantae > Streptophyta > Magnoliopsida > Lamiales > Lamiaceae > Schizonepeta > Schizonepeta tenuifolia. The sequence continues at coordinate 21,832,215 of CM055958.1, forward strand.
CTAATTCATGATTTTAGATATATAGGAATGATGTTCTAGGATTAATGCATGTTTGAAACATGTTAGAATTTAATGTGTAATTTTCGAAAAATAATCATGCCTTTTTTTTTCGAAAATTTGATGATTTATGTGTTGAAGATTGAGCTTGAAATTAGATGTATTGTTTGTGGAATATGTTTGTCATAGCCCCAAATCCCGAGGGATGGCCAAGCCAGGGTGTGACTAGGGGTTGGACTAAAGAGGCGGGGAAGAAGGGGGAATAACTGAATAAACAGACATTTATAACTGAATAATTACTATGAACTTGACTTCATTTAATAAAAAGGGAGTCAATCTCGAAAGATTGCTCGACAAGGTTGTGATCAGAGAAGACTAGGTTTTAAGTATAAACAACTTAAACGAAAAGATTACACAACAAAAAGTGTATTAGTTTGCAGCGGAAAAACGTAGAATGATATCACATATCACATGTGAAATCGAGGCTCAACTGAACTTTACTTCTTAAATACGACCTTTACTCAACCTCCTCCGCCTTCGTCACTCAACCTGCACATTTAAAAACAAACATGCAGGGCTAAGTACATAAAGCACTTAGTGGGCATATTGCCGAAAACATTTCATACTTAATATAGTTTAATCATGCATCTTTTCATAAATACTTGTATAACTTATACTGCTGTTCATTTAATTCTGGATAACACACTGTGAGTTTTAACTCACATCCGATCATCTGGAAAACACTCTGTGGGCTAACTCAGAATATGTCCCTCTGGATAGCACTCTGTGGGCTATCTCAGAATCTGATCGTTTGGTTGGAATATCTGGTTAGCACTCTGAGGGCTAACTCAGAATCCAATACTCTGGTTAGCACTCTGAGGGCTAACTCAGAGAAGCAAAAGAGAATTCACATAAACAATTTATTTATACTCTGATAGATACTTTAATACACACTTATCAACAATACATAAACACTTTCGAGCAACGCTCACATAATATTACTTCATAAGTAATGGCATTCATCGGAGTTTTTGGTTTTAGAAAGCCCGCCTCGAAACAATTACAGAACTATAACACGTGCTTTCGTCTCTGATCTTCCGTCCTGTCTTCTAATCTCGACGTCCTCCTTCTTTGAACGCAAATAATCATATTTTAGTGAAAGGTCGAGACAATAAAAAGAAAACAGAAATTCGGAATCGGTTAATGACTTTTAGACCTTTGCACTTAACTAACCTCTTTTGATTAAAAGAAACGAGACTCGAACACATCTCGTTTAGAACTAACTCGATTCCTTACTCGATACTGAAGTTGGTTAAAAACGGAAGTCGATAACTCATAACGACTTAAAAGGTCTTAAGGAATCAAGTTAAGAAGAATTCAACTTGAGAAACTAGGTTCTTGAAATTACTGCACAGATCAGTAAGTCCACCGAGAATAGAGTTTTTCGAAACAGGGGATTTGCCCTGTACCAAAAGAAAGCCACGGATGTCTAGTTTACTCTCCAATTTACGGATCTCGATTTCGTTAAGCAAGCTAGAAGTTATGACAGTTTCCGTAACGCATCGCAAAACAGTCCGCGTGGAACCCTAGTGCTCGTTAACTCGACGCACGACTTTCTAGGTTCGATTTATGCTATTCCACTTTTATTCTTACAAAATTTCCATCTCAAGTCAGTTAACACGCAATATCCCTTAATCGGGTTCACAATCACGTCTTTTGATTAAACAAACGACGAGCATTTTCTCGTCATTTTCAACTAACCAATTACTATACCAAATCAAATTTCAAATCCTATTTCATTCAACAACTTCTCGTTTATTAACTATAACTCAAATCATCTCGTATCTCGGATGGAAATATCGTCAACTACAATATCGTTCCTTTATCAATAACTATCATTAATATCAAATTGGTTTTCCTTATTCGACTTTTCTATCAGCTTTTAAACTCGATTCTCCGTCTCTTATCAAAACTCGAACCTTCTTAAAATTCGATCAAATTTTTCGATTACGATCATTAACTAGAAAGATTAACATAGGTTTGAATCACAAACCTAAATCATTATTCATGCTCAACTTATCGACGATTGCTCGTCTCTTACTAAAAATCCGACGTTATCCAATTTCGTTCAAATTTTACAACAACGATCATCATCTATCTAGCGTCACTAATATGTAAACCATATTCTCAAAACATTAACGAATCTTGACTTATCGATGGATTTTCATCTCTTACGATTTTCATTTTATTTTTAGAAAATTTCCAAATAATTCAAACATGCGACATACCATTTTTATTATCATTTCATGCAATTCATAACATATACTACACCAAATCATCAATTCTTCATCTCTTACATTTCTATCTTTATTTTTAGAAAATTCTAAATTAATTCATGTAGTCATCTAACATCATATAGAACACTAATCCATCAATTAATCCTCAAGAAAATCGAACTACATCAAACCCCTAAATCTCCCTAAAATTTCGGTACTAACAAATAGGTTAGGAGGGATGATTTCTTCATGATTTCAATCCATAGAATCATTCCCAAACATACTATATCATGAATTAGACAAAGATTCATCATGCTTCTTCATCCTCTATATTTTTCGAAAAAAACAACTTGATGGTAAATGATTTTTGTTCGGTTCATTACGTAGACAATGTTCTTACCTTGCCAAATATGAAGTCGGATCTAAGATCGATCGGTAGACGGAGGATTTGTATTCTTGAGAAAGCTTGGAGGATGAAGCTTTAATGGAGGAAAATTTGAGAAGAAAAATGAGAGAGAAAGAGTGAGATGGGGCTGCAATGAGAGTGAGGGAGAGAGAGATGATGACAAGCCTCTTTACTATACATAAAGGTGTAAAGATCTAACTAAAAGGATGGTGAGTCGTTAAGGGTCGTTTGGCGCGAAATATTTGACGGAAATATCTCGTTTCCGAGTCTAGAATGACGTTATAAAAGTCGAGAAATAATTTCTTAGATAGTTACGTATTCGACGAAATCTAATTCGTCCGTTAGATTAGATATAAATCTCTTACTCAGAAAGCATATTTCGTTTTTTAAAATCCGATAAAAAGTCGGGACATCACAGCCCAAATTTTGTCTGGAAAAATAATAAAAATGGATTTTTACTAACTTACTCGTCTCGCAAAAAGAGTGAATGTAAAATCAGACGGTTTCTCGATTTGAGTTTTCGGGTGAAAATTTTATCGGACGCGAAAACCCTAATACAGTAGTCGTTCAACCGACTTCTGGAATTTATTTTCAGAAACGGATTTCACCGTTAGTCTTAGAATTGAAAATCCTTAACTTAGGAGTGCAAAACCTTAATTAATTAGAAAAATTTTATTTCTCGTCGGAAGAAAATATCCGGGGTATTACAATGTTAGCATACAATGAATGATGATCATGTGAATTGTTTGGAAATTTTCTAAAAATAATAACAAGTTGGTATGAAATTTATAAACTTGAATTTGAATGATCAAATGATATGATTTTGATGATGTGTTGTGATATGTGAGATGTAGGGAGTATGTAGTTGATCATATAATTAAGTTAAATTTTTCTAAAAATAAATCGTCGGAGGCGAAGAATCGACGAAAAGTTAAGTATAGATGTTGATATGAACTTATGGTTTGCATATTAGTTAATCTAAGTACTTAAGGATGATGATTTGAAAGTTTAAACGAATTCTAAGAACGTCAAACATTTTGTAAGAGACGAAGAATCGAACATAATTGTCGATAGAAAAATAGAACGAGAAAACTAATCGAATATTAGTGATTGTGCATGTGTTAGGTTTGTTGATGAATTTATTGAGAATTAACTAACAACCTTGAAAAAGTAAGTTTATAAATCGTCGAACATGTCAATGATTGATTAAGTATTGGTTTTGATGATGTTAGTATGTTAAGATGATCATTTTTAAGTGTAAAGATGATAGAAACTAATTTGGTATGTTGGTTTAGTAGAACTCAAAAAAATAAAGAAAGTAAGTGTAGAAACAAAGAAACGAGAAAAACGAGGGTTTGTATGTTTCCGATTGATGATATGGTTGATGTATTGATGATAAGCATGACTATATGTACTTAATGTGATTTTCTTAGATTTTATAAAAATGTTTGGAAAAATCGACAACGATGTTCATTGCTCGATAAAAATGAAGTATATGTTAAATATGAATGAGTATTGATTGATTGGAGTATGATGTTAGTTAAGGAGCATTTGTTTAGTTGATGATCATAGCATGAGATGATTGAAATAAAAGTTAAGAAGTTGTTTGTGATTTGAAATTGAAAAGGAATTGCTAAGTAGAAATGTTAGTTGAAAAGACGAGATTGCTCGTCGTGTATTGATCAAGAAACCTAAGGGGTTTTCATGTTGATGATTGTGTGGTTTGATTGATTAAAGATTGGTTGAAATTTCGTGCATAAAGGCTGTATAGCATTGATCGAACCTAGGGAAGTGTGCGTCGAGTTTTTAAAACGTCTAGGGTTTCTCGGCCAATTTTGTCACCCTTCATAGAAACGGCCATAACTCTCTGCTCGTTTAACGAAATTGAGATCCGTAAATTGGAAAGTAAAGTAGACTTCCGTATCTTTCTTTTGGTACCAAGACCCTCCCCTGTTTCTCAGCAGTCTATTCTGAGTGAGCTTTTGAATCTTCAACAGTTGTGCAGATTCTTCTGCAGCTCTATTTCTTAAGTGAAATCTTTTCTTAACTTGAATTCAATGGAACACCTAAGTCATTTAGAGTTATTGACTTCCATTATGATGTTCTAAGTTTCGAGTAAAGAACCAAGTTAGTTTTTAGCGAGATGTGTTCGAGTCTCATTTTGTTTAGTAAAAGACTAGTTAAAAGTGCAAGGGCCTAAAACTTGTTTAATCGATATCGAGTCCGTTTCTCTTAAACCGCCTCGACTGATTTACTAAAGTTTGATTGCTTGCGATAAAAGGAGGAAGTCGCGACTAGAAGAAAGGACGGAAGACAGAAGGTTAAAGTAGTTCTGTAATTCGTATAAGGTGGGCTTTCTATATATTAAAATAACGTGGGCTTTCTATCTATCAAAAAAATTGTTTACTTATTGCTTTATAAGCGTGATTTCTAAATGATTATCAGTGCATAAAAGAATTTGTTTTTGTGAGTTCTCTTGTGCCATTCTGAGTTAGCCAAAAGGGTGCTGACTAATCGATCGGACTCTGAGTTAGCCAAAAGAGTGCTTTCCAGAGTTAGTGTACACGGTAGCCGATGGGTGAGGAATCCCTGTTGAGGGGACGAGCCAACCTCAGTGAGGAGCGTTCGTGGAAGAAGAAAAGGCTTCTTTCCCGGCGTTGAAACAGAAGTTGGGCAATATGAACAAAATAACAGGAAAAAAAATAATACTCGCGCGAGTGATTTATGAAAAGAGAAAAATATTTAGTAAGCACGGGATTGTTTTAAAAGGGAAAACCTCGTTGTGTTACTGTTTAGATGCCTGATGAATCTATATAAAATCTACGATATGATTTCGGCAAAGTGTCCACTAAGTGCTTTTTGTGGTTAGCCATGTATGTATTTATAAATGTGCAGGTTGAGTGACGGAGATGGCGGAAGTTGAGTAGAGGTCGTACTTAAGGAAAGAAGTTTAGTTGAGCCTCGATTTCACATCTGAAAATGTGTTATCACTCTACGTTTTATTCCGCTGCAAAATACTTCTTTTTGATGAATAATTTTTTCGGTTTAAGTTTTCATACTTGAAACCTAGTCAACTCTGAATATAACTTTGTCGAGCGATTCTTCAAGATTGACTCCCTTTTGTTTAATGGAAGTAGTTCTTAGTTATTATCTTGTTTTTTTAATGTCAGTTTATTCATTTATTCAGTTATTCCCCCTTCTTCCCCGCCTCTTTAATCCAACCCCTAGTCGCACCCCGGCTTTGTCGTCCCTCGGGATTTGGGGCTGTGACAATTACTTTATTTCTTCTTATATAGCATATAAATTTTCGTTCCCTAATACGACATTCATTCATCCGATCAAAGTTTCGATCGAGCATATAAGTAGAAATATTTATTCCGATCATAACAAGACCAATATCCATATTATTCTATAAATTAATTCTTTTACAAAATCAAATAAACAAACGCTTCATAGGCAATAATAATATCGACATATTTCAATCGAATAATAAAATATGAATGCTCGTGCTATGCAATGCATATGATGTAATTTTTTTTATATGATTTAGACGTATACAATTTGTCGGGAATAAGTGACCGTTCTATTATCCGATTAATTCTATATAATTTTTTTTATATACTTAAAACGAAATTTTTAGGCTCGAATTTTTGGAGTTCTACAATTATATATACACATAAGATTTAGAAATAAAACTATTGCAGTATGTAATACTTGTTCTTCCATGACTTTGCTAGCAGATTTAAAAAAAAATAAAGTTCACATTCCTCAAAAATTGTGAAGTACATCTCCTCAATCTCATCCGACACAAGAACCTTCAGGTAGTATCTATTGAAAAAAAAAAAGACAATTATTGTTTGTTGACTATTATCATTAGCATCTATTTGAAAATTTAAAATTATATCTATATATTTAATTATGAATAATAAGTACCGTATAGTAATAGATTCCATTGGCTTATCGCAAGTTCTACATTTATCTCCTACTTTGCTTCCTGTTGGAACTTTTTTGTAGCATTTTTGTTTTCCTCTTTGGTTTCCACATCCTTCTAATACCATTGCTCTTCAGGATGAAAGTTGATAATCTTTGCATTACATATGTAGACTCCAGACTATAATTTGAAAAAAAAAACATCGAGAGCAACATGAGCAATTTTATCTTCAAAATATGTTGCAATATATACACTAAAATATACTTACCTCTTTCGAGCTTTCCATCTCCTTGATGGCTCTCATTAAATCCACTTTCAACCACTCATCATCGTTTGATTGTTGGCTACGGTTGGAAATATCAGCTATGGTATGACCGAAGGAAGTTTCATTAGCTCCACGCCTAAATTGTCACGATCATTAATAAAATATAAAAGTTATTTTAAGAAAATGTTATGAGAACTATATTAAACAAACTTAATATGAATAAAACATAGTACAAACCTTAAAATAAAATCTTTAACTTCTTGTATGTCATGACGAATAAAAAATCTGCTTGCATTTTTCATTGAGGAAACAGTAGGTTTTCCTAAAGATAAAAATAAAAAAATTGTTGTCAGCACTTTACAATATTTAATAAAGGTAATGAGTACAATAGTACTAAAATAGTTGATAAAATTTTTACCATTAAATGTTGATTTCATTGCAAATTGCAAAGCAATTAATACAAGCATTTTATCTTCAATTGACTTGTTTTTCATAAATAGCTTTAGTTCTTCAGCATATGATTCCCACAATGTGCATTTTATTTCTTCGCCACTATTGAAAAGTGAAACAAATATTTAGAAATAAAGTAGAAAAAAAGCTATAGATTAAATATAAATTGAATCAATGGATAACATACTCTGCATCTTTCAATATGATGTCATACTTTTTAGCCTAGGATTTTCCAAAGTTTACTCAAAATATGCTAATAATTGGAGTAGTGACCTCGCCAAGAACATCTGCATATTGAAAATACTCAAACATTATAAATCCATATCAAACAAACTACGTACTTAACTACTACGAATGGAAATTATATATTTTAAAAATAAACATATAAGATGTAATGCCCCGGAAATTCCTTACGATCTCAAAACTTTAAAGTTAATAAAATAAATGGCTTTGCACGCCTAAGTTTACGATTTTGAATTCTAAGACTAACGGTCGAATCCGTTTCCGAAAATAAATTACGAAACTCGGACTGTGTCGTCCCGAGTTTTTGTCGGAATTAATTTTATAAATTTTATTTTCCGATTAAGTTTAGTACGTTAGAAATTTTGGTCGAATCGGATCGTGACGATTTTGTGCCGAGCTACGTTTTTCGTCGTTCGATTTCCGTAACGTCGTATCGCGCTGGAAAAGCGAGTATTTTTCCTCCCCTTTCCCTCATGACCGACTTCTATCTCTCAAGGATGAGATATTTGATTTGTTTATAGTTTAAACTTTACACCTATTGCTATACTATTCCTACTTTACACGTATACCTAAAGTATTATCTAATACACAAACTAAGTCATATCTCCTCCCTCCCTCATAAAAAATCGGCAGCCAAGCCTCTCCCTCTCTCCCATCTTCATTTCATTTTCTCCATTGAAGAAGCTTCAAGATCTTGAGCAAGAAATCACACAAGTCTTCATCCTTCCATCAAAACATAAGTCTTCCTTTGTTAATCCTCAAGGTATTCATCTCCTCCATGTTTCTATCCAATTGGATTCCTCTTCTTTTTATTTTCTTCTTTGGATCGAAATTGAGAAAGATGAACTAGGTGTTTTGATCTTCGATTAGTGAAATTAGTTGTGATTGGATGTGAATTCTAGGATCAAAATTGGAAGAAAATCAAGAACCCTAACTCTATGTAATTACCGAAAATTTAGGGCTTTTTGTAGGATTTTTGGAATTCTTCAATTGATGTTAAAATCATGCTTAGGAAGTGTTTAATTAGTGTTTAGAACCAAGAGAAATCGAAAGCCCTTTATTTGTTTGAAACCGATTTAGGGTTTAGGGTTTGAAATTGGGGGTTTTGCATTTTTAATGTGTAATTGGATTTCATTTGATCAATTGATGTTATAATAGTATGATTAAGAGATAAATGGTGTCGATTAATGAAGAAAATCACTCTCTTTAACATTGTGCAATTACCGAAATTAAGTAGAAGATTAGGGGTTTTCATGTAGTTGGTTTAATTGATGAAATGATGATAGAATATGGTTTCTAATGATGTTAGTTGATAATAAGATTTATTTGAGAATTTTCTAAAATTATTTTGTGGGATGTAAGAGACGAAGAACTCGTCGTAAGTTGAGATATAGTATTGATATGAAATGTTTATATGCATGAAAATGAATCTTGTTAGATGATGTTTGATGACGTAAAATTTGAACGAAATCCGACAACTTTTAAAATTGTGTAAGAGACGAACAATTAGTCGTAATTAATAACCGAGAAGTCGAATGAGAATTCTAACTTGATAATATTGTTTATGATGGACTTGGGAATAACTTTGTAGTTGATGTCATGAGCTTTCGAGCTAATATAATATGAGTTATAGTGATAGTCGAGAACTAGAACGAGAAGTTGATAACTTGTTGGTTTAGTACATGTTAGTTGAAAGCCGACGTTTAGAACGTCGTGCTATTGGACGAGTTTTGAGAAAGAGTTCATCACGTACGGGGGTACGTTTTGACTGCCTTGAGGGTCAAGTTTCATAAGAAATCGAATACGAGAACTTAGAACGAACCTAAGAAGTTATACGTCGATTCTATCGAGCAACTAGGGTTAGCGCGGCAGTTTTGCGACCCTTGCCGGAAACTGTAATAACTTTTAGCTCGTTTATCGGATTTGCGATCCGTAAATTGGAGCATAAACTAGACATCCCAAACTTTCTAACGGTGTAGGGCTCATCCCCTGTTTCCAGTTATCCTGTTCTGGGCAGTCCCCAGAGTTACTGCCTTGCACAGTGAATTTGCAGATTTCATTCTTCTAAGTTGTTTTGTTCGCGACTTAGTTCCTTTCGATCGTTTAAGCCGTAATAACTAACGACTATCTTCCTACTGACCCTAGTGTCAAGAAAGGATCCTTGAGTGCTAAATGAGACGAGACCTTATCTCGTATCCGTTAAAGTAAAGAAATATAGTTAAGCGTGAAGATGCATAAATCGTATAAAGAATTAAAACTTATTTTCCTAAGTTGATTTCTTTTCCAACTTAGTTCCTTTGATCTTTTAAGTCGTATTAAGCTATCGACTACCCTCTCTACTGACCTAAGATTCGAGTATGAGACCTTTTGAGTTTTAAATGGGATTTGTTCGAGTCTCGTTCCCGTTTAAGTAAAATGAATCTAGTAAGCGTGCGAATGCCTAAAGAAATGAAACGACTAAAACCTTTTTCGATTTTCAATGATCGATTATCTCTTACGATTCGAATTTAAGTATTATTATTTTACGATGAAAGAGGAAGCCAACAGTAAAGAAAGAACGGAAGATCAGAAGATCGGAAGCTAGTGCTTTTAGTTCTGTATATCAAGGTGGGCTTTTATATATAAAATAAAACGAGCAATGCTCGGAAAACCTTTCTTTATCGCTTTGATATCTGTGTTTTCAAAGTGATAATTATGGCATCAACTGTTTTATGTTTTATGTGAGTTCTCTTGTACCTATCTGAGTTAACATCCGTGTTTTCCAGATTTAGAGTTAATCTAACTAGGTTAACTAACGATCGGCTCTGAGTTAGCTGCTAAGTGCTTTCCAGAGTTAGTGCACTTTGTAACCTGTGGTGTATGTGATATCCTGTTGAGGGGTACCAGCCACGGTGAATGAGAATTGGTCAAGATTGAACGTAACATACCAGAAAAATGCTTGCAAGCTAAATTGAGAAAAAGAGTTAGAAAATGTTGAGTAGACACGGGCCCCTTTTAATAAAACTCCCGATGTGCTACAAATTATGAAATGCCATTTTTATCTATACCTATGATTATGATTTCGGCATCGTGCCCACTAAGTACTTTTGTACTTAGCCCTGCATCGTTTTCTAAATGGGCAGGTTGAGGTAGACTACGGCGAGGAAGATGTGGGACAGATTGTTAGCAATTTCTCTTCAGCTTACTTTCCAGTGCGACACTTGATCCCGGAGAGTCAGGCGATTCTCGACCTGATTGTACACCTACCGGACGAGTGGCGCGGTTGGGCGCACCGTGCAGCGTGGTACTTCTTAGGGATTTTCGGCTACGACATTGAACCGACTGGCAACTACACCGGATTCGCCCTGTTTGTGCACAGGCGCTTCTTTGAGAGCAGATTCATGTTTCCCTTCCCATTAGAGCCGCACCTTCCCTACAGTCAGTTTCCAGCAAAGACAGAGCCAGAGCACCTTGACTTAGACCCATAGTTTTCTACCCTATTGGAGTTGCCACCAGACGGTGTACGAGTGAGGAGGAGGACGTAGAGTCCAAGCAGTTAGAGGAGGACGAGGAGACCGTAGTTACACCAGAGTCACCACCAGTTGGTCAGCAGATCGAGGAGTTGATCCCAGGGCCGGGATTCGTGGAGATTGACGCCGAGACCGCTGAGTTGTTAGGGTTGTCTTCACCTTTTGTACCAGACGTTTGTGTTAGAGTCAGGGGACCGTTAGAGACGAGACTGTATAGGGAGGAGCCAAACTACCGAGAGATCGACGCGGAGCTTGCCGCCTTGTTAGAGTTACCTTCTCCACTTACGCCGCTCGAGGAGATCTGTGCGAAGTGGGGAGTAGTCAGAGAGCAGATGGAGGCAGGGCCGTCCAGGGTCCGTTCTAGGGAGGACTTCGAGTCAGGTTCAAGTTCAGGTTCAGTTCCCGAGCACCTTCTTCCCCTGAAGAAGCGTGCGGTAGAGGTCAGCGAGGACTACTTGGTTTCCGACCTGGAGGAGACGGTTTCAGAGGTACCATCACCCGCTTTGTTTACACTTGCTGACGGCTCTACTCTGAGGGAGGACGAGGCACTTCAGCTCGTCTTTGGTTCAGAGTCCGAGGAGGAGGATCCGGAGGAGGATCCGGAGGAGGATTTGGAGGAGGACCCGGAGAAGGACCCAGAGGTGGACTGTTAGGGTTTTTGCAGACCATAGGGGGTAGTTTTTGGACTCAACTGCAGTTTAGTTGAGCAGAGCGTTGTAGACACAGGTAAATATCAGTAGTAGTAGTAGTAGCTCTTTTGTCCTGTATAGAGTCGGATCAGTAACTAGTTAGTTTAGTAGTACTCTAGCGGATACGAAATTTTATGAATCGTTTCCATTCTAGTACTTTAGTAGATACGGAGTTGTAGCTTGTTAGTGCACCCGGTAAATAGTTGGCAGTCAGCCTAGTTTAGACTAGTAGTAGTCTAACCTCTTTGTATAAGTCCTCGTTGGAGGCAGAATTAATATTCTTTTTGATGTATATATATATACATGACCCATGAGAGGGTTTCTAATCAAGAAAAATTTCCTATGAATCGTGTAATTAAAATCAGAATGTCAAATGAACTCGTATAACGAGAAATTGAGTTTAACTCGAAAGTTAAAAGATTAATGAAATAATATCGAAGCTATGTTCGATATGTTGTTCTGTGAACTTGATTAAGTTGAGAACGAGCTAGTAAGTGCTAAGAGTAATCATCAGAAATGACTAATGAGAATTTCAATTTTTCCTTAGACCAAAGAAAATGCCGCCGAGAAACGTGAACAATAGGAGAGGTCGAGGACCTGGAAGACCTAGAGGACGTGGGAGACGTCAGCCGGAAAACAACAGAGAACAAGAATATGAGCAGAATGCTACCCCACCACCATCACCATCACCATCACCACCACCATCACCATCACCACCACCTCCACCACCGCCCCGTAGAGATATTGAGGATCTTTTCCTCAAGAGGAACCCCCCGATATTTAATGGAACGGGCAGCCCTAGCGATGCTGAGCTATAGGTGAGATCTACGGAGAAGATATTCAAGCTCCTCAGATGCACTGATGAGGAGAGAATGCTATGTGTCACATTCCAACTGACTGAATCGGCAGATTACTGATGGGAAGCAAGACAAAAGGTGATACCCGCAGAGCATCTGGCTCGTTTCACGTGGGATGAGTTTAAGGAAATCTTGTTTGATAAGTACGTCTCCAAGACGTATAGGGCACAGAAGGAAGCCGAATTTTATAACCTGAAGCAAGGAAAGCTAACCGTGACTGAATATGATGCCAAGTTTTGCAAACTGTCTAGGTATGCGCCGACATTAGTTGATACCGAGGAAAAGCTATCCAAGAAATTTCAAGGGGGTTTACGACATGAGCTAGGAATCACGTTAGCTAGTCATGGGGGACTAGGCTATACTGATATTTTGGGAAGAGCACTAGAAATGGAGGCCGTCGTGCCTGATGAGAAGAAGATTGTACCGACTGCATCAGCACCAGCACAGAATCAGAACCGAGGCTACTATAACAACAATAGTAGCAACTATCAGGGTAAAAGAAAATGGAACGGAGGAGGTAGCGGAGGCTACAATCAGGGTTATAACAACCAGGGAAATCAGAAGAGGGGTAACCAGCAGGGATATCAACAGCCTGGCCAGAACAACAACAACAACAACAACAACAACAACAACAACAACAACAACAACAAGAGGCCGTGGCAGGGAAACAACCAATCGGGGTTGTTTATTCAGGGGAATAAGCAGAACTCACCGTGGAAGGGTAACAATCAACAGAACCAGCCGCAAGGGCAGCAGAGAAATTTCAACCAGGGAGCAATTAACCCAGGGAGGGTTACCATCCCCGTATGCCCGAAGTGCAACAGAGCCCATCCTAGAGTCTGTCAGATAGGCACCCCCAACTGTTTCAACTATGGACAGAAGGGGCACATGAAAAAGGATTGCCCGAAGCCGCTCCAAGCCGTACCTCTCCGACCCATTCAAGCACAGCCGCAGCAGCCGCCAATGAACCAACTGCAGTTTCAGCAGCATGCACAGCAGCAACAGAATGCGAGGGCATGCGCTATCAAACAGGGTGGTCAGCGCAAAGGAAAAGGCAATCTCGCAGGTATGGAAAAACTCTACAACATCCCCATTAAGATACTGTTTGATACTGGCGCATCGCATTCTTTCATTGCTGGCTCGTGTGCCGATAACTTAGGCATCAGACCTGTAAGAGCTTCACATCCTATGAGAGTAGCTACACCTTCAGGAGAAATCACTACTTCTACTCATGTTTGCTCTAACCTAGAACTAGAAATCGGAACTCATAAGGTTATAACGAACAACTTAAATGTTATGATAATGTGGGACATAGATATAATCCTAGGAATGGATTGGTTATCAGAGAATTACGCTACAATTCTCTGCAACGAGAGAAAAATCTCTTTTCAACCCCCGGGTAAAGAACCAACCGAATTCCACGGAATTTCAATGGGTAGGGCCATACCAATTATATCAGCCCTTCAAGCCACGAAACTCATGAAGAAGAAAGGTACCACAACTTATCTTGTGTACCTAGTCGGAGAGCCAGGAGCCGAGAAGACTATCCAAGACGTAAAAATTGTGAATGAATACGAAGATGTCTTTCCAGAAGTATTACCAGGATTGCCACCGGATCGTCATGTGGACTTCACGATCGACTTAGAACCAGGAGCAGCACCTAAATCTAAAGCCCCATATAGGATGGCACCAAAAGAATTAGAAGAGCTCAAAATCCAGTTACAAGAATTGCTAGATCTTGGTTTCATCAGGCCAAGCGTCTCACCTTGGGGAGCACCAGTGTTGTTTGTTAGGAAAAAGGACGGATCGATGAGAATGTGTATAGATTACCGAGAACTGAACAAGATCACGCTCAAGAACAAATATCCTTTGCCGAGGATCGAGGATCTGTTCGATCAGCTCAAGGGTGCAGGAGTTTTCTCCAAGATAGATTTGAGGTCAGGGTACCATCAGCTCAAGATCAAACCTGAAGACGTACCGAAGACCGCTTTTAGAACCCGATATGGCCATTACGAATTCCTAGTGATGCCATTTGGTTTAACCAACGCTCCAGCTGTATTCATGGATCTTATGAATAGAGTTTTCCACCCTTATTTGGACAAATTCGTTTTAGTATTCATCGACGACATCCTCGTTTACTCTAAGAATGAAAAGGAGCACGAGGAACATCTACGGATAGTGTTGGAAACACTAAGAACTGAGAAACTCTACGCCAAATTCAGTAAATGCGAATTTTGGCTAAAGGAAGTAATATTCCTTGGACACATAGTGTCGGCGGAAGGAATCAAAGTGGACCCAGCCAAAGTAGAAGCAGTACACAACTGGAAGTCACTGACAAGTCAGAATGAGATTAGAAGTTTCTTGGGTTTAGCCGGTTACTACAGAAGGTTTATTGAGGGATTCTCCACGATCGCCCGCCCGATGACACAGCTACTTCGAAAGGATACCAAATTTAAGTGAACGGACGAGTGCGAGAAGAGTTTCCAAACGCTTAAGGAGAAATTAACCACAACGCCAGTATTAGCACTTCCAGACACCAACAAGGAGTATGTGGTCTACACCGACGCATCGAAAAATGGATTAGGTTATGTCTTAATGCAAGATGGACGAGTGATAGCTTATGCTTCACGACAACTTCGACCTCACGAAGTTGAGTATCCAACCCACGATTTAGAACTCGCAGCCGTAGTGCATGCGTTAAAGATTTGGAGACACCATCTCTATGGTGTAAGGGTTGAGATATTCACCGATCATAAGAGCCTGAAGTACTTTTTCGAGCAAAAAGAACTGAATATGAGACAAAGAAGATGGCTCGAATTAGTCAAGGATTACGACTGCGGAATCAACTATCATCCAGGAAAGGCTAATGTGGTAGCAGACGAATTGAGTCGCAAGGCTCCAACGAAGTTAGGATGCCTTTTTATAGAAGAAGAAACTTTAGTACGAGAATTCGAGAATATGGATATCAGAGTGCTTGACACGCCAACTACGATAACAAGTCAGATCGCAGCTTTAGAAGCTACACCAGATTTAAGAGAAAGAATCATCAGTGCTCAGAGAAAAGACGAGTCAATGGAAAATTTGCAATTAAGGATAAGAACAGAGAAACCAGATGGATATTCCGAGGCACCAGACAATGTGATACTTTTTTTGAAGGCAGAATTTGTATTCCTGATGACGACAGCGAACTAAAGAACGAGATATTGAGTGAGGCTCACGACACACCTTATACAGCACACCCAGGAAGTACGAAAATGTACCAAGATTTGAGAAGAAACTTTTGGTGGAATGGAATAAAACGAGACGTTGCCTCGTTTGTAGAAAGATGCCTAGCATGCCAGCAAGTTAAGGCTTTACACCGACGACCATATGGATTGCTACAACCATTGGATGTCCCAGAATGGAAATGGGAAGGCATAGCTATGGACTTTGTCACAGGCTTGCCTAAGTCGAGAAGAGGAAACACAGCAATTTGGGTGATTATAGATAGGCTTACAAAGTCAGCACACTTCTTACCGATTAAGATTACCTATGGATCAGAGAAACTAGCTCAGTTATATGTCAGAGAGATTGTACGTCTGCATGGAGTACCGAAGGTCATAGTATCAGATAGAGACGCCAAATTCACTTCGAAATTTTGGATTACGATGCAAAAAGAATTGGGAACAGAGCTTAATTTCAGTACAGCGTTTCACCCACAGACAGATGGGCAGTCAGAGAGAACGATTCAGATTTTAGTTTACATGTTAAGAACAGTGGTTTTGGACCGAGGCGCGAATTGGGAAGAAATTCTACACTTAGTCGAATTCGCTTACAACAACAGCTATCAGGCCACGATAGGAATGGCACCGTTTGAGGCTTTGTATGGAAGGAAATGTAGATCACCACTTTATTGGGACGAAGTAGGTGAGAGAAAGAACCTAGGTCCAGATGCGATTAATGAGATGATTGAGATAGTTCGGCAGATTCGAGATAGAATGAAAGAGGCCCAGAGCCGACAGAAGTCTTATGCCGATGATCGTCGAACCAATCTTGAGTTTGAAATAGGAGATAAAGTTTTTCTTAAGATATCACTGACCAGAGGAATCGTTAGATTCGGAGTTAAGGGTAAACTAAGACCCAGGTTTATAGGACCTTATGAAATCCTCGAGAGAATAGGACCCGTCGCTTATAGATTGGCCTTACCGCCAAGTCTAGAAAGCGTTCACAACGTTTTTCACGTTTCTCAGTTGAGAAAATATGTTTACGATCCTAAGCACATCATTAGTCAGCAAGACGTAGTTCTTGAATCTGACCTATGCTGTGAAGAGAAGCCAATATCGATTTTGGATAGAAAGGTCCAAGAATTAAGAACCAAATCGATACCAATCGTTAAAGTGCTATGGAACCACCACGGGCAAGAAGAAGCCACGTGGGAACTCGAGGAGAAGATGAAGGAGCGATATCCTCATCTTTTTGCGGAAGGTATGCAAATTTCGGGACGAAATTTTTCGTAAGGGGGGTAGGCTGTAATGCCCCGGAAATTCCTTACGATCTCAAAAATTTAAAGTTAATAAAATAAATGGCTTTGCACGCCTAAGTTTACGATTTTGAATTCTAAGACTAATGGTCGAATCCGTTTCCGAAAATAAATTACGGAAGTCAGCTAGACGACTACTGTATTTAGGGTTAGCGCGTACGGAAAATTTTTAGTTCGTGAACTCAGAACGGAAAACCGTCTGATTTTTACATTCACGAAATCGCGATACGAACTCGCCCAAGAAAGTTCGTTTTTATGATTTTCCGGACGAAACTCGGACTG
Source organism: Schizonepeta tenuifolia (assembly GCA_029490685.1). Lineage (NCBI taxonomy): Eukaryota > Viridiplantae > Streptophyta > Magnoliopsida > Lamiales > Lamiaceae > Schizonepeta > Schizonepeta tenuifolia. The sequence continues at coordinate 21,849,639 of CM055958.1, forward strand.
TATCGTCCCGAGTTTTTGTCGGAATTAATTTTATAAATTTTATTTTCCGATTAAGTTTAGTACGTTAGAAATTTTGGTCGAATCGGATCGTGACGATTTTGTGCCGAGCTACGTTTTTCGTCGTTCGATTTCCGTAACGTCGTATCGCGCTGGAAAAGCGAGTATTTTTCCTCCCTTTTCCCTCATGACCGACTTCTATCTCTCAAGGATGAGATATTTGATTTGTTTATAGTTTAAACTTTACACCTATTGCTATACTATTCCTACTTTACACGTATACCTAAAGTATTATCTAATACACAAACTAAGTCATATCTCCTCCCTCCCTCATCAAAAATCGGCAGCCAAGCCTCTCCCTCTCTCCCATCTTCATTTCATTTTCTCCATTGAAGAAGCTTCAAGATCTTGAGCAAGAAATCACACAAGTCTTCATCCTTCCATCAAAACATAAGTCTTCCTTTGTTAATCCTCAAGGTATTCATCTCCTCCATGTTTCTATCCAATTGGATTCCTCTTCTTTTTATTTTCTTCTTTGGATCGAAATTGAGAAAGATGAACTAGGTGTTTTGATCTTCGATTAGTGAAATTAGTTGTGATTGGATGTGAATTCTAGGATCAAAATTGGAAGAAAATCAAGAACCCTAACTCTATGTAATTACCGAAAATTTAGGGCTTTTTGTAGGATTTTTGGAATTCTTCAATTGATGTTAAAATCATGCTTAGGAAGTGTTTAATTAGTGTTTAGAACCAAGAGAAATCGAAAGCCCTTTATTTGTTTGAAACCGATTTAGGGTTTAGGGTTTGAAATTGGGGGTTTTGCATTTTTAATGTGTAATTGGATTTCATTTGATCAATTGATGTTATAATAGTATGATTAAGAGATAAATGGTGTCGATTAATGAAGAAAATCACTCTCTTTAACATTGTGCAATTACCGAAATTAAGTAGAAGATTAGGGGTTTTCATGTAGTTGGTTTAATTGATGAAATGATGATAGAATATGGTTTCTAATGATGTTAGTTGATAATAAGATTTATTTGAGAATTTTCTAAAATTATTTTGTGGCATGTAAGAGACGAAGAACTCGTCGTAAGTTGAGATATAGTATTGATATGAAATGTTTATATGCATGAAAATGAATCTTGTTAGATGATGTTTGATGACGTAAAATTTGAACGAAATCCGACAACTTTTAAAATTGTGTAAGAAACGAACAATTAGTCGTAATTAATAACCGAGAAGTCGAATGAGAATTCTAACTTGATAATATTGTTTATGATGGACTTGGGAATAACTTTGTAGTTGATGTCATGAGCTTTCGAGCTAATATAATATGAGTTATAGTGATAGTCGAGAACTAGAACGAGAAGTTGATAACTTGTTGGTTTAGTACATGTTAGTTGAAAGCCGACGTTTAGAACGTCGTGCTATTGGACGAGTTTTGAGAAAGAGTTCATCATGTACGGGGGTACGTTTTGACTGCCTTGAGGGTCAAGTTTCATAAGAAATCGAATACGAGAACTTAGAACGAACCTAAGAAGTTATACGTCGATTCTATCGAGCAACTAGGGTTAGCGCGGCAGTTTTGCGACCCTTGCCGGAAACTGTAATAACTTTTAGCTCGTTTATCGGATTTGCGATCCGTAAATTGGAGCATAAACTAGACATCCCAAACTTTCTAACGGTGTAGGGCTCATCCCCGGTTTCCAGTTATCCTGTTCTGGGCAGTCCCCAGAGTTACTGCCTTGCACAGTGAATTTGCAGATTTCATTCTTCTAAGTTGTTTTGTTCGCGACTTAGTTCCTTTCGATCGTTTAAGCCGTAATAACTAACGACTATCTTCCTACTGACCCTAGTGTCAAGAAAGGAGCCTTGAGTGCTAAATGAGACGAGACCTCATCTCGTATCCGTTAAAGTAAAGAAATATAGTTAAGCGTGAAGATGCATAAATCGTATAAAGAATTAAAACTTATTTTCCTAAGTTGATTTCTTTTCCAACTTAGTTCCTTTGATCTTTTAAGTCATATTAAGCTATCGACTACCCTCTCTACTGACCTAAGAGTCGAGTATGAGACCTTTTGAGTTTTAAACGGGATTTGTTCGAGTCTCGTTCCCGTTTAAGTAAAATGAATCTAGTAAGCGTGCAAATGTCACAGCCCCAAATCTCGAGGGATGGCAGAAGCCGGGGTGCGACTGGGGTTGGATTAAAGAAGCGGGGAAGAAGGGGGCTAACTGACTAAACATACATGAAAGGCATCAATAAACCATGAACAAGACTTGAATATAAATGAGAAAGAGTTAAATTCTAAGGATTACTCGACAAAAGTACACAGTAGAAACTAAGTTCATATTTACAGACTTAAACTACAGTGTATTGTTCAAAAGATACATTTCAAAAGATTTAGAGTTCTGCAGCGGAAGAGTTCTAACTAAGCATCCTATCTTTCAACTCAACATCAACCGTTGCCGCTCACCGTCGCTTCAACCTGCACATTTAGAAAATAATGCAGGGCTAAGTACAAACGTACTTAGTGGGCACGATGCCAAAATCATAATCATAAGTATAGATAAATATGGCATTTCATAATCATAGCATGTCGGGGTTTTATTAAAAAGGGCCCGCGTCTACTAAACATTTTCTTTTCTCATAAATCACTCGCGCGAGCATTTTCTGACTAATGTTACGTTCAATCTTGACCAATTCTCATTCACCATGGCTGGTACCCCTCAACAGGATATCACATACACCACAGGTTACAAAGTGCACTAACTCTGGAAAGCACTTAGCAGCTAACTCAGAGTCGATCGTTAGTTAACCTAGTTAGATTAACTCTAAATCTGGAAACACGAATGTTGACTCAGATAGGTACAAGAGAACTCACATAAAAACATAAAACAGTTCATGCCATAATATCACTTTGAAAACACAGATATCAAAGCGATAAAGAAAGATTTTCCGAGCATTGCTCGTTTTATTTTGCATATAAAAGCCCACCTCGATATACAGAACTAAAAGCACTAGCTTCCAATCTTCGGATCTTCCGTCCTTTCTTTACAGCTGGCTTCTTCCTTCATCGTAAAATAATAATACTTAAAAACGGGTCGTAAAAGATAATCGATCAAAGAGAATCGAAATAAGTTTTAGTCGTTTCATTCTTTAGGCATTTGCACGCTTACTAGATTCATTTTACTTAAACGGGAACGAGACTCGTACAAATCCCGTTTAGAACTCGAAAGGTCTCATACTCGACTCTTAGGTCAGTAGAGAGGGTAGTCGGTAACTTAATACGACTTAAAAGATCATAAGGAACTAAGTTGGAAAGAATCAACTTAGGAAAATTTTACGTTTTAGATCATTAAACGACTTATGAAAATTCTCGCTTAACTACTTCTTTACTTGAATGGATAAGAGATGAGATCTCGACTGGTTTTATCACTCAAGGCCCTGTACTTGACTCTAGGGTCAGTAGGGAGATATTCGTTAGTTATTACGGCTTAAACGATCGAAAGAAACTAAGTTGTGAACGAAACAACTTAGGAGAATTGAACTGAAATTTTACTGCGCAATACAGTGACTCTGGAGGCTGCCCAGAACAGAGGATCTGGAAACAGGGGATGAGCCCTATACCGTTGAAAAGTTTGGGATGTCTAGTTTACGCTCCAATTTACGGATCACAAATCCGATAAACGAGCTAAACGTTATTACAGTTTCCGGCGAGGGTCGCAAAACTGCCGCGATAACCCTAGTTGCTCGATAGATTCGACGTATAACGTCTTAGGTTCGTTCTAAGCTCTCGTATTCGATTTCTTTAGAAACTGGACCCTCAAGGCAGTCATCACATACTCCCGTACGTGATGAACTCCTTCTCAAAACTCGTCCAATAGCACGACGTTCTAAACGTCGGCTTTCAACTAACAATTACTAAACCAACAAGTTATGAAATTCGCGTTCTAGTTCTCGACTATTACTATAGCTCATATTATTTTAGCTCGAAAGCTCATAACATCAACTACAAAGTTGTTCTCAAGTCCATCATAGACAATATTATCCAATTAGAATTCTCATTCGACTTCTCGGTTATTAGTTACGTCTAGTTGTTCGTCTCTTATGCAATTTTCAAAGTTGTCGGATTCCGTTCACATTTTACGTCATTAAACTACATCTAACGAGAATCACTTTTATGCATAAAATCATTTCATAACATCACTATATTTCAACTTATGACGAGTTCCTCTTCTCTTACAATCCAATAAATATTTTTAGAAAAATCTAATTAAATTCCTATTAACAACTAACATCAACTACAACATAATTCCATCATCAATTCATCAATTAAATCAAACACATGAAAACCCCTAATTTCTTAGAAATTTTCGGTATTTATACAATGGATAAGAGGGTGATTTTCTTCTCCAATTAACACCATTTATTCACTAATCAACCTACTATAACAACAATTAATCAATTGCAAACCAATTTCAAACTAACATGCAAAAATCCCTAATTCTTTACCTAAACCCTAAATCGGTTTTCACAAAACAAGGGGCTTTCGATTTCTTTTTGTTCTAATCATCAATTAAGCACCTCTTAAGCATGAATTTATCATTAATTGAAGAAATCCAAAAATCCTACAAATATCCCTAAATTTTCGGTATAGACATAGGATTAGGGTTCTTAAATTTCAATCAATTTCAAACCTAGAATTCACATCCTAACACTTCTAATTTCATTAATCCAAGATCGAATCATGTAATTCAACCCTCAAATTTTTGATCATAAAGAAAAATAAAAAGATGGGGAATCCAATTGGATAGGAGTATGGAGGAGATGATTACCTTGCTAATTAATGAAAGAAGTAAGAGGTTTGGATGGTTGGATGATGACTTGTGTGTTTCTCCTTCAAGTTCTTGAAGCTTTCTTCAATGGAGATGGAAGAAATGAAGATGAGAGAGGGAGGGGGTATGGCTGCCGATTTCTAAGGTGTGGGAGGGAGAGATGGTATTTTAATTTGAATTAAACATAAGTTATAAGGTTATAAGGGGTGAATAGTAATACATTAGGTGTCCACTTAAAAACTATATAAAACATAAATATCATCTAAGAGAGAGAGGGGGAGGTCGGTTGGATGGGGGAGGGAGAAAGAAAATACGCGCTTTTCCGGCGCGATCCGACGTTACGGAAAACGTTCGACGAAAAACGTAGCTCAGCACAAAATCGTCGCGATCCGATTCGACCGAAAATTTTAACGTACGAAACTTAATCGGAAAATAAATTTATAAAATTTATTTTGACAAAAACTCGGAACGACACAGTCCGAGTTTTGTCCGGAAAATCATAAAAACGAACTTTCTCGGGCGAGTTCGTATCGCGATTTCGTGAATGTAAAAATCAGACGGTTTTCCGTTCCGAGTTCACGAACTAAAAGCTTTTCGTACGCGCTAACCCTAAATACAGTAGTCGTCTAGCTGACTTCCGTAATTTATTTTCGGAAACGGATTCGACCGTTAGTCTTAGAATTCAAAATCGTAAACTTAGGCGTGCAAAGCCATTTATTTAATTAACTTTAAAATTTTAAGATCGTAAGGAAATTATGGGGCATTACAGCAAATGCCTAAAGAAATGAAACGACTAAAACCTTTTTCGATTTTCAATGATCGATTATCTCTTACGATTCGAATTTAAGTATTATTATTTTACGATGAAGGAGGAAGCCAGCATTAAAGAAATGACGGAAGATAAGAAGATCGGAAGCTAGTGCTTTTAGTTCTGTATATCAAGGTGGGCTTTTATATATAAAATAAAACGAGCAATGCTCGAAAAACCTTTCTTTATCGCTTTGATATCTGTGTTTTCAAAGTGATAATTATGGCATGAACTGTTTTATGTTTTATGTGAGTTCTCTTGTACCTACTGAGTTAACATCCGTGTTTTCCAGATTTAGAGTTAATCTAGCTAGGTTAACTAACGATCGACTCTGAGTTAGCTGCTAAGTGCTTTCCAGAGTTAGTTCACTTTGTAACCTGTGGTGTATGTAATATCCTGTTGAGAGGTACCGGCCACGGTGAATGAGAATTGGTCAAGATTGAACGTAACATACCAGAAAAATGCTTGTAAGCTAAATTGAGAAAAAGAGTTAGAAAATGTTTAGTAGACACGGGCCCCTTTTAATAAAACTCCCGATGTGCTACAAATTATGAAATGCCATTTTTATCTATACCTATGATTATGATTTTGGCATCGTGCCCACTAAGTACTTTTGTACTTAGCCCTGCATTGTTTTCTAAATGTGCAGGTTGAAGCGACGTGAGCGGCAGTGGTTGAAGTTGGGTTGAGAAGTTAGGAAGCTTTAGTTATGACTCTTCCGCTGCAAAACTCTAGAATCTTTTTGAGAATATGTATATTGAACAAAACACTGTAGTATAAGTCTGTAATCGTGAACTTAGATACTCTTGTGTACTTTTGTCGAGTAATCACTCGTGATTAACTCTTTCTTTATTATATTCAAGTCTTGTTCATTGAATGTTTGATGTCATTTATGTATGTTTAGTCAGTTAGCCTCCTTCTTCCCCGCTTCTTTAATCCAACCCCAGTCGCACCCCGGCTTCTGCCGTCCCTCGGGATTTGGGGCTGTGACATAAGAGTAGATACTTACCCACGAAAAAATTAATATTGTGTGTGTCCATATTTTTGAAAGGAATAAATTCAAACCCGTTTTTAACAATCTTTGGGCACTCAATCGGTTCAAACACCCTTGTGGTAATGCCAAAGCTAATCTTCCACTCGTGGTTGACTTTCGATTTCTGAAATTTGGGATTATTTTGTAGAACATTGAAGTCACTAATAGTGATTAGTTGACCCTCTTTTAGAAAAGATTCAAAAATTTTCTTGTGCTCTATCGATACAGACGCTTGGATTTTATTGCCCTGTATATAATAAATATTATAAATTCCATAATTAAATAATCAAAATTTGAAACTAAAAAAATAATGTAATTAAAAATATATGTAAAAATAGTTGCCCATTCATCGATTAAAATCATCTCTATTCCTTCATTGCGCTTGAAATCTTTTTGAAATCTTAGTGGGCACGTTGCCGAAAACATAATCATAAGTGTAAATAATCAGGCATCTCAATATCATAGCACATCGGGGTTTTATTGAAAAAGGCTCGTGTCTACTAAACATTTTCTGACTCATTTATATAAATTAGCTTGTACAAGCATTTTTCTAGTATGTTACGTTCAAATCTTGACCAATTCTCATTCACCGTGGCTGGTTACCCCTCAACAGGATTCCACATACACCACAGGTTACAAAGTGCACTAACTCTGGAAAGCGCTTAATAGCTAACTCAGAGCCGATCGATAGATAATAATCTGGAAAACACGAAGGTTAACTCAGATAGGTACAAGAGAACTCACATAAAATAATTAAACAGTTTATGCCATGATTATCACTTTGAAAACACGATTATCAAAGCGATAAAGAAAAGGTTTTCGAGCATTGCTCGTTTTATTTCATATATAAAAGCCCACCTTAGTGTTTACAGAACTAAGTACTAGCTTCTGTTCTCCTGATCTTCCGTCCTTTCCTTACTGCTGGCTTCTTCCTTCATCGTAAAATAATAACACTTCAAAAACGGTCGTATAAGATTATCGAATATGGAAATTCGAATTAGGTTTTAGTCGTTTTGTTTCTTTAGGCATTTGCACGCTACTAGTTTCATTTTAATTAAACGGGAACGAGACTTGAACAAATCTCGATTAAAACTCGAAAGGTCTCATACTCGACTCTTAGGTCAGTAGAGAAGGTAGTCGTTAAGTTATTACGGCTTAAACGATCGAAAGAAACTAAGTTGCGAAGAAAACAACTTAAGAAAATGAATCCTGAAAATCACTGCACATTACAGTAGCTCTGGGGACTGCCCAGAACAGAGGAATTGGAAACATGGGATGATCCCTGTACCACTAGAAAGCTTGGGAAGTCTAGTTTACGCTCCAATTTACGGATCTCAAATCCGATAAACGAGCTAGAAGATATTACAGTTTCCGGGAAGGGTCGCAAAACTAGCGCGTTAACCCTAATTGCTCGATAGAATCGACGTATAACTTCCTAAGTTCGTTCTAAGTTCTCGTACTCGATTTCTCACGAAACTTGACTCTCAAAGCAGTCAACACGTACTCCCATACGTGAAGGACTCCTTTTCAAAACTCGTTTCAAAAGCACGATGTTCTAAACATCGTCGTCTCAACTACCAATTACTAAACCAAAACAAGTTAACAAATTCTCGTTTCTAGTTCTCGACTTTACTACAACTCATATTATAATAACTCGAAAGCTCATGTCGTCAACTACAAAGTCGTACCTTAGTCCATAAGAAACAATATTATCAAGTTAGAATTCTTATTCGACTTCTCGGTTATTAATTACGTCCACTTGTTCGTCTCTTAAGGAATTTCCAAAGTTATCGGAATTCATTCAAATTTTACGACATCGATCATCATCTAACGGGATTCATTATTATATACATCATCACCTCATATCATTACTTAAACTCAACTTAAATGGGATTCTTTGTCTCTTACGATCCACAAAATATTTTTAGAAAATTCCAATTAAATTCATAACATCAATTAATATCATTAACATCATTATTTCTTCAACAAATCCTCAACTAGATCAACTACATGCAAACCCCTATTTTCTACAAAAATTTCGGTATTAACCTTATAATTTAAAGGGCGATTTTCTTCATCTAACATCATCATTAATCCATTAATCATACTACTATATCATCACTTGATCAATTTTAAGTCTAATTACAACATTAAACAAAAATCCCCAATTCAAACCCTAGCCCTAGAACTCGGTTTTCATCCAATTCAAAGGGGTTTCAATTTCTCTTTGTTTTAATCACTAATTGAACACTTCCTAAGCATGATTATAACATCAATTGAAGAATTCAAACATCCTAATTGAAAGCCCTAAAAATCGGTAATGACAAGGAATTAGGGTTCTTGGATTTTCTTCAATTTTAAACCTAGATCCATAACTAATCCATCCTATTACACTAATTAGAGATCAAATCATCTAAATCATCCACCCATAATTTTCGATCCAAATGAAAAATAAAAAGAAATAGATTTGGATTGGATAGATCAAGAGAGGAGACAAATACCTTGAGATTTGGTTGGATGAGGACTTGTGAAGAAATTCTTGTTCAAGAACTTGAACTCTTCAATGGAGGAAATGAAAATGAGAGTATAGAGTATAGTGTGTGTGTTCGGTTTTTTGGGGGTGGGGAGGAGTAAGGAAGATGACTAAATTATGTTATGATATGAATTAACATAATAGGTGTAAAGTGTTAAGTGAAATATCTAAGAGTGAGTCATTGTATAATACTATATAAAATCAAAAATATCATGCTTGTGTGTGTGTGTGATGTCAGCTAGGGAGAGAAAAAGAAGAAAATTACGCGCTTTTCCAGCGCGATACGACGTTACGGAAATCGAACGATGAAAAACGTAGCTCGGCACAAAATCGTCATATTCCGATTCGACCAAAAATTCTAACATATTAAACTTAATCGGAAAGTAATATTTAAAAACTTAATTCCGACAAAAACTCGGGATGACACAGTCCGAGTTTCGTCCGGAAAATCATAAAAACGAACTTTCTCGGGCGAGTTCGTATCGCGATTTCGTGATTGTAAAAATCAGACGGTTTTCCGTTCTGAGTTCAAGAACTAAAAATTTTTCGTACGCCATATCCCTAAATACAGTAGTCATCTGACTGACTTCCGTAATTTATTTTCGGAAATGGATTTCACCGTTAGTCTTAGAATTTAGAATCGTAAACTTAGGCGTGCAAAGTCATTTTTATTATTAACTTTAAATTTTTAAGATCGTTCGAAAATTCTGGGTATTACATCCTACCCCCCTTGCGAAAAATTTCGTCCCGAAATTTGCTTATCCTTTTTAACAGCTTGGAGTATTTCATACTCAACTCTTTTCCGAATTCACACATGGCTTCCTCTTGCCTGTGATGATCTTACAACATTATTACTAATCGTCTCGACTTGCTCCTTAACTTTTGCGCTTTTCGATCCAAGATCGTTTTCGATCTTTCCTAATAACTTAAGTCGATTTCAAGATCAACGTCTTGCTGACCAACTATGTGTATATAATCGAACGTACATACTTCTTCTCAAAATGAGATATACTTAAAATAAGCATTCCATAAACTTGGCGATAAAGCCATAACTATTCGTATTGGAAACTATCTTTTCCAAGCTATTTGCTAATTATATAAATCTTTACCGAAGTCTGAACTTGACACAAAACTAGGGTTTCTCATTAACGGAGAAAATCTTAAGGAGCTTTTATTTTCCTTCTCGATTATTAAGTTTGACTTGTCGTATATACTTAAGACTTTTGTCTTTGTTAAACTCGTTTTATTCTGACTCGAATCTTACGAATGATCTCGATCATTTTATTGACCGCGTCTGGTCCTAAGTTCTTGCTTTCACCTACCTTATAACAATAAGGCAGCTATGTAAATCTTCTCCTTCTACAAGGTCTCGTAAGTCGTAATACCTATCGTAGCTTAATAATTATTGTTATAACAATTCGGTTGTTGGCTAAGTGTTCTTCCATTTCGCTCTGCGGCTAATATTATCGTTCTTAGCTTATCAACGAGTATCTAAATCGTTTTCTCAGACTGTCCATTCAACTGGAGGTGAGAAGCGGTACTAAAGTTAAGTTTGCTATTTAACTCTTCTGCCTTGTGACCTACATATATATCTTGTCGTCGAAAAATTATAACTATATCCTTCCATTTCTATTCCGGAATACCTTAATGGTTATCACAACTCGTATAGTTGTCAGTGAAAGGCTTTCACTTTCTTATAAGTTAAAAATTTTCTACCAAACTAGGCAACGTCTCGTTTCACTCTATTCCACTAGAAATCCTTTCTTAAATCTTAAGTTCATTGTCATCGGAAATACTAATTTATTTTCTATCATAATACCCATTGCTTCAAAGTCGCTGTCTGGTTTATCCATTCTTATCCTTAGTCGAGGCTTATCCATTGACTCGTCCTTTCTCTAGACACTTATAATCTTTCTCGCAATTTGGCATAGCTACTCGTGCCGCTATTTGCCCTGCGATCGATGCTGATGCATCATGCATTTCTATATCCATCATCTCGAATCCTCGTATAAGTGTTTCTTCTCCAACGTAGAGATACCTAAACTTAATTGGAGTCTTACGACTCAACGTATCTATTCTTACCCTTAGCTTTACCTAGATGGTAATTATTTTCACAATCATAATATCTTACTAGTTCGAGCCATCTCCTTTGTCTTATGTTAATTCCTTTGCTCGAATACACGCTCCAAATTTTTATGATCTGTGAAGATCTCATCCCTTACACCATATAGATGGTGTGTCCAAATTTCATTGCATGTACCACGGTTGCAAGCTCTAAGTCGTGGGTTGGATACTCAATTTCCTGAGGTTAATGTGTCGTGAAGCGTAAGCTATCACTCTCTCATCTTGCATTTATACCATCCTAACCTGTTCTTCGTAGCATTAGTATCTACCTCGTATTCCTTGTCGTTTCTGGGAGGGCTAAATCTGGGGTGATGATCAACTTTTCCTTGAACGTCTGCGTACCTATCTCACACTTGTCTATACATCTATACTTCTTTTCCTTCTATGTGGTTGTGTCATAAGTCTTAGTAATCATAGAAAATTCCTTAATGGAAACCTCTATTATAACTGTCCAACCTAGGAAACTTCTTATTTCATTCTGACTGGTAGTCAATTTCCTTTTTGAGCATTGCCTCTACCTTGGCATGAATCTATCTTAACATCTTCTGTCGACACTATATATCCAAGAAACATTACTTCTTCATTCGAGCTTGCTCTTACTGAATTTGGCATCTAGTTTCTCAACTCTAGGTGTTTCTAGTACTATTCGCAAGTGTTCTTCATGCTCCTTTTCATTCTTGGGGTAACCGAAATTATCGTCGAAGAATACTAAAACAAATTTTTCTAAGTCTAGGTGTAAAATTCTATTCATGTGGTTCATGAATACTACGAAGCTCTAGCTAACTAAACGGCATAACTTAAACATTCGTAATGGCCATATCTGGCTTGAAAGAAAATTTTAGGTATATCACCAGTTTATCCTTTAACTAGTGATGCTTAGACCTTAAGTCTATCCTCACAATTGCACTTGTTTCTTTTTAAGCTTGTCAGGGGTCTTCCATTCTCACAAAAGGATACTTATCCTTAAGGGTTGTCTTTATTTAACTTTTGACAGCCTATATACATTCTCGCAGAATCATCCTTCTTCGGTGATGAACATCTATTATGTTTTCCATGGTGAAAACGTTTGTCTAAAGAAATCATCATCTAACAACTCTTGCAGTTGGATCTTAAGCTCCTCTAACTCCTTTGATACCATTATATATATATGGCCTTTGATTTGGGAGCTGCTCGTAGTTCTAAGTCGATCGTGAAACCTACACGACAATCTGGTGATAAGCCAGATATTTCATATAATTCTGTAGGTTCTCTACTCGGGGTTTTTAAAAGAGATTTTTCTCTCGTTGTCGAGAATCGTGGTAATTCTCAAACAACTAATCTATTCCTAAAATTATATATATATCGTACATTTTGTTACTTCCCAATCGATTGCTATGTTCTAACAGAAAGACCCTAAATTAAATTCTATGCTCGACGAAACTAAGGGAATAACACTATGAGATTATCGTCACTCCCTGAAGCGTAATTGTTCCTATTTCACAATTAGAGCGTCCTAGTTCTACTCCCAAAGGTTAACAGGTACTAATTATAACCGAAATATAAGGCTCTAAAACGAAGCAAAATTTATGGCAGTGTAATTTATAAGGTTCGTCCAATACCTGCCAGATCTCCCTTTCCTTTATTAAGCCTCTTCTGCCTAATCATGCATGCGCTTGCATTCTGTTGTGATTGCATCAGCTGTGGCTGTGACTGGACCCGAGCTGTATTTAGTGGTTGAGGCTGGCCGTACTGAATTGGTACTATCATTTGCAACAGCGTTGGGCAATCCTTACTTATATGCCCCAGCATCATACATTTAAAACATCTATCCGTGTTTGCTAGACACACACCCTCATGCTTCTTACCACATCTAGGACATGCAGAAACTTCATGTTTCTGTTCTGCCGCTTGCCTCAGTTCTGGGCAATTCCTCTTAACGTGTCCCTTATGCAAACAGTTGTAACAAACACCAGTTTTTGCTAGACAAACACCTAGGTGTTCCTTACCACATTTAGGGCAAGCTGGAGAAGGGATCTTTTCTTGAGTACTTTTCGGAGTTGGGAGTTGACCATGCTGGTTGATTTCATTTGCCGTCAGTGGTTCCGGGCAAGTTTTCCTCGTATGTCCCTTAAGTCCACAACTGAAACAGTTGCCAGTGCCTGTCTGACACACACCAGGGTGCGTTTTATTGCATTTGGGGCAAACAGGAATGTTAACCCTCACTGGGTGATTTCTTCCCTGATTTCTGTATCTTTGCTGCCCCTGCAGCTGTCCTTGTAGATTGCTTCTCTTGCCTTGACCGGATTGTTCATTTCTCTGTGGATTATTCCTCTGCCCTGCTTTCTTCCCATAGTTACTTCCTTTTCCTGGCTGGTGGAAACCCTGCCGAGCCCTATTCTGTTTCCCTTGCTTGTTGTGGCACTGGTAACAATCACTACTACCCCCTTCCCATTTCCTTTTTCTCTTATTGTTGATATTATTGTTGGGACGGTTTTGGGTTGAAGTCTGGTTTGGTGCTGGTGTGGGTTTTACCATCTTTCCTTTATTAGGCACTAATGCCTCTATTTCACGGACTCGTCCTAGTAGTTCTGCATAACTCAGTCCTTCCTGTCTGGCTACTGCTTTTCCCAGTTCATACTTAAGTTCTCCCTGAAGCTTCCTGGCTATTTCCTTCTCAGTTTCGACTTGATTGGATACATACTTTTCGTAATATGCCTCCTTAAAACCATTCCAGGTGGTTAGAGCCGCTTGTTCTACCGACATAATTCTCTGTCTAGTCTTCCACCAATATTTAGCTGGTCCAGTTAGCTGATACCCAGCACATGCTAGACGCTTCTCATCACTAAGTTTAATCGGCTCAAAGATTCTCTCCATAGAACATATCCATTGCTCGGCCTCACTCAGATTACCAGATCCATTGAAATATGGTGGTTTACTTTCGAAGAATTAATCCTCAATGATATGACGTTGTAGAGATAGGGAAAGTGAAAAGGTTGCTGGATGTTTTTGCCTTTCCTCGCTTATACGTTGTTCTTGACCTCTATCAGACTCTCTAGGACTATCAGGTCCTCTTCGATCGTTAACAGCTCTCAGCGACATTTTTAAAACTATAAGATACAAAAATTCCTCATTAGTACTTGCTTTTAAGCCTTCATTTTCTCACTAACCCTTTTCTTTTCCCACTTAATACTTTCACGTAAATGAGAATAACAATTTAACTTCGACTCTATTTCTTTCAACTTTTAACCTCCAAGGTTAAATTAAACACTCGTTACACGAGTTCTTTTGGCATTCTGGTTTACTTATACGATTCATAAGAAACTTTCTTGTGACTAAAACCCTCTCATGGGTCATGTATATTATATATATACATCAAAAAGAATATGTTAGTTTTGCCTTCAACAAGGACTTATACTAAATTAGACTACAACGAGTCTAAGCTAGGCTAACTGCCTACGTGTATAGGATGCACTAACATATTGCATTACCGTACCACTGGAAGTACTAGAACGGAAACGATTCATAAAATTTCGTATCCGTTGGAGTACTACAAAACTATCTAGTTACTGATCCGACTATGTACATCAAAAAGGCTACTATACTACTATGCGTCTCTGACGCCTTGCTCAACAAACTGCGGTCAAGTCACCACTGCCCACTATGGCCTAATCCTCCTCGGGGTCCTCGTCCGGGTCCTCGTCCGGATCCTCATCGGTGTCCTCTTCCGGATCCTCATCCGGGTCCTCATCCTCTGACTCTGAACTGAAAGTTAACTAGAGTGCCTCGTCGACCCTCAAAGTAGTGCCATCTGCAAGTGTAAGTGATGGTGGTGCAGGCACATCTGAAACTGTTATCTCTGAATCTGAAACCAAGTAGTCCCAGCAGGTCACTGATGCCCTCTTCTTTGGAGGTAGCAGGTGGTCAGGAAGGGAACTCGTCTCGTACTCCTCCCTGGAACGGACCCTGGATGGTCCTGCCTCAAACTCAGCCCGAACTCTGGCTAACTCCGTGCAAATTTCATCAAGGGATCTGTATGAGGATGGTAACTGTAACAGGGCAGTAAGCTCTGCGTCCGTGTCTAAGTACTCTGATCCTGTCTCGAATGGTCCCTGAACTCTCGCAGAAGGCTCGGGTAGGATAGGAGCAGGTAGGATAGGAGCAGGTAACCCTAATCCATCAACTGTCTCTGCAACTAACTCCTCTGTGCCCTCACTGGGTATCATCACTGAAGGGATCTCCAACTGTGCAATCATCTCTAGACCTATCTCGTCATGCTCTGACCCTGAATCTGCTGGGAAATGAGTGTAGGGAGGATGCGCCTGAACAGGATATGCTGCTATGTGTCTACTCTGAAAGAAACGCCTGTGTATCTCTAAAGTAAATCCCTTATAATCTCCTGTCGGCTCTGTATCGTCGCCAAACATCCCAAGATAGTACCATACCGTATCATGTGCCCAACCACGCCATTCCTCTGGTAGTCGTCTAACCAAGTCAAGTATAGCCTGACCCTCTGTAATAGAACGCCGGACTGGATAATAAACTAACAAAAAGTAACTAATCCTCTGTCCTACGTCGTGTCTCGGGTTTGCCTCATAATCTCTATACCTATCCAATAACTGATCTGCCCAAGTATGCTGTGGCGGGGACTGACTCTCCGAAGCCATGTCACTACTGGAAGCCATCCTACAAAAGTTTTTAAGAAACACCGATTAGTAACGGTAAGATGATATCTTATCTTACGGAAAATCTTAAATTACAAAATGAATATTCCTTATTCAATTGTAATATCACCACACTTAATCTAACAAACTTATCTTAACATCTAGCAATTTCACAGAAAATTGCTCTCGTACTCACAATATATAGAAATAAATTTTCAAGATTTTATTCCCATTCCTTATCTTATTCTTTTAATTTCTTACTTTAATTCTTTATTATTCTCCTTCATTATTCCTTATTTCTTTTTCAAAGAAAATTTTTCATCGATTCTCATTCATTAAAACAAAGCTCATTTGCTTTGTTCATGTTACTTATGCAAAAGTAACATTCATTTACAAAAGACCTTGTCGTTTACAACTCTTAATACTCATACGTGTCGTATTCTTTGCTCAAGGACGAAGTATAAAAATATAAATTCCAAAGAGGAATGGAATATATCCTAAGAATAACTTTTTAGAACATAGGTTCTAGTCGTCGTCGCTAAAAATCGAGCGATCGTTGGAAATTAATCAAGCTTCGTGCTTGACGCCTAATAGTAAAAACAATTCTCTTCGCAAAGCTCGAACAAGGCGAACTCTACTGAAAAACGAAATGATATGAAAAGGAAAGGAACGACGTCGTTACATGTTACTTACACGTAAGGAACATTCGTCTCTTTAAACCACTTATACCATACTAAAAAGGTTTTTGCTAGCGGGGCATAAGACCCATATTACTAAGTTTCTTATTATGTGGGTTGATCAGGTCCACATAACAGTCTCTCAATCACATGGAACTTCTGTCTCGTTCTATCGTTCACTTCATACAGAATTTTCTTTCCTAAATCAAGTAGCAATTCCCGAATTGCGTACACAACCACTTCTAAAATAAACTTTCGGAAACTTTCCAATTTAGCTCGGAATACTCAATCTTCTCGAGGAAGATACAATTTTAAGCTAATCGAATACTTGAACGACTCCTAATAAGTAAAACAAAGTCATTTCGAAGAGACTTTGTTCATGCCCCTTACAACTAAGGTAACATTCGGCTCTTCCGTTTATTTCAATTTATCCTCCTTGTTTTAACCTTTTCTCGAATAATTTGGAGTCAAGCTTTTCTCACACGTCTATTTGTTTCTTTCGTTCGCTTCGTACATATTTACCTTATTTTATCAATATTTATTTCATTTCCCTCGAAGGAAATTCTTATCGGTTTTAAAACAAAGATCGACTTCGCCGAGTCTTTATTCATGTCACTTTACGCACGTGACATTCATCAACAGAAATTCTTCTCGTGTTGTGGATCTTCTTTCGAAATCATTTGAAATAACGTTTCTTAAAAACGTCTTAGTTCTCGGAGAATCGGAAAGATCTTAAGTTTTTCGTCTACATTCTCAATACCCCGGGAAAATCCCTAGATTTCTTCTAGGTTCTCGTGCCATTGTAAAATAATAGAAATTATCGCGCAAATAATTTCACGTAAGATAGTTTTGTACTATCACATAATCACATAAACAAATCATAGTATATTTTATTATACTTTCATAATTAAAGGGTATCTTGGCACCATTATCACTTTTCACTCAATGAATACTTATTCAAATTTCTTATTTAAAAGAAATCACATCATTAAAATTCCTTTCCTCGTTGAGTCGACGTAGCGGGAGGTTGAGTTGTCGTCTACATTCTAAATTCTAATGTTATAACTTAACTCTTAACTTTACTTGAGAGAAGACTCTGATCTGGAGTACATACAAATTACTCTATCTTACGACTCGAAAGAAGACTCGATATAGAGTACGAACGAATACTCTATACTACTACTCGAAGGAAGACTCATATCCAGAGCAGAAACGAACCTCTGGTCTGATACCACTCTGTCACAGCCCCAAATCCCGAGGGACGGCAGAAGCCGGGGTGCGACTGAGATTGGATTAAAGAAGCGGGGAAGAAAGGGCTGACTGAACTAAACATACATAAGAGACATCATACATACCATGTACAAGGCTTTATTTACATAAGGAAGAGTTAAACTCCAAGGATTACTCGACTGAAAGTACACGGTAGATAAACTAAGTTATAAGACAGATCTTAGTCTACACTGATTACATACATGTTCATCAAAATACTAGAGTTTTGCAGCGGAAAAGTGATTCATACTAACTAAAGTCTTCCTATGACAACTTTATTCAAGCCTCGCCGCTTCCATCGCTTCAACCTGCACATTTAGAAAACATATGCAGGGCTAAGTACAAAAGTACTTAGTGGGCACGTTGCCGAAAACATAATCATAAGTGTAAATAATCAGGCATCTCAATATCATAGCACATCGGGGTTTTATTGAAAAAGGCTCGTGTCTACTAAATATTTTCTGACTCATTTATATAAATTAGCTTGTACAAGCATTTTTCTAGTATGTTACGTTCAAATCTTGACCAATTCTCATTCACCGTGGCTGGTTACCCCTCAACAGGATTCCACATACACCACAGGTTACAAAGTGCACTAACTCTGGAAAGCGCTTAATAGCTAACTCAGAGCCGATCGATAACTAATAATCTGGAAAATACGAAGGTTAACTCAGATAGGTACAAGAGAACTCACATAAAATAATTAAACAGTTTATGCCATGATTATCACTTTGAAAACACGATTATCAAAGCGATAAAGAAAAGGTTTTCGAGCATTGCTCGTTTTATTTCATATATAAAAGCCCACCTTAGTGTTTACAGAACTAAGTACTAGCTTCTGTTCTCCTGATCTTCCGTCCTTTCCTTACTGCTGGCTTCTTCCTTCATCGTAAAATAATAACACTTCAAAAACAGTCGTATAAGATTATCGAATATGGAAATTCGAATTAGGTTTTAGTCGTTTTGTTTCTTTAGGCATTTGCACGCTACTAGTTTCATTTTAATTAAACGGGAACGAGACTTGAACAAATCTCGATTAAAACTCGAAAGGTCTCATACTCGACTCTTAGGTCAGTAGAGAAGGTAGTCGTTAAGTTATTATGGCTTAAACGATCGAAAGAAACTAAGTTGCGAAGAAAACAACTTAAGAAAATGAATCCTGAAAATCACTGCACATTACAGTAGCTCTGGGGACTGCCCAGAACAGAGGAATTGGAAACATGGGATGATCCCTATACCAGTAGAAAGCTTGGGAAGTCTAGTTTACGCTCCAATTTACGGATCTCAAATCCGATAAACGAGCTAGAAGATATTACAGTTTCCAGGAAGGGTCGCAAAACTGGCCCGTTAACCCTAATTGCTCGATAGAATCGACGTATAACTTCCTAAGTTCGTTCTAAGTTCTCGTACTCGATTTCTCACGAAACTTCACTCTCAAGGCAGTCAACACGTACTCCCATACGTGAAGGACTCCTTTTCAAATCTCGTTTTAAAAGCACGACGTTCTAAACATCGTCGTCTCAACTACCAATTACTAAACCAAAACAAGTTAACAAATTCTCGTTTCTAGTTCTCGACTTTACTACAACTCATATTATAATAACTCGAAAGCTCATGTCGTCAACTACAAAGTCGTACCTTAGTCCATAAGAAACAATATTATCAAGTTAGAATTCTTATTCGACTTCTCGGTTATTAATTACGTCCACTTGTTCGTCTCTTAAGGAATTTCCAAAGTTATCGGAATTCATTCAAATTTTACGACATCGATCATCATCTAACGGGATTCATTATTATATACATCATCACCTCATATCATTACTTAAACTCAACTTAAATGGAATTCTTTGTCTCTTACGATCCACAAAATATTTTTAGAAAATTCCAATTAAATTCATAACATCAATTAATATCATTAACATCATTATTTCTTCAACAAATCCTCAACTAGATCAACTACATGCAAACCCCTATTTTCTACAAAAATTTCGGTATTAACCCTATAATTTAAAGGGCGATTTTCTTCATCTAACATCATCATTAATCCATTAATCATACTACTATATCATCACTTGATCAATTTTAAGTCTAATTACAACATTAAACAAAAATCCCCAATTCAAACCCTAGCCCTAGAACTCGGTTTTCATCCAATTCAAAGGGGTTTCAATTTCTCTTTGTTTTAATCACTAATTGAACACTTCCTAAGCATGATTATAACATCAATTGAAGAATTCAAACATCCTAATTGAAAGCCCTAAAAATCGGTAATGACAAGGAATTAGGGTTCTTGGATTTTCTTCAATTTTAAACCTAGATCCATAACTAATCCATCCTATTACACTAATTAGAGATCAAATCATCTAAATCATCCACCCATAATTTTCGATCCAAATGAAAAATAAAAAGAAATAGATTTGGATTGGATAGATCAAGAGAGGAGACAAATACCTTGAACTTTACTAAAGGAAGAATTAAAAATCGATGGTTGGATGAGGACTTGTGAAGAAATTCTTGTTCAAGAACTTGAACTCTTCAATGGAGGAAATGAAAATGAGAGTATAGAGTATAGTGTGTGTGTTCGGTTTTTTGGGGGTGGGGAGGAGTAAGGAAGATGACTAAATTATGTTATGATATGAATTAACATAATAGGTGTAAAGTGTTAAGTGAAATATCTAAGAGTGAGTCATTGTATAATACTATATAAAATCAAAAATATCATGCTTGTGTGTGTGTGTGATGTCGGCTAGGGAGAGAAAAAGAAGAAAATTACGCGCTTTTCCGGCGCGATACGACGTTACGGAAATCGAACGACGAAAAACGTAGCTCGGCACAAAATCGTCACATTCCGATTCGACCAAAAATTCTAACGTATTAAACTTAATCGGAAAGTAATATTTAAAAACTTAATTCCAACAAAAACTCGAAACGACACAGTCCGAGTTTCGTCCGGAAAATCATAAAAACGAACTTTCTCAGGCGAGTTCGTATCGCGATTTCATGAATGTAAAAATCAAACGGTTTTCCGTTCTGAGTTCAAGAACTAAAAATTTTTCGTACGCCATATCCCTAAATACAGTAGTCATCTGACTGACTTCCGTAATTTATTTTCGGAAACGGATTTCACCGTTAGTCTTAGAATTCAGAATCGTAAACTTAGGCGTGCAAAGCCATTTTTATTATTAACTTTAAATTTTTAAGATCGTTCGGAAATTCTGGGGTATTACAAAGATGTGTGTGTTTGATTCATGCGCCCAACAAAATATATAAAAAGACAGGCGTATGTATCCTACCATCTTCCTCCAGGCCGTCGCGTGAGATTCATGCGCCAATCACCGATACGTAAAATGTGTAATGGGTTTCACATAAATTTTTGTTTAAGAGAAATAGTACTTATTAGTTAAGCAAACGGGTCGATCCACATTTCTTCGTCTTGACCATACTTTAGTCTTGAAGCCAAGCCATATATACATATCTCTTATCGTTTAAGCTTCATGATAATTATTTATTCACAACTCAAGAAGGCTAAAAAAAAAATGTAAAGAGTAGTTGGTGCTAAGACTACATCATTTTGTCATCTCAAAAAAAAAAAAAAAAAAAAAAAAAAAAAGAAAAGAAGAAAGGCTACATCATTTTGAAAAAAAACGACACCAAGCATGTTCCAATGACCATTAAACAAAGAGGAACTTTATGAATTGAAACTATTGTTTTTATTATGAGATATAGTATGAAGTTCGTTGTGGATATCTGTAAATGGCATTTTTTAAATAGAGCTAGCTATTCTTAAAGTTCCAATGCATGTTCATTTTTCTTTTTTTTCTTTTTGGCGGTTAAACTAAATATTTAAAATGATTAAATTAAAATATCTATCTGTTCAGAGTTTTAGTTAATTAAAATATGACAGATAATAGATTAGCTATCAATTTAGAATCTCAAAGATATAATTATCGATTTGGAACCCGAACGTTGAATCCATCACAAGGCGAGATAATCGATTTTTTTTCCAATTATTTTTAATTCATGAGATATTAATACACATGTAGTAATTTCATCGAGACATTTTTTTTCTATACAACAGTAGTATACTATACATCCATTTATTGTCTTTCGTGTATTTTGTTTTTTAGTGTTTTGTCTTTAGTGTTTTTTTCTTTTTCTTTTTTAATTTTCAGCTTTTTTTGTTCTTTTTTTTGTTTCTGTTTCTTTTTTAATTTCTAGGTCCTTTTTCTTCTTTTTTTTCTGTTTTTTTCTTCTGTTTCTTTTCTTTTTTTTTCTATTTTCTTTTTTATTTTCCAGATTTAATTTCTTTTTTTATTGTCCATTTTTTTCATTTTTTTCTGTTTTTTATTTATTTTCAGTTTTTGTTCTTTTGTTTTCCAGATTTCTTTTTCTTTTTTTTTCTTCTGTTTTCTTTTTTTATTTTCTAGATTTGTTTTCATATTTTTTATTTTGCATTTTTTATACTTTTTTATTTTTCAGATTTTTTTTTCTTTTTTTTCTATTTTTTATTTTCCAGATTTTTTTGTTTTTCTTATTTCCAGATTTTGTTAATTTCCAATTTTTGTTTCGCTTCTTTTCTTTTCTTTTTTGCCTCTTCATTTTTTGTTTACCTATTCGTTTTTTTGTTTGTCGCTTCTTCTTGGTCAAGATTCGAGTGAGGGGAGTCGAAGGTCTCGGAGTGAGCTGAAAAAATCCAAATTATTGTCCGACGATTATCTTTATATTAGTAATCGGAGTGAAGGCGGAGCCATAAAATTGGAGCCGAAAGCGGAGCCGCAAAATTGGAGCAGTATAATTTGTCATGTTCAAAAGTAGATATTGTCGTAACGAAATGTAATGATTGTGAAAAATAGTTATTTTTAATATATACATTTCTTAATGATCGGATCAACAGATCAAATCCGGGTTGACCGGATCAACCTTACCCGACCCAATCGCATGTCACCTACGGCAAGTCGCATGCAAGACCCCTCATATATTTATAGTAAATGGTAAAATCCACACATAAGTTGAGCTCGAAGCTTGTGCGTGCTATATATAGCAATTTCACACGCAATCGCGTTCAAGTTCAAGTTATAATGTCAATCCCAAAATTCTAGGTTAAGCCACTTAGCCACATTTAGCAGCAACAGGATCTCTAATCGTTTATTTACTTATACAACTATACTTATCTCAATTAATATAATATTGAAAAGTATAAATCAATAGGATGAAGGCACAACATATGATTATATCATTATTAAAAATAAAATCATAATTCTAAAAAAAAATGCTCTCTTTTTTTTTTTTTTTTTTTTTTATGTCGTGGAAACCCGCAGCCGCTACCTTCGGTGCTCACTGGGTAAACCCCCGTTCCTTGTGCAGTAGCCTGCAAACCACACAGGACAGGTAAGCCACACTTTCCAAGTACAAGTGGGACAGACTCGACCTATAGAGGCGTTTCATGAGGTTCGAACCTGGGACCTCTCAATCTCAGGCGCTCACTTGTTACCATTAGGCCATCCCCAAGGTGACTCCGAGATGTAATTATATGACTCCGAGATGTAAGTTTCATTAAAACCTGTCATGGTGAATTCAATGTGAAAGAAAATGAGTACTAGTCCCACAATATTATGAAAACTGTTTAAGTAATAAATAATACTCCATTCGTCTACAAATAGTATGATTAATTTTCCCATTCACGAATAATATAACTATTCTATTTTAAAAATATGACCCCATTCTTTTTTTATCCTTTTCTACACTCACAAACACCTATTAAAGGTTTTATTAAAATTCTTATCGTCCAAAAATAATTATGCTATTCATGAACAAGTATAGTATTATAATTCTATGATAGTAGAATATTTTTGTCCCACAAATAATCAATTTAATGCATTTCAAAGTGTGAAATGAGCCTTAGAATCTATATAGAGGAAATTCACTCATATACACACATTGCATCTACAGAGTACAAATTTCGTCAAGGAATTTAATTTGTACAAATTTTACCCATTTTTTGTGTTTTTGGACCCTTTTACCCTTACTAACCCACTTACTTTCTTTCTCTCTCTTTCTTTTCTTCTTTTTCTCTTTCTTCTCTTTTCTCTTTCTTCTCTTCTACTCCCTCACCTCACCCAACTATTCCATACGCACTATTCCTTCTCTTCCTTTTCTCTTTTCTCTTTCTTCTCTTTCTTTTTCTCTCTCTTTCTCTCTTTCTTCTCTTCTTTTTCTCTTTCTTTTCCTTTCTCTCTCTTTCTCTTTCTTATCCTTTATCTCTCTTTCTTCTAGTTCTTCACGGAAGTTTTCTTTTTTTTTTTTTTCCTTCTCTTCCTTTTCTCTTTATTTCTTCTACTTACATTCGTTTTTTTTTCCCCTGGTTTGTTGCTTGTGTTTGTTCTAAATAGAGGTACTGAGATATTTTTTGAAGTTTCTTCCATACTTTCAGATCTATTTACGTAATGATTCGTTTTGTTGTGGATATAGTAATGGTTACGAAATTACAGTAGTTACGAAATTACAGTAGTTACTCTTTAATTATTTCATGCATGTGGTTACGAAACTACAGTAGTTACTCTTTAATTATTTCATGCAGGTGGTTATGAAATTACAGTAGTTACGAAATTACAGTAGTTATGATGTGTTGATACGGTACCACTGTACGAAATAAACATTTCGTAACTTGTTACATTTCGTAATTGATATTAGTGGTTACGAACTTACCTTCAATTATCTTTTCGTAACTTATGTTATGATGTAGTATCACAGTACGAATTAATCATTTCGTATCTTATATTCAGAATGATGTAGTATCACAGTAAGAATTAATCATTTCGTAACTTATATTCAGAATGATGTAGTATCACAGTAGGAATTAATCCTTTCGTAACTAAGTTTGATGTAGTAACACAGTAATTGATATTAGTGGTTACGAACTTCCTTCAATTATCTTTTCGTAACTTATATTTAGAATGATGTAGTATCACAGTAAGAATTAATAATTTCGTAACTACATTATGATGTAGTAACACAGTACGAATTAATTAATTCGTAACTTATATACTACGGTACCGCTGTACCACTGTACGAAGTAACCATTTCGTAACTTGTTACCATATTCGTGTGCATTTTGTGTTTGTTTCTTGCTTTATTTTTGAGTAGTTACACACCTGATGAAGCTTATATATTTCATGCAGAAGGGTCCAACCTGTTTAATTGTTTGCCATGGAGGAGAATGGAATGATAATACATATGAAGGAGGGAGAAAAGAGTATATTCCTGTACCACCTACTGGGATGACATTTGAACAGTTATTGAGAAAAGTGGAGGTGCGCTTAAAGAAGGATCAGAGGATGTATATATTTGATTTTGATGCATTAGTTCAGTCTCCTATTGGTGAGACTATGAGAATGAAGGTCACCGATGATTTTGAGTTGTCCAGTTTGATGGATTTATTGGATGTGCCTATTGTATTTGTTACTATTTGTCGAAGAATGAACAAATGTCGGCGTAGGATAAATCATCATACTGTTCGGAATGTGCCAAATATGAATCATAATCATGATGAGAATGATCCAGAATTTGGTTTCGATGATCCACAAGTTGGTTTTGATTGTGATGATATGAATGATAGTTATTCTGATGATGCAGTTGACATAATTGATAATAGTGGTGATTATTGTGATGATGATCGTGATGATTCTGGTATAGATCTCCATTATGTTGCCCCATTAGATAATTCTAATGAAAGAAATGAAGGAACTAATGAAGAATGTGGCAAAGAAAGTTGTCTATGGTTGATTCCTAGTCCATCGCGTAAAGGATTTCTTCCATGTGAAGATGTAGTTATATCGTGTGAGCCTGTTATGAATGAACTCGCTATTGGTGCCATATTCCGTGATAAGGAGTGTATGAGTGAAGCCGTTGGTTTATACCACTTAAAAAATCATGTCAGTTTTTCGACGGTGCGTTTATGTTCGTCTAGATATCATCTTGTATGCAAACTCAGTGCCGAGAGATGTGATTTCATCATTCGAGCTGGATCAATAGGTACTGCATGGAGAATCAACGAGTGGAGTCCTCATAGTTGTGAGATGGATTTGAGATTTCATGCTCAGCCGACGGTCTCTGCTAGAGTGATAGCATCACAATTTGTTGACAATTTGGCTGAAGATGGTTATCTTCTTAGGCCTCGTGATATACAAGGGAAGGCACTATGAGAATTTGGTGTTAATGTGAAATACCGAACTGCTTTAGCTGGGAAGAATTATGCATTGAACAAGTCATATGGTGATCCAGACAAGTCTTTCCAGGTTATCCCTGTTACTATTTTCTTATTTGTTCAAATTCTGGTTCCACTGGTTACGAATATTAATAATTTATATTAGTTACAGTTACGAAATGCACATTTTCGTAACTGTGTATCTAAAAATGCAGAATGAAATAATCGTTTCGTAATTGTATTATGTTGGTTATCCAATTACGAAATGATGATTTCTTTACAGTTTGTGCTACTTCTTTCTTTTATTTGTATTAGTATATTCGTACTTGTTTTATAATGATCGATTTTAGAAATTTTTTGTATTTTTAACGGTTACGAATTGATAATTTCGTAGCTGGGTACCCCTATTTGACGTGGTAATATAGTATGAAATCAACATTTCGTAACTGTATTATATTGGTTATGCAATTACGAAATGATAATTTCGTAACCGTTTAATTTATATGTTTCCTTCGATTTTCACTAGTTCCCTAACTATTCGTAACTGTCTTAACATGGGTACCCATTTTTTTTTTAGTTGTTGCCCAAGTACCTCTACATGTTGGAGCATATGAATCCCGGATCTATTGTTGAATTACAGACATGTGATGATGGTTCGTTCCAATTTTGCTTCTTTGCTCTTGCTGCATGCATACAAGCATTTTGTGCTTGTCGTCCTGTTATTGTGGTTGATGGCACCCATTTGAAAGGAAAGTACAAAGGTATTATGTTTGTCGCAGCAACAAAGGATGCGAATGAGCAGATAGTTCCTTTAGCTTTTGGGATTGGGAAATTTGAAAATGATTCATCATGGATTTGGTTCTTCCAGCAAGTTCGGCGGATGTTTGGATGTCCAGATAATTGTTTGATTGTTTCTGATCAACACTTGAGCATAAAAAATGCTGTGGATTTGGTTTATTTGGGGACTCCTCATGCGCTTTGTTCATTTCATATTCAAAGCAACATGAAAAAGTGGGGCTATGGTGTTGCTGTTACAGATATTTTCCAATTTGCTGCAAGTGCATACCGTAGCAAGGATTTTGAACACCACATGAAAAATCTGGAATTGACTGCTCCTCGGGCACATGCTAGGATTCTTAACCTTGACCCTAGTCGATGGGCTGTTTGTAAATGCCCTGTGCGGCGATATGCTTTTGGAACTTCCAATGCTGTTGAAATGTGCTCGAATCAAATGGGCTAGAACATTACGGTTTGTGCTTTGCTAGAGTATGCTCGTAACTTATGTCAGGATTAGTTTTTTAAGCGTCGCAAAGTAGCTGATTCCAGAATTCAAGAGCTATCAGTGTATGCAACAAGAAGACTAGAGATAGCTATTGAGGCAGGTCGGTACATGAAGGTTGAGCCCGTAACTGATAAAAAATGCAAAGTCATCTCGTCCTCCAAAAGTCATATTGTGGATATTGCATCGAGGGAGTGCACTTGTCACGTGTTTGATCTTGATCTTATACCTTGTTCTCACGCTACAACTGCTATTAGGTGAAGTCAATTTTCTGTTCTTGAAATACAAATTTTATTTACCTTGACTGATGTATCCCGGTTACACATATAGTAATTTCGTAACAGGGTTACTGAAAATGCAGAATGAAATAATAATTTCGTAACTATCTTTATTTGTGTTTTGTTTTGTAGTTTTGTCGGTCAATCCCCAGCGGCATTTGTGCATGCTTATTACTCGACTATGACTTGGCGTGAAACATATGCCGCGGAGGTCATGCCAGTCCCAGACCAGGATGATTGGGTTACGCCCCCTGACGTTGCTCTAAGGGTTGTTAGCACCCCTCCCAATCCTAGACAAGCAGGACGACCACGTTCAAAGAGGATTCAGTCCGGATACCAAAAAACACATGCTCGTGTGTGTTCTCGATGCCATAAAAAAGGTCATTACCAGAGTACATGCACTGCAGTGGTAGAACCCTTTCCGGGTGGAGAAGGTTGTAGCAATCAACCAAGTGTTAGTAAACCTCGCAAGACAAAGAAATGTGGTATTTGCAGTGTTGTTGGGCACACTCGCAAAACATGCGATGACCCCCATAGGTTTGCTTGATAATGTTTAATTAATTTAATATGGACATGACATGTAGGAATTGTGGTATTTGTGTTATTTTTCTTTTTGAATCAAGACTACGTGTTATTTAATTTTCAATTCGGAACATGTAGTATGAATTTTATAATTTTTACCTATTACGAATTGGTAATTTCTTACCAAGTGACAATACAAAAATCGATATAACAGTTACGAATTGGTAATTTCATACCAAGTGACAACACAAAAATTGATATAACAGTTACGAATTGGTAATTTTATGTTAGTATATTGTTGCAAAATGATGGTAAAATGATAACACATTATGAAGTTAAATTGTAATCCCGGTTACGAAGTTAAATTACTTTACAGGATCAGTACAGTTACGAATTACGAATTTATAAATGTTACAATTCTTACTAATTACGAATTGATAATTTCTTACCTATTCACAACACAAAAAATTGATACAACCGTTACGAATTGGTAATTTCTTACCAAGTGATAACACAAAAATTGATATAACAGTTACGAATTGGTAATTTTATTTTAGTATATTGTTGCAAAATGATGGCAAAATGATGACACAATATGAAGTTAAATTGTTTTACCGGTTACGAAGTTAAATTATTTTACCGGAGCAGTATAGTTACGAATTACGAATTTATAAATTTTACAATTCTTACCAATTACGAATTGATAATTTATTACGTATCCACAGCACAAAAAATTGATACAACAGTTACGAAATAAGAATTTTCGTTACGAAATTAAAATTGAACTAAAAGTAATTTTTATGTTAGTATATTGTTGCAAAATGATAACACAATATGAAGTTAAATTGTAATCCCGGTTATGAAGTTAAATTATTTTACAGGATCAGTACAGTTACGAATTACGAATTTATAAATTTTACAATTCGTACCAATTACGAATTGATAATTTCTTACCTATTCACAGCACAAAAAATTGATACAACAGTTACGAAATTAGAATTTTCGTACAAATGATCGGTAACGAAATTAAGAATTTTTTACAATCGTAACCTGAAACAGTTGCATACATTTTGCAATTGTAAATATGTAATCCACAAGTTACATCATAACTAACAGTAGTTTTTATGTTAGCATATTTGTTGCAAAATGATGGCAAAATAATGACAAAATGATGACAAAATGTACATTGGTTCAAATCATTGAACGCGCCTTCATTGCTTGGGACCCAATACCATAGGTATTGGCGTAGGGGGCTCCACCGTGCTGTGAGCATATATTGTTCTAGCAATGTGATGTCGGTACTGAACAAGCTCCTCCCGTTTCTTCATTTTTCCCAGCGGTGTGCTCTTTGATATGATTTGCTCTACTTGCCTCAATGCGTAGAGACCACAACTAATATCATCCTCTTGCTTGAACATGTATCTCGCTTTTGGTGGCGAAAAACATAACTCCCACTGCACATATTCTGGGTGTTTGATCCGATTGTGCTTGAAATATCCAATTTCCTTCATTATTTGAGGTATTGTCCGGGCCAAGGGAAGGAACACATCTCTCCGATTGTCTAAGTTGTGTTCTTCGAATTTGTATGCAAATGAGTAGAAAAGCCAGATTTTTTTCTTTTTCAAATCCAAAAGGATTGTTCCCCAGTGATCTTTGTAGTAGCAGACAGTGACGACCTATAGCAACGATGTCAAAGATAATTAAAATTGACAATAGATCATGGTAAACGAGTTACTATTTTAATAATTTCTTATAGGGGTACCAGTTAATAGTTACGAATTTATCATTTCGTACTGTCGTAACACATGCTATCAACGTAAGACAGTTGAGAAATAGTGTTGGTACCTTGTCGCACTCGATCCATGGCTTCATGTTCTTGCCCCAATTTGGCAGTACAGCATCGGCAAAGAGGCATAGTCTTTATATCTCTTCGGGAGGAATCCTTTCTTCAACGGTTGGATCAAACACAGTATGGTCATAGAGCTGATTGAAGATTTTTCTCGATCCATGCATTGCATCGAACACGTTCGTTACTGTGTCCTATATATGCATTGTAAACATGTTACGAACTACACATTTCGTAACCGGTTTTACCATAATACAAAAGTGTAAATGAGTTACGATTTTGAAATTTCTTAACTAGAGTACCACGTAATTAGTGTCATATGCATGGTAAAATGTTACGAAATAAGACATTTCGTGACTGAGATATTGTAAAGAAGATACGATTTTTGAAACTTCGTAACCTTATTACCATGAAGTAAGGTGATGTCAGTACAATGTTTGAGTGGACTTCTTTCAAACCCGCAAATGTTGGGTCCGATGATAGTACATCAAGGTAGGCTTCGATGTGTTCAACGTGTAGCTGATCTTCTTTCATGATTTGTTGGAAAAATTCCTTGTCGACACCCCATGGTAATCCAACGTTCCGCCTATTATTTTTGTATATTTATTAAGTATTTCACAATTTATCTATTAAATAATTAAAAATGATGAACTGAACTTACACTCCGTTTTTGAAACTCAAGTAATGGTCGAATGTATGTCTGCCCGGTAGAATATCGTCGGGAAGGAATGGACTCCTAAGAGCCGGTGTTGGATATCTCTTTCTTACTGGTCTCACATTCAAGACCACTTTTGGAATTTTTGGGGCAGAGATTGATGGTAGTAATGAAGTCATTTCACCTTCTTTTTTTGGGATAAGTATTGGTTGCGGTGTGACTTCCTCTAACGCCATCAGGTTGTCAAAGATTAGGTTAATCTGCATGTCTGAAGGTTCATCAAGTGTGTCTTCCTTTTCAGGTGCCTGCTACATTTGAACGACGGATACGATTTATCATTTTTGTAACTGGTACCTGTTTTAGTGTTACGAACGATACGAATTAAATGATTTCTTACAGCGGTAACTAAGTTACGACTGTCGTTTTGTAGTATAATGTGTACGAATGGTACTAATTTGTAATTCGTAACCCTGATTATAGTTACGGTGGTTACGAATTCAAGATTTCGTACCATTCGTACTATCTATTTTAACAGCACTGTATCTTTACATATGAAATCATTTGTCAAACCATAATACATAATATTGTTTCAAATTCAGTTTCTCAAACCATAATACAACAAAAGCAGATAATTGTCATAACATAACTAAGGAAAAAAGATAATTGTCTAGGACTCCAAATTCAATGTTTTTTTACCTGTTGCTTCTCAAGCATTGCTCTCTGTGCTTCACCGTCTGATGCTTCCTTGTCTTGTGGTGGTGGAGGTGACTGATCAATTGCCTCGGTGGCGGACGCTGCAGCTGGCGGTGACTGAGCAGCTGTCTCGGTGGCAGATGGTGTCTGCGCTGACTGAGCAATTGACTCTGTGGCGGAGGGTGCTAGTGCTGACTGAGCATTTGCCTCGGTGGCGGAGGGTGCTAGTGCTGACTGAGCATTTGCCTCGGTGGTGGAGGGTGCTAGGGCTGACTGGGCAATTGCCTCGGTGGCGGAGGATGGTGGTGGTGAGTCTACCGCTGCCATGTGTGTGGTTGCAGGTGCCATTCGTGAGTCTCTTGCTGCCAAGTCAGTGGTTGGAGATGCCATTGCTGCGAAAAATGGCTCTGACAGATCCCCCCACCATAATTGTCAGATGCTTCCATGAGCTTTTTGTAGACGTACTCCCCTACTTTTATGACGAGGTTGTCGCAATGATTTTGGAGTAGCATCTCCATCTCAATTTTTGCTCTCTTTGCAGCTACTTCACCGGCGTATTCCCCGATCTCCTTGATTAGTGCTGCCCTATTTGGACCATCGAGAGAGTGCACTGGAGCATTGGTAGCAACATGCACTGGAGCATTGGTATCATCAGGCACGTCTTCATCATCATCTTCATCACGCTTTCTCTTTTTTTTATTGTCATGTGCATCATACTTGAAAGCGAAAGGCATCTTTTCAGGGTCTTCATCCAGAGACTTCGAGTAGTCTGTGTTCATTTCAGTCTCGTCTGGCTCAAGCACAACCAATAGCTCCTGCAAGCATACGAGTTAACCATTGTAAGAATTGATAATTTCTTAACGTGTTACTCGAAAAACAGATAAAGAATTGAACAATTCGTAACTGGGTTACTAATCAAAATTATAATCTAGTAATTGGGTTACGAATTCGAGTATAGAATTACTCTATTTCATACACGAGAACAAGTCACAGAGCTCAATCAAATTTAAATTTTCGTAACTGGGTTACTAATTCGAGTATAGAATTAACAACATTACGTACATCATCACTAGGCACACCATATCAAATTCATAATTTAGTAACTGTGTTACTAATTCAGGTATAGAATTAGGAATTTCATAACTGGGTTACCGAATCAAGTATAGAATTAATGAATTTCGTACATGAGAACAGATTTGTAAGGAGATTTAAATTTTATTACTTACCGATGAGTCGTACTTAGGGATTGTGCTTGACGAGGTATAGCGATACCTCAAAAAACGGGGCCTCTTCATGTGCTCTGAACGATCACCAGTTTCCATCCCCACAGTTGGCATTACTTCATGAATCCAAGCCTGTACAATTACATAAAAGATTTGAAATGATTGTATATGAAACAAAGTTAAGAATTAACTCAATTCTTACTGGTTACGTCAATATATACATGGTAACCTCATTACGAATTGTGTTAATTCGTACCAAGAGTAACTAGAAAATTACCAAAAAGACAATTGTGTTCCCTTTGAGATGGTATGGTCCACTGATGTTTTTCTTGACATTGTTGATGACATCAGTTAGTATTTGGAATGCCATGCTCCCCCACGGAAAATGATCCCAAGCATCGTCGTCTTCCAACAGCACCCACATCCATGTGGGAATCTTAGCCTTGTTTGCGTCAAAGCCAAGCACATAAAGATTGGCCATCAACAGCTTCGCCAACTTAAGATAATCCTCCTCCGTACCCTTCACCTCCACTTTGTTAAGAACAAATTTCTTGTTGATGAATTTCTTACGCAAGGTCGAGGGGTGTATGGGCTTGTTGCCGAGCAGCCTTGTGTACACTGAGTTTGGGGGATTGCATGCCTTGTGTAGGGATTGAAATTGGCTGGCCCAAACCTAAGTCCACTCACCAACGCGAACTCCACCCTTGAGAATCTTAAAACTCTTCCTTGAACCTTGAACCAAAGAGCTGTTGGGTCTAAATCTGGCAAACCCGTCACCTGGCGCGAAATCATGTAGTGCAGCACCGTGCCGGACCGTGTCACTGTTTCCGAGAGTTTCATGAAGTTTCCAAAAACTGATTTCCTGAACTTATTTACACAGGTTTTGCCAAATGATTTGAGGCAAGCACGGATATCCCCAACCGTAGTCTCGTACCCTGTAAGCATAATTTTGTGTTTCTCTTTTGCTAATTTCTTTCTCTTGTACGTCCATATGACCTACAATAAAACCAACAATGAAACAAATCATTATGGAGTTACATAATATATAGCACTAGACAATAAGTTAATCCAGTTACGAATCAAACATTTCCTAACTACTTACCAAATTCAAACAAATTCTATAACGATTAACATGTAACCCTGTTACTCTTTATTCAATTCTTAACTGAGAACCAGATAAAAAGCATTAACAATATGTTAAACCAGTTACGAATCAAACATTTCTTAATTACTTACCAAATTCAAACAAATTCTATACCGATTAACATGTAACCCTGTTACTCTTTATTCAATTCTTAACTGAGAACTAGATAAAAAGCATTAACAACAATTTAAACCAGTTACGAATCAAGCATTTCTTAACTGCTTACCAAATTCAAACAAATTCTATACCGATTAACAGGTAACCCTGTTACTCTTTAGTCAATTGTTAACTGAGAACCAGATAAAAAGCATTAACAACAAGTTAAACCAGTTACGAATTACGAGTCAAGCATTTCTTAACTACTTACCAAATTCAAACAAATTCTATACCGATTAACAGGTAACCCTGTTACTCTTTATTCAATTCTTAACTGAGAACCAGATAAAAAGCATTAACAACAAGTTAAACCAGTTACGAATTACGAGTCAAGCATTTCTTAACTACTTACCAAATTCAAACAAATGCTATATCTATCAACATGGCATTCTGTTAAGAATTGTTCACTTCGTAACTGATTACCAAAGCCAAACATTCTGTATATAGTTAAGAAATCCGAAATATTATTATTTCCACCAACAATTCGTACCCAACCCGCGAATATCATAAATTTGAAATCTCAAAACCAAAAACTAAAAAATTTGCAGCTACGATTATACACAAATGGAATTTTACCACTGTTTTTTCGAAAGGAACTCTTGGTAATGTTTGAGTGTTGCCGGATCTGGCTTCTCCGTCGCCGAACGGCGGTGGGGATGGGTTGTTTCCCGTCGCCAAAACAGAGCTGGCTTCGCCCTATTTCTGCCCGTTGTCGTCGGTTTGGGCTTCGCCGTCAGAGGCCACTTCTTCCCTCGCTGAGTTTTCGACGTCTGCCATGGGATGGGGAGATGTGAGTTGCAGTGGAGATGGTGGCGCGGTGGGTGGCGGAGATGGGAGAAGCGGCGGGGATGTATGGCGGAGATGGGAGGAGCGTCGGGGATGGGGTGGCGGAGATGGGCGGTGGTGGTGGAAGGAGGAATGGCGGAGATGGGGTGGCAGAGATGGGGGTGGGGGAGGTATTTGATTTTTAGGGTTTGATTTTTTGGGTTTGTGGAGAGAAAATGGGGTAGAGAGAGAAAGCAGTGATTCAAAATGGGGAGTGGAAATTGTTGTTGGGAGTAATATTTAGTTTCACTTATTACTAAAGCTCTAAAGGGTATTTTCGTCCTAATATGCAAAGATTGGGTAGAATTTGACTAAATTAAGTTCCATGGCAAAATTTGTATTTTTATGGGTGCTATAGGCTATATCATGTCTCCTCTCATCTATATGTCGTTTTAATTGAGAAAGAAAATCTTTAAATCGCGTAATTTTATTGGATTTTAGAATATATTTTTTTTGGTTCTAGTAATTTTTATAATGTGATTTTAAGTATTTTTTTTTTAGAATATCATGTGATATATTAAAATATCGGAGCGAGCCGAAGAAATCTAAATTGTTGCTCGACGATTATCCTTATATTAGTAATCGGAGCCGAAGGCCGAGCCGCAAAATCGGAGCAGTATAACTTGGAATAATTGGAATATTCGTCTCAAGAGTATCATTTCATAACTTTGAACATCTGGAACTAATTAGACAATTCGTCCCAATTGTAAAAAATCTGGAATAATTGGCACTAATAAGGCTACATTTGTACTAGATATACTAGATTAATTGGTACTAATAAGACTAAATTTGTACCAGATACCTGATACCCAGCCCGAACCGACCCGCGCCCGTCTGAATCATACCCGACGTGCTCTGCGTTTTATTAACGGTATTTTTGTCACAAATTTATGTTCTGGTAGCTAGCTAGATTTTTTTTGGATATTAGGACATACAATTTTTAATATAGTAATTAAATAAAATAACTAATTAACATAGTCTTTGGTATACATGATGAAAATGGAAGTGACTAGACTACTAGCTAGTTACGTAATATACAACATTATCTTTAATTACAATGTTGCTGACAAATTCTACCTTTTGATTAAATTCTAAAAAGGTCCAAATAATAACATCAATCAGTTAATTATGTCGTAAATAGTGTTATCTTTATAACATGCACTTTAAAATAACAACAAAAGAGTAAACATTAATATAAAATATTAAAATATCCACAGAAAATAGATAGGACATGCGTTGCCGACTGACTTTCCTATGCATGACAATCTTTTTCCAACTAACTGAAAGCCTAAAATAGATGAATACGCATATCCTATGTGAGATGGATTGGCTTTCCCTTCAAAGATTCAAACGGATTCTAAACTATAAAAATAGTTACATTTTACACAATTTCCGAGGATATATATCATCAATTTAGATTTTTATTTACTAAGAGGAGACATCTTTTTATTTTTCTTTTTTAATAAAATTATTTCATATGCAAATTAAATATGAGAAGCTTGGATAGATTGTGGTGTCTTATTAATAACCACTCGAATCCTTTATCTCACTTTCAAATTTTGTAATTTCTTTTCTTTCATTTTCAGCTTCAATTTATTTAACTGATTATAGTTAAAATATGTAATTAGTAATTAGTGTTGATATGTATATGAATCATTTTCTTGTTTAGTTATTTTATTTCAATTTTTAATTGATAATTAATTATTAAGATTGGTTATTTCATGACCAGAGTAAATAATTTTAGTTTTTAAATTTTTTAATAAATTTATACTATTAGAGTTCATTATATTATAATGATTTTTATTTATTTACGAGTATTACTAAATCATTAAATTTAATATTGGAACACTAGTGAGACACAAAAATATTGGGAGAGAAGATTCAGAAGTGCTTAATAAGTAGGTAACTTTACATTTAAGAGAAGTATATTAAATTTAAATATTTTGTGAAAAAATTAATTATAAACAAACTTCAGAATATCTTAGTCCCATTGTATATATTATTTAGGGAGGAAATTGGAAGCAGCCATTCTCAACAAGTGTTTTTAAATTTTAGCCATTGCCATTTTTTTTTTTTTTTCAAATTTTAGTCATTCATAACTTTTTTGTCCTTCATTCTTATTAGATTTACCTACTATACCAAGAACAAAAAAAATTTTGTGACTATATTACTTTTCATCATACTCTTTATCTCTTAGTCGTCGCCGCCGCTACCGTCGCCGTCGCCGGTGGTCACAATTTTGTTTTGTGACTCATCAAAAAAAAAAAAAAAAACAGAGTCGTCGTAGCCGCTGCTTCAACCACAGTCATCGGTGGTCACAATTTTTTTTTTACTGAACAAAAAGAAAAAAAACTCGTCTCGTCGCAGCCACCGCCGCCGTTGCCGGAGGTTACAATTTTTTTTTGTGACTCATAAAAAAAAAAATCTAAGTCGTCGTCGCCACGCGCAACAACCGCAGTCACCAATGGTCACAAAAAATTTTTTGTGACTGAACAAAAAAAAATTGTAACTGAACAAAAAAATAATTTATTTTTGTTGTGACTGAACAAAAAAAGCACACAAAAATTTGATCAGTCACGCACAAAAATTTGATTAGTTGCAAAACCTTAATTGTGAAATAACGTCTGATTTTTCAGAAATTCCGGCGCCATCGCTGTGAATCGAGGTTCGGGGATTTCACGGTCGCTTCCTCTCATCGTCTCGCTTCTCTTTGTGGTGGTGGTGAGGGTCAATTTATTGTCGGAGTGATCGTCGTTGTTCCGCCTCGCCGCCGTCTGGTTTTTCACGAATTCCGGCCACGGTGCTTTGAGTCGCGGGTTATAGATCAGTGATGGCAGTTCCAGATCGAGAGACAGTCAGAGTGGGCGAGGAAGTGGAACAGATCGAGGTTGTGGAGGAAGTTGGAGTTCTGGTCAGGGTCGTAGAGGTAGCGGAGGGCGTTGATGGCAACGTAGTAGGGGAGGTAGATAGCGGCGGCGAGGTCGGGGTCGGCGGTGATGCAGGGATATTCGAGCATGCAACGGTGAAAGATGAGCTTGAGCATGGAGGGGTCGGTACGGTACCAGCTCCGATGAGGAGATGGCGACGGCAAGGGAGAGAGAATTGTCGTTGGAAAAAAAATGAACAAACGAAAAAAATAGAAAGACAGACAAGAGGAAAGAGAGAAGAGAGAAGTAAAGTAACTAAAAAAATATGAGAATATGATAGTAAAGGGTTTAATAATCACAAATTTCAAAAAATAACTATAATTTAAAAAAAATGGAAATGACTAGAAATTGAAAAGACAGTTTAAGAATGACTAGAATTGGAATATTTGTCTATTATTCAGTAGTTGTCGCACCACAATTTTGCAATTTGAAATCGATTATTGTTTGGGACCAAAATTACTGACGTGGAGTCTGAAAATGCAACACGTGTCATGCATGCACCTCCAATCTCAAAAGTTTCCCTTCCCACCATATTTCTTGAATATAATTTCCTTCAAAACGAGAGTCAAAATTTGGACGTATATATATATATATATATGCGTTCAATCTCGTTAATTGCAATTTGTAATTACATTACTACTGCCGATAGCTGATCATTAGCTTCTTCTCCTTCCCTTTTATATTACCTTTAACTTCCCTCATAATTATCCAGCCACCACGGATCACGCAGCAGAAGAAATGGTGAAAATCTACGACGCCGAAGCGGAGGCGGAGCCGGATCCGGATCCGGCGAGCCCTAGCAGCACGACGACGACATTGGAACTCGAGGAGATAAGCGAGGATGAAGGGATCAGCTACGCCGATCTCAACCGTCGGATGTGGAAGGACCGCGTCCGCATGCAGAAGATGAAGGCCAAACTGGAGTTGGAGGAGCCCAACGCGACGGCGAAGCTCGACAAGTCCCGCCGGAAAAAGATGTGCCGCGCGCAAGACGCCATCCTCAAGTACATGCTGAAGATCATGGAAGTCTGCAACGGCCAGGGCTTCGTCTACGGCATCGTGCCGGATAAAGGCAAGCCGGTCACCGGCTCGTCGGAGAGTCTCCGCCAGTGGTGGAAGGACGACGTGCGCTTCGACAAGAACGCGCCAGCGGCGATCGCCGACTTCCTTCCGAATATGGTGGCTGCCGTCGCCGCGGAATCGCCGGACCACAGCTCGCTTATGCATTTGCTGCAGGAGCTGCAGGACACGACGCTGGGGTCGCTGCTCTCCGCTCTGATGCAGCACTGCGTGCCGCCGCAGCGGCGGTTCCCGCTGGAGCGGGGGCTGTCGCCGCCGTGGTGGCCGAGGGGGGACGAGCTGTGGTGGGGGGACCAGGGGGCGGCGGTGCAGGAGCACGGCCCGCCGCCCTACCGGAAGCCGCACGATCTGAAGAAGGCGTGGAAGGTTAGCGTTTTGGCAGCTATTATCAAACACATGGCGCCGGATTTGGACCGGATGCGGCGCCTCGTCAATCAGTCTAAGTCGCTGCAGCATAAGATGACGGCCAAGGACACTGCCACGTGGGCTAAGGTCGTCAACCAAGAACAAGCCCTTGTCCAATTAACGCAGAAATCACTCAAGATTTCCGATGAAGAAGAAGACGATGCTGATGATCAAGATCAGGAAATAATTGATCAGGTTCATGGCTTGATTAGGCCAAATGAGAAGAGGCAGTGCACGTTCGGGTCCGGCCGCCGCGACGCGGCGGCGATCGGGGCTTTGTACGGCTGTCAGTACCCTAATTGTCCTAGGAGTAGAGCAGAGGCTGGATTTGTGGATAAGAATTCAAGAATTGATCATGAGACAAAGTGTGCTCATAGAAATGGTGATGATGATGATGATGATGGTGAAAATGGGGTAGAAATCTTCCCATATCAAGAAAGACAGAGCAAAATGGTGCAGGAACTCAACTTCTTTGATTTGGTGGAGAAGAACAACAATGAAGGTTGGAATGAAGTTGGAGAAGAGAGTAGTGGCAGCATGGGTATTTGTAGAAACTATTGGGGTGAGGATGTGATGGAGCAGCTCGAATTCGAACCCGTTTTCGGAAATATGGATCCGAATGCAAGATCTGCGGAGGAGTTTGAATCTGCAGCTTCAGTTTGGGACTTGGGTTATCATGATATGGTGGACTGATGATCAAGAATCATTGGCATGTCTTCTTTTGTACTCTAGTCGCCTTAATTAGTGTGTTGTGCGTGTGAGATTTTGTGAAGATATATAGATATAGAAAAATGGGATCATGTAGCTAGAGGTTAATTTGCACATTGATTTTTAATTAATGTGCATCCTGTGTGTGAGTTTTGTTGATGATATGAGATCATGGATCCAGAGATATGCACATTATTTGGAATGTGCATAGTATGTGTGTTGTTTGTTAGCTCTATGTGATGAATTCACGTGTTCACTATTTATGTAGTAATGCTACATGGATGTGAGAGAGTCAAAATTTGAAGCACTATATACTTAGATTATCATTAGTACACCCTTATTTTGTAATTGAAACTCTAATTTTAAACCTATTAATTTACAATTTCTTTTTTTTTTAATATTTGTAACTCAAATTATCTTTTAATTAGACCCTTTAATCGATCTTCACCGTTGCTATAAAGAACATTCGCCATTTATCATTCGATGGACAATGATAATAAACTAGGCATCATATATTAATTATATATATAATATATAATATTTCGTTTGTTAACAACCATATATTATGGACAATATCAATGATCCAAAATAATTTTCAATTTCAACGATGATGCAAAGTTTATACTCTTATTTATCATTCCCTATATATGCTGCAAGTTATAATATAAAATGAAGGGGAAAGGTACAAACACCCCCTCCATGTTGGCAGCGAGAGGCAAATACCCTCCTAAACTTTGTTTAGGTGCAAATTCACCTTTTCCTAAAGTTTTCAAGTGCAATTAACCGCTCGCCGTGATGAAAACTTAACTTTCATTAGCAAAATCTTTTTATTTTATTTTAGGGGGTTATTTGCCTCACTCTGCCAACATGAAGAGGGTATTTATACATTTTCCCTAAAATGAAAGATTAATCTAGCTCTCCCTCCCTCCCTCTCTCTACAAAACAAAAAAAAAACTACGCATCCACCGCCTCCTGTGGCGGTAAATCTACTGTTTCTAATTTAGGAAATAGAATGATGCAGGAGAATGTTGTTTCTCGTAGCGTGGTGAGATGAAATGGATGGGAAAGACCCCCAGTTAACTTTTTTTTTTCAAGAAACAAATACTTTATTTGATTAAGAATAAGAACAAGGAAAATGACGAAGACCAATCATAAATTCGGGTGGTTCATTCCACTCATAAGGGAAGTAAACATCCCTAATAGCACAAGCAGTAGTGTGAGCCATATAATTGGCTTCAGGACAAACATGTTTGACTTTAACAAACACCATGGAACGACGAATAGACATACAATTTGAAAAAATATCTGTGAACTTCAATCTCCTCCGTATTTGTAGAAACCGTATAATCACAAGTTTGCTATCCGTCTCAAGAACAACTCTAGTCAGACCCTTCGCCTTAATCCAAGATAAGGTTTCGTGAAATCCCATTGCCTCACCTTCTTCAACCCGTAAACAACCCGGTACACTAAAAGCCTTCGCAACAACAAAAACCACCCTAAGCATCTTGTAGTATATTGCTTGCACTTGTCTGATCGGGATTATGAAAAAATGCCGCATCCACTCTGCAACGCGATACCAACCCGGAGACAAATTATGCCAACCTTTACACCTTATATTTCTCCTACTTTTCGAAGCTTCTCCATTTTGAAACCCCCGAGCATATTATTTTGGCATGAACAATAGCTTGATCTAGAAACTTGTGAAACTCTTTCCACACCATTAAATTTCATTTTTTGCAAAGTTGCCAAAGGACCATCTCTCTCTCGACTCGCTTTTTTCTCATCTACACTATTGAGAATTTGGAAAATAAAATCCTTCATGGTTTTGCACTATTCAAAAATAGCATAAATCAACCCTTCAAACCCGGTTGCATCCCAACAACCTTTGACGTAAGGACAACCAATCAAAACGTGCCAAAGATTTTCATGACCATTATGACAAGTTGAATAAGGTCCATCCACCTGTACACCACGAGTGAAAAATTTAACTTAGTAGTAAGACAGTCTCTAGCTTATCTACAATGAAAGTTTTTCACCCGAGGAGGAACACACATTTCCCAAAGTAATTTCCAATTGCCTGCAATAGCATGTTGTTGCTCAATGGTAGATCTACACCCAATTTTATAAGTGGACCTCACAGTGTATCATCGTTCATTTGAGTAATGCAAAATAAGAATATCATCCCAAACTTGTTGGTTGATAGGAATAGCCATGATCTCATGAGTATTGTCATCATCGAACAACTCACAAATAAGCTTTGTATCCCAGCTTCGCAGCCCCGGAATAGAAAGATCGCTCACACGAATATCTAGCAAATCAGGATGAGGAAAGGTATGAACATAGAAGTTATCATTGCGCCTTAACCACAGATCTCTCCACACACTCACTCTATCTCCTCGGCCCACTCTCCATCTTGTCCCTAACTTGACTAAGGGGGGTGTATTGGATTGCCAATTTGGTGGATTTTAATGGAGTTGAACTCCATGGAGTTGAATTCTATAGGATTTGGGTGGAGTTTAGGGGAGTTGAGGGTGGAGTTAGGGGGAGTTCGGGGTGGATTTTTAAGGAGTTCGGGCGAGTTCAAATCCACACACGCGCGATCGCGTCTCTTGCTTGGTCGCTGATGGCATCCTGCGATCGCGGGTCATACACGGTCGCTGGATTTGATTTTGTTGAACAATTTATTTTATGTTCGTTGAACTATGTATGTTAATCCTAATTTATTTAATCCTAATATTTTTACACCGTTGAATTTTTTATTTTATTTTCGTTGAACTGTGTATTTTTTTATCGTATTTTACTATTGTTGAATATATAAATGATTCACAGGCAAATGAGTAATATAATGCATAAAAGGAGTAATACTGTAACATATGTTCAAGAAACACAAAGTAATATAAGTGATACATTAGTCCAAACAATCAAATATCCAACAAACAAATATCCTAACAACTACTCAGCATTGTCATCATCTTCATCTCCACCGTTGTTGTACATTGGCCTATTTTCCCACATAGCATTAGCTATACTTATTCTCCAAGCATTCGCTTATGTTCTTTGTTGGAGTTGGCTTTGAGAAAGCCATTCTTCATCTTTCACGTTATCATGTCGTGGATCTTCATCCTCCTCATACTCTACTGGAAACTCATCAGAGCGACACTCTATCAGAAGAAAGTTGTGTAATCCAGCGCAAGCTAACACCAATTCTGCTTGAGTTTAAAATGGGAACGGAGATGCCGTTTTGAAAATTGTGAATCGAGATTTGAAAATGCCGAAAATTCTCTCAATCATATTTTTCAATGATGCATAACGAAGATTGAATAACTCACTTGCGTCTCTGGGGTGACGACCTTGACCACCAAAATCTTTTAGATGATATCGAACACCGCGTAATGGAGCTAAAAATTGCCGTCGGTTAACAAATCCAAAATCCACTAGAAAATATTCACCTAAAATAAAAATTCATTAATTAGTTATTATTTCACAAATTAATAAATAACCATACTAAAGAGAAATATGATACATGGAGGGATACGAAATCCATTTTCTCTTGATAATGCATCTTGTAAGAGTTTTGAGTCGTGTGCCGATCCTTCCCAACCACTAAGCACGTACATGAACTGCAAATCAAAGTTGCAAGCCGCCAAAACATTTTGTGATTGAGTATCATGACGGTTACGGTAGCTGCTTATGTCTCGGCCTGTTACCGTCGTTGGGGTATGAGTTCCATCAATAGCGCCGATACAATCCTAAGATAAAAACAAAATACACGTCAAACCAAAAACTATAACATATCTAAAATGACCAAGAGGATTCATACCTTGAAGAAAGGGTTAAATCTTGTACTTTCCCGAATTTTAGCGGGCATCCCGCTAGACGGCTTCACCATCAAGTCTGGAGCTATAGTGTTCAATGCATTCAAAGTCTTGTTGAAGTTCTTACTAGTAGCAAAATGCGACGATCGAATCTTTGACGAACATTACAATATCGATCATTATGCCCTACAATGATAAAAATGTTGCTACCATTTCTTCAACTCTTATGAATCTTGTATCTTCTAATTGAGTTTTCTCTCTAATGAGAGAGCATAACTTCACAAACACATCCGGATACATCCTATACAACTGTCGAAAACTATGTGGATCCTCTTCTATCATATTGCGTAAAAAAGATTGTTCAATCTTACTAATTGGTCGATGCTTCAAAGATGCTTCAATACGAGGAGGCATCGTAGCAATCTTTTCTTATAAAACTATGAGGACCTTAATTGCTAATAACAACATCCTAAGGTCTTCTTCATTGGTTTCCTCGTCCGCATCTTCTTCCATTTCTTCTTCTTCCATTTCTTCTTCTTCTATTTCTTCTTCTTCCATTTCTTCATACATATCATCATGATTTTCCATCTACGTAAACACAAAATATCATTGACAAAATATCACTGTTAGTGAACAAATGATTCACCATCCGCGACCGTGACAGTGCCGCGACCGCGTGACATACACAACAGTATGTAACCCAGCGACCGCAGGGAAATGCGAACAGTAGCCAAAAATAATAAACAGTACCAAATATCATATAGCATAATCAAACATATAAAAAATTCA
Source organism: Schizonepeta tenuifolia (assembly GCA_029490685.1). Taxonomy (NCBI): domain Eukaryota; kingdom Viridiplantae; phylum Streptophyta; class Magnoliopsida; order Lamiales; family Lamiaceae; genus Schizonepeta; species Schizonepeta tenuifolia. The sequence continues at coordinate 21,894,107 of CM055958.1, forward strand.
TCAATATCCAAAATACATCAATATCATATAGCATAATCAACAACTTCAATTGCAATCAGTAGCAATTCATTAATATCCAAAATACACTATAACAAGGAAAAAACAAACACAAATAGCATTAATAATGATCCAAGTGCATGAATATTCATCCAAAAACAAATAACGACTATCCACTAAGCTTGTAAGCAATCCAAGATGCTCACTCCTCAATAGTCATTTTGAAGAAACCATCTTTTTTGGACTTGGTGTTAAGCAAGTCAAATGCCTTAAGGCGGGATTCTTCATAAAATTTGGGACCTCTTTGATAGCATCTCAAGTAGTCTATGATCGTTCATCGAAGGTTGTTGTTAGCTTGGTAATGGAGTCAGTGAGAGTGCTTTGAGAGATATTCTTAGTAGAGGTAGATGTTGCCTCGTACTGAGCTCTACTCATTTTGGATTGAGATTTTCTTTGAGTAGAGACCACTGGCATGTTAGGAGTCATAGAAGGTGGTGTGGAAGAAATGGCCGGATCATTTTGAAGTTGGGATACTCCTACAAACATCTCAGATTCGGCATCATAACTTAATTCATCTATGCATACATCTTCTACCGTGAATGTCCTTGCATCAGTAGTACTACCCAACCCAATTGAATTTTTCCCCACAGCAACACCATTTCCTATAGTAATTTCCAAGAGCTCATAATCAGGACAGTCAGCATTGCGCAAGTTAACATCTTTGGGGTGAGCCTAGCATAAATAAACAGAAAATAAAATTATTAACTAGATTCTCAAAATTAATTAGATGCTATTATGGTAATATTTTAAGAAGCTTACCTCTAAGTATGATTCACATACTTCATCTGGAGCTGTAAACTTCTTAGTAGTGGGGTCATATCCAAAACCCGAGCTAAACCGCATAAGGTTTGAATAGGATGCCCAACATGATTTAAACCATCTAACTCGACTTTGGTAATTAGTATAAGTCCTATTACACTTCAGTTTTCCATTAAGTATAAGAAGTATTCTCTGTTCCACCGTTGATTTGCTAAAAATACCACTATTATCACGCCATCCTCGACGCGCACCATCAACCATTAACAATAAATCGGTTTGTTGCTTAGTCCATGCATCATAAGATTCCTTTCTCTTCGTATCTTCTTGTGAATCCCCCATATCAATAATACTAAATAAACACAAATCATAAACATGTAATATTGTATAAAAAAAAATACTATCCACGCGACCACATGAGCCCAACGACATCATTCCAGCGATTGCTAGAGCTCAGCGATTGCTGGCTGGGCAGATGAACAACGAACAAAAACATGCAATGCCATGGTCAAAATCCAGTATTTCTCACAAATATTTCACATGCTCAACACAAGCAGTATCGATCAAACAAATATTTCATATGTACTTATACTTCATGCTCAACATAACAAAATCAACATATTTCTCAACATTTCTCCAATACTTCATGCTCAAATCAAACCAAAAACGAGCCTGCAGAAAACAACCAAGACAAAAATATGTTTACTTCAATCAAAACACTATAAAGAAGAAATAAAGAATACCTTTGTAAGAAGAACACCCAAATTAGACAATGGAGCATGGACCAAAATAGGAGCTGCAGCTGCAATGTGGTAGAAGCTTGAAAAGAAGAATGGATTCAACGTGAATCTGTGAAGTTTTGTAAAGTAATTGAGACCTTCCGCATTCCACGACCGCGGGACATGTACGGTCACTGATTGATCTTAAAACCAGAGACCGTGGCATGCTGGTGATCGCTGGAATTACACATAGCCAGCAATCGCGTGTTGTTGGGAAATTTATTAAAGTTTTGATTGATTCCAAAACCAACTGACCCCAACCGAGTAGATGTTGCTAAATCCTAATGTTAGTAGTTAGGCTCGCTGTTTGAGCATTGTTAAGATGTTATCTTTACAGGACTCCAGCTGAAGACGGCAACAAGGCTTCACTCGGATAGAACATCAGTTGTAAGAGAGACAACTGAGCGTTCAACAGATAGAACATCAGTTGTAAGGAAGACAACTGAGTGTTCATCAAATGAGAATTAAAAAGCAGGAAGATGCCAAAGTCAACTAAGGAAGATATAAGAGAACATCAGTTGTAAGGAAGACAACTGAGCATTCGAAGCCAACTGATCAGATACAAGAAAGACAACTGAGCATTCAGTTTCAAAACATCAGTTGTAGAACTCGATCCAAGAAGATCAACAGCATGAAGTTCAAATAAGCTGAGAGTTCAACTGTCAGCACTCAAATAGAACATCAGCTGAAGAACAAGTCAGATGAAGATCGAAACTCTCAACCGACCATCCATTGTTGAAAGACCAATGTTGAGATTTGAAATTCAAATAAGGAAGTCACGTGAAGGTTTGACTCTCTGTCATTACCTCATTTGGCCCAACACAAGGCTGTCTCAGATGGAAAGCAGAAGCACGCAGTTTCCAAATCCGGAAAGTCTGCAGAAGATGAGAGACAAGCCATCGCTTTCAAAGAACAGAGATCAACAGCTCCTCCAACGGCTAGTTGATTCTCTCCCCCTATAAATAGAGGCCTTCATTCATTCACCAAGATAATGGGAAACACGAGACAGACAAGTGTGAGAAGAAATATACAAGCGAAAGAACAACTTCATTCTGCACTCAATCGAAACCTCTAAGAACATCATTAGTTGAGAGTTCTAGAGTGTTAGATTCTGTCTTAGTGTCTTTTGATCCAACCTTGAGAACATCACTAGTTGAGAGTTCGTAGAGTGTTAGATCATAACTCACTTCTTGTTCGAGCTTTTAGTTGGAACCCCACCCTTTCTTACACCTGAAAAGGTTATTAGGACCCTACTCTTCCCGTAACTGAGTAGATAGGTTGATTAGTGCCCGTAAACTAATCTGTAAAGTTGATAAGTACCCGTAAACTTATCTCAACGGTTGCAAAGCCCGCGTAAGCTTTATGGTTTGTCCAGAAGAACTTGGACTGAGTTGAGTGGACTCACAACTCCCTGTGGACGTAGGAGTTATCTCCGAACCACGTAAATTTTTGTATGTTGTGTTTATTTTTCAGTTATCTTATTGCATAACTAACCTGCATACAAACTGCATTCTTCCATTTCAACTGTCTTGGTTATTGACCAACCTTGCACTAAAGCATAAGTTGATTTTATACGAGTTAATTTCCACCACATTCCGCACAGCACCACTCTTCCTACTGAGTACTTTTATTCAGTTGTGAATCCAGCTGAGTTCCTGTTTACTCGGTTGTGATTGTTTTTCAAGAGTTGTCTTTAAAAGTTTTATCTGGTGTATACCCCCCCTGCCATACACCAGAACTCGTATCGGGACCATTAAGTGGTATCAGAGCAGTGGTTCAAAAGACTACTGACTCTGTTTCACAAGGTGTGAATTCGAGGTGTTTTCTTCAGTGGTCAACTGATAGATCTCTTTATCACGCTAGTGCATATCTGCTTGTATTTTTCTTCTGTTGTTGTGTGCAGATGGATGTTAAAGACAAGATCGTGGTCATGTTCTCGGTTGTGAACTATACATCCTGTAGAACTCGGATGAAGAAGATCCTACTGTCAAAGCATCATCGAATGCAACAAGTACTCACATCCGGACCGATCATTATCAGAGAGAGAATCACTCGCACTCCTACAAATCCCAACGATGGTGATGCAACTGTGGAGTTAGTGGAGAAGAAGCCAGAAGACTTCACTCCAGAAGAAGCCAAAGTGAGCCAGTTGGACATCTGGGCTCAGAGCACGATCATGTCCACAGTTGGACAAGACTATCTGAGTGAAGGAAGCAATGAAACAAAGGAGAACAAGTTCTCACATGCCTGTCAAGATTTCGACAACTTCTGCCTGAGAACTGATGAAACCATTGATCAGTTAGAGCTCCGGTTCATGGACATCATCAGAAGGATCCAGTCCATCCGAAGAGGAAAATATACTTTGAGAGAAATCAACCTCAAAGTATTACAAGCTCTACCAGCTGAGTGGGATACCTTCACCAATATCCATGAGAGCCGAGCTGACCTTGGTGAGATGGGAACTGAAAGATTGTTCTCAATTTTGAAGGAAAATGAGTACAAGGTGAACCGACGAAGGTCAACTCAGTCCTCGGTTCAGACGAGTCGACATGAGGATGTTGGTTCAGCCACCAAGTCAGTAGTGCTCCGAGCTGACTATTCAAAGCCACGAACATCAAGGCCAACAAGATCAGCGGACACAGCTACGAAGGAGCCAAGCAGAGAAGAGCTGCAACAGAACATAGCCGCCCTATCAAAGAAGCTAGCTGACATGGACACTCGGTTCGGAAAATACAAGAGGTTCTACAAGTCTAACCGAACTCGAGATAACTCAAAGCCTGTGAACAACGGTTGCTTTGAATGCGGCAAGGAGGGACATTTCAAAGCAGATTGTCCAGACCTATCGAAGAAAGAGAGAGAAGCGTTGAGGGCCAAGCAAACTGGAAAGAACAAGGCCATGGTTGCAGAAGAAGCAGCTGACGACATGGACATCTTCACCGACACTGAAGATGAGGATGAGCTGATTTCCACCAACAACGCTATCGGTCAGGATCAATGCCTCATGGCACTTGGAACCGAACAGGATGACACTGAGGTACACTCTAGTCCTGCTAATTTAAATTCTTCCAATATTTCTAACATGCAGGAAACACTGGATAAAGAGTTGGAACCCTCCTGGAGTGACTTTCAAGAACTCAGTGAGAAACTAAATCAGCAATCGGTTGAGTTTAAGAGTCTTCAAGAACAGTTCACCAAACTTGAAGAATCCTTAACCAAAAAGAACGATCTGATTAAGAGTCAAACTGAAGAGATTGATATTCTAAAAAATCAACTGAATGCGGCCAACCGAACTAATGCTCCAACCGACGAGGAGTTGACGAAGCAAATCAAGGAGCAGCAAGATCAGTTGATAAAGCAAGAGGCTCAGATCGACCAGCTAATAAAGAAGTCAGACGGACAAACCGAGCATATAGCTGTTCTCCTCAAGGAGGTGCAAACTGAGAAGGACAACTTAATAAAGCTATATCAGTCATCCAAGATCATCGAGAATCTCATCAGTTACAACCGACAGATGGATGACGTGTCAGGACTCGGTTATGATGTAATCAAGGATACTGGAATTCCTCCAGCAACCTTCATCAAAGTTGTGGAGGTCAAGGTTGTCGAACCTAACACAATTGAGTCTGAATCTCCCCAAAGTAATCCAACCTCCACCTCTCAGCAAGCTCAACCGACCAAGAGAACCACAACTGAGAAGGGAAAAGGAGCAGTGGATGGAGGACAGAACATTCCATCGGTTGGGACATCAACCGAGGGGGAATGTTCCAAGAGTCCAACCAATGAAGAAAGGCTTTGATCAACTAATATAGGATTAATAAGAAAAGGAGTTGTTCCTTAAGACTTCTGTTCCCTTCACCAGGTAACAGGGATCATATCGCAGCAACATAGATTTTCGAGTTCTATTTCTCCTAGTTTTACAGTTAGACGTTCTAAGTGTCTATGGATCAAAATAGGTAGAAGAGGAACCAGAGGCGTCGGAGATACAATCGAAACCGAACTTAGAACCGACCTCTGAACCAATCTCAGATCCAACATCAGAAAGAATGGAACCGACCACAGAACCGACAAGGATCCAACCATCTGAATCAACAGCGGTTCCATCATCAGTTCAACCAAAGGTTCCAACTGAGTCAACCGATAAGGAACAGGTCGAACAGCTGGAGATATTCATACCACAACATGAACCACCAACAGGGCATGAACAGCTATAGACAACATTCAGGGAGTTGGAATCTGAATCAGCCACAAAGGTTCCAACATGGCGTCCGACCTCATAGACAAATCCGACAGGATAAAAAGCGCCATCAAAACAGGGGAAAAGCCTCTCCTCCGAAAGCTCACAATGGGAGAAATCCATCTCCTCCCAAGAAGCAGAACATCACTACTAACAACAAGCCTAAGGATAACCGAGGTGTTGTTATAGTTGATGATGAAGGAAAAGTGATCTGGAATGATAAATCTATCCGAGTATACAGGGAAAAACGAATCACAGTTCAAGGAGGAACTGGTTCTAACCCTCCAGGACCCAACTAAAATTGGGGACCTAAGTGAGTTTCTCTTTGCAGGTACATGAGAAACAGCTGAGGAAGAATAAAGCATCACGAACCATGTGGGTGATGGATAGTGGATGCTCGAAACACATGACAAATCTGAAGGATTTGCTTGGGAGTTTCATGGAGAAAGAAGGACCTTCACTTACCTTTGGTGACAACTCAAAAGGTCACACCAGAGGCTACGGTACCCTTGAAACCAATCACGTGTCGATTTCTAATGTTTCATATGTTGATGGATTGAAGCACAACTTGCTCTCCATTAGCCAATTCTATGATAATGGTTTCTCTGTCAAGTTTGATGCACAGAGATGCAGGGTTAAAAATGTCGGATCAAAGCAGGTCATATTGTTGGGAAATTGATCCCCAACCGGGAATGTCTACTATGCTGACTGGAACAGTAGTCCTCCTGACACCTGCCTATTATCAAAGAGCAGTTCAGATGTGAGCTGGCTGTGGCACAAAAGGCTCAACCATCTGAATTTCAAGACTATGAACCGACTTGCCAGACAAGAACATGCAAAAGGCATACCAAACCGAGTGTTTTCAACAACACATATCTGCAGTGCATGTCAGTTGGGAAAGCTCGCTAGATCCTCCTTTCGGTTGAAGACAACTCCCTCAACCGACCGAGTGTTACAGCTGATCCACATGGATCTCTTCAGGCCAGTTACACCAAAAAGCATGAATGGTAACGAGTATACACTTGTTGTAACTGATGATTATTCCAAATACACGTGGACCATTTTCATGCGTCACAAGAGTGAAACCCGAGATGAGCTACCCAAGTTGATGGATCGGATATCAAGCCAACAAGAGATGAAAATCATTTCCATCCGATCAGATCGTGGAACCGAGTTTCTAAATGAAACCATCATCGAGTACTGCGAGAAGTATGGAATTACTCATCAAACATCAGCTGTGCGTACTCCGCAACAGCATGGAGTAGCTGAGCGAAGGAACCGAACGCTGAAGGATGCAGCTACATCCATGTTGACAAGCTCAGCTCTGCCAAAGAGATTTTGGGCTGAGGCCATCAACACAGCCTGCTACACCCAGAATCTGACCAAGCAGTTGGGAAAGACACCATACGAGCTATGGAGACGCAGGAAGCCTGATATTTCATATTTTCGCATTTTTGGTTCTAAGTGTTATATTCAAGACAATGGGAAGACTCAGTTGAAAACTTTTGATGCCAAGGCTTCGAAAGGCATATTTCTCGGATATGCCGCTCGAATCAAGGCTTATAGAGTTTTCAACAATAGCTCTTGTGTTGTGGAGATAACACCTCATGTTAGTTTTGATGAATCTACTTTTGAGTGCAGGGAACAGGCTAAAGGACAACAGGCTGATCCACAAGTTCCACCTGTTCTCACTAGATCGCAGGCACTAAGGGAAAAGAATCTAGCTGAACCATTGGTATGGGCAACCGAGGATGATGATCCATACTCCTCTGAAGATGAATGCGAGGGCCCCAGCTCATCTCAAGGGGGAACTTCAGCTGATGCCACTCCAACTGCATCAGCATCCGAAGCCCAACCGAGCTCGGTTCAAAATATTGTCAATGTTGAGGATCCAGACTCAACAGCTGATCAATCACCAGTTCTGAAGATTCCAGCATCTCCTACGGGTCAGGATTCACCATCAGTTGAAATCCTGGAACAGCCACTGTTGGAAGAAGAAGAAAGACGCAACCGAAGATGGTATGAAGATCATTCCACTGACAACATCATCGGGGATCCAACCGAAGGTGTGCGTACAAGGAGCAGAGTTGCAAATCCAGATTCAACCGAGGAAGATTCCAACACTTATGCCCAATATGTTGAGGAGTTGGCAGTTCTTGAGGAGTTCGAACAAGCTGGAGATGTTGCCATGATTTCTTGCTTTGTAGCTGATGTGCCAGAACCGAAGAATGTTGTGGAAGCTCTCAACTGTGTTCACTGGACAACAGCCATGCAAGAAGAACTGAATAAATTTCTACGCAACTGTGTATGGGAGTTAGTAGAAAGACCAAATGGTGTCAAAGTCATTGGATTAAAATGGATTTTCAAGAACAAGAGAGACGCCATTGGATTCATCGTGAGGAATAAGGAAAGGTTGGTAGCTCAGAGATATTGCCAACAAGAAGGAATCAATTTCGAGAACTCCTTCGCGCCGGTTGCAAGGCTGGAAGCCATCCGAATTTTTCTAGCCTATGCTGCATTTCATAAGTTCAAGGTCTATCAGATGGATGTGAAGTGTGCCTTCCTCAACGGTGATATCAAGGAAGATGTATATGTTGAACAGCCTCCCGGTTTTGAAACTGGAGATGGAAGAGTGTACAAGTTGAAGAAAGCAATCTATGGATTGAAGCTAGCACCCAGAGCATGGTATGACACTCTTTGTGGATTTCTTCTGAACTCGGGGTTCAAACGAGGGTCAGTTGATAAAACACTGTTCACCATTAAAGTTGGAGAAGATATACTTGTTGTGTAAATCTACGTCGACGACATCATATTCGGTTCCAAGTCGGAGGAACTGTGTGAAAAATTCTCAAATCTCATGAAGGAGAAGTTCGAGATGTCAATGATGGGCGAGATGAATTACTTTCTAGGATTGCAAGTGAAACAGTCACCAGAAGGGATTTTCATCAATTAGTCCAAGTATACAAAGGAGCTCATCACCAAGTTCGGATTGCAAACAAGTAAGACTACAAGGATCCCGATGAATACTAACTGGAAGATTGAACTTGGAACTGAAGGAAAGCTCGTGGATGCTAGTAAGTATAGAGGGATCATTGGTTCTTTGCTATATCTAACCGCCAGTCGACCAGACATATCTTACGTGGTTGGAGTGTGTGCTCGGTTTCAAGTTCAACCGAGGGAAGTTCACATGTTGGCAGCAAAGAACATCATCAAGTATCTGAAGGGAACTGTAAATGTTGGGTTGTGGTATCCAACCGACGACAATATACAACTGATCGGATACTCAGATGCGGATTTAGCCGATGATCGGTTGGACAGGAAGTCCACATCTGGACACTGTCAATTCATGGGAAGCAAGCTAGTTTCGTGGTTCTCTAAGAAACAAGCATGTGTTGCCACTTCTACAACCAAGTCAGAATACATGGCTGCCGGAAGTTGTTGCATGCAAGTGTTGTGGCTCAAGCAACAGCTGAGAGATTACGAAGTCACAACTGGACAGGTTCCTATTCATTGTGATAGCTCAAGTGCCATTGCTATCTCTTTGAATCCTGTTCACCACTCTCGGACGAAGCATATTGACATCCTACATCATTTCATCCAAGACCATATTGAGAAGAAGGACGTATCCATGGAGAAGATTCCAACTGAGATTCAGAGAGCTGATATCTTCACCAAACCTCTAGCCGAAGCGCGGTTCAAGATGTTATGTGATTTACTTGGATTGTTGGATCCATCAGATGAGGAACCAGCTGAGGTGAAGAGATAGATATCCATCTGAGGGGAAAGCTCAAATGAAGGGGAAATCTCAGATGCAGATCAACAACCGAAGACATCAGATGCGGATTGCCAACCGAAGACATCAGACGTCAGCTGAACAGACGAACTCGAAGTCAGCTGATGGTATACTGCAACGTTGCAACGTCAGGTGAACACAGCTGATTCCAACATCAGCTGGTAGGTAACATTTATGGCTGAAGGTGTTATGATCTTAAATGAGAATGTTTGAAATAAATTCAAACATTCCTGAGCATGTCAGTTACATTAAAATAGCCATCATGCCGCATTAAATGTAAAGTACGGTTGAACATCAATAGCCTACTTTATAGTGCGACTGGGCTGACATGAAAAACTGTACACCTTCTCACGCGCTGGTTGGAACTCGGTTTGTGACGTTAAGTCAAAGCTAGTCAACAGTCGCGTAATCTCAGCCGTTGATGGATTCGCGCCATTCAACCCTAGCCGTCGATTTCAACCGAGACTAAAACCTATAAATGGCGGAAAATCAGTAAGTGATCTCTTACCTTCCTCATTCGTGTCTATCTGCAGTAACTGTTCATCATCTTCTCAGATTTTGTCTAACTATTTACTGCAAGTTTTTTTTTCCTTCCTTCTTATATATACCTTCTCAGATTCACTAAATGGCACCCAAAGGAAAGAAAATGGCTTCTTCCGGACCTTTTCTAGTACCCACCTCTTATGAAGAATCGTTCGACTTGCTGGTGTCAAAGATACATTTCGAGCAGATTCTGTCTGACGATGAATTGAAGTCACCGGTGCTGTCTCCCATCGCAAATATTCTCAAGGAAAACGGCCTACTGGAATGGGCAAAGCTCTTCCCCTCCCACCTGCTCAGGCGCCAGGTCGGAGAGTTCTACGTGAATTTGCAGTCGTCCATCGACAACAGAGATGGCGTCACTATAGAGGTTTCTTGTCGGCAACGCGACGTTCCGGCCAGAACCATTCGCCATGTATCTGTCCCCATTGCGGTTTCCGATTTCCTCCGCCAAATCATTCCCATAAACCACACCGCCATGGACACGGTTGAAAATATAACCGATGCGGATGCCGATGCATTTCTGGAAAGTGCTCTGATTACCCCGAAGAAGTTGAAGAGCAATATGCAGAGGACCAAGTTAAAGCCAGAACATCGACTTCTATTTGATGTTGTGTCCAAGGTCATGTTCGGTTACAGCGGAGCATTCGGAGATATCAGCCGACCGAAGCTTAAACAGTTGCTGGCCTTGGAGCACAAACATGAGATCAACTGGTTCTAATATTTTTTCTAAACTAGCTGATCTTGGAGAAGCAGAAGATCTCCGAGACCACAACCGACTCAGGGGAGAGACTGTTGAGTATCAAGGGGACGCTTAACTTCGGTTGCGAAATCTCTGCTCTGATCCTGCTCGCAACCAAGGGTTAGAACATGGTATGGGAGGACTGCGAGGAGACCCCTGTGAAGAAATTGATGTTGTTCCCAACAGCAAAGAAAACACAGGAGGTAATTAGGAGTGTGTATACTTCTAAGGAGAAGAAGGATGCTGGGAAGACAACTGAACCCAAGGATACAGCTGAGGAGGTACCAGCTGTCAGCCACTCCTCCAAATCGAAAGTTGCTCGACGATGCAGAGCTGAGTCGGAGAAAGAAAAGGAGGAGGAGCCAGCCAAGAAGAAGCTGAGGGTGAAGTTCAAGAAGACGGTTGCAGTGCCAGCCGAGGAAGTTCCAGCCGAGGACATGCTAGCTGAAGAGCCGGCTGAGGAGCATGCTGAGGAGCCAGCTGAGGATGTAGTGGATGCTCCAGCTGAGGAAGAAGTACCAGTTGTTGAAGCACCAGCTGAGACGATACCAGCTGAGGAGCCATCCGAGTCAAGGCACTCAGCTGAGGCAGCTACCTTCAAGATCGTCCCTCGCGCTGCTGGAACTGATGAGGCGGAAGGGATGGAGACGGATATGACATCGGATGCTTCTTCCTCCTCTGAGAAAATTGAAGACGTTCCCACCTCCCCCATGGCAGGAGCTGATGCCGTACCGCCCCAAGAGCCTCTCGCTTTCTCAACTGATCAACAACCAGAGATTCCGAGCTCATTGCTTGAAGCCAACATTGAGACCATCTCTTCGGCCAATGTTGATGAACCTGTTGTTACCCCACTCCCCACAGAATCCAATATTCCGAGCTCTCAGCTCGATGCCAATGTTGAGACCACTTCTTTGGCCAACATTGATGAAACTTTTGAACCATTGCCATATGAAAATCTTTTTCCCTCCCCAATCGATGACAAAGCTGATCGTCAGGCTGTCGCAATGGAGCATGAAGGCAAAGTGGCCTATTGCTTCCAGAAGCTGATCGGGATGTTCCCAGAAGCTTGCGACATGCCGATTTTCACTACACTTGGAACCGAGCTGCTGTACCAGTTCAAGACTTATCTGATCTGAAATCAACTGTTCTGGGAATCAAGTCTGAGCTGAATGTCTTCCAGTCCATCTCTGATTCCAACCTCGCCAAATCCCAACAGACTCAGGATGAAGAATGGGAGTCTCGGTTCGAGTCACGCTGGGCTGAGTTCGTTGCTTTCCAGACTGAGACGACTGAAACATTCGCTGGATTGAGAAAAGCCGAACAAGAGCGCCATGACTCCGAACTGGCGAAGAAGGTCGGAATAGAGTGCGCGGTCGATGAACTCTTCAACCGCATCCAACAAGCCGAACAACAACTCACTTCTCTGGATGGATCAGTAGCAAGCCTTGTTGCTGATGCCAAAAAGGGGGAAGATAAAAAGAGGGAAGAGGAGTTGGATGTTGAGATGCAGGGGGAAGATGAGACCCAGGCTGAACCTGCTGCAAAATCTCAGCCGAGGAGGAAGACTGCCCAGAAGAAGAAGTCCGCTCCCAAGTCAACCAACGTAGGTGGAGCTGAAATGGAAAAAGACTTGGAGTAGGCGGAGCAGTTTGGAGTTTCTTACAACTCCATAGCCGAGATTGCAGCCGAGCTTGATTCAGAACTCGAAGGTATCATAACCGAAGAGTGCATTGCTGCTGCCAAGGCTATGGATGTTGATGAGAAAGATTACATGAATCCAAGCTGGATCAAGAAGTTCGTTGCCAGCCAAGCTCGAAGAGTCAACTAGTTCGAGGAGGAGCTAACCAAGATAACAAAGAACTTGGACCGGAACATCACCTCCCGCAGCCGTCGCCGAATAGACAAACATCAAGTTAAGGCTGAAGCTCGGCTGAGACAACAGAGGTTGCCAGGGAAGGTCAAGGTCCAAAGTCGGTTCAGGCACGTGGACAAGTGGATGCCAGTTGAGTGGAATGAAGACTGGGAGTCATTCAAGCAAGAATTCGTGAATGACTTCTATTACAGAAAGGTCTTCTCAACTGACGATCCGAGGAAAGCATTCAAGGAAGCCCTGACCGAGTTGCATACTGGGGACCCGGGCATGTTCAGTCAGTTCAGGCGTGCAATGATAGAAGCAAAACTGGACATGAACACAGTTCCGGTCCCTCAGAAGGTTACATATCGGCCTCCCTTCCTCTCAGACTCCCGAAACCCCGACCGACAAAAGATATCAACTGAGGCAAGGCAAGTTTGCAAAGAGCACGGGGTTGACATAGCAAAGGAGTCAGAAGCGAAGAGAGAGATTTTTGTTAGAATATTTAGCAAATATGGGCTTAAGTTTTAGCTCAGTTAGTTTTTGAGCAACTGATGTAATTTTTGGTTTTGTACTTATCTTTGTAACCATCAGTTGTAATAAAAACTATTCAGTTATACAATTCAACATGACGTACAATCTCTCATTGTCCAAGCTCTGAATCGGAAAGTTATTTCAATATCATGTTATAACTGTGCTAACCCTTTGATGTTTTAATCTTATAGACTGTCTAGAATTTCAGCTGAGATTTTGGATAAGTCAGTAGGATTTAGATCAGTTTGCCTTGTAAGAATTTTTATAAGGGTTTTGGCATCATCAAAAAGGGGGAGATTGTTGGGAAATTTATTAAAGTTTTGATTGATTCCAAAACCAACTGACCCCAACCGAGTAGATGTTGCCAAATCCTAATGTTAGTAGTTAGGCTCGCTGTTTGAGCATTGTCAAGATTTTATCTTTACAGGACTCCAGCTGAAGACGGCAACAAGGCTTCACTCGGATAGAACATCAGTTGTAAGAGAGACAACTGAGCGTTCAACAGATAGAACATCAGTTGTAAGGAAGACAACTGAGCGTTCATCAGATGAGAATTAAAAAGCAGGAAGATGCCAAAGTCAACTAAGGAAGATGCAAGAAAACATCAGTTGTAAGGAAGACAACTGAGCGTTCAAAGCCAACTGATCAGATACAAGAAAGACAACTGAGCGTTCAGTTTCAGAACATCAGTTGTAGAATTCGATCCAAGAAGATCAACAGCATGAAGTTCAAATCAGCTGAGAGTTCAACTGTCAGCACTCAAATAGAACATCAGCTGAAGAACAAGTCAGATGAAGATCGAAACTCTCAACCGACCATCCATTGTTGAAAGACCAATGTTGAGATTTGAAATTCAAATAAGGAAGTCACGTGAAGGTTTGACTCTCTGTCATTACCTCATTTGGCCCAACACAAGGTTGTCTCAGATGGAAAGCAGAAGCACGCAGTTGCCAAATCCGGAAAGTCTGCAGAAGATGAGAGACAAGCCATCGCTTTCAAAGAACAGAGATCAACAGCTCCTCCAACGGCTAGTTGATTCTCTCCGCCTATAAATAGAGGCCTTCATTTATTCACCAAGATAACGGAAAACACGAGACAGACAAGTGTGAGAAGAAATATACAAGCGAAAGAACAACTTCATTCTGCACTCAATCAAAATCTCTAAGAACATCATTAGTTGAGAGTTCTAGAGTGTTAGATTCTGTCTTAGTGTCTTTTGATCCAACCTTGAGAACATCACTAGTTGAGAGTTCGTAGAGTGTTAGATCATAGCTCACTTCTTGTTCGAGCTATTAGTTAGAACCCCATCCTTTCTTACACCTGAAAAGGTTATTAGGACCCTACTCTTCCCGTAACTGAGTAGATAGGTTGATTAGTGCCCGTAAACTAATCTGTAAGGTTGATAAGTACCCGTAAACTTATCTCAACGGTTGCAAAGCCCGCATAAGCTTTGTGGTTTGTCCAGAAGAACTTGGACTGAGTTGTGTGGACTCACAACTCCTCGTGGACGTAGGAGTTTTCTCCGAACCACGTAAATTTTTGTGTGTTGTGTTTATTTTTCAGTTATCTTATTGCATATTCAACTGACCAACTAACCTGCATACAAACTGCATTCTTCCATTTCAACTGTCTTGGTTATTGACCAACCTTGCACTTAAGCGTAAGTTGATTTTATACGAGTTAATTTCCACCACATTCCGCACAACACCACTCTTCCAACTGAGTACCTTTATTCAGTTGTGAATCTAGCTGAGTTCCTGTTTACTCAGTTGTGATTGTTTTTCAAGAGTTGTCTTTAAAAGTTTTATCTGGTGTATTCCCTCCTCCCCATACACCAGAACTCGTATCGGGACCATCACGTGTGCCAGCGCTCGAGGATATCAAATCCATCGAACTCCCATGTGAGGCCGGAGTTCATTCTTTGTATTTTTCACAATCAAATATGTCAAAATCGATGAGATATTGAAATCAATCGAAATCGAGTTGACGTTGAATACCGGGAGAGTTTGAAGGAGTTTAAAATCCATGGATTGAATACCTCAGGAATTTGAAAGAGTTTGAAATCCTTCAAACCAATATTCCAGGATTTTTAAGGAGTTTGAAATCCAGGTGTATTGGATTGATGGATTTCAAACTCCTTAAAAATCCATCTAACTCCACAATCCAATACACCCTCCTAAATCTTGAGATGCATGAACGCTCCTCCAAGTAAAACTTGGACTGTGCCCACACTCAGCAGTCAAGAAATTCCCTCTAGGAATATATTTCAATTTAAGTACCTTACAAACCACAGTATTAGGGGTTAGAAATCAATCTTCAACCAAGCTTCCCAAGCATAGCCAAATTATAAGGATGCATATGCCGAAAATCCATACCTCCTAAATATTTCCTCACACACAACTCACACTTCTCCCACCTCACGCAATTTAGACTTCTGCTAGCATCAGATTTATTGCCCCACCAGAAAGAATTCATCATTCTCTCTAACTCGTCAGTTAAGCACAAAAGAAGGAGAAATGTACTCATACAATACGTTGGTATAGACTGAGCAGCTCACTTTAATATAATCTATTTGCCCACTTTGGAGAGCATTTTCCATGCCAAGTGTCAAACTTTCTCCATAACTTATCATAGAGAAACACAAAGATCGTCATTTTATTTCTACCAATCAACGATGGAAGTCCCAAATAACGACCTGTGTTAAGGGGTTGATGAACCCTAAGACATTTGAATGAAGTTCTTGATCATGAATTTGCACGTTAGAACTAAATAAGATCCCATATTTTTGAAAATTAATAGCCTGCTCGGACACTTTTTCATATAACAGGAGAACTTCCTTGAGTTTACTACACTCTTGTTCATTAGCTTGACAAAAAAAAAGAAACAATCATCCGCAAACATGAGATGAGAAATAACAGGGACATAACGAACTAACTCTCACACCGTGTAGCCTTCCATGGGAACTCTGCAAGTTAAGCAAAGCAGAAAGCCCTTCTGCACAAAGAATAAAGAGATACGGCAAAAGAGGACCGTCTTGCCGAAGACCTCTAGGAGGGATAATAGGCCCAACGAGGTCATAGTTACAACCACCTTATATTCCACAGTGGTAACACAAAGCAAGATTCAGTTGATCTAAGTTTGGTAGAAGCCTAGCTTACACTACCAAAAAAACTCTCATACAAAACACCTCATACATAACAGACATTTCAAATATCCGTTATGTATTAGCACCTTTTTGTATAGACAACGCATATTTCAAAATCCCTTACGAGAGAAGTGTTATCTCCGATCATATATAACGTTTTCGAGTCTTACGTTATATGTGAGGGTTACATATTGTTCAAATTTATAATGCTCCTTTGGTACCGTTATGCGTTGTGTTATGTTTAAACACATCATATACGGTAGGTAACATGTACCGTTATGAATATTTGTTATGTATATGTGTTATTTTTTTTGATTCAAAATTAAATTATTAATCTATCTCTAAGTATTATACATGTTAGACATCGGAAATTTTCTAAGTATCTTTCCCGCTGCTCTTCATCCCCACGACATTCGCCGCCGTCTCTTCTTCTCGCTCGATGGTGAATGCCTAAAATCTCTAAAATCCTCAATTTTGTCCTCTTCCTAAAATTCCCAAAATTGAAATCCCCAATTCCTTTACTGTTGCTGCCGGTGACCTCCGCCTCAGACAACAACTATGTCGTCTGCCCCGACCACCCACTGTTGCTGCACCACATGTAATTTCTCTATCTTGCTCAACCACTCGATCTCACTCTCTCTCTCTCTCTCTCTCTCTCTCTCTCTCTCTGTAATACCCCAATTTTCTCTAGTAATATTTTTCTTTTATTTTTAAAAATAACATTTAAGTTCCCTCTTTAATAGTTTTGCCCCCAGAGATAAACAAGAATTAATTTCTTGTAATTCCAACATTAAGACTTTAAAATAAGTTTATGAGAAATTCTAATTCTTTTAATAGATAATATTTCACATATTGATATATTTCAATTATGGGACTGCGTGAAATTTTGGGTGTGCGATATAATGTCGATAAAAATTTGAAGCCTAGAATAAAAAGTGAAGGGCCAAGGGTGCAATTAACATGTTAATGTGTTACATTTGTAAATCCTAGATGTACTTATATTTATTAAAGGGATAATAGTCTGTAAAACCTCAACCTTTTCGCAAATTCGGGAATTGTATATGACTTTTTCATTTTCGCAGAGATAACCTTAACCGGCCTTTTTTTTTTCTGATTTTGCACTTCCGGTGGATTTCCCCCAATTTATTTCTGACGTAGCTTATCGAAACTCCACGCTGGACACAACGGCGCGGCAAACTAAACGACGTCGTCCCCCCTAAGCCTAAATGATGTCGTTTTACACCATATTACAAATGCTAAATATCGATTTACCCCATTTTCTCACATTACTGCAATTAGGGTTCATAGACGAGCTTACCAAAGAATCCAGAGAACGAGAGAGAGGGAGAGAGAGAGGGAGGGAGAGAGAGAGAGGGAGGGGGAGAGAGAGAGAGAAAGAGAGAGAGAGAGAGAGAGAGAGAGAGGGAGAGAGAGAGAGAGAGCGAGGGCAGAGCAGAGCTGAGCAGAGCATGTAAACTGAATCTAATGCGTCCTCAAGCTTAAGAGGTGCCAGCACCAACACAATATGTTGTGGGCATAAAATTCCTGCCATTATCGACACTTCTCGTACACAAGCTAATCCAGAGAGGAGGTTTTATTGCTGCTCTCGCAAAAAGGTAAAAGTTTCAATTTTTTTTCCTATGTAGTTACTCTATATTTCTCAACATTCTGTTACTTTTCATTGTAGTGCGACAATTGCAATTTTTTGCTATGGGTAGATCCTGAACTAGATTCATACTATAAGTTAGTCTTGAACAAGATAAAGCTTGAAAAGGATAATGCTCTTGAGCAGTTGAAGTCCTGCAAATTAATGGATGAAAGAAAGTATGAAAAGATGGAGGCTGCAATGGAGGCTGGATATGAGGAATTGATGAGCTTATTTGAGATAAAGACTGCCGAGGCCGAAGACTTGAAGGTGTTGTCTGAGGGGCAAGAGATTAAAATTAACAAGCTTGAAAGGAAACTTATAAAAGTGTATCTGTTTGTAGCTTTTCTTGTTGTGGCCTGGTTCTTGAGCAATTTAGGTTGATGAATGTAGCAATTTAGGGGCATGACTACCTCAGTGTTTTGTTGTTAATGTAGCTGAGATGTTTTGTAATGTATGGAATGATTTATGGGCATGACTACTTCAGTATTTTGTGATATTTGTTTGTCAGTTTATCCTGTAATGCAATCAACATGTTTCACTTTCAAACCATAATGTTAACACTAGCAAAATTGAGCTAAAATGACAATAGTAAAAAGCATAACATCTTCATTTAAACATTCAAGTTCACAGTAGCATATACACTTGAGAATTACAAAAAAAATGAAGATTCACTCCTAGTTGAAGATTCACAGTAGCATCTGCACTTGAGAATTACACAAAATGACATCCAAGTTCATCTTAATTAAAACCTTCAAGCACATATTGAAGGACAAAAAAAGTAAAGATGAGATGTTTCATTCAAAAACAACATTTATAGCAGCCTAATTCTGTTGAGAAGATGAGGCCCCTTGGGTATGTCATAACCCCACCTTTCATTTATATCATGCCTCAAATTAGCAATTGAGTACAGAGGCTTGTTTCTCCACACATTGGAGAACCTCTCTGCAATCCACTTGGCAGTAAGAAGCTTGTTGCTCATATGTCTAGGACATGTGTGTTCACCATAATAAGTCTTGATTATAAAAGTCTTATCCTTGCTCACAACACTACCATATACCTCACACTTGCATGGTAGAAAGCACTTAGCTAAACATTGTGTCTTCCTCACCTTCCTAAACTGAACAAATTTTCTATTTTCAATACAAAATTGAGTTAATGCCCTCCTACACTGCCTCTCATCTTCAAACCTCATACTAAGACAGAGTTGAAGGTTTTGTGATCACAAGTAGGTCATAAACCACCTTAGGTCTCACAGGCCTCACAAACCCCTCATTTGTATCTGTCTCCTCTAAATTTAAATCACCATCAGAGTCTTCACATTCAGGCTCACCCTCATCCTTCTCCTCATCATTGTCTTCTGGTAGAACACATTCATCAATGAGTCTATCTAGTTCCTCAAACTCAGTCTCCCTCAAATTTCTCCTAGCTTCTAAGTATTCAGGATCATTACTTTCTAAGTCTTCATCATCCAGACCATCATCATTCTCATCCTCTGAACCATTCTCAAGTTCACTCCTAGTTTCTTCACCAGCATTCTCTAAGTAATCTTCATTCTCTAAGTCATCCTCTGAAACTAAGTCATCATCATTCTCTAACCCCTCACCATTAGTATCTCCTTGAGTCACTACCCCACCATCATCTTCAGGATCAGCTTCTTCATCAACAACCTGCCCATCTTCTTCTATTCTACCGCCACTACTTACAAAGCTTGGCAAATTATGACTCAACCGTGTTTGAAGTCTACTAGATCCATCATCAACCCCTCCATCAACATACACACTAATCACCCTAGTATTTTCAGATACAATGCTCGACATCTCTCTCACATCCTCTTCCCCTTCTATAAGCTTAAAATTGTGAGACCTAGGATATCTAAAGTGCAATGTAGACCATGAACCATAACCCACAAACTTAACTGCTGCACTAAGAGGCCCCAAATCAAAAAAATTTCTGTCTAAATCAAATATGCCAAGATTATATCCATTCATATAAACAAGATCATCATCCAACTTAACAAATTCACCACCATGGTGAATAAAAAGCCCAAATAAATCTCAGCAAATAAAAAATAAATGGCTCAAAATAAAATAAACCCTACTTGCGTAAGAAATTAACTAAAAGCACGAAAAGTTGGTGTACTTACTGTCCATCCATTTCTTCTAATCCACCACCTTCAACACGTACTTGTCTCTGTCGGGTTCTCTCTGTCTAACTCCAGCTTCTTGAACGGGAAAGTGATTTGACCGTATTTCTGTGCATAAGCCCTAATCGTCGCTGTGTTCTCTCTTTCTCTCAATTTCTGGGAAATGGTTTCTGTCTCTCAATCGTCGCGGGAGAAATGAGGGTACTGGTTCAATTTTTTTTAATTATGTTTAGATATTGGAACACAAATGGTGTAAAACGACGTCGTTTAGGCTTAGGGGGGACGAAGTCGTATAGTTTGCCGCGCCGTTGTGTCCAGCGTGGAGTTCGGATAAGCCACATCAGAGATAAATTGGGGGAAATCGACAGAAAGTGCAAAATCAGAAAAAAAAAAGGCCGGTTAAGGTTATCTCTGCGAAAATGAAAAAGTCATATACAATTCCAGAATTTGAGAAAAGGTTGAGGTTTTACAGACTATTATCCCTTTATTAAATGACAGATATTTGTGAGTATGGTCGATCAAGATAAGAATAAATAAAGGCATATTTGTTTTATAATCCTATTACTACAAACAGGTTAAAAACATTAATACTTGAATATTTGTTAGTGATAGCCGATCCCTTGAGACTTTGGGAGGATCCTTGTTGTTTGAAAATATAGATAGAAGTCAAATGACTCCACTCCAAATGTAGTAAAGGATGGGGATGCGAGGTTTTAAACTAAAGAGAAAGTAGTAATTAAACTTGCTTGGGAAAGTATTGACAATTGAGAATCAAACAAGACAAAAGTTATTTATTAATTGAAACCAATCCCACTCTTTCTTTCCCTCGTTTATTAGAAGAACCTCTTTCCTTCTAGTCCATTTTTGGAGTCATTTAAAATAGAGATATGAATGAGAGGAGGAAGAATAAATACAATTGAGGAAAGAAGAGTCACGTGTTGGCTTACACCAAGCAAAAACAAATCCACCTATTTACTCCCTTCATTCACAAAATCTCTGTTGCTCTTCCCTTCTTTCTAAAATTTGTCAATTTAATGGTTTAGGAGAAAGAGAAAAAGGACTAGAAATAAATGAGGCAATAGAAGGTACATTTGATCACATGTTGTATATTGCACCAACTAAGTCTACCAAACCTCTCCCTCCAATCTATAAAATTGAGCAACAGATCATTTCTCTCCACACACACCATTTCAATTGCAATACCAAGTAATTGAGAGAGAGAGAGAGAGAGAGAGAGAGAGAGAGAGAAGCAGAAGGAGAGGATTTGATCCACCAAGTGCTAAGTTGAAAAGATAGAGTGAAGTCTTAAGCTCCAAAGGTTGTAATCTCCTACTCCATTCTTTTACAGATTTCGAAAATCTTAACCTTGGGAACTATAGAAGTTTTACTTTAGGAAATCCATGTGATAAGGTTGCTCACGTGCTCTAAATCTTTTTTATAAACAAGGTATTAACTAAGAGAGATATTTATGTATGCTTTTAGTATAGAGTTTCTTAATACATGATAAGAAAAGAAAACAATTTTAAATATGTGAGTTGTCTATGAATAGGATTATGGTACGTATGTGTCATCCAATTAAGCAAGAAGAAGAAAAGTTTGGTTTTCTTTTGTGGGTTTTGTTTATCATTACCGTTAAGGAAAATAATAGGAGTTTCTGTAAATATACATGTACTTTTATTAATTATTGGGAAATTAGCAATAAGTTGTATAAAAAAAATGGATGACATGGTTATTCTTTATATGAAAGGACTGCCAAAAATTTTGCAAAGGAGAGAATGTAATTAGAATTCAAAATAAATGTATATAAATTGATTTTTTTTCGGTTTCTATATATATGTTGTGTGTGTTGTTTTATAAATTCTAGTAATATTAAGAATTTAAAATTTGTTAAGTAATGAGTATACATGTGTCGTGCCGGTAGCCTAGAAAATATACAAGAAGAAGAAGATTAAATGTATTAAGTGTACGTATGATTATTGAAGGAGAAAAGAGTTATTAAATATAAATCCTTTAATTATTGAGAAGTAATTAACAATCCGTTAGAAAAAGAAGAAGGGAGAAAGAAGGAGAATAAGGTTAAATACATATATTTATATATATGGATATGCTCTGCTCACTATGTGTGTTTGATAATTGACTAGTTTGGAATAATTATTATAGAAGTCGAGCAAGGGTAATGTTGGTGCCCTTAATCGATTTTGGTCTAAATTTTTGAAACTCGGCGTGTAGCGACTCTATATTTTTAAGTAATTATCTTAGTAACGTTTAGTCGAATATTGTTTAAGACTAGAGATAGTCTTGTAGGGCCCGTTGTTGCAGAAGAGTAGCGCGAGCTCGTACGAGGCTATTGAGATGATTCACTATCGCTAAGGTGGGTAAAACTTCTTCCAAGCTCTAAATATGTTTTGTTATGCCATAAAACTTCTTCCAAGCTCTAAATATGTTTTGTTATGCCATGTGGGTAAAACTTCTTCCAAGCTCTAAATATGTTTTGTTATGCCATGTGGGTAAAATTTCTTTCAAGCTCTAAAGATGAATTGTTATGTCATGTGGGTGAAACTTCTTTCAAACTCTAAAGTTGTGATTTGCTTCATCATGAGGATAAATTCAAGTAAATTCTTCAAATGAATGTTTAACTTTTGTAAAAGTGCTTTATGTGCGCGTTCATAATAAGTTTAATGCTCTTAAAGAATCGATCGAGATTCTCGAATTGACCTAACACGTTGTTCGAGAATTTTGTACACTAAGGTTAGTAGTGCGATGGGTTGATCTCCATCGTGTGCTAACAAAGTAATGAGATTCTCTGGGTTTCTGCTCGAGACCCAAAAGATTAAGTAATGGGATTCTCTGGGTTCGGCCCGAAATCCAAAAGATTGAGTAATGGGATTCTCTAGATTTTGGCCCGAGATCCAAGAATGAAGTTATGGATTCTCTAGGTTATGGCTCAAGATCCAAAAGATTTATGAGACTCTCGGGTTCCCACTCGAAGTCTAAATTTCGATCCGTCGGTGACTAAAGGCCCGGGATCATAAGTGTAACTTAAGAACGCATCATAAAATCTATGCACAATAAGAAAATGTTTTGTATGCTAAGAAACGGCCTTTTGCTCTTTTTACTCTTCTAAGTTATATGTTGGAATGATGGATAACAATGCTTATTTAGAAATGATTCTTTCAATGGCAAAACCCACTGAGTACCTTTGTACTCAACCCAAATATATTCAAATGTTTTCAGGTTGACGGCCAGTGCTGACGGGCAGAGCTGAGGCAAGGATTCTCCAGTTATAAGCTTCCGCTACGTTAATTCTATTTCCCTAATTTGTCCTTGGACAATCATATTCCTTAAGACTAAGTTATATAAGCCTGATTGCTTCCCGTTTCTTATTCGCAAGTTACTTCTAAATCTCTTGAATTCAGTTGTCTTTATTGTAAACTCCATTTAAAAGTTAGTTTATCTCAATATTTTTCTCTCTTTTAAGTCTGATAAGTAACTTTCCCCTTCTTCCCCGCTTCTTAACCCTCACCTATGTTGCCCCTGGCTAGTGGGCCTTCATTCGGGAATTGGGGTGTGACAATATTGTATCAGAGCAAAAGTTCTTAGCTCTGAGACTAACAGTTTATTCTATTGAGTTTGGAATAGTATCTCTAGACTTATAAGTTACTCGATGACCCTCAGCTCGCCGTTTCACCGCCTCAATAAACAAAAGGTGTGCTTAAAGATCTCTTTCAAGAAGTTTGTTAATGTGCTTGTGAAGTAGCTTTACTGCTTTAATGCTTTATTGCTAGAGGAGTTGTGATTGCTTTGCATTGTAAATTAATGTTATGTTATAAATATTCGTACTGGATTTTTCTAATCTTTTAACGACCATGTGAATGAATGATATTATGATATATCCCTCAGATTCTTTATAATCAATTCTAAGAAAGATGTTAAGTATGGACTCCGCGAATTTCAAAGCTAAATACTGCTTTCGCATAATAAACAAAAAATTGTGCTCTCAACAATTTGAGGGCGAGCATTGCGAGTGTTTTTATGATACTAGTTGTATTCGACCTTGCGCCGACACAATGAATTCTTCAACGATAATAAAGGGTGTTGCAAGACTCGAGATTCACGTGAACGAAGGTTTCTTTGGGAATAAACGACCCGTTTTGACCTAGTAACGAACACCCTTAAGATATGTGTGTTAGCTTGACTAGAATAATTAAGCATAGAAGTAGTTTTATGAGCTTTACTTTCCGTTAAGTTATTGCACTAAGTTTTAAAATAAGTATCTCACCTAGAACTTTCCTTTCAGATAGCAATACCCCCAGTTCCTTTCACCCTAGACGAGCAGGTCGAGCAGTTGAGGTACTTGAGGATGGGCTCCACTGAGAGCGTAGGACAGTTTCTCGTCCTTTTCACGATAGTTTCGTAGGGTGCTTGACAGGGCGACACTCATGACTACGAGGCCTAGATGCACCTCGCACACCAGTTACCGTTTGATTGGAGACTTTGTGCCCATAGGCTGGCCTATTTGACCTCTCTGCCTGACGACCTCACTCTCTACTCGGTAGAGAACTTTTCAGCTATGGTTGTCTGAGTTTTCACTCAGTAGGCCATGTACGGCTCTGCTATCCCGATCCTACCACCGATTAATACACATCTTCGAGACCCTTTTGCCCCACCACCTACTACTCCATTGCCTACTGCTACCTCTCAACCAGTGGTAGCACCGAGCTCTTCCCAGATCCTGCCTCAGCGTAGGAGCCGTTTTGACTTTCAGACAAGAGCTTCCACTGTTTCCTTCTGATGGACCAGTTACTGAGCCTGTTGAGGGTCGAGACTACACTAGAGTGCGCGTCTTTCCCTCTGGACCTACCAGAGAAGAGGTTGACGATGAGGAGGAATCGAACGAGGACCCTGAGGAGGAGGACCCAGACCAGGCTCGTTTCTGTTAGGGCATCTGTTAGCCTTGCTTTCTAGATTACTAGTAGACTAGCATAGACGGGATTGGTGTGTCCTGTTTTCTCTCTTTTTGTACAACTGGTAAAGACGCTCCCTTTTAATGGACCCTCCCAGTCTATTTCCTTTTGTGAATTGGAGCCCCTCTGTCTATTGCTCGAACTTCGCCTTGACCTCCCAAATCCTGACAACTTCTTATTTTGGCTTGTCGTACTGAACTATATCCCTCTTTGGAGGCATCTTTTATGACTATGTTGTTCATTTTGCATGTTATTGTCGATATTCTACATTCTTTTGTGTTGTGGATTCGGTTTCCATAATCACGTTGTCCAATTAAACATTATGCTTATTCAACGCAAGTCTTTGAACAACCTTTCTTTTGAAAACCATGAAACCACAAAATGTTTGCAATAGATAGTAAAAGCTCAAGGCGATCAAGCCTAGTAATCAATATCGGAGATCACGTTTTCCTCAAGGTTATTCGTTTTGGCAAGAAAAGTAAGTATATCCTCATTTTATACGACCATTTAAGATCCTATACAAGATAAGCCTAATAGCCTATAAATTGACTTTAACACCATGTATTGGAGATGTACACGTATTACATGCCTTACATATAAGGACATACATCTTTGATCCAGAGCACATGATCAAACACGATGAAGTAGTCTTAGCACCAGATGAAGCAAAGAAAATCCTAATTCTTGCCTCAAGAGTCAAAGTTTTTAGGAACAAGCACATTAACCTAGTCAAGGTTTTGTGAAACCGCCATAGGCAAGAGAAAGGTAATTGAAAGCCAAAAGATAAGATGAAAGTCCCACTAGCTCAAGTTAGATTTTCAAGATACATCAATTTCGAGGACGAAATTTTTATAAGGAGGGAGGGATGTAATACCCCAATTTTCCCTAGTAATATTTTTCTTTTATTTTTGAAAATAACATTTAAGTTCCCTCTTTAATAGTTTTGCATCCAGAGATAAACAAGAATAAATTTCTTGTAATTCCAACATTAAGACTTTAAAATAAGTTTATGAGAAATTCTAATTCTTTTAATAGATAATATTTCACATATTAATATATTTCAATTATGGGACTGCGTGAAATTTTGGGCGTGCGATATTATAATACCCCAAATTTTTCTAAGTCTTTAAAAATATACTAAATGAGTTTACATGTCTTAATGATGTGCTTTGAGTGATAAAAATTTTCAAGAAAATAAATTTTCTTGCAAAATTACTAAAATGCCCTTACGTGCTCTTATGTGATTTTTCTCATTTTGATTATTTGAATCGAGTATGTGATGCATTTATTGAGTCTCATTATATGAGATTGAGCATGAGTATGAATTTCGGAGGAATTTGAGAACTTTTACTTTTTCAGTGAATAGTAACGAAAGTCGGGAAATCACTATTCACCGACGGACTCCGAATTTAGTCTAATTAGTGTCTTTTGAATCTAGAATTTATTCTAAGACCCTTGAGATATATTAGAAATTTTTCTGAGATCGTTTGAGAGAAGTTTTAAAAATAATTGCTTAACGGCATAATTAGCCGAGCAGTTTTTAAGATTTTCTTCGTTACATGGAATTTTGATCTGAAAATTTGGTATTTAGATTTCTTGATTTATTTAGTGAAGAATGAGATGAGTTAGAGTGAAATTGGACGTCGAGAAAGAGTCGAGGAGAGTTTTAAGTCATTCGAGAGATAAACGAAATAATACGGATATATTCCATCGGAAAACTTTTTCTTCCGGGGAAAATTATACCAGTTAAAGTGAGATATTTATTTATTTTTCTCTCCCTCCCTATCTCTTGGCCGACATCAACACCCTCTCTCTCTTTAATGAGATTCCTTCTCAACTTAGTCAAATTATATTATCATTTCCATCATTACATTCATTTCACTTAACCTTATTTCCAATTCTCTCTCTAGCAAAGTAATCAACACAATTCTCTCTCTCATTCCTCTCTCTCTCTCTTGGCTGAAAACAGCCCCCTCCCATCTCTCTCTCTCTCACAAACACACATACACACACAAGTGTGAACTCCATGGAAGCTTGAAGCCCTAAGCTCCAAAAGCTCCAAATTCATCATCATCTTCAATCTTCAACTCTAATTCAAGAAGGTAGTATTATTCTTCAAGCTTTGAGATCATTTCAAGATCAAATCATCTCCCTCTTTTTCTTTAAATTTTTGGCATCTTTGCCCTAAAAAGAGATGATTAATCCTTGTCTATTTTATTGAGGTCTAGAGACGGAAATCACAAGGATTCCTCCATGAAATCCAAGCCAATCTTTGAGCTCTCATCTCTCTCTCACCATCGGTCCAAACTTGAAGAGGAAGGAGTTTGATCCATTTTAATTAAAAGTATGATTTTTATTTAAGTTATGTATATATGTAAATGTATGAGTCCTAAAGAGAAGAAAGGAAAAATGCATGTTTAATTTATGCATAGGCAAACCTAGGATGATGGTGATGATCGATGATGATGAATGAGAACCAACCCTAAGAATTTATGTAGGAATCAAGAACTAAGGAAGAAAAGAAAGAAAAATAATTCTACAAATTATTTTATTAAAACCGATAATAAAGATAGGAAAAGAAGAAAAATGACTCCGATGAGTTTTTGATGATTTTGTGATCCTATGTGTGTTTATGATGATAGATTGAATGATTTATGTGCATGTCAAGATGAGAAAAATTATTTGCCCTATTTTCTAGTGAAACCGAAAATTAGGATAAAATGAGGAAAAATTGATTTAGTTTGTTGTTTGATAGTTTGATGATGTTTATGAGCATGAGAATATGATTGAGTTGAGAATTTACATTATTATGCTAATTTTCATGAGAAAATCGATGTATAGTGTGTAGAAGAAATTATGATTTTTGGATGATTTATGATATTTTTGATGATTTTGATGTTATAGATGTGTTTATATTTTTAAATGAGTATTAGAGGTTTGATGAAAAATTTAAGAGATGAAGAAAATGAATTTTTAAGTATATAAATGCATGAAAATTGAAGAAATGAGTTTGAAGATGTGAGTGTGTGTTCTAGGTGTTCTTGGTAAAAACTTGAAGATATGAGTATGTGTTCTTGGTGTTCTTGGTGAAAAAAGAAGATTTGAAGATGAATAAAATTAATTATAAAATAAATTAATTAATTATTAAATTAATTAATAAATTCAAAAATATAAAAATAAAATAAAATAAAATAGAAAATAAAAAAGAAAATTTATAATTTATTCATGGAGATATAGAATTGAGTAAAACAAAGAAAAATATTTCTTTGTTAAGAATTAAGTAAGTAAGAGAAGAAATTCTATGAGTTTAATAATAGAAATTAAAAAGAAAGATAAAAATATTAGTTGAGAAATAAAAAGAGAAATTAGAATTGAGAAGATGAAATTTAAAAGATGAGTATAAAATTTAGAGATGAATTAGTCGAGGATAAGTTCGTTTAATCGAACAAGAAGTAAGAAGGAATTAACCTAAAGAAAAATAAATTCTCTTTTAAAGAGAAAAGGTTTTAGAGTCGAGCATGAGAACTTAATAAAGAATTTAATCGAGATTGAGTTTGTTTATTTGATTTGATTATGAGATTAATCAAAGAGTTTTTAGAATTAAAATAATAGAAATAGAAATGAATAAGTTAAATGAGATAATTTCTTAATGAAATAAGAAATAGTATAGTATGAGATTGAGATTTAAGTTAATACTTAGATGATTAAATAACGCTATGAAGAAATAGCTCGAATAAAATAAAGTCTTGAGTTGAGATTGAATAAATGTTAATTACTAAAAATGTGAAAATCGAGTTGAGTGAGTCTTAAGTGTTGAATGTTCATTTCTTGATGATGTGTTGAGTTGATATTTGAGTAAAAATAATTGAGTACGCTTTTCAAATATATTTTTTTTAAAAATCGAGATAAGACGACGAAGTTATCAAGCGTCGAGTTTTTAAATAGAAGGTCGAACTTCTATTGAATAAAGAAAACGAAAATTAAGAAATTTTAATTGAGAAAAAGATTTAATATTATTGGAAGTGAAATTATTAAGACGAGAGTATATATACGTAATTGAGAAAGGGCTACGTATTTTAGAATTTTGAGAAAATAACGTTGTATTTTAAATCAAGAAATATTAAATGGAAGTTGAGTTTTAAATTCAAAAATTCTTATGAATTGATTTATTAAAAGTTTGATAAGATAATCTTTATCATTTTCCGAAGTTAGCCTTTTCCAAGAATAAAGTCGAGCAGTGCCGAGTTAACTGTTGAATGCTTTTGAAATATAAATCATGTTTGAGTTCATTGCGCTTGATTGAAATTATGTGCTTAAGTGAAACGTTTTTATTTCATTTATTTGTGAAATAATTGTTTATATGATGTGGATGTTTGTTTATGACTTGAATAAACTGTGATGACGATAGTAAAAGATTTATGAATCAAGAACTCGAGTAGCATAATCAAGATGAATAGTATTCTCTCGTTTAGCGGGAAGAACTAAAGTAATATTATTCCTAGAATCGAGAATGTGAGTCGAAGTTTTATCTAGTAACCGAGTAAAGTCGATAACCCGAGAACGAGAAAGTCGAGAAAAGATATTGACGAAGAAAAGATAAGATAATATAAGAAAGACCCGAGTCATGTAGAAGTCCTTCAGTCGAGACCAAAATCTACTTTACGTCTTACGCGACAAGAGTTCCTTATTCGATGTTAAATTGTGAAGGACCAAGCGAGACGGAAAAGTAGCGAGGACAAAATGAGTAAGCCGCCTAGCTAGATCTTCGGAAGTCAGGTGGGCTTTCTGAACTAAAACCAAATGATGAATGCGTTTACTATTTATATTACGTGCGCATTTTAAATTGATTGACTTGCCTAAATATTTTTATGTTTTGGTATGCAATCATCTACGTGTTAAAGTTATTTAAGGTCCTGTGGACGCACGGGATAATTAAGGTCCTGTGGACGCACGGGATAAAGGTCCTGTAAGATACGGGACAATGCATGTATTAGTTTAGGTGACCGTGAGTCTTGTTATAGTCTAGCCGATCGTAAAGTAACTGTGAGCCTTGCTTCGATTGGGCCGGTTATGTAAAGACTGTGAGCTTTGCTTTGATTGGGCCGGTCATGGTGTTCGAGGAGGGGGCCTACTTCTCGACACCACAGAAAGATAAGTTTTAGATTGATTCATACCTGAGTATAAGTAAATGGCATGCCGATTTCAGAAAAGTATGAAAATGTTTTTATGGCTGTCACAAGTGGTAAACTGTTTTTAAACGATGATATATATATATTTAACCCTTGTGATGCAGCAAGAGAGGCAAGTCTAATCATATAGCTCTATTGAGCAAGTTTAAAATATTTTTGGCATGTGTTCACTGAGTACGAAGTACTCAGCCCTGCATGTTATTTTTAAAACGTGCAGGTTTGCTCGGATGATGATGGTGCAGTGTGCCAGGCAACGTTTGTTGTTTTGAGTTAAGTTCGATTTAAGCTTGGGTTATATGTCTCCATACAGATAACTTTGGGAATCGAAGTATTTCTCCGCTGCAACTCAAATACTTAATCATATTTGAGGTACTTTTAACTCTGGTGTCTATTTGAAGAGTTTCATGTTCGTCACTTTATTTTGTTTACCCTCGATTCTTAAATTATCAAACCCATTTTGTTGAGTTATTGAATCGAGTAATTGAGAGCAAGTTATTTAAATGTCATTGCTCTCACTTGAATTTCCTTCCACACCCGAGTATTATTCCTTTTGAGTCATGTTTATTCAGTTGTTCCATCTTCAATGTCTAATGGATTTTAGTCGTTCCTACACACTAGAATTCGGGCTGTGACAGATATAATGCCGATAAAAATTTGAAGCCTAGAATAAAAAGTGAACGCCAAGGATGCATTTAACATGTTAAATGTGTTACACTTGGCAATCCTAGATGTACTTATATTTATTAAATGACAGATATTTGTGAGTATGGTCGATCAAGATAAGAATAAATAAGGGCACATTTGTTTTATAATCCTATTACTACAAACAAGTTAAAAACATTAATGCTTGAATATTTATTTGTGATGGCCGATCCCTTGAGACTTTGGGAGGATCCTTGTTGTTTGAAAATATAGATAGAAGTCACATGACTCCACTCAAAATGTAGTAAAGGATGGGGATGCGAGGTTTTAAACTAAAGAGCAAGTAGTAATTAAACTTGCTTGGGAAAGTATTGACAATTGAGAATCAAACAAAACAAAAGTTATTCATTAGTTGAAACCAATCTCACTCTTTCTTTCCCTCGTTTATTAGCAGAACCTCTTTCCTTCTAGTCCATTTTTGGAGTCATTTAAAATAGAGATAGGAATAAGAGGAGGAAGAATAAATACAATTGAGGAAAGAAGAGTCACGTGTTGGCTTACACCAAGCAAAAACAAATCCACCTATTTACTCCCTTCCTTCACTAAATCTCTGCTGCTCTTCCATTCTTTCTAAAATTAGTCAATTTAATGATTTAAGAGAAAGAGAAAAAGGACTAGACATAGATGAGGCAATAGAAGGTACATTTGATCACATGTTGTATATTGCACCAACTAAGTCTACCAAACCTCTCCCTCCAATCTATAAAATAGAGCTGCAGATCATTTCTCTCCACACACACCATTTCAATTGCAATACCAAGTAATTGAGTGATATTAGAGAGAGAGAGAGAGAGAGAGAGAGAGAAGGAGAAGCAGAAGGAGAAGGAGAGGATTTGCTCCACCAAGTGCTAAGTTGAAAAGATAGAGTGAAGTCTTAAGCTCCAAAGGTTGTAATATCCTACTCCATTCTTTTATAGATTTCGAAAATCTTAATCTTAGGAACTATAGAAGTTTTACTTTAGGAAATCCATGTTATAAGGTTGCTCAGATGCATTACGTGCTCTAAATCTTTTTTATAAACAAGGTATTAACTAAGAGAGATATTTATGTATGCTTTTAGTATTAGAGTTTCTTAATACATGATAAGAAGAGAAAACAATTATAAATATGTGAGTTGTCTATGAATAGGATTATGGTACGTATGTGTCATCCAATTAAGCAAGAAGAAGAAAAGTTTTGTTTTCTTTTGTGGGTTTTGTTTATCATTACCGTTAAGGACAATAATAGGAGTTTCTGTAAATATACATGTACTTTTATTAATTATTGGGAAATTAGCAATAAGTTGTATAAAAAAAATGGATGACATGGTTATTCTTTATATGAAGGGACTGCCGAAAATTTTTCAAAGGAGAGAATGTAATTAGAATTCAAAATAAATGTATATAAATTGATTTTTTTCGGTTTCTATATATATGTTGTGTGTGTTGTTTTATAAATTCTAATAATATTAAGAATTTAAAATTTGTTAAGTAATGAGTATACATGTGTCGTGCCGGTAGCCTAGAAAATATACAAGAAGAAAAAGATTAAATGTATTAAGTGTACGTATGATTATTAAAGGAGAAAAGAGTTATTAAATATAAATCCTTTAATTATTGAGAAGTAATTAACAATCCGTAAGAAAAAGAATAAGGGGGAAATAAGGAGAATAAATAATTAACAATCCGTAAGAAAAAGAATAAGGGGGAAAGAAGGAGAATAAGTTGATATACATATATTTATATATATGGATATGCTCTGCTCACTATGTGTGTTTGATAATTGACTAGTTTGGAATAATTATTATAGAAGTCGAGCAAGGGTAATGTTGGTGCCCTTAATCGATTTTGGTCTAAATTTTTGAAACTCGGCGTGTAGTGACTCTATATTTTTAAGTAATTAGCTTAGTACCGTTTAGTCGAATATTGTTTAAGACTAGAGATAGTCTTGTAGGGCCCGTTGTTGCAGAAGAGTAGCGCGAGCTCGTACGAGGCTATTGAGATGATTCACTATCGCTAAGGTGGGTAAAACTTCTTCCAAGCTCTAAATATGTTTTGTTATGCCATGTGGGTAAAACTTCTTCCAAGCTCTAAATATGTTTTGTTATGCCATGTGGGTAAAACTTCTTCCACGCTCTAAATATGTTTTGTTATGCCATGTGGGAAAAACTTCTTTCAAGCTCTAAAGATGAATTGTTATGTCATGTGGGTGAAACTTCTTTTAAACTCTAAAGTTGTGATTTGCTTCATCATGTGGATAAATTCAAGTAAATTCTTCAAATGAATGTTTAGCTTCTGTAAAAGTGCTTTTCAAATTGCATGTTATCCATAAATATTTTTATATACACGTTCATAATAAGTTTAATTCTCTTAAAGAATCGATCGAGATTCTCGAATTGACCTAACACGTTGTTCGAGAATTGTGTACACTAAGGTTAGTAGTGCGATGGGTTGATCTCCATCGTGTGCTAACAAAGTAATGAGATTCTCTGAGTTTCGGCCCGAGACCCAAAAGATTAAGTAATGGGATTCTCTGGGTTCGGCCCGAGATCCAAAAGATTGAGTAATGGGATTCTTTGGGTTTCGGCCCGAGATCCAAGGATGAAGTTATGGATTCTCTGGGTTATGGCCCAAGATCCAAAAGATTTATGAGACTCTCGGATTCCCACTCGAAGTCTAAGTTTCGATCCGTCGGTGACTAGAGGCCCGGGATCATAAGAGTAACTTAAGAACGCAGCATAAAATCTATGCACAATAAGAAAATGTTTTGTATGCTAAGAAGCGGCCTTTTGCCCTTTTTACTCTTCTAAGTTATATGTTGGAATGATGGATAACAATGCTTTTTTAGAAATGATTCTTTCAATGGAAAAACCCTCTGAGTACCTTTGTTCTCAACCCAAATATATTCAAATATTTTCAGGTTGACGGCCGGTGCCGACGGGCAGAGCTGAGGCGAGGGTTCTCCAGTTATAAGCTTCCGCTATGTTAATTCTATTTCCCTAATTTGGCCTTGGACAATCATATTCCTTAAGACTAAGTTATGTAAGCCTGATTGCTTGACGTTCCTTATTCGCAAGTTACTTCTGAATCTCTTGAATTCAGTTATCTTTATTGTAAACTCCATTTAAAAGTTAGTTTATCTCAATATTTTTCTCTCTTTTAAGTATGATAAGTAACTTTCCCCCTTCTTCCCCGCTTCTTAACCCCCACCTATGTCGTCCCCAGCTAGTGGGCCTTCCTTCGGGAATTGGGGTGTGACACACACTCTCTCTCTCTCTCTAGTTTTCTCTACTAGTTTGTACATGAATGATGTTAATATACAAGAATAGGTTAGAATCTCGTTTTGATATTAGACTATTTCATTATTTTGTAGTTAACAAATTTCTCTAATAATCATTTGTTCCCCATGTCAAGATTGTGACATGGGTAGATGTCATTACCTTAATGATTGAACTAAACTATCTCAAATTTTATTGTATCCCCATGTCAAGATTGCGACGTGTTCCTCAATAACTGCACCTCTTGAACTATTTATGTAACTATTAGATAAGAGTTACAAAGAAATTCAAGTATGCTTAATCTCATGTATGATTAATTGGCATTTTAGAGTTTTTGGTATGATATTACGGTAGATTTCTTTATTAGATCAATGTTTCTATAATAAAGGAAGGACTTCTCAAAAACTTATGCTGTGGAATATCATT
Organism: Schizonepeta tenuifolia; assembly: GCA_029490685.1. Taxonomy (NCBI): domain Eukaryota; kingdom Viridiplantae; phylum Streptophyta; class Magnoliopsida; order Lamiales; family Lamiaceae; genus Schizonepeta; species Schizonepeta tenuifolia. The sequence continues at coordinate 21,928,867 of CM055958.1, forward strand.
TTATTCATGTATTTCTGTTGAACAGTTGTCAAGATTCTTGGTTAATATTCTCTTGTTTTGTTGCAATCAATAGTGACCTATCGAAGAACCATCTTTCTGGCACCATTCTGATAGAGTTTGGGCAGCTTACTTTATTGGAAGTCTTGGACTTGAGGAACATTAAGCTTACTGGAACTGTACCTGCTGAATTAGGACCATACTTCATTTATCTCAACTTGTCCCACTGTAAGTGATCGTAAAATTATGTTAATTTATGCTAGTTTCATCTTTCTAGAATGTTAGTCATGCATGTCGTCTTATTGCAATATGGTTTGTGTATAGCTGCTGATTTGTGGAGGTGCATATGGGTGTCAATAGTCTATTTTTGACATGCATATATTATTGTTGCAATTAGTAAGAAATACGTTTCATATATACTTGGTTGAGTAGAAATACATATGTATCCCTAAAAAATAGAAATACATATATATGATACTGGAACTTAATTAACTAATTATTTAGCATTATTAATTAGAAGTTAATGAATTGAACTATGTCTTGTGTTTTGCTCTTAACATGTATGAAGGAGTAAACACATAAATTAGGATGGATAAATCATGGATGTCTAAGAATGGATTATCATATGAGTATGAGGTTGGATTGATGCTTTCTTGAAGTCCGCAGTAGAGAGGGGGTGCGATGCTAGTGGAATGTCTTGTCCTTGTGCTAAGTGTGGTAACACTAAGAAGCACAAACTTAGTCATGTAAATGGGCATATCATAATGAATGGTATGGACTTGACTTATAAGCAGTGGATATGACACGAGAGAGTACTTAAATCGTCACAATCAACATATGATACAAATTGGGTTGGGAAAGGTTATACAAGCTGTAGTGTTGATGAGGCAATAGCTATGATTCATGATGCGTATGACGCATATGAAGATAACCCAACTCACTTTTAGACACTGCTTGAAGAGGTTGAAAAACCTCTATATGAAGATTGTAGTCGTTTTACCAAGTTGTTGGCCACAATAAAAATATTTAACTTGAAGGCAAAATATGATTGGAGTGACACGAATTTCAAGAATTTACTGAAATTGATAAAGGAAATGCTCCCTAAAGGTAATCTGATGTCTATTTCTTTATACACAGCAAAGAAAACCTTAAGCACACTACGGTTAGATTATAAGAAGATTCATGCTTGCCCTAACGACTGCATTTTCTACTGGAAGGAGTTTAAGGATTCAAATGATTACCCTACATGTGGGATGTCAAGATGGAAGACGAATACAAAAAGTAAGTCTGTTCCTAGAGTGCCGTGGAAGGTCTTGTGGTATTTTCCACCGATACCAAGATTTCAAAGAATGTTATGGACTCCAAAAATTTCTAAAGAGCTTAATTGGCATTCAGATGAAAGAACTCGTGATGGTACTTTACGTCATCCAGCCGATGCACCAGCTTGGAAATTAGTGGACGACAAGTGGCTGAATTTTTAGCAAGAACCAAGAAATCTCATATTAGCTTTGGCAACTGATGGTATTAATCCACATAGTATGATGAGTTCTAACTATAGTTGTTGGTCAGTTATTCTTGTCACATACAATTTACCACCTTAGTTATGCATGAAGAGAAAATTCATGATGTTAACTCTTCTAATTCCTTGCCCCAAGCAACACGGAAACGATATTGATGTTTACTTGGCACCTTTAATTGATGACTTGAAAGAGTTATGTGAGGTAGACATCTAAGTATATGATGGTTATCGTGATCAAAGCTTCACGCTCAAATATATTCTTTTATGGACAATTAATGATTTCCCTGCTTATGGAAACTTGAGCGGATGTTCAGTTAAAGGATATAAAGCGTGTCCCATTTGTGTAGATAAAGCTCATTCAATTCATCTGCCCAAGAGTAGAAAAATGTCTTATGCAGGACATAGGCAATGGCTGACTCATTTACATCCTTACTGAAGGTAGAAAAAAGCTTTTGATGACAAACCACAGTTGAATCCTGCCCCTAAACCATTGAGTAGCAGCAAGGTTTTAGAGAGAATACAAGCATGCAATTGTGTGGAAAGGTAAAAATTTATCAGATGAAAGAAGTTCCAAGAAGAGGATAAAAAATAGGGCAAAGGGTAAGGACTTATCAGCAACATCTTGTGATGAAAGCTCTTGTTTAAAAAAAAGTCGATATTTTTTGAGCTAGAGTATTGGGAGTATTTACATATCCGTCACATACTCGATGTGATGCACATCAAAAATAATATGTTGAAACGTCTTCTTGGTACATTACTTGACATTTCGGGGAAGACAAAGGATGGAATCTCCACAAGGAAAGACTTGGTTGATATGAATACTAGGCTTGAGTTACCACCAAAGGATGTTGGAAAAAAAAACACATTTGCCTTCTGCATGCTATACACTAAGTAAAGAGGACAAGAAAAAGGTGTGCACTTCATTTCTTGGGATGAAGGTTCCTGATGGATACTTTTCCAACATTAGTAGGCTTGTATCCATGAAGGACCTGGAACTTATTAGATTGAAATCACATAATTGTCATGTTTTGATGCAACAACTTCTTCAAATTGTTATTCGTGGTGTTTTGCCTAAGCATGTAAGGATTGTAATTACTAGAATGTGTCTATTTTTCAATGATATATGCAACAAGAAGATACAAGTGCCACAGTTGGAAGAAGTTCAAAAAGAAATTGTGACAACTTTGTGCCTTCTAGAGAAGTATTTCTTACCTTCTTTCTTTGATATAATGGTACATTTGATAGTGCATCTAGTACGTGAAGTTAAGTGTGGACTGGTATGGTACAGATGGATGTACCCTTTTGAGAGGTACATGAAAATTTTGAAGGGGTATGTACGAAACCCTACTCGACCCGAGGGCTGTATTGTTGAGTCATATATTGTTGAAGAGGCTCTGCTCTGAATATTTATTCGATGTACACACTATTGGGATCCCATCTAGTCATCATAAGTTTGATGTGACAGAGTCTTCATCAAGATGTGCTCAGAAAACAATCAGTGATGATAAACGAGAACAAGCTCATCGTTATGTTTAGACAAACGATCCCGATATCAATCCCTTCATCGAGTAAACCGTTAATGTTGTTAATTTCTTTTATAAAATCAAATTATAAAACTAAACTGAATATATACATAGGGAACATAAGGAAAAAGTGGGAGCACAATTTTCTTAGAAAAATCCGAAGTGGCTTCAAGATAAGCACAAATAGTCATTTCTTAGCTAGATGCATGACCACGTAAGTTGCCCAATCTAGCTCTTAGCTTTGTCTTAAAAATAAAGCTTGATATCAATTAAAACTTTTGTAGGTTGTTGTCGATTCTAAGTATAAGTTATCTTATAGGTTGAAAATTCTTTGTAGGTGGCCAACCAAGCGAGTATTATCATATGTTAGTTACAGTATAAATGGTGTACTTTTTAGAACATTAAAGCGTGATGAAATTCGAGTTACTCAAAATTCTTGTGTTAGCATGCGTGCAACTGTCATGCAAATTGTTGGTGTTAAGGATATGAATCCAATTGTGTCAGATATGATGTTTTATGGAAGAATTGAGGAGATATGGGAGCTTGATTACACCGAATTTCAAGTTGTAGTGTTTAAGTGCAGTTGGGTTGACAACAATAGTGGTGTTAAAGTGGATGACAATGGCTTTACCTTAGTCAACATGAACAAAGTAGGATACCAATCAGACTCCTTTATTTTGGAAAGTCAAGCAAACAGGAGTTCTATTATGTAGTATGGTCAATGGTACTTAGTAGCCCCAACAAACGATACACTGAAAGGATCAATCGTGATGATTTGGGAGACACTTCTATGCAACTGCAGAGTTTTTCAAAAGGAGCGTCAATAGCTGACACAAGTAACGCGTCAGATGACAACCAACTGCCATGTGTTCGTAATGATTACGATCCCATTTGGGTTAACGGTGCAAATTTATAGTTTAGTGAGCTTCTAATAGACCATATTTTGTTAATTATGATGTTTTTTACACATATTTATGATGTTTTTTACTCCAAAAGATTTGAAAAACTTGCTAATTGATGTTCCCGATAACGAGTATCTAGTGTATAAGGGGGAGGGAGAATACACCAGTAGCGATTTTTGCTTTCAAAATCTTTTCATTGAGTTAACTGCTCAGGTCAGTTCGCTCAATAATTGAGAAGGTCAGTTCTTTTAAAAAAAAAAAAAATTTGAGAAGGTCAGTTGGAGCTGATCACACAGTTGGGTGTACAATTGACTTCTTTGACTGAGGGTCAGCTATGTATTCCAACTTAGGTTTCAAAGAATTAAGCTATGCGGAAGTTGGTGGAAATTAAAGATCGTTACTTAAATTGAAACCTTTATGAAAATGGGAAAGGTCAAGTTCCCAAAACATAGTGCAGTTTGTGAAGGTGCAGTTTGTATGTCGAGTCAGTTGGTTAAATAACTGAAAGTAAAATACTGAATGTAAATACAAAAATGTAAATGACACAATATTTTGACGTGGTTCAGAGATTACTTTCTTTTCGGGAAAGTAATCACGCGTTCTTATTAAACGTTCCACTTAGTTTGCAGGTATCAAGCAACCTAACCTATTCGATTACAGGTTCGAACAAAACCTTACAACACTTTTACGGGCAAGTGTACAACCTGGGCTTAGATTACGGGTTCTAAGGGATCTAGTCTTAGATTGCGGGTTCTAAGGGACCTAATATTTTATTACGCTCAAAGAGACATAGTGTCTTTGATTGCGGGTTTAAAGGGACCTAGTATTTGATTACGGGTTCAAAGGGACCTAGTATCTTGATTGCGGATTCAAAGACAAATCTGAGGTTTGGGGGTTGGGGATTTTTCCAACTATGAAGCCTTCTACACAGAAAGAAGTGGAGGCTTCGTCCTAAGGCTTAGAGACTCGATCTTTTGGGAGAGAGCCTGCTCAGAAACTAAATAAACAAGAACCTATATACTAGACTCGATCAAAGAAGGGGCTTTTTGAGAGGCTAGATGAAAGAACAGGAGGAGGTGTGGACACTCGACTTGTACTGGTCTTCAACTGAGGTGTTCTTGCTGGAGAGAGTGGTTGTATGCTGCTGCTACTTTTCTTCACCCTGCGCGATTCTATCTGCGTCATGCTCTCTTCTCTCTCTCTGCTCACCTATGAGCTTTGATGTGGAGACCTCTATTTATAGAGGGAGATCTAATTAGCCATTGGAAAAGAGCAGTTTGATCTCTGCTAAAACCATGACACTCCACCTTCTTTACTGGAAACTTTCCTAAAATGGCAACTGCGACCTTTGTTTTTTGCGCGTCTCTGTTGTCGGTCTATTTATAGTAAGTTTTCCAGCTAACTTGTGCTTCCGAGTAGATTTGAATTCGGACTTCAACTCTTCTGCCTTCAGCGTCTTCAAAGTCTTCTCTTCTCAGCTTTGTGACGTCTGACTTCGACATAACTTCTCTTCATGCTTGAGCTGCATGGGTCAGTTTGGGATAAATCAAAACCTTTGCTAATTTTCCCAACACTAATATTTATAGAGAAAATATGGAAAACTAACCATTCCTAAAAGATAAAGATAAATTCTAACCATTAATTTTTTAAAATTAATTACTCCCTCCGTATTAGTTATAAAGTCCCAATTTAAATGGACACGGGTATTAAGAAAACTGGTAAAGTATTTTTGAGTGGGGTAAAAGTTAGAAAATAGGGGTAATGGTATTGACAAAAAGGTAGTGGTATTGACAAAAGGTAGTGATAAAGTTGTTGAAAGGTGGGTCCATCAATGGCAAATGAGTGTAAACAAGAGAGATTCTTGAGGGTGTATGAGTCCATAAAGTGAAATGAGACTTTTAAAAAAAATACATGTGAAATGTGTGAAATGGGACTTTATATGTAATACGGAGGAAGTAATAACCAACTTTCCCAAAATACCCGTTTCTACTTTTTTTTAATTAAAAATAAAATAACTACTTAAAACTTTTATGCGAAAAAACTCCCATATTTCTATCTCTCTCTCTACATAAATTTACAGTTCATCGTCAACTACCATCGGCGGCATCCCTTCGTTCTCCATGGTTTCCGCTGGCCTCCGGTTTTCCTCCATTGTTGTTGCCTATCGACTCTTAATTCATCACCATCTTCCTTTCCACCAACCTCCTCCGCGGCACCGGCGCCACCGTCTCACCACAACGATAGATCTCACACAATCTTCCATGTCTTCTCATTTTCCCCATCTTCCTTACCTCAATTTGATGTACTCGTCGTAGAAACAAAGCAGAATTGTGCTGCCACCCCGCCGCTGCCATTCAAAGATCTGTATCGGTGCCGCTGCACTCCATCAATTGTCTTGCTTCGGCGTCTTCATCAGTGTCGTCGTATTCACCACGTCTTTCATGTTGCGTTTCTGATTCCAAATCCTAGATTTGTGCCACCTGATTTTGAAGTCTGATTTCTCAATCGTCGCCGGCGGCAGCTTTGTTGGAGGAAGATCTGAATATTATTCAGATTATATAAATCGGTGGATAAATGAAAGTTTTGGATATGTTGCACCTTTTTTTCTGTAATTGTTTTCTGTTAGTAGCTTTTCGTTAAGTCGAAGAAGTTGGCAGAGAAGCCACGACGGTGAGCGAGTGTTGCATACTCTGTGATCCTGTACGACAACGAGTTGTTGCGTATGTTGTCGTGTATGTATTCATGTATGCATTCATGTATTAAATATATTATCATGTATGTATTCATGTATTCGTGTATGGAATAAGTTATCGTGTATGATTTCATGTTTGTATTCGTGTATGGAATAAGTTCGTGTATGATTTCATGTATATATTTGTGTATGGAATAAGTTATCTTGTATAATTTCGTGTATGGAATAAGTTACCGTGTACGTATTCGTGTATGTATTCGTATATGGAATGTGCTCGTGTGTGTGTGTTCTGTGGGTGTATTTCATGATTAAAATGGTTCATGTATGTTGTCGTGTATGTATTTGTGTATGTAGTCATGTATAAGGTGAGTGAATAAAGATGAATAAGGGTAAGAGAGTAATTTTGTTAAAATTTTGGTGCGTATTTATCTTTTAAAGATTAATGGTTAGAATTTATCTTTTCTTTTTTGAAATGGTTATTTTGACTTTTAACCTATATTTATATTGCATTTGATTGTATAATTTAATTATATCCTATGATCCTTATCTACATGTATTTGTTGAGCATGTTCTTGAAACATGGTTTCACAGGGTAGTGATGATAAAGCAAGTTGATCTAAAGATAGCTAATCCACACGTAAAACCAGAGCCAAGAGAGGAAAAGTATGCTTGAATAGTGTTGCTTAACGAAGGGCTAAGGGGGTTATTGAAGATGTTGAATTTAATAAGGATATGGTCAATCAGTGGGAAAGTTGCATCTCAATTGCAAAGTTACATTGGTCTTCTTGCACGTGATCATGTTAAAATAAGTAATAAAATTGGAAAGTTGTCCCAAACGACACAAAAGATCTAATAGGGGCACAAGTTAAAGTAAGTTTTAGAAAATATTTTGTTGTTTCTGTCACTACTGTTATTTGTCTTTATAAATTGTATTTTTAATTCATGTTTTTGCAGACTTCTTACAATGTTCCAGAGACATTGAAGGCTAGGTTCTTGGAATCAGCAAATTCCAAGTGGCGAACATGAAAATGTAGGATGCATAATGACTTCATTATTCGAAATAAGGATAATCTGGATGAGTAGTATAAACCACCGGTAGACAATGGCATACTAGACCATGACTGGAGAGTGTTTGTACATAGTCGTGTATCAGCTGAATTTTAGGTAATTAATATCATTAATCATTGTTACTTTTTTTCATATTTTTGTTGCATTTTTGCTTCATTTTTGTTTGACTATTATCTATTTTACTTAATCAACTTATAGCAATTGAGTGAGCTGCAGAAGGAAAGGAGAAGTAAACATTTATATCAGCATCGACTATCCAGGAAAGGTTATGCAAATTATGTCGAAGAAATCAAGGTTTAGATACTGTGAATATATTTTGAATTAGGAATCTGATTTAGGAATCTATTTCATGTTCTTGTTTATTTTTTTAGTACTTGGTTTAAAAATGAGGGATGTGAGAGAAGGAGATGAGGGTTGTCTTTATGTATATAGAAGAAGAATAAACTTAGTACTACTAATAGATATTGTAATCATGATTGCTTTGTTGCTTTTGGCCTCATGTTGGTTCCTTTTTCCAGTTTGTGTATGTAATTTTTATGTATATACGTAACATTGATCATGGTATTTTATGTAAGGAATTGCACGGTGACAAAGAGGTTGATAGATGTTTGGTGTGGAAGAAAGCAAGATTGAGCATGAGGAAACCACTGACAATATTTGAAGATTGTTGTGCATAAAATAGTATGACACTCTATTATTTTATTTTTCAATTTAATTAAAATTAGTAATTTATTTTATGTCAAGTTTTAATCAATATTTTATTTGAAAGGAGTAGGATGAATACATACACGAATAAGAGGAAGGGAAATTCAGAAGGATATTCAAGTGATTTGCTTTCACTTGCACTTGATAAACCAGATTATGTTGATCGTGTAAGAGGAAAAGGGTCAGGCGTCAAGCCCAAATCCTACTTCCAATCTACTTGATTTAGTAGACAAGCTACAAACCAAGGTTCACAAGCCTTACATAATGCTGAATTGGAGGAAGCGAAGAGAAAAACAGAAGAACAAGCTGGCCAGATCATGTAGTCCATGAGTTAAAGGATAAAATGGAAAAGTTTGAATCTAAGCATGCTGAAAATGACAAGGAGTCTGAAGGATTGGGTAGTTGTTCAGTGATAAAGGTTGCAAGTTAAGAGAAACATAATATGGAGTCTCCTGATGCCGTATGTATTGGAAAATCAGATTTCTTACAGGTAAGTATAGTGATTTCCATTAAATTACTATCTGCACCTAATAATTATTTTGCTTGAGACTTTCTTTTAATATGTAGGGAAAGGTAGTGAAGTTACTATATGGAGTCTCCAAAAAGCTTATAGCTTATGGAATAGTGTTTGTTGATGGTGCTGTCCTACATGGCTCTCCAATGCCTCCAAATTGCTTCCCTGTTTCGATTGATGAAGTTGTAGATGAGAATGCGATGCTACCATTTCATATTTCAGATAAGATAGAGACAATAGGAAGTGCACTAGGAACTTATGTGGCATGGCCTACCCATTTGGTGGTGGCAAGACCGAATGAGGTAATTTTATAGAATATTATGTTGTCTTGTGTTTTTATTATATTAGTGAATTGTTAATACTTCTAACATAATGTCTCTAATTATTTAGGCACATGATAAGAAAAAAAATTTGGAAAAAAAGTTGTTTGAGGGAAATCAAGATATGAAGATCAACTTGTCATCATTGCTTTCATCATTACTTGCACTGTATTATTTATTAGAGAGATCTTTCAAGGATGAAGCAATACGTGTTATGTTAGATGTTGAATTGTTTGGGCACGAGATGAAGCTTCACATTCTTCTGAAGCCTGATGTCGTTCCATTTTGTAAGATTGATCCGATAACGAGAAATTGCATTGTTGCATATGTTTGGTAAGACTTGTTAATTCTATTTCTTCCTTTATAAGTGACTATGTTTATCGGCAGGCATCTGTATAACAACATGAAGGAAAATGATAGTGTTTGCAAGTTTCTCTTTGTGAATCTATTTACAGTAGAATATGGACTGAAGGATGAGGATATAGATCATGTACATTATCAGAAAGATTACTTCTTGCAGCCTCAAATCAACTCATACTTGTGTCTTGCAACGTGGGGTAAGTGACTTAATTTGTTCCCTTAAGTTACATATTTGTTGTGTTGGGTTCGAGTTGTAGTTGTAGCCTTATATATTTATTTATTGTTAGTATGATGCATGTTTTGGCATAATAATTTGACACTCCTATAAAATAGTGGGCATTGGATTCTGACAATCTTTCAAGTTGAAAAAAATCAAGTGTTTCTGATGGATCCTCTTTGTCATCGTAATAAGGACACCATATGGAAGTTTGTCGTCGACATGTAAGTTTTGGACTTTTCAACTAATTAATCATATCTCTTTCATGGATGTTAATGTTAATTGTCTTAATAACTTTCCTTTGAATTGCGTTAAGTATTGTCAATGCAAATAAGGGAAAGAAATCCAAAAAACGAATTGGGAAATTATAAAGGTATATATTCTCATTTACAGGTCAGTTTATCAATTATTACTACACACTTACCATGTCTTATCTCTACTATATAGGGTCCTATGCAACCTGATAACAAGCAATGTGGCTATTACGTGATGCGGATCATGAGAGATATCATCACAGAGTTTGAAAATGCTACAACGTCTACTTTTCAGCTGTCATTACTGGTATTTAAATATGTGCTCGAATATTGTCTATCATAGTATGTGTAGTTATTAATCAAATATGATCTTGTTTTTATTCATAGCTCAAGGGTGTTTGTACTTATTCTCAAGCTCAACTCGATGAGGTTCGTAAATAATGGGTAAAATATGTTATAAAACATGTCTTCGATTGGGTTGGGACAAATGGTTATTCTTTTTACTTGTTGCTCACGGAATACATTTTATGTCATCTTAGTTGAGATTGGGTTGTTGTTGAGCATTGTGTTGATTAATTGTTATCACTTACTTCTCTAAACGTGGCATGTTTATATATAGTTGAGCAGTTGAGTTGAATGGGCGTCTCTTAATCACCGGAAAAGTTGTTCTGATCGAAATGGCTAGCTAGCTAGTTGCAATATAAATGTTATCTTTGTTTCGACATTAATATGATATAAACATGTGTAGAATGTTGACTATATTCGGATGAATGTATGAATATTTTTTGAATTAGATATACGATGATTTATGGGAATTTCGGTTATTTTTATTATTTTAGAATTATTTTAATTGCTAAAAATCTTTAAAAATTTTGTAGCAGACATACATAACCAGTGGCGGAACTACAACAAGCTCCTATGGGGCCTCAGAACCCCCACCATTTTCTTACAATTAATTTTTTTTGTGAATGATCTAAAATTTATACTATCATCCATATCGTATTTAGATTATAAAGTAGTATTTTTAAGGAAAATGATATTGATTCTTAAGAAAAAATAAAAATAAATCTAATATGACGTAACATACCTACATAAAAAGAAATCTTTGCCTCACCACACAACAATAAGGCCACCCGAAATAAAATTTTCTGGTTCCGTCCCTGTACATAATTGTACTTAATGGAAATATACATAACTATAGTGAAACAAAAAGATCTGTTATGTATTAAAACATACATTACGTAAAAGAGTGTTATCGAAACGAGAAACAACATTATGTATTAATCCATGTGGTATATTTCATAATAGAGAAAAATGAATTTTCATAATAGTACAAACCATTATGTATAACAGTAATAGATCACGTAATGAAGAGTGTTATGTATTAAAAAAAACAGTTATGTAAAAGTGCATAGATAACTGAGGAAGTTAAACTTTCATTACGGAAACAAATGTTATGTATGAGAGTTATAGATAACGTAATATCGGATGTTATGTATGTTGCTACAACTGTTATGTATAATGACATAGATAACAGATATTATCCGTTACGTATGAGCACATCATACATAACACTAGTATACGTAACATAGTTTTTGTTACATATTGCACATAACGAATTTTATCCGTTATGTATGAGCGATTTTTTAGGTAGTGATTATAAAGAACCGCAAGCAAACATGACCAGCCGACGTGGTCATAAGCTTTGCTTATGTCAAATTTTAACGCCACCACATCCTTGTTGCCTTTATTCTTTCTTTTCATCGTATGGATAGCCTCAAAAGCTAAAAAAATATTGTCTTGAATATTATACAAAACATTGGAAAAGAATTTATAAATAATATTGCAAAGAGCAACAGATGACATGTCTTTCATGGCTACATTCTGAATTTTAGGAATAAGCACAATGTTGGTATTGGCCCCTGTTAATCTATTTATTGAATTATTTGTTTTTGTGGAGTTACACGGCAAGACAGGGTTTGGAGTTGATTTCTTTTCAAAAATCAAATTCATTATGAAGGTTTTTTTTTGGGTGTGTGTGAGTGTGTGTGTGTGTTTTTTTTTTTTTTTTTTTTTGGAGTTGGGAATTGGTAAGGTTGTGTAATTGGTTTTGGTTAGTCGAGTTTTAACCGAAATACACATTAACCGATTGATTTATTGGTTATCAATTGAATTTTTTTGGCCCCTCGGTTATTGGTTACAACCAAAACCGAACCGTAAAAATCAATTAACCGATTTTATTATTAATAATAATATATGTATAGTTACAAATGTTCCTAGAAAGCTTAAAACTATATTCTATACCCTAATTTTTATTTCTTCTCCTTCACGTCACATTGCATATCCTTCTCTTTGACTATCTCTTCGGTCCGATTTCGACTATCTACTGCCTAATTTTGAATTATTTTCGGTTATTTTGATTATCCGATAATTCAACCGATTAACAAAATCAATTATTAATTACCGAAATACTTAATCGGTTTGATAGACGTTAAAAATATTTAACTTTAATCGGTTATTGGTTAATCGGAATAATCGAACCGATTACCACTCCTAGGAATTGGGATTATGGAGGATTGAGGAACTCATGAAATGAAAAGATTTTGTAGGAAAATTTAGAGTAGGTGATGAATGGAAATTTATTTCTTGGGCCTATACTAATTTCTTGGCCCTAAATTGTTAAAGGACAATCAAATTGGGCTAGGAAATTATAAATTAGATTGCAATAATGATTGGGATTGACATGCAATCAAATCATATACTTTAGTATAAATGATAGGGATGTATACGAGCTAAACGGTTCACAAGCTATTCGGACCTCGGCTCGAAAAAAGTTCGTTCATTTAATAAATGAGCCGAGTTCGAGCCTTAAATCGAGCTCGACAAATTTTTCGAGCCGAGCTCGAGCATGCATATGTTCGGTTCTAAATGCTCGTGAACACGTTCGAGTTCGATAGTAAACGAGCTAGCTTGGGAATATGTTCGCGAATCACCTAAACGAACATGTTCACGAATTTTTAATATATATTTTTTATTTAATTACTTTTTATTATCAATATTTAACTTATATATAATTAATAAATTCATAAGTTTTAGTTTATCGAGCAGAGCTCAAGCTCGATCCAAACGAATATGTAGCGAGCCGAGCTCGAGCTTGGTTGCTACCCGTCGAGCCGAGCTCGAGCTCAAAACACAAAGTTCGAATCGAGCTCGAGCCTTATAATTTTCGAACGAGCCGAGCTCGAGCTTGTCAGTGTTCGGCTCAGCTCGGCTCGTATACACCCCTAATAAATGTACGTGAAATAAATAAAGACTTATAAGAGTTGAAAATTAGTCGTTACATAGAATAATTAACACATTTCCTGAGGAGAATCCTAATACATACACAGATATAAAGAATCAGAAAGCTAGCATTGTAGTTGTGGAAACTATTGTGGTGAAGATGTGATGGAACAGTTTGAAGTTGAATCCGTTTATGGAAATATGGATCCGAATACTAGATGAATGGAGCAGTTCGGATCTGCACCTTCAGTTTGGGACTTGGCATCTCATAATTTGTCACTCTAGTCGTGTTAGTGTGTGTTGTGTGTGAGTTTTTGTGATGATGTAGATATAGATATACTGTAATTATTTATATATAGATGATGGATTAATTTGTAGTTTAATGGTGTGGGACCGGTTAGTTGTAGTTTGATTTTTCTGTTATATTTGTGGCTGAGATTGAAACAAACATTACACTATATTATATGTTAGATGGTTTAATAGAAAAGAATATATGGCTAAAAATCAGAAAAACTAGTTTGCCTTTGAGACAAGCTGCATTCTTCTAATTCGAACTTGGTGGCTGCACAAGAATATCCCTTTCTAAATTTAGGGTTTTTGGTCCTCACCTCCACCTCTACTGCAAAAAAGGCACAAACTGGCCTGTGATCGGAAAATCTTGATTCTCCTCTTACGTAGGATAATTGGTCAATGCCGTCGCCCCGCCATAAAATTCTATCGCACCTATAATCGGATATGAATCGCGCGAGGAAATTAGAAATATACGGAAGAATCGAGACCTAAGATTTCAACGATGGGATTAATCCGTACCATGCGGGTGTCCTTCGTTTTCTCTTGGACTTGGTATTTTCTCCTGCATATGAATCAGAATTTTGGGAATATTTGTAGGTTGGAGCAAATGAAATCTTGCCTTCATTCCATCCACAAAACACTCTTCCAGCTCCTCTTTCAGTATTTAGCTGTTAATCAATCAACAAAAACACAGCTAAAATTAAGATAATATACAAAATTTTATAGTATTATAATTAAAGAGTTTTGTTTATAAACTACATTTGTCTTTTTTATCTCTATTAATTTTATATTTAAAATAAGGGCAATATGTTCAGTATATGTAATATATTTATCTATTATTATCATTACAAAGTGTATATTCTTATAAATTTTTATTTGAACTTTAATATCCTATACTTAATCACAAATTTGAAATTTGAAATTTAAAATTTTATGGTGTTACACGTACCCCCTACTAGTAAAAGTAAAAATCACGGGCCAAAAGTTACGGGTTGGAGTCCACCGTCACGCAGCATATAAATTTCTTTGTAATGTTATTCTAAACAAAAAAAGTAAAAGTCACTCCAAGTCCCACTCAGAAACCTAAAATTCAAGGTTAATTTCACTTTCAACCAAGGATTGATTTCGCTTTCCAAATCTTCCATATCGACGAAATAATAACCAATTTGTTTTATTTCGTTTTCTAAGGTAGACCGGATCCCCCTTTGAAGTATTGGATGATTTCGTTAGCTACTGAAAATCTGTGCGAAATTAAAAATGGATTAAGTTATAAAATATAACTCAAAAAATGGAACCAAATATAACTCTAAATATATAAAATATAAATATGATCGATTTATTATATACTCCTACTCTCTCAGTATAAAAAACATGATTGAGTTAAAAGAATACTTTAATTTAGAAAGTGATATTAACATAAAATTTAAGAAAAGTGTAGTAGTATGTCCCTGTAGTTGGAAACATTAACATATTAATTATTTGCACTCAAAAAATTCAACCCACCAGGTCCTAAAAGTCAATCAAGATTTCGTTGTTTAGTAATTATATACACACATATCACATATGACATTTTTTGTGTAACAATAAAATACTAATATTTTGTGATGTCGATCAGTTAAAGTTTATTATGAAAGCAAAAGACGGTATAAGTTCCACGTATCAAGAACTAGAAATGCCTTATCAACTAACTTAGTGCTGAGATTTGACAAATTTAGGGGTTATTATCATGTAGATTTTGGGATGAATTAGGTGTAATTGAATAATTATTGCTCGTAAGCTTTAAAAAATGTCAACATAAATTTAAGGAGCCAACAAACCTGATCTTTTTTCAATAGGGACTCCCAGTTATTATCATCTAGGAGAAGTCTTGCCTCCTCATAGCTCAATCCGATCCGATAATTCAAATCACCTAACCAGATCGTACGGCTGAAATTTGTTTTAGTTTGCAATGTTAGATCGATTGTGAACATATTATTAAAAACACTCATGAACATAAAATGTACTAGTGAAGTGGAATAAGAACGTCCCGATCGACTCAACTTACTCATGATCGACAATTCTTTCGGGAATCCGACGACTCGGGTTCCTGCAAACCCTAGAAAAATAAATGCCCTTGAGGATTTCAGCCACATCCGAGTTTCTCCTCAGCTCGTCCCCCTCTTTCTCCCCGGATGCTAAGTGGCTGCAGACGAAGCAGAAGCTCGTTTGGTGCACCGTCATGCTTATTGATATGCATCCCTGCAAATCAATAAGTAGGTGCATTTGGACATATTTTCATATTACAAACGTCACGTTATTAATTAAATTATAAGACTGATCATGATATACCTTATTGCCTAAGTAGCCCATGATCCCCCTTCCTAGGCAAGAAATCCTTAGGTGACCGATGTTTTTAACAAGATCTCTTCGCGCCCATATAGATAGAAAGAGCCCTACCATTTGCTTGCTTGCAACTAGTTGATAATTTAATCTTGGAGGCAAGGAGATCTCAGCCATTGAAATGCAGTCATCTGAGCTTGAATCACAGTAGTTGAAGGGATCGGAACAAGGGTCTCTTAGTTTAGTCCTTGTGCTTGAAATTGAGGAATCCGTAGAGCAATTACAAGCCTTGAAGAGATCACAATCCCCTCTTAGATTCTTGTTTAGGGCTTTCAGACATTGCTTATGAAAGATGTTGTTGTTATTACACTTTGATTCCTTTGAGTTCTTGCAATGACCAGAGTCATGGTAGGGTTTGTTGAGTGCTTGGCTTATTAGAGCTAGCCATTTTGATGCTGGCTCATTATCTTCAATCACCAACACATTCCCAGCATTTAGTGGAACAATTTCTTGAAACCTGATCACACACACAACACATCAACTATGTGTAAACAGCACTTATAACATTATGGAGTTTTTTTTTTTTTTTTTTTTTTTTCAATCAAGACGAGATCCTCTATTCTAAAAAGATATATGTTCCATCCAACCGTTGGAATAAAAGATGGGACACCCTTTTTGGAACAGATGATCTCGAGTGCTCGTTTTCAGGGTTACTTGAAATTACCCTAGCACATATATGTCTGCAGATCCCTCCACCTGCAAGAACTCTTCAAGATTCATGCCATGATTAGGAGTGTTTCCTCCCACATTCCACGTTCCAACGAAAACCCTAATTTTGTTTTTCCAAGAATTCTCTTCTTACAACCTTAATAGACTGAAAGAAGCAACCTTAAGTCTCAAAAACTATTACCTTAGCTCATACCTTATGTTTTGGACTACTGTTTCTGGAGCCATTGATTGACCGCTGCTCGATGGGATTAGTGTTTCAACGCTAGCAGCGCTATGCCTTTCTGAGAGGGAAGATCAAGACATTATAATCATTGATGATTCTTATATACATTTTCTTAGAAAGTTTTAAAAAACGTGTCGAATTTCCAGTTTCAAAACTGGACGTACGCTCCAAAACTGTTACTAACATAATTAAGTATATTACTACTTTCTTATCAACATGCAATGAATATTGATCTCTGCAGAAATCAAACTTAGTCTTCTGGTAGGTAAGCTACCAAAATACGTATACAGATTTATTATCGTACGATCTTTGATTATTTCATACGTGGCGTGAAAAGGCTTACTTGTGTACAAGCGCTGACTTGTTGTTGAGATACTACGCCGTTTAATTAAAAGGGTAACCTTAAAAAATTGCAGTAGATACGAGTATCCATAATAGATATTGCACAATATTGGTTGCATTCGCAGTTTTAGAGACAACAGTTCATTCAATTGGAAATTTAAATATATAATTAATGGAGGTTAATTAACAGGATTGATGTCACGGATAATGTATGTTAATGTGTGAGAGCATCAGATACGACGACTAGTATCTTATAAATATTAGATATTTGTGCACATGAAGCATTTGCAAAAAACTAATATGAATCTAATTAATGAATAATTGGAGACGATTGCTACATACCTGAGAAACCTCTTTTCATGAAGTTTGACTCTTCCAGAAAAGCTTTTGTTCTTGACGTAATATTAGTATTATCTGATTCTGCCTCCGATCAAACAACACACAAAGAACAAATCATCAAAAGCTTATAATAGAAAAAATTAAATTTCATAAATAAATCAGAATAAATAAATGAAACGAACCATTTTCAATACTATTTCCATCTGATTGGAGAGCTTCCTCTTCTGACAAATCATCTCTGCTGTACGATCTCCTGGTACTAAAAATCCTTGGGATAATGGACTATGATCCCATTCAAATATTAAATATATAATTTAATATCATAAACAAATGTCCCAAAAATAAAAGTTGTAAAAATCTATAATATAGAACTCCAAGAAATCACCGTAATTAATTCATAAACAATGAAAAAAGAATACCTTAATCGTTTCCTTTTCACATCTGACGGCATTCTCAGATGTGGAGGGGCTGGTGGAGGTGTTGCCGACGGCCGTCGTCATTGTATCATAAACGCCGCCGTGCCGGCGGTGAGAGCATTCATTCATTCATAAAACTCTTTGGAAAATTAATAACTTTGATGACTCTCTCATTAATGTAGGATTTTTATTGTTGGATTTCCAATGTCTAAATTTGGCGCATCAAAGGAAGAAAGAAATGTGGGATTCTGCGTCTTGACCTTTTGTTTTCTTAGTTACAAGCAATTATTTTCCTCTTGCTATTTTTCGATGTTTTTTTTTTTTCTCTTTAATTAATTACTTATTTAATTTAATGTATATTTTTGGTTTGATTAATTCTGTTGAATGATCAGCTTATGCCGCCAAGTCTTTCGGGTTATGGTGGATGTAAGTGGTTAAAAATACAGTTCAACATTAGCTGGTATTTTTTGTGGGATGTGGATTTTGTTACCTATTTTGCAAAAGTAAAATAAATTAAATAATTGGATGAGGAAATACTGTAGTATTGGACTAAGAAAATAGGAATTCCAGAATTTTCCGATCTTGCATTCCCTGAAATTACCCTATTGGTAAGTGGGCTAAAGCAAAATAAAAACACGAATTCAATATCTTCAATGCCTTCCAAATCAGAGAGTGACAGATAAGTTGACAGTCTATTATTTATTTTAAAATATATTAACACAAGAATTTGGATAAGGTCCACTTAAGAGGACCACACTTTTTTAATCAGAGGGGATAGTTAGGAATTATATATAATTAAGTGAGAATGTATTTTAAAATATGTTTTTATAAAATATGCAAGTTTTGCATTTATTCATAATACTATAAATTTCTATGCAAAAATGAGTTAAAAGATTAAAATACCCTTAAATAAAAGTTGACTTATTTTTTTTCTTGTTTTCTATTTTTTCGCAGGTTTTATTTTTCTTCTCTTTCATCTTTCTCTTTCTCTTTCTTCTTCCCTCTAATAAATCCTAAACCCTAACACCAACCAATTTGATGACAGAAAATTTTGAACAATACTCATTTATGTTTTGGAAGAGAGGTTGTTTGCTCTCATTAATATATCATAATAACTACTACAATTGTGTAGTGCATAATTCTCAAACACACGAAATTGAAAACTCACGACATAGAGAAGAAGAGAGAAGTGGGTCTCCAAGAAAAAAACTCACGATAGTTAAAAAGAATGAGAAGGTAAAGCTCAAATAGAAGGCTTTCGTGTTTTTGGGGAAGAAAGAAGGTATGTAACTATATTCACCACGTAAAATATGATTTTTTCAACGAGTTTTTATACCCACGATGGACTCATTTTTGCACACGATGGTAGAAAATTTTCATCTACATGAATTATATGTTGATATTTAGTCATAAGAGAGTATATTTGCCTATTTAGAAACGTTTTTAGAAGTAAAATAGCCATAAAAATATCCATTGTCGTGTGTGTATGAGATTATGCATGTTCTGGGCCCCTTTTTTGCAACCCACGGTGGCTACCCACGATGGGGCAATCATCGATGGGCTACCAACGATGGGCCATCATGGGTTGCCACGCTGGGTAGCCACCGTGGGTTGCCTCAAAAGGTGTCCACAGTGGACACCAACGATGGGGCAACCCACGATGGCCACGATGGTCCATCGTTGGTTGCCCCATCATCGTGGGTAGCCATCGTGGGATGCCCTAAAATGGTGTCCAAGGTGGACACCAACGATGGTTACCACGGTGGCAACCAACGATCGTGTGTGTATCCATCGTGGGTAGGAAGTAGATGCATTAGAAGCGTGTTTGATTCGATTTTTTATAATTTCTTGGCTATTTTATATTTTTCAGATGTCATGGCAACATGTTTTGATACATCATAGCGGTCGTTGGGATCGATCGACTTATATAGATGGGGATTCTTTTTTTGTCTTCATCGATAGTGCCACAGTGAACCGTGCAAGCCTTGTTGAACTTATTGGAGAAGAGTTGGGAAATATAAATCCAACCGACTACAGGTTGTGGTACTTGACATGCATGAGCAACGGAAACAAAGTAAAAGTTTTATTGCGGAGTGATATCGAGTTACTGCGTCTGTTAATTGAACAGAAAGACGATCCGAAGGTTTACGTTGATTACGGTGGCTCATCCGCCCCCGGGGTTAACTTTGGTGGTAACAACTCCGAATTTGAGCACTACGACATTGACAACTGCATGCCCTACTCACATGAGCAATATGAGAAAGATGAGGAAGATGAGGATGAAGATGGTGACTACGACGAAAAATGAAGAAGATGAGGCGAGTTCGTCCGAAGACGAAGCAGATGATCGTCGTAAAGAATTGCTTGATTCGCTATCTATTGATTTTCTTGTTTGGATGCGACAGCCGGCACAAATGGATAGGGTTTTTGGTCATCGGAACTTCACATCGAACCATCAGTCCGAACGCGAGACTGAGCATCTGCGCGCAATGCGCAATTGGATCATTCCATTCCCCGATCTTGGCTGTGCAGGGAGATTAGGTTGGGTCGAGCAACCACAGTGCGTGGGGTACTCAAAGTGGGGGCCTTATTTAGGTCCAAGAAAGACTTGAGGATCACTGTTGGAATGTATCATCTGGAGAACTTTTTGGAGTGTAGATCGAAACGTTCGGCTGGCAATCGTACGACGTTCCTATGCAAGACTGGCAGAAAGAATTGCAGCTTTAGGATTTGTGTTGTTGAGGGCAGCACCATTTGGAGAATTACTAAGTTATCCCTGGATCACACCTGTCACCACGATTTGAATCGTGCTGCTGCACGATCGGTATCTTCTGATATTGCTGCATTTTATTTTGCCAAGAGATTGACCGGTGAGACGGTTACGTTGAAGCCAAAGAAGATGATGGAAGAGATGCGTAGAGTATTTGGTTTTAACATTCTATACATTTTTGCTCTCCGGACGAGAAACATAGCCATAGAGAATATGTATGGCGACCACATCTCGTCGTATCAGAAGATCCCGTAGTATCTATATTTGTTGAAGCAGCATAACCAGGAACTGTTTATGACTTGGAGATGACCGTAGAGGGCTCGCTATGTCACTTATTTGTGGTGCTCGGACAGAGTATTCGAGCGTTTGATAAGTGTCTACGGTCGGTGCTTGTAGTGGATGGGACCCACCTTAAGGGAAAGAACCGAGGAATTTTATTTGTAGCCGTCACGCTGGAAGGAAACAACCTTGTCTTCCCCCTTGCAATTGGCCTCGGTCCCAAGGAGAATGATGAGTCGTGGGTATATTTTCTCTCCAACCTGCGCAGATGCTACAACCCTTCAGATGATTTACTGATTGTGAGTGACCAGCATTTGAGCATTAGGAATGCAGTTCGAGCCGTCTACCTGAATGCATTCCACGGGTTGTGCTACCACCACCTTCAGAAAAATCTCACACCCTATGGAAAGCACGTAGCCACTATCTTCCAAGCTGCAGCATATTGTAATCGTCACGAAGAGTTCGACAATTTGTTCTCAAAACTGCATCAAGTGAGCCCCAACGAAGCTCACAGACGGCTTTCTGACATTGGACCGGAGATGTGGGCTAAGTGTAAGTGTCCGGTCCGACGCTATGACTTCTTGACCTTCAATTATGCCGAATGTTTGAACTCCGTATGCTATGGACGAGGCGTCTCCCGGTGCACTCGATGATTGAAATGTACAGTTTCATTGTAGAGAAATGGACCGATGAACATCGAGAAGAAGCTGCATCGAGAGATCATGAGTTGACAGAGAACGCATTGGGCAAACTTTCTTTATTCGTACAACACGGAACCCGCCTTCCAGCTCGAGGTAACACCACCACACATGTTTACAGAGTTGAGGAAAGAAATGTTTCTTATCACATTGATCTAAGAATCTGGACATGTACGTGCCGAGCGTGGGATTTAGATTTGATTCCATGTCGCCATGTTGTTGCCGTTATAAGGTAACATGTTCAATTACTAAATATTGTTTGGTTGCACCAACTTTCATTTAGCTTAGCCTTTCCATATGGTGAAATTATCGTCATTTTCTTATTTAGGTGTCCTATTTATATTGCACCAATTTTTGAATTAATGTCAATTTGTTTTGGATGTGTAACACAATTTTGTTTAATTTTTAATAGGCGTGCAGATAACGATTTGTCTGTGTACGATTTTGTAAGTCGTTATTTCAAACAAGAGACATTCAGAGAGACTTATATGGAGCATATTAACCTAATACCGTCCAGATGAGTGGGTTGTGCCTCTAGAGATCTCCGCAATCGTTTGTCTTCCAATGGATGAGGTACGTCAGGCTGGGCGTCCAAAAGATAGTCGTGCACGATCCGCAGTAGAAAATTTGGTGAGACGTCCCCAAGTATGCGGTAGGTGTCATGGAAGGGGCCACAATAAAAAGACTTGCACAACATCCATCCCGTTCAGTGGTGTTAACTTGAATAACCCCCCTGAAGATACAGAAGAGGCCGAGGGAGAACAGGTAAGGCAAAGGCATCGGTGGAAGAAAAAGTGTAGCATTTGTCGTCTTGATGATCATGATGCGAGGAAATGTTCCTATCGTGAAATGTCAATATGTTGTTTTTTTTGTTGTTTAAGATGAATTTATGATTTGTTTTGGGAGAAAAGACATAACTAAATTCTCATTTTTGTAAATATTTGAACTTATTTTATATGTTATTTAAACTTGTTTAAGATGTGAGTGAGTATACTTGAATGAGTTTGAAAATAGCAGGTGAAAAACATCACTCCTTGGAAGCCCACGATGGGCAACCAACGATGGGTGCCCACGATGAATGCCCACGATGGGCAACCCCACTATGGTGGCCATCGTGGGCAACCCACGATGGGCAACCCACGATGGGTAGCCACGATGGGGAGCCCACGATGGAGGCCATCATGGGCAGCCCACGATGGAGGCCATCATGGGCAGCCCACGATGGTGGCCATCATGGGCAGCCCACGATGGTGGCCATCGTGGCACGGTGGTGAGCAGCCACCGTAGGCATAAGAGCATGTATGAATTTTATTTTTTGTTCGATTCCTTCTTCGATTTTGATGTTTAGTGCTTCTATAATAGCTTATTTTTCAATTTAAAACTACTTAACAACAAAATCCAAACACCCACACGTGACCTTCATCTAATTCATTAGTAAATCAGGTACTCCGTACAAACGCTGAAGTAAGTGATACATAACCATTATCAAGAGAATCGCAACATTGTACTTATAGTATATGATACATTTTGTTAATTCAATGATTACTAATGAAATTATGTTACATTTCGTGCAAAATATAACTTTTACTATACGTACAATGTTGCGATTCTCTTGATAAGGGTTATGTATCACTTACTTCAGCGTTTGTACGAAGTACCTATTTACTAATGAATTAGATGAAGGTCACGTGTGGGTGTTTGGATTTTGTTGTTAAGTAGTTTTAAATTGAAAAATAAGCTATTATAGAAGCACTAAACAACAAAATCGAAGAAGGAATTGAACAAAAAAAGAAATTCACACATGTTCTTATGCCCACGGTGGCTGCTCACCACCGTGCCCACGATGGCAACCATCGTAGGCTGCCCACGATGGTTTCCATCATGGGCTCCCCATCGTGGGTTGCCCACGATGGCCACCATAGTGGGGTTGCCCATCGTGGGCACCCATCGTGAGCACCCATCGTGGGCTTCCAGAGAATGATGTTTTTCACCTTTATTTTCAACTCATTCAAGTATACTCACTCACATCTTAAACAAGTTCAAATAACATATAAAATAAGTTCAAATATTTACAAAAATGAGAATTTAGTTATGTCTTTTCTCCCAAAACGAACCCTCTAATCCTAACCAAAATATTTTAGTTGCAACAAATAACCTATATTACTCAATGTATCTATCATCAATTGACACATTACGATGTATCGATGTTAAATTGATGAGACGATCAACATACGTAAGGGTGTATGGGCTACAATTTGTCCCGTCGGTGTGGATGAATTGCTCCTCCTCAGGCATCTTAATCAAGAATGAAGGGTTTTTTAGCCTTTACCTGTGGGATTTTGCTTCCAGTAACCTGATGCGAGCAAGAGTCGAGGTAAGAGATCGGTCACACACTGTAATTGCTCCTCGAGCACGTTCATGTTCCTATGATGGATCATGGTCGAGTCATACAGCTCGACAGTCCAATCCTTCAGACAAATGCATATGGTGACCCAATGAGAATCCCCGATATTGCACACTGTTATGACCTGTACACGACAAGGAGCAATTTAACTATATTAAAAAAAAATTATAGTAAACTACAAATATGATATTATTTTAAAATATAATAACTTACATGGTTAGCTTGCCACCAAGCCGTTGCTAATTCATTTTCTGTGCCATCAAGAGAATCGCAACATTGCCCTTAGCATCAATAGGGTACAGCTTATTCCACTCATTTTGCAAAGAATTCTAGTAATACATTAAAAAATTACATAAATCAAAGAGAATATTAATATAATTAAGAAATCAAGAAATTAAGATTTACATAAATAGAAGACAAATACTTACATAGAAGTCAGTGCCGACTATAAGGGTGGTTGCCTCACATACTCCATCAGCTGTCAACCTATCTAAATGTCTCATTTTGAATCGCATATAGTTTAGGTACAACTCTATCTCCTGCAATGTTATTTAATTTTGTTAGTTATAATATACAAATAAGTTTGAATTATTGTAATAAAGATAGAATTGTACCTCTGCCCACATCATTTGTCGACTATCCTCCAGACGATCGAAAACAGGTTGTACAACAATATAGTCAATCACCTTAATTGTGATTATTGCATCCTCTCCTGATTTTCTGTGCTTCTTGTACATACGTTTCAACCTTTTCACGGCCTTTGCAGTCATGGCCAAATAAGGCGTCTGTATAGCGGCAGACGGTCTCGTCTTACAATAACTTTGCACCTCATCTCGCTCTGCCAATTCGTAATCTTGCTCAGCAGACTCCTCCTCAGACGATGACGACCATTGAATATTAACAGGTGAAACCTGTTGACTGAGCTGCTCGTGTGTGGTGTCCTCCACAGTAGGAAAAAACGGCTGCTCCTGCTGGTATTCAGGCTGGTAGGGAATCTGCTGGTCATGTGGGGTGAACTCGGCAGTAGGAAAAAGGTGACTACTGCTGCCGTCGCCTGGAAACACTGATTGCTACTGCCAGATGGGAGGTCGAAATATCGGAGGCTACCACGTCGGAGGGTCGTACTGATGCAGCGGTCTACTGCTGTAGTCAAAGAACATCGGCTGTTCCTGCTGGTGGCCAGGCTGATACCCCCACGGCAGCTCAGGTGGCTCGCTTTAGTGGGGTATAAGGTCAAACGACTGCCCTAAAAGGTGGTGCATCGGCTGATCGGTACGCTCAGGGATGTGAGTAGAGTGGTGACTATGGCGACTGTGTTGTCCATGTAGAGCTGCAGCTGCAGAGTGACGAGGCGGGTTCGGAAACCTCTGGTGTGTGCTAGAAACCTCTGCAGAGTGACGGTGTGGCTCAAGGCTCCTCCTGTAGCTCCCAACAGACTACTGTGGAGGGCTCCTAGATCGTCTGTTTCTCGGACGGAAATACTCCTTCACCTGAGCAAAGAGCTTCCGGAAAAAGGTAGCAAAGAAGCCCTTATCAGACTCGTCCATCAAGACCGCCCTCAGCCGGCGATCGATGTAGTCATCTGTGTCATCCTTCGCGTGGTCAGGACAAGGATGTCCGTGGACACAACACACTCTGTCTTCGGGTCTCTTCTGATAGACCGGCTCTGCTGTCTCAACTGTATGTACTGGTGGTGGTGGGGTGCTCTGTCGGCTTCGTTTCGGGATTTTCTGTGCCGATGAGGACGGTTTAACTATCTTCCCCACAACTTCCGCAGCCTTCGCCAATTTTCCCTGCTTTTTCACCTCTTTTTCGGGGATACTTTTTCTGTATTCTTCTCTGTTGATTTTTTCGGAGGTTTCTAATGTACATGATACACCGAGTCAAGACTAAACCAATACAGCTCGTCCATGTCTTCCGCGAGAATAGGCATCGTGTTATGTATGACAAGACCCTAAACAAGTTATGTAAATTTATTATTAGATCACAAATTAAACATGTAATATAAATGATAAAATATTATAAAGATAAAGGCAAGGCACGTACCTCTCTCTCGAAGAAGGTGCTGAAATCTGCTTTAAGACATCTCGTAGTCCACATAAAATATCGAGGAACTCTAACGGCGGCTGATCGAGTTCCACAGTTCCGTCCCAACAGTGGAATACACTCGTAAGACCAAATTTGTAAAACCCAAATCGATCCGTAAAAGTGATAAGTTCCAATGTCACATTGGTTGGGATTCTTGGCGGTGTTGTTGATGTAGTAAGTTAATGTCTGATATGTGTAATCACCCCACAGAAACTGTTCCCAACTTTTCGGATCCTCAACTAATGCCCATGCCCATTCCTCGACATCCATATTATGGTCCCGACAAAGGAGAAATCGGTAGTAAAGTAAGAGCTTAGCTACCCTCACATAGTCTTCGAGGTTGTCTCACAACTCTAAATCTTTAAACATATGCATTTCTATGACTTTAGTTTTGCGGCCTTTGAATACTCTATGGAAAAAACTGTCAGGCCGGAGGAGACGTCTCGCATTTGGGTTGAAATTTGTCCTTCCGAAATTCAATCTAGTAATGCACGCATAGTCGCATACTGTGAAGCGGAGGGTTCGCCCGGAAATTTGGAACCACGTCTCATTCGGGGGGATCTCACTACCACTCAACTGACGGGCCAATAAGTGATGCAGGGTACTGTTTGTACTTCCAAGCCTCTTATGTTTATTGAGACGGCCAACGATTCCCGCCATAAATTCATCAAGCACTTCTTGATACCGTACTGGATTGCGCGTAAAGTGCCAAAATACCTTCATTATGTCTTTAAATAGGATCTCACGATAATGTATATTTATTAATTTGTTATGATGACGCAAAACTCGGTTCGAAACTCACCGAATGAATTGCCGAGTAGGGGCTGTCCACGATGGGGCAACCCACGACGGGGCTGCCCACGACGGGACTGCCCACGACGGGGTGCCCACGATGGTGCCATCGTGGGTACATAAACACCCACCGTGGGCAGCCCGTTTTTCACCGTTTTTCACATTCAAACCCCAATTTTTATCAACAAATCTTAGATATAACACTTCTAATGCTCATAAAATTATGTACATTGTTCTCATATTCAATAAATCGAACATAAACACACACTTAGAAGCATATATTTTCAAACCCAAAATTTAATTTCTTGTTGGATTTTAGCACTAACCGGTGGTTCGTTGTCGACGAGTCATACTTCCTCCTCGCCGGAGGTAGATGTTGACTTCCCATAGTGGTCGAATTGGTCACTCATTGCCGTCGTGTGTTTGTGTGGGTGTGTGCCGTCGTGTGTGTGCCGTCAAGGGTTGAGAGGGAGGGAGAGAGAGAGAGAAAGTGATGTGTGATGCGGTAGTTGGGGGCGGGAACCGTTAGAGATAGGATAGAGTTTTTTTTTTGTCTTTTTCTTATTTGTTTATTTAAAATAAGGGTATTTTAGTCTTTTAAGTAATTTTGGTATAGAAAACTTATACACTCTTATAAAAGAGTGTAAAAAACTTCTACCTTTTATCAAAAGGTATTTATAAAGAGTTTGCCTATAATTAATGTGTAGTTAGAGTTTATTAATACTCAATTAATGTCTATTAACTAATCTCAAATTATAATTTGTTAGTTTGAATTATAACTTATTAATCTTCAATTAAAATTTATTAATATCAATTAGTAAAACTTATTAATCTCAATAAAAAATATTAATTTAAAATAAAATTTATAAATTTCAATTTTCATCGAATCTCGACGAGTTACTTACTAGTTATCTTTGGTACAAATTTCGACTGGTTACTCACTAGTTATCCTTAATATTAAAAAGTGAGCATCCCATATATTTTATTCTTAATTTTCTGGTAAACAATGCATTAAATTTTTTAATTTATTTTAAGTCCAACTAGCATGTAACCCGTGAAAATCGACGGATACACTACAAAAAAACGCTGGAATAACGACGGAATAACGATGGATTGTCTTGATAACAATTAACGACGGAATTAAAGACGAAACCACGATGGATGTGTGGCGCAAAATTTTGGCTCTCAAGTTAACGACGGAATTAGTGACAGAATTTCCGTCGTTAGCTCTGACGATGGAAAATTTTCGTCGTTAAAAATAAAATTTAATTTTTTTATTTTTTAAAGCATCTAACGACGGATTTTATTCCATCGTTAATATTTTTTAAATAAATTACTGTTTTTTTAATTATTAACGACATATTTATTTCCGTCGTAAGTTAATTTTATTTAAGTCAAAATCCCTACCCCTTTCAAACTCAACTGCGCCGCTCTCCCTCTCCGTCTCCCTCTCAATCTCTCTCTCACTCGCAACCCTACCGGAAGCCGCCCTCTCTCCCTCTCTTCTCACCGCCGCCGCGCCGCTGCTCTTTCTCTCCATCACTCCGTGCTCACGCTCTCCCTCTCCCTCTTCGTCACTCCGTCGCCGTCACTCGCTCTCCAGTCTCCCCCGTTTATCCTTCTCGCCGGCAGCCGCCCTCTCTACCTCTCTTCTCACCGGCGCCCCGCCTCCGCCGCATTAATTTCACGATTTTATGGTAATTCCTATGCGAATCAATTGTTTTAGGTTGTTTTTTTAGGGTTTTCACTTTTTTTCTGTAAAATATTTCATACTGTGTCAAAATACTTAGCAAAATAGGAAAACCGAAGAAGTAAAGTTGATGTTTTAGGAATTTTGATGGTCCCGATACGAGTTCTGGTGTATGGGGGGGAATACACCAGATAAGACTTTTTAAAACAACCCCCTAAAAAAATAATTCAACCGAGTAAAGAAGCTCAGTTGGAATCACAACCGAGTAAGAAACACTCGGTTGGAAGTGATGTGCTGTGCGGAATGTGGTGGAAATTAGCTCGTATAAAATTACTCACGCTTTTATGCACGGTTGGTCAAGAACCAAGACAGTTGAGAATGCTAAGATGCAGTTTGTATGCTGGTTAGTTAGTCAGTTAAATATGTAAGAAATAACTGAAAAAAAAACACAAGCACACAGAGATTTACGTGGTTCGGAGAAACCTCCTACGTCCACGGGGAGTTGTGAGTCCACACAACTCAGTCCAAGTTCTTCTGGACAAACCACACAGCTTACGCGGGCTGTGCAACCGTTAATGATAAGTTTGCGGGTACTTATCAACCTTACATTTTAGTTTTCGGGTACTAAACAACCTATCTACTCAATTCCGGGAAGAGTAGGGTCCTAACACTCCTTTTGAGAGGAAGTGTGAAAAGGATGGGTTCCAACTAAAAGCTCGAACACGAAGTGAGCTTTGATCTAACACTCTACGAACTCTCACAAAGTGATGTTCTCAAGGTTGGATCTAAAGACACAGAAACTAATTCTAACACTCTAGAACTCTCAACAAGTGATGTTCCAAAAGGATAACTAGTTAAGCTTGAATGCAGAAAGAAGTTGTTCTTTGCTTGAATATTTCTACTCTCACTTGTTCGTCTCGCGTGTGTCTTATATCCTTCTCTGTGAATGAAGGCCTCTATTTATAGGCGAAGAGAATCAACTAGCCGTTGGAAGAGCTGTTGATCTCTGTTCTTTGAAAGCGATGGCTTGTCTCTCATTTCTGCAGACTTTCCGGATTTGGCAACTGCGTGCTTCTGCTTTCCATCTGAGACAGCCTTGTGTTGGGCCAAATGAGGTAATGACAGAGAGTCAAACCTTCACGTGACTTCCTTATTTGAAATTCAAAACTTAACAACAGACTTCCAACAAGGAGTGGTCGGTTAAGATTTTCGATCTTCAACTAACTTGATCTTCAGCTGGTGTTCTATCTGAGTGCTGACAGTTGAACTCTCAGTTGACTTCAACTTCATGCTGTTGATCTTCTGGGTTGAGTTCTACAACTGATGTTCTGAAACTGAACGCTCAGTTGTCTTCCTTGTATCTTCTCCCTTTTTAAATTCTCATGGAATGAACGCTCAGTTGTTTTCCTCACAACTGATGTTCTATCTCTTGAGTGTAACTTCCCCCTTTCTCAATGCTTCATATGATGAACGCTCAGTTGTCTTTCTCACAACTGATGTTCTATCCGAGTGAAGCCTTGTTGCCGTCTTCAGCTGGAGTCCTGTAAAGATAAAATCTTAACAATGCTCAAACAGCGAGCCTAACTACTAACATTAGGATCTGACAACATCTACTCGGTTGGGGTCAGTTGGTTTTGGAATCAATCAAAACTTTTACTTAAATTTCCCAACAAATTTAATAAAAAATTAATCTTCCTGATTCTCAGAATAGCACTGTTCTAATTACACAAAGAAGGATAGAGAAACTCGTCAAAAAGAAGATAAAAGAGATAATTAAATAAGAATAGTGAAAAGGAAGTATAATGTTCTAAGTGTAGCCAAACTGTTTGTATAAATGTCGCGTTAATGTGTGTTAAGATAGACAAGTTTGTTTATTTTGATTTAAATTCCGATTTAATTCAATAATTTCCTTCAATTACTTGTTGCCTTTGATTATTGATTGGTGATCTCTGATCTATATCTTTGTGCATCATTGTACGTGGGGTCAATGTACATGGCAATGGCAGTTTAATTTATTATGTTATTTAACTATGGCAAGAAGAGTAATAATGGCATGTATATATGTTATTTAACTAAGGTTAGTTAATTTTCTTTTTGGCATTAATTATTGCAAACGGAACAGATTTGTGGACAATGGTTGTCTTAGACAACTTGGGTTTTTCATGAAAAAACCGGTTCAACCACTAAATATGACAAAAATAGATTTTAGGCAATTGTGATGGTATTTAGTATTTGTTTAATATACCCTTTCCGGTTTTAGGGTAGTTAACCGGTTATAAATTGAATTTCAAAATTTGAATTTGAAATTATAGATATTTTCGGTATTGATTTCTAATTTATTTGTTTCTAAAATTATATACTCCCTCCGTTCACAAAATGATGCTATGTTTCATCCATTATTTGTGTTCACCAAATGATGTCCTGTTTCACTATTTTTACTAATATACCCTCATTACTTTATTAAAATCACTACCCTTTGTCATTGATGACCCCACCTCACATCAACTTTATTTCTACTTTTTTGTCATCCCAACAACTTTATTCCTACTTTTTGATCAATACCACCTCTTTTTTGTCATTACCACTATTTTTTTGTCATTATCTCACTACCCCTACTTTTTAACTTTTACCCACTCAAAATAACTTTATCAGCTTTCTTAATCTCCGTGTTGAACACGAAATGGGGCATCATTTCGTGAACGGGGGGGGGGGGGGGGGGGTAATTGATTTATTTCCACTGATTTAGGGATTCTCCTAAATTTTATCCGATATTTCAATTTTAATTTTTTAAATCAGAATTAATTTGTGATTTATTTGTTTCCAAAATTATTTTACTGATCTGATTCCACTAATTGAGGGATTCTCCTAAATTTTATCCGATATTTGAATTTTAATTGTTGAAATCGGAATTATTTTTATTTTAGGAAGTAATTTGTGATTTATTTGTTTCCAAAATTATTTTATTGATTTGTTTCCACTAATTGAGGGATTATCCTATATTTTATCCCATATTTGAATTTTAATTTTTTAAATCGGAATTATCTGTTGGTTTTTTTTTCAACCATTCAAAACCTAACGTGGTTGTATGTCTTTTATTTTTCTTTTTCGTTTACCATCATACATCATGAAAATAAAATCCAGAGGAAGCGAGAAGAATAAGAAGAAGTTCTACGTAGTTTTCGAAGGTAGACTGTAATATTCCGGATATTTCTTCCGTCACTAAAATAAAAATTTGATGATTTATTAAGGCTTTGCACGCCTAAGTTAAGGAATTTCAGTTTTAAGATTGACGGTGAAATCCGTTTCTGAAAATAAATTCTAGAAGTCGTTCAACCGACTACTGTATTAGGGTTTTCGCGTCCGATAAAATTTTCGTTCGAGAACTCAGATCGAAAAACTGTCTGACTTTATATTCACTTATTTTGCGATACGAGTCTTCTGGTAAAAGTTAGTTTTATTTATTTTTCCGGGCGAAATTTGGACTGTCATGTCTCAACTTTTCTATGGATTTCGAAAATCGAATCATGCTTTCCGACTAAGTAAATTATTTCCAATCTATTGGTTGAATTAGTTTTCGCCGGAAACGTAACCGTCTAAGAAATTAATTAATCGATTTTAGTATGCAGTATTAGACCCGTAATCGAGATATTTTGGGATTAAAAATCCCTTCTTAACCGCCATCCCCCCCTAGTCATCACTTGATATTTCTTCTACTTTATTAACTTAATATCCCACAAACTCTCTCATCCCTCTCTCTCATTACCGCCCCCCTCCCCCCCTCCCTTCCTAAACTCTCTCTTCTCTCTCTTGTTCTTAATCTTCAAGTAGATCTTCAAGTAGTTCATCAAGTTCTTCAAGCTCTCAAGCTCCATAACTTGCTCGTTTACTGATCGATTTCAATTCCGATTGCATATTCGTAAAGGTGAAAGCCTCCTCTTTAATTCCAACCGAACAAAATTCCTATTCTATGATTCTTGAAATTTTTGAAAAGTTTAAGAGAAGTAGGAGATGATGTTCTAAGTTATTTCATGATTATTAATACCTAGGATTGAATTTCTATGGTTTAAATCAAGAATAAATCATGTTAGTAATTATATGATAATTTTCGAAAATTAAATGAGCATGTAATTGAAGATTGAGCTTGAAATTAGATGTTTTGTTTGTGGATTATCATTCTATGTATTAGTATGTTGGTGTATGAATTGTTTAGGAATTTTCTAAAAATAAAAACAAGATTGTAAGAGATGAAGAAGCATGATTTTGATTAAGTAAATCTTATATTTTGATGATGTGATTTGATATATATGATGTAGGAAGCATGAGGTTCAACATATATTTAAATTAGACTTTTCTAAAAATAAAAACAAAATCGTTGGAGACGAAGAATCGTCGATAGAATTAGTTTTGATGTTGATATGAACTTATGGTTTGCATATTAGTTAATCTAAGTAGTTAATGATGATAATTGGAAAGTTTGAATGAAATCTAAGAACGTCGAACTTTTCGTAAGAGACGAAGAGTCGAGCGTAATCGTCGATAGGAAAATCGAACGAGAAAACTAATCGAATATTAGTGATTGTTGGTATGTTAGGTTAGTTGTAGAATTAATTGAGAATTAATTAACAACTATGAAGAATCGAGTTCATAAACCGATAAAAATGACGTGAATTGGTTAAGTAATAGTTTCGATGATGTTAATGTGTTAAGATGATCATTATTAAGTAAGAGGATGATAGAAACTAATTTGATTTGAATTGAATTAGTAAAATTTCAAAAATCGAAAAAAGTAAGTAGGTTTGAAATCAATGAAATGAGAAAACGAGGGTTTGTATGTTTTCGATTAAGGATATGGTTGATATATTGATGATATGCATGATTACATATACTTAGTTTGAATTTCTTAGATTTTATAAAAATGTTTAAGAAAATCGACAACGATGTTCGTTGCTTGATAAAAACGACGTGTTTCATAATTATGAGTATGTGTTGATTGTTTTGAGTTCATTGATGATTAATAAGCATGAGTGTAGTTGATGATAATTTCATAAAAGTTATGAAATAGAAGTCGAGAATTAAAATTGAATTGAATTTGAAATGAAATTTGCTAAGTATAAATTGATTAATTGAAAAGACGAGAAGTGCTCGTCGTATTTTAATCGAGGAACGTGAAAGTGATCACGTTAAATGATTGTGTATTTTGACTGTTAAAGTTGATAGAAATTTCGTGCCATAAAGGTTGTATAGCATGGATCGAACCTAGGGAATCGTGCGTCGAGTTTTAAAACGATTAGGGTTTCGCGGACAGTTTTGCGACCCTTCACGGAAACGGCCATAACTCTTAGCTCGTTTAACGAAATCGAGATCCGTAAATTAGACAGTAAACTAGACGTCCGTATCTTTCTTTTGACATAAGGCACATCCCCTGTTTCGAAAAACTCTGTTCTTTAGAAGCTCCAAACCTAATGACCTTGTGCAGAAAATTTCAAAAAAACTCATTTTCTTAAGTTGAATTCTTTTCAACTTAATTCTTTAAGAACTTATAAGTCGTTAAGAGTTATCGAATTCCGTTATGGTGTTCTAAGTGTCGAATAAAGAACCAAGTTAGTTTTTAGCGAGATGTGTTCGAGTCTCGTTTCGTTTAGTAAAAGACTAGTTAAAGTGCAAAGGCCTAAAACTTGTTTAATCGTTATCGAGTCTGTTTCTCTTAAACCGCCTCGACCGATTTACTAAAGTTTGATTGTTTGCGATAAAAGGAGGAAGTCGCGACGAGAAGAAAGAACGAAAGACAGAAGGTTAAAGTAGTTCTGTAATTCGTATAAAGTGGGCTTTTCTATATAACAAAATACAGTGAGCGTTGCTCAAAATGTTTACTTAATGCTTTATAAGTGTGTTTTGAAAGTGATTATCAGTGCATAAAAGAATTTGTTTTTGTGAGTTCTCTTGTGCCATTCTGAGTTAGCCAAAAGGGTGCTGACTAATCGATCGGACTCTGAGTTAGTCAAAAGGGATTTTCCAGGGTTAGTGTATACGGTAGCCGTTGTTTATGGTACTCTGTTGAGGGGTAGCCAGCCACGGTGAGGAGCGTAAATGGAAGAAGAAAAGGCTTTTTCCCCGGCGTTGAAACAGAAGTTGGGCAACATGAACATAACAACAGTAAAAATACTCGCGCGAGTGATTTATGAAAAGAGAAAAAAATGTTTAGTAAGCACAGGATTGTTTTAAAATGGAAAACCCCCGTTGTGTTACTGTTTAGATGCCTGATGAATGATGAATCCATATAAAATCTACGATATGATTTCAGCAAAGTGCCCACTAAGTGCTTTTTGTACTTAGCCCTGTATGTATTTATAAATGTGCAGGTTGAGTGACGAAGACGACGGAAGTTGAGTAGAGGTCGTACTTAAGGAAAGAAGTTTAGTTGAGCCTCGATTTCACATCTGAAAATGTGTTATCAATCTACGTCTTTTCCGCTGCAAGACACTCTTTTGATATATTAACTTTCGGTTTAAGTATTAGGTACTTGAAACCCTAGAGATCTCAGAGACAACTTTTGTCGAGTGATCCTTCGGGATTGTCTCTCTATTGATTAATCGAAGTACTTCATGTTTACTATCTTATCAAAGTTATGTCAGTTTATCATTTATTCAGGTTATTTTCCCTTCTTCCCCGCCTCTTTAATCCAACCCCTAGTCGCACCCCAGCTTTGCCGTCCCTCGGGATTTGGGGCTGTGACATAGACGAACTGGAATATTTTCAAAATGGGAAAATTGTGCTCCATGTGTGCTAGGTTTTAAGGGCAACTTGTATAAGGCTTTTCTATCAGAAAATGAAGCCGTTGAGGCGTACACAAAATATTTGCAATTGAGAAACAAGTCTGAAGATTCATCCAGTTACAATGTCATAGAAGATTTTGTTGGCGATTTAAGGCAACATTATATCTGAAAAACAATTCATCCTAATCGAGATGCAGAAGAGATAGTTGATGAAGATAATAATATTAAATTGAAATTTTATGTTATTATAGTTTTGTGTGTTGGATTTGTAACGGGGGTTTTATTCACTATTTTAGTTGTAAATGTTTATTATTGAATGTTAGTTTTGAATTGTAATCGATTATTGTTAAGTATCACTCAAGTATGCCCTCTCTCAAAATCTCATTTGAAGTCAAAATATTATCTTTGATGACATCTCCTAGATAATAACATTGAATACCATGCAATTGGTCCTACATGTAGAGATAACACAAGTTACATAATTAATTAGATGCACATAACTTACTTAACTCTTCAAATAATTATCATCATACATGCCTCCGTGGTCTCTCAGCACGACTCACACACTCTTCATATCTGAAGCAATCGACAAGATGATCAATGGTCATTCCGGCCGCCTGCATGAATGAGTACATGATAACGGGCCCCACGAGAAGGAACCCTCGCCTCACCAAGTCTGCCTTGGGACTCAATGGAATACTCTTGGAATACTTGAATTTGTTCATCATTGGTTTGTAGCTCACATATTCCCAAATGTAGCTGCTCAAAGATCCACATTCTCTTACAACCTATATGAAATTTGATTTGGTATGTTGTGTTCTAAGGCTTGAAATGAGTGATGATTATGAATGAAACGCGTAAACTTTTGAATTTTTGGCGAAAAATTCACCTCTTTTATGCATTTTGCATTGTCCACAATGCACCTAACTTTGCTTTCTGCCACGTTAATTTTCTTTGTTGGAGGTTGTCTCAATAATCTCCTTTTCTCCCATTTTGCATAGAACATTATGATCAAAGCCAGCAAAAACTTCTCTGCAATTAAGATAATTATTTATTAAGAATATTTCAATTAGCCAACACCATAGTATTGTTTGATTGCAAGTTCTAACCTCAGAAGCTCTCCCCTTTTAAGGATTTCAGTCCAGTTGAAATCCATTAATATTCCACACATTGCAAGAAGCTCAAACAACTGACTATTTTGCATAATGTCAGAATCGATACTTTGTAAGAGAATGAATATTAGTACTAAGATATTAATTCTTGAAGTATATAAGCTTACTTGTCATCATAAACTGGAAATCGGAATGTAGTGATATGTGTAAAACTTTATATGAATTCATTTAGTTTCGTAAGTTTTATTTTTTTTTTGTGTGTCATGGAATTAATGTCTCATTTCATATGTTTTTGTAGAAGAAAAATGCAGAAATTAAATAACAAATTCATTAAGTAAAACTAATAATCGATAATTTTTTATATAATTAACATAAGACTCGACAATTAATAGAACGACTAGGACTTCATACCACAAAAAAAAAAGACTTTACTAGACTCTACGAGAACATGACACTGACGAAAACAAAGTGTTTAAAATAACCCTAAAATTCATAATTCAAAATAAACATTATGGTATTAAGCACTGCTGGAATCCCCAAACACCTCCAACGACGACGTCTTTGCTTCGTCATCAGCATACATCTCCACCTCTTACACTTGATCATCAGTGACATTAAGAAGAATGTTCATGAGCTTCGGAAGCATTGGTTCTTTCATCAGAATATCAGCAAGGTTACCCGCAGAGACGCCAACATCAATGAGACGTGTAAATAACTGAAACATCTCACGTGTGATAGTATGACACTCCGTTCTCATGTCCCTGTACAACTTATTACCATGGGCAGGTGATGTAGCAGATGATGAGGAGACTTGAATAGTTTTTTAGATGATTGGGATTGTGTTTTTTTTTTTTTTTTGCGAAGTAGGGGTTTTGGGTGATTTCCCGTTGCCATGCATCTTTGGAGATTTTGGTTTTCCGATATCTTTGGTTTATAAGCGTTTTAGTTGACTATAATTTCTAGGGTTTGTTACATTATATTTCTTTATTTAGGGTATACACAATTTTCGGAAGAAATCCCACAAAATATCAATGCAAAATACACGATTTAGGTTATGATTTGGTAATTGAGATCTCGAAAAATATTTAACCTTATTTAAAAAAAATTCATGTGAAATATCTTAGAGGCGTGTGAAATATGGAAGGGGCGTGTGAAATGGTTATCCCCATCACTCCCCTAGGTTTTAGGGTTTGTTAGGATTTAGATGGAAAGATATACATAAATCTGAAATAATAATTCAGAAAATTGAAAAAATCACGTAAATAAAGATAAATATTGTTATTGCACATGAATAAGTTCAATTTCTTCAGTATATAGGTAAGTAAATTGACTGTTGCTTAAACATTATACTATAATAATTTTCAACGATATTGTGGTGTAATGGAGTAACGTATTATGCTTAATTTCACAGTGTACTATAGTAAATTGTTTATAAAATATTTATTAGTCGGTATATGAATTACTTAGTGGTGATTGACCGTCATGATACAATAGTTCACGTTATAGGGAAGTATGCTCCTGAATCGATCCAAGTCGACTATTGTCGACCCTATATCACTTATATTAATAAAATTCGAATAATTAAATTAAAAATTAAAATATTAACTATTTAAGTTATTAATTTAATATTATTATTATTATTATACGCTTATAACTTCATTTGTACAATAATATTAATATTATTGATATTATAAATATAACCTATTATTAATATTTTGATAATAATAATATTAATATTAGTAATCCTCCAAAAAAAACGACATAATCATTGAAAAGGTCCACAACGAAGATAAATATTTTTTTTCCCAAAATTAACATTTTTAATTGATTTTCGACGTCCAAGAAATAAGGAACTAAATTTGGAAAATAATTTTGATTTTATACCATAAATACGATGGTTATAGAGAAGAAATATTTTTTTCCCAAAATTAACATTTTTAATTGATTTTCGTCCAAGAAATAAGGAACTAAATTTGGAGAATAATTTTGATTCCATACCATAAATACGAGAGTTATCTTCAAAAAAATATTTTTTTTTTCTCAAAATTTATATTTTTAATTGATTTTCTTCTAAGAAACAAGGAAGTAAATTTCGTGAATAATTTTGATTCTAATGAAATATGAATTCGTAATACGATAGTTATCTTGAAAAAATATTTGTTTCCCAAAATATATTTTTTGATTGATTTTCGTCCATTCCCTAAATTTGGAGAATAATTTTGATTCTAATGAAACACGGAATTTGTAATACAATTCTAATACGATAGTTATCTTCTCTAAATATTTGTTTTCCCAAATTAATTCGACATTTTTTTATTAGTTTTCGTCCAGTAAGTAAAAGATCATAACAAAAGCAAGAAAATATCCTAAAGCAATTGTCCAGAAAGTAAGAGATCATAACAGAAAGTAAGTTACCATTTAACATGTAGGTCGAAAACAATTGTTCATAACAAAAGCAATAAAATTGTAGACAAAAACCCTAAAAATTTAAAAAAAAAACCACTATAGAAATTTAAACTAAACCCAATAATAAATCTATAATCATTCCGCTTCTCTTTTGAATCCACTCCAAGCATCCTCGCCACCGTCGGCCACACATGTCAAATATGTATCCTTCCTCCACCTCCTCAATATGTATCTATCATTCACAAGTCTAATATCCTTGTGCGCGACAGCTTTCAAAATGTGACAATATAATATACCCTTACTCTCAAACTTCTTGCACTCACATCAAAAATAACCGCCATTCGAGCGATACTCAACTTTGTATATATACTCCATGTGATACCAATTGTCAATGATCCCAATCTCTCTTACTTGATACCTACGTGCCAAAATATTTTTATAATTTCAGCCATACCATTCCAACAATTACGTCGCAAAAAAAATAATAAAAAAAACTAATACAAATGAATTAGTACTAAAAGGACAACATTTTTTTTCGAAATCATGCTAACTACATTTTTATCATGAATACAATTGAGTATTAATATGAATCAAAAAGAAAGAAAAAATCATGCTAATAAATAAGATGAATCCACATAGTCTCAATCTCATTATTTTAGCAATACAAAATTGTACGTACCTCTCAATCCCAGCGAGCATGTCTGCAATGGATCCATTGACATCAATCAAATTGCAAGATAACATCTTGTCTATTTCTTGTTGTAATAACTCGAACACCTTATTCGTGTACACACGACCGAATTGGTCCTCCCAATTAAATTGTAATGCCCCATAAATTTCGTACTGTTTTAAAAATTAAAAGTTAATAATAAAAATGGCTTTGCACGCCTAAGTTCATGAAATTAAATTCTAAAACTAATGGTGAAATCCGTTTCCGAAAATAAATTCCAGAAATCGGACGAACGACTACTGTATTAGGGTTTTTCGCGTCCGTTAAGTTTTTCGCCCGGAAACTCGGAATCGAATTCCGTCTGATTTTTACATTCACGAAATCGCGATACGAACTCGCCCGAGAAAGTTCATTTTTGTGATTTTCTGGACGAAATTTGGACTTTGACGTCCCGACTTTTTCTCGGATTTTGAAAAACGATTTAGGTTTTCCGAGTACATTAATTATTTCCAATCTAACACACGAATTAGATTTCGTCAATTCCGTAACTAACTAGAAAAGTATTTCTCGACTTTTAAAACGGCGTTTAAGAGCCGGAAACAAGAAATTTCGTACAAAATTTCCTCGCCAAACGAAACTTAACGACTCACTATGTTGTAGGATATTTCTTTCCCCTACTTTATGACTCACCAAGGTGAGTCATCACCCTCCTCCTTATCCCACCAAAACCGCCACCCCACTCCCTCATTTCACTCTCCTTTTCTTCTCCAATTCCTCCATTGAAGCACCAAACTCAAGCTCTTCCAAGATCCACAACTCTTGCATCTACCGATTAAATTCCAATCCGATTTCATATATCGAAAGGTAAGAACTTCATCTCTAGTTTGATCCGAACAAATCTTCTTTCCCCTCTCTTTCATTTTTTTCGAAAATTAGGGAATGGTTTAGTATGTGATTTCTTAATCGATACATGTTCTAGGATGCTTAGAATCGAGTTCTACGGATCGAATCATGAAGGAAAAATCAAGAACCCCAAGCCCTATTATTACCGAAATTTTTTCTGTTTTGGGGCTTTCCATTTGTGCTCGATTTCTTCGTCGAATTGATGATAGATTAGTGTTTCTTATGACGTTAATTGATAGTATGAATTGTTTTAGAATTTTCTAAAAATAAAATCCAAAACCTAAGAGACGAACAAGGCTCGATTTAGGTTAGTAAATGTTAAGATATGCTCGATTGCTTAATGGAAATGAATTATACGATGCATGAGGATAAATATATATTAAATTGAGATTTTTCTAAAAATAAAATGAAAAATGTAAGAGACGAAGATGTATTGATAAGTCGAGGCTCGATAATGTTTTGATAATATGATTTGCATATTTATGATTCATGTTAGTTGATGAATAATGTTGTAGAAAATGAATGAATTCCGTTAACTTTGGAAATTTCGTAAGATACGATCAATTGAACCTAAGTAATAATCAAAAAGTTGATTAAGGATTCTAACTAGATAATAATGCTCGTTATGGATTAAGAAATGACTTTGTAGTTGACGACATGTTCGTCCGAGTTATTAAATAACGAGTTGTAGTTATAATCGAGGAATAGAAACGAGAAATGTTAATTTGATTTTGGTTTAGTAATTGTTTGGATTGAAAGCCGATGCTTGGAATGTCGTGCTCATAGACGAGAAATGAAAGGAGTTTATCACGTATGGAAATACGTGTTGACTGCCTTGACGTGATAAAATCGTGAAAATGTAGATTCGATAACATAGAACGAGCCTAGGAAGTCATACGTCGATTCTATCGAGCAACTAGGGTTAGCCGCGGCAGTTTTGCGACTCTTCCCGAAAACTGTAATATCTCTTAGCTCGTTTATCGGATTTGAGATCCGTAAATTGGAGAGTAAACTAGACTTCCAAGGCTTTCAAACGGAACAGGGCACTTCCCCTGTTTCTAGATGCTCTGTTCTGTGCAGTCCCCAGAACTTCTGTATTGCGCAGTGAAATTTCAGAATTCAATTTCCTAAGTTGTTTTCTTCGCAACTTAGTTTCTTTCGATCTTTTAAGCCGTAATGAGTTATCGACTATCTTTTCTACTGACCTAAGAGTCGAGTAAGGAACCTTTCGAGTTTTAAACGAGATTTGTTCAAGTCTCGTTCCCAGTTAATCAAAAAGAATTAGTAGCGTGCAAATGCCTAAAGAACTAAAAAGACAGAAACTAAAACCTAATTCCAATCTCCGTTCTCTTAAATATTTTTCGACCGAGTTTAAAGTATGTTTATCTTACGATGAAGGAGGAAGTCAGCAGTGAGGAAAGGACGGAAGACTAGAAGACGAAAGTACGAGTAATAAGTTCTGTAAAGTATAAAGGTAGGCTTTTATTCTAAATAAAATGTGGGTTTTTCCACAACCCGAAAGTATTTCTTTATCGCTTTGATAATCGTATTTTCAAAGTGATAATCATGGCATAAACTGTTTAAATATTTTATGTGAGTTCTCTTGTACCTATCTGAGTTAACATTCGTGTTTTCCAGATTTTTAGTTAACCGTTAGGATTGTTAACTATCGATCGGCTCTGAGTTAGCTATTAAGTGCTTTCCAGAGTTAGTGCACTTTGTAACCTGTGGTGTATGTGGTATCCTGTTGAGGGGTAACCAGGCAGGTAAATGAGGAATTGGTCAAGATTTGAACGTAACATACTAGAAAAATGCTTGTACAAGCTAATTTATATAAATGAGTCAGAAAATATTTAGTAGACACGGGCCCCTTTCAATAAAACCCCGATGTGCTACAATTATGAAATGCCTGATTTTCTATAAGTATGAATATGTTTTTGGCAACGTGCCCACTAAGTACTTTTGTACTTAGCCCTGCATATGTTTTCTAAAATGTGCAGGTTGAAGCGATGGAAGCGGCGAGGCTTGAATTAAGTTGTCTTAGGAAGACTTTAGTTAGTATGAACCACTTTTCCGTTGTAAAACTCTAAACTTTGATGTTATGTACATTACGTAAAACTCTGTAGTTTATGTCTGTAAACTTGAACTTAGATGCCTTTTGAGTATCTTCTGTCGAGTAATCCTTCGAGAATTACTCTTCCTTTTGTAAATAAAGTCTTGTTCATAGAATGTATGATGTCTCTCATGTATGTATGCTTAGTCAGTCCCCTTCTTCCCCGCTTCTTTAATCCAATCCCAGTCGCACCCTGGCTTCTGCCGTCCCTCGGGATTTGGAGCTGTGACATAAATCGACTTCGCCTTGTCATGATCAAATACTTAAACTTGAAATCAGCTTCCAATTCTTTATGTGTTTTGTTTGTTATAGCAATCTCGTATTGCTCAACAAAAGACTTCAACGTGCTCTGGGAGTTGATGTAGCTATCAAAAAAAGCATGCATTGATTCACTCCTTTGTGTTGACTTCATACCAGCCCAAAACATGTGATTCAAATATATCGCCACCCAGCTTTCTCTCAGTTCATAGAGGTCCGCCAGCCAAGTATTATCTTCAAACCTATATTCCTCTATGAATGCAGCCCACCTCGTTTCAAATTCAGCAATGCTTAGGCTATCATATATAATGTTTTTGAAAGCTGTTCCCATCTTGGTATATTCTTTCATCCCCTTGAACTTATTGGGCAACTTGTACAGAATATGCCAAATACAAAAGCGCTGGATGGTATTCGACATAACTTCTCTCAAAGCATTCTTGATGCT
Organism: Schizonepeta tenuifolia; assembly: GCA_029490685.1. NCBI lineage: Eukaryota > Viridiplantae > Streptophyta > Magnoliopsida > Lamiales > Lamiaceae > Schizonepeta > Schizonepeta tenuifolia. The sequence continues at coordinate 21,972,280 of CM055958.1, forward strand.
ATCGCATTGATCCGTCAGAATTGTCATAGGCGCCACGCCTCCCATAGCTTCCAACCAATTGCTAAAAAACCACTTAAAAAACTCAGACTGCTCATGTGTCAAAAGTGCACACCCTAATAGGATAGACTGATGATGATGATTGATACCAACCATAGTTGCGAACGGCATACGGTACCGGTTCACAAGATACGTTGTATCAAAATTAATAACGTCATGAAATTCTTCGTAAGCTGCTTTACTTCGTGGATGAATCCACATGACGCTGCGCAGTGTGCAATCATCACCGATATCCATCTTGTGATAAAATGGTGGATCTTTCCTTTCCAGTCTATTGAAAAGTTTATGAATAGTAGCAGCATCTCCATCACCGAGTCGTAATCGTCTCATTTTTTTGATGAAAGTCCTGCAATCTTTTTTCGAGCAGCTTAAATTTCCAGGGCCACCCGCTTTAAATTGTAGCCATCGAATATTCTTGCACACCGGCACACCACTAATATCGACATTCTCAAGATGTCTCTTCTGTGCGTATGTGATTGTTCTATGACCAGCCATGAACTTCGACATATCCGGATCCATCTCATGATTGTGAGCAGCGTTCACTATGGTCACAACCCAATAATCATTCTTATCTTTACGTGCAGAAATTTTAGCCTCACATTCCACCCTTTTGGTTCTCTTCTTTGCCTTATCATTTTTTCGACCACGATCACAACTTATGGTGACATAGTTATCCCTTGAACTTCGAATGGAAACACAAAAACCCTTCATCTTGTCAGCCTTATAAGCATCTACATGATCGTCTCTAGTCTTAAATATCATATCAACTTGAGGGCCTGAAACAGCGAAATCTCTTTCTTCCTCCTCATCAACATTTGTTCCATCAATTTTAGTTGTTTCTGGTTCGGCCTCCTCACTATGGTTTTCACTTTCCTCTTCTTCATCGCCATGCATTTCTTCATCACCATCGAGTTCTTTATCACCATGCAGTTCTTCATCATTATGCATTTCTTCATCGTTGGACTGATTATTGGAGTTTAACTCATCAGATTCATCATTCGATAGTGGGACTTCACCGAAGATTGAAATCATAACGTTGGTTACATCTTTAGACGCCATAATTGAACTTGCAAAGCTTGCACGATAAAATTTTCAGCGTTTACAGTGGAGTTGAACACGAAAAATAAATCACGGTTATTATTATGCTAGTTTTAATATTGTTATTATTGAAATAAAATAACCCTAATATAATCGTGTGAATCAAATCTTGAGTGAATCAAATCGTGTGAATCAAATCTTGAGTGAATCAAATCGTGTGAATCAAATCGTGTGAAATTATAATCCCACAAATTTAGGAAACAATTTGATGGAGGGAAAAAATCGTGTTAAATTAGTTGGTGTATTTGATCCCACCAATTTAGGAATAATTTTGTGAGAGGGAAAAAAACCCTAATATCGGATAAAATTTAGTAAATTGTAGGAATTAATTTGTGATTTATTTGTTTCCAAAATTATCAAATCGTGTGAATCAAATCGTGTGAAATTATATTCCCACAAATTTAGGAAATAATTTGATGGAGGGTGTTGGGAAATTTATTAGTATGAGTTTTGATGAATTCCAAAACCAACTGACCCCAACCGAGTAGATGTTGCCAGTTCCTATTGTTAGCTGTTAGGCTCGCTGTTTGAGCAATGTTAAGATTTTATCTTTACAGATCTCCAGCTGAAGACGGCAACAGAGCAACACTCGGATACAACCCCGGATGAAAGATCGGATGAGGAACATCAGTTACAAGACTGCCTGATGAGAGAGCTATGCTTTTTGGCAGCTGAGAGTTCAAGCCAACTGTTCAGTTGGAACATCAGCTATAGAATGCCATCCGATAAAGAGAAAGTTTCAAGAAGGGGGAAGTTATAAAGAAGTCTCAACATGAAGTTCAAAGTCAGCTGAGAGTTCAACGGTTCAGACAGAACATCAGCTGAAGACCACTCGGATAAAGATCAAGACTTTCAACCGACTAACCGAGGTTGACTGTCAGAAAGGTTTGAATTTGAATTTCAAAATGAAGTCACATGATGGTTTGACCGTTCAGTTATTACCCCATTTGGCCCAACACAAGGCTGTCTCAAATGGAAAGCAGAAGAACTCAGATGACATATCGGGAAAGTATGCAGAGATGAGAGACAAGCCATCGCTTTCAACGATCAGAGATCAACAGCTCCTCCAATGGCTAGTTGATACTCCCCGCCTATAAATAGAGGCCCTCATTCATTCGAAGAGGATACAAGACACACACGCGAGAAGAAATCTGAGAGCAAAAAGAAAAGAGCAATATTCTTCACGAACTGAACTGAATCTCTTAGAACATCACTTGTTGAGGGTTCTAGAGTTAGATAGTTTTTTTTTTGTATCTTTAGATCGAACCTTGAGAACATCACTTAGTGAGAGTTCGTAGAGAGTTAGATCGCAACTCACCTTCCGTTCGAGCTTTTAGTTGGAAACATATTTTCTCTTTCACCTGAAAAGGTTTAGGATTCTACTCTTCCTGCAACTGAGTAGCTAGGTCGTTTAGTACCCGTAAACTAAACAGTAAGGTTGATAAGTACCCGCAAACTTATCCATAACGGTTGCTCAGCCCGCGTAAGCTGAGTGGTTTGTCTAGAAGAATTGGACAGAGTTGTGTGGACTCACAACTCCCCGTGGACGTAGGAGGGTTATCTCCGAACCACACTAAATTCTATGTGTTTGTGTTTATTTCTGTTCATTTACTTATAGCATTTTTCAACTGACCAAACTTACCGACATACAAACTGCATGTTTGCATATTCAATTGTTTTGGTTTTTGACCAACCAAGCATAAAAGCGTGAGTTGTTATAACGAGTTTATTTTCCACCTCTTTCCGCACCGCACAACTCTTTCAGCTGAGGTTGCTTACTCAGCTGTGAGATTGCAACTGAGTCTTTTTACTCGGTTGAAGTATTTTTCCAGGGTTAAGTTTTAAAATCCTAACTGGTGTATTCCCCCCCCCCATACACTAGTAACTCGTTTCGGGACCATCAAGTGGTATCAGAGCAGTGGTTCAAAAGACTGCTGACTCTGTTTCACAAGGTGTGAATTCGAGAAATTTTCTTCAGTGGTCAACTGAACAGATCCTTTCACGCTAGTGCATATCTGCTTGCATTTTTGCTCTGTTGTTGTGTGCAGATGGACGTCAAGGACAAGATAGTAGTCATGTTCTCAGTAGTTAATTATGCTTCCGGACCAATCGTCATTAAAGAAAGAATAGCTCGCACTCCCACAAATTCCAACGATGGGGATACTGTTGTGGAGTTTGTGGAGAAACAGCCTGAAGATTATACTCCAGAGGAAGCCAAGGTGAGCCAGTTAGACATCTGGGCTCAGAGTACAATAATGTCCACAGTTGGACAAGATTACCTGCCTTGGATAGAGAAGTGTGAGACTGCAAAAGAGATGTGGGACATCCTGGCATCACTGAGTGAAGGAAGCGACGAGACAAAGGAAAACAAGTTCTCACATGCATGTCAAGATTTCGACAACTTCAGTCTGCGACCTGATGAGACCATCGATCAGCTAGAGCTCCGATTTATGGACATCATCAGAAGAATCTAGTCCATCCGAAGAGGAAAATACACACTAAGAGAAATCAATCTCAAAGTATTGCAAGCTCTTTGAGTGGGATACTTTCACCAATATCCACGAAAGTCGAGCTGACCTTGGTGAAATGGGAACTGAAAGATTGTTCTTAATCTTAAAAGGAAATGAGTATAAGGTCAACAGGAGGAGATCGCAGTCCTCAGGTCAGACAAGTAGAATTGAGGATGTTGGCTCAGAATCAAAGTCAGTTGCTCTCCGAGCTGACTACTTGAAATCGAGATCATCGAGGCCAACCAGATCGGCTGACACGACTGCAAAGGAGCCAAGCAGAGAGGAACTGCAACAGAACATCGCAGCCTTGTCAAAGAAGCTAGCCGACATGGACACTCGGTTCGGCAAATACAAACGATTCTACAAATCAAACCGAACTCGAGACAGCTCGAAGCCAGTCCCTAATGGTTGCTTCGAATGCGGCAAGGAAGGACACTTCAAAGCTGACTGTCCAGACCTCTCAAAGAAAGAAAGGGAAGCGTTGAGGGCCAAGCAGTCTGCAAAGAACAAGGCCTTGGTAGCAGAAGAAGCAGCTAACGATATGGATATCTTCACTGATACGGAAGATGAAGATGAGCTGACTTCTACCAACAACGCCATCAGTCAGGATCAATGCCTCATGGCACTTGGAACGGACCAAGATGATATTGAGGTACAATCTAATCCTACTCAGTTAAATTCTTCCAATACTTCTAACATGCAGGAATCTCTGGACGATGAGTTGGAACCCTCCTGGAGTGATTTTCAAGAACTCAGTGAGGAACGGACCAAGATGATAAAAAGCCGAACCGAGGAGATTGAAAATCTCAAGAGTCAGCTGAATGAAGCTAAGGCTCCAACTGATGAGGAGTTGACAAAGCAGATCAAGGAACAGCAAGATCAGTTGAAAAATCAAGAGGCTCAGATCGAACAGCTGATAAAGAAGTCAGATGGACAAACCGAGCAGATAACTGTCCTCGTCAAGGAGTTGTAAACTGAGAAGGACAATCTAATCAAGTTGTATCAGTCATCCAAGATCATAGAGAATCTTATCAGTTATAGTAGACAGATGGATGACGTGTCAGGACTTGGTTATGATGTTGGGAAAGATACTGGAATTCCACCAGCAACCTTCATCAAAGCTGTAGAAGTCACAGCTGTTGAGTCAAACACAGCTGAGTCTTCAGAAGCTAATCCAACCTCCACCTCTCAGCAAGTTCAACCGACCAATACTACCACACCTGAGAAGGGAAAAGGAACAGTAGATGAAGGACAGAATATTTCATCGGCTGGAAAATCAACCGACGGGGAATGTTCCAAAAGTCAGAAGAGGAATCAGAGGCGTCGAAGACATAATCGCAACCAAAGTCAGAATCAGAACCGACATCTGCATCAACCTCAGAATCAACAACAGAAAGAATGGAACCGACCTCAGAACCGACAAGGGTTCAATCATCTGAATCAACAACAGTTCCATTCCCAGTTCAACCAAAGGTTCCAACCGAGTCAACCGATAAGGAACAGGTCGAACAGTTGGAGATACTCATGCCACAACATGAATCATCAACAGGGCATGAACACCTATCGACAACACTCAAGAAGTTGGAATCAGAATCAGTCACAAAGATTCCAACATGGCATCCGACCTCACAGACAAACTCAACAGGATAAGAATTGCCATCAAAACAGGGGGAAAGCCCCACCTCCTAAAGCTCAACATGGGAGAAATCCAACTCCTCCCAAGAAACAGAACATCACTACTAACAACAAGCCTAAGGATAACCGAGGTGTTGTTATAGTTGATGATCAAGGAAGAGTGATCTGGAATGATAAATCCATCCGAGTTTACAGGGAAAAGCGACGCACAGTTCCAGGGGGAACTGGTTCTAACCCTCCAGGACCCAACTGAAATTGGGGACCTAAGCGAGTTTCTCTTTGCAGGTACAGGAGAAACAGCTGAGGAAGAAGAAGGCGTCGGCTACAATGTGGGTGATGGATAGTGGATGCTCGAAACACATGACAAATCTGAAGGATTTGCTTGGAAGTTTCGTGGAAAAAGAAGGACCCTCAGTTACTTTTGGTGATAACTCAAAAGGTTACACCAGAGGTTACGGTACCCTTGAAACCAATCATGTTTCAATTTCTAATGTCTCTTATGTTGATGGATTGAAGCATAACTTGCTCTCCATCAGCCAATTCTGTGATAATGGTTTCTCTGTCAAGTTTGATGCACCGGGTTGCAGGGTTAAAGATGTCCCATCAAAGCAGGTGATATTGTTGGGAAATCGATCACCAACAGGGAATGTCTATTACGCTGACTAGAACAGCAACCTCCCTGACACCTGCCTGTTATCAAAGAGTAGTTCTGATGTGAGCTGGCTGTGGCACAAAAGGCTCAACCATCTGAACTTCAAGACGATGAACCGACTCGCCAGACAAGAACATGCAAGAGGCATACCTAACCGAGTGTTTTCAACAACACACATCTGCAGTGCATGCCAGCTGGGAAAGCTCGCTAGATCCTCCTTCCGGTTGAAGTCAACTCCCTCAACTGACCGAGTGTTACAGCTGATCCATATGGATCTCTTCGGGCCAGTTACACCAAAGAGCATAAATGGCAATGAATATACACTGGTTGTAACTGATGATTACTCGAGGTACACGTGGACCATCTTCATGCGCCACAAGAGTGAAACCCGAGATGAGCTCCCCAAGCTGATGGATCGAATATCGAACCAACAAGAGATAAAGATCATTTCTATCCGATCAGATCGTGGAACCGAATTCCTAAATGAAACCATCATCGAGTATTGCGAGAAGAATGGAATTACCCATCAGACATCAGCCGCGCGTACTCCACAACAGAATGGAGTAGCTGAGCAAAGGAACAGAACGCTGAAGGATGCAGCCACATCCATGTTAGCCAGCTCAGCTCTACCAAAGAGATTTTGGGCTGAAGCGATCAACACTGCATGCTACACTCAAAACCGGTCTCTTCTAACCAAGCGGTTGGGAAAGACACCATATGAGCTATGGAGATGCAGGAAGCCAGATATTTCTTATTTTCGCGTCTTTGGTTCTAAGTGTTATATTCACAACAATGAGAAGACTCAGTTGAAAACTTTTGATGCCAAAGCTTCGAAGGGCATATTTCTTGAATATGCTGCTCAAATCAAAGCATACAGAGTTTTCAACAACAGCTCTCGTGTTGTGGAAATAACACCTCATGTTAGTTTTGATGAATCTACCTTTGAGTGTAGGGAACAGGTTAAAGGACAACAAGCAGATCCAGCTGTTCCACCAGTTCTCACCAGATCGCAAGCTCTAAGGGAAAAGAACATAGCTGAACCACTGGTTTGGGCAACTGAGGATGAGGATCCATACTCCTCTGAAGATGAATGCGAAGACCCCAGCTCATCCCAAGGGGGAACTTCAGCTGATGCTCCCCCAACTGCATCAGCATCCGAAGCCCAACCGAGTCCAGTTCAAACTAATGTCAATGTTGAGAATCCAGACTCAACAGCTGATCAATCACCAGCTCTAAAGACTCCAACTCAGATTTCAGAACAGCCACAGTTGGAAGAAGAAGGAAGACGCAACCGAAGATGGTATGAAGTCCATTCCACTGACAACATCATCGGCGATCCAACCGAGGGTGTGCGTACAAGGAGCCGAGTTGCAAATCCAGAATCAACTGAAGAAAACTCCAACACTTATGCTCAATATGCTGAGGAGTTGGCAATTCTAGAGAAGTTCGAGCAAGCTGGAGATGTTGCCATGATTTCTTGCTTTGTAGCTGATGTACCAGAACCGAAGAATGTTGGGGAAGCTCTCAACTATGTTCACTGGACAACAGCCATGCAAGAAGAACTGAATGAGTTTCTACGCAACTGTGTATGGGAGTTGGTAGAAAGACCAAATGGTGTCAAGGTGATTGGATTGAAGTGGATTTTCAAAAACAAGAGAGACGCCATTGGATTCATAGTGAGGAATAAGGCAAGGTTGGTAGCTCAAGGATACTGCCAACAAGAAGGAATAGACTTTGAAGACTCTTTCACGCCAGTTGCAAGGCTGGAAGCCATCCGAATCTTTCTAGCTTATGCCGCACATCACAAGTTCAAAGTGTATCAGATGGATGTGAAGTGTGCATTCCTCAACGGAGATATCAAGGAAGATGTGTATGTTGAACAGCCTCCTGGCTTTGAAACTGGAGATGGAAGAGTGTACAAGCTGAAGAAAGCCATCTATGGCTTGAAGCAAGCACCTAGAGCCTGGTATGACACTCTCTGTGGTTTTCTACTGAACTCGGGATTCAAACGAGGATCAGTTGACAAAACCCTGTTCACCATCAAAGTTGGAGAAGATATACTTGTTGTGCAAATCTATGTGGATGACATCATATTCGGCTCCAAGTCGGAGAGGCTGTGCAAGAAATTCTCAGCTCTCATGAAGGAGAAGTTCGAGATGTCAATGATGGGCGAGATGAATTATTTCCTTGGGTTACAAGTGAAGCAGTCACCAGAAGGGATTTTCATCAATCAGTCTAAGTATACAAAGGAGCTCATCACCAAGTTCGGATTGCAAACAAGTAAAACCACAAGGATCCCGATGAATAGTAACTGGAAAATTGAACCCGGAGCTGAGGGAAAGCTCGTAGATGCCAGCCAGTTTAGAGGGATCATCGGTTCGCTGCTATACCTAACTGCCAGCCGACCAGACATATCATACGCAGTTGGAGTATGTGCTCGATTCCAAGTTCAACCAAGAGAAGCACACATGTTGGCAGCAAAGAACATCATCAAGTATCTGAAGGGAATTGTTAATGTTGGATTGTGGTATCCAACTGACGACAATATCCAACTAACTGGATACTCAGATGCGGACCTAGCAGGAGATCGGTTGGACAGGAAGTCTACCTCTGGACACTGTCAATTCATGGGAAGCAAGCTGGTTTCATGGTTCTCTAAGAAACAAGCATGTGTTGCAATCTCTACAACCAAGTCAGAGTATATGGCTGCCGGAAGCTGTTGCATGCAAGTGTTGTGGCTGAAGCAACAGCTGAGAGACTATGAAGTCGCAACTAGACAGGTTCCAATTCATTGTGATAGCTCGAGTGCCATAGCTATCTCTCTGAATCCTGTTCACCACTCTCGGACAAAGCATATTGACATTCGTCATCATTTCATCCGAGATTATATTGAGAAGAAGAATGTGCCCATGGAGAAGATCCCAACTGAGATTCAGAGAGCTGACATCTTCACCAAACCTCTTCCTGAAGCCCGGTTCAAGATGTTATGTGATCTTCTTGGACTATTGGATCCATCAGATGAAGAGTCATCTGAGCTGAAGAGTCATCCGAGCTGAAGAGTCAGATATCCATCTGAGGGGGAAGCTCAGATGAAGGGGGAATTTCAGATGCGGATTGCCAACCGAAGACATCAAACGTCAGCTGAACAGACGAACTCGAGTCAGCTGATGGTATGCGGCAACTGAGGAACTCAATTGATGAACACAACTGATTCAGACATCAGCTGGCAGGTATCATTTATGACTGAAGGTGTTATGATATTAAATGAGAATGTTTGAAATAAATTCAAACATTCCTGAACATGTCAGCTAAACTAAACAAGCCATCATATCGCATTTAATGTAAAGTGTGGCTGAACTCCTATAGCCTTACTTTATAGTGCGACTGGGCTGACACCTTAAACTATTCACCTTCTCACTCGCGCGTAGAGCGTCAGTCAAAATTACCCAACAGTCGCGTAATCTCAGCCGTTGATGGATTCACGCCATTTAACCCCAGCCGTTGATCTCATCCGAGTTAAATACCTTTATAAGGCGGAAAATCAGGAAGTGATCCTTACCTTCTCTTTTCGTGCATATCTTTACTAACTATTCATCATCTTCTCCGAAATTGTCTCACCATTTTCAGTAACACATTTCTTATATTCCTCTGAGATGGCACCTAAATCAAAAGCCTTGAAGAAGATGGTCTCCACAGAACCAGCTACATTCCAGGAATCCTTCGACATGATGATGTCGAAGATTCATTGTCAACAAATTCTTTCCAGGGATGCCCTGACCTCGCCGGAACTCCCTCCAGTGGCCGCCATTCTTTCCGACCACAGTCTGCTCGACTGGGCAACCCTCTCTCCATCCAAGCTGCTCAGGAAGCAGGTCGCACACTTCTACAGGAATCTGCAGCGCGATGCAGAAATCGGACTTGTCACGACCATCCCGTGCAAGCAACGAAATAGCACTTCCCGTTCGATGGAAGACACCGCCATTGAAATCAAAGTAACCAAAGAACTGGAGAAAATCATCCCCAGAAACAGGGAGGCCATAGACGTGATGGGGAATTTCACAGACAAGGAAGCTGATGCATTCCTACAAACAATCCTTCTTGTCCCCGAACAATTGAAGGGGAGTATGCAGAGGACCAAACTGAAGCTGGAACACCGATTTCTGTTTGACGTCATTTCAAAGTGCGCCTTCGCATACGGAGGAGCTTTCGGTGATATTAGCAGACCGAAGCTCAAGCAGCAGAAGGCCCTGGAGGAACAGCACAAGATTGACTGGCTGGGCTACATTGAAAGCCAGCTGTGGGCGGAGAAGCTGAAAATCTCCGAGACGGTTGCTGAGTCCGGAGAGCAGCTGTTGAGTGTCAAGGGGACACTCAACTTCGGCACAAAAATTTCTGCCCTGATCCTCCAAGCCACCAAGGGACAGAAGCTGACCTGGGAAGGGAGTGAGGACCCTCCGTTCAGCAAGCTGATGTTGTTCCCTACAGCCAAAAGGCTAGGGATGTTGTGGAAGCAGTCTACACTCCCAAGAGAGCCTCCAAGCTAGCTGTGGAGTCGGCCCCAGCAGCTCGCCGCCCATCAAGGTCCAAGCCTGCGAAGCGCCAGTTGGAGGAGGTGGCTGAGGAAGCTGAAGAAGAAGAAGAAGAAGAAGAAGAAGAAGAAGAAGAAGTGGAACCCCTCAAAAAAAAGCCCAGGATCAAGATCATACAGCCAGCAGCTCAACCGGCTGCATCTGGCCCCGTGGTGGAGACACCAGCTGAGAAGCCGAATCTAGCCAGTCGGTTGACGCGGCTACGTTCGTCATTCAACCCCGTCCACAAGAAAAGATGGCTGAAGGGGTGGAGATCCACGTGGAGGAATCCAGCTCCTCCTCAGATGACTCTTCTTCATCTGAGGAGTCCCACGACAGTCCACCAACTGGAGCTGATGCCAGCCAGGAAATCCCACCTGTGTCTGAAGAAACAATTGAGCCTGCCCAATCACCACCCAAAGAGAATCCAGTTCTCTCAACTGGTCCTCAGTCAGATATCCCGAGCCTCTCGCTCGATGCCGACGTTGAGACCGTTCCTTTGGCCAACGTCGATGACACCCTCGAACCCATTGCCTTCGATATAGATCCCCCACATATTGATGAAGAAGCCAACCGCCAGGCGATCTTGGCTGAATACGAAGGCAGGCTAGACTACTGCTTTCGCAAGCTGATAGGCATGTTCCCCGAGGCCAGCTCGATGCCCATCTTCGCCATGTTCGGGACAGAACTGCTCTATCAGTTTAGCGTCATTTTCAGCTATTGGTACGTCAAGGAGGAAACCCTCAGGATCCATGGTTGGGACAGGTTGAAGGTTGAAGAATCCAACCTGAGGGTGTACTTCGACTACCAGAACCTGGAGGTAACCTACAACCAGAAGGTGGCTGTGCTCCGTCGTTGTCTGGATAAGAGCCAACAAGAAGGGACAGACACCAGGGAGCTGTGCGACAATCCTGGAGCTGTTCAATTTCTTGACCCTATGTTGGCCAAAAATGTCAACCACATGGAGGATGTCGACGCAGCTGAAGAGGCGGCCAAGAGGGAAGAAGACAAGCTGAAACAATACCTGGCTAGCCGAACAGCCCTGGTTGTCGTGGACCCAACTGCCCAGCCACAACAACAACAACTGCCTGGACCCTCAGATCAGCCAGCACACTCAACTGATGCTATTTGTGAGCTGATCTCTGAGAGGGTCAACCAGCTGAGGTAGGAGCTGTTGTCCAAGATCAAGCTCAACAAGGAGGAGGACGCTGACAGAATGAATCAGCTAATGGAAGAGAATGCGAGCTTGAAGAATCAGCTGGAACAACTCTCCTCCTCCCTACAGCAAAAGCTCGAAGACCTCTCCACTTCTACCAGCTCGGAGGTCAAGGATCTAAGAAAGGCGGTTCAGGGACTCAGCTCGGACTTCAACGTCTTCAAGTCCGTTGCTGAATCTGATCTGGAAAAGTCCCAGCAGACGCAAGACCAGGAGTGGATGTCTCAGTTCGCAAATTTTCGAGCTGAGTTCGTCACCCTTCACAAAGATGTCTCTGCGACCTTTGCAGCCCTGAAGGAAGCCGAACAGGAACGCCAGGACTTGGAGCTGGCCAAGAAGGTGGAAGCGAAGGATGCTGTGGACGAACTCTTCTCCCGAGTTGAACAAGCTGAGGCCAAGTTGACCTCCCTGGATGGCACTGTTGCCACCCTTTTGGATGATGCCAAAAAGGGGGAAGAAAAGGAGCCAGCAGCTGTTGCTGGACAGGGGAAAGGTGTTCTTCAGCAGAGGGAAGAAGGAGTTCAGCAGGGGGAAGAAGGAGTGCCAGCTGAACCTCAAAGGGAAGAAGCTGAAGGATCTCAGCCGAAGGAGTCAGAAGAGCAGGAACTAGAAGTCTCCCACGACCTCGTAGCCAAGCTTACAGCTGAGCTCGATGCGGATCTTGACGGGATCTCTGTTGAAGATTGCATCGAAGCTGCAAAAGCTATGGGGGAGTCCAAGGAGAAGTACTTGAATCCCTCTTGGATCAAGAAGTTCGCTGCGGATCAAGCCAAGAAGGTGGCCAAGTTCGAGAGGGAACTGGCCAAAGTAGAGAAAAATGTCGACAGAAATAAAGCCAGCCGAAGCGTGCGAAGAATAAACAAGCACCAGTTGAAGGCTGAGGCTAGGAAGAAGATGCAACAGCTGCAGAAGAATGCCCCGCTCCCGTCACGATTCCCACACATTGACAAGTGGATGAACGCTGAGTGAAACGATGACTGGGAGCAGTTCAAGCACGAGTTTATAAATAACTTTTATTACAGGAAGGTCTACCCAACTGAAGACCCAAGGCAAGCCTTCAAGGAAGCCTTGTGGGAGCTCAGATCTGGAGATCCTGGAATGTTTAGTCAGTTTAAAAGGGCCATGCTGAAAGCTCAGCTCAATCCCAACACCATTCCAATTCCGCAGAAGCTCAGATATCGCCCTCAGATGATCAAAGGCACAAGTACTCCGAACAGAAATGCGATCATGGCTGAGGCGAGACAAGTCTGCAAAGAACATGGTGTCAACACTGGGATTGAGTCAGCTGCGAATCTTTGACCGTATCTTCAGCAAGTACGGTCAACAGTATTTGAGATGTTGTAGTTTTTGATCAACTGATGTATCTTTATCTGGTTTGTACTTTTTCCTGTAATCATCAGTTGTAAGGAAAACTTCAAAGTATATATAAGATTCACCTTGATGAACAATCCCTCATTGTCCAAGCTCTGAATCACAAAGTATTTTTTTTAATACCATGTTATAACTGTGCTAACCCTTTGATGTTTTATCTTATAGACTGTCTAGAATTTCAACTGAGATTTTAGATAAGTTAGTGAGTTTTAGATCAAGTGGTTTAAAAGTTGTAAATGGTTTTGGCATCATCAAAAAGGGGGAAATTGTTGGGAAATTTATTAGTATGAGTTTTGATGAATTCCAAAACCAACTGACCCCAACCGAGTAGATGTTGCCAGTTCCTATTGTTAGCTGTTAGGCTCGCTGTTTGAGCAATGTTAAGATTTTATCTTTACAGATCTCCAGCTGAAGACGGCAACAGAGCAACACTCGGATACAACCCCGGATGAAAGATCGGATGAGGAACATCAGTTACAAGACTGCCTGATGAGAGAGCTATGCTTTTTGACAGCTGAGAGTTCAAGCCAACTGTTCAGTTGGAACATCAGCTATAGAATGCCATCCGATAAAGAGAAAGTTTCAAGAAGGGGGAAGTTATAAAGAAGTCTCAACATGAAGTTCAAAGTCAGCTGAGAGTTCAATGGTTCAGACAAAACATCAGCTGAAGACCACTCAGATAAAGATCAAGACTTTCAACCGACTAACCGAGGTTGACTGTCAGAAAGGTTTGAATTTGAATTTCAAAAGGAAGTCACATGAGGGTTTGACCGTTCAGTCATTACCCCATTTGGCCCAACACAAGGCTGTCTCAAATGGAAAGCAGAAGAACTCAGATGACATATCGGGAAAGTATGCAGAGATGAGAGACAAGTCATCGCTTTCAACGATCAGAGATCAACAGCTCCTCCAACGGCTAGTTGATACTCCCCGCCTATAAATAGAGGCCCTCATTCATTCGAAGAGGATACAAGACACACACGCGAGAAGAAATCTGAGAGCAAAAAGAAAGAGCAATATTCTTCACGAACTGAACTGAATCTCTTAGAACATCACTTGTTGAGGGTTCTAGAGTTAGATAGTTTTTTTTGTATCTTTAGATCGAACCTTGAGAACATCACTTAGTGAGAGTTCGTAGAGAGTTAGATCGCAGCTCACCTTCCGTTCGAGCTTTTAGTTGGAAACATATTTTCTCTTTCACCTGAAAAGGTTTAGGATTCTACTCTTCCTGCAACTGAGTAGCTAGGTCGTTTAGTACTCGTAAACTAAACTGTAAGGTTGATAAGTACCCGCAAACTTATCCATAGCGGTTGCTCAGCCCGCGTAAGCTGAGTGGTTTGTCCAGAAGAACTTGGACAGAGTTGTGTGGACTCACAACTCCCCGTGGACGTAGGAGGGTTATCTCCGAACCACGCTAAATTCTGTGTGTCTGTGTTTATTTCTGTTCATTTACTTATAGCATTTTTCAACTGACCAAACTTACCGACATACAAACTGCATGTTTGCATATTCAACTGTTTTAGTTTTTGACCAACCAAGCATAAAAGCGTGAGTTGTTATAACGAGTTTATTTTCCACCTCTTTCCGCACCGCACAACTCTTTCAGCTGAGGTTGCTTACTCAGCTGTGAGATTGCCACTGAGTCTTTTTACTCGGTTGAAGTATTTTTCCAGGGTTAAGTTTTAAAATCCTAACTGGTGTATTTCCCCCCCCCCCCTCCATACACCAGTAACTCGTTTCGGGACCATCAGAGGGAAAAAAATCGTGCTAAATTAGTTGATATATTTGATCCCACCAATTTAGGAATAATTTTGTGAGAGGGAAAAAACCCTAATATCGGATAAAATTTAGTAAATTGTAGGAATTAATTTGTGATTTATTTGTTTCCAAAATTATATAATTGATTTGTTTCCACTAATTTAGGAATTCTCCTAAATTTTATCCGATATTTCAATTTTAATTTTTTAAATCGGAATTATTTTTATTTTAGGAACTAATTTGTGATTTATTTGTTTCCAAAATTATTTTATTGATCTATTTCCACTAATTGAGGGATTCTCCTAAATTTTATCCAATATTTGAATTTTAATTGTTGGAATCGGAATTATTTCTATTTTAAGAAGTAATTTGCGATCTATTTGTTTCCAAAATTATTTTATTGATTTTGGACGGTACAAATATTTTTTTCTCTTAAATCACAAATTTAATTGATTTATATTAAATTTATTTTAATTTAATTAATTTTTATTTTTAAACATTATACTATAGCAAGTAATATGAATAAGGAAAAATATTAAAATCGATAAATAAATTTATTTCACGTTAAATATATCAATTGATAAATAATGTATTTATTTATAATAAATATATAACTAAAATTAAATGGTCATTAATTGTTTTCATTTTTTTTATATTAAGACGAATAATATGAAATTAATATATAAACAATTTCACATGGATATATTGATGTTCAACCAAAAAAAGATAAAAAAATTATCAAAAAAAATCGAACAGAAGTTAATTATGTAAATTTATTATGTGAAATTTCATGTTATGGAGGGAATTAGAAAATAAAGGAGGGAAATGGTTTAAGGATAAAATGGGCATACTACATATTATGATAAAACCGGTTTTATTAGTGATTTTGGTTAAACCGGTTTTTTCATGAAAATCTAAGACAACCATTGTCCAAAAATCACTACCCTATTCCAAATCAATTTTACTTCGTAAGTATTTGTTCCTATTATTCAAAGTTTAATAATTATTATCCTATATATATAATAGTATTAAAAGTCAGGTGCTTGATGGACAGGACAGTAAATTATAATCTTCATGTGTCTAAAATATCTTTACAAAGGCAGATATTTATTTTATTATAGGTTATTTTTGCATTAATATGAGATTTTTATTTATTCTTTGGGATAGATGTAATTATTTTTATTAATATTATTGTGATGTATTTGCTTATTTTTATTAATATTATCTTTACAGAGGCACGTAGTGAGACGGGTGATCAACAATAGATAGGTCCAAAGCTCAGTGGCAAGAAGAAATTATTTTTCAGCAAATTACATGACAAACAATCTTAGTGGATCCTTTTCAAGTGTTGGAACTTCATCTCAAAGCTCAGTGGAAATGTTGGCGATGCAGAGCAGATAGCAAAACTTGCAGCAAATCGGGATCTGCAAGAGAAAATCGATTCTCTCGTCCAGCAACGGATGATGGATTAGACTGTCTACTATCTAGATTTCTTTGTTTCAATTTTGTTATCAAAACTATTATTTTGGTTAACTTTCTCTATACTATTAGTTTGTTACATTGAACTTTTTATGAAATTCGACAATAAATTGTGGCTTGATTGAGATTCAATAATTATGATAAATAATTAGATATGAGATTGGTGATTCAGGGGAAAAGAAAAAATAATGGAAATTGTTGGCCTTAGAAACAGACTTAGCGACGGAATTTTCGTCACAATTTGATCAACTGAAACAGTCTAACCTAACGACGGTAACGATTCCGTCACAACTAGCGACGAAAATTCTGTCACTATTTCCGTCGTTAACAGCGACGGAAAATTCCGTCGCTAATCCATCGCTTATTCCCTCGATGACAGAATCGTGACGCGAGCTCAACGACGGCATTTCCGTCGCCGATTCTGTCGTTATGTTAACGACGGACACAATTTACCATCGTTAAATGCCTTAGCGACGCGCCTTTTAACGTCGTCCGTTTCCGTCCCTAGTCCGTCGTTAAGCCCATTTAGCAGCGGAAAATCATTGTTTAACGACGGAATTTTCCGTCGTTAAATGCGCATTTTTTTGTAGTGATAATTATATTTAAAAATATTAATATAATTATGAGATTGTAATATGTGATAAAATTTAAAAAATATTACTTATTAATTATTTTTGCATTATCATTTGATTATGCAATCTACTAAATTCATTTAGAATTTATGTACTTAAACATATCTCAAATTCAATTAAAAAAATAATTTGATCACATGTTTACGTCTCAAACTCATATAGTAATATCTGTTAAAAGTTCTAATCTAATCTACCCTCATTTCTTTGATAATTTTCGAAATTCTATTCTTCTCCAAAATCGATGTGGGCAAAACATATATAACTATCAAAGAGATTATTACACGTCGACTTTTTTCATTACAAATTAATTAACTCACATTGGTTTAGAAAAGAAAATAATTTTGAAGATTGTCTACAAGAATGAAACCGATCATAAATATCCTACATTATGAGTTCACATAAGATTAACAAAGAATAAAAAAGTTGAACCACCACTTCGCAATCAACCTGTCCACCCCACGGTTCCGACCCGGAACCGGCCCATTAACTACAATATTGATTTTGTAGAAAATAATAGTAAAAGATAAAAAGTTAAATTTCAAGTATAAATTTGAAATTGCATAATTTATTAAACTCGTTTAGAATTTATATAGACCTAAATTTAATTTAAAGTGATTGTAATATACGTTCTCGTCCTTAATTTCTATATAGAATAATATTCGCTAATTATTTGAACTCGTTTGAATTTATAAATTATCTAAAGATTCAAATATTATGATAAAATTTGTCGCAATAAAAAATCAAATACATTTCACACAATATTTAATAAAAAAAAAATCATATTATAAATTCAACCGTCGGTTGAAATCGGTTCCTCTACCCTCACGGTTCCAAGTCAAAATCCTCCCGTTATGTTGAACTGCCATAACTGAATTGATCCTATTATGTTGAACTGTCGTAACTGAATCGATCTGTTTACTCCCACGGTTCCGATCAGAACTAGTCCGTTGACCATGATCTTGATTTTTGTGCAAAATAGAATAAATGAATAAAAAATGCACGACATGTCGAAAATAAATAGTGGGTTATATAATAGGACTTAATATGATCTTGTACGTATAGTTTAAGTTATATTTTGCACGAAATGTAACATAATTGAAATAGTAATCATTGAATCAAAAAAATGTATCATATAATATAGGTATAATGTTGGGATTCTCTTGATAATTATGTATCACTTACTTCAGCGTTTGTCCGAAGTACCTTATTTATTAATGAATTAGATAAAGGTCACGTGTGGGTGTTTGGATTTTGTTGTTAAGTAGTTTTAAATTGAAAAATAAGCTATTATAGAAGCATTAAACAACAAAATCAAAGAAGAAATCGAACAAAAAATAAAATTCACACATGTTCTTGTGCCCACGGTGGCTGCTCACCACCGTGCCCACGATGGCCACCATCGTGGGCTACACATCGTGGACACCCATCGTGGGTTTTCCATCGTGGGTTGCCCACGATGGCCACCATAGTGGGGTTGCCCATCGTGGGCACCCATCGTGGGTTTCCAAGGAGTGATGTTTTTCACCTGCTATTTTCAACCTCATTCTCACATCTTAAACAAGTTCAAATAACATATAAAATAAGTTCAAATATTTACAAAAATGAGAATTTAGTTATGCTTTCTCTCCCAAACCGAATCCTCTACTCCTAACCAAAATATTCTAGTTGCAAAAAAATACCTATAATTCTCAATGTATCTATCATCAATTGACGCATTACGATGTGTCGATGTTAAATTGATGAGGCGATCAACATACATAAGAGAGTATGGGCCACAATTTGTCCCGTCGGTCTGGATGAATTACTCCTCCTCAGGTATCTTAATCAAGAACGGAGGGTTTTTGAGCTTTTGCCTGTAGGAATTTTGCTCCCAGTATCTTGATGCGAGCAACAGTCGAGGTAAGAGATCGGTCACACACTATAATTGCTCCTCGCACACGTTCGTTTCCCTGTGATGGATCATGGTCGAGTCATACAGCTCGACAGTCCAATCCTTCAGACAAATGCGTATCGTGACCTAATGATTCCCCCCGACATTGCACACTGTTATGACCTGTATACGACAAGGAGCAATTTAACTATATTAAAAAAAATTATAGTAAACTACAAATATGAAATTATTTTAAAATATAATAACTTACATGGTTAGCTTGCCACCACGCCGTTGCTAATTCACTTTCTCTGCCATCAACCATTTGTATAAGAGCATCAGGTACGCGCCAATTAGTATATAGTCAATAGGGTACAATCTATCCCACTCATTTTTTAAAGAATTCTAGTAATACAACAAAAAATTACATAAATCAAAAAGAATATTAATATAATCAAGAAATCAAGATTTACATAAATCGAAGGAAAATACTTACATAGAAGCTAGTGCCGACTATAACTGAGGTTCCCAGTGTACATGATACACCGAGTTAAGACTGAACCAATACAGCTCGTCCATGTCTTCCGCGAGAATAGGCATCGTGTTATGTATGACAAGACGCTAAACAAGTTATGTAAAATTATTATTAGATCACAAATTAAACATGTAACATAAATGATAAAATATTATAAAAATAAAGGCAAGGCACGTATCTCTCTCTCGAAGAAGGTGCTGTAATCTGCTTTAAGACATCTCGTAGTCCACATAAAACATCGAGGAACTCTAATGGAGGCTGATCGGGTTCCACATTCCGTCCCAACAGTGGAATACACTCGTAAGACCAAATTTGTAAAACCCAAACCGGTCCGTAAAAGTGATAAGTTCCAATGTCACATTGGTTGGGATTCTTGGCGGTGTTGTTGATGTAGTAAGTGATGACTGATATGTGTAATCACACCACAGAAACTGTTCCCAACTTTCCGGATCCTCAACTAATGCCCATGCCCATTCCTCGACATCCATATTACAGTCCCGACAAAGGAGAAATCGGTAGTAAATAAAGAGCTTAGCTACCTTCATATAGTCTTCGAGGTTGTCTCCCAACTGTAAATCTTTAAACATATTATGCATTTCTATGACTTTAGTTTTGCGGCCTTTGAATACTCCATGGAAAAGACTGTCAGGCCGGAGGAGATGTCTCGCATTTAGGTCAAAATTTGTCCTTCCGAAATTTAATCCAGTAATGCACGCCTAGTCGCGTGCTGTGAAGTGGAGGGTTCGCCCAGAAATTTGGAACCACGTCTCATTCGGGGGGATCTCACTACCCCCCAACTGACTGGCCAATAAGTAATGCAGGACACTATTTGTACT
The DNA here is from genome assembly GCA_029490685.1 of Schizonepeta tenuifolia. NCBI lineage: Eukaryota > Viridiplantae > Streptophyta > Magnoliopsida > Lamiales > Lamiaceae > Schizonepeta > Schizonepeta tenuifolia. The sequence goes on from CM055958.1 coordinate 21,992,497, forward strand.
TCCAAGCCTCTTATGTTTAATGAGACGGCCAACAACTTCCGCCGTAAATTCATCAAGCACTTCTTGATACCGTACTGGATTGCACGTAAAGTGCCGAAATACCTTCATTATTTCTTCAAATAGGGTCACACGATAATATATATTTATTAATTTGTTATGATGACGTAATCCAGGTCTCATCTAATCATAACCAAGCTGCAAATATAAACACACAAACTATAAGGAAAGAAGTTCGATCGCTCAAACCAACAAAATCACAAAACCTAAAGCCTATAAAACAGCCCCTGGACACCCAAGATGGGGCTGCCCACGATGGAGCAACCCACGACGGGGCTGCCCACGACGGGATGCCCACGACGTGGTGCCCACGACAGGGCAACTACGACGGGACTGCCCACGACGAGGTGCCAATGACCGGGTGGCCATGATGGGGCTTCCCGCGATGGGTGCCATCGTGGGTACATAAACACCCACCGTAGGCAACCCGTTTTTCACCGTTTTTGTAATATCCCAGACTTTTTCTACAGTCTTTAAAAATGAAAGTTAATAATAATTATGGCTTTGCACGCCTAAGATCATGATATTAAATTCTAAGATTTACGGTGAAATCCGTTTCTGAAAATAATTTCCAGAAATCGGACGAACGACTACTGTAATAGGGTTTTCGGGTCCGGTAAGTTTTTCGTCCAAAAACTCAGAATCAAATTCCGTCAGAATTTACATTCACTTTTTCTTCAAGACGAGTTCACCGGAGAAAGTTAGTTTTTATGATTTTCCGGACGAATTTTGGACTGTGATGTCCCGACTTTTTCTCAGATTTTGAAAAACGAATTGGTTTTTCCGAGTACGTAAATTATTTCCAATCTAACGGACGAATTAGATTTCGTCAAATCCGTAACTATCTAGAAAAGTATTTCTCAACTTTTAAATCGACGTTTAAGAGCCGAAAACGAGATATTTCGTCAAATCATCCCTCGCCAAACGCAACCTTAACGAGTCACTATGCTTGTTAGATATTTCTCTTACTTTATGACTCACCATAGTGAGTCATCACCTTCTCTCCTATACCCTCCATGACCGCCATCTCCATCTCCCTTCTCTCTCTCATTTCTTCTTCATTTCTCCTCCATTGAAGCTCAACTTCAAGCTTTCTTCAAGATCACAACTCTTCCATCTACCGATCAAATTCATATCCGAGTTCATATTACGAAAGGTAAGAGCTTCGTCTCTAGTTTGAACCGATCAAATCTCTTTTCCCCCATCTTTTATTTTTTTCGAAAATTTGAAGGATGAAATAGCATGTGATTTCTTGTTCGATACATATTCTAGGATGTTTAGAATCTAGTTTTACGGTTTGAATCATGAAGAAAATCACACCTCTTTGTTTAGGGTAATTACCGATTTTTTTTAGAATTTGGGGCTTTGATCGTAGCTCGATTTCTTTGTCGATTGAATGATAGATTAGTGTTCCTCATAATGTTAATTGACTCTACGAATTATTTTAGATTTTTCTAAAAATAAAATTTGAAACCTAAGAGACGAAGAGGCTCGATTTAGGAGAGTAAATTTGTTGATACGCTCGATTGTTTAATGGAAATGAGATGTACGATGCATGAGGACGATTATATATTTAATTGAGATTTTTCTAAAAATAAAACGAAAAATGTAAGAGACGAAGCTGTGACGATAAGTTAGAGCTCGATAACATTTTCATAATATGATTTGCATGTTAGTGATGCTCGTTAAATGATAATCGTTGTCGTAAAATTTGAACTAAAACGGAGAACGTAGAATTTATCGTAAGAGACGAACGACGGACAATAAGTCGAGATTAGATAATAGTTTGAGGATATGATTTATGTAATTATGATTCATGATAGATGATGAATAAGTTTGTAAAATTGGATTGAATTCTAATGATGTTGGATTTCTCTTAAGAGACGAACAAATGATGATAAGTAATGATCGAAAAGACGATTAAGGATTCTAATTGGATATTAATGATTATTAATGATTAATGAACGAGTTTGTAGTTGACGACATGTTCGTCTGAGTATTGAAAAGATGAGTTGTAGTTATAACCGAGAAGTAGAGTCGAGAAGTTGAACTTGATTTGGTATAGTAATTGCTTAGTCGGAAATGACGATGTTTTAAACGTCGTGTTTATAAATGAGAAATGAAAAGGGGTCTATCATGTATAATGATACGAGTAGACTGTATTGAGTCAGTAAATTCATGAGAATTTAGGTTCGATAACATAGAACGAACCTAGAAAACCGTGCGTCGATTTTATCGAGCATTAGGGTTTCACTCGGCAGTTTTGCGGCGTTCCACGGAAACTGCAATATCTCCTAGCTCGTTTATTGGAATTGAGATCCGCGAATTGGAGAGTAAACTAGACATCCAAGGCTATTTTTGGTTCAGGAAACGACCCCTGTTTCGAAATCCCCTGTTCCATGCGAACTTACTGACCTCGTACAGTGAATTTCCAAAATCTATTTTCTTAAGTTGAATTCTTCTCTACTTAAATTCTTTCGATCTTTTAAGTCGTTTCAAGTTATCGACTACCTTCTTTTTACCGACCTAAAGTGTCGAGTACAGAACCGAGTGAGTGTCAAACGAGATGCGTTCGTATCTCGTTTCTTTTTAACTAAAAGAGTTTAGTTTAACGTGCAAATGCCTAAAAAGTCTAAAAGACTAAAACTTAATCCGATTTTTCGTATTCGTTTATCGTTTGCGACCGATCTTTAAAGTATAATTTTTACGATGAAGGAGGAAGTCGACACCAAGGATAGGACGGAGACCAGAAGACGGAAGCACGTGTCTTAAAGTTCTATATTTAATCAAGGTGGGCTTTTATATATGAAACAAAACGAGCAATGCTCGAAAACCTTTTTCTTTATTGCTTTGATAATCATGTTTTCAAAGTGATAATTATGGCATGAACTGTTTTGTGTTTTATGTGAGTTCTATTGTACCTTATGAGTTAATCAAAAGGGGTTAACTAACGATCGGCTTTGAGTTAGCTATTATGCTTTCCAAAGTTAGTGCACTTTGTAGCCTGTGGTGTATGTGATATTCTGTTGAGGGGTAGCCAGCCACTGTGAATTATGACTGGTCAAGATTTGAACGTAACATCTATGAAAAATGCTTGCGCAAGCTAATTTATGAAAAAGAGAAAGAAAATGTTTAGTAGACACGGGCCTTTAATGAAAAACTCCGATGTGCTACAGAAATGAAATGTCTGATTATCTATACTTATGATTATATTTTCGGCAACGTGCCCACTAAGTACTATTGTACTTAGCCCTGCATATGTTTTCTAAATGTGCAGGTTGAAGCGACGAAGCGACGACGGTTGAGTTAGAGTTGATTAGAATTAAGAAAGACTTTTGTTTATAGTTCACAAATCTGCTGCTAGACTATAAACTCTTTTTGATGTTGTGTAATAATCACTGTAGTATAAGTTCTGTAATATAACTTAGAAGCTTTTAAAGTATCTTGTTCGAGTAATCTTTCGAGATCAACTCTTTTCTTTCGTTAATAAAGTCTTGTTCATAGAAAGTATGCCGTCTCTTATGTATGTTTATTCTTTCATCCTCTTTCTTCCCCACTTCTTTAATCCAACCCCAGTCGCACCCCGACTTCTGCCGTCCCTCGGGATTTGGGGCTGTGACAAAGTGGTATCAGAGCAATCGTTTATGCTCTGTATACAAGTTTCTTTCAAAGTAGTCAGATAGAGTATTCGTTCGTACTCTATACCTGAGTCTTCTTTCAAGTAAAGTTAGGTCGTAACACTAAGTTTAAGAGTGTAGACGACAACTCAACCTCCCGCTACGTCGACTCAATGAAGGAAAGAAAGAAAGTAAGAAAGAAAGAAAGAAAAGAAAGAATTTCAGAAATATATTTTCTTTTAAGAAAAATTTTGAATACGTATTCCAAAAAGTTAAGAATGACAATGGTGCCAAAAAGGAAATTTTGAAAGTATGAGAATCATACTTATTTCTGTTGTATGAATTACGTGAAATTATTTGCGCAATGATTTCTTTTATTTGAAAGTATGATGGCACGAGAATCTAGAATGATTCTAGGGATTTTTCCCGGTTCGCTAAGAATATAGACTTGAAACCTAAGATCTTTCCAATTCCTCGAGAACTTAGACGTTTTAAGAACGTTAGTTCAAATGATTTCGAAAGGAGATCGTAAAATGGGAAGAACTTCTATAGATGAATGTTACGTGCGTATAGTGACATGAACAAAGACTCGGCAGAGTTAACTTTTGTTTTTATAAAAAAAAAATCGATAAGAAATTCCTTCGAGGAAATAAGATAAATAATGATAAGGTACGTTAATTCTATACCAAGTAAACGAAAGAAATGAATGTTACTTCCGTGAAAGTGACATGAACGAAGACATTTTCAGTTGGAGTTCACCTCGCTCGAACTTCAAAGAGAGATTGGTTATAATTACCACGAATCAAGTATAAATCTTAGTTAATTTTCAACGATCGCTCGATCCGACGACGACTAGAACTTTGGTTCTAAAGTCGTTTTCTAGTTATAATTCCTTTTTCTTTGGAATTTATTTTATTTCATACTTCGTAATTAAACGAAGAATACGACGAGTAAGTGAGATTCGAGTGTCGAGAAAGGACAAAATCTTTTGTAAATGGATGTTACTTTTAAATAAGTAACATGAACAAAGTGGACGTACTTTGTTTTAATAAGTGAAAATCGTTAAGAAATTTTCCTTAAGAAAGAAATAATGAAAGAAAGTTTATAAGGAAAATAAAGTAAGAAATGTAAATGAATAATAAGATAAATGATGGAAATAAAATCTTGAAATTTTATTTCTATATATTGTTTGAGTGCAATTTCTTGATTTGCTAGATGTTATGATAAGTGGTTGTTCAAGTGGTGATATTACAATTGAATAAGGAATATTCATTTTGTAATTTAAGTATTTCATTAAGATAAGTTATTTTCCTACCTGTTACTGATCCGTGTTTCTTTAAAACTTTTGTAGGATGGTTAGGAGATGTGTTACAGCTCGGAAGAGCGCACCTTTACCACAGCGTACCCTAGCAGATATGATACAGGGTGCTTATCATGATTATGAGGTAGATTACGGTGTGGAGGACGTAGGGCAGATAGTGAGTAACTTCTCGTCAGTTTATTATGCAGCACGGCACTTTATCCCGGAGAGTCAGGCGATATCCGACCTGATTGTGCGACTGCCGGACGAGTGGTGCGGTTAGGTGCACCGCGTGGCGTAGTTTTTCCCTCGGGGTTTTCGGCGACGACACAGAGCCGACGGGCAACTACAGGGGATTCGCTCTATTTATACACGAGCGTTTCTTTGACAGCAGGCTCATGGTTCCAGTCCCTTTCGAGCCACATCTTCCCTACCGTCACTTCCCAGCGGTTACCGAGCCAGAGCCTTTAGACTTGGACCCGGAGTTTGCCGCTTTGTTGGAGATACCACCAGACTTTGAGATATTGGACTCAGAGGCAGAGCAGTTAGAGGAGGACGAGGAGCCCGCAGCTACACCAGAGCTACCACTTCCACTTGGGCCACTTGAGGAGTTGATCCCAGGACCAAGATTCGTGGCGATTGATGCAGAGACAGCTGCCCTATTAGGGTTAGCTACTCCTTTTCTACCCGAGCCCAGTGTGAGAGTTCGATGACCTTTTGAGACAGGGCTGTTTGAGACAAGGTCAGGGAGCCGGGGGATAGACGCAGAGCTTGCCACCATGTTAGAGCTACCATCTCCACTGACAACGCTTGAGGAGATTTGTGCGAAGTGGGAGGTAGTCAGAGGTCAGTTAGAGGTGGGACCATCCAGAGTCCGTTCTAGGGAGGAGTACGAGTCGGTTTCCGTTCCAAAGCACCTTCTTCCTCTGAAGAAGCGTGCAGTAGAGAGCAGTGAGGACTATCTTGTTTCAGACTTAGAGGAGACAGTTTCAGAGGCACCATCACCACCCCTACTTGCACTTTCTGACGGCTCTACTCTGAGGGAGGACGAGGCACTCCAGCTCGTCTTTGGTTCAAAGTCAGAGGAGGAGGATCCGGACGAGGATCCGGAGAAGGACCCGGATGAGGATCCGGAGGAGGACCCGGATGAGGATCCGGAGGAGGATCTGGACGAGGATCCGGAGGAGGACCTGGAGGAGGACTCTTAGGGTTTTACAGGCCATAGAGGGCAGTTCGGACTCGACTGTAGTCTGTGGAGTAGAGCGTCGTAGACGCATGTTAGTAGTAGTAGTATTTCTTTTATCCTGTACATAGTCGGATCAGTAACTAGTTTTTGTAGTACTCTAGCGGATACGAAATTTTATGAATCGTTTCCGTTTTAGTACTCCCAGTAGATACGGAGATGCAGCTTGTTAGTGCACCCGGTTCATAGATAGGCAGTCAGCCTAGTTTAGACTAGTAGTAGTCTAACTTTTTGTATAAGTCCTCGTTGGAGGCAGAATTAATATTCTTTTGAAGTATATATATATATATACATGACCCGTGAAAGGGTTTTGATCACAAGAAAATTTCCTTATAAAGCATGTAGTAAACCAGAATGTCAAATGAACTCGTGTAACGAGAAGTTTAGTTTAACTTGAAAAGTTAAAAGATTAAAGAACTAATATCGAAGTTATGTTCGATTTTTCTTTTCCGTGAACTTGAATAAATTGGAAAGAGAGCAAGTAAGTAAAAGAATGTTTAAAAGAAAGGACTAATGAGAATTCCAGTTCCCTATAGTTAAAGAATAATGCCGCCGAGAAATGTTAACAACAGAAGGGACCTTGGTAGGCCCAGAGGACGTGGAAGACGTCAACCGGAAAATGAAAGAGAGCAAGAACAAGAACAAGAACACCATGATACCCCTCCACCATCCCCTTCACCACCACCTCCACCACCACCCCGTAGGGACATTGAGGATCTTTTCCTCAAACGAAATCCACCCGTATTTAATGGAACGGGCAACCCTAGCGATGCTGAGCTATGGGTGCGATCAATTGAGAGAATTTTCAAGCTCCTCAGATGTACTGATGAGGAGCGACTGTCGTGCATAGCATTCCAGTTCTCCGGACCAGCTGACTACTGATGGGAGGCAAGACAGAAAGTGATACCTGCAGAGCATCTAGCTCAACTTACGTGGGACGAGTTTAAGGAGGCGTTGTACGACAAGTACGTGCCGAAGACGTATAGGGCTCAGAAAGAGGCTGAGTTCTACAACTTGAAACAGGGTAAGATGACGGTGATAGAATACGACACCAAGTTTTGCGAGCTATCAAGGTATGCGCCTACTCAGGTCGATACCGAAGAAAAGATCTCAAAGAAGTTCCGTGGGGGACTTAGGCACGAATTGGGGATCGCTTTAGCCAGTCACGGGGGACTGAGCTATACGGATGTCTTAGGACGAGCTTTGGAAATGAAGGCCGTTGTGCCTGATGAGAAGAAAACAATAACAACCACACCAGCTTCAACCCAATACCAAAACCGAGGCTATTATAACAACAATAATAACAATTTTCAAAGAAAGATAAAGTGGGAAGGAGGAAGTAGCGGTGCCTACAATCAGAACTATAACAATCAGGGAAATCAGAGAAGTGGCAATCAGCAGGGCTACCAGCAGCCGAATCAGAACAATAACTATGGGAAGAAACAGTGGCAGGGAAACAACCAGTCAAGGTTGTTTTTGCAGGGGAACAACCAAGCCGGACCCTGGAAACGGAATAATCAGCAAAGGCAGCCGCAGGGACAGCAGAGGAACTTTAGTCAGGGAGGAAATAACCCAGGGAGGGTTACCATTCCTGTATGCCCCAAGTGCAACAAACCATATTCCGGTGTCTATCAAGCAGACACTCCCAACTGTTTTAACTATGGACAGAAGGGACACATAAAGAAGGACTGCCCTAAACCACTGCAAGCAGTACCTCTGAGGGCCATACAAGCACAACCACAGTAGCAAATGAATCAGCAACAGTTTCAGCAGCACGTGCAACAACAGCAGAATGCAAGGGCATGCGCGAATAGGCAGACCGGGCAGGATAAGGGAAAGGGAAAAGGAAACCTTGCAGGTATGGGAAAAGTTCACAACATCCCTATTAAGATATTGTTTGATACAGGCGCATCGCATTCTTTTATTGCTGGTTGTTGTGCGGATAACTTAGACATCAGACCTGTAAGAGCTGAACACCCTATGAGAGTAGCTACACCTTCAGTAGAGATCACTACTTCCACGCATGTTTGCTCTAACCTAGAACTAGAAATCGGAACTCTTAAGGTTAAAGCGAACAATTTGAACGTTATGATAATGTGGAACGTAGACATAATCCTAGGGATGGACTGGTTGTCAGAGAATTATGCCACAATTCTCTGCAATGAGAGAAAAATCTCTTTTCAACCCCCGGGTAGAGAGCCGACCGAATTTCATGGGATTGCAATAAGCAAGAGAGTACCGATAATATCCTCCTTACAAGCTAAGAAATTGATAAAGAAGAAGGGTTGCACAGCCTATCTTGTGTACCTAGTTGGAGAACCAGGAGCCGAGAAGATCGTTCAAGACGTGAAAGTTGTCAACGAGTACGAAGACGTCTTTCCAGAAATTTTACCTGGTTTACCACCCGACCGTCACATAGATTTCTCGATTGACCTAGAACCAGGATCGGTCCCCAAATCTAAAGCCCCATATAGGATGGCACCGAAGGAGTTTGAAGAACTCAAAATCCAATTGCAAGAATTGCTAGACCTTGGTTTCATCAGACCAAGTGTCTCACCTTGGGGAGCACCAGTGTTGTTTGTCAGAAAGAAGGATGGTTCAATGAGAATGTGTATAGATTATCGAGAGCTGAACAAGATCACCCTCAAGAACAAATATCCTTTGCCAAGGATAGAGGACCTTTTCGATCAGCTCAAAGGTGCAGGAGTGTTTTCAAAGATAGATTTAAGATCAGGGTATCATCAGCTGAAGATTAAACCCGAGATCGTACCTAAGACTGCTTTTCGAACCGGATATGGCCACTACGAATTCTTGGTTATGCCATTTGGTTTGACCAACGCCCCTGCTATATTCATGGACCTCATGAATAGAGTTTTCCACCCATACTTAGACAAATTCGTCTTAGTTTTCATCGATGATATTCTTATTTACTCTAGGAATGAGAAAGAATTTGAAGAACATCTACAGATAGTGTTAGAAACACTTAGAACTGAGAAACTATACGCCAAGTTCAGTAAGTGCGAATTTTGGTTGAAGGAAATAATGTTTCTCGGACATATAGTTTCAGCAGAAGGAATCAAGGCAGATCCTGCCAAGGTAGAGGCAGTGCATAATTGGAAGTCACCGACAAGTCCGAATGAGATCAGAAGTTTCTTGGGTTTAGCAGGCTACTACAGAAGATTCATCGAAGGATTCTCTACGATTGCTAAACCTATGACGTAGCTACTTCGAAAAGAAAACAAGTTTAAATGGACGGACGAGTGTGAAAGGAGTTTCCAAACGCTCAAAGAAAAGTTGATCACAGCACCAGTATTAGCTCTTCCCGACACAAACAAGGAATATGTGGTGTATACCGATGCTTCGAAGAACGGATTAGGTTGCGTTCTAAAGCAAGACGGAAAGGTGATAGCTTATGCCTCACGACAACTTCGACCTCACGAAGTTGAGTATCCAACCCACGATTTAGAACTCGCAGCCGTTGTGCATGCATTAAAGATTTGGAGACACCATCTTTATGGTGTAAGGGTTGAGATCTTCATAGATCACAAGAGTCTGAAGTACTTTTTCGAGCAGAAAGAACTGAATATGCGACAAAGGAGATGGCTCGAATTGGTCAAAGATTACGACTGCGGAATCAACTACCATCCAGGAAAGGCAAATGTAGTAGCAGATGCGCTGAGTCGCAAGGCTCCAACCAAGTTAGAATATCTGTTTGTCGAGGAAGAAACTCTAGTACAAGAATTTGAAAGGATGGAAATAGAGGTGCTCGATACACCAGCAACGATCACAAGTCAAATAGCGGCACAAGAAGCTACGTCGGACTTAAAAGAGAGAATCATAAGTGCCCAGAGGAAAGACGAATCAATGGAGAAGCTCCGACTAAAGATAAGAACAGATAAACCAGACGGATATTCCGAAGCACCAGACAATGCGATATTATTTGAAGGCAGACTTTGTATTCCTGACAGTGACGAAGAATTCAAACGAGACGTTGCCTCGTTTGTAGAAAGATGCTTGGCATGCCAGCAAGTGAAGGCCTTACATAGATGACCGTATGGATTGTTGCAGCCATTAGATATCCCAGAATGGAAATGGGAAGGAATAGCCATGGATTTTGTGACAGGATTGCCTAAGTCAAGAAGAGGAAACACTGCCATTTGGGTGATTATCGATAGACTCACGAAATCAGCTCACTTCCTACCGATTAAGACTACCTACGGATCAGAGAAGTTAGCTCAGTTGTACGTCCGTGAGATTGTACGTCTGCACAGAGTACCGAAGTCCATAATATCAGACAGAGATGCCAAATTCACTTCAAGATTTTGGATCACCATGCAAAAAGAATTAGGAACCGAACTTAATTTCAGTACAGCTTTTCACCCTCAAACAGACGGACAATCCGAAAGGACGATTCAGATTCTAGTTGATATGCTAAGGACAGTGGTATTGGATCGAAGCACAAATTGGGAAGATATCTTACATTTGGTCGAATTCGCGTATAACAACAGCTATCAGGCGACGATAGGAATGGCGCCTTATGAGGCATTGTATGGAAGAAAATGCAAGTCACCACTTTATTGGGATGAAGTGGGTGAAAGAAAGAACTTAGGACCTGACTCGATTAATGAAATGATCGAGATCGTTCGACAGATTCGCGATAGGATGAAAGAAGCCCAGAGCCGACAGAAGTCTTACGCCGATGATCGACGAACCAATCTTAGTTTCGAAGTTGGTGATAAGGTTTTCCTTAAGATTTCACCATTGAAAGGAATCATTAGATTCGGTGTTAAGGGTAAACTTAGACCAAGGTTCATAGGACCTTACGAGATTCTCGAGAAAATAGGACCCGTTGCTTATAGATTGGCCTTACCGCCAAGTCTAGGAAGTGTCCATAACGTGTTTCACGTTTTCCAATTAAGAAAGTATGTTTATGAACCTAAGCACGTTATAAGTCAGCAAGACGTCGTTCTTGAATCTGACCTAAGTTATGAAGAAAAACCAATATCGATTTTGAATAGAAAAGTTCAAGAATTAGTCGATACCGATAGTAAAAGTATTATGGAATCACCATGGGCAAGAAGAAGCCACGTGGGAGCTCGAGGAAAAGATGAAGGAGAGATATCCTTATCTTTTTGAAGAAGGTATGCAAATTTCGGGGCGAAATTTTTCGTAAGGGGGGTAGGATGTAATACCCCAGACTTTTTCTACAATCTTTAAAAATAAAAGTTAATAATAATTATGGCTTTGCACGCCTAAGATCATGATATAAAATTCTAAGATTTACGGTGAAATCCGTTTCCGAAAATAATTTCCAGAAATCGGACGAACGACTACGGTATTAGGGTTTTCGCGTCCGGTAAGTTTTTCGTCCGAAAACTCAGAATCAAATTCCGTTAGAATTTACATTCATTTTTTCTTCGAGACGAGTTCACCGGAGAAAGTTAGTTTTTATGATTTTTCGGACGAATTTTGGACAGTGATGTCCCGACTTTTTCTCAGATTTTGAAAAACGAATTAGTTTTTCCGAGTACGTAAATTATTTCCAATCTAACGGACGAATTAGATTTTGTCAAATCCGTAACTATCTAGAAAAGTATTTCTCGACTTTTAAATCGACGTTTAAGAGCCGGAAACGAGATATTTCGTCAAATAATCCCTCGCCAAACGCAACCTTAACGAGTCACTATGCTTGTTAAATATTTCTCTTACTTTATGACTCACCATAGTGAGTCATCACCTTCTCTCCTATACCCTCCATGACCTCCACCTCCATCTCCCTTCTCTCTCTCATTTCTTCTTCATTTCTCCTCCATTGAAGCTCAACTTCAAGCTTTCTTCAAGATCACAACTGTTCCATCTACCGATCAAATCCGTATCCGAGTTCATATTACGAAAGGTAAGAGCTTCGTCTCTAGCTTGAACCGATCAAATCTCTTTTCCCCCATCTTTTATTTTTTTCGAAAATTTGAAGGATGAAATAGCATGTGATCTCTTGTTCGATACATGTTCTAGGATGTTTAGAATCTAGTTTTATGGTTTGAATCATGAAGAAAATCACACCTCTTTGTTTAAGGTAATTACCGATTTTTTTTAGAATTTGGGGCTTTGATCGTAGCTCGATTTCTTTGTCGATTGAATGATAGATTAGTGTTCCTCATAATGTTAATTGACTCTACGAATTATTTTAGATTTTTCTAAAAATAAAATTTAAAACCTAAGAGACGAAGAAGGCTCGATTTAGGATAGTAAATGTGTTGATATGCTCGATTGTTTAATGAAAATGAGATGTACGATGCATGAGGACGATTATATATTTAATTGAGATTTTTCTAAAAATAAAACGAAAAATGTAAGAGATGAAGATGTGACAATAAGTTAGAGCTCGATAACATTTTGATAATATGATTTGCATGTTAGTGATGCTCGTTAGATGATAATCATTGTCGTAAAATTTGAACGAAAATGGAGAACGTAGAATTTATCGTAAGAGACGAACGACGGACGATAATTCGAGATTAGATAATAGTTTGAGGATATGATTTATGTAATTATGATTCTTGATAGATGATGAATAATTTTGTAAAATTTGATTGAATTCTAATGATGTTTGATTTCTCTTAAGAGACGAACAAATGATGATAAGTAATGATCGAAAAGACGATTAAGGATTCTAATTGGATATTAATGATTATTAATGATTAATGAACGAGTTTGTAGTTGACGACATATTCGTCCGAGTATTGAAAAGATGAGTTGTAGTTATAACCAAGAAGTAGAGTCGAGAAGTTGAACTTGATTTGGTATAGTAATTGCTTAGTCGGAAATGACGATGTTTTAAACGTCATGTTTATAAACGAGAAATGAAAAGGGGTCTATCACGTATAATGATATGAGTAGACTGTATTGAGTCAGTAAATTCGTGAGAATTTAGGTTCGATAACATAGAACGAACCTAGAAAACCGTGCGTCGATTTTATCGAGCATTAGGGTTTCACTCGGCAGTTTTGCGACGTTCCACGGAAACTGCAATATTTCCTAGCTCGTTTATCGGAATCGAGATCCGCGAATTGGAGAGTAAACTAGACATCCAAGGCTATCTTTTGGTTCAGGACACGTTGCCTGTTTCGAAATTCCCTGTTCCATGCGAACTTACTGACCTCGTGCAGTGAATTTCCAAAATCTATTTTCTTAAGTTGAATTCTTCTCAACTTAAACTCTTTCGATCTTTTAAGTCGTTTCAAGTTATCGACTACCTTCTTTTTACCGACCTAAAGTGTCGAGTACAGAACCGAGTGAGTGTCAAACGAGATGCGTTCGTATCTCGTTTCTTTTTAACTAAAAGAGTTTAGTTTAACGTGCAAATGCCTAAAAAGTCTAAAAGACTAAAACTTAATCCGATTTTTTGTATTCGTTTATCGTTTGTGACCGAGCTTTAAACTATGATTTTTACGATGAAGGAGGAAGTCGACACCAAGGATAGGACGGAGACCAGAAGACGGAAGCACGTGTCTTAAAGTTCTGTATTTAATCAAGGTGGGCTTTTATATATGAAACAAAACGAGCAATGCTCGAAAACCTTTTTCTTTATCGCTTTGATAATCATGTTTTCAAAGTGATAATTATGGCATGAACTGTTTTGTGTTTTATGTGAGTTCTCTTGTACCTTATGAGTTAATCAAAAGGGGTTAACTAACGATCGGCCTTGAGTTAGCTATTATGCTTTCCAAAGTTAGTGCACTTTGTAGTCTGTGGTGTATGTGGTATTCTGTTGAGGGGTAGCCAGCCACGGTGAATTATGACTGGTCAAGATTTGAACGTAACATCTATGAAAAATGCTTGCGCAAGCTAATTTATGAAAAAGAGAAAGAAAATGTTTAGTAGACACGGGCCTTTAATGAAAAACCCTGATGTGCTACAGAATTGAAATGCCTGATTATCTATACTTATGATTATGTTTTCGGCAACGTGCCCACTAAGTACTATTGTACTTAGCCCTGCATATGTTTTCTAAATGTGCAGGTTGAAGCGACGAAGCGGCGACGGTTGAGTTAGAGTTGATTAGAGTTAAGGAAGATTCTTGTTTATAGTTCACAAATCCGCTGCTAGACTCTAAACTCTTTTTGATGTTGTGTAATAATCACTGTAGTATAAGTTCTGTAATATAACTTAGAAGCTTTTGAAGTATCTTGTTCGAGTAATCTTTCGAGATTAACTCTTTTCTTTCGTTAATAAAGTCTTGTTCATAGAAAGTATGCCGTCTCTTATGTATGTTTATTCTTTCATCCCCTTTCTTCCCCGCTTCTTTAATCCAACCCCAGTCGCACCCCGGCTTCTACCGTCCCTCGGGATTTGGGGCTGTGACAGTTTTTCACCTTTAAACCCCAATTTTTATCAACAAATCTTAGATATTACACTTCTAATGCTCATAAAATCATGTACATTGTTCTCATATTCAATAAATCGAACATAAACACACACTTAGAAGCATATATTTTCAAATCCGAAATTCAAAATTCGTATGGAATTTTAGCACTAACCGGTGGTTCGTTGTCGACGAGTCGTACTTTCTCCTCACCGGAAGTAGATGTCGACGCCCTTGACTCCCCATCGTGATCGGATTGATCACTCATTGCCGTCGTGTGTGTGTGTGTGTGTGTGTGTGTGTGCGCCGTCGTGTGTATCTCAATGGTTGAGGGGAAGAGAGAGATAGATAGAAAGTGATGTGTGGTAGGGTGGGAAAGTGGGGACCGCATATGATAGGGTTTTTAAAAAAAAAATTGTCTTTTCTTATTTGTTTATTAAAAGTAAGGGTATTTTAATCTTTTAAGTGATTTTGGTATAGAAAACTTATACTCTTATAAAAGAGTGTAAAAAACTTCTACCTTTTATCAAAAGGTATTTATAAAGAGTTTGCCCTATTTAAAATCTATTATTTTACATTTAAAAATTCAAAAATTTGAGAATTTAGATAAATAGGAATGTAGAATTAAGAGGGGTGCCACGTAGGATTTTTTCAAAGCAAGAATCGTTTTCCTTTTAGTAATATAACTAGCGTATAACCCGTCGAATATTGACGGAAATTGATCTTTTATTAAGATTATTAGACGTAATTTGCTTGGTAGCTATAAAATTTATTTTAAAGTGAAACTTTTTTAGTTTTTAATTAAATTCAAGAAAATTATTTCTCAATTCTCTCGTCTCCATTTAATATTTTTAATCCTTTTAGTTCAATTTAATCCACATGCTTCAGCAAGATTATTAAAATCATTAACCACAACTTGTTTTGATAGTTATAAAAATTTGTTTTGAAAGTGAAATCTTTAATTTTTATTCAAATTTAAGAAAATTGTTCTGTAATTCTCCCGTCTTCATTTACTATTTCTTCATCCTTTTTTAGTTCATTTTAATCCATATATATATATATATATATATATATATATATATATATATATATATATTTCATTAATATTATTGAAAATATTAGCCGCATTTTGCTTGGTACTTATAAAAATTTATTTTGAAAGTGAAAATCTTTAGTAGTTAATTCTATTCAAGAAAATCTTTCCGCGATTCTCCCGTCTTCAGTTACTATTTTTGATCTTTTTAGTTCAATTTTAATCCATCTGATTCATTGTTTCTACTTCCTTAAGATTAGAATAGATGTTTCGACTTTTAAGAAGCAAGGGAAAAAAAAATTCTTACAAATATTTTCTTCTCTTTTGCTCCAATATAATGAAAAATATATAGTTTATACTAATATAGAGAATATTGAACACGTTACATAAAATCCAAAATCAAGGGAATGACTCAAATCCATTTTGAGTATCTAATTAATTCAAGAAAATTGTTCCACGATTCTCCCATCTTCATTTATTATTTTTTATCCTTATAAACGATTTTTGTTTAAATTTGAATCAATCGTCCAATTTAATAAATATAATGTAGAATGATTATGAGTATAATATACTCGAATAGTCATAAATAAAATTTAATATTGACAACATAATAATTGTCAATACTAAACTTTAATTTTAATTTGAATTATCTTGTCCAATTTATTATTTATAATGTAGGATGACTATAAGTCTATGATACACTCGAATAGTCATAATTAAAATTTAATATTAATAACATAATAATTAAAAAAAATTAAATCTTAAATCAAAATTTGACTATATTTTGGCCGATTAATTAAATGGTCATTGGTTGTGCAAAAAAAATTGCAAGTTGGAAAAATGCATGTTGATTTGAGGTATTTATATAGATTGTCCAAGAGTGGAGACTTATTAAAAAGCGATATGTGATGAAAAACATTATTATATTAATAACAGAATATATGTGTCACAGCCCCAAATCCGAGGGACGGCAGAAGCCGGGGTGCGACTGGGGTTGGATTAAAGAAGCGAGGAAGAAGGGGAATGAAAGAATGAACATACATACATAACATCTTATCTTCTATGAACGAGACTTTATTGACGAAGGAAAGAGTTAATCTCGAAAGATTACTCGACAAAGCATTTCAAAAGTGTCTAAGTTATATTACAAAACTTAGGCTACAGTGTTAATACACAACATCAAAAAGAAGAGTTTAGAGTCTAGCAGCGGAATTGTGAACTATGTACAAAGTCTTCCTTAATTCTTATTCAACTCTAACTCAACCAACACTGCTTCGTCGCTTCAACCTGCACATTTAGAAAACATATGCAGGGCTAAGTACAAAACTACTCAGTGGGCACGTTGCCGAAAACATAATCATAAGTATGGATAAACAGGCATCTCATTTTATAGCGCATCGGGGTTTTCATTTAAAAGAGCCCGTGCCTATTAAACATTTTCATTTCATTCATAAAGTAGCAGATCAGCATTTTTCATAGATGTTACGTTCGAATCTTGACCAGTCATAATTCACTGTGGCTGGCTACCCCTCAACAGGATACCACATACACCACAGGCTACAAGTGCACTAACTTTGGAAAGCCCCTTTTGACTAACTCAAAGCCGATCGTTAGTTAACCCCTTTTGATTAACTCATAAGGTACAAGAGAACTCACATAAAACACAAAACAGTTCATGCCATGATTATCACTTTGAAAACACGATTATCAAAGCGATAAAGAAAAAGGTTTTCGAGCATTGCTCGTTTTATTTGATATATAGAAAAGCCCACGTTATATATTACAGAACAAGACACGTGCTTCCGTCTTCTAATATTCCGTCCTAACCTTGGTGTCGACTTCCTCCTTCTTCGTGAAAATCATTCTTTAAAACTCGGTCGCAAACGATAAACGAATACGAAAAAAATCGGATTAAGTTTTAGTTCTTTAGACATTTTAGGCATTTGCACGTTAACTAAACTCTTTTAGTTAAAAAAAAACGAGACACGAACGCATCTCGTTTGACGCTCAATCGGCTCTATACTTGACACTGAGGTCAGTAAGAAAAAGGCATTTGTTAACTCATAACGACCTTAAAGATCGAAAGAAACTAAGTTGAGAAGAAAACAACTTAGGAAATTAGATTTTTGATATTCACTGCACAGAGTCAGGTCAGTAAGTTCGCATGGAATAGGGAATTTCGAAACAGGGGTCGTTCCCTGTACCAAAAGATAGCCTCGGATGTCTAGCTTACTCTCCAATTCGCGGATCTCAATTCTGGTTAACGAGCTAGGAGATATCGCAGTTTCCGTGGAACGTCGCAAAAACTGCAGAGTGAACCCTAATGCTCGATAAAATCGACGCACGCTTTTCTAGGTTCGATTAAAGCTTAAACACTTTTAATTTCGCACAAAAACTGACCCAAGGCAGTCACCTCGTATTATTATACGTGATAGTCCCCTTTTCATTTCTCGATTATAAACACGACGATCCAAACCTCGTCGTTAAAACTATACAATTACTAAACCATTTCAAGTTCAACTTCTCGTTCAAAAATTCCTAACTTCTTGTTTCCATTTCTCGATTATAACTACAACTTATCTTTTCATAGCTCGGACGAACAAGTCGTCAACTACAAACTCGTTCCTTAATCATTAATAATTATCAATATCCAATTAAAATCTTTAATCGTCTTTTCCATCAATACTTATTCTCGTTTGATCGTCTCTTACGAAAAATCCTACATCTTTAGAATTCGTTCAAACTTTACAACATTATTCATCAACTATCAAGAATCATAAATATGCAATTCACATCTTCATATCATCATTTATTCCCGACTTATCGACCGCCGTTCGTCTCTTACATAAAATTTTACGTTCTCCGTTTTCATTCAAATTTTACGACAACGATTATCATCTAACGAGCAATACTAACATGCAAATCATATTATCAAAACATTATCGAGCCTCGACTTATTAACACATCTTCATCTCTTACACTTTTCGTTTTATTTTTAGAAAAATCTCAATTTAATATATATTCATCCTCATGCATCGTATAATTCATTTCCATTAAACAATCGAGCATATCTTAACATTTACTAACCTAAATCGAGCCTTGTTCGTCTCTTAGGTTTTGGATTTTATTTTTAGAAAAATCTAAAACAATTCATACGATCAATTAACATCATAAGAAACACTAATCTATCATCAATTCGACAAAGAAATCGAACACGAAAGAAAGCCCTAAAATCTGAAAAATTTCGGTATTAATAGGGGTTAGGGTTCTTGATTTTTTTCTTCATGATTTGATCCGTAGAACTCGATTCTAAGCATCCTAGAACATGTATCGATCAAGAAATCACATGCTAATTCATTCCCTAATTTTCGAAAAAAATAAAAGAGAGGGGAAAGGAGATTTGTTCGGATCAAACTAGAGACGAAGCTCTTACCCTTCGATATATGAACTCGGATTGGAATTTGATCGGTAGGTGCAAGAGTTATCGATCTTGGAAGAGCTTGAGCTTGGTGCTTCAATGGAGGAAATTGGAGAAGAAATGAGAGAGAAATGAGGTGGGGAGATGGCGGACAAGGGGTGATAAGGGGGAGGGGTGATGAGTCACAATGGTGACTCATAAAGTGGAAAGAAATATCTAGAAAACATAGTGAGTCGTTAAGGTTTCGTTTGGTGAGGAAATTTTATACGAAAAATCTCGATTCTGGCTCTTAAACGCCGTTTTAAAAGTCGAGAAATACTTTTCTAGTTAGTTACGGAATTGACGAAATCTAATTCATCCGTTAGATTGGAAATAATTAACGTACTCGGAAAACCCAATTCGTTTTTCAAAATCCGAGAAAAAGTCGGGACGTCACAGTCCAAAATTCGTCCGGAAAATCACAAAAATTAACTTTCTTCGGTGAACTCGTCTCGAAGAAAAAGTGAATGTAAATTCTGACAGAATTCGATTCCGAGTTTCTGGGCAAAAAACTTAACGGACGCGAAAACCTTAATACAGTAGTCGTTCGTCCGATTTCTGGAATTTATTTTCGGAAACGGATTTCACCGTAAATCTTAGAATTTAATTTCATGATCTTAGGCGTGCAAAGCCATAATTATTATTAACTTTCATTTTTAAAGACTGTAGAAAAAGTTTGGGGTATTACAATATGAAGAATATATTTATTTAAAATAAAGTTTTTATGGCATTAAAATACAACAATAATAAATCACACATTGATCTTAATTCATGCATCACACAAAATTCAAAGTAATCTTTACAATTATTTTTTAAGCCATGTTTGGATATACTTGAATCCTATTAGAGAATTTTTGGGTATAATACCACGATTTTTTTTTTTGGCTATTAGTCAATAAAAT
This sequence comes from Schizonepeta tenuifolia, assembly GCA_029490685.1. Classification (NCBI taxonomy): domain Eukaryota; kingdom Viridiplantae; phylum Streptophyta; class Magnoliopsida; order Lamiales; family Lamiaceae; genus Schizonepeta; species Schizonepeta tenuifolia. The sequence continues at coordinate 22,012,468 of CM055958.1, forward strand.
AAAAAAGTATAAATAAGAGTGTAATACCCCAGACTTTTTCTACAGTCGTTAAAAATAAAAGTTAATAATAATTATGGCTTTGCACGCCTAAGATCATGAAATTAAATTCTAAGATTTACGATGAAATCCTTTTCCAAAAATAATTTCCAGAAATCGGACGAACGACTACTGTATTAGGGTTTTTGCGTCCAGTAAGTTTTTTCGTCCGAAAACTTGGAATCAAATTCCGTCAAAATTTACATTCACTTTTTCTTCAAGACGAGTTCACCGGAGAAAGTTAGTTTTTATGATTTTCCGGACGAATTTTGGACTGTGATGTCCCGACTTTTTCTCGGATTTTGAAAAACGAATTAGTTTTTCCGAGTACGTAAATTATTTCCAATCTGACAGATGAATTAGATTTCGTCAATTCCGTAACTATCTAGGAAAGTATTTCTCGACTTTTAAAACGACGTTTAAGAGCCGGAAACGAGATTTTTCGTCTAAAATTTTCCTCGCCAAACATGTCCTAACGAGTCACCACTACTTGTTGGATATTTTCACTTGCTTTATGACTAACCAAAATAAGTCATCACACTCCCCCTTATGCCTCCTTTACCGCCACTCCTCCATCTCCCTCTCACTCTCATTTTTCTTCATCATCTTCCATTGGAGATACAATTTGTCACAGCCCCAAATCCCGAGGGACGGCAAAGCCAGGATGCGACTAGGGGTTGGACTAAAGAGGCGGGAAAGAAAGGGGAATTTTTGAATAAATGAATAATTTAACATTCATAATCAAGATAATATACTATGAACTGATTCTTATTAGACAAAAGAGAGTCAATCTCGAAAGATTGCTCGACAAAGTTGTGATCAAAGAAGAGTAGGTTTAAAGTATGAAAAACTTAAACCGAAAAGATTACACAACAAAAAGTGTATTAGTTTGCAGCGGAAAAACGTAGAATGATATCACATATCAAATGTGAAATCGAGCTCAACTGAACTTTACTTCTTAAATACGACCTTTACTCAACCTCCTCCGCCTTCGTCACTCAACCTGCACATTTAAAAACAAACATGCAAGGCTAAGTACATAAAGCACTTAGTGGGCACATTGCCGAAAATATTTCATACTTAGTATAGATTAATCATGCATCTTTTCATAAACACTTGTATAACTTATACTGCTGTTCATTTAATTCTGGATAACACACTGTGTGTTTTTAACTCACATCCGATCGTCTGGAAAGCACTCTGTGGGCTAACTCAGAATCTGTCCCTCTGGATAGCACTCTGTGGGCTATCTCAGAATCTGATCGTTTGGTTGGAATATCTGGTTAGCACTCTGAGGGCTAACTCAGAATCCAAAACTCTAGTTAGTACCCTGAGGGCTTACTTAGAGAGACATAAGAGAATTCACATAAAACAATTCATTATGCGCTGATAAATACTTTAATACACACTTATTAAAGCAGAAGTAAACACCTTCGAGTAACGCTCACTTATTAAGGCAGTAAATAAACACTTTCGAAAAGCCCACCTCAAAACGTTTACAGAACTATAACACGTACTTCCGTCTTCCGTCCTGTCTTCTATTCTCGTTCTCCTCCTTGGAACGCAAATAATAAAACTTAGATAAGTTGTCGAGTCGATAAATGAAAATAGAATTCGAAACTGAAATCGAATTAATCTTTTAAGTTTCTAAGGCCTTTGCACGCTTAAACTAATTTCTTTAATTAAACGGGAACGAGACTCGAACATATCTCGTTTAGAACTTGCTCAGTTTCTTACTCGACACTGAGGACGGTTAATAATGGTGGTTGATAACTCATAATGACTTAAAAGGTCTTAAGAAGTTAAGTTGAAAAGAATTCAACTTGTGAAAATGAGTTTTGGAAATTCACTGTATAGGTCAGTAACCATCACGCAGAACAGGGGATTTCGAAACAGGGGACGTGCCCTGTACCAAAACAAAGCCACGTATGTCTAGTTTACTCTCTAATTTACGGATCTCGATTTTGTTAAGCGAGCTAGGAGATATGACAGTTTCCGTGAAACGTCGCAAAACAGTCCGAGTGTAACCCTAAGGCTCGTTAACTCGGTGCACAAGGTTCAATTTATACTAATCCTTTGTTTTTCACACGAAAATATTGACTCAAGGCAGTCAACACGTATTTCCATACGTGGTGAACTCCTTTTCAATTCTCGGTTATAAAATACGACGATCAAAACCTCGTCGTTCGAACTATACAATTACTATACCAATCAAATTCTCGTTTCAAAACCTAACATCTCGATTTCAATTATAACCTATCATTTCATAACTCGGTTTAACACGCGTCAACTACGAACTTGTTCCTTTATCCATAAGATTCATTAATAACCAATTTGCATCCGTTATCGACTTTTCTATCAACATCTATGTTCGATTCTCCGTCTCTTATGAAAATTCCGATGTTATTAGAATAATTCCAATTAATTTCTATCATCGTCCAATATCATAAGGGACATTAATCCATCATTAAACCATCTTTAGAAATCAAACTTCATTAACCTCTAATTTCTTGCTAGAAATCGGTTTTAACTAATAATTAGGGGTGATGGATTTGTTCATTATTTAGCTCCATTAATCCATTTCTAACACTACTACAACATGAATTAACCAATGATCATCACTCCTACGACATAATTGAAGAATCCATATTGAAACCCTAAGCCCTAAAATCGGCATTCAACAATTTATTAGGGAATTCATTTCTTCTTTGCACCAATCCTCAATTAATCACCTCTCAAGCTCAATTATGAAATCAATTTGAGAATTCAAAACATCCTAACTAGGACCCCTAAAATCGGTCCAAACTAGGAATTAGGGTTCTTCATTTTCTTATCAATTTAACCATAGGGATTACTTTCTATCCTTCTTATCTCATGAATTAAGCAATAAAACATCTAATACAAAATTCCCAAATTTTCGGTCATGGAAGAAAATAAAGGATCATAATTCTAAATGGATAGGAAGTTAGAGGAGGTGATTACCTTGATAATTAATGAAAGAGGAAGTAGAATTAGATGGATGGTTGATGACTTGTGGAAGATTTATTGCCAAAACCTTCAAGATCCATTAATGGAGATTGAGAAATGAAATGAGTGAGATAGAGGAAGAGGGCTGGCGGTAATGGGAGGAATAAGGTGGAAGAAATGGCTTAGTTAATTAAGTAAGTAAAGTATCTAACAAGTATTTAGGTGTCACCTTATTATAAGACTAGGGAAATGAGTCATAAAGTGAAAATGATATAAAATGGAAATATCCTACATGAACATATACATGAAGTCGGTCATGGAGTAAATATTTTCCCTAATATGCATTTTTTTTTCGGCTCGATACAACGTTATAAAAATCGAGGATGATGTACTTCGGCTCGTTTTCGGCCAATTCCGATTCGACCATTAAATCCGACATATTTTACTTACTCGGAAATTAATATTTAAAACCTAAATTCCGACAAAACCTCGGGACGTCACAGTCCGAGTTTCGTCCGAAAAAATCATAAAAACGAACTTTCTCGGGCGAACTCGTATCGCAATTTCGTGAATGTAAAAATCAGACGGTTTCCCGATCTGAGTTCTAGAATTTAAATATTATCGTCCGCGAAAACCCTAATACAGTATTCGTTTCACTGACTTCCGAAATTTATTTTCGGAAACGGATTTCGCCGTTAGTCTTAAAATTCAATTTTATGAATTTAGGCGTGCAAAGCCATTTTTATTATTAACTTTGAATTTTTAAGTCAGTACGAAATTTCTGGGGTATTACATTCTACCCCTCTAACGAACCTCCTTCGCAGAAAGCTCCCACGTAGCTTCCTCTTGCCCGTGGTAATTCCAGAATACTTCACTGATCGTATCGACTTATTTCTTAACTATCGCACTTTTCGATTCCGGATCGATTGCGGTCTTTCGTTATAATTTATATCGGAAATCAAGAACTATGTCTTGCTGATGGGTTACACGTTTAGAATCGAACACGTAATTTCTCAAAAAGATACGCAAGCTAATTTATGAAAAAGAGAAAGAAAATGTTTAGTAGACACGGGCCTTTAATGGAAAACCCCGATGTGCTACAGAAATGAAATGCCTGATTATCTATACTTATGATTATGTTTTCGGCAACGTGTCCACTAAGTACTATTGTACTTAGCCCTGCATATGTTTTCTAAATGTGCAGGTTGAAGCGATGAAGCGGCGACAGTTGAGTTAGAGTTGATAGAGTTAAGGAAGACTTTTGTATATAGTTCACAATTCCGCTGCTAGACTCTAAACTCTTTTTGATGTTGTGTAATAATCACTGTAGTCTAAGTTTTGTAATATAACTTAGAAGCTTTTGAAGTGCTTGTCGAGTAATCTTTCGAGATTAACTCTTTCCTTTCGCCAATAAAGTCTTGTTCATAGGAGATAAGTTGTTATGTATTTATGTCTATTCATTCATCCCCTTTCTTCCCCGCTTCTTTAATCCAATCCCAGTCGCACCCCGACTTCTGCCATCCCTCGGGATTTGGGGCTGTGACAGAGTGGTCTCAGAGCAATCGTTTCTGCTCTGTATACAAGTTTCTTTCAAAGTAGTCAGATAGAGTATTCGTTTATACTCTGTGCCAAGTCTTCTTTCAAGTAAGATAGGGTCGTGACACTAAGTTTAAGAGTGTAGAAGACAACTCAACCTCCCGCTACGTCGACTCAACAAAGGAAAGAAAGAAAGAAAGAAAGAAAAGAAAGAATTTAAGAAATGTGTTTTTCTTTTTAGAAATCTTTTTTGAATACGTATTCCAAAAAGTTAAGAATGACAATGGTGCCAAGAATAAAATTGTGAAAGTATAAGAATCATACTTGTTTCCTGCTATGTGAATTACGTGAAATTATTTGCGCAATAATTTCTTTTATTTGAAAGTATGATGGCACGAGAATCTAGAATGATTCTAGGGATTTTTCCCGGTTCGTTAAGAACATAGACTTGAAACCTAAGATCTTTCCGATTCCTCGAGAACTTAGACGTTTTAAGAACGTTAGTTCAAATGATTTCGAAAGGAGATCGTGAAACGGGAAGAACTTCTGTAGACGAATGTCACGTGCGAATAGTGACATGAACAAAGACTCGGCAGGGTCAACTTTTGTTTTTTAAAAAAAATCGATAAGAAATTCCTTCGAGGAAATAAGATAAATAATGATAAGGTACGTTAATTCTGTACCAAGAAAACGAAAGAAACGAATGTTACTTCCGTAAAAGTAACATGAACGAAGTCATTTTCAGTTGGAGTTCGCCTCGCTCGAACTTCAAGAAGAAATTGGTTATAATTACCACGAATCAAGTACGAATCTTAATTAATTTTCAACGATCGCTCGATCCGACGACGACTAGAACTTTGGTTCTAAAGTCGTTTTCCAGTTATAATTCCTTCTCTTGGAATTTATTTTATATCATACTTCGTAATTAAACGAAGAATACGACGAGTAAGTGAGATTCGAGTGTCGAGAAAGGACAAAATCTTTTGTAAACGGATGTTACTTTTGAATAAGTAACATGAACAAAGTGGACGTACTTTGTTTTAATAAGTGAAAATCGTTAAGAAATTTTTCTTAAAGAAGAAATAATGAAAGAAAATAATAAAGAATAAAGAAAGAAAGTTTATAAGGAAATAAAGTAAGAAATGTAAATGAATAATAAGATAAAGGATGGAAATAAAATCTTGAAATTTTATTTCTATATATTGTTTGATTGCAATTTCTTGAATTGCTAGATGTTATGATAAGTGGTTGTTTAAGTGGTGATATTACAATTGAATAAGGAATGTTCATTTTGTAATCTAAGTATTTCGTTGAGATAAGTTATTTTTCCCTACCTGTTACTGATCCGTGTTTCCTTAAAACTTTTGTAGGATGGTTAGGAGACGTGTTACAGCTCGGAAGAGCACACCTTTACCACAGCGTACCTTAGCAGATATGATAATGATGATTACCACGGTTACGAAGCAGATTATGGTGTGGAGGATGTAGGACAGATAGTGAGTAACTTCTCGTCAGTTTACTACGCAGCACGGCACTTTATTTCGGAGAGTCAGGCGATATCTGATCTGATTGTACGACTGCCGGACGAGTGGCGCGGTTGGGCGCACCGCGTAGCGTGGTTTTTTCTTGGGGTTTTCGGCAACGACACAGAGCCGACGGGCAACTACATGGGATTCGCTCTATTTATACACGAGCATTTCTTTGACAGCAGGCTCATGGTTCCAGTCCCTTTCGAGCCACATCTTCCCTACTGTCACTTCCCAGCGGTTGCCGAGCCAGAGCCTTTAGACTTGGACCCAGAGTTTGCCGCTTTGTTGAAGATACCACCAGACTTTGAGCTTAGTGAGGAGTCGGACTCGGAGGCAGAGCAATTAGAGGAGGACGAGGAGCCCGCAGCTACACCAGAGCTACCACTTCCACTTGGGCCACTTGAGGAGTTGATCCCAGGACCAGGACTCGTGGAGATTGACGCAGAGACAGCTGCCCTATTAGGGTTAGCTACTCCTTTTCTACCCGAGCCCAGTGTGAGTGTGAGAGTTCGAGGACCTTTTAAGACAGGGCTATTTGAGACAGGGTCAGGGAGCCGGGGGATAGACGCGGAGCTTGCCGCCATGTTAGAGCTACCATCTCCACTCACACCGCTTGAGGAGATTTTGCGAAGTGGGAAGTAGTCAGAGGTCAGTTAGAGGCAGGACCATCCAGAGTCCGTTCTAGGGAGGACTACGAGTCAGGTTCCAGTTCCGTTCCAGAGCACCTTCTTCCCCTGAAGAAGCGTGCAGTAGAGACTAGTGAGGACTACCTTGTTTCAGACTTAGAGGAGACAGTTTCAGAGGCACCATCACCACCCCTACTTACACTTTCTGACGGCTCTACTCTGAGGGAGGACGAGGCACTCCAGCTCGTCTTTGGTTCAGAGTCTGAGGAGGAGGACCTGGACGAGGATCCTGAGGAGAACCCGGACGAGGATCCGGAGGAGGAACCAGAGGAGGACTCTTAGGGTGTACAGAACGTAGAGGGCAATTCGGACTCGACGACAGTTTGTTGAGTAGAGCGTCGTAGACACATGTTAGTAGTAGTAGTAGTTCTTTTGTCCTGTACATAGTCGGATCAGTAACTAGTTTTTGTAGTACTCTAGCGGATACGAAATTTTATGAATCGTTTCCATTTTAGTACTCCCAGTAGATACGGAGATGCAGCTTGTTAGTGCACCCAGTTCATAGATAGGCAGTCAGCCTAGTTTAGACTAGTAGTAGTCTAACTTTTTGTATAAGTCCTCGTTGGAGGCAGAATTAATATTCTTTTTTATGTATATATATATACATGACCCGTGAAAGGGTTTTGATCACAAGAAAATTTCCTTATAAAGCATGTATTAAACTAGAATGTCAAATGAACTCGTGTAACGAGAAGTCTAGTTTAACTTGAAAAGTTAAAAGATTAAAGAACTAATTTCGAAGTTATGTTCGATTTTTCTTTTCCGTGAACTTGAATAAGTTGGAAAGAGAGCGAGTAAGTAAAGGAATGTTTAAAAGAAAAGGCTAATGAGAATTCTTGTTTCCTATAATTAAAGAAAAATGCCGCCAAGAAATGTTAACAATAGAAGGGGACCTGGTAGGCCCCGAGGACGTGGACGACGTCAGCCAGAAAATGAAAGGGAACAAGAACAAGAACGCAATGATACCCCTCCACCATCACCATCACCATCACCATCACCACCACCTCCACCACCACACCGTAGGGACATTGAGGATATTTTCCTCAAACGAAACCCACCTGTATTTAATAGAACGGGCAACCCTAGCGATGCTGAGCTATGGGTGCGATCAATCGAGAGAATTTTCAAGCTCCTCAGATGTACTGATGAGGAGCGACTATTGTGCATAGCATTCCAGCTCTCCGGACCAGCTAACTACTGGTGGGAGGCAAGACAAAAAGTGATACCTGCAGAGCATCTGGCTCAACTTACATGGGACGAGTTTAAGGAGGTGATGTACGACAAGTACGTGCCGAAGACGTATAGAGCTCAGAAGGAGGCTGAGTTTTACAATCTGAAACAGGGTAAGATGTCGGTGACAGAATACGATGCTAAGTTCTGTGAGCTATCCAGGTATGCGCCTACTCAGGTCGATACCGAAGAAAAGATTTCGAAAAAGTTCCGTGGGGGACTTAGGCACGAATTGGGGATCGCTTTAGTCAGTCACGGGAGACTGAGCTATATGGATGTCTTAGTAAGAGCTTTGGAAATGGAGACCGTCGTGCCTGATGAGAAGAAAACAATAACAACCACACCAGCTCCAACCCAAAACCAAAACCGAGACTATTATAACAGCAAAAATAACAATTTCCAAGGAAAGAGAAAGTGGGAAGGAGGAAGTAGCAGTGGCTACAATCAAAATTTCAACAATCATGGTAATCAGAGACAGGGAAATCAGCAAGGCTACCAGCAGCCGAATCAGAACAATAACTATGGGAAGAAACAGTGGCAGGGAAACAACCAGTCTGGGTTGTTTTTGCAGGGGAACAACCAAGCCGGACCCTAGAAAGGGAATAATCAGCAAAGGCAGCCGCAGGGACGGCAGAGGAACTTTAGTCAGGGAGGAAATAACCCAGGGAGGGTTACCATTCCTGTATGCCCCAAGTGCAACAAAACACATTCCGATGTCTGTCAAGCAGGCACTCCCAACTATTTTAACTGCGGACAGAAGGGACACATGAAGAAAGATTGCCCTAAACCACTGCAAGCAGTACCTCTGAGGGCCATACAAACGCAGCCACAGCAGCAAATGAATCAGCAGCAGTTTCAGCAGCACGTGCAACAACAGCAGAACGCAAGGGCATGCGCGAATAGGCAGATTGGGCAGGATAAGGGAAAGGGAAAAGGAAACCTTGCAGGTATGGGAAAACTTCACAACATCCCTATTAAGATATTGTTCGATACAGGCGCATCGCATTCTTTTATTGCTGGTTGTTGTGTGGATAACTTAGACATCAGACCTGTAAGAGCTGAACACCCTATGAGAGTAGCTACACCTTCAGGAGAGATCACTACTTCCACGCATGTTTGCTCTAACTTAGAACTAGAAATCGGAACTCTTAAGGTTAAAGCGAACAATTTGAGTGTTATGATAATGTGGGACGTAGACATAATCCTAGGGATGGACTGGTTGTCAGAGAATTATGCCACAATTCTCTGCAACGAGAGAAAAATCTCTTTTCAACCCCCGGGTAGAGAGCCGACCGAATTTGTCACTGCTCCAAATCCCGAGGGACGGCAGAAGCCGGGGTGCGACTGGGATTGGATTAAAGAAGCGGGGAAGAAAGGGGCTGACTAACTAAACATACATAAAAGACATCATACATTTAATGAACAAGACTTTACTATTATAAAGAAGAGTTAATCACGAAGGATTACTCGACAAAAGGTACTCGAAAGCATCTAAGTTAAAGTTTACAGACTTAAACTACAGTGATTTAATAATGTACATAACGTCAAAAAGTCTACAGTTTTGCAGCGGAAAGTAGGTCATAGCTAAAGCAATCCTAACTTCTCAACTCGACTCAACTTCAACTACCACCACTCTCGTCGCTTCAACCTGCACATTTAGAAAACATATGCAGGGCTAAGTACAAAAGTACTTAGTGGGCACGATGCCGAAAACATAACATAAGTATAGATAATCTGGCATTTCATAATTGTAGCACATCGAGGTTTTATTGAAAGGGGGCCCGTGTCTACTAAAACATTTTCTGACTCATTTTCATAATTCACTCGGCCGAGCATTTTCTGGTATGTTACGTTCAAATCTTGACCAATTCTCATTCACCGTAGCTGGTTACCCCTCAACAGGATACCACATACACCACAGGTTACAAAGTGCACTAACTCTGGAAAGCACTTAATAGCTAACTCAGAGCCGATCGTTAGTTAACCTATTTAGATTAACTCTTAAATCTGGAAAATACGAATGTTAACTCAGATAGGTACAAGAGAACTCACATAAAACATAAAACAATTCATGCCATAATTATCACTTTGAAAACACAGATATCAAAGCGATAAAGAAAAGTTTTCGAGCATTGCTCGTTTTGTTTTATATATAAAAGCCCACCTTAGCGTTTACAGAACTAAGTACGAGCTTCCGTTTTCCTGATCTTCCATCCTTTCCTTACTGCTGGCTTCCTCCTTCATCGTAAAATAATAATACTTTAAAATCGGTCGTAAAAGATAATCGAACATGGAAATTCGAATTAGGTTTTTGTTGTTTCGTTTCTTTAGGCATTTGCACGCTACTAGTTTCATTTTAATTAAACGGGAACGAGACTTGAACAAATCTCGTTTAGAACTCAAAAGGTCTAATACTCGACTCTCAGGTCAGTAGAGAAGGTAGTCGTTAACTTATTACGGCTTAAACGATCGAAAGAAACTAAGTTGCGAAGAAAATAACTTAGTTAAACAACTTCTGAAATTTCACTGCGCAATGCAGTAGTTCTGAGGACTGCCCAGAACAGGGGAATTGGAAACAGGGGATGAGCCCTGTACCATTAGAAAGCTTGAAAAGTCTAGTTTACGCTCCAATTTACGGATCTCAAATCCGATAAACGAGCTAAGAGTTATTACAGTTTCCGGGAAGGGTCGCAAAACTGCCGCGGCTAACCCTAATTGCTCGATAGAATCGACGTATAACTTCCTAAGTTCGTTCTAAGTTCTCGTACTCGATTTCTCACGAAACTTGAGTCTCAAGGCAGTCAACACGTACTCCCGTACGTGAAGGACTCCTTTTCAAAACTTGCTTAGAACTATGACGATCAAACCTCGTCGTTTCAACTACCATTTACTAAACCAAAATCAAGTTAACAAATTCTCGTTTCTAGTTCTCGACTATAACTACAACTCATAGTATAAAAACTCGAAAGCTCACGTCGTCAACTACAAAGTCGTGCCTTAGTCCATAATAAGCATTATTATCTAATTAGAATCCTTACTCGACTTCTCGATTATTAATTACGTCCACTTGTTCGTCTCTTAAGGAATTCTAAAAGTTATCGGAATTCGTTCATTTTCTACGTCATCAATCATCATCTAACGAGATTCATTATTATAAAAATCATCACCTCATATCATTACTTAAACTCAACTTAAATCGAGTTCTTAGTCTCTTACGGTCCACAAAATATTTTTAGAAAATTCCAATTAAATTCATAACATCAACTAATATCATTAGAAACATTTACTCATCAACAAAACATCATCTAAATCAACTACATGAAAACCCCTAATTCTTTCATATTTTTCGGTATTATCATATAATTAAAGGGGGTGATTTTCTTCATCAAACATCATCATTAATCCCTTAATCATACTACTGTATCATCAATTGATCAATTCAAGTCTTATTACATCATCAAATTGAAAACCCCCAATTCAAACCCTAGCTCAAAAATTGGTCCTTTTTTTAATCATCAATTAAACTACTCCTAAGCAATATTATACCATCAATTGAAGAATCCAAATTATCCTACAACAACCCCTAATTTTCGGTATTCACTAGGAATTAGGGCTCTTGATTCTCTTTCAATTTTAATCATAGATCCATGTCTAATCCATCTAGTTATACTAATTAGAGATCAAAACATCTAATCTCCATCATTCAAAATTTTCGATCCAACTTGAAAAAGAAAAGAAAATGGAATCCAATTGGATAGGATTAGAGAGGAGATGAATACCTTGAACTTTACTAAAGGAAGAATTAGAATTCGATGGTTGGATGATGACTTGTGTGAAAATCTTGCTCCAAGAACTTGAAGTTCTTCAATGGTGATGGAAGAAAAATGGGAAAGTATAGATAAATAAGAATACCGAATATAGGGAGCGTAGTTTTTTTTTAGATTGGCAGGAAAATTATGGTAGAGACTTAAAAGATAAATATGAGTTCTTTAATAAAGTTCAAATAGTTCTTAAGTTATAATAAGAGAACAATATAAAAAAATGAAGGTAAAATGGGTTAAGTATTTGAGATTAAAAAAGTGAGGATACAAATAGGTGATATTTTCATATTTTTCTTAAATTTATTTAAGATAGAGAAGCAAAATTTTATATTTTCTTTTATTTACACCAACTAATTATTCTGTATAACTAAATAAATTAATATTGACATATTGACAACTCAGTAATTGGAAAAATTAAAATTTTCAATAAAAAATTTAATTGGCCCACTAATTAAGTGGCCAAATTAAATTAGTTGTGCAAAATAATTGCAGGATGAGAAACAAACATTGATCTTGAATATTTATACAAGTTTTTCAAGAATGGAGTCTTATTGAAAAATGATGTGGGATATAAATTTTGAAATAAAAAGGAGGGGAGAAAATTAAATTTTTACATATTAATTTTAAGATTTTGTAATATTTATATTATTTATTTCTCTATTTTGTTATATCTTGCGTATACTAACTTGGTCATAGTATCTACTAATATAATAGATACACGATTATATTATAAAATTAATAAATGTGATTAAATAAGGGTATTCAATAGGAAAGGAAGATATAAGATAAATATGGAGATGGAATTATATTCTCCAATAACGAATATTGTATCGCACGTTTTAGTGAATAGGAAAGTTTTGAAAAATATTAAATATTAAATAATAGAATTTATGAATAAAAATTATTTAAAATGAGGATTTAAGATAAATAGAATACCGAATGGAGGTTACGCCACATAGGACTTAAAATTAAGGGGAGGACTCGAATCTGCATCGGTTTTAATAATAATAATAATAATAATAATAATAATAATAATAATAATAATAATAATAATAATAATAATAATAATAATAATAATAATAATAATAATAATAATAATAATAATAATAATAATAATAATAATAATAATAATAATAATAATAATAATAATAATAATAATAATAATAATAATAATAATAATAATAATAATAATAATAATAATAATAATAATAATAATAATAATAATAGAGATAGATAGATAGATTATATAGCAACAGATACACGGATATTCTTGAATCTCTCCCTCTCTATGTATCTTTTGATTTCTTTTCATTTTCCCTCAATTTTGGGATGAAATAACGTCATCATTCTCACCTATCTTCTTTCTTTAAATAGATCTCCATTCTCTGCCGGGCTCTCATCTTTATTTGTACAAAATGAGTACAAAAATACGAGATTAAAACTTCAACGAGAAAAATAAACTTTAATTTTTAAATAAATAGTGACCTTTTTAGGAAAGTATTTGTTTTGTCAACTGCCTCTGAAGTTTGAAGTAAACATACACTTTTTTTTTTGTTTGGAACAAAGTAAACATACACTTTCATAAATAAAAAGATGAAGAAATAATCTAATAAAAATTGGAAAAAAAAAATGGAGCTGAATAATACATATTTAAAATATTTTTTTAGTATGACCCCCTCACGATTCATTGGGCGTTTCGACTAATTTTTGCCGATACACAGCCAAGCTCTGCACAAGGAAACAAACACTTTCAATGATCATTAAAAAAAAGCTACACAAGCAATTCGTTTTAACATGAGAGAGTGTTCCTGTTCATACGCTAACTCATATAAAGTGCTGTTTGAAAGCGCATTTCATACTCGGGAATGGCCTTAATGTCTCTTCAGTTGCTTTTGAAGATATTATAAGCAATTGAGTCAAACTTATGATGCAATAAGTGTGGTTTCTCTATACTCTAACCATCCCCATTCAACATATACAGACGTATAATGAGACCGAGTTGAGGAAAGTTTACCTCAGTATAAGCATAGACTCCAGCTTCAGAAGATCCGTGGGGACTTCCTCTCCGAATGAAGTTTCCTTCTTTATATATGTAGAGCATAGGTACACCAGTCGAGAGCTCTAAATTGATAACCTTACAATGAAACCAATGAATCTTTGATTTGTTATCCACCTTTGAGCCTTACATGTAGAAACAGTACAAGAGAATCAATCAAAGTTTGTTACCTCTTCTGAAGTCAACTTATCAAGATACATAATTATAGACCTAAGTGAATTTGCATGAGCTACTACCATCACGTGCCTTCCCCTTAAAAGCTGAGGCTCAATCTGTAAGAATAATCGTCTAAGCAATAGAAATCCTCCAAAGGCACACCTAAAGATCAAGTATGTTTTACAACTTCAAATAATTTTAGATATATATTGTTTACATGATCTTTGAAGAAGGCAACGGCTCTCCCTAAGCACATCTCTAAGCTCTCCCCATTTGGTGGCCGAACATGATAACTTCTACGCCAGTTGTAGACCTGCTCCTTTCCGTACAATTCTGCTGTTTCTTGCTTATTGAAACCTTGTAACTCGCCATACCTTTGAGGAAAAAAACATATACACTGTCGATAATGGCAAGACATGTGAGCATAGTAGATAAGGTGAAGACGGATAAATACTAGATATACAGTTACATTCTCTCGTTCAGTTGCCATGCTTTAATGACGGGAATAGATTGCTTCTTGGTGTCTTCACTATAAATCTGAGTCCATGTCCTTGCTTGTTCGGTTTCATCATGATGCATAATTATAGGAACCTGATAAATCTACGTAGGTTAATTTCCAAAGCAGTGCATTTCTATTTCTTAGAAACTGTTCTTGGTAGTGATACATGACGCGTCACATAGTTTAGGAATCACTATTTACATTACTCTTGAAAAAAAAAGGATCAACGATCTACAAAGACCTTTCATTAGTTCTTGTTGAATTCTAATATTGTTTCTTGAATTCTTTTCATGCAGCAGAAATGTGCCAGAATAAATCTAGGTCCTTATATTACAACCAAAGCCACTACTACCAACTCAACAGACGATTCAAAGTCAATATGAACACATTCTAGCAAACATAAAGGTGAAATATATCTAAAACACAAAATACCTTCATGCAATGGTGTTGAGTGAGAGCGAGCATAGTTGTCATTTGAGCACGGATCAATGCTGATGTGTAGATGATGTCCAAAGGAAAGTTGCTGATTCTTTTCCCAGCTTCAATTGCTTCTTCTACACCTTTACTCGTCAAGGGCACATCCACACATCCCGTGAAAAGGTTCTTCTCGTTCCACATTGACTCCCCATGACGCATCAATATCAAAACAGACTCATCTGCAGGATATTGCAGGATTGCTCAAGGAATCATGCAAAACATTAACAAGGCAGAAACATGAATAAACGATTCTAAATGCAATTCACTCACTCTCTGCAGTCTGAGAGCTATTAGAATGATCATTGATAGAGGAAGTGGAAGAAACTGGATGCAGCCGTGCTGCCCAATTCTTGGATGGACGGAAAATATACGATCTAGAGAGTCTAAAGCTGTTACTTTTTCCTACACGGTCCGTTTTATCGCCCCGAACACCAAGTGAAGTTGATCTAGTGGATGATTCCTCAAATCTCTTACAAAAATGAGAATGGCAACCATCTCTGACTAACCATTTGGAGCTAAAAGATTGATAAAGAGTAGCAGTAGCAGTAGCAGTAGTCATTCTTGAGATCTGAAAGCCCCCAAATCATAGAACATAAGCTGATTAACATTGCAATCAAGGCAAAACAATTTATTCAAAAAAATAGCTTAAACAATTTCAACCCCAAATTTTCAGAAATTGAATTTCCCCTGTTTAACAAGTTCTAAGCGAACACGATTATCACGAGTTTGAATCGTCCACTTAGTCGAGATATCATATGCACATCCACACAAAAAAGTTATGGATTCCTAAAAACGAATCGAACTACACTTTAATCAGAGCCCATTCACGCGATCTTCCGATTCACACACATAAAATGCAGCTAAATTTAAACTACAAAATGAGCGGAAAAAACAAGAATGTGCCATGAATATCATGAAAACCTCGAATCGTTCAAAGCTACTTCAACTTCAGATTCAATAATACGAGTTTTATATTCCTAACAACCTAATATTTCAAAATTGTGTCAGTCTCAGAACTGAGAAAGCTGCATATCGAAGAGAGACAAGATCGCATCAAAATTGCAAGATATATTACCTAAGAACCGGGATTAAGCGGCCACCAAGTCGAAACACAGTTTAGCGAAGCGACGGCGGCGGAGATAGGCGGCCGGCCGGTGGTTGGTGAGACGTGTCTTATTTATCGTTTTGGCGGGTATCCGTGTTGAGATGGGCTTCGCCGGCAATTTCTTTATGGGCTTTAATGAAGTCTTTAGCCCGCTAACAAATCCCACTTACTAAAGTCAAAGATGTCAAATTAGTCTAATCTTCTAGCTAGAAACTAGAAATGTCAATCAGATCCATCATCCATTGGTGTTCGGTTGATAGAACTAAATATAACTAGATAAGATTTAGTTTCGATACTTAATCTTGACATACTGCCATGTAGGATTAGTCTCGCATTACCAGTCTTTCCTGTGATAAAAATAATCTTGGGCTGAGCAATTCAATCTTGTCTAGTCTAGGGCCAATTTAACCTTAATAACTAAACGCACTTATTTTGTGCAAGCCTGACCAAGCTATACGATTCAGACTAATCAAGTTCAAAGATTTTTGGATTAGAAAATTTTCGGTTCTAATCCCACTTTTTTTTTTCAATTTGTTCGAATCAGTTCATAGGTTTCCAGCTAGCTCTATCGGGCTATCCGGATAGGACCAATCAGACTGAACTTTGTCGGACTATAAATTTCATGTCCTAAAACTAATTTTTCTCGGTCCATTCTTCATGTTAAGCCATCGAAATGGATTGATGTTCCTAGATGAAGGTTTGTCTGTTATTCTAAACTTTTCAAAGAGAAAAACATGTTAGAGTGTATTGTAATGGAGATACGTGTAATGCCAGCAATCAAGATCAAGATTAATGCAACCGGAATTATTGTAATCTAATATATTTGTGGATCTATTTGTGCTGTTAAATATGCGATATTGTTCTTTCCATTCCTTTGAAATGGAAGCAAAAACTATGGTGCTCTAATTAATAGTTATCATGTTAGATTCTTACAAAATCCATCTTATACTTCTAGCATTTTATCTCGAAGTTATATAATGTTTTCTAAATTTGAATTTAGAAAGCAATGCAATTTTTTAGATAGTACGCAGAAGTTAAAATTTTGAAATTGGTAGAGTTTGTTTTGTACTGGTAATTATGTTAGGAATCGGGTACTTGCTCGTGTGGATAACAATAAACAATACTTCTTTATTGATGAACTTGAACACGAACAAACTTATAAGTATTACAATGAAACTAAAGAACAAATTTAGAATGAACCAAAGATCGTCTGAAGTAAACTTCTGCCCGAAAGACGAGAATACGCCCCGGTAGTGCTCACGGTAAGGCGGCTCGTCCCCAAAGGTTAAAACGATCTTGACGTCTCGGCTATAGTGGCACCACAAACAGAACCGAGCTCCGGCGAACTGAACTGGAACGAAGACTAAACTCAAAGTGTATGAAATGTTATGCTTTGAAGAGTGTAGATTGCTTTAGAATGAGTGAAGAATGCAATGGAGCATGCCTCCTTATATAGCAGCTCTCGATCAATGACCGGCGATTTCAGATGCCAAGGGTTGTCGGATGTGAAGAGTCTCCGGCGGTTACAGCAGCCAAGAGTCCTTGGGCCGATGGGCTTCACACGCTGGGCTTTCGGATTGAGCTCAACAATTAAACGAATTGGGCTTGTGGAGTTGGTCAAAAAATATAAGGCCCAAATACCAGTCCAAAGCACCAATTGCCAAGATCCAAGTCCCAGGCCCAGGCCCAAGCCCGTCCGGATGGACGGACGGCGGCTACGGCGGTAGCGCGCGCGTGTGTGCGCGCGCACTAGGCCCCCATACACATTCATACACACTAACCCAACAAGTTATTAAGCCCATACAGACATAGCCTTAAATGTTAGTCAAATCATCCACATATAACCGATGTGGGACAACTAACATGTAGTATTATAATTAATAACATGTTAGTTACTACTTTAACATCCAACCTTTAGCATACAAAATCTCACTCACCGGAAATCGGTTTAGAGATATTACATATATCACGTTGATCTACTCACGACGTAGATTAACATCCAATAAATATTTTAATCAAATAATAAATACTACTTAATTAACAATATTTATCCACAATTAATGGTTAACTATAAACCATTTCCAACAATCCCCCACATGAGTGAGAATGCTAATGCAAAATGAATGCAAATGCAAAGTTCTGTCCTCAAGAGACAATATTGCATTTGGCTAGGTGGCTTGTGACCTTAAACCTATCCATAGTCAACATTATCGAGTATATCGGCGGTATAGTGGTTATGAAAACCTTGAACTAGTCCTCCATGGTGTATACCGAGACAACAATATTGACACAATATCATCTCAATTTCGTCCGTTCTAATGTTTTGTGTCATTTTCGGCCTTGGACACCCATTTGGATTCATAAGTGTATCAATTGAAGCGGCCCTCACTTCACACTTATATAGATGATTCTTATTCCCAAGTATCCTACTATACTTGACCTCTCCGAGGTATCCAAGAATCATTAAAAGTCATAAGACTTAACCTCACCACGTGTAGGTAAACAAACACTCACTATTTTCAGAGAATAGGTATGTTTGAGCGTTTAACACACGGATTCTTATAACTTCGTTGTCCCATTAAACCAAGATCTTGGGATCCTCCATCTACAAGGTTGGGTTTCCGCTATAATCATCCTTAAGATGTGGATTTAACACTCATTCCCTCAAACAGTTTATACATTTGATCTCTATTAATACTCTTAGTCAGCGGATCCGCTAGATTATCTATTGACCTCACATAGTCAGTTGAGATAACCCCACTTAAGATCAAATATCTTACGGTGTTATGTCGTCGACGAATATGTCGAGACTCACCGTTATAAAACATATTTTGTGCTCGTCCAATAACAGATTGGCTATCACAGTGTATCAACACAGACGGCACAGGCCTCGTCCAACATGGAATATCCTCGAGGAAATTTTTAAGCCATTCAACTTCTTCACCAGCTTTATCCAAAGCTATGAATTCAGATTCCATGGTAGACCTTGCAATACAAGTCTGTTTCTTAAACTTCCAAGATACTGCACCACCCTCAATAGTAAACACATATCCACTCGTAGAAAACGAGTGTTTGGAGTCAGATATCCAATTAGCATCACTATACCCTTCAAGTACAACAGACTCTCTTGAATAATGAATCGCAAAATTCTGAGTATATTTCAAATAACCCAGTAGGCGCTCTAGGGCCCTCCAATGTTCATTACTTGGATAAGCAGTATAGCTACTCAACTTGTGAACCGAGCATGCTATATCAGGTCGGGTACAGTTTGACAAATATATCAAACTCCCAATGATCTTAGCATATTCATCTTGACCCACAGGTTCTCTCTAATGCTCACTTAAATGAACATTCAGTTCCCAAAGAGTCTTTGCAATGGGTTTATCATAAGCGTTGAATCTCCTCAACACTTTCTCAACATAGTGAGATTGCGACAAAGCAATTCCGTTAGGCATTTTTAGAATCTTAATTCCAAGAATAACGTCAGCCAAACCCATATCTTTCAAGCTAAAATTCATACTTAGCATCCTTTTCGTTTCATCAATCACACGAGAGTTACTACCCATGATCAACATGTCATCTACATAAAGACAAACGATAACATAATCGTCACTCATTTTCTTAATATAGACACATTTGTCACTCTCGTTGATCTTGAAATCATTTGACAACATCACTTCGTCAAACTTCAAGTGCCAACACAAAGGCGCTTGTTTCAATCCATATAAAGACCGTTGTAGTTTGCATACCATGTGCTCTTTTCCAGGTACTACAAACCCTTCCGATTGCTTCATATAGATTTCATCATCTAACTCCACATACAAGAATGCAGTCTTAACATCCATTTGATGAATCTCAAGATTGCGCAAAGCAGCAATATCGAGAAGCACCTTAATAGAAGTAAGTCTCATCACGGGCGAGTAGGTATCAAAGAAATCATAACCAGCCTTTTGTCTAAAGCCTTGAACTACAAGCTTGGCCTTATATTTATTAATAGTACCGTCAGACTTGTACTTCTTCTTTAGGATCCACTTGCATCCTAATGCCTTACAGCCTAGTGGTAGTTCAACTAACACCCAAGTGTGATTAAGCATAATAGACTCAATCTCGATGTCTATAGCTTCTTTCCACAAGGCAGCATCCGAACCAGATAAGGCTTCTTTTACGATACCGGTTCACCGTTAGCATTAAAACGACGTAGTCCGGTCCATAAATCTATACTTTCCTTACTCTAGTACCTCGTCTAGGCTCATTCACAGGCATAGACCTAAGTCGCTTTCTATTCGGCGGTCTATAGAACACCGGATTAGAACTAGATGCAACATTTTCATCTATGGGTTCAGAACTCATAGGCTCATCTACAAGTTTAGAACTTGTTGCTTCATCCTCAACTCTCTTGCTAAAGTTAGGATCTACCTTATCCTTATTAGGATAGATGTTCTCAAAGAATACAGCATTCCTTAATTCCATCATCGTACCCACATGAATGTCGGGTATATCTGATTTGTGTACAACAAACCGATGCGTGCTGCTATTCAGTGCATAACCAATAAAGATACAATCTACCGTTTTAGGTCCAATTGTAACTTGTTTTGGTAAAGGCACTTCAACCTTAGCTAAACACCCCCACACTTTGAGGTATTTATACGAAGGTTTCCTTTCTTTCCAAAGCTCATAGGGAGTCACGTCCTTCCCTTTGAGTGGAATCTTGTTCAAGATATAGTTAGCTGTCAAGACAGCTTCCCCCCACATGTTCTAGGGTAATCCCGAACTAATCAACAAGGCGTTCATCATCTCTTTAAGAGTACGATTCTTACGTTCAGCAACACCATTTGATTGTGGTGAATAAGGAGCAGTTGTTTGATGGATTATACCACTTTCGTTGCATAATTCAGCAAACGGAACAACATACTCTCCACCTCTATCGCTTCAAACCATTTTGATTCGGCAACCAAGTTGATTTTCGGCTTCATTCTTGAAGTTTCTAAAAGTTTCAATATCCTCATCTTTACTTCTTAACAAGTAAAGATAACAGTATCTCGTGCAATCATCAATAAAGGTAATAAAATACCTTTTACCACCCTTAATTTGCACAAACTTTAAGTCACAAACATCGGTGTGAACTAGTTCTAGAGGTTTGGTGCTTCGTTCAACCGACTTAAACGGTAACTTAGCCATTTTTGCTTCAACAGAGACTTCACACTTGTCTTGTATCTTAGATAAATCAATCTTTAACAAATCCATGTTAGCAAGTCTTTTTATAGCATTTAGATTTACGTGATCAAGTCTACAATGCCATAAATTAGAACACTCAAGCAAGTAAGTAGAAGTAGTAGCTTTATTATCATTAGCAATTGCCTTAGAAGGCTTACAAGTACGAACACTCAATTTGAAATATCATCAACAATATGACCTTGTCCAAGAGTCTTATCAAACTTGCGCATGATTACAAAATCACTATGAAGACCTATATCAAACTTAGCCCTAACTAGTTTGACACCAGACACCAAATTCTTGCGGATTGCCGGAGCATGCAGCACATCCTTCAAAGTTATCTCCACACCGGAGGTGAGTTGGAGTACAACAGTCCCAACTCCGAGAACAGGTGAGGTACAGTCACTCGCCTCGGTGACAAAACGGTCTTGAACTTCCTTGTAGGTATAGAACAAGTCCCGGTTCACACAGATGTGAACAGTCACACTTGTGTCAAGAAACCAAGTAACAGGATTAGGGTCCGAAACATGATTTACCTCGGTGATCATGGCAACAGGGTCTTCTTTGTCCCAGGTGTCGAAGTCTTTTTGGACATGGTTGACCTTGCCCTTTCCTTTCTTCTTCGGCAGACGGCAGTTCTTCGCCATATGTCCGGACTTATCACAATTGTAGCACGTTCCAGTGAACTTGGTTGGAGGTGCTACTTCCTTTCCTTTGCCTTTGGCAGGATAAGGACACTTATTTGAAGGTTTGCCCCTACCATCAGTCAAATTAACCTTAGCCTCCATTGGAGCCTTGGCCTTCATGTCTTGATCACGGACTTGAGCTTCGGTTTGAAGCTTAGTCACCAACGTTTCAAGGGTTATCTCCTTACGCTTATGCTTAAGGTATCCCTTGAACTCCTTCCAACTAGGCGGCAACTTGTCAACCAAGAGCGTCACAGTATACGCCTCGGGCAGATGCATCCCCTCGGAATGAACATCATGCACAAGAGTTTGGAACTCTTGCACTTGGGGCATCATAGGACGACTGTCCACCATTTGGAATTCGGTGAGCCTCGTCACTACGAACTTCTTCGTGCTAGCAGGATTAACACGGTACTTCAACTCAAGAGCATCCCAAATTTCTTGGGCAGTCTCCTTGATGTTGAACACATTGAACAGGCCATCATCAAGCCCGTTCAACAACATATTCCGACACAGATAGTCGGAATGCACCCAAGTATCGTAGTCAATACGAACTTGCACATTTGCCTCGTCCTCAGCTGGGACAGGAGGTCTTTCGTCATGCAGGAAGCTAGCAAGCCCCATTGTGGTGATGTAGAACATCATCTTTTGGGACCATCTTTTGAAATTAGTACCCGAGAAAACGGGAGGTTTCTCGGTGATAGGCATGAGCCGAGCAGCAGGTTGAACAGGAGCCATAGTTGAGCTCGAAGAGCCAATCGTTCCAGAATTGGTTGATGAATTAGTGCCGGTGCTCGGATTGGTAGACATCTTTTCAGTAGAGTTTCAGATAGAACTTCAGTTTTGAACAACACACGAACAAGTAACTTTCGCTATTCTCGTCTTGCGATTGTTAGGAATCGGGTACTTGCTCGTGTGGATAACAATGAACAATACTTCTTTATTGATAAATTTGAACACGAACAAACTTATAAGTATTACAATGAAACTGAAGAACAAGTTTAGAATGAACCAAAGAACGTCCGAAGTAAACTTCTGCCCGCAAGACGAGAATACGCTCCGGTAGTGCTCACGGTAAGGCGGCTCGTCCCCAAAGGTTAAAACGATCTTGACGTCTCGGCTGTAGTAGCACCACAAACAGAACTGAGCTCCGACGAACTGAATTGGAACGAAGACTTAACTCAGTGTATGAAATGCTATGCTTTGAAGAGTGCAGATTGCTTTGGAATGAGTGAAGAATGCAATGGAGCATGCCTCTTTATGTAGCAGCTCTCGATCAAGTGAAGGGACTCGTCGCCATCAATTCAGCCATGATGACCGGCGGTTTCAGATGCCAAGGATTGCCGGATGTGAATAGTCTCCGGAGGTTACAGCAGCCAAGAGTCCTTGGGCTGATGGGCTTCACACGCCGGGCTTCCGGATTGAGCTCAACAATTAAAGGAATTGGGCTTGTGGAGTTGGTCCAAAAAGATAAGGCCCAAACACCAGCCCAAAGCACCAATTGCAAAGATCCAAGTCCAAGTCCCAAGCCCGAGCCCGCCCGTCCATACGCGGCGGCGCGCGCGCGAGGCACCCATACACACATTCATACACACTAACCCAGACATAGCCTTAAATGCTAGTCAAATCATCCACATATAACCGACGTGGAACAACTAATATTTATTATAATTAATAACATATTATTTATTACTTCAACATACAATCTTTAGCATACAATATCTCACTCACCAGAAATCGATTTAAAAATATTAAATATATCACGTTGATCTACTCACAACGTAGATTAACATTCAATAAATATTTTAATTAAATAAAATATTTAATTAATAGTATTTATCCACAATTAATGGTTAACTATAAACCATTTCCAACAAATTATATAACAAAAAAATCTGAAAAATATAAAGAGGAGAATCAAGAAGAAATGGGCCGAGTTGCATAAAACAACAATAGCGAGGATCTATTGTAATAATCTGGATCAACACAACACCGTCATCTCAAAACAGAGCAACAATGAAACTACGAAACTACTAATACAAATATATATGTAATAAACTTAGGATTGTTGTAGATGAAGCAATATTAGAAAAATCTTTCAAATTTCCTCCTTCTCGATGTATTTCTCAAGGATCTGTGCGCAGTTGGAGAGCTTCGTGTTCTTGAGGAATCCCATGTTGTTGGCGTAGCGAGTGTTGGAGATCATGCCGTTGTTGTTGGTTAGGATGACGCGGGCGCGGTCACGCCCGCCGTTCGGGGTGGCGCACTCGGGGTTCGAGCTCTTCACCAGCACGGCGTCACAATAGTCCTCGCCGCGGTCGCTCTCGACATCGACGCTGTAACGCCCGTCTTTGTCGGTCACGGCCTCCTTGGTGTAGGTGATCTTGCCGGAGTCCTTGTTGTGGCACTCGATTCTAACGGTGGCACCTGCACCGTGTTGATTGGTTGAGCCAAATAATGTCACAACATTACTTTTACTAAAATGGTGATTTTTTTGCATCTAATTTAGTAATTACTTTTAATTTAATTGGAAAATTCTACGGCAAGATCATGAAGCGCCACAGGCGTTTCTTCTAAGTGTTACACTTAATTTACATGTGCATATGTGTACATGTTTGTGCAAATAATGGATACCAGATTTCCCATAAAATGTAAAGACATGAACATGTTCAAATTCGAAAATGGAATCAAATTCCATTATTATATAAATTATTCACGAATATAATTAGCTCCAAATGCAATGAATAAGTACTAATTTAGCCTCGTCCCTTATTAGCTGGTAAGTTGTTACGCTAGGGTTGGTCACTATAATTATGGAAAAGAGGCATATACAAATAAGATCGGCTCAATTCAATACAACTCATACGCATCCTAATCCTAATAAAAAAGAAACACACACACACACACACAATCCCAATCAAGCAGCTTCAATCGAAACATCTGAATGCGCAAAAAATAAAATAAAAAACAAAAATTTCATCCAAAATCCTTCACTACATTGTAGAAATCAAGCAATGGTCATAGCTAACACGCACACACACAGTCAACTCAACATAGATCTAAAGAATAGTCCAAATTTGCAACAACAAAAAAAAGAGCCCCTAAAACCGGACCTCTACATGAGAGAGAGAGAGAGAGAGAGAGAGAGAGGATTACCGGCCATATACTCAGAGGCGTCGGTCTCGTAGCCGCAGCGGCAGGTGTCACAGTAGACAGCACCCTGCACATGGAATGGCTCGCTCACGAAACGAGCGCTGACGATAGCCGGAACGACGCACGCAGCTAACAGCAGCAGCAATAATTTCGCCATTTTAGAGATTTAGGAATTCTGACTCCTCTGCGAATGGGAAGAGTGACGACGGTGGAAGAGAGAGAGAGAGAGAGAGAGATAAAGAGAGAGAGAGTGAGTGGGCGGTGAAGGTGGGTGGGGGTGTTGTATATAGGGTGGGGTAGCGCACAGAGTGGCCCTCACATGGGCTGGAGTCATTAATTCATTATCATGATTCATGCAGTTCCTCCATTTTTAAATGTTTTTTGTTTTTGTTTTACTCTGATACTACTACCGTAAATATTTTGTGTCGGTGGGTTACTGGGCCCCCGGGCTGCTTCCCGCTCCGTTTTACTAGCATTTTATTACTACTAGGGATTCTAAATTAATCAACTTGTTTCTATAATTGGGCACGGTCTCGACTCTCGACTATGGTTGATTTGATTTATATACTCTTCTTGTAAAACTATGTACTACAAATTATCAATAAAATATTACTGGTATAAACTCTCTAGCGTAATTTAACAACTATACTATTCATTGTATACGATAGTGGAACAAAACTTTTTAAATGAAAAAAAAAAAAAAAAACCCCTCCTACCTAAAGACAGAAAGAGGAAAGCAAGTAGCCCTATTATGGGAAAGAATAAAGTGATTCCTTAAGAAAAAGAAATTGAATACTAGTACTACTACTTTTCTTTGTGATTTTGTAAAAGTAAGTATTAAGCAAATTTTGAGGCGTGTCAATTATTCACAAATATGCGAATATATTGATAAGTGTTCATGACTGATATATTGATATTATAATAAATAATGGAATGTTGAGGAAGGCATCTCTTAGAGTAATTAAGCGTTAGAATCACTTTAGTTACTATTTTAATACTAGTGTATCAAATTGTACTAAAAATGTTTTACTCCATGTCATGTTAGCGATTTAGAATTTCAGATATATACACTATAATATTTTTGCTAGAAGTTTTCAAAGATTCCATGCGGTAAAAACGAGTTGTTACGTGTTCTCATTTAGCATAGTGTATGATAATCCTGTTATAATTATCAATTTAATTTCAGGTGATCGAGATCGAAGAAGCAAAAATAGAGGTGATATAAACTGTTTATTTCATTTTAATAATAATTTCGTCAATTTCAAATGACATGTGAAATTATGAGTTATATATAATCCACGTGTCCATTTAGACCGTTCATATGTGCACATGAAATGCACACACTTGTTGTATGTGGGTTTGATCGTATGGTACAATTATTTGTATAAGAGTTTTTGTGTTCTGCTAAATATTTTATATTGTAATTTTGAGTTAAATTGTTGTGATTTACAGTATTTTGTCTAACCTAATTATTTTAATTCAAGCTAGTAACGAAGTGAATTATAATATTATGTCACAAAAGATAACTATGTGTCCATAATTCTGGAAATCGTATGTGTAATGGGTATACTTTATCATTTTCTTTTTGGAAATGAATCCTCATTAATAAGTCAATTGTGTCAAATATTTTGGTACCAACTTTAAATTGAGATTGCATGTGGTTGGAAGCTAACTTAAAGGACGGGCAAGTTTAAGAGTACCCATGTTAGATCTGGGTTGACCCGTTTAATGTAGTTTTACACTGATAATAATAATTATAATACAAAAATATTAATAATTAGTAGTATTTATTTGACGCTATGATAGATCTTGCATGGTTATTAGCGAAAGTCATTAATTACCGATTAGTGTCATTGTCTTTTGATTTAGTCATCATCACGTGCAACGCACATGTACTGCTGTCATATGGGCCTCATTTAAGAGCAAGCTGGATTAGTAGTCCAAGGAGAATATCAGTCCAAATCG
Source organism: Schizonepeta tenuifolia (assembly GCA_029490685.1). NCBI lineage: Eukaryota > Viridiplantae > Streptophyta > Magnoliopsida > Lamiales > Lamiaceae > Schizonepeta > Schizonepeta tenuifolia. The sequence goes on from CM055958.1 coordinate 22,039,584, forward strand.
ATAGGCCCAACTAAAATAAAAGGATTATACTAGTATCAAAAACGTTAAGCATAACGAGACGCCAGAAATACAATGACATCAAAGCAATTGTTGTGGATTGGGCCGTTATGGACCTTATGGTTAATAGGATGGGGATGCAAATCGGGCCAACCATACCGTCTCAAATAGATTGGATTCAATTTTGATCGGATTAAGAGCATACACATCGGCGGCTCGTTCCTTGGGCTCGACCCGTGTTTCGCGACGAGCCACCCAGTGTCGAGCTTGAGGGATCGAGCCCTCCTTATCCCGTTGAGTCGGCTCTTAGGCTGTTAATATATAGCGCATGTATTGCACGCGCCTTTAATTAAAAAAAATCGAATTTCAAATCCTGCAACGACTACTTCTTGCCGGCGCCGGCACCAGCAACAGTCATTTTTTTTGTTTTTAATTTCTTATTTTCAACTATAAATACACTTATCTACTTCTCATTTTCTACCCCAATTCATCTTCATTTCTCATTCTTCTCCTTCACACTCTTCTTCTCTCACATTTCCTTCCACATTTCATCTTTCTCCTCCAATGGCCGCCAGTCGTCCATCTCCATACACCGAGGCCGAGTCTGAATCCTTGGCCCAAGCTTGGCTCAACGCTAAACGCACACCGTCGACCGGCCACAAAGCATTTTGGAGTCGAATCACCGATCAATACAACTGCACTTGTCCCGCCGACACGCCGGAGAGAAATGCAAAAATGTTGCGCATGCATTGAAGCTGAACCTACAATTCATGCCAACGATTCGAACGAATGCACGCGCAGGCCACTCAGCAACTTCCGGCCAACGCAACCGCCGCCCAAATCATGGAGCGAGCTTTAACGGAGTTCCAAACTGTTTACAGAACTCCATTCAAAAATGTCGATATGTGGAGGCTCGTATTGAATTAACATTCTATGGCCAAACCCACTCAATTTCGAGCTAATTCTATCGAACTAATTTAAGCCCTCATCTTTTTTTTCTAGTTTATTTAGACTAATATGTCAATTTCAAACTGAATTGACATCCACACATTAAAATTTACTTTGATTTGTATTCCCTTGTTATAGCTTGTTTATTGACATATATAGTGAGGTTCTCACAAATTTATCACCTTTAAAACTCCAAAATCTAATGAATAACTGTTTTTGGATTTATCACCTCGTGTGTGTGTGTGATTGAATGATTCTTTACCAAAAAAAGAAAAATGATCTTAGATTAATCCAAATATAATTAACAACTTCAAAACCCACATGCATCAGCGTAGATAGAGACATTAATAACTGTTCATAACTAGATAGGTTGCAATAAAGTTGCAAAGACTAAATTAGAGCTCAGTAATTTTGACAATTAATAGTCATTTCTTGGACTGTTTAATATAAGATGATTTCTTCATTGGCATGCATTTCCCTTTCACCTCTTTCCTTTTCTGCACTTCTTCTTGATCACCTGCTTCTCCTAGCCCACTCCTGCCACTCCTGATCAATCAAAACCAAAGCAGTGTAAATATAATGAAACATAGTATTGCATAAATAAATAGATTCAATTGTACGATAGAGATTATGGTATTATCATGCATTGATCAAAACGTAAAGAGAAAATTTAAATCAAAGTAAAGATAATCACTACTATAGTAGTTGAAATTCGATATTGCACAAAAAAGAAAAATAGATTACCTAGAAGCACCCAAGATCAATAATTTTGGAATTCTCCTTGCCAGTAAATTTTTTTTGAAGAAATTTAAATCTTTTTAATTTGTTGAAGATTCCAACTGGACCCCAACAAAATCACCTTTTACTTCAAGTAAAATCAAAAGCAACATGTCTTTTTCTCTCTGTTTTTATCATGTTGGTTTCATCTTTTTGGTTTTTCCTTTGGCATTTTGTCTGCAGAGAGAGGAGAAAACCAACACTTAAAGTTGACTTCAACTCAACTTAACTAAAACCATTTGACTTATCATCATCATCATCATCTTTTCTCTTCATTAATCTTTGGTTTCATGTGCTTGTCCTGTTCTATTAGAACATTAGAACAAGAGCTAATCTTTGTCGTATCCAATTGTAATTCTAAGACACCAAGTCCCAAGTTGAAAACTAAACAATTTCATAATGATATAAAAACAAGAAATCATAACCAAATATCACAATAAAAAAAATAAAAAATAAAAACTTTAATAACAAAATATGACTCACTTTTCTTCATTATGGGAGGATGATTTCTTCAACTTGAATCCATGAGCAGCCTCAATTCTTTCTTTGGCCATACCCTCAACAATGCTCCCACTGAAATACTCCTTTTCCTCCGATTGCAAGTTCCCGAATCTCGGATTCTCCGACATCGAACCTATCATCAGTTCGTCCTCGTCCACGTTCACGTCCACGGCTACCTTGGCTGCCGCTTTACAAACAACCTAACTAGACAAAATCAGAGCATGAATAAATAACATTCATATAAGATAAGCATATTTATACATAATGGAACGTGTCACGATTCACAAACCCCTTTATGCAGGGTGCCGGCGCTCTTCCTAGCAGTCTCAGGCGGCGGCCCAGCCTTCCTGAACGAGGCTGAGCCGCCGCAGGAAATGAGGCTGAGCAGCAAAGAGTTTCTGCTCAGCAATGGCTCATTACCAACGTCATCGGAAATCTTAGAATTTCCGGCTTTTCCGGCCCCGGTCGCGTCGTTGTTGGCCTTCTCGGAGAGGGTGGACGATGTGGTTGATGGTGGGGATGAGAATGGATTGGGTTCTAATGAAAATTCGGCAGTGCCGCCGCCGCCGCTGGCTTTTGGCTGCTTGAATTCTTCGATATCATCGGTCGAGATGCCCCTCGAGCGCCTCGACCGTGGTGTGGACCGTGTTGTGCTGCTCGTGTAGCTTGTTTTCTCTTCGTATTCTTCTTCGTCTTCCTCTTGACCGAGACCGTTACTGGTCATTTCTTCGATTTCGAAACGCTTCGAAATCGAAGACTTGTGTTTAGGCTGCATTAAGCGCGAATCATGGCCGCTTCCTAACGGGACGTTGCCAATTTGAAGATGGCACAATTTTTCTATAGTCAAATATTCAAGAAAAATAGATATAGCTAGACTAAGTTAATTAGAGAACAAATATTGTTGCATAATTCTGGCCTAAAATTTGAGCAATTAATTAAAAAGTAAATGAATTACCGGTGGTGCCCTCAATTAATTCAGATCCTTTGAGAACATATTCAGCTCCTTCAGATGGATAAATAACATCATTTGGTGCTAAATCATTCCACACAAACCCATTCTTGTAGCTCCTGCACATACACACACATAACAATTTATTACATGTCTATCCCGTGATAACATTTAAGGTTACAAACGAAAATATTTAGAATCTTAATTTCATGCATATTAATTAATTAATTACTTAACTAATTTGTGACATACCTTTTGCAAGACCATGAGTAGAGGGAAGGCATGCCTTTTCCCCTTAAAACAGTGAGACGATCCATAACATCTACAACACAATCAGAATAAAAACTACTAAACCACCGTTTTATTTGTAGTTAAATTTAGATAGCAATTATTAATAACATAAAAAAATGCACCTTTTAAACGAAGTTGTTGATGAACAAGATGAGTAACCTCCATGTAATGAGGGTGCTCGAGATGGCCATTTCTTGAGAGATAATAAACAATTTGAACTTTCTTGAAAGTGGGGCTACTCATCATTTTTGCCTCAACACGCATACCACTCTTGCCTCTCTCTGGACTTATTTCTCGGCGAGCCCGCCTCCCTCCTTGGACGACCTCCATTGCTGCTCTCTCTCTCCCTCTCTCTCTCTCTCTCTTTAGAAATCTTGAAAATTATAGTACTAGTAACTTGTTTAGTGAGAGAGAAAAGAAAGCGAGTGAGGATGAGGATCCCTTTTTATTTGAGTCCTGACTTTACACACGAGCAAAACAGAAGACACATGGATAGAGACAAGGCGCGAATTAATGCCTCGGTCACCGTATCTACAGCAAATTCTTTCAATCTAGAGAGAGAGAGAGGAGAATATATGTGTGAGGTCAAGCTCACCTGTTTTCTGTTTGTGCCACAGTTGTATTAAATCTCTTCTTTATCTTTATTTAGGGGAATTCTATGACTATGTCTATGTGGTATTGATTTGTGGGTACACATTTCCTATGTAGTAGTAGTATATGAAAGTATTTTATAATGAAGAATTATGTACAGATTGTGGACACTATTGTAATGTACCGTAACACCATAAATTACATACATATATAGGCCAAGCATTCAGTATCGATTGTTGATTTGTAATAAACTATGGAAAAAATTGGCCATTATTTGATATTGTAACAATTTGGGGTGGTCTGACTTTGAAAGCTGATGAGAAAAGGCAAGAAAATAGTGTTTGCAGAAATTTAATAGACAGCTTTTTTAGCTGTAAATTTGTACAGAATATAGGACGTCAAAAGTGATAGGATCTTGCTATGCTCCTCATATACATAAATAAATGCACTCAATTTTGCTTTTGCATAGGTTGGTTGTTGTCTCCTCTTGTCAGTCTTATTTTTTCTTAATAATAATAATAATAATAATAATAATAATAATAATAATAATAATAATAATAATAATAATAATAATAATAATAATAATAAAACAAAAGTGATGAGAGAGTAATAATTGATAATCAATTTTTCCGGAAAAATTGAAATATAATTCCTAAAATGTCGGCAGTTGAATTATTTTGAAATTGAAATCAAATTCAACAATTGATTATGTTTGTTCCCCTTTCAAAATTTTCATAGTGACAGTAATTTTTTATTGCGATAACTGTAATTGAGGGTGAGAACAACATTACAAATAAATTTAAATACTGCGTGACGGTGGACGAACCTGTGACTTTTGACCCGAGCATTAACCACACTACTACTAGTGTAGTGGGAACACATTTATTTGAAGCAATTGTTTGCACAAACTACCGAAGTGGGAAGTGAGTTATTTTACTATGAAATCCTATCTTCACAATCAACTTCTTTCTCCACAAATTCAGTTTCCTTTTGTCACGCATTCTCTCTTACAATTTTTTATAAGATCTCTAAATCTTTGCAGGTTGATCTGAAAAAAATTAATCCCAAAATTAGTCTCCCTTTTCCTAACCAACCAATTGGTTCAATTCACACTCTAAACATCGCCATCTTCAATTTGTCTCAAAGAGAACCCAATGGGATTCTTTTCCCAAGTGCAGAGACTCCCTCCGAGGATTCTTAATTTAAGTCGTATTTAGATAGCGCTCTGACTATGGAGATCGAAATGTGTCGCTGAGAAATCAGTTTGTCTGAGGAGAAATTAATTAATATACAAGAATCTTTTTTGCTCTTTTACTTTGTATAAGAAAACATTGATATTAATTTGTTTGATCATATATAGTAGTCGTTATTTTTACAATATTGAAGCCACACAGATCAGTTTGAGATCTCAATCTATATACATTCATGGTATTAATAATGGACCAAAGCTTGGAAGATTACTCTTACACAAGGTTAATCTTTGCATGCCCTCTTCACCATTTGTTCTTTCAAACTCATCATTTACATGATTTACTCTTTCCTGTGATTTTGCAGCAACCAAACTATTTGATGGTTACATGTTCTATTTCACGAGAGATTTGGCACCTACATCATACGGAGAATATATCCATATATAATGTTGTGATTGTTGCTAGAGAAAAAAATTTGAACATGCAACCTTCATGGCCCAAACGAAACCTTTGCAAGACTGCAACGACCTTCATCCTACATGTACTTACACATGTTAATTTTACTGAAAGGTTGTTTACTCTCCAAACAAGTTCATCGCATTTTCATCCTTTGAGGCTTTCGTAGTTTACTCTTTGTTGTTAACTACTTGAAAATTTATCAATTTGAACTTTTTCTTTTGTATGAGAGATTTTGAGAAATATAATTTTTATAATTTTGCATTTGCTAAAATCATACTACTTATTTATAATTCGCAATTTCATGCACCATGCATGGAAATTTTTTCAAAATAAAAAATACTATAATTTTGTTCAATATGATCCCCGTGCATCCCGCGGGATCAATGGTGTACTAATAATAATAATCACCTTTATGAAGTATAATTAGTGATCACAAAACTGCAGCGGGGAATGAATTAAATCAAGTGGAGAAACTAGTGTCCTTTTTTTACCAAGTTTTGTCAAAAATTCCCTAGAAATCAACTCTACGTAATGAATGGTGAACCTTCAACTTCAAGGCTAATTAGATTTTTTGTTTATATTTATTTGTACGATTCAACGTGGTTTCTGATTGGGAACTTGAAATTTTGCGCCTTTTAATCAAAGCACAAATTCTATTCAGTTTTCAAATTGTTAGTGCGACTATTTAACATTGAAAAATTGAGATCAGGCTAGACTTTGCAAATGAAATCAAGTCATTGAATTATATTTAATCAATATCAAAAGTATTATCTAATTTTGAAACCTTTAGCAAAATTTTGTGTAAAAAAACTAGAAAGTCTCGATATAACACTCGTTGAGTATGTGTGTAACTACGCCGAATACAATACTTCCAAAATGGAAAAAACATGACATGCCAACAGAATTACTTCCACTCCATACGGATACATTTATATCTAATATAATTCGATCAATACTTTTATTTTGATTTCATTTCAAACCTTAAACAAAGATTCAGTTCTATTCCAATTTTACGTCATTAAAAGAAGGTATGTCATGCATGGGATTGCAAGAACAAATAAATACTTAAAAAAATAAAAATATAAATCAATTCAATTCCACTTTATGTCACATGCTCGGAATTGCAATAAATTCAAAGATAAACTGTGAACTTGCTCAAATAAAAAGAGATCACGAAAATGTAAATAGTTTTTTTTTTTTTTTTTTGGTAGGGAAAATTTGAGTCAAAATGAAAAGTTTAGAGATCAAACTCCAATATTTCTTCTTCTGCTCAAGTCCCAAAAATGTTAAAAGAGATATGGAGTCTTTTACAAATTTTAGCTTTAGTGGGCCTTAACAGAATTCATCGAGTATGAAAAGTTTGTACAACAATAAATGGCCAACATCAAATATTTTGATGGGCCGCTTCAGACTATGGTAGCTACTCCAAATAAATTTGCTAGGTCCATATACTATATATTTCGACTCCAATATATTTTTCTTACCGATATTTTATTTTATATCTGATGCTTTAAACAGTCCAATTAAGAGTTGGAGTGAAAGAGGCACCATCCATTTGAGACGAATTTGTTTCTAGCTAGAGCGGGCAACCTCATTATTATAAGGTTACTGCTCAATTTTGTTGGGCGAGTTCAAGTAAATTCGTTGACATACAATACACAATAATTACACTTTTCTCTCGTATTAATTTGTAATAATATTTCTTCAATATTTAGTACTATGCGTATATAATATACTACATCAAACTAAATAGTGCGACTACCGCGTACACTTACTTTATGCACATGTTGGATTTATACTATTATTATTTTTCTTAGGGTGGTATCTCGTGCGGTCAATCCTAAAGTGAGGATCATTCTCTAACTCATAATCAATAATTTAGTTAAATTTTAATTGTGAATAGATAAATTCTAAACAAAATTTAAATTGAACTCTTATTGTTCTTTTTTTTTTTTTGAGGGTGAACTCTTTTGTTCTTAATAATTCTTAAATTATCCATCCTTACCTAATCGAGCAAGAGAGGATGGGTGGAAATGGAAAGCTAAAAAAAGTGGAATCTTCACGTCCAAGTCTGCTTATAAGCTATTAGAAAAGAACTCCAGTTGATCTTGTGATGAGATAAAAAACATTTGGTGTAGGGCAGCGCCGACCAAAGCCTCCGCTTTCTGTTGGAAACTATTTTTGAACAGAATCCCGACTCGTGATAATCTCTTGAAAATTGTAGTTCTTCGTCAGTCGGACAATGTCAAATGCCCTCTTTGCTTCGATGATTGTGAGTCTGTTCAGCATCTCTTTTTCTCTTGTCATGTTGCTCATAATATTTGGGTCATGTGTTATAGCTGGTTTGAGCTTCATTATGTAGGCCATTTGAATCCAATTTTTCATTTTGAGCAACCCATAGGGATCGTTAGAAAGAAGAAATTTACAGAGGTGTGGAAGGCCTTGTGGATTTGTGTTGTTTGAAATATTTGGAATCACAGAAACGAGAGGATATTCAAGGATGGGACGAGGAGAAATGAAAATTTGATTGAGTTAATAAAGGTTAAATTTTAGTTTTGGATCTCTAACCTTATTCCTAGCTCTTCGTGCTATAATTTAGGTGATTGAATTTGCAATCCATCACTTTGTTTTGATCTAGTTGATCGTCATAGTTTGTTTTGTTGATAGGTATCTCTTGTAATCCGTTTTGGGTTGCACCCCTGGTGCGTTATTAATTTATTTTACTTACAAAAAAAAAATATCCATCCTTAATTAGGAGTGACTAAGGATGTCTGCCTAAATTTTCGTAAATGCTAATTTGAATGTGCATAGTCAGTTCTTAGTTTTTAAAACCATATATTTCAAGCGATGATTTAATTATAACAAGGTAATCTGCATATCTGCTATTTTTCATATGTGGTGATTATTTTTTTCATAGTATAATAGTTGTTCATCTCAACATGAGACCCATATATATATATGTAAGATGTCTATATAGTAGACTGAAATTGTGGTAAAATAAACAACAAAAGCATATACTATAAATATTTTTCACTTGATTTCAACAGATTAACTTGGAAACAAGAACAGAGAAAATAAATTACAGAAAAATAGTTACATATTAGATCAGAGATGAAGATAGGGGATATATAAGCTACGCTCTAAAAGAACCATAAAGCAAATAAAATACACTTGCAATAGCTATATAAAAATAGACTATAATAAGGAATCAAAAAGAAGAAGAAAGAAGGATAAATTATAGAGGAAAAAAAAAAAAAAACATGATCATCCCAGCACAGAGTCTGATAATACACTTAGATCAAAAACTGATACTATTGTCACATTCTTGAATCAGTCTTTCACTTGTATTCCAAAATCATGTTGTTTTCGGGTGCCAACCCAACACAAGCCCTCATTATGTTCTCGAGCATCGCACGCTGCTTCGACAGCGCATTAACCACCGGTGTTCCCGGAGGCACCTATTTTCATACACAACGCACATATTAAATAAGTATAACTCACAAAAACGTTCAATCTTACACACAATTTGTATGATCGTAAAAGAATATCATCAAAATTCGGCATCCACACACATCTCATGTGCCGTGACGGACCACATTTTTTTCTTCTCATCATCAAACCTAGTTATATATGTCTTGCAACACGTAATGTAATATTAATATAGTAGTCAAATTGGCCAGTCGTAGTCATACATATAATGTTATATTTTCGTAATGTCCGTATCTTAGGACCATCCCCACATGTCAACATCATTTAATTTTGTCCTTGAACAAATTATTGCAAGATAAAGAATAAAGAGCTTCTTGTAGTGGACTTACAAGAGGGGCTTTGGTTAGATAGCTAAGGATGGTAGCCACAGGGTGGAAAGAGTGGAATTTTCCCTGCAAATATAAATTTTAAAAACAATTAGGACCAGAATTTGTCATATGAGGCGATTGAAGCGACCTGTTGTAGAATGACGATTCTAACCTCGCCTTCGGCTTTGAGCTGAATTCGGGTGCTGAGTTCAGCAATGAGGACCAAGTCTAAGATGATAGGAGCTGCAAGGAGAGAGTCCTCACAAGTGTTGTGCATCACTATGGTGCTTTTACCTCCCATGAAGATCTCCGACGTGTACTCGTCCATCGCCCTCTTGCTATCTCCGACATACGGAACATACTACAGAACAGTGCAACAAGCTCAATCTATAAGGTTCTATAACTAAATTATATATAGTGCACCTTGTTGGTATGAATAGAAGACTATAAGTTATACCTTAATGACAACACAATGGTCGGGGTGCTCGCCTGGCTCGTAAAGGATGCCGTTGCTAGCAACCATGTCGTCCACCACATTGCTCTTCGAGATCTCCTTGGATCGGAAGGTCTGAGGGGCGGAGAGATTCATCCCGTCGTTGTTTCCCAAGTGGTTGTAACTCACTATCGAGGTTGGCTGCAAACATAATTAAATTAAAACACGAGATGTAACATAAAAAGTTCTGACCAGAAAAAAATGGAAACAAGGAGTTAAATTAATGTGATTATACCTTAATACCAGCTCCAACTAGAAAATCAACTAGAGCCGATTTCATCTTTGTTTGGCCACTCTTGAAATCATCTCCACCAATCAAAGAGTTCCTACTAATTGCCAACTCAATAAGCCCTGCAATAAATAAATACATCATTTTTTTTTTAATTAAGCTTCATATTTTCCATTGCTCAATTTTGAGAGTTTGCTAGTACCACTCCAACCAAAATGCTCATAGATAATGGAGATTCTCATTTATGTATGTGTTGTTAAATATAGTGGAGCGCTCATGCGTAACGAAGAAAAACCGTTATCTATAAATGTTACGCATAACAGCATTATCTTCATAGATAACAAAATTCTTTACATATCTATGTTGTTATACATAACATTTTGTACCTTATGAAAATTTATTTTTCTACGTTATGAAATATACCTGGAACAAATGTGTTTTGTGGGCTGCCGTTGATGAAAGGCACATTTTCAAGAATGCAAGCCAAAGCAAACAAGGTGGAGGGAGAGATCTCGGATTCATTCTTCTCCAACGAGGCCATGAGATTTTCGGCCGTGTCGTTCAATCCGACAACAACGTTGCTATATCTCTCCGTGTTGGCTGTCCACAACACGACCACCTTATCCACCTTGGTGTTCTCCTTGAACTCCCTGTACCAAAATTAGCGGTCATGAGTTCGAATTTCACCAACATAAAGCACTAGCACTACTTAATTAAAAAATTAAGAAATAAACATAATGAATAATGTACCTGATGTCTTTGATGAGTTGTTGGACCTGTTCCTTCCTGGTCCCCTTGATGACGTTGTTGGCACGTGCGCCCTGATTGGCGGCGATGAAATCTGGATCGTAGATTCCTGGGAGTGGGACCATGTGCTCCATGTAGGGCCTCAGCTGCTTCTGAAGATCAATGTCTAGCACTTTGGCTCTGCCCATTGCATCTGCCAAATTCATGTCGCTTATGTCCCATCCCCCAAATACAATGTCGTCTGGGTTCACCTATTCATCCCAAACAAAATCCCACTTAATTAGTATTAATTTATTCAACAACATTACATTACCACCAAAATCAATCAGTCATTAATTAATTACACTATTATCATATCATACCATGGGAAGCAAGCTTTTGAATGGAGCATAAATCTCTTCCCCATTGAATGACCCGACCCGAATTGAGGAAGCCTGCGTTAGCGACCCGTAATAATTTGCCAGTTGAACCTTCTCTTTCGTGGCCCACGAAATCCCTCTGTGTCACCATCCCATTTCTCAGTTTCAGTCACAAATTAAAGGGGTTCATGAAAATTTTGATCTTTATGTACAATTTTTCAACCAAAATTGAAACTTGCATACAAAATTAATCAAGATATTCTCAAACAAAATGGAAATATAGATGAAGAGAACTCACTCCCGATTGGCGATGACACCAGCTGTGAGGGTAGAGCCGTTGTTCCCTCCCCATCCAACAAGCATAACCCTACAGCAAATTGAAATATTCAATATATACTATTATATCTCAACATTAGAAAAATCGAAAAAATATTTCAAGTATATATGTAGGAAAATACGTACCCTAATTTAGGGACACGGGCGTCAGTTTTGAACTCATATTGAACGGTTTTGGGCTTGACGGTCCACTGGTAAGAGCCATTTTTGTTCTCGTGAACGAGCTCTGTGGTTTCGTAGCTGTAAACAGACTGAATTTCACTCTCTGTGTACTTGACATTGGGGCTGTCCACCTTGAAGCTCTCGATAAACATTTTCTCTCTCTCTTTCTTGTATGGGAAAAGAAGAATTTGTTTGCTGAGGAGAGAGAGAGAGAGAGAGAGAGAGAGATATGTATGTGATGTGCTACCAAGATTATAGGAGCGGAAAACAAGTGTGCGTATGTGTGTGAGAGTGTGTGTTGTTTGGGATGGCACCGAGAAGCTTGCATAAATAGGCAGAATAGGTGTACACGTGGCGGCACATTAGTGGACATGGTCCCATCTGTTGAGCTAAAAGTGAAGCTTAGCCATGCAAAATTCAAATTTCTTTACCAAAGTGATTTATATCATGTTGCCATTATTACTTTGTATGTGTCGTTTTATTTTTCTCTTTTCTTAGCTCATGTGCATCGCATGCAATGACACTTAAAATTCTACAAGGACCTAAAGATTGACAAAAATATTTCTTTTCATTAAACTTATTTAATTTTATTTGAACGTATTTCATAAGTTCATTTTCTAAATTTGAAATGCACTACATGATAAATATTTTATTATAATATATATATATATATATATTAAAAAATTACTAATTTCATTCTCTATACTAATTGATGCGATAAAAATATCTTTAAAAAGTTATTTTATTTTTTTAATTTTATAATAAATAATTCATCATTTTCTTAACATGCGTGTCCGAATTTAATGAAAAGGAGGAAATAGTAAGTATATAATATAAAGATAATAAGAAATTGTGTTTTATTTTTTAGCTAGAGTGAACAAGCTAGAAAATTCTGTCACTTTCATAATACCTTCACTTTTTTTTAACAACCTTCTAACTTTATTCACAAGCATTGGCGAGTCGTTATTTACTGATTAACATTTGAACTAAATCTAACATTTGAGCTAAATCTCATCGATTTTCTTTTATGGGCCTATGGTTGTCTCCAAAATTTTTAAATATTGATCAGTGTAAACAAAATAATACTCCTGTAAGCGAAAATATCTCAATAATACTTAACAAACCATCAATGTGGAAAAAGATATTTCTGGATTCGCCGACTTGGGGGCTTCAATCTGATTTGACCAACAAATTAATACAAATTCTTAATGGATTTCAATTTTTAGGTTGAACTAGGAAACTCAAAACAAATACTGATTTTATTCCAAATTAAAGCATTAGACACGAGTTCTTGTGCATCTTACATGTATATATATAGTCGTAAAATAATGAAATATTTATCCGTGAGTAAGCATTAAATCCGTTTTTATAGTAACTAGTAAGGTATACATGCTTTGCAGGAGCAAAATATTTGAATAATTCAAATTTTACCTTATACAAAAAAAAAAGTTAAATAATTAAATTATTAATAAAATATTTTATTTTATAAATATAATATATTACATTACACTATTATATATATTGTATTTTATTTCCATTTTGATCATATTACACATTGTTTAATAAGGTCAAGTATGCACCCATATCATATTGTATATTATCTGTATCTCGCGAAATTTGTCTTATTTTCCTTTTCGGGACGTTTCACGAGAGATGTCTTGTTTCCATATCAGGAAATAATTATTTGGAATCACACTGCTTTTACATTCTTTATTATTTATTCACACTACTTTTACATTCTTTATCAATAAAATACTCCATTAAATACATCAACTACTCCTTAATTCATTTATTCTTAATCTTCGTGCCGAAATAAAACAAGACAACTTTCGTGAGACGGAGGGAGTATATAATAACGAAACGTTCCCACCATGTCGCGCGCTCACGCTTCAGTATTCTTATTTATCTTTATTCTCGTATTTTCTGTATTATAAATTCATAAAATAATAATAATAATAATAATAATAATAATAATAATAATAATAATAATAATAATAATAATAATAATAATCATCATCATCATCTATGTATTCATATGGAGAAGTGCAAATATAGTCACTTTTTTAAAAACGATCAAATATGGACATGCATACACGACCAACATACACGACCAATGGTGGTAATGTATGCACCATGCTTACACGTAGGGGAGAGCAGCGGTCGGTTTCGGTCCCAAACCGAGCCGAACCGCCAAAACCGACAAACCGACTTCAAGCCAAAATACAAACCGCCGCCGAGCCGACCTTAGTTCTGGACCGAGCCGAGGCCGACCGAAATATTTGGGTCGGTTTCGGTTTCGGCCCGGCCCAAACCGACAATTATATAACCTGTTTTTTGTGCAGAAAACAGGTTTTTTGTGCAGAAAAATATGAAAAAAATTCACAAATCACAAGTTTACAAACCTAAATTCAAGTACTCATCAATACAACAAGTTCCAAATCCAAATTTCAAACATAAAACATAAATTAATAAAGTTTACAACCATAATCCATAATACATATTAAATTCAAATTGAAAACGAAAATCTCCTTCATATCTCCATGGGTGTAGGCCCCGACACTCCGGCCATCGATGGTGCTCGGGTTGGATTTTGAATGACTTCATTATCATCATTGATAGATAACCCTTTCAAACCTACAAAATAAAATGAAAAAGAAAGCAAATGCATCATACAATATTTATAAGACAAAAACATGTTAAAATCATTAAAATTAATTTAAATTTTCTAACCTTCTTCATGCTTAGCAATGTCCTCTAAAGTTTCTTCAACCGAGATTTGCTCCTTCGACCTCCTCAACCAATCTTGAGAGCAAATGAGAGCCTCTACAAGTTTAGGAGATAAGGAACTCCTAAAAGCATCGAGAACTCTTCCACCCGTGCTAAAAGCCGACTCTGAAGCAACTGTGGAAATAGGCACCGCTAATATATCTCGAGCAATTTGTGCAAGGATAGGAAATCTGTGTTTGTTGGCTTTCCACCACACCAAAATATCTTGGTCTTCACTTACATCTTTTTCACTGAGGTACACATCCACCTCATTTATGTCAGAAATTGCCTCATTCCCCACACACATCCTTTTGTATTTGTCGATGATACGACTTCTCCTCCCACCTTGTGATGAAGAAGTATCACTTTAACTTGTCGGAGCTTGCGTATTAGTTGTTGTTGGAGGAGCATGTATCAACTTGTATGCCTCATACAACTCATGCAAACTTGCCAACACATCCTTGCCCATTTTCTTCCCAACTTCATCCCCCCACTCCTCAACAAGTGTGAATTCAACAAAATTATACTTATAACGAGGATCAAGCAAAACACTCAAGAAAATGAGATGATTCATTTTAGTTGGATCCCCCCAATACTTAGCATACTTGGCCTTCATCTTTGTCCCTATTGACTTCACATCTGGATCATCACTAGCTATCCAATCTCTCAACAAATCACTAACTGAAGTGATCTCATGCATAAAACCATTGCTTTTAACATACAATGACCCCGAGATTCTCACAGTCAAATCAAAAAAAGCTTGTAGTAGCTCACACATCCTCTTACCATTATCCCAATCAGAAGCTAAGGGAGGCCCATCAAGGTCAATGCCAAAATAAGGATCTCTATCAACATACAAATCAAAAGCCCTTTTCAAAATTGCAAGCCACATTCAACATAAGATAAGTAGAATTCCATCGGGTGGGAGTATCTAAACACAACAAACTCTTGGTAGAAATGTTTTCCTCTTGACAACACTCTCTAAACTTGACCAATCTCGCTGGAGATTGTCTAACAAACCTCACTGCATCTCTAATCTTTTCCACAGATGTGCCTATCTCTTTCAACCCATCATTCACAATCAATGCAATAATATGCGCAACACATCTCATATGAAGGAATTTTCCTTTTGCAACATAAGAATTTCTCGCATTGAATTTTGTTTTCAAATAACCAATGCAAGTATCATTCGAGGAGGCATTGTCAACAGTAATAGAAAACACACTAGAAATACCCCACTCACGCAAGCAACTATCAATTTGTCTCGCCAAGTCCTCACCCCTATGTCTCTCAATGGTACAAAAATTGATTATTCTTTTATTCAACCTCCAATCCTTATCAATATAATGTGCAGTGATACAAATATAGTTCAACCTTTGCAAAGAAGTCCAAGTGTCTGTAGTAATACAAACACTCTGCCTAGACTCCACAAAGAAATCACGAAGTTTCTTCTTTTCATTTAGGTAAAGTTGATAGCAATCTCTTGAGATAGTCCACCTAGAAATCAACTTAAACCTAGGTTGCAATGCTCTAACAAACTCCCTAAACCCTTCACCTTCAACAATTCTAAAAGGAAGTTCATCTTTAATGATCATCTCTATCAATTTTTTCCTACACAAATCAGCATCAAACCTCCAAGTAGAAATAGTGGTTTGGTTGGTGGTGGTATTTTCACCCTGTCCCTCTACCCCATCAACCGTTGTTTGCAAACTCAATTCTTTTTGCTTTGAATCACGATTACACGGCATTTTCTTGCACTTTTCAAGATGAATGAGAAGAGAGGACGTACCATTTGTCTTAGAATCAGCCATGTACACTTGCCCACAATATTTGCATTTAGCTCTTCGCCTTCCATCCGGAGCTATGAATGTTGTGAACACCTCCCACACACATGAACTTTGCTTGCCCGTTTTTGCACTTGAAGCGGGTGGTGGTGGCGGTTCAGCTGCATTTTCAACCGCCGGCGGCTGCTGCCCTGTGGCCCCCGTCTCAGTAGCTTCGTTATGGGGTTGTTGCTGCCCCGTGGCCCCCATCGCAGTAGCTTGGTTATGGGGTTGTTGCTGCCTCGTCTCAGTCGCTTCGTTTCGGGGCGGCGGCTGCCCCATTTCATTCACTTGAGACATCGAAAAATCTACAAAATAAATTCAATAATTCAATATCATAATAAATCTGCAACTCTTAAAACAGTTAAACTATTTAACATCAGATTCACTCAACCATCAAAAGTTCAACTCTTAAACATGCTGATTTCTGCTTCTTAACAACAACCGTATAATGTATGATAAAAGGTAGGACCGTAGGGGTTTAAACACTGAAGACATATACTTAACCATAATTCTCATAAGATAAATTAATTAGTATTTCATGGAAAATATAGTTACTGAGCTACATATAAATTCATATTGAAAATCTGCATTGATTTAATTAGGCAAAGGCCTCTCTTAATCCATTATCCATATGAAACTCGTAATCATAATTAGTGGTCAAATTAGATACAAATTGAAGGCAGACAGTAGGCACCCAACAATCAAAGACGATTTTGAGGAGGAGTAAAACAAAGATATATATATATAAAAATGAGTCTCAAAACACATACCTTGCAGTGGCGCAGCAGCGCTGCGGCAGAGTGAGGGAAGTGCCGCCGAGTCGCCGACTGCCGAAGTGGGGAGGAGGAGGACTGGTCCGAGTCCGACTGGAGGAGACTCAGGAGAGATTAGAGAATGTGAGGGAGTACTGGAGTGGAGACTGGAGTGAGTGAGTGAGCAAGAGTGACACAGAGTGAGCAGCGCAAAAATGAAATGAATGAGGCGGAAGAGTACTAGGGTTTACAGATTATTAGTATATTATTCAATATAGAAATTATATAAATAACTATCGGTCGGTTCGGTCGGTCTCGGCCCGGAAATTTCAAAAACCGAGGCCGACCGACAAAACCGACTTTTCTGGAAACTTGAAACCGAGGCCGCGCCTAGACCTACCCAAAACCGAGACCGACCGACCGAAACCGCTCGGTTCGGGGCGGTTCGTCGGTGTCGGCTGGGCCATGCTCACCCCTACTTACACGACTAGCATATACGATCATAGCAATATACATAATAATGCACACACGACTATCATACAAGACTATATCAGCATACACGACACCTGCATACACGAGTCACACAACTAACATATACGACCATATCAGCATACACGACCAACATACATGGTTGTGGATGCAGGTCGTTTATGCATGTCGTGTATGCATGGCCATATTTGATCGTTTTTAAAAAAATAGCTATATTTGTACATTTCTTTTGCCAGGTGACTATATTTGATCAATTCTCTAAAAATAATATATACAAAAAATTCTAATTCGTTCATATTTATATTTCATATACATCTATAATTCCTCGTGCCTATCTACGAGCTAGAGGCTTTTAAGGACTGTAACTTTGGGGTATTCGACGATTAAGGACACTTTTTTGCGGGCCTACTGTTTGAGGACATATGTTAAGCAAATTAAGCATCCGTAGGACAATTTCTAGCCCGATCGGGCTCAATCGCAATTCTGAGCCCAAACGCCTAGGTGGCATGCCAAATCATCTCCACGTCAGCCATTTCTGTGAAGCATTTCATCGAACAGTTGAAGTGCAACATGGAGTAAGATGTTGGAGGTCTGCTGCCGAGCTACCGAATGTCGTGATACCGTCGTCGTCACCGGGATCCACCGGAGCAGAGTCTCAAAGCAGTGCTGCCACGAGCACCACCGCGAGCAGTCGCACAAAGCGCAACTGCAACGTGGCTGCTCGTCGACTAAAGATCGCCACTGCTTTTTCTCTCAAGTCGTCATCGCGACCGCTAGGGCGGAGCCCTTGCTCACGCCGCCATGAAGGACTCCCGCTTTGCCACGGGATGCGACTGTTGCTGTTGCTGGTCTGCTGACTTGTTGCTCGCTTCCCATGGTGTGGAGGTCGTCGACGTTTATGGAGAACCCCGGCAAGAACTGCTGCAATCGTGATTCCGATCACGACACCACGCGACCGCTAGGATAGAGCCCTAGTGTGCGATGCCGCGATCCACCGACTTGCACCGCCGCTCCCACTGCTGTTGCTCTGTCACTCCCACTCGATGGGAGCAGATGCAGCAGCTGTTGCTTTTACCCATGGCAGCCTGCTGCTTGCCGACGAGTTGCAGTGGCTGCACTAGGGCGAATCCCTTGCAGCTTACTCCACGTTGCACTTCAACTGTTCGATGAAATACTTCACATAAATGGCCGACGTGGAGATGATTTGGCATGCCACCTAGGCGTTTGGGCTCATAAATTGCAATTGAGCCCGATCAGGCCAGAAATTGTCCTACGGATGCTTAATTTGTTTAACATATATCCGCAAACAGTAGGCCCGCAGAAAAGCCTCTAGCTCCCTGTCTACTGTATTTTTATTTTCAATTCTCAAGCATATCTATTGTTATTATGCGTATCATATTATCGCAGTATATCTCAATATTCTGTTCATCAATCTTTTCTACATTATTCATATAATAAATATAAAAATAATATATACTAACATCATAAATCTCAATTCTCACGTCTGAATCGGTCTGATTCTCAAAGCTAATAATAATAAATTTTCTTTTATTTTACTTAGAAATTTAATTTCATTAATATAAGAAACTATTATAATATACATAACGTATGTATGTATGTATGTTACTTTTTTTTTTTAGAAGCATAACGTATGTATGTTAATTCATCCCACATTGCTCTTTTAGTAAAACTCCATTATTGGAGAACTTATACAAACCTCAAATCTATGTGTATTTTCTCATCCTGCAATTGTTTTGCACCACATCAAATTAATTGGTCAAATAAATAATTTTATTTTTGTTAGAGATTTAAATTGAGTTAATTATTAAGTTGCAAATATCACATATTGGCTTAAATAAATAATCAATTAATAATAGAAAAATAAACCGTGCACCCTCTTTGATGCTTCGTTCTATTTTCCTTTTCTAGACGAGAACATGTAGTAAAATACTTCGTCCGTTTATGATATAAATTCTCATTTGGCGACACGAAAACTAAGAAAATTAGTAAAGTTGTTTAAAGAAAATTACTGATTTGCCCCCACTTTTAGTTTTTGCTGTTCATTAAACTCAATCTATACTATCCCAAAGTTCAGAATTTGCAATCTCTCACTTTTCCGAGCTCCAATTAAAGTGATCCAAAAAATCACAACACTTCAGAGGGACTTTCTATGGGGTAGGAAGCTGGGAGGGAATAGAAAAATTGCTTGGGTGGCATGGGATCAGATTTGTAAGAGTAAAGAAGAGGGAGGGTTAGGAGTTAGACGAGTAGACTGGTTCAATATAAGTCTGTTGGGAAAATGGGAATGGAGACTTAGGGTAGAACCAAATTCTCTTTGGGCGGAGGTGCTTCAATCAAAGTATGGAGCGAGAGGAGAGTGTGGAAGAAAGATAGGAGACTTGAGGAAATGGGAATTGGGAAAAGGATCAATTTGGTGGAAAGACTTGTGTAAATATGTCCTTGGTGCTAATTGGTTTGTGGAAAATCTCAATAGAAAAATCGGGGATGGGGGTCAGACTAGTTTTTGGAAAGATAAATGGGTAGGTGACATCAGCTTGGAAGTGAGTTTCAACAGGCTCTTTAGAATAGCATTAGATAAAGAAGTCTGTATTAAAGAAAAAGGAAAATGGGTAGAGAATTCTTGGGAGTGGAGTTGGAGTTGGAGGAGGGAATTGTTTGAATGGAAAAAGAATTTGTTTGTTGTGTTTTTATCTCTTATTGATAAGTTTAAACCAAATCAAAATAAGGAGGACGAATGGAAATGGATGACAGAAAGAAATGGCTTGTATTCAACAAAGTCGGCTTACAAAGTGATTGAGAAGAATGCAAGTCAAGGAAGCCCAATGCGTGAAAGATTGAAGGATATTTGGTGCAAACTTGCTCCAAGTAAAGCAACTTCATTCTGTTGGAAACTTTTGCAAAATAGAATTCCGACCCAACAAAATCTCTCAAAAAGAGGAGTGTTACGCGAGCATGAGGATGACAGGTGCCCTTTTTGCTTGATACATTGTGAATCTGTCGAGCATATTTTTTTCTCATGTGCCTTTGCATACAAGGTCTGGATCAGTTGTTATAGCTGGTTTAAAATCAACCATGTTTGGACATGCTAGTCCAATATGTCACTTGCAACAACATTTGGAAATTTCACGGAGGAAGAGTTCGATGGAATGGTGAAAAGCCCTTTGAATTTGTGTCATTTGGAATATCTGGATACATAGAAATGAGGTAGTTTTCAGGAATAAGCTGAACAGTTCTAATGATCTTATTGAGATTATTAAAGTGAAGTTTTGGTTTTGGGTGTCAAATTTACTTCCTAGCATTGCTTGCTATAGATTGGGTGATTGGATTTGTAATCCATCTTGCTGTCTTGAGTTGTTGTGATTTTGTTTCATTTTGTATTCGGTGAACTGTGTATTTTGTTTTACGAGTTGCACCCCTTGTGCGTAATTGAAAGTTTTATTTACCCCAAAAAAAAATAACAAAATAGAAATTCATCCCACTTTTAATTCATTTATGCTCAATTAAAATTGATTACAAGTAAGTGGAGAACAACTAATGTATCAACATAAGAAATAATTATTAAAATAAAGAAAACAGAATACACAACCCAAGGCAAAATTAAGGAGGAAAAACCCGAATTTTCATTCAATAATTGGAGTCAAATTCTGCTGATTTGATAAAAAAAAATAGGGGGTAGGGGGGGGGGGGGGAATTTAAGCACCATCTAACCCCTACAAACAACAATAAATACAATCTTTAAGGCATATTCAATTCATTAAAACAAGCACACAATAACTATACAAGGCTGCAAAGATGGCTGATCCACGAGCAAAGCCAAAACTAAGTGATGACAAGCAAAATACCATTGCACAATGGCTAATTCGACATAACAGAAATGGAAAGCTCGTTTGGTAGCAAAAAAGGAGGCGACGGAGATGTTTCATGTAGATTTGAAGACTATTTTTTACATTTGGAAGATTGCATCATCTCAGTAAGTCCAAGGAATACTTGTCAATTAATCGTCTTGCTCCATTGCGGCCAACAACTTGTGTGGCCCTAAGCTAGCCTTATCAGTCATGTTCATAGCAATTTATTTTATATTTTTACCTTAGGCCAAAATATTAACAAACATTTTTTCAAAGATAGAACCCTATACAAAATTCAAATCATTTTATAAATTTTCTAATTTATAAATTAAAATGTAAATTATTCTTCTTCAACAAATCCAAGAATATGAAAATAACTAATTAAGAAAAACATAATAAAGAATATCATATATGTTTAATAATTTTATTAATTTTAAAATTTATAATATATAAATTAGAGTGTAAATTATCCGTGGAATTTTGACCGGTTACTTACTAGTTTATACTAAAGAGACTATTTAAGTCAATGATTAAGATTTTTCGAAAAAATATTTGATCCAATAACAATAATTAACTAATCATAAAATTCCACAAATAAGTATAGCATGCATCCATATTTATACTTAAAAGACTACTTAAGTCAATGATTAAGATCTTTCAAACAAATATTTGATACAATAACAATAATTAGCTAACCATAAAGTTTCATAAATAAGTATATACATAGAGGTGCTCAGCCAAACCGAAACCGCCAGGTTTGACCTAGAACTAAAACTGTGGTCAATGGTTTTTGAATCAGAACCGTGTGTAGTGCGGGCCGGTTCCGATTCCAATGACTAGGAACCGTGAACCGGCTATTTCGACGAATTTTACTTTTGTTAGTTTTAAAACATGTTTTGTGTTAAAGCCAACCAAGATCATTATATATATCCTCTAAGAAGCAAAAAGGACAATGATAATAGAAATGAAATGAAAAAGGCCTAATATATTTTGTTGATTATGAGTTTGAAGTACAATATGATTTATATCCTCTAAGAAGCAAAAAGGCCTTATATATATATATATATATATATGAAGAGGATCATTTGAGAATGCTATCTTAGGTGAGAAATGAGAATAAATCTGGACCCTTGATTTTTGTTGATCAATGACTCAGATTTAACGATGCATTACGTTGTGGTAATTTATGCATTACAATGTTTATGCATTAGGTTTCTGCAGTTTATGCATTAGGATGTGTATGCATTACATTTCTGCAATATATGCATTACCGATGTGATAAAAATGCATTAAAATGTACCATTCTCGCGTTCTCATATAAAATCCATTCTCACCAGATCCTTATCATATATATATATAGTATAAAAATATTTCTTTGTGTAGAACGTGAGAACATGCTTAAATTCATAGATTGTCATGCTTAATAAGATTCATGTTTTTTATATAAACGTTAGTGCTTATATAAGATCATGCTTGAATCGATGTATATTCATGCTTCAAATAATCACAATCATAGATCATACAAATATAATATTTATATAAAAAGACATGAACATAATTAAACATTATAATATATTAATTTAAGCATGATTACAAAGTAATTTAAGCTTGTTCTCACGTTCTCACACTAGGATTGGTTCGAATATGAATCAACATCCGATTCGAAACCATGGAACCGTGTGAAGATATAAATTTTTTAATCGATCACACATTATTATATGAAGATATATTTTGTTGTATATCGATTCTATACATTACATTGATGATTATGAGTTTGAAGTACAATATAATTTATACGTTTAAGATAAAAAAATAAGAAAAAAATAAAACTAAAAAGATTAGACGGTTCGGGCCCTAAATCGTAGAGTTCGATCCAGAATCGGAATCATCAAATACGGGATGGTTCCAATCCGTAACCATGATCATGGAGGGGCCGATGTATATAAATAGTAAATTTAGTTTCTAAAACTTGTATTTTTTTTTTGTATACTTATTGTGTTGTCCTTTGTTGTCACTACATTTTTAAATTCTGAAATGGTAAATAAATTCCTAATGAATTTGTATATTTATTATAAATATACTACTCCCTACGTCCCTTTTTACTTGTTCCTTTCTACTTATTTCATTTAAGACGGACACTGAGATTAAGAAAAAATGGAATAGATATAAAGGGTGTGTTTAGTTTAGTTAATAAAGTTAATAAAATACTTCTGCTTGTTGCACTATTTTATACAAGATTATCTCTAAAGTGCTTGCTAATAGGATGCAACTGGTGCTTAGTGATATAATAAGTGATACTCAGTCTCCTTTTGTTAAGGCTAGAACTATATTGGATAATATTTTACTGAGTCATGAACTAGTTAAAGGGCACAACAGAAAACATATTTCCCCTAGATGTATGATCAAAACTGACATACATAAGGCATATGACTCGGTCGAGTCACCTTTTTTGAAAGTTGTTGGAGTTGGGTTTTCCTTTTCTGTTTGTGAAGTGGATCATGGCATGCCAATAGTCTCATATTCAGTTTGTGTTAATGGAGAGATCACAGAAGCATTTCGTGCTAAAAAAAGGTTGAGACTAGGAGATCCAATCTCTCCCTATCTCTTTGTTGTTTGCATGGAATATCTTCACAGATGCCTACTGGGTCTTCAAGGCAACATGGATTTCACTTTTCATCCTAAATGCAAGAAATTTGGGCTTGTGCAAGTGTGTTTTGCAGACGATTTGCTTCTCTTCTCTAAGGGGGATTAAATCAGTTAGAGAATTAATGAAAGCTTTTGAGCAGTTTTCCTCAGCTTCAGGTTTGAAAGCCAATCCTACTAAGAGCTGCATATACTTTGGTGGGGTTCAAGAAAATATTCAAGATCAGATTCTGAGGGAATTTGGGATGGTTAGAGGTGAATTTCCTTTTAAATACCTTGGTGTGCCTCTTTCTACCAAGAAATTGACAATTCTTCAATGTCAGCCGCTTATTCAGAAGATCACTGCTAAAGTTACGTGTTGGTCCTCTAAGTTTCTATCGTATGCAGGAAGAATTCAGCTTATTAGATCAGTCTTGTTCAGCCTAGAAACCTACTGGTGCCAGGTATCTCTAATTCCTTGGAAAGTTTTGAAAGTCATTCAAACTATTTGTAGAACTTTTGTTTGGACTAGTGATGTTAATGCTTCTAGACGAGCTTTGGTTGCTTGGGAGAATGTGTGTCTTCCCAAATATGCTGGAGGTTGGAATATTACTAACATTCAACTTTGGAACAAAGCAGCTATTGGGAAACTTTTGTGGTGCTTAGCTAAAAAAAAGACAAGGCATGGGTGAAGTGGGTGCATGGGTATTATGTTAAAAATCAAGATATCCTCACCATGCCAATCCCACCTCAAGCTTCTTGGGTGGTGAGGAAAATTGTAGCAGCTAGAGATCATGTGATTCAAACTACTGGGGGAGGGGGGAGGGGGGGGGGGGGGGGCAGAATATATTGGTTGATCCTTCCTTCTCTATTAGGAAGCTATACTTGGGTATGAGAGAAAATATGCAGAGAGTTGAGTGGCGTAAGATTCTCTCTAACAATGCGGCTCCACCAAAATGCATTTTTCATAGTTTAGCTTGCAGTGTTGGGAAGATTATCAACTTGTGATAATCTTGAAAAGTTTGGAATTCATGTTGATTCAAGCTGCAGATTGTGTTCTAGAGAGCAGGAGACATTGAACCACCTTTTCTTCAATTGTGAATTTTCGTGTGCAGTTTGGAATTTTGTGGCTGAGTGGAGTGGAGTTAATCGAGTAACAGGGGATTGGGAAACTGTCATGAATTCTCTAATCACTCATTGTGGATTATCTAGTGGGAGGCAAAAACTTTTCAGATTAGTCTTCTCAGTTGTAGTATATCAGATTTAGATCGAAGGAAACAAGAGAAAATTCCAAGATGTGGTTAGTGATGTGGATCAGTTGGTGAAACTTTGTAGATTTCAGGTGATTATTGGTTGCTCTAAGAATCCCAAGCTCCATAGATTCTTGTCTTATTTCCAGTAGTGAGCTGTGGATACCTTAGTTTGTTTCATTGCTTTGTAAGTTGATTGTCCCTTCACGTCATTTTGGTAATAAAAAATTTCTTTATACCAAAAAAAAAAAAAGTGATACTCCCTCCGTCCAATTTATGTCTACCTATTTGGGGTCTAGCACAGAACTTAAGAAAGATGATAAAATGGTAGTTGGTGGAATAAAAGTATAATTGAGGGATAGTGTTAATCAATGCTTTTAATTAGTAATTTTTTATTAAGAAAAACTACAAGACTTTTAGTTGTGTAGTCATTGATCCCCCTTAATTTACTGAATTATTTCTACTTAGTCGAACATTTTTTTTTTCACAGTTTGTATTCACTGTATTTTGTTCATCCATACTGAAGTTTTTTTTTTTTGCACAACCTTGAAGATGTCTTAATCTTATCGAACCTTGAATAAAAAAAACAATCATAAGCATCAGTTTTAAAAAAAAAAAGGCAAACAGATTACAGATTTTGGAGGCAAAAAGAGGAGGCAAACACTGCAGATTCTAAAAAAAAGAGGCAAATCAAATTTTCATTGAATAAATAAAGAGTATAAGTACATTGATGTGATCCAAAAATGTGGAGAGAGTTTTGAACCTTACTTACCCCCTACATCCTCAATAAAAAATAGCTATTCAATGCAACCAGAATTCATTACAGCAAAAACAAAAAACTACAACTATAAGGCAGAAATGGTACTGCAAAAAACAGGAGAAGGGATAACAGATCAACAGCAAAATAGCATAGCTCAGTGGCTTCTTTAACGTAGCAAAAATGGAAAACTTTAGTATGGAGCAAAAAAGGCTGATGCAGAGGAGTTTCACCTTTCATTGAAGACCATTTGGACTATTTCAGTTAAAAACATGAAAGTTGGGTCAGTGCACAAGAAATCGAAGGCATATGATAGAGATAAAGTTAAAAGCCTCTCAGTCCTACAGAGGTCATCATTGAGGGTTATGACATCAAATCTTGGTGTTAGTAAGAGCCAAGTTCATATCTGGTTGAAAGAGAGCAAGCTCAAGGCACATACCAATGCTATTAAACTATTTCTTACCCCCTAAAACATGTTGTGCAGACTGAATTGGAGTCTTAGTCAACTAGGAAGAATCATTGAGGGTGGAAAAGTAAAGTTTCAGACCATGTACAACACAGTACATGTAGATGAAAAATGATTTTGCCTTATCAAAACCAAAGATAGGTACTACCTTGATGCAGATGAAGTGAAGCCACACAGGACATGGAAGTGGTTATAGAGGATTGAAGGCAGCAAGTGCTTGGAGCTATAGACCGATGGTTTACAGGAACAAACAATGTAAAGGTTTTTGTTTTTTGAATTGTTCAGAATGTAAATTTAATTGTTTTGCTGCAATATTTCAGAAGCATATAATTTTGTCACTCATATCATTGACTTGTGACAAACATGTGAAGCAAAGATCAAGTTGTCTCAACAATCAACAAATACAAGGCAGAGATGGTATAACCACAGACATGAAGCAAAGATCTTACAGATCAAGTTGTCTCAGCAAGCTCATTTGCATCATTGACTTAACATTCAAGCCAGTAATTATACCTCCTAAACTAGGGATGTAATCATCTAGTGGTGGCATCAATTAAAGGCAAAGATGAAGAGTAGTATCTGTAGTATATCAGTTCAAGCATATCAGTTAAAGCACCAACAACAAGAATTTGTATCATTTGCATCACATTGAATCCAACAAAACCAACAACAATCATTTGCATCACCTTGAAATTCTAGGCCAATCATAGATCACTCATATCATAAGCATCAAATCTCAAGAGTAGTATCTGTACATTATCAGTTAAAGTATCAACAACAAAAATTTGCATCATTTGCATCATATTGAATACAACAAAACTAGCAACAATCATATCATAAGGCATGAAATCTCAAGACTAGAATCTGTAGCATTATCAGTAGCCATATGAAACAACAAAATCATAGATAAGGCATCACCAGCCATCCCCCAAAAATCACCAGCATCATAAAGCATCAAAAATCACAGATAAGGCATAACCAGTCATCCCCCCTAAAATAAGAAATGAATAACCTGATATACATTTAGAGAGATGAGAGCAAATCCGATTCAGATTCATCATAAATTTCCCATTTTGAAGTGGTGTTGAAGTGATATAAAGTGAATAAAGTGATTTCTTAATTATTTTCTTAAATGGCAAGTGAGGCAAGTAGAGTAGAACACCCAAAATAGAAAGTGAGACAAGTAGAACGCGACGGAGAGAGTACATTATTATTTTAAAATAATAATAAAAGGGGTATCATGGGCAATTCGAATTCTCTAAAATAAGGCTTTTTTTTTAAATATAAGTATAAATAGATTATTATCCGATTTGATTTAGTAAATCTGTTTAAATGATGAACAAATTAATCAAGCTTAAGCTTGACACTGTCGATACTGTTATCTAGTGAATATCTATGATGTTATACTTTTTTTTTTTTTTTTGATACAGTGGGAACTCGTAGCCGCTACTTTCGGTATAGGTTAAAAGAAAAATATATACTACTTTTAGAATAACATGTTACGATATTTATTTAAGTTTCGAACTAAAACTCTCGTGCACAAGAGGATAACTGACTTTACATTTTAAAAAATATTTGTGGAATTTAATGTAATCTAATCTTGAAAACAAAAAATAATAAGAGAAGATAGTAAGGGAGAGTGAATGGTGGAAATATAAGAGAGTAATCAAGTCGAATCGAACTTGTATTAGACTTAATCAACTCAATCCAATGAGAGGCTCCTATAAATTTGATATATTTGATTCGATTTTATTAAATTTGGAATTTTATTTATTTTTCTTTAGAGAGAGTGAATTCAAAATTAATCCTTGGACTTATTATAATAAGGATGGAGTGGAGTCGAGCTGAATAGAGTAGAGCAGAGCAGAGCAGAGGTTGAAGAAAGGGACGGATGAGATGAAAGTGCAAGACGATGGGAGAAAGGGACATGTGTGGAATGGCGTGTCGAATTGTGGGGTGACGATTTGTGGACTTATCATCGGGCCCAAAAGGCCTATGGCCCACGGGCTATACTGTGTGAACGTGCTAGAATCGACCATAAACCTCCCTACAGCGTGACGCCATAAATTTCCCTACCCTTTCCAAATTGCTCCTTTTAACTTTTTTATTCCCCCTTTTCACTTTTCTTTTGGTTTGATATTAATTGAAATCACAAGTTAATGTTAGAGATAATGAAGTTGGTCCCACCACATGATACTAGCTGCTTCTTTTAATTGTTTTCTTTTGGATTTTGTTAATCTTTTCTTTTCATTTGCCTTACCCTCTGTTAGACTAGTACTCCGTCTGTGTACAATGTATAGTCTGAGGAATGAACACGAATTTCGAGAAAAAGTAAGAGTGAGTGAGGATGTATATCGTGAGCGGTGAGTGTATTAAGTAATTTCCATTTATAAATAAACTACACTTATCATTGACTATCCAAAATATAAATCGGGCCACATCTACCGTAAGCAGAAGGAACATTAGTTTACGAGGTGAGCTAGAGTGACATTGGATTGTTTCTCTTATACATGTACTGTTGTATTTTAGTTAGTTAGAGCACTAATATTGGTTGAGTCATTTAGTAGCTCGATAGTCATCGAGGGCACTATTGAGTCCAATATTGTTTTGGTGTGACTTGATAACTGGCTCAAAAAAAAAAAAAAAAAAAAAAAAAAAGCGGGTTTACACAATAAAAATGGTTGATGCGTTTTGAACCCTTGACATATGAAAGATGATAGCTAACAGAACAGAAACAACCATGAGGCGGCCATAGTGCTGCTATATGCAATTTTGTATTTTTTTTCTTTTCCGGCTCACATTCTCCCTTTGAATCGTGCTCATCCTATTGCACCAAGGCTTGTTCGCCTTAACTCGTTATCGAGCTGACGCATCCATCCGGCGACACGAGCCAGCCATTGAGCTGCACGATGCGGATGTTGTTGGATGATAAAATTGCGAGTCTGGAATATTGACAAGGGCGAGCCAGCATAGGACATGGGGGGTTCATGGACCCCATTTTTTTTTTAATTTTATTAATATATATATTAATATTTTGATTTTTTTTTTAATTATATTGATGTATTGAATTTAATCCTTCTTCTTTTCTATTCTTTATCATACCAGTAAAAATCTCAATTCTAAATTCACTGCTTTTTTTTTTTTTTGTGATCCTGATAACTAGAATATTTAAAGATTAGTTATTTAAAATTTGGTTAGTAATATTTTTAACTCCCTTCTTTTGTTACTGAGTAGGTGCAATTTGTCACAACAAAAAGAAGAGGTCTAAAGATGGAAGTTCGCCTCAATTGGTATTTATTCTACTAAAATTGCTTATCAAAGGCTATGGAGATGCAACAGCCCGGGAGAAGCGAGGGAGCAGTAAGCGAAAGCCTATAAAAAACTTTTGGGGTGCTTTGCTCCAACAAGAGTTCCAACTATTGTTTGGAAAGTGCTGAAACAAAGAATGACAACAAAAGACAACTTGAGCAAGAGGGGAATTGGTTTTAACGTCGAAGATACTAGGTGTATCTTTTGTAAAGAAGAAGAGGAAAGTACAACTCATTTGTTCTTTACTTGTAAGTTTGCTTCTTCTATTTGGTCTGAGTGCCACAAGTGGTTGAATGTGTCTATGGTATGTCACTTTGACCCTATTATTCATTTTCAACAATGTGAGATTTTTGGAAAAAGGGAGGTTTCGAGAATAGTTGCATCCATTTGGATTGGGGTAGTGTGGTCTATTTGGAAGGTTAGAAATAAAATAGTTTTTGAGGGAGGTGTATTTGAAGTTGCTAAGGTGGTTGAGGGGATTAAAATTAGAGTTTGGTCTTGGATATTCTCAAATAATTGAAATTTGTGGGATGTTTCTATTGCAAATTGGCTTTTAGATCCCCATATTTACTTGGATTTGCATTAAAAGTGTATTTGGCTTTACTTGTAACTTTGTAAGGGTTAGAGTACCCCCTGTACTCTTTTATTTATGAATTTTTCATTTTACTGATAAAAAAAGTAAGATGCATATGGAAGACACATTTATTTATACATTACCTCTATTTTTTAATTATAAAATGACTAAAATGATAATTAATTATAACATAATTTGTAGTTGATGCATGATTGTTAATTATATTGTTAAAAGTATCGTAAGATAGTTATTTTTAAATTATGAACAATATTGTGTTATATATACTATTTTTATTGAACTATATTATTTATTCAAAATATTACTTCTAATTTTTTATATTTAGTTGGACCCACGAAAAAATTTCAGGCTCCGCCACTAATTATTGTATTGGTAATATTGATAAGTAACTCCATTTTCTCTCAAAAAAAAAAGAAGAAAATTCGCTATACAATTTCAGTATTTGCATAAGTTTTGTTCACAGTGATATAGAAAGGCTCCACATAGTTCTTTTTTCTTCTTGTATTTGCATTAAATTCCTCTTTCCATTTTTGTCATTTTCTCTCAATTTCTTTTTAAGACTTGAGGTTGACAATGATATACTGGGGACATGAATAATTGACATTTTGACACATATATATTGGTTTTGGTTACTTTCCAAGTGGCCTCAAAATTGAAATTTGGAGCGTATTATACATTCACTTAATTGGCAGTTTCATGCGAGTTTCCCATGAGCTTTTACCTTTATTGTTCCAAAAATATTTTTAATATAATTTGACATTTTGTAAAAGGAACCAACACACACTTACACACATCTGTTTGTGTCTGCTTCTATTGATTGAGGAAGTGTAATCAAACACGTAGACTGGAATGACAACGGGTCGGATCTGAGCCGAATTCTATTAAATTCAAATTCAGATTTGTTTTCTTTGTTTAGATTTGGATCCGTCGGATCAGAAAATTTGAGATATCAAATCCATTAGATTCACAGGTCTACGGATTTGGACCTGGATCCATGCTCTTTTTTCAAAATTAAATTAAAATGATAAAAATTAATACATATATATACAATAAATATTTTATAAATAATAGATCATAAATTAGGATTAGGGTTTCGTAAAGTAGAAATTGTGTATTTATTTTTAAATCAAATATTTTAATTATAAACTATTAGAAGTAGAAATATAAAATATAAGTAAATAAATATAAATATACATAATATGGATCCACGGGTTGGATCTGGACCGAATCCGGATTTAAAAATTTAAAATCCAGATCTAGATTTATTTTTTAAATTTAAATTTAGATTCACCCCAGATCCATTGATATCGGATTCCTTAGACCCAAGTTCTAAAAAACGGATTTGGATCTCCAAGATCCATTGTCATCTCTACTCGTAGATCATTTGCAACCAATATACAAGAACGAGAGTTACCTAAATGCATAAGAAAAATAGCTATTGTGGATTTCCGATGAAAGAAAAGTTATACTATATTTTTAACAAAATTTTATTCGTTTCAGTTGTTGCATAACTTACATTCAATAGGGCGGTTGAGGCTCCACTTGGCCAAGAATACACCAACAATTTTTTCAACAAACCTGCCGGTATCAATCACTTTTTCTACGAGAACATTTCGATTTTTAATTTATCAAAACTTATTAACTATTATCATTATTTGTTTATTTTCGAATTGGCGAAAGTAATTTGGAGAAGATATTAATTGCCAATTTTATTTTTATAATTATCGTGAGAATTCTCAAGCGCTACATTCAGATTTGGTGCTCACTGGATAAACTTCATTCTTATATCATAGCGTGTAAACTGCACAAGACAGGTAAATTGCATTATCTAAATACAAGTGTCACAACTAAATACAAGTGTCACAACTGATCTTCATTTATATAAAGAGTAATTCATATAGCTGAAGTAAAAAAAAAAAGGGATAATTAAATTATATGCATAGAAAAAACAATAACACATACATTATAAAATTAAACACAAAATAGATGTCGGGTGCAATAAAGGAGTGGAAATTCAATTAATTTGGGTGATGGTAGAGGAATCTAAATATATACTTGGTATCGATAGTACTGGACCAACAGCCAAAATAATGGTCCATTTCAATTTGAGGCTGATTGTGACTATAGCAAATTGAATGAAAAATGTGTACCATACAAATAAATCGTTAGTTGTTCTTTTCCTTGAATAGAATGAGTCATAAATATTTTACATCGAATACAAACTGAATTAAAATTTGAAAAGAATAAAAAATTGCTGAGAAATGTAGACATAATTGGAGTAATATTCAAAGCCCTTTAAAAATTGGAATACTCAATTTCATTGCTCAATTATTGTCCCGTTCAACCACATATCGTTTACACAATGGTGTCCACTACTACAATTGGAAAACTCAATTAACACATAAGTCATTGGTAAAATACATTTGGTTATCTTCCTCATCAAAAAAATACATTTGGTTATGATTTTTTGCAAAAGTATCGCCAATGTTTTTTTTTTTAATTTTATATTTAAGATGCTTTTTGCTCAATTAAATTATTATATTACTTAAAAATGACATAAAATATTTATATTGTAATGAAAGGTCTTCATATATATATATATATATGTGTGTGTGTGTGTGTGTGTGTGTGTGTGTGTGTGTGTGTGTGTGTGAATATGTGGAAAATAAAAATTAAGTTAATTCTACTATGGGACCAATATACCAGCCTAATAGGATGAGAATACTTGAATTGGCTTGGCCTATTAAGGGATGTCACATTCACCTAGCTATTACCAAAAACAAAATGCATGACATTAACCATAATTTTGTAACAAGAAAAAATAAATCAGCTACCACTTAAATTCTTATGTGGTCATGTGCTCTCTTGCTATGTGTGGCAAAGATTGGCCCATCATCTTAAAGAGAAACCAGTCTACTGTACAAATTTCCACAATTATTAGAGGAGGGTACAACTCTTTCTAGCTGCTTTCCTTTAATAAGGTACAATCAATTTATAAGGAGTGGACCCTAATTACCATAGTTGAGGAGTACATAATCACGTGAAAGTTTTCTTTTCCAAAACAAACATATATGATTGTTCACATCTCAAATAATTTCATACAACTTTATGACATTAGTGGTGTGTTTTTTTTTTTTTTTTCCTCCTTTTTTTTATGCGTGAGTATATTCGTCATTCTTTTAGGAGTTAGGACCCATATAAATTCTCCAAAATTTAGGGGTACTACTGATACGATTTGGGATAAGAGGCTGTCACATGCATTTAAGCCATTCAAGTTGTAGTTTTTAGTATGATTCAACGACCATGCTGAAATTGAATGATTTAGTAAGTTCTAGTAATATATAATATTGTAGTTTTTTCATATTGAACTTGCTATTCCTTATACTTTTGCTTCAATGATTCGTTAATGTATTTCATTTCGCATTTTGAAATTTACTTCTATTTGTTGCAATTCGGATTGGGTTGGAAGTTTTTTTTTTTTAGTTACATTATGTTAGGATCTTTTTTTTTTTTTTAATATTGTGGGAACCCGCAGCAGCTAACTTCGATGTGTGCTGGGTAAACGCTTGTCCCTTGTGTAGTAGTCTGCAAAGCACACAAGGTAGGTAAATTTATTTCATGCATCTTTACATTTTACGGAAAAGTATTTTCCATGTTTTCATGTTAGAAATATATGAATTTACTATATCCAATTGAACGAAAACAAATGGGCTTATAATTAAGTATTTAGTTCAGTTTATTCTCATTAACATATTCAATTAGGCCCAATATTTTTTTAAATTAGGCCGAATTCTACACTCCGCGTTTAACCTTATAAGTACAAAAAAAAAGGAGCAAACAACCAACCCCCGTTTTCGTTACGCCTTTGTAATTTATACTAGTAACATAGTAAAATATAAAGAATTTTTTGGGAGAACATTAAATACAAAGATTGCAGCATACCTCTGACCGTCCGTCCCGTCTCATCGTGACTTTTCAAGAATTTGAACAACCTCTTAAGTTAAGTTTATAGATGATGTATGCTGGATTTTATATTTTCTTCAACGTTTTAATCGTTTTCTAAATGTCATTATTCAAAATTATAGAATCTCAAATTTATTGAGACAAAATAAGCTTGTGAGTCCTGAATATGATTAAAAAAATTGGATTTCCAGCCACTCTTAAAATGTCAGAAAGAATTTTGTCGTTTTTCTTTCTCAAATGTAGGAGTAGAAAATAGAATGTTTGATAAAGATTAGTAATTCTTTTTTTTTTTTGAGGAAATAGAAATATTTTTTTAGGAAAAGTAGCTATGACTACTTCTCTTTTCTTCCTGAAGCCTTCAATAGAATACTTTATTGCTAATGAAGTTATCTAGTATATTATTTTCTTACTACATGTTCACCCAATGTTGATTATGTCTATACAGATTATGTGCACACGTATTAAAAATTTATATTACAGAACCCTCCTATTGGTTTTACTTTTTTTTATTTTTAATGTAAATTTCTGTCATTCTAGCCGCCATTATGCAAATTATGGTGCGCCGTCTTTGTCTGGCCTTCTAAAATCCATTCCCGGTCTCACCATGGTTGGAAGTCTTAGCAAATTAAATAAGATTGAAAAGGACATGAATAAAAATCCTAAAACCAATATGATTATTAATTATATTGAGATAATCTCAACTATGTCTGTTTTTAGCTGTGGCTTACTTTGATGGCGCCTAGTCCTAGTAACAGCTAATTGACACATTAATTTCTGTTTTGGATGAATTATTTGTCTGTCTTTGACTTCAGGTTTGTCATTAATATATACACTATATTACGTTGTTTCTATGTTTCTAAGTATTTGTTCAAAATAATTATAATTAAAAATTAATGCACGCTAACAATGCATAACAACGACAAATATTTATCTCACGATATATATTATTACGATTAACCTAATTGGAGCAAATTGAGCCAGCTCAACAAGGATAAAAATGTCCCAATAATAAAAACGAAATAGTATTTTGCCTTCATTGCCCCTATTTAAACTTCAGATTTTAAAATACTAAATTCATTATAAAATCTTAATAGCATTAATACTTCTACTTTTCTAATACTATCCTTCAAACTTCTATGTGGATAATTACTCGATGTAATTAATATTCAATATTTCATCTTATCAAACAAACAATGCATCTTAGTTATTTGTAGAACATGCATCTATACATTGTATAGTGAATATTTTACTTCAACTACGATTTTTATTTCGAATTCCATATTTTACATATTCCATATTCCATATTTTACTTCAACTACGATTTTTATTTCTTAATTGTACAGTGAATATTTCGAAAAATGACTACTTCTATAATGAAATTAATATATATTTTGACGTACAAAAGAAAATGATCATTGTATGATCTGTATATATCAGACATAGTAATATCATTCATCGATTCAATCTTACAATCGTCATTCCATTCCTACTGAATTTCATTCAACTGTACAAAATATCCTCTAATTAGCCGGCTCGAGTCGGCATCTTCGATGAGCCCCCAATAATGAGGCGAGGCATCCTCCGTGATTATAGGTAATCACCCGAAATAATAATTTTAAAAAAAAAAAATAACACTACATTTCCAAAACTGAGGATCGTTATACTTAGGGCCGGGGAAATTAACCGGCGGTTTCTCGATAACCGCGGGTTAACCAATAACTGCCTGTTAATGGTTAACCGTTACCAACCATTACCATTTCAAATTTGATATTTGTAATTTGTTTGTTACTTTGAACTTTTAACATGTATTTGTTGTTTTAGATTTGTTTGATTGAAACGATGGTTGATGAATATTGTTTTTTGAGTTTAGACGATGGTTGACGAATATTTGCATGTAACAGGTTCAATAATGGGTAAATGAAAAATTAGAAAATGATAATTTCAATTTCTTTTTAAAAAATCGGTTATATAGCGGTTAACCGTAACCACAACCATGCGGTTAATGGTTAACCGATAACTGTCACGGTACGATTATGGTTATTACTTCCGCATGTTATCGGTTAATCGCGGTTAACCGAATTCTCAAGCCTGAATTAGATTAGCCATCTCTTGTATAACTCCAATTGCATTTTATGCTAGGGATGAACAAAATAACTGAAAATAGAATATCTCAATTGAATCAAATTGAAATATAAGATTAATTTCTGAGATTCGCTTCTTTTCATTTTTTCTTCTTCTAATTTTGGATCTCGGATCGGTTCGATTTGGTATTTTTAAATATATTATGTTAGAAATTTGAAACAATGTTTTGAAACAATAAACTTTAACATGTATTTCCTATAAAATCGTGAATAATATCATTTATTTAATTATTATTTTATTTATTTATCGAACGATTCGATTAAACGGTTCAATCACGGTTTAACCGATTCGATTAAACGGTTCAATCACGGTTTAACCGATTCGATTATTGTCTCTTGATGTCACTAGGATTATTTAATTCATACAATAAATTAGTCAAAGTTCTCATTGTAATCACACACATTTAATGGTATATTTTGTTCCCAACAAACAAATGCAGAAATTCTTATAATTATAAAATGAAAATAAACAAAAGGATAAAAATGTCATTCTAAGTGAATCTTCGATCATTAATATCTATTGAGCCAACGCAAATTGCACCAATTAAGAAGACTCATACTATTATATATAGGGACTATGCACATTCGGGGGTTTATCCAGTGCGCACCAAAAGTAGCAGCTGCAGGATCCCACGACATAAAAAAAAAGAAATAAATAATATCATCATCATCATCATCATCATCATCATCATGAAATAAGCAGTATTATTATAAAATAAAATTTTTACACACGTAATAAATTCATAAATAAGCATTATCATAAATGAAATATAGTATTATTGTATAAACAAGTATTAATTTATGTATAAATTAATAAACAAGGTTTTAGATTAATTCATATGAATAATATTTTTTTTCAAATGATACTTTAATTAGTAATCTTAACCTTGTTGGTTGGCCGCCGTGAAACTTGTTAATAACCTTGTTGGTTGGCCGCCGTGAAACTTGTTAATTTATTATTATATGTAAAATGAAGGCATGTAGACCAAATTAAACAAATGACATTATAAATATTGTTATGTAATTGCCCAAGAGATTAGCAGAAGAAACATATATTTGACGCCAAATTTCGCACCGCGTCTATTCACACCAAATCGCCTTCAAGATTTTCTAAATTAATTAAACATCTCCTCCCCCCCTCCCCTCTCTCTCTCTTCCCTAAACCCCAACCTGATAGGATAACCTTAACTAATTTCCAAATATGTATATTAAAGAATAATATAATTAAGTATAAATTTATGCGTAATAGTATGGATCACAAGTTTTATATCTTGTTGATAGGAATGATAATATATTTATCTTATCTTCAAGCAGAGCATAATTTTTAAATCTTGTTCACTTGGAAGAAAATTGATGTATAATAAGAGGTAAAATGAGTTATAATATTAAACTTCCATTTCTTAGGTATAAATTTATACTTTGTGCAAGGAAAAAAGAGCTCCCAAATTTTTAGACCTTATGACCGAATTTTCTTAAGATGAAACCAAACAACATATAAAGTGGTAAAATAATTTAGACAACATTTTCTTCCTTTTTCACTACAAGTGAATACACCCTAATTATATACTATATTCACACACATGTGTAACGCCTTGCACACGGACACATTCCATCCAAATCCTAAGAGCACACCCTCTCTCTCACACCCTCTCTCTCTTATTAACACGCATCAAATGGAGGCGGCCATGATTATGCATATTAATCCTAACTTAAGATACATCTATACTTATATATACTCAAAAATAAAATTGATAGTTCAGATTTGGGCCAATAGAATATATTTCCTAGACTTAGCCCCAAACAAAATAAAATCTAAACATATAGAGAAAAATTAAACTATTAAACCATCATAAAAGTTTTTAAAAAGTACATGTAAAAGTAAACATTCTTACAAAAGAATAAATAAAAAAAAACAAGTATTTTGGCAGAGGAAGATTTCCTTGAACATACAACACCCCTTGCTGCATATTTAGCTTTGCGTGTTGTGTTGTTGCGTTGGTCGCGCATGTTGAGAGGCGCTACCTTTTTGTTGGAGCACATCGTGTTGTTGCATTAATTCAGCGTGTTGAGAAGCACTAGATTGTTGGTGAAACCCATTGTGTTGATGCATTGTTGAAAAGCACTAGATTGTTGCCGGAGTTGGTTGTGTTGTTGCATCAGTTGCGCATGTTGAGAGGTGCTACGGTCTTGTTGGAGCCCATTGTGATTGCGTTGCTGCGCTTGTGGAGGGATGCTACTGCTAGCGTCTTGTTGCATTAGCCTTGCTTGCACTTCAAGCAAACTATTGAATCTATTTATCTGATGCATCAATATCAGTCGTTTATAATACTCCCTAAAAAAATCGGAATTTTGTTGTTCCATCTCCTCCCAAACTGTAACATATATAACCACCAGACCAGACTAGATCAGATATATAATGACACCTACCTAAACTACGTATGTAACAAATCAGATTGAGATGGATAATCCTTACTTATTTTAGTATAGATGGGATCAATGTTGGCTTGATTAGCAATAATGTCCATAGTTTCCCTTTTCGTCTTGTATTTAGTTATGCAATACTCTATCTATGTACTTGCACAGCTGACACAAACAAAGCAGATCATTCATTAATAAATGATTGATTATATGGATTCAACTCATATATTTGCTAGTCACCGTCTAAAAACTCCAAAGTAATCTCAACCGTTGATCATGGTATGATTTACGTACGGTTGAAAATAATCAAAGCATAAAAGTAATAGAGTGGAAAGTTAAAATACCCAAATCTAATAATAAAAGATAAATAATTTTCCTAAATATATAAAACATAAATAATACTTCATACATGAATATCACACATGAGTATCATACATGACTGACATACATGACGAATAACATATATGTGTATTATACATGACTAGCATACATGATGACTATCGCAACATAAATGTGCTCATCATATACACATGAGCAACATATATGAAAACAACATGTACGTTTTTTCATGTATGCTAATCATGTATGAAGTATTGTTTATCTTTCATAAATTATGAGGTATAATTTATTTTTATTTTGAAAAAGAGGTATTTTAACATATTAACTCAAAGTAATATGTAAAAACTAGTAAAAAGCATGCATGATTATATAAAGCTTATTTTTTTACACAAGAGCATTGTATATATTAAACAATAAAGCTATTCGGTCACCCGGTGGCCAGTTACACGCGTAAGAAAAAAGAAAGTTGACTGTAAAAATAGAAATAATCACATTTCCCCCCAGGATTTATGCTTTCCGAATTAGGGCATATTTTCATTTTTAAAACCTAAATTATCATTTTTTAACTTGTGTGGCTAACCACAGTGTCTCCAAATCAATGTTTTAAAAATCGGACCGGACGGGCCGGTTCAACCTGATGCAATCCAAGATTGAAGATCTGTAGATTTATTTTATTTTAATTTAATTTTCGTTTTTATTTATTGTAGGCCAAAAATAAGGCTTAATTTAGTTATTTTGGTAGTTTTATATTTTATTAGGTTAAGGATTTGTTTCCTTATTGTTCAAGGATTTGTTTCCTTATTAGTTTAGTATTTGTTTCCTTATTGTTCAAGGATTTGTTTCCTTATTAGATTAGGACTCTATTGTATTCCACCCCTATGAATAGGTTTAGTAGGGCATGGATTAAATAACGATTTGATGAATAATATTTTGTGAGTTTATCTCCTTCAGTTTGTTCACCGGACTAGCGGATTGGCAGCATGCCACCGTGACGTTCATATCGACGTATCGGC
This sequence comes from Schizonepeta tenuifolia, assembly GCA_029490685.1. Lineage (NCBI taxonomy): Eukaryota > Viridiplantae > Streptophyta > Magnoliopsida > Lamiales > Lamiaceae > Schizonepeta > Schizonepeta tenuifolia. The sequence goes on from CM055958.1 coordinate 22,079,979, forward strand.
GAGTCAACCATCCCTCATCCGTGTGTCATTCATCGTCCCCGAGTTGTTGTATCGTCCTATCGTTGGGTTTTAGGGATTATTCGCCTAATTCACTTGTGAGAAACAGATACAGAGGTTTTTGGATACCATCGTCCCCGAGTTGCTGTGTCGTCCTATCGTTGGGTTTTAGGGATTAATTCGGCTAATTCACTTGTGAGAAACTGATACAGAGGTTTTGGGATACTCCATATTTATTCGGTTCGGTTCAGATTTGGTCTTGGGTGTATACTATTCACGTCGACGTCTGCAACTCCGGCGAGGATCGTATCACAACCGGTTGAACCGGGAACCGGACCTAGGGTGGGTCGGTTTTGACATCATTGAACCGGGTGTGGGGAAAAACCGGGATCAAACCGGTCAAAACCGGACAAAATCGGACGGTTCATAGAACCGGAAAAACCGTCGGGTCCGGAAATTTTAATTAAAAATACAATGTTGGTGTTGAGAATCGAGCCCAATAGCCTATAAGATGCAATATTAGGCTCTTACCATCTTATCTACTGTCACAACTATTCATTACTTGAACTATTTTATTCTTATATTCAATTTTATTGCTATAATAACATATAAAACACACCTTAGAAATATTGAAAATTAAAATATACAATATTATATATATTTTAATGTGTCCTTAGTGTGAAGCATAATTAAATTTTATATTATTTAGTATTTATTATTTATTAATCATTTAAACGGTTCAACCATGATTAAACCGATTGAACCATGACCTGGAGGTGTCACCGGTTCGACCTCCGGTCCAATTTTTAAAATATTGATCCAAATAGCACTACCCTATATTGAAGACATGATTATATATTTAAAAAAAAAACATGATTAGTAGTTTGTACGGGAGGATCAATTTTTATACTAACTCATTCATATATATATATATATATATATATATATATATATATATATATATATATATATATATATGAATTGAATTAATCATAATAATGATTTCAACTCAAATTACTGGTCGATTTCTTCATCCGAGGGTCTGGCCATATTCTTGTCAAATTGAAGTATATATGTAAATAATGAATTCTACTTTTGAAATCTGTAACAACATACTACTACAATATTAGACCAACCTTACAATATTGAAGAGTTAACAAACTTTAATATTAAACAAAAAAGAATATGCGAAATATAAGATTATGAAAAATACATGAATATCTCAAAAATAAAAAATATGAACTTTCATCAACTTGCATATAACCTACAAGTACAAATCGGCCATAAGCTTAATTATTAAGAGTGGTTTATCTCCTTTAAAAAGTAAGATTTGCACATTACGACACAGAAAAAACGCATGAAAAAAATAACAAATCATAAAAAACTAAGAATAGAAACGAACTTGTTGTAGATTAAAAAAACTAAGAAAAGAGACGAACCTATTGTAGATGCTCGAAAAATAAACGTTCTTATAGTAAGCAGAAATTTAACCAGACACACAAATATATATAGGTATAAATAGGATTATTGAATTATAAGATGAATGAAATTCTAACTGAATAAGTATTACTTGAAGTGTTAAGAGTCCTTATTCTATTATAACAACTTCTCGTTTTTGTGTGTTGTAATCGATCTCGTGTTGTTTTTAGTTCGTTTAGTTCGATCATATTAACTTTCACTGAATACTTTTTTTCTAACAAAAATAAATTGACCAAATAAACATAATTCACCGAATTATGAAGGCCCGGCTGTGAGTGATACAAGTAATTTTGTGACAAAGTGAGATACAAGTAATTAGTGTTACCAAAGCTTAAACCAGAAAGTTTATAATAGCGGAGGTCAACAAATTGGCTTATAATAAAGTATTTTAGTTCAGATTTTTAATCTCATTAACATATTAAATTCGGCCTAATATTCTTTTTAAATTAGGCCCAAATGTACACTCCGCGTTTTTTTTTGGATTTCCAGCCCCTCTTAAAATGTCGTAAAGAATTTTGTTATTTTTCTCTCTCAAAATGTAAGAGTAGAAAATAGAATGTTTGATATAAATTAATTTTTTTTTTTTGAGGAAATAGAAATATTAATCTTAGGAATAGTAGTTATGAATACTTTCTGAATAGAATATTATTCTTTTCATCCCGAAGCCTACAATATAATACTACCTCCGGTCCCCAAGTCTCTTTCTAGGAGGAAGTGGCACGGGTATTAAGGAAAATGTTGTTGAGTAAGTTATAAGTAGAGAAAAAATGATTGAATTTGTTGTGAGTGGAGAAAGGGTCCCACATTAAGGGTAGTGATATATTAATTAATTGAGATAGTGGTAGACCATATGTGGTATTTTAAGTAAATGCATTGTTAGCGTGCATTAATTTTTAATTATAATTATTTTGAACAAATACTTAGAAACATAGAAACAACGTAATATATAGTGTATATATTAATGACAAACCTGAAGTCAAAGACAGTGGAGAAAGGGTCTCACATTAAGGGTAGTGATATATTAATTAATTTTGGACGAATTATTTATCTGTCTTTGACTTCAGGTTTGTCATTTATATACACCATTACGTTGTTGCCATATTTCTAAGAGTTTGATCAAAATAATTATAATTAAAAATTAATGCACGCTTACAATGCATAACAATGACAAATAGATAACCTCACGTCTTATCTATCTATCTATATATATATATATAGGAAGAGAATTATATGATAATGCTATTTTAGGTGAGAAATGAGAATAAATCTGGATTCTTAATTTTTGTTGATCAATGACTCAGATTTAACGATGCATTATGTTGTGGTAATTTATGCATTACAATGTTTATGCATTAGATTTCTGCAGTTTATGCATTAGGATGTGTATGCATTACATTTCTGCAATATATGTATTACCGATGTGATAAAAATGCATTAAAATGTACCATTCTCACGTTCTCATATAAAATTTATTCTCACCAGATCCTTACCACACACACACACACACATATATATATATATATAGCGAGAGAGAGAGAGAGAGGATATGAACTTATATTTATGTGAGAACTAGGAACTAATCCAAGCCATCCATCCTATAAGATCAATGTATATGATTTAATCTCATAATTAGCTGGTCAAACCCGTTTTTTTTTTGGTCAATCCCGTGTCTTTTACTTAAGTAGGGTTAGAATAGTAATTTTCATCATTTATGCAACGACCGCTTATTTCTCCAGCGCCCGCTGGATATTTGTCGTGATGCATTAAATAGTATAAAGTGATGCATAAACTAGTGCAAAATGATGCATAAATACATCTCATGTGGCTGCTAGTGCTCTGCTGTCGCTCATTCTTCTCTCGTTCAATCCTCGCTGTCGTCGCCCAACGACCACTTATTTCTCAGCGGCCGCTAGCTATTTTTCGTGATGCATTAAATAGCACAAAGTGATGCATGAACTAGTGCAAAGTGATGCATAAATACATCTGAGTGGCCGCTGGCGCCGATACCATCGATGTGGTTGAACAAGAGAGATACTGTTGCTGAAATATAAATTTCTTAAAATAGCTCTCCTTCTTTATTTATTAATCCATATCAAATTTTCAAATTTAATCTCAACCATACATTCTTTACAAATGAGTGGCTAGGATTAATTTCTAGTTCTCATATAAGAAGTGGTTCTCATCAGATCCACACCCTATATGTTCAGGAAATAAACAATATTATTATTATTATTATTATTATTATTATTATTATTATTAAATAAGCAGTATTATTATAATTAAAGTAAACATTGGTACACACATAATTCATAATGTATAAGCATTAGCATATAATGGAATAAGTATTATTGCATAAACAAGTATTAATGTATGTACTAATAATCATATATGTTTTTTAGATTCATTCATAAGAATAATTTTTTCTTTCAAATGATACTTTAATTAGTAATCTTAACCTTGTGTTGGTTTGTTCACAACAAAAAAAAAAAAAAAAAAAAGACCTTTGTTTTTGTTGGCCGCCGTGAAACTTGTTTATTTATTATAATATGTAAAATGAAGGCATGCAGGCCAAATTAAACAAATGCCATTGTAAATATTGTTATGTAATTGCCCAAGAGATTATCAGAAGAAACATATATTTGACGCCAAATTTTGCACCGTATCTATTCACACTAAATGGCCTTTAAGATTTATAAACATCGATCTCTCTCTCTCTCTCTCTGCCCAAGAGATTATCAGAAGAAACATATATTTGACGGCAAATTTCGCACCGCGTCTATTCACACCAAATCGCCTTCAAGATTTTTAAACATCTCTCTCTCTCTCTCTGCCCAAGAGATTATCAGAAGAAACATATATTTGACGTCAAATTTCGCACCGCGTCTATTCACACCAAATCGCCTTCAAGATTTATAAACATCTCTCTCTCTCTCTCATCCCTAAACCCCAACATGAAAGGATAACCTTAATTAATTTCCAAATATGTATATTAGTAATTTTTTTCCTCGAGAACAACATGTATACTAAATGGAAATAATAATATAATGAGGTATATATTTATACGTAATAGTGAGGATCATAAGTTTTATATTTTGTTGGTAGGAATGATAATATATTTATTTCTATCCTCAAGCAGAACATATTTAATTTTTATATCTTGTTAACTTGGAAGAAAATTGATGTATAATGATAGGTAAAATGAGATATAATATAACAAACTTCCATTTCTTAGGTATAAATTTATACCTTGGGCAAGGAAAAAAGGGCTGCCCAAATTTTTATACCTCATGACCGGATTTTCTTAAAATGAAATCAAATAACATATAATGTGGTCAAATAATTTATACATCATTTTCTTCCTTTTTCACTCCAAATGAACACACCCTAGTTATATTATATAGTAGTAGTATATACACACACACATGTGTAACGCCTTGCACACGGACACATTCAATCCAAATCCTAAGAGCTCTCTCTCTCTCTCTCTCTCTCTCTCTCTCTCTCTCTCTCGTTAACACGCACCAAATGGAGGCGGCCATGATTATGCATATGAATCCCAACTTAACACAACGATTTAAAAAACACAATGTTGTATCATCAAAAAACCCTAGAAAACCTATTTCAAGCCAATTAGCCATGAACAATGAGAAGAACAACACCAACTTCTACCAAGTCCTCTCTCTCATCACAAAATGTAGGTCATGATGAGATCAAGAGAGCTTATAGATCCATGGCTCTTCACTACCACCCTGATGTCTGCACTGCTCCTCTAACAAACCCCGAATCCACGCGACGTTTCATCGAGATACGCAAGGCCTACGAAACCCTCTCCGATCCAAAATCCCGCCAAATCTACGATTATGAGTTAGGTTTGGATAACTCAAGAAAAGTGTGGGAGAAGCAGCTCCATGGTCTGAGAAAAAGGTGTGATCAAAGAATTAAGAATAGGAGATGTGAAGAATCCATGTGAAAGGCATATATAGCTCATGAGGAGTTGGCGTCAAAAAATCAATATTGTCGTGTTTTATTCTCCTGCTATAATTGAACTTTTTTTATTTATTTTAGTAATGCATGCCAATATGCTCATGAGAAGTTGGCAGAATTATTTTTATTCATCTTTTAATTTATTTATTTATAGTGGATGTAACACAAGATTTTAGCTTTTTCAATTCTATTTTTTCCTGATTTAGGGTTGATTAGTTTGTTTCTTATTTACGTTGAATGCATTTATGGATGGGTTTAAATTTATTAAGAAAAAAAAACTTCATTGATTAGACACCTCAATACAGGGTGGTTAAACCTTTTTAGCTATTACTCCATCCGTCCTAAATGCAAGGTCTCGCTTTTCTTTTAGAAAGATCCCAATAGTAAGGTCTCATTCCAAAAATAGAAATAATTAATTTTTCAAAAGATGTAGGACCTACCACTTTACATCTATTTATTCTTGTTTCTTAATATCCGTGCTTAAAGAAGTGAGATCTTGCGATTGGGACGAAGGGAGTATTACAAATGAATACACATAACTCATTACCAAATTAAAAAAAAAAAAAAAGGTAGGGAGTATTGCCTGATCTATATATTTCCATATACTGTATTGCATTAATTTGAATCCATATATCATGTTTCTTCACTGCGCATCATCTGACATTGATTAGAGATGTAAAGATACGAGACCAAGAGGAAATAATTTGAATATGATGTTTTATTTGAAATATTTTACAGATTTCTCTCTTTTTTTTGATGTGATGAATATAGGAATTTATGATAAATATTACAAATAATTGTATATAAATCACAATACTAATAAATCAGTAGAACTAAAAAACAATATCCAATCCAATAAATATAAAAAGTTAACCCAATTTTAATGGATTTGAACTAAAATCTCTTGCTTTAAGAAGAGACATACAGAGGGGAGACTTTCGCATAGTTGCCAATAATTTCTTTTTGGGAGAGGAATAATAAATTAGTTAGAGGTGGGAAATAAGTCAGATATCGACAAAAGACCCATAAAGCTTTTGGACAATGCTTATCCAATATGTTGTTGGGCTTCAGCTTTTAAAAGATAGTAATTTTTACGGCAATTTTAAACATAGTCCCCATTTCTCGCTTCATAGCTCTCATTTAAAAAAAAATTAAGAAATAAATAATAAAATTACTATTTCATCCTTATAGCCCCTCAAATCTCCTAATAATATATAATCACGCTGAACTTTCAAAAGCTTTATTCTTTCAGAAATTCTCGTAGAACATTTGTGAAGTAAGTTGAAAATCTGAAAAATTAAAAGACTCAACATTAAATAATGGAGATCGATCAAACATCGACAAGAATCAACTGGAGAAGGGATGATTTTATACATTGAAAGGAGAAAATTTTCAATATTTTCAGATGTGGGATACACCAATCTGAATACAACAGACGGTTTGATAGCAATTTTATTTTTTTCCTCGTCCTCATATTCTTGAAGACCTTAATTTGGGTTGCAGGTTGATGATCAACTTTGTAGAATTAATTTCATTTTTCGGCAATATGATTATTAAAGAATTTGGTTTGCGGGGTTGAAGTTTGATGATTAGCTATAACTAATTCTTGAATCAATTTTGTAGAATGAGTTTTATTTTCTATTCGTACGTGACCTGATTGCAGGTTTCTGTAAAACCTCTTCTGCGTGATGATGGGAGCTATGAAGTTTTTTTATTAATAGATTATAATTGGGGGGTTATGGGTGCGTGATGATGGGGGCTATGAAATTTTTTTATTAATAGATTATAATTGAGGGTTATGGGGTATAATAGTACATTTACAATTATTTTTATTATTTTTTAAAAATAGGGGTTATAAAGAGAGAATCGAGGGCTACATTTAAAATTACTCTAATTTTTAGTCTCTAAAGCCTGATAGATAATACGCTCAAAACTTGTTATATGTAGCCCATATTTCCCTTTGTAGTTATAAATTGAAAAAAATAATTAGAAAAATAATAAATTTACGAAATAATATGTAGTTTAATTTCGTTATCGTACCCCGAAAAGTCTGCACAATGAAAAACATGCTGAGATTCAGATGAGAACTTCTATTCCATTTGAATATTTCATCTCCTATTACATTAATAAAATAATGATAAGCGTCATAATTAATGGTTCAAATTTAGGGAATGTATTTTCCCTAAATTTTGAACTCTTTTTTTTTTTTTAGATATCATGGGAACCTATATCCGCTACTTTCGGTAGGCACTAAGTAAACCCCGTCCCTTGTACAGTAGCCTGCAAACCACACAAGACAGGTAACCACACTTTCCAAGTACAGGTGTGACAAGCTCGACCTATAGAGGCACTTCATGAGGTTCGAACCTAAGACCTCTTAGTTTCAAGCGCTCGCTTTTTACCACTAGGCTATCCCCAAGGAAACAAAAAGAAGAAATAACTTTGTGGTTAAGAAATGAAACACCGAAATGTAATAGAGGATCTAATATGGCTGGGTTTTAACAACATTAATATACAACCTCCAACATTTCAAAAATTTAATTCAATTTATGGAATTATTTTCATTCATACACAACAATGATTTTTTTTCCCTCTTTCAAATCTATATCAAATTGCACTACAGATCCTACTACAAACTATTGCAATTAAATTCTCCTCAATCTTATATCAAAACATTAATCTCCAACGGCATGACAAAGAAGATTTTTTTTTAATCCCTCAATGCAAATATGAATTTCCCCTTCTCAAATTCTTCAAAAAACTGCACAACAATGGAAGAAAAAAAATCTCAAACTCTTTTCAAATCAATTTTGCATTATAAAACTGAAGATCTCTCTTTTACGATGATTTCATTTTTTCTTATTCTACGATGATTTCATTTTTTCTTTTTTCTACAATTCTACGATGGATATTCTAGGCACCATAAGAAAGGGTGGGAGCAGAAACCGTCTCTTCGGAATCGTCCACGCTGCGTGTTCCGCAATGCGGACACCGTCCTGATGTTGCCACGTGGCTGAACTACTTTTTAGGCTGGAAATAAAATTAAAGTTTTATTCAAATATTATATTATTATTTTATTCGAATCATGGTTTAACTTCATCCACGTCCGGTTAGTTTGGACGATTCGGTCAACAATTAGTGGTCTCCACATGAAACACCATGGCCAGATCTGGTATACTATGGCTGCTTTCCTCGAATTCGTCGGAATGTAGTTTGACGGTGTTTTTTCCTTCCGGCCAGCCAATATTTCGGTCTTTCAGAGTTAACTATCCTTGTATTTACGGAAGGCGATATTTTAATTTTCGATCAACGCACATAATAGATTTACATTTTCACAGGTTTTTGTACCCCTTAAATATAGGTTTAAATCGTACTTCCTCTCTCTCTTAGTCCTCGACTGCAAGTGCATTGTTACTCCTGAATCGGAGCCCATATTCCGAAACCAACCGACGATTCGACGGGTGATTAACATCGCTGATTGAAGTTTGAGGAGGAATCAACAGTTCATTAGAACGAAGTCTAAGTAAGTATTAGTCTATCTTGGTTATGCATGATTTTACAGCATATTGGCAATCTGGATTGGGGGGTTTGGCTTTCGCGAAGGGATTAATACTGTATTTGTTTGCATTTTTTTGTTTTATGTTTGATATTTGCATTAGATGTCTAGGCCATAATTATTTTTGTCGTAAATAATCCGGTTCGCAGAATTCATGGATACTGATCTTGATTTAAATGTGGTTTTGGGTTTACAAGATCCACCTCCCAAATATAATTATAGTGATTACGCATCGAAGTCGAAGGAGAATGAATGTGATTTGTTGAATGTGGCTTTGGGTTTAGAAGTCCCACCTCCGCTATTTAATTATCGTGATTACGCCTCAAATGTGAATGAATGTGGTGTACTCGGGGAGACGGAATGGTTGAACAGTTTAGATGCTGCTAAGGTTGAATTAGATGGTAATGATCAAAGTCAGCAGCAGAAAGTTAGCGGAATTAATGTAGATGAATCGCCTAAGTTGGTGACAGAGGATGTTGATGGTGATAAGGAGACTCCAGTGAAGGAGGAGAAGAACGATGATGGTGATAAGAAGGAAACAACTAAGGAGGAGAAGAACGACGATGATGGTGAGAAGGTTCCAGTTAAGAAGGATAAAAAGGATGCAAAAATGGGTGAAGGTGATGATGACAATGGCCCTGAATTCTTGTTGTTTACACATACAGAACTTAAGGAGAAATTGGAGGTCGACACATATTTCTCTGATTTGGAGCAAGTTTATCTTTTTATACTGTGAATACGCTTGATCTGAAGGATTTAGTGTGCCTAAAGGTGAACAACGGTATTTTGGAAGGAGTGTAGAAAGTATTAGGTGGAAGGAGTTCATGTGTTCAGCTACTGGACTACCTAATTATTGAAGCGCTAAACACAAGCTTATTGTCTACAAAAGCCTAGTTACCCGTTCCAATTGTAAAGCGAAGTTAATTGTGTCAAGGGACGATCTTGGATCATTTGTTGTTACGGTGTTTGAAAAGGATCACAATCACGAGCTGGTAACGTTTGATCAGACTTTCTTGTTGCGATCTAGTCGTCACATGAATTATGCGAAGAAGTCTGTTTTGGAAGCTCTTAATTCTGATGGTATAGGTGTTACTGCTGCTTTCAATTTCATGGCAAAAGAAAGTGGAGGTGTTCAGAATGTTGGCTTCACCAAGAAGGATGCATATCATCACCTGGACTGCGTGAAATTGAAGACTAGAGTTGAGAATGGAGATGCCAAAATGCTATATGAATACTTCACCAACAAAACGAATGCAGATCCATTCTTTTTTTGGAATTACCAATTGGATGATGATGGCCGACTTCTGAACATTTTCTTCAGGGATAATAGATGTGCGGTTGACTACGATGCATTTGGTGATGTCCTGTCGGTTGACACAACCTACAGGACGAACAAATACAACATGATTTGTGCTCATTTTGTTGGCATAAACCATCACATGAACATTGTCATGTTTGGCATGGCTCTAATGTCAGATGAGACCATAGGAAGCTTCAAGTGGTTGTTTGAGATTTTTTTGAAGGCCATGCATGGGAAACAACCTAAGGTGATATTTACTGATCAGTGTCTGGCCATGATAAATGCGATAGATGATGTTTTTCCAAATTCGAAACATCGGCTTTGTCAGTGGCATATTTTATAAAATTGCGCATTGAATTTTGGTAAATTGAATGGAAATAAGAAGTTCAAACAATTATGGTACATATGCATGAATGTTGTGGAGAGTGAGGAAAAGTTTAATGCCTTCTGGAAGAATATGATGGAAAATTATGAAATTTAGAATAAAAGTTGGTATGATGCAATGTTTAATCTTCGTGAACGATGGGCGTCTTGCTTCTTCAGGGGAATTTTTACAGCCGGTTTACTGGCCACATCTAGGAGTGAGGTAACAAATAAAGTTATGAAGAATGTTGTACGCTCCACTATGTCGTTGAGCTTATTCATGATGCAATACGAACAAATTCTGAATACTTGGCGTAACACGGAGCGTGCCGAGGATACATATACCATATGGAGGCCCGGGCAGGCAGTCTCCAATAGCGGGCTTCTAATGAAAGCTGCCAGTGTTTTTACGCGCAACATCTATAAGATATTTGAGTATGACCTTGCGAATTGTATCACATTGTATGTTGATCCAAAATCTGCAGTGTCGTTACCTTACGGGTTCCTGCAGTACACTGCAAAAACCCGAGAATCTTCTTCTGTTGAGCGTAAAGTAGTCTTGAACACTTTGACGAAAGAAGCCAGATGTGATTGCGAAAGGTGGGAAAATGAGGGATTGATTTGCAGCCACATTCTTAGGGTATTTGTGATTGAAAACGTAACTAATATTCCGGATTCTATGATATTTCGCCGCTGGACTAAAAGAGCAAAAGATATCTCGACCTTATCTCAGGAAAGTGTTGTCGAGGAAAGTGTAGTCATGAGGAACATGACATTTGCTAATCAGTTTATGTGACATATGTATGAGACTGTTCGGCTACCATGCAACACCAACCTCTACGATAAAAACTTGTCGAACGAATGAAGAAAATTAGTGAAGGATTTCGTGAAATTGTGTCGACATATCTTGATGGCGAACCTGTGGCGAATCTGACCCCTATAGTCGTTCCACTCTTTCGCAATCCACGAAAGATTGCCCCAAGGGATTTTGCGAATGTTATGAACAATCCTCTTGTGTCAAAAGGTCACGATAAGAGGGGTCCCATATCCATTCTAGGTAATTTTTTATATTTCTTATAGAATTACATCATCACAAGTTTTCAAATATTTTCGCTCATTTTATTTGATGTTGGCAGCAAGGAAATCAAAAAGGAAATCAAGAACCAATACCAGTCGCACCATAAATTTAATGTCAACGCAGGAGGAAGAAAATTATGTCAATTTAACACTCTGATGCACTCCATAAAATTTTGTATTCGTTAAACTTTATTTTTTCTTAATTCGGTTATGTACCATTACGAAAACTTTGTTTTCTTAAACAAAGTTCTTTCTTAATTCAGTTTTTACCATTTTGTAATCGTTAAACTTTTTAAATTTTCTTTCTTAAAAAAATGTTCCATGGTTTTGCCTAATGCTATTTGGCCTCACAACATTTCCTTTCTGTATGTATTTATATTTGATAGATTATAGCTTAACATTGGATAATAAAAATACTACACTATATTTTCGAAAAAAATATGAATACAAAGAAGATATTATAATTTCGATACATGAAAGTTGATTAGAATTAGATAAGCTTAACTACCATGCAAAAATAAGGATTGAAGATTTAATTAGGATACATCATATAGTTGGTTTAGAAATAACAACCGGATATTATAATATATATATTTTTTTGGTAATTAGAAAAGATAAGGGACTCACGCACTTTTGAATTAACTGTAATTCTTTATCTATTCCCCCATTGTCCCTATAAAGAGTACTCGATCATTCATTAATCCTTTCCATAAAAAAAAATTGTCGAACACGTTAGGAAAACAATGGATTCACTCTTGATGTTCCCCGCCCCCTGCGCTCCCTGGCACTACAAAGAAGAGAACGCTCTCATCGAATCTCTGCACCGTCGCATCGGCCAGTTCTCCTTCACCAACAGAAGGCCTGTCAATAATGAATTGCGTGCAATATCGGAAGAGATTCATTATGATACCAACATTTCTCCATCGAAGACCGGCGCAGATATCACGATGAGGATGGTTCATCTTCTTGGCCGACTCCGTCTATTTAAAGCATTTATATCGCTTCTTGGGATAACATACAGCGCCGAGACTATGGACGTCACTGCCTCTCGTCCATACGTGTGGGCATGCCCCTTTGTAAGAATCGAAACTTTTTGTCATTACTATAATATGTGTTTAATATAGTAGAATATAATATGTGAATGCCCCTCTTCGTGCAGGAGGATCCCCTCTTTAACTACTTCCGACACAATGGTTTGGTGAAGCGTGATGAGCTCCGTGCCATCTTCTTCGACTACAGATTGAGCGAAGTCGACTTTGAATGGATTTACGAAGCACAAGTGAATGCGGATCGTGGATGTCACAGCCCCAAATCCCGAGGGACGGCAAAAGCCGGGGTGCGACTGGGGTTGGATTAAAGAAGCGGGGAAGAAAGGGGATGAATGAATAAACATACATACATAACAACTTATCTTCTATGAACAAGACTTTATTGACGAAAGGAAAGAGTTAATCTCGAAAGATTACTCGACAAAGCATTTCAAAAGCTTCTAAGTTATATTACAGAACTTAGACTACAGTGATTATTACACAACGTCAAAAAGAGTTTAGAGTCTAGCAGCGGAATTTGTGAACTATATACAGAAGTCTTCCTTAACTCTATTCACTCTAACTCAACCGTCGCCGCTTCGTCGCTTCAACCTGCACATTTAGAAAATATATGCAGGGCTAAGTACAAAAGTACTTAGTGGACACGTTGCCAAAAACATAAGCATAAGTATAGATAATCAGGCATTTCATTTCTGTAGCACACCGGGGTTTTTCATTAAAGGCTTGTGTCTACTAAACATTTTCTGTTCTCATTTTCATAAAGGTTAGCTCTGCAGAGCATTTTTCATAGATGTTACGTTCAAATCTTGACCAGTCATAATTCACCGTGGCTGACTACCCCTCAACAGGATACCACATACACCACAGGCTACAAGTGCACTAACTCTGGAAAGCCCCTTTTGACTAACTCAAAGCCGATCGTTAGTTAACCCCTTTTGATTAACTCATAAGGTACAAGAGAACTCACATAAAATACAAAACAGTTCATGCCATAATTATCACTTTGAAAACACGATTATCAAAGCGATAAAGAAAGGTTTTCGAGCATTGCTTGTTTTGTTTCATATATAAAAGCCCACCTTATAGATTACGGAACTATTAAACGTGCTTCCGTTCTTCAATCTTCCGTCCTTTCCTTATGCTGACTTCGTCCTTCATCGTACATAAAATATATCCTCGATAAGTCGTTGAGACGACAAAATAAAACCGAAATTGAAATCGAAAACGATTTAGTCTTTTAAGCTTTTTAAGCATTTGCACGCTAAACTAGATTCTTTTAGTTAGACGGGAACGAGACTCGAGCACATCTCGTTTAAACCTCAATTGGTTCCTTACTTGACGCTTATGTCGGCAAAACTAAAGTCGATAGTTTACAACGACTTATAAGATCAAAAGGAAACAAGTTGAAATGAATTCAACTTAAGAATCTATGTTTTGGAAATTACTGTTCAGATCAGTAGGTTTGTACAGAACAGGGGATTGCGAAACAGAGGATGAATCTTATACTAAAAGAAAGGTACGGGTGTCTAGTTTACTCTCCAATTTACGGATCTCAATTCCGATAAACGAGCTAAAAGATATGACAGTTTCCGTGAGACGTCGCAAAACAGTCCGAGTTTAACCCTAAGGCTCGATAACTCGGCGCACGACTTTCTAGGTTCGACTTACGTTATTCCACTTAATTTTCCACGAAATTCCTGACTCAATGCAGTCTAGACGTATCCTTATACGTGTTGAACTCCTTTTCATTTCTCATTTATAAGCTCGACGTTTAAAACCTCGTCTCATTAACTACGCAATTACTATACCAAATCAAGTTCTCGTTTAAATTCCTAACTTCTCAATTTAAACCATATTTATCATTCCATTACTCGGTTTATCACGTCATCAACTACAAACTTGTTCTCTTAATGATAAGATTCATTAATATTCAATCACTTTCTTAGTTCGACTTTTCTATTATTACTTATATTCATTTATTTGCCTCTTACGATTTCCTTGTTATTTTTAGAATAATCCAATTAAATTCATATAATCATTAATAACCAACTAGAGTACTAATTCATCATCAACTCCTTAATAGAATTAAACTACATCAAACCCTTAAATCCTAATTAATTTTCGGTAATCATATTTATTTGGGAGGAGTGATTTTCTTCCTCAATTCAATCCATTAATTAATTTCTAATCCTTCTATAACTTGTATTATTCAAGAATTAATATTACTACATCATAAATTGAAATCCAAGCCTCAAACCCTAAGCCCTAATTCGGTCCTCTTCCAAATTGTTAGGGGATTTCATTTATTTTTACATCAATCCTCAATTAAACTACTCCTAAGCTCAATTATACAATCAATTTCAAGAATTAAAACATCCTACATAAAAGCCCTAAAAATTGGTCCTACATAGAAAATTAGGGTTCTTAATTTCCTCCTTCAATTAAACCATAGAATCATTCCCTTATACATCTAATTACATGAATTAAGACTTGCATCATCCCAATACAATTTTAAAAAAAATCGATCATAAGCAACTTAGGAGGATTAACTTTTTAATTGGATAGAAATGGGACTAAGGAGATTACCTTGAGATTTATGAACTTAGACTGGAATTTAGATGGATGGTTGATGAACTTGTGATCTTGTATCTTGAAGAAAGCTTGAATCTCCAATGGAGGATGAAGAAAAATTGTTAGAGAGAATTGAGAGGGGAGTGGCGGTTTTTGGGGGTATTGGGAGGTAGATGATGACTAAGTAGTGGAATAGTAACTAGCAAGGTGGAAATTTTTTAGCATGATGTGTATATTAAATATTATTTCCAAGGTATGAGTCATAAAGTGAAAAGGAGAAATATCCTACAACTATATGTGTGTGTATCAGCCAAGGTGGGATTTTTATCCCCAAAAATCGCGTTTCTCCGGCTCGTTACGACGTTACAAAAATCGGGAAAATAAAAACGTAGTAGGTTACGTTTTTGTCGAAATCCGATTCGACCGTTCAAATCCGAAATATTCTATATACTTAAAAAGTATATTTTAAACTTTATAATATAATAAAAATTCGGGACATCACAGTTCGAATTTCGCCCGGAAAAATAATAAAAACGATTTTTCCTAACTTACTCGTCTCGCGAAATAAGTGAATGTAAAGTTCGACGGTTTGTCGAACTGAGTTTTCTAACGAGAAATTTCTCGGCCGCGAAAACCTTAATACAGTAGTCATTCGACTGACTTCCGTAATTTATTTTCGGTAACGGATTTCACCGTTGGTTTTAGAATTCAAATTCATGAACTTAGGCGTGCAAAGCCACAATTATTATTAACTTTTATTTTTTTAAAGACTGTAGAAAAAGTCGGGGTATTACAGTGGGACTGTACCCCTCCTTTGATGGATTTGTAAAATTTATGTGTGTTTACTAGCGTTTGATGTAAACAATTGAGTATAGGAAACTAATGTATTAATTCGTCTGGTACAATGTAAGTATAAAATTAGGTGTGTTAGAATTGTGTGTTTTATTATTATGTGTTAACTGAAGATTGTGGCCCTTATTGTAAAAAGTTGAAGTATTTGTCGTAGTTAATACGTCATGGCTACTTTGAATGTTCAATGGCCAAGTTTAACTTATTGTTTTGTGAATTTTAAAATTACTAGGCCCAATATCGATTTTGTATGGCCAATTTACATTGCTGTTAATTTTCATAATTTTGATGAATACTTGAATAGTCGTAGTCAAAGATTAGGGTTGGATGTTGACCGTTCCATCTATTATATATATGGCCCACCAGATTTACTCTTTCGTCATTTAGTAAAAAAGTAGGGTTTCATTCCTTCGGCTGTCAACATCCACATACACGAGGCATCATAGAAAGATCATCTGCAACCTCTCGTGCGCGTCGCGTTCTTGTGAAGGTCAAAATATCCTAGGTAATTGACAGTTTGCATGTTACTGGGGTGTTTGAAAATCTTCGTATGATATATTTGTTTTCGATAAATTTGTTTTTGATCAATTTGTTTTTGATAATAATGTTTAGCCACACACAGAGCCAGAAATTCATCAGTTTCTGGATAAGAGATACCACCCAGTTCAAGCGTCTATTTATCGCAGTGGCAGAGAAGATGGAAACCCCGATCGGATATTATACGTTCTTGTTTGATGACAGAAAGATTAACGAAAATCAGACACCATATGAGGTAATTAAGTGTGAATCCCAAAATTCCCTATCGGTATTTATATGTGTTAGTTAAACAAATGATTTTTGTAGATTGAGTTTGAAGAAAAAGATTCGATTGATGCAATGAAGTATCAGCTTGGTGGCAGTAACAGCAAGGAAGGAAACATTTGATTTAATAAAAAGATTAGTTCAACCTTTTCACACTCTCTTGTGGAACTGGAAGAATTAATCCAATGTACAATGTAACTTCTCTTTTGTAATGTATTAGGGAGTGAGCTTTTCCTTTTGGGCTTATATGTATATGTGCTCTTTCTTCTATATATTCTATTGGGTTGGCCCGATTCGTTTAGCATGTTATTTGTTTTTGCCATGTTTAGTGCAATGTTTAGAATAAATATTTAAAACATTTTGACGTGTAAAATGACTATAAATTGCAACTTACAAATCCTTATAGTGAACCTGAAGCTATCATGAATGGTCCACCCCACTTGAGGCAAGAACCCTTATTCTACTCCGACCACAGATTGACTCGAAGGTTCGAGCGTGAATTGATCTTGAGTTTGCACTAGAAGATGAGTACTGGAAAATACATTCCAGGCTACAACAACTGGAAAGTTGTTGGTAAGGTGTACGCAATATTATGTGTGAAATATCACAAGAAAATGAAAGCGGCGTTCCTAAAAGAAAAAATGGCCCAGTTGCGGGAACGATACGAGACTTTAAAATTCATTGTCAACGATCCAGAAATTGATTACTTCGACGATGGGAAAATCGGGCTTCACTATGAAGAAACTTGGCCAAGAATAGTCAATGTAAGTTGATTCTTTCCAATTAAGTTTTGTAATCTATGTTTTATTGTTCGTAGATCATTACCTTTACTTAAGTTTCTTGTCATTGCAGGATAAGCCATTTGCTGCAGTTTATGAGGTGGAGCCTGAACCCTACTACTCCTACATGCAAGACCTCTTTGAACGGAGACATGAGTGATTATTATCATTTTTATTATCTATATGAACCTATAGTTTTTCCCCTATATTGTATTTGTTATGTGTTTATTATGATTTAAGATCTTAATGAAAATAATTAAAAATCCAACACAAATCATTATCTTATGCGATCACGGGATGTGCGCGTATCACTTTCCTTACGAGTCTAGTTAAAATCGCTTCGGTGTGAATAGTGAAGATTCTATTGCACAAGACAGTGAAAAACAGTCAACATGTACAGATTTTATACTCCATTCATTTCAATGGTGATCAACAAAGCTGCTGCCATTTACTTGGCACGTAGTGATGCACGCCCTGTAAAGCTTCGCATAGATTCCCGTAGGCCACATAGATGGTTGTAGCACCATGTGCATGGAGCTCGAAATCACATAAAGTTTGTGCTGTTGAATGGTGGTTTTTCTTGTAGTGTCAATTACATTTCAACTTGCATGGAAAATACTTTTTATTGTATAGCCCAAACCCTATCGGAGAATATAATCTCTATCTTGCAGAAAATATAAACTTTCACAGTAGATTCGATTCTTATTCCTCCTCTTCTATTTGGTTCTGTAAAGAATATTGTCAGCCGCACCATTTTATTAGTTGCACCGTAGATCATAATTTTGTAGTCCAAAAGACATGATTCAGAGAAACTACTCTAAAAAATGGCGTCTCCATTTTGGTGACGAAAATGATAAATGGTGTAAGGTACGGGAGGAGCATTTTCGACGTGTTTTGACAAAGCAGTGGCTTGAAGAGTTTTGGATTCAAGGGGGGAACAATAACCGTGTAGCGATTGAAAGGACCCAGCCATTTATGGAAAGGGCAACGGGAGAAGATTTCCCGATCTCATTCTTGTGGAGGAAAGTGGAGGAGTTCAGCCTTAGGTACGACACGTACACAATCTTGATCAATCATGACGACCTCTTGTACAGCTTCCAAGATGGCAAGATCCGTCCAAAATAAAAAAAAAAAAAAAACTTGGGCTATGATATTAGATGTACGTATTGAACCAAATCGTTTTTCAAACACATTTATTAAATTATTACACTTTATTTATGATAACATGCTTTAATTTTCACAGGAGAAGCCACTCACTGCAGTGTATAAGAACACCTACGAGCCATTTTACGACCACTTGAAATTGCTCTTTCAACGAAGGAATTGACCGTATATCGTATTCACTAGTGAAATTTATGTTTATTTGTAATGTAAGAGCGGAACGTCTAAATATCTCGACAAGTAGTTTCACTAGTGTATTATAAAAACGTGTATTACTAGTCTTAACTAGTGTATTATCTTATACTAGTGTATATTAACTAGTTGATATACTAGTTAGTGTATATTAGTGTTAACTAGTGTATTATAATAACTAGTGTATATTCCTTTTAACTCATGAAGCCGTGTATTAGTGTATTAGTATATTATCTTATAATTAATGTGTTAACTAGTGTATTAGTCTACGAGTGTATTATAATAAACTAGTATTTTTTAGTGTCAGTGGCGGAGCTAGGCCCCGGATGTAGGGGGCAAAATATAACGAATATTAAAACTACTTTATATAAATACAAATAATATAATATAGTAAAAATTACAATAACTTTTTATAATATAGAATTACATGAGATGACAACCGGTGTTCGATTTTCTATTTGATTTATCTCATCGTACGTCGTTGATTCAAAGTACTTGAGTTGATAACCGTCATGATACCATCGCCATTTTTTACGTTATTTTCACCGCCCAAAGTTCATCGTTAATCCGTCTAAAATTAGAGCTCGAAACAATTTTCGTCTCAAAATCCTTTTATACTAGTCTGCTTAGTACATCATCGATTGTCACCAATTTTTTTTTTTATTAAATGTACACATAATAATGTTGAAGCAACTAGAAAATACCTATCAACCTAAAAAATTACTAATTTTAGGCCTGAGTAGAATATAATATTTTGACACAAAATTAATGGAGGTAAGATAGTAAAATAATTGCACTAAATTAATTAATACAGTGCAGTAGGCGAATTGATGAAAGTAAGATAGTTAAATACATGTGTGTATTATTCACAATAAACGTTAATAATATCTTATAAATCCAAACGTGTGTTTATCTATACTAATATAAAAAGAGCATTGTTTTACAAATTTTTCTAAAATATCCTTATTACAAATTTAATTTATGGCAATAACGTAATATAATAATAAGAACCAAACTTACCTTATAATTTGACATACAACTTTATTAAATTAAAATCAAACTTACCTTATAAATTAATATATAGATTCATATGCTAATCGGAAGATGATTTTAAGACCAATTTATTTCCTTCTTTAATAAATATTTATATATTCTAAGTTGGTCAATGAGTTTGAGAAAAAGACTTATATTTTATCAAATTTATTTCATTTTATTCGTTAAATTAAACTTTCTTTATTTAATAATTACTAATATATGCTTTCACATGAATGATTGGTTGAGGTATTTCTTTTTGTCACTAATATATTTTCACTAATTAATTAATTGTATAATACCATTATACTCATGAATTATTAGTTCCTAATAATAATTTTCAGCAATTGTACTAGATCTCAATTTTCAATAAAAGGCTACAATCAAGTCCAATTATGCTAGATACCATAAACTTCAAATTTAACTGTTAGTAAATTTTCAGGAAGGATCTTGACATCTAAATCTATGAAGATTATGTTTCTACTTCTTTGTTTAGATTTCTATAGTATAATTGCATTCGATAATTTTCGCATTTGCTAATATATTGTACTTTATTAATTATTCAAAATTTAGATCTATCAATAATCCAATAATATATAAATTTATGAAATTCTAATCTAAGTTCCATAATTACTAATTAGTGTACATATTCATTGAAGAATAATAAAAGATGTAAAATCATGCAGAACTTATATTACAAGTAATGTAATAGAGGAAATTTGATAAAAAAATAATAAGTGGTAAACAAAAATTGAATACATCTACCACTTTTTACTTAAATTCATCTATTTCTCCAAATTATAACCATCCATATATTAAGTCATTACCATACATACATAATTAAAACTGTTCAAAATACATATCCAGAATCAATCATCAAAACACATAATATCTTAAGTCACACATCCAAAACTAGTTTTCAACACAATAAACAGAAGAATATAGATAACATATGCATATCCCACGAAGATAATATCTTACCCTGTGCATCAAAATAACTCTTGGGCCACCCAGGTTATCATCCCACCATGGCCAGCAAGATCTACCAGTTTCTATAAATCTACCCTGTTGATCACCCTTCTCGCAAAGATTTCTCTCATCTGTTCGTAGTGGGACTCTCCGTGCTCCCTCCAATGTTTTTGGTTCTCGGTCTCCTGATTACAGTAATAGGTCAGAACACATGCAACAGATCATACACAAATAGCAAATATTCGATTGAAATAACTCAACGAGAATAAGATAGACATTACCTTTTCCGGTGGATTTGCCATTAAATATGCATGTTTCACAGTAACAACGTTCGTCGAAGCATTATACTCAATTCCTGGAGTTCTAATAAACTCTTCGAACCGATTGTAATGCTCTCTTAGTCGCCATAATTCGCAGATGCAGTCAATTTTTGTTGTACAATAGATATGTCACAGCCCCAAATCCCGAGGGACGGCAGAAGCCGAGGTGCGACTGGGGTTGGATTAAAGAAGCGGGGAAGAAGGGGGAAATAAATGAAATACAAATATTAAGGACAGAATTACTTCAATGAACAAGACTTCGATAGATAAAGAAAAGAGTTGATCTTGGAAGATCACTCAACGAAGTGTTACAAAACAACTAAGTTATTTACAGAACTTAGTCTACAGTGTTTGAATATATACAGTACCAAAAGTCTAGAGTTAGGCAGCGGAAAAGTGATCTTAAAACTAAAGTCTTCTCTAATCAATCTCAACTGCAACTCAACCTTCCTCCGTCTACATCGCTTCAACCTGCACATTTAGAAAACATATGCAGGGCTAAGTATAAAAGTACCTAGTGAACACAGTGCCGAAAATATATTCATAAGTATTGATAAATCAGGCATCTTAAAATAGTAGCACGCCGGTGTTTTCTTGAAAAAAGTGACCCGTGTCTACTAAAACATTTCTTATTTCTCAATTTGGCTTGGCCAAGCACTTTTCTGGTATGTTACGTTCAAATCTTGCCCAAGAATCACCGTGGCTGGCTACCCCTCAACAGGATACCACATACACCACATGCTACAGTGTACACAACTTTGGAAAGCTAGTCGGCTAACTCAAAGTCTGATCGTTTAGTTAACTAGTCGATTAACTAATAAATCTGGAAAGCACGACGGCTAACTCAGATGGGATCAAGAGAACTCACATAAAACATAAAACAGTTCATGCCATGATTATCACTTTGAAAACACAGATATCAAGCAATAAATATCACTTTCTTTTCGTGGAAAAACCCACATTTTATTTGATATAGATAAAAGCCCACCTTATATGTTACAGAACTATTAAACAGTTTTCTGTCGTCGATCCTTCGTCTTATCCCGACTGTTGACTTTCTCCTTCATCGTAAAGAATTATAACTTTAATAATTTATCGAGACGATAAAAGAAAACGAAATTCGAAACTGAAATCGAATTAGTCTTTTACGTTTTCAAGCTTTTAGGCATTTGCACGCTAAACTAGATTCTTTTAGTTAAAAGGAACGAGAATCGAACACTTCTCGTTTAGAACTCTTACTGGACACTAAGGTCAGTAAAATAAGGTTAGTCGATACTTGTAACGACTAAAAAGATCGAATGAAATTAAGTTGAGAAGAAATCAACTTAAGAAATTATGTTTTGAAACTTCACTGCACAAGGCAGAACTTCTGAGGACTGTCCAGAACAGAGAACCCTGAAACAGGGGAAGTTCTCTGTACCGTATGAAAGCCAAGGAAGTCTAGTTTATTCTCCAATTTACGGATCTCAAATCCGATAAACGAGCTAAGAGATACGGCAGTTTCCGTGAAACGTCGCAGAACTGCCGCGGCTAACCCAAGGGTTCGATAAAATCGACGTGTGACTTCCTAGGTTCGTTTTAGGTTCTCGTACTTAATTCCCCACGAAATTTTATTCTTAAGTCAGTCAACACGTATTTCCATACGTGACGAACTCCTTTTCGTTTCTTGTTTATAATTACGACGATCAAAACCTCGTCGTTTTATCTAACCAATCACTAAACCAATTCACATTTCTAAATCAACTCCCAACTCTCGATTTCAATTATAATTATCAATCCATTACTCGGATTAACACGTCGTCAACAACAAACTTATTCCTTTATCAATTATAGACATTAATAACCAATTATTCTTCTTAGTTCAACCTTTCTATAGTTAATTAAACTCATCTCATCATTTCTTATGAAATTTCTAACATCTTTGGAATCCAAATAATTCCTACAATCTTATTCATCATCTTTCAAAGATTATTACTACATAGATCATCATCTCAACTCAAAAACCATCTCGATTTTAGTTAGGATTCCTTGTCTCTTATATTTCTCACATTATACTTAGAATAATTCCCAATAATTTCTATAATCAATAATTAATAACTAGAACATCATTTCATTATCATTTCCTTAATCAAAATCAAACTAATTCAAGCCCCTATATCCATCAAATTTTCGGTACTACATAGAAATTTAGGAGAATTGATTTTCTTCCTCAATTAATCCATATTATCATCTCTAATCTTATAATAACACATATTATGTATTGATTAATACTACTACTTCATTAATCAAAATTCAAACTTGAAACCTTAGACCATATTTTCGGTCATCACTAGTTTCTTAGGGTTTTTCATTTCTCTTTGCTTAATTCACCAATTAGAGGAAGATAGTATGTGTGTGTGTTTCGAACTAGAGAGGGAGTGAGGGAGAAAAGATGACAACAATATGTGATATTTTAATTGCTAGCTTAGGTGTTACATATTTAATTATTAGAAGGTTTAGGAAATATGAGTCATAGAATTTAAATACTTAAAAATTGAAATATCCTTTTGCTAAAAGGTGGGGGATGTCGGCCATGACTAAATTTTTTTCCCCAAAACGCGCTTTTTCCGGCTCGTTACGACGTTGTGAAATTCGAGACACTAAAAACGTATTCGGCTCTTTTTCGTCAAAAACTAACTTGACCATTATAACCAGAATCATTAATATACTTAAAAAGTATATTTTAAACTTTAAAATCTATAAAGATTTTGGGTCATCACAGTCCGGAATTTAGTTTTCGTACGCGAAAACACTAATACGGTAGTCATTTAACTGACTTCCGTAATTTATTTTTGGAAACAGTTTTCACCGTTGGTCTTAGAATTTAATTTTATGAACTTAAGCGTGCAAAACCATAATTATTATTTACTTTAAATTTTCGAGACAGTATAATTTATTCGGGGTATTACCACCAAACCTGTGAGAGGGCACAGTAGAGGTGTGTTGGATCATGAAGCTTATACTCATGACGAAGCTCGTACAATTTCTCGATGAGGATGTCTTCATCCCAAACATTCCACACTTCGATATCCCATTTGTTGCAGTCGAGTTTCAGCCTGGGGTAAATGATTGGTGGGCAGTCTTCATCCATGGGATTGGAGGCCACTATGCCTGAAACCTAGCATAAAAAATCAAAATATGAAAACCAAAATTATGCAGAGATAGAACCCGCCCTACTTCTCCATAACTGTAAATTAACCACAATATTCGATAAGTTTTGGAAAATATTTCTAAAAATCCCTAAGATTTAGATAATGATTTAGATGTCATACCTTCTCAAGCGGATCGACGATGACTACAATGGTGGAATTTTCAGATCGCCGCCGTCAGGGATGTAAAACCGCTGTCGATTTCGTGTATAAGGAAATGAGGGGTGTGCTGCTAGGTTATGTACATGTCCTGCAATGAATGGGGAATGAACAAACCGCCACGATCCATCGCGCTACAATGAAGGGCCGAGATCAAACAACGTGCGGCGGTCCAGTGTCACTCATTCCCTTCTAAATTAGGACACGTGCCTTTTAGAATTGGGCCAAACAATATATGGCCCAAACCCAGCATCCCCACTGTATGGCCCAATTCAAAAATAAACCAAGTGATGTTCAATACAAAATTATTTCAATTAACTCCAAATCAATTCCTTCTCAATCTATTTTATATTAAAAAGGGAGTTTCAAATCCTAAATCAATTACAAATTAATTTGAGTGGCAATTTTGTTATTATAATAAATTAGCATGGCTAAACTACATGATCCGCTTTTAGTGGACGCTTAATCTACATAACTCACTTTTAGTGGATTGTTAATCTACATAATTTTTGTCATCTCATTGTTTAGTTTATCTACTTAAATTGTTATTTTTCATTTACTGTTTCCTATGAAAAATAAAATACTTATTAACATGATCGAGCATGATTACAAGTATTGCTTTTCTGTCAATACTAATTTTATTTCAATAACAATTGGACAATTCAATATTCTCAGATTCACAGCTTATATTTATTTTAATTCTCTGTATTGATAATGTATTATGTACAAACTCCAAAAAAAAAAAAAAAATGAGTCCACAAACGTACTGTTAGAGTAGATATAGTTTATTAAAAGCTTTTAAATCATCTCATTCACTAATAAAATTCACAAGGAAAACAATTTTTTTTATTGGGAAAACAAGTACTATCTTTTGATGTAACTGGAGTTTTGAAATCACCATAAAATTCTCATATGAATGAATTTAATGGCAGTAACATTCAACTTCTAGAGGCTCTAGACTAAAGCAATATGTAAACAAACTAACAAAAATTAACATTTACCAAAATTTCAAAACAATTACCCACAACTCACAAGGTAACATTGATGTAGTTATACAATTGCAAGTCCATTTCCTACATAGATAGTTTTCCAAATATTAGTAGTTAACTCATGTTTATTTTGGACAATTATAATGCGCTTATTTAAACTTCAATTTTCGAAATTTTGTTGGGAACAAATATGTTGGTTAAGTCCATTGAAGCTAAAAATATATCATAAGATGAATAAAATGTCACCTAAAATGTTAATCGTAATATTGGTTAAGTCTCAGATCTCTGTATACTTACCTTAATACGCGCATAAATTACATGTTTCATACAACGGAAAATAAATACATGTGCAGGAACAATTACAAAGTGTCTTATACTTGATCAGCGGAAAAAAAGAGAAATTGTATTTGCGACCCCGATTTCAGCCCTTCTTGACGAGAGATGAATCGTTGGGGATGCTCGTCGTTGTCAAATATTAACTCAATAATTGCGAAATAAAAATAAATAATTTTAATATAATTAGAATATCATTAAAATTATATACCAAGTGAAAAAACAAAGTAAACATCATTTCTTCACTATAAACAATTTTCTATTATCAACAAATGCTCATTTGATTTTTGGCAAATATATTATCCATACAAATAAATACTCCTATAAACCTATCTCCATTTAAAATTTTTTAAAGATCTAAAATTGGGAGCATACCATTAAAAAATTTTATGTGGGACCATACCATTAAAAAATTCTGAAAATGCAACCTGGACCTTAATAAACTACCTTTGCAGAACTTCACCACTTTCTCTCTTCTTCTTCGGTGCCGGCAGAAGGTATACATACTTATATTAACTCATTGATTGTTGAAATCAGTTGCCGAAATAAAAGTCATTTGAACAAAATGGAAACAAATATCTCTGTTTCTTCATTACAAGCTTGTAATTAACAAAAGAACAACATAGGTTAATATCTCTGTTTCTTCATAACACTGCCGAGCAGAAAATGGAACCAACATGGCTAATATCTTTAGGATACATTGAGCTACAAAATATAGAACACGACCACTGTCTTGACCCTTCAGGATTTTAAGTACTCAACCCTTATCAAATCTCGTTGTCGTTTCACCAGATCCAATTCTTGTCGCAACCTCTCTGTTTCGGCGAGTAGGTTGTCTCTTTCAGCAATTAGGTTGAGGACACAACTTTGTGTATAATCACTCATTGCATGATCCAAGAACATGATTGATTCCTCACATCCTTCTTCCTGCAATAACAATTAAAAAAAAAAATCAGCAGTGCTATTTGCAATTTCAAATATGAAGAAGTTGACCTTCAAGTAATTAGATGAACTCTAGTACTCACTTCAGAACGCGGGCATTTGTAAAATCGACGGAATGCATTTTCTCCTGATTTGAACACCCCTAGTTCTAGGTAACAGTCATGATTTAAGGACTTGAAACGAAGACCGATCCCTGAATCTCTCATGTTTAGATCTAGAGGAGTAGAATGAAATTAGTTGAGGCAAAAAAAAGGTGTATATCATTTATACACCTTAAAATTTCTGGCGCCCAAACGAAAAATTTGAATGAAACTTTCGGAAAGTTAGCGCCAACGTTAATTTTGTGCAAGTTTGGCCTTGCCCTAATTGAAACAGCCATGTTTAGATTGGGAAGAAATTTCATGTACTAGGTATATGTCTATTATTGAAGCTGAAAGTGATAATTAGATGACTTAGGTCTACATTTTAGCCCCCTTTTGCGACACAAAACTATTTACCACAATCTTCGATTTGCAAGTTTGGCCTTACCCTTCAAAACCCTCGAATGTAGGTTGTACTTTGTTCTTGCATTTCTATGTTGGCACCTTCTATCCCTTCAAAGTGAAGTGTAAGATCTATGTATACTTACCCTAATAAACCCTCATTAATATTACAAGTTGCATTAAACCCTCGAAGTTAAATTTATACTTGCATCTTCTACAATGTAGATCATAACATAATGTTGATTGTAGTGATGTAACTCTTCATAGTTACACTTAGATCTTCTACAATATAGTATATAACATCATGTTGATTGTAGTGATGCAACCATTCATAGTTAATTTAGATCTTCTACAATATAGTATATAACATCAGGGTGATTGTACTCATGCCATCTATGAAAGTTATAGTTAGATCATACGAAGTTAGATCAAAGAAATATAAATCATAACAACTTGTGCATTCTAGCAATGTAACATGTAAAAGTTATAGTTAGATTTTCAACAATATAGATCATAACATCATGTTTATTCTACACATGCAATCCTTCGTAGTTAATTTATAATGTTGTGCATCGAATACAAATATGAATATTTTTTTTATTCGGTTAGTTATCAAATACGAACTTCAAATGATGATATTCGATTCGATATTTTAATTGCATTAAATATATTATATAAATATTCTAATTAGATATAGGGTAATGATGGTCGGCCACACGCGTCAAAAAAGGAAAGTTGACTCTAAAAATGGAAATAATCAGATTTCCCCCCTAGGGTTTATGCTTCCTAATTAGGGTGTATTTCCATTTTCAAAACTTATATTACTATTTTTAGCTTGTGTGGTTGGCCACAGTGTGGCCAAATATCACTACCCATAAATATAATGGTAGTAGTGTTTATCAAATATTTGTAGTTATCTAATGAAACCATATTTCACGAGCTAATAATTAAGTTGAGTTTATATATAAAGTTTCACTACAAATATATGTATATATATGTATTTAAACATACATAGATATCAAGTATTTTTAATTTCTTGCATCAAAATAATGTCATTTCATTTTAATGTCACTTCATTATTTTATTCTTATTAAAATTCACACCAACTTTCGATGTGTCGTGTTGAATTTTTGTTACTGAAAAATCAAGGTTGGAACATAATTATGAAAAATTTGATATTTTTTTTATATTGAAAAATGCAAAAGGTAAAAATTAAAATAGTTTTCATTATTTAAGTGCACATTACCCAATTAATCTATGCCATCCCCAATAATTAGTGTGGCCTTCTATCTATTTGGATCGTCCCCAGCAATGTTGATTTTTCATTTTGATAAATGACTCAACTAAGTTTTTTTAATGCTATAAACTTCACAACAAATCAATTAGGTGAATCTATTTCTCTTATATATCTATCACATAATTCTTAAATCTATGCCGCACCACACTTATTAGGAACATATGAAGTATTACTTTGTCGTTTTACAGAAGAGTATCATTTTGCCTTATCAAATTATTTTATTATTCTACTTGAGATCTATTCATAACTTATTACTCCCTCTGTATCTTTTCATTAAACCCATTTTACCTTATTTAGACGTATCATTTCATTAAGTCAATTTCCAAAAATGAAAATACACCATATGATAATACTCCACTATAACTCATAAATTACCATATATGTCACTATAAAACTACTAATTCTATTATCTCTCTTACTTGATGTAACAAAAATACCCTAAAAATTTTACTTTATATTTTCAGCTTTATTAAAAACAACTCATTTTCTTATTACGCGTGCCCAACCAAATGTGCTTATTGAAAAGATATGGAGGGATTAGTACACTTCATTAAAAAATTATGTTAATTATTTAAAATTGTCACACATTTTTTGTCAGCGGATACTAGTATAATTATAATTTATAGTTTTTTTTTGTCCATAGAAAACAAGTCCTATAAATGTTGCGGTAAACGAAAAACGAAAAAGAGATAGCTGCGAACATAGCACAGTTAAAATTAAATTTCGGGCTTGGTTCGAGCCCTGCAATTTTGCCGCCTACTATATTTATAATTTTCTCGTAGAATCGTAGTCGTTTTGCATATTTATTGTATTTTGATAACTCGATCCAAAAATTATACCATAAACAACAATTAACACTATTTTTATTACAAAATCCTTTTCGTTAACCAATCACTTCATGTTATAGAACAATTCTTCTCGTACTTCCCAAACTAAGCGTTTTCTCAAACAAAAAAAAAATGTAGGGTAAAAAAAATCAATCACATTTGCTAATGTTATGTATAGATGTTCATGCATAATGTCAAAGATTTAATCTAATTCATTGGGACAAATTCGAATAAATTTTTAATTTCAATCTCCTACATACATTAGCAATCTCAATGTCTTTCCACAAGAAGATTAGGTAAAACTTCTAAAAATTGTCAAAACAATTCATGGAGATGTTCTAGGAAATCAAGATGGATGACTTCCCTGGTAATCTTATTTACATTGCTGAATTTGTTGCATTTGAAACACAATCAAACATACTAGACATTCTGACTAACATATTTCCATATTTCCACTTGAATTGCTCTAGAACTGTGATGCATTCCTGAAGCTGCTGTTGTTCAAAGCAAATCTCAAACCCAAACTATTCACTGAGCGGTGGACTCTTTTGTCAAGTCATGCTTGGGTATTAATTCTGTCTCCGCACTAGTTTGATTAGTTGTAATGTGTGATTTCTTACTTTGTTTAGAAGTTTATCTAGCAAGTGAGGAGTATTATTGCTTATTACTATTCATGTTGAATGTGAAGTTGAATTTGAAATAACCATGAAGCCTGAACCCTAATTTATTCACTTACTAAACCCTAATTTAACTGATGATAGACTTATTTCAAAGTTTCTGACGTCCACGCAAGCATGTTCTGTTGAGCTATGCCACGGGTAAAGCATTTGAGCGTTTCAGCAAACCGTGGAGCAAGGTTGATCAGGTTTGCGGCATAGGTTGGATTGACACGAATCACTTTGTAGCGTGCCAGATTCGAATTCCAGAACAGGAGATTGTGGTCTATAATTCCCTATGCAAATCTCAATGTAGGTGGATTGATGTGAAGGAGCACTTCTTACTCATGTCATTCAGACTCAATTAGCTCTGCCATGCTGCCGGCGCGACTCACTTAAAGACCCCTCCGAAACAAGCGTGAGATATCATCGAAAATCCTGATACGCCTCAACAGCCGAACTATCACGATTGTGGTATTTATGCTTTGAAGTTCATTGAATGTTTAGCATCTGGGCGTCCGGTGTCATACTTGGCAGGTAAATCATTCTCGACTTCAACGAGAGACTATACTGCGAAGAGTTGTTCAACTCGAGGGTGAAAGCATGACACATCGATCAATTCAGCATCGTTGAAGTCTTTTGGGCAATTATATTTTGGCATGTGTTAGGTTTTCCTAAAACACTTCAATTTTTTTGGCTATTTCTGCTGGACAGATTATGAATTCATGAGCTATTGCAATTTGTGTTCGTGATACCCGACATGTGATGTAAACAACTATGTTCCATTCGATGTTATTGCAATGATGCTATTTTCTTCAGTTGTGAAACTCTTGTTTTTTTGTGTCATGGAATACTCATGTCTTATGTTTTGCATTCAACGTTGATGCATTTAAAATATGGTATAAAATAAAATGTTACAATATTTGTTTAACTATAAAATAGAGTATAATATAATTAATATGCAATGGGCTGATGTATGCGGTGGCTGCACTGGGCTAAAATCAAGTGCAAGCCCAAAATTTCTTCTTACACCAATCTATTAGATTAAGTCCATCCTCCCAAATAAGCCCAGTCCCAAAATGTTAAAAAAAATTACATAAAAATGGTGTGCGTGTGCGCGCGTGTGCCCATTCTCCCAAATAAGCCCATCCAAATATGTTAAACTAAATTAAAATAAATTTAGCTAGTGTGTGTTTTGTTTTATTGTATCTTTTTAGGACTGTCCAAACGAGTGACGGGTCATCGGTTTGTATTATACAGACCCGATACCCGATTGGTATTGGTATTGGCTATCCGTTACCTGCATGTTCGAATAAAAGGGTCGGGATACGGGATGAAAATTTTAGATACTAGAGAGAGAAAAATAAAGTAAATACGATATACGATATAAATAAAGTAAATACGATATACGCAAAATAGATTAATAAAGTAAGAGCATAATTGAACAATGTTCGATACTTTTTTCAATAATGTCATGTTTTTAATTTTTGGTATATTTGTCACAGCCCCAAATCCCGAGGGACGGCAAAAGCCGGGGTGCGACTAGGGGTTGGATTAAAGAAGCGGGGAAGAAGGGGGATGAATAAGAATGAATGAGTAAACAGACATTAATAACAGAATGAATTACTATGAACAAGACTTCATTATATAAAAGGAATAGTTGATCTCGAAAGATCACTCGGCAAGTTGTTCAAAAGGATTTGAATTCGTTGTACGGGGTTTAGACCCAACAAAAAGATACATTAACTTCAAAAAGAGATTGGCAGCGGAAAAACGTAAAGCTGAAAGCAAGTTCTTATTCTAATTACAACTTCTTAACTCAACATCAACCACCGCCGCTCCCGTCGCTCAACCTGCACATTTTATAAAACATATGCAGGGCTAAGTACAAAAGCATTTAATGGGCACATTGCCGAAAACATAAGTATAGATAATCAGACATCTTATTTCTGTAGCACACCGGGGTTTTTCAATAAAGGCCCGTGTCTACCAAACATTTTCTTACTTATTTTCACAACATAGCTTGCGCAAGCATTTTTCTCATATGTTACGTTCAATCTTGCCCAATAATTATCACCGTGGCTGGCCACCCCTCAACAGGGTTCCACACACAACAGCTACTGTGTACACTAACTTTGGATAGCAGGTCGGCTAACTCAAAGTCCGATCGTTTTAGTTAGCAAGTCGGCTAACTAATAATTCTGGATAGCAGTCAGCTAACTCAGAAGGGTACAACAGAACTCACATAAAAACAAACATTTCATGCTCTGATTATCACGTTGAAAACACAATTATCAAAGCTTGTAAACAAAGATTTTCGAGCATCGCTCTTTTATTTGTATATAGAAAAGCCCACCTGACTGATTACAGAATTACTAATCGAGCTTCCGTCTCTGGTCTTCCGTCCTATCCTCGGTGCTGACTTCCTCCTTTTATCGTAAATAAACAGACTTAAGCAACTTGAACGCAATCGATAAAAGAAATAGGAAATCGAAACGGTTTTTAGTCTTTTAGGTATTTGCACTTTACTACTTCCTTTTGATTAACTAATAAACAAGACTTCGATCAATTTTCATCTACATATTGACTTGGCTCATTACTCGACTCTTAGGTCAGTAGGTAAATGAATGTCGATAACTTAGAACGACTTAAAAGTTCACAAGGAACGAAGTTGAAAAGGATTCAACCTAGGAAACTAAGCTTTGGAAATTTCTGCACAGGTCAGTAAGTTCATACAGAACAGAGTATATTAAAACAGGGGATGGATTTTATACCAAAAGAAAGCCATGGATGTCTAGTTTACTCTCCAATTTACGGATCTTGATTTCGTTAAGCGAGCTAGAAGTTATAACAGTTTCCGTGAAACGTCGCAAAACAGTCGCGTGAAACCCTAATGCTCGACAAAATTCGACGCACGATTCCCTAGGTTCGATTAATGCTATTCCACTTTTATTTTCACGAACTTTTCATCTTAAGACAGTCTACATACAGTATCCCATAATCGGGTTCATATTCACGACTTTTGATTAACAAACGACGAGCATTTCCTCGTCATTTCCAACAAACCATTTACTATACCAAAACGAATTTCAAATTCTATATCGTTCAACAACTTCTCGTTTCTTATCTAAAGCTCATAACAACTCGTATCTCGGATGGAAAAGTTGTTAACTACAATATCGTTCAACAACTAATAACAAACATTATTATTAAAAGGGATTTCCTTATTCGACTTTTCTACCGGCTTTTAAACTCGATTCTTCATCTCTTATTCAAAATCAAACCTTCTTAGAATTCGCTCAAATTTTATGGTTACGATCATTAACTAACAAGATTATCAAAGGTTCGAATCACAATCCTATATCATTATCTATTCTCGACTTATCGTCGATTGTTCGTCGCTTACTAAAAATCATACGTTCTCCGTTTTCGTTCAAATTTTACAACAACGATCATCACCTAACAAGCATCACTAATATGCAAACCATATTATCAAAACATTAACGAGCCTCAACTTATCGATAGATTTCCATCTCTTATGTTTTTCAATTTATTTTTAGAAAAATCCCAAATAAATATATATTCATCCTCATACATCTTATATCTATTTCTATTAACCAATCGAGCATATCATATCATCTTCTTCATCGAATCAACCATTCTTCATATCTTATCTTTCAACTTTTATTTTTAGAAAAATCTAAATTAATTCATATAGTCAATTAATAACATGTAGAACACTAATTCATCAATCAAACATCATAGAAATCGAACTACGAAAAACCCCTAAACCACTAAAAATTTTCGGTAATTATATAAAATAAAGGGGAGTGATTTTCTTCATGAATCGATCCGTAGAACTCAATTCTAAACATACTAAAACATGAATCGAATAAGAATCAACATGCTTCTTCATCTCTTAAGTTTCGAAAAAAATGAAATGGATGGAATCAAGATTTTGTTCGGTTCATTACGTAGGAGATGTTCTTACCTTGCGGAATACGAACTCGGAAATGGAATTGATCGGTGGATGAGAGACTTGTGTGCTTTGAGAAAGCTTGGATGATGAGTTTCAATGTAGGAAAAGAGAAGAAAAATGAGAGAGAGAGAGAGAGTGAGAGTAGTGGCGGTAAAGAGAGGGGAAGAAGAGAGAGAGATGACTCACCATATACATACATAAAGGTGTTAAAAAATCTAACTAAGGGGTGGTGAGTCGCTAAGGGCCGTTTGGTGCGGAAAAATTAGACGGAAATATCTCGTTTCCGGGCTTTAAACGACGTTATAAAAGTCGAGAAATGATTTCTTAGGTGGTTATGAATTTGACGAAATCTAATTCGTCCGTTAGATTAGAAATAAATCACGTACTCGGAAAACCTAATTCGTTTTTCAAAATCCGAGAAAAAATTGGGATCAGACAGTCTAATATTCTCCTGGAAAATCATAAAAACTAACTTTCTCCGGTGAACTCGTATTGAAGAAAAAGTGAATGTAAATTCTGACGGTTTTTAATTCTGAGTTTTCAGGCGAAAAATCTATTGGACGCGAAAACCCTAATACAATAGTCGTTCGACCGACTTCTGGAATTTATTTTCTGAAACGGATTTCACCGTCAGTCTTAGAATCGAAAATCCTTAACTTAGGCGTGCAAAGCCTTAATTATTAATTAACTTTTTATTTTAAAGACGGATTAAACATCCGGGGTATTACAATATTGGTTCACAATCTTTTAATATTGTTGTAATAATGTCATAAAATCCAATTTCTGGCGCCAAATTATACGTGACTCGTTGGAATGCCATATATGTGAGATCAAAATGACGTCGTTTTTATTTCAAAAATAGAAAACAATATGCAGAGTACGTACTTGATCGGGCTTGCTATTATAGTAGTACAGATATCGGGTATCGGGCAAACCCAACACCCGATCCTGGTACCCAAGTAAACTCGATTTTTTATATATTAGGGTACTTTGAATTAATTTATATATATATATATATATATATATATATATATATATATATATATATATTATAAAACTAATAATCGGGCATTTGGATACCCGATTTTGAATATAGGGTCGGGATAAAGTATTAAAAAATGAAAAAAAATCAAGGTCGGGTACTCGATATTTTTGGGTACGCATGAATTTATATAGTAAATATATATTAAATCAACATAGTGGACAATTCATGCGTACCGCAATAGTTTAGATTGAAACAACCATGGCTAAATTTATATAGTAAATATATATTAAATCAACATAGTGGACAATTCATGCGTACCGCAATAATTCAGATTGAAACAACCATGGCTAAATTTAAGATTAAAAACATTGAAAACACTGATTATTTGCTAATGAAGACATTCGTAAGGAATGCTACAACAGTGACTCGTAATGCTATCTTCAGAAACCTCATCTTCCAGCTTTGAATACCAAAATTAGATTCTACTTCGTGAATCTTGGTCTGCAGCTCTGCAATGGTGTTGCACTGCTCCAGTCGCAACTGTTCTGCAATTTCTACCTGCGCGTTCAGTTTTCTGAATTCCGATTTGTAATGGGAGGATAGCTCCAGATCAAACCAACATTGCATTTTGCAATCTTTAGGTGTCTGTTCAACAAAAATTGTACATAAATTCACGGATAAAATTATGGAAAGATTGAGAAATTAAAAACACATACAGCTTAGCCCCACCCCTCTAAACTTGCAGCAGAAGTAGCGCCTCGCGGGCTCCTCCGCCGTGTCGTTGGTCCGCACCTATGCCAGCCCATGCCTGCAAAATCGCGGCCGCCTGAGGAAATGAGGATGAATTTGATTATACATTTCGAAATGTCAGTTTGAGGAAATGGGGGATGAATTTTAAGTCTTATAAGTGAAATCACTCAAATGGGCCTTCAATCTGAAGCTTAGCCCACTAATTAATAAAAGATGTAGGGCTTTCTAAACAGGACGGGTAGGGTACTATTCCCGAAAATATCGAGTACCCGACCCTGATTTTTTTTTCAATTTTTAATACCCTATCCCAACCCTATATTCAAAATCGGGTATCCAAATACCCGATTATTAGTTTTATAAGAATAATATATATATATATAAATTAGTTCAAAGTACCCTAATATATAAAAAAAAATCGAGTTTACTTGGGTACCAGGATCGGGTGTTGGGTTTGCCCGATACCCGATATCTGTACTAGTATAATAGCAAGCCCGGTCAAGTACGTACTCTGCATATTGTTTTCAATTTTTAAAATAAAAACGACGTCATATTGATCTCACATATATGGCATTCCAACGAGTCACGTATAATTTGGCGCAAGAAATTGAATTTTATGACATTATTACAACAATATTAAAAGATTGTGAAACAATATACCAAAAATTAAAAACATGACATTATTGAAAAAAGTATCAAAGATTGTTTAATTATGCTCTTACTTTATTAATCTATTGTGCGTATATTATATTTACTTTATTTATATCGTATATCGTATTTACTTTATTTTTCTTTCTCTAGTATCTAAAATTTTCATCTTGTATCCCGACCCTTTTACTGAAACATGCGGGTAACGGGTACCCAATACCAATCAGGTATCGGATCGGTATAATACTACCCGATGACTCATCACTCGTTTAGACAACCCAAAAAGATGCAATAAAACAAAACACACACTAGCTAAATTTATTTTAATTTAGTTTAACATATTTGGATGAGCTTATTTGGGAGGATGGGCACACGCGCGCACACGTACACCATTTTTATTGTATTTTTTTTTAACATTTTGGGACTAGGCTTATTTGGGAGGTTGGGCTTAATCATATAGAATGGTGTAAGAAGAAATTTTGGGCTTGCACTAGATTTTAGCCCACTGCATACATCAGCCCATTGCATATTAATTATATCATACTCTATTTATAGTAAAACAAAAAATGTTGTAACATTTTATTTTACACCATATTTTGAATGCATCAACGTTAAATGCAAAACACAATACATGAGTATTCCATGACACAAAAAAACAAGAGTTTCACAACTGAAGAAAATAGCATCATTGCAATAGCATCGAATGGAACATAGTTGTTTACATCACAGGTCGGGTATCACGAACACAAATTGCAATAACTCATGAATTCATAATCTGTCCAGCAGAAATAGCCAAAAAATGAAGTGTTTTAGGAAAACCTAACATATGCCAAAATATAATTGCCCAAAAGACTTCGACGATGCTGAATTGATCGACGCATTATGCTTTCACCCTCGAGTTGAACAACTTTCCACAGTAGTAGTCTCTCGCTGAGGTCGAGAATGATTTGCCTGCTAAGTCTGACACCGGACGCCCAGATACTAAACATTCAATGAACTTCAAAGCATAAATACCACAATCATGATAGTTCGGTTGTTGAGGCGTATCAGGATTTTCGATGATATCCCACACTTATTTCGGAGGGGCCTTAAGGTGAGTCGCGCTGCAGCATGGCAGAGCCAATTGAGTCTGAATGACATGAGTAAGAAGTGCTCCTTCACATCAATCCACCTACGTTGAGATTTGCACAGGGAATCATAGACCACAATCTCATGTTCTGGAATTTGAATCTGGTACGCTACAAAGTGATTCGTGTCAATCCAACCTATGCTGCAAACCTGATCAACCTTGCTCCATGGTTTGTTGAAACGCTCAAATGCTTTACCCGTGGCATAGCTCAACAGAACATGCTTGCGTGGGGTTACGTCAGATGCTTTGAAATAAGTCTGTCATCAGTTAAATTAGGGTTTAGTAAGTGAATAAATTAGGGTTCAGGCTTCATGGTTATTTCAAATTCAACTTCACATTCAACAAGAATAGTAATAAGCAATAATACTCCTCACTTTCTAGATGAACTACTAAACAAAGTAAGAAATCACACATTACAACTAATCAAATTAGTGCGGAGACAGAATTAATACCCAAGCATGACTTGACAAAAGAGTCCACCGCTCAGTGAATAGTTGGGTTTGAGATTTGCTTTGAACAACAGCAGCTTCAGGATTGCATCACAGTTCTAGAGCAATTCAAGTGGAAATACAGAAATATGTAAGTCAGAATGTCTAGTATCTTTGATTGTGTTTCAAATGCAACAAATTCAGCACTGCAAATAAGATTACCAGGGAAGTCATCCATCTTAATTTCCTAGTCAAGCTCTCAAAAAATCATTTGCCCACCTTTGTTGGCATTTGAATGCGGAGGAAAAAAGAGCTGTGGAAAAGGATTACTCAAAAAAAGATAACTATTAACTAACCAATTTATACAGAGGGGAAAATTTTATTAAATAAATAAACACAAAAACTTTACTTATAACTCATGTGGAGGTGGTTTTGCATACCAAACATTGAATGATTTGGTGAATGCAGGCTCATATCTCTTTAGAGGATCAAACTTTCCATCGAGAGGCTGCATTGGCTGCAGCGAATCTGCTGGATGCATTTTGCGAACGCTTTAGCTTAACACTCATGTGTTCATCGAAGGAAGATGAACCTTCACTGCTCGAGCTTATGTATAAAGGGTTAGACCAAGTGGTAGAACGAGTGT
The DNA here is from genome assembly GCA_029490685.1 of Schizonepeta tenuifolia. Taxonomy (NCBI): domain Eukaryota; kingdom Viridiplantae; phylum Streptophyta; class Magnoliopsida; order Lamiales; family Lamiaceae; genus Schizonepeta; species Schizonepeta tenuifolia. Next base: position 22,118,893 of record CM055958.1, read on the forward strand.
TAGGTCTACACAATGGAAAAGATTGTTTAGTAGTAAACTTCTGTGGAAGCTGGACAGCATCATCCACGTCATGTATTTTAGTTGCTTCAACCTTAGCCAATACATCCTTTTCCTCTCTTTGAACAACCAATGCCTTATTTTTCCTCTCTTGGTCAGCAGCAGACTCCACCAGCTTCTCCACTTGTAAGATTTCATCCGTAAGACAATCCACTAAACCATCAAGCTATTTTAAATCAACTTCACGCTCAGATAATGGAGAAAAAGAATCATCAATCTTAACCACAAGACCATCTCCGCTGATTACATCACTATCCCCATCATTTTCATGATTAACCACTAACACCTCGGAAGCATCACAATTAGCAGCATCACCATCACCCTGACCATCAACATCACCATCCCCCTGACCATCAACATTAGCGTCACCTTCAACATCATCATCGGATGAACTACCCTAATTTGTCCGTTTTCATCAACGCATTCATCATCCAAATCATCCACACCGCCTCCTTCCTCAACTCCATCAAGCAAATCGTCGATATGAGTGGTGTCTGACGAGGATATCTCCACAATTGGGATGTTCAGCGGACAAAAAGGGATAATTACATTCCATACCAGTTTGAGGGTCATACCTTTCTTCTGCACATTCAAATTCAGGCCTAGGCTTGCCCCCATCCTCAAAATCCAATCCATCGGGACCCCGTGCAGTCCCATTAGTCTTTGTAAGAGTATGAAAATCTGTCCTCGTATCCTCCTTCTTGCGCATAAACTCAACAAAGTTACAGACAATGAACAATTTATCATGCAAAGTGCTACATATGGCTTCCAACTTGTCAAGCCTTGAGATGATTTTGCGATCCTGTGACTACAAAGGGGAAAAAAATAAGTAACACTGAAGAATTAAAGCCTTAAATAAGTACAAGTAATTACTTCTTACCCTCTCATTAGGGGTAGAAATGGATTCCACAGATTCAGATGTAGCATCCTCCTCATTTTCAATGGGAGCTTTGTGAGGAGTCTCCTTGGTTGAAGAACGCAGTGGATAATGCCGATTTAGAAGAGAATTTTTGGAACATTCACCAGTCTCATCACAAAGTTTCCTCTTCCTCTTTCACGTTGTAGCCTTTGTCTTTGTCGGGAAAGACTGTTCCTCCATTGCATCTATGTCTTCCTGCAGAAATTCCTCAATTGCTGCTACTTCAATCTGCTCTTCATTAGACAGGAGGAGAGGATGTTGCAAATGCTAAACATAAGTCAGTGCATAAATTTACAAATTATTCTGAATTGATAACAAAAGAAGGATTACCACAAGATTGTTTGTTGAATCTGCAAACAATTCTTTCACTTTTGCAAAAGACCATAATCCCCGAGCGGCCTTCCATCTCAACACTCGGGGGGTAAGTGTTTTCCCAACCTTCAATAATCTCCCCACAATTTGAACCAAGCAAGGGGAAAATTTCATAGATACTGAAACACATAGAGAAATCCAAATATTTCATAATTCAGTCTCCCATCCACAGTCCTCACACAATTATTCATCCTATCACAAGCCACGATAAACTCATTGACGAAGTAATTATAGCTAACCAACCCCCAAGGATATTCATTGAATTTCTCAATATCATCGCATATATGCAAATATCGAATATTCAATTTCTTCTTCTAAGTATCACGAGTTAATAGAACACCGTACACAAATAACACATTTGCAAGCTTAAGACAATGCTCCCCACCTCCACGACCACTTGGACTGTAATTTTTCGCTACTGCAAACTGTTCCTTAATCTTCTCCATATTCAAACTTCTAGTACAACCAAAAGACTTTTCGTGCAGAGTAGAAGCCAAGAGGGCTTTCTCTATAGGGCCAAACTTCAAACCAGACATCAAGTACCAATCACGATGTCCGAAGTGAACCTCAGTGTTACTGAAATTGAATACCAATACACCTTTCCTCCGCTTCGACTGGTTCAACAATCTCATGCAATAGTACCACACTTGACATTGGAAATTCTGGGTAGCATTTTGTAGCCTCAACAGATGACAAATGGACCGTGTCTAAATTTGTTGAGGTTATCCTCATCCAGAGTGTTGTAGATCAATTCAATTACAGCTTGAGCGTGGAATCTAGCTGATATATTTGGCACCTATACACAATAGAAAAAAAACCCAAAATTAAAAACCCTAATTCTTAAATTTAGGGAAAAATCAAATTTTCGGACAAAAAAAGTTCATCTTTTCAACTAACAACAAACAAGAAGAAATTAAATTTAAAAGCAAACTAAGTAGAAAAATACCCTCCGTGTATTTCATATTTTCGCAAACTCCTTCCTTTCACCGCTTTCACTCACCAACCAACAACACTTTGGTAATTTTTTCGCACGAGATCTGCACCAAAAAAAAATGTAAAAGCCCTCTACTTGCCAAAAAGTGCAAAATAAAAGAAGGATAAATGGATGAAAAAAAAAATGAACCTTTTATAAGCAATAATTCCCGCCTACTGTTGTTGCTTCCTTCGCCGGAGCTCACGAAGATGTTATCTTCGCCGGAAATTTTTTCTTACAGACAAACTGTAGTGCTTGTGCCTCATTCATTTCAAAGGAAGAAAAGATAGTGAATTATTGAAGGCTAACAATTTGAAAATGAAATGTAATACCTCTACTAAGTATTAAAATGTGAATGTGATTGCAGCCTACGTTGCTTGAAAAATACGAATGGAGTGTAAAATAATAGAGCCAAAGTCTACTCCAAGTGCATTTGGATACTGACTGGATCAGAAATAGAAAGTCTCCATTTTAGCATCATCCGGTACAAATGGGTTGAATCGACCAACCTGCAACGCAAAAAATTTTATCAAACACAAATACAATTATAAAAACAAATACAGAAAAATACATACAATGAAAAAATTAAAATTTACAAGCAAAGAAAATAATGGCTCAAGCTTTGTTCCACTTATCTTCTTGAACTTCCATCTAAGACATCTGGGTCGTGCATTCGGATTATCAATGACCGCAACTGCAACGGCTAAGTCTGGCAGCACCTCCAACGACCAAACGTGGAAAGCCCAGGCTGCACCGTAGAAGTGGTACTTTTTCATCTGCTGCATATTGTACACGTAGTGCTTCAGATGCAAATACGTGTATGTGCTCCAAGGAAACCGAGAAAATGCTTCCAAATTGTCCACCAGCTTCCACACCCAATCCGCAACATACTTCTTCTGCTCAAGACCAAACAACAGCATATACAGAAACTAACACGTGCGCGACCTGCAGGTACAATTGTCCACTCTGATCTGTCACGTGCCTCAGGCAAAACCGATCCAGGAGGTCCCCCACACTAATCGGCAACCCGTTGGCAAACCGCCGATACACTTGCACATCCCGTAAGTCGTGGTTGTCTGAGGGTCAGAAATCAGACGAGGCGAATGACAATCCGGTAACAAGGGCATACCCCGCAGAAGAAAAACGAAGGTTCGCCCCGTTGATGTGAAACCACATGTCGTGTGGCTTGCCCCATTGAACCGAAATTTTCCGGGACAATACGTGATGCACGCCCGTACCGCACTTCTGCCCCGGCTGCCAGTAAGTAAAGTGGCCAAAACAACCTTCAAGTTACCTCTCCAGGAGATCCTGTCCCCCAACCTGCATCAATGTAGACTGAACGTCTTCTAAAATGTTGTGTCTGTAGGACGTGCTAACCGTGGACTTCCGGTTAATAGTCTCGGGCCTCTTCAAAATAATCTACACGAATAAAAATTTAAATTAACAAAAAAATATTAAAATCATCATGACAGTATTTAACACGTAAAAAAAAAAAAATCCCGCTCGTAATATCTTTATCCCGCTCGAGCGAGATATCAATCCACAAGTCACCAACTCGAGCGGGAAATATTCCACAAAACATAAAAAATTTGAATTACTTAGATAAACTAAATCCCGCTCGGCAGAGCTATATCCCGCTCGAGCGGGATTTGGTCGATGACCAGTTTTCTGAGCGAGATATATAATAATTAACATGTATGAATTAAATAAAAAATAAGTACCACATTCCATATTCAAAAAATTCAACATAACCATATTTCAGCCAATTAATATCCATTAATCACCAAAAAATTCCAAACATCACCAATTAAACGAATTAGGGATCTAGGGCAGGTTGTAAACTATTATCATTAATTTATAGGGACAAAAATCAATTTCCCGCTCGTCTACGGCATATCCCACTCGAGCGGGATTTAGACGACATTAGGGTTTTTCGAGCGAGATTGCAGAAATAACAATTAAATTAAATAAATAACTAAGGGACGAAATCCTACATTACAAATCGAAGCAGTATATATATATTTAGCGTGTGTAATTCCTACAAATACACAAAAATACTCACTGAATAAAATTATACATTATCAAATATAATACTAACATCTCCATAATTAGCTATATTTGCTGCCGATGTGAATGGATGAGTGAAAACGATAGATATGGGCGGGATTGTGTAAGTTTTGGGCGAGATAAGGGAGAAGAGTGTGCAGCGAGATAAGGGAGAAGAGGCGGTGGGCAGCGAGATAAGGGAGAAGAGGGAGTGGGTAGCAAAATATAGAGGTGGTAAATTATTGGTTTCAAAACGTGGGGTGGGGTGGGGGTAAGTTTGAATTAACCCTCACCCTCAAACTTTGGGCCGGTCAAAATCACATACAAAAAAAAAAAACATAACTGCAATGGTGTCAGCGTTGGAGAAAGGGGAGGGACAAAAAAAATATGTCAGCGTGTGCAGGGGGAGCGTGTTCAGGGTTCAGAGTGTTGTAGATCAATTCAATTACAGCTTGAGCGTGGCATCTAGCTGATACATTTGGCACCTATACACAATAAAAAAAAAACAAAAATTAAAAAAACCCTGATTCTTAAATTTAGGGAAAAATCAAACTTTTCGGAAAAAAAAAAGTTCATCTTTTCAAGTAACAACAAACAAGAAGAAATTAAATTTAAAAGCAAACTAAGTAGAAAAATACCCTCCGTGTATTTCATATTTTCGCAAACTCCTTCCTTCCACCGCTTTCACTCACCAACCAACAACACTTTGGTAATTTTTTCACACGAGATCTGCACCAAAAAAAAATGTAAAAGCCCTCTACTTGCCAAAAAGTGCAAAATAAAAGAAGGATAAATGGATGAAAAAAAAAAATTGAACCTTTTATAAGCAATAATTCCCGCCTACTGTTGTTGCTTCCTTCGCCGGAGCTCACGAAGATGTTATCTTCGCCGGAAATTTTTTCTTACAGACAAACTGTAGTGCTTGTGCCTCATTCATTTCAAAGGAAGAAAAGATAGTGAATTATTGAAGGCTAACAATTTGAAAATGAAAAGTAATACCTCTATTAAGCATTAAAATGTGAATGTGATTGCAGCCTACGTTGCTTGAAAAGTACGTGATGACTGCCTTGAGGGTCCAGTTTCTTAAGAAATCGAATACGAGAGCTTAGAACGAACCTAAGACGTTATACGTCGATTCTATCGAGCATCTAGGGTTATCGCGGCAGTTTTGCGACTCTCGCCGGAAACTGTAATAACTTCTAGCTCGTTTATCGGATTTGCGATCCGTAAATTGGAGCGTAAACTAGACATCCCAAACTTTCCAACGGTACAGGGCTCATCCCCTGTTTCCAGATCCCTGGGCAGTCCCCAGAGTTTCTGTAATGCGCAGTGAAATTTCAGTTTTCATTTTTCTAAGTTGTTTCGTTCGCAACTTAGTTTCTTTCGATCGTTTTAAGCCGTAATAACTAATGACTATCTTCCTACTGACCCTAGAGTCACGAAAGGAGCCTTGAGTGCTAAATGAGACGAGACCTCATCTTGTACCCGTTCAAGTAAAGAAAACTAGTTAAGCGTGAAATTGCTTAAGTCGTTTAATGAACTAAAACGTAATTTTTACTAAGTTGATTCTTTCCAACTTAGTTCCTTATGATCTCTTAAGTCGTGTCGAGCTATCGACTACCTTCTCTACTGACCTAAGAGTCGAGTATGAGCCCTTTCAAGTTTTAAACGGGATTTGTTCGAGTCTCATTCCCGTTTAAGTAAAATGAATCTAGTAAGCGTGCAAATGCCTAAAGAATGAAACGACTAAACCCTTTTTCGATTTTCTTTGATCGATTATCTTTTACGACCCGAGTTTAAGTATTATTATTTTACGATGAAGGAAGAAGCCAGCAGTAAAGAAAGGACGGAAGATCCGAAGATTAAAAAGCTAGTACTTCTTAGTTCTGTATTACGAGGTGGGCTTTTATATACAAAATAAAACGAGCAATGCTCGGAAAATCTTTCTTTATCGCTTTGATATCTGTGTTTTCAAAGTGATATTATGGCATGAACTGTTTTATGTTTTATGTGAGTTCTCTTGTACCTATCTGAGTCAACATTCGTGTTTTCCAGATTTAGAGTTAATCTAACTAGGTTAACTAACGATCGGCTCTGAGTTAGCTGCTAAGTGCTTTCCAGAGTTAGTGCACTTTGTAACCTGTGGTGTATGTGATATCCTGTTGAAGGGTACCAGCCACGGTGAATGAGAATTGGTTAAGATTGAACATAGCATACCAGAAAATACTCGGCCGAGTAAATTGTGAAAATCAGTCAGAAAATGTTTAGTAGACACGGGCCCCTTTTAAATAAAACCCCCGATGTGCTACAATTATGAAATGCCATATTTATCTATACTTATGATTATGATTTCGGCATCGTGCCCACTAAGTGCTTTTGTACTTAGCCCTGCATTGTTTTCTAAATATGCAGGTTGAAGCGACGTGAGCGGCATCGGTTGAAGTTGAGTTGGAAAGATAGGATGCTTTAGTTAGGACTCTTCCGCTGCCAGAACTCTAAGTCTTTTGAGAATATGCGTATATTGAACAAAACTCTGTAGCATAAGTCTGTAAACTTAAACTTAGTTACTTTTGTGTACTTTTGTCGAGTAATCACTCGTGATTAACTCTTTCTTTATATTATTCAAGTCTTGTTCATTGAATGTTTGATGTCGTTTATGTATGTTTAGTCAGTTAGCCCCCTTCTTCTCCGCTTCTTTAATCCAACTCCAGTCGCACCCCGACTTCTGCTGTCCCTCGGGATTTAGGGCTGTGATACAATATTTACAAAAAAAAAATCGCTCTAACTAACTATATCAAATTTAGCTTCTTACTAATTTAAATTTAATAGGCCAACTTGTATGCCCAAAAAATTTGATCATTAAGGAACAAATCATATAGAATTAAAATTGGCCACTGAACAGTAAATACATGGCTAAATTTCGATAACTAGTCAACTACTATAATGAGCCAAATTATATGAATTTATCATTAGGCTTCTAGATTTTTAGATTAAATATGTCAGCTTTAATCAATCTAAGTGTTTGCCATAAACTCTTGTCAGGATTTATGCTTTCGCCATGGTAGTTAATATGAAATTGGCCATTCACTGAAATACAGAAACCGTTTAAAAAATAAATTAATAAATTGGACTTTTAGTTATTCAATAACTAAAAAATATTTCACTTTAATCGAATTATGCTTATGTATTCTTTTTAATGAGAACTATACTTAAGTATGTCGCAAAAATTATATTTATATTAGATAATTATTTGAAAATATAATTAATACAATAAATGTGGTGAAAAAAGTACAGAATACAGGAAATAAATTTACAGGAATAATGGTTAGTTCGGAAGTGAATAAATATAATTAATATTTCATTAATTTACAGGAAAATAGTGTACAAATTTAATTAAACATATTTATACAATAAACATGGTGGAAAATAAGGTAAATAAATTTGTTACATGAAATTCAGATAAGTGTGACGCATAAGGTGGGAAAATTGTAAACATTATACGTAATTATTAATTAATACGAATTAAATATTAATTACTGTTAATGGCAGTCAAATTAAAAAATAAATATTATTAATTCATTAGCTATAAGAAGACAAAAGAGGAATTTTCGGATTAAAATTAAAGGAAAAATGAAAAAACCTATTTCGAAGACCGTGTCAAACCATGGTGGAGAAAAGAGAATAAAAGAAAAACTAAAATATCATTTTTAGGGTTAAAAATAAATGAAAACAAAAAAGAAAAGCAACAGAATTCAAATCGATCCTAGCCGTTCTTGTGATGCAGAACATGTAGCGGGGACGATTCCCCTTCTCTTCAAATATTCTGGGTTCTTAATTTGTTAGAGATATAGTCTTGAGGTTGTTTTGTGCTACGAGGCCAAAATAAGACATTTATTGATATTTTTATTATATATTTAAATGGGATCTACGAAGAGAAAAATAGAAGCTACATAAAAAGTTATCCATAATTTTGACACCAAGATTAGAGTCAAAATTGGTTTTGATAGCATAGTTGTTACGTACCTTAGTCCAAATTAAAAAAAAAAAAAATCAATCAATACATATAAACGCCTACGCTACGTTCTAGAATAGAAAAAATAAAACTAAATATTTATATACTTTTACATGATTCTTCTCTCTCTCTCTCTAAATAATATATATCACCCTACCTAACTACTTGTTATATGTTAGCTAGCCCTATCACAAAAAAAGAAATTAATATAGCTTAGAGGAAAGATGTGTTTTAATTTGCCATACACACTGAGGAAAGGAAAGTTGGTAATAATTCGGAAATGGAATGGAGAGGAGGAAGAAGATATAGGCCTACTGGTGAAGGAGATTGAGAAATGGAACAAGATTAATACAGAAGCAAAGCCTACCACAAATTTCAAGGGGGGTGATGATGCTACTTTCCCTTCCTGCAAATAAGCTACTACTACTGTTCTTATGTTTAATTTCTCATGTTTATTGTCGATTTTAATGTTGATAGTGTGTTATAATAAGTTGTTAGCTTCTACATATTTTGATATGTTGTGTGGTATGGTACGAGACATAATTCGATGCCACATGATACAACATACAAATATATATGCTTACAAGTTACAACACTTACTATAATATCGTGAGATACGTATGAAATTTCATATTTTTTTTATTAATCATTACATGTTTAATGTGATTGTGTCAATTACACTCTGTTCCACTATGCTATTTCTCCTTCCCTATACTACTTGGTAAGAAAGAAACAGAGATATAGATGGATAGGACTTACTAATGAAAGCTAGATGGAATGTTTGCATAATATTTATATTTAATTTGTAATCTATTGTTCCTAATTCCTTTTGACAAAACAAACAGGCTAAATCTTGTCAATGATGAGCATAAATTGTACATTGAGCCCCATTATATTATATGAAAACAATACTCCCTCCGTTACAATAGTAAAATCTCACTTTCTTTTTCGTGTGTGCCGTTAGCATATGAGGTGAATTTATATATGCATTGCAATATATCCATTGTGTCCGAGATTTTACACACATTATTGCAAAAGAATCAACAAATCATAGGAAAAAAACTGGCAATATTAACCAGAAATTAACCATGTTTCTATCTAAAAATAGAAAAAGAAATAAAAAATTCTTGATCATCGAATCAACGACTGCGAATGCTTCAACAGATTGTTGCATATTGCATTTTTCACTCTAGCTGTCATCTGTCACAAACATGTAAATCAAATTGTCAAAATGTGATCATTTTTGCAAAATAATAATAAGAATAATAAATTCAAGAATTAAACCTTTCCAAGACTTTCTCTAGCATAAGGTACGGCCCTCTGATGTGCTGCAGAAGTTGAAGGAGGCGATTTCCGGCTCGTCTCTTCCAATTTTCCTCTCTTTTCTAAAGGCTTTGTATCCAAAGTAGTTGGCCTCGATTGCTGCAAAATTTTCAATATTTTGTTTCAATTTACGCCATGTCATGTTTCATACTTATATTGTACTGGTGAAATGAAATACGAGATTAATAGACCGTACCAATAATAAGCTTCTGCTTCTTGTTGTGACATTGGGGCTGCTGCTCTGCCTCTGCCTCTGCCAATTCAATGCACTTGGAGGAAGGCTTGATTCCTAAAACCAAAATTCATACCAAAAATAAATACTATGTTACAAGCTATCTCATAATGATTTATTACAAATTAAACAAGATGACGATATTCTCTATTCTAAAATGAATACCAGAAATAAGACGGTCGCACAATGCTTCAAGACTTCCAAATTCATCCTAACATCATCCAAGCTCCTAAAACATCACACCAACAAACATGTCAGCAACTGCTAATTTCTCCTCCTAACACATGAAAAGGTTAATTGTCGGAAATAACACAAATATAGTCAAATGTTCACAACTTTTTAGCTATAATTGCAATTACACACCATCCTTTAATTTTTCCATCCAAATTTGTTATATGTATCAATCTTGACTTTAATTTTACCAATAAAACGACTACTTTAATTACAAAATAAAAATAAAAATTAAAATTAAAAAAAAAAAAAAAAAAGTGGTGGGAAAATTATAAATTAAAATTTAGATACCTGTGCTTCTGCTGGCCAAGACCGAAATAAGTAGCCAAAGTCGCCATCTAAACAAAACAAATTAATTTAACAAAACCTCAAAATCAACATCAAAATCATAAAAAAAAAAAGAGAGACAACTAATTAATTAAAACCCCATGAAACAAAAAAATAATGAAAAGCAAAAATACCTTCATATTTCCAGCTCTTTTACCAAATTTCTGAGTCAAAATTCCCAAAGAATCAATGATTCCAGCAGGGAGAGGAGCAGCCCTATTTATATCAGCATACATTTCTTTGATCCTAACACAATCAAATCTTTGAATATTATGCCCCGCCCATATCCTTCCATCAAGAATCTTGAATATCTCATCGGCCACCTCCTCAAACGGCGGCGCCGCCTCAGCCGCCAGCCGCGTGATCCCGTCAGGGCGGGAGGACTTGGCCCCCACGGCCGATAAATCGCCCGGCCTGATGAGGGTGCAGTAGCTCTCCAGCTCCACAAGTTTGAGAGGGCAGACGACGATCGCTCCGAATTCCTTAACCCAGAATCTTTGTCCGGATTTTTGAGGCACTGTGGTTTCTAAATCGAAGAAGACGATTTCCGGGGTAGCTGTGTTTGGAGCTGCCATTTTTGGTTAATTTGTGTTTTTAGTTTGAATGTTGGTTTTTTGGAGGGAGGGAAGGGGGTTTAAATGAAGGGTTGCATGCATGAAGGAATATTCTTGAGAGAATTTGGAGATTGATTGACTTGTAATTCAAGTTAAATATTTGGGAGAAAGTTGTCCTTAGCTTCTTCATGAGGACCTAAGTTTCCTGTTTGGAAGGAAAATGATTAGGACAAGCCGGAACCCATATTGCGTTATTCTACAATAAATATCGATCTTTTATTGCATTCACGTGTGTATATATATGTACAAAAAATTAAGAAATTTTCTTTATTGAAGTTCACCAAAATATGAAAATTGCACGAGTAGAAAATTATTAAGAATCCTCTATTACATAATTATGCAACATTTGCTACTTTATTGACAAATGATGGCCACTTATTGCTAAAAAAAAACTTCGCTTAAAAATTGCCTTTTGGTTTCTCAATGCTTTTCACTCTCATATTTTACCTTATTAATATACATATTATAATATGAAGATTTTCATTTCAGGCTCAGTCTGTAATATATGGATTAATTGGATTTAACGAATATAAGAGTTATTGCTGTTAAAATTAGCATCATTTTCCCTTTTCAGTATGTATGTATATAGCGCTAGGAATAAATTATACTAGTATTAGTAATAATAAAGGGACAAATAAATAAATAATTGTGAAATGATATTGAATTAAAAATAGAGAAAGTTAGTTTGATTCGTAGATGAGTTGGCTACCATAAATGTACACGAAATACCTTTACTATCAAAGTGGGGCTCTCTCTCTCTCTCTCTCTCTCTCTCCCTCTCTCTCTCTCTCTCTCTCTCTCTCTCATGTTCTCATACAAGTTAACTTTCATTTGACTTGTCAAATGGGGTTACATTTCTTTCTTTTCTAAACCTTTTTTTGGCTTTTGCTATCAAGAATTTATTTATGAATATTCCGGAATATATATATACATCAAATATTTCAAATAAATATAGGACTTTTTTTTTTTTTTTTTTTTTTGAATTTACATTACAAATATTAATACTCACACACCCCACCTAGATTTTTTTGTGGCCGAGAATACTCGAACCTCTGACCTATTGGTCAACACGCAACCACTCCACCGCTAGGCCATATTAGAGGGAAAATGTCGCTTCAACGAACTTCTAACTATTTTCATTTGATCCAAAAATCCTAAACAATAAAAAAATCAGTTACAAATTACAATCATGAAGTATCGAAAACAAGTAGTGTACTATCTAAAACATAATAACACTGTGTCTTCCAAGCCACTAAAGCATTTATTATTTTCTTCAACATGGAACATACAAAATTTCAACAAACAACTGAAATATTTATTTTTCAATAGTCCAGTATCAATGTATTCCACTAATCTAAATGCAAGTACAAATTTCTTGAAACAGAAAAAGAACAGCAGAGCAACAAACTATAGCTAAAAGTTACAACACAAGTTAAAGCCACATCCTTGAACATATTATTTACCCGACTAGACTGGGACGGCGGGCTTGAGGGCGACGAGCGCTCCCTTTATTCTCTCCACAGCCGCCTGCAGAGTTGGCAGAGATTCCGCATAAGAGATTCGGATGCAGGTGTCGTCTCCAAAAGCATCACCCGGAACAAGGGCAACCTACGAATGAGAAACACTCGTAATCAACAACAAGATCAACGAAGTTTTGCTCACTAGACGTGTCTCAACATTAAATAAGCGCATCGAGAATCAGACTCGCTGCTGTATAAACTATTGCTGCCTGCTATTAGTACACTCACTATTGCAATATTTCATGTTTTGACTAAGCTGATTTGAATGCAGGTTGATAAAAATAAGGAATTTGTTATCTTTTTTGTTATAGCCCTTTCTCTCTCTGTGTTTTAGTTTGTTTTGTTTGTTTTCTTTTTTCTTTTTAATTCCCAGAAGAAAAGAGGAACAAATGAGATGGAAGGTCTTACTTGAGCCTTGTCAAGCAAATACCGGCAGAGGGCCTCTGAACCATTGATGACACCAAAGCCATCAACCTTTGAGCCATAGTAAGAACTGAAATCGAGGAAAAGATAAAAAGCACCCTGCAAAAAAGGATGGGAACAAGTTCGGTAAAAATTGGTTGCCTGTCTCTAGCAAGAGTTGCCACGGTAAAAACAAAGTTAAGCTGTTACCTGAGGCTCTGAAATTTTGACTCCTTCCAATTCTCCGAAGCTCTTTACCAGAACATCTCTTCTCTCACGAAAAGCTTTAACCATATTCGTGACTGCTTCCCCACCTGCATAACCCAATCCTAGAGCAGCAACGGCCGCTTTTTGAGATATACTGCTGGCACCTGAAGTAGACTGTGATAAACAATTTCACATTTTCAGTGAAATATATCAAACTTATTTGTGACTGTACAATTTATGTTTAACTTTCTATATGTCAACACGCACCTGACTTTGGATTTTATTACATGCAGCTACGAAGTGCTTTGGACCAGCAAGATACCCGAGTCTCCAACCAGTCATGGCAAAGGCCTGCATAGATGGCATTATAGTCATGTCAGAAGAGCAGCATTCTTTGAAACAAATAAAGGTAAGAAAGGACGAAAAGTATATCATGTTTCCAGATCGATTCTCTAAGAGATTTGAGGAATTTACCTTTGAAAAGCCATTGACAGTCAAGGTTCTATCCCACATGCCCGGCAAAGATGCAAAGCTTGTATGAGTTGCTGGGGCATAAATGATATGTTCATAAATTTCATCCGACATAACCTGAAATAAAAAAATAAAAAAAAATAAAAAAACTCAAGAAAGTGAGAGCGTGAAAATAGAACTAAACTAATTGTAGAGATAGAGAACTTACAAGAAGCCTGGGATGCTTTGCTACAATCTCAGCAATCTGTTCAAGCAATTTACGGGGGTAAACAGATCCTGTTGGGTTAGAAGGAGAGCAAAGAATCAACAGCCTCGACTTCTCATTCAGTGATGACTCGAGAACCTTTGGATCTAATAGAAAATTCTCAGATATGCTCGTAGGAAGAATTACAGGGGTAGCATCGGCCAGCCTTGCCATTTCTGGGTAGCTCACCCAAAATGGAGCTGGAATAATCACCTGCAGCGGTATATGTTTGGTCATGAGATGGGAAGTTCAAAGGTTTAAATTTTTATACTTAAGGATCTATACTTATTATAAAAGAGTGGATTCTTATAAAATTTGATTTGCCTAATATATCCCTCTTGTTATATTTATTTTAAGGATAAAAGTATAAATCTATATTTATTACTTAGAAGATATCCAATAAATATTTGTAAAGCCCAACGAAATATATTAAAGGAAGAATCCTAATTATATTAGACTTCTATTTGAAAAAGGATAAGAATAACAAAAAAAAAAGATTATATATGTATAAGAAAAGAAAAAACGCATGTCCTATCCTAAATATAATCAATTTGACCATAAAAATTTATTATAGTAATTTTATAAATCGTCTTTCAAATAAAATCCTATAATAAATTTAATAAACCCCTATAATATAAAATAAATCCTATGCAATCACTATATACACGTGTATAATGAATTTATCATATAAACTATTGCAATATATAATACGGTTAAGAAATTTTAATAAATCTTGACGAGGATTGATAATTCATAACTAGTACATATAAAAATGCACACATCATCAGACCTAAAAAAACAGATGCATAAAGCTTGGCAAACAAAGGTAACCTTGCTGCATCTATTGTTTTATTCTGAATAAAGCCTAAACACCCAATAACTAGGGTCTCAAGATATGGAAAGATAAAGATTTACCTCGTCTCCCGGGGAACACACCGCAAGTACAGCCTGAAGAATACTCTGTTTTGCACCATTGCTCACCAAAATCTGGTCGGGCATATAGGATAGTCCATTCTCCTCTATTATCATAAAAGTTAAGATTTAATGCTTAAGGTAATAAAACAGTACAAAAGAAATTGTGTCGCAAGAATACCTTTAAGCTTGTGACAAATAGCCGTCCGGAGTTCCAACGTGCCCGCATTGGGAGTATACCTAGTGAACCCTTCACGAATTGCATTAATCCCAGCCTACATTTGTAAATGGACCATGAGGAGCAAGATAATACACAAACACAAACACAAACACAAACACAAACACAAACACATCTATTTCATAGATATTAAGATTGACATAATTTGGATTCTTGAGCAATTTAGGTATTACCTCAGCAATTGGAGCTGGAGTGTCGAAATCAGGTTCTCCTGCTGCTAGTCGAATAACAGGCACACCAGCTTGTGCAAGTGCAGTTGCCTGGTCTGTGATAGCCACCGTCTTTGAAGGCTTCACAGAGTTTACTCTAGGACTCAACGAGATATCAACCTGAATCACGTCTGAGTTTATCTCTGCTCTCACCAATGCACTAACTCGCTGTCTTGTTGCACGTAACGATCTGAACAAAGAGATGCAAGTGAACTAAGAACCAAAGCTACACTGAACTCCAATAACTAGACTGGAAACATATCAAGATAAGCAAACCAACCGATTCTATATCAAGATTGTGACAACCTAGCTCTTAACGTAACATGAATTAAGCTGAAAACTTCTTCTTTCAAATCCAAAATGTACAACAGAATCACAACTTTCAATTAGTCCAGACATCACTATAGGATTAAAAAGAACATATTACAATTTAATTCTGGTATAGCAAGTTTGCCATCATTCAATCATGGAAATATAGACAATCTTAAGCATTCGGAATCATTTGAAGGCGCCTGATCAAATCTACACACCTCAGAATAACTTATGTCAAGAAATCAACAACTTTCATCTTTCAAAGAACCAATCTACACAATCAAATTACGGTAATATTTATGTACAATTAGCAGAATCGACATCTCAATATGAATAAATAAATAACGAATCCCACAAGCTCTATTGACTTGCCCCCAATTAATCTAACAAGGGAAAAATTCAAGAAACAGAGCCAATTCAAAATTGACGAAACTCATGCAATCAAATTCATACTTGTAAAGGGGAAAACAAATGAGCCCATCAGTAAAAACAAACATAAAAAAAAAAAAAAAAAAAAAGTTACTTACTTGAGGGAAAATGTCTGCAATTGGGATGAGAAAGAAAGTGAATTAGAAGTCAATGCAACATCTGCGAGAGAATTAGGCTGAGGTTGGTTTCCAATTGTTGAAGTGGGCTGAATAGAATAAGAGGCAGCTGCCGCCATATTTCTCTTAAAGAAGTTTATTGGGCTTGTTAGTAAGAATAATTTGGAGAAACAGAATCGCAAATGTTGATAATGGAGAATATTGAGGTAAATAAAAGAGCGCTAGTTGCAGTTGGGTTGGTGAGAACAAAGAGTAGGTGTGTGTGTGTGTGTGGAGTGAAATTGGTGGGAAGGTGTATAGCCGAAGCAAAATACTCTCCCCCTAGATGACTGAAGGGGGTTGGTGGATCTCTCCTCCTACAACCATTTATTTTATTTTTAATAAGGAATCCGGTAAAGTTTGAATCTTATAAATCAAATGTATGTCAACATTCAAAACGAAATGTTCGGTGATAAATCCTAAATACCCTGATTTACCCCTAATTGCCTTTAATTATTTTTTTTCTTTTTTTGAATTCGTGGGAACCCGCAACTGTTATATTTGGTGTGCACCTGTCCTTGAATCTTTAATTATTCTCTAATCGAGTTGTCCGTGACACAAGTTATGGCAATGATTTTTACATCATAATTAGTTATTGAAGCGTTTTACACCCTCATAGCACAAATTAGCTAATTTTGACGCGAAATTTACACTAGGCTGGCCAAATCATAAACTTAAATTGACAGCAAGGTATTGCTATTTTGACAGCTTAAGAATTAGTTTTAAAACCTAGTAATATCGTAAGCTTTCGTAGTTGCACTAACAGATTATACGATAGAGATTGTGATGTAAGAAACTTGAAAAGCTATCATAAAACAATTAACCAATTGTGGTTAAGGTTTTAGAAGTATTAGGCTGCCTGCATCGCGGCTCGAACCCGGCGTCTCGAGGGGATCTCAAGACCGCAGCTGCTCGAGACACACGCGTTGGAGGGAGGCGCGGCTCGAGACCAGCTCGAGTGCTCGAGACTGGTTTGAGCGCCGCGTGTAGCGCACGCGTGCAACTGAAAATTAAAAAAATAAAAATAAAAATAACTGGCGCGTACATTGCACGCGCCTAATGTTAAAAAATTTAAATGCAACGGGCAAATTTCAACGGCCGAAAAACGGCTAATTTTTTTTTTTTAATTCAATTTTTGTAGCCTATAAATACCCATTATCATCTCCTACATTTCACACCTCTTCATCTCTTTCATTTCTCCAATAAATTCATCCAAATATATATATATATGGATCCCAACAACCCATACTCGTCGGCATGGTTTTCCGACATGTCCGACGACATTTATGGTTTCACGGGGGCGGGGCTTGATGTAATCAACCTCAACACTCCAGCCTCCGCCGAATCCTACTCGTCCTTCTCCCCCGACACCGACAGTCCAACGACAAACACCGGTGATCGCCTAATTTTCGTGCCGCCGCTTTCCTAGCCCTCTGCCAAGCGAAGAAAGAACAAGGGGAAGGGCAAAGCTATCGACACCTCCGCCGCGCTGCCGAGGAAGATGCGGAGGAAGCTGCCAAGCGCTCCATGTGTCACAACTACACCGACGAACAAGCCACCTACTAGGCACAGATTTGGGTGGAGGAGACCTGCAACTCCATCGTCGGATGCGACCAGTCCGGCGAGAAATACTGGGGCACGGTCCAAGAGCGTTTCAACAAGAGGTTCGACTTGCGCCTCAACAAGAAGCAAGTGAAGAGCTACTTCGGCCGCATCCAGACAACGATTAAAGCTTGGATTGTCGCTTACAAGAAAGCCCAAGCTCGCCGGCAAAGCGGCGCCGATGACGGGATGGTGTTCGCCGAAGCCCAATCCATCTACAAGGCATCAACCCAAAGCCATGCTTTCCACTATTTCACAGCTTGGGAGATTCTGAAAGACTATCTCAGGTTTCTCCTCGCCGCTTTCCCAGACGTACCCTCCATGAAGAGGACGAAGACTACGGCGGAGAGCAACTACACATCTTCTCCGTCCCAGCCGTCAGCGGAAGAAGCCCAGTCCACCGAAGGGGAAAGAGCGCCTCCCCGACCGGAGGGTCGAGATGCGGCAAGGGCCAAGACAAGGGCCAAAGGAAAGAAGCCGACAGAAGAGTCGTCCCAGTTCGAATTCGTCATGGATCGATATGCCTCCCGACTCGGCCAGTTCTCCGAGGCCAAGCATAAGATCACGGTGGCGTTGCTGGAATCAGCTCACGCGAAACTGGAAAATGCTCGGGCGAGGAGCGAAGCTGCTCGAGCCAAACAATATGCCACCGACTTGAAAGTTGTCTCCAGGGATACGAGATTCATGACGCCGGAGCAACTCCATGTTCACATGATGATGGTGGAGGAGGTGAAGCAACGTCGGGGATGAGCGTAATTTTTTTTTCGTAATTTTTAATTTTATGTAATTTTTTACTTTTAATTAAGTAGTGTTTTTTTTTATTGTGTGCGGTATGTAATTTTTTAATTTTCAAATATTAATGAAAAATTCGTATTATTTATTAATTAGTGTATTTTAATTTATTTATGAATACATGAATTAATTTAATAAATAAAAATAAAAATTTGTTTAATATGACGTTGGAGACCTTTGGAGACAGCTGCGTTGCAGGAGTAGGGGTCTTTAGTAGATTTTTGGTGTTGGAGACAGCTAGTGACTAGTGGTCTCGTAGCAGATAACCTTAAAAATAATACGGTTTCAAATTTTGGTACGTAATTTTTTTTTTAAATGTTGAATTAAACTTAGAGACGAGTAATTTTGTTTTCGTACTTGGAATAGAATCAAACAAAAAGACATTGAATCATCAACGGAACAGCAAGAGAAATCAGAAAATCACTCAAGCAAGAAACCTAATCAGATTAAAACGTAGTCAATACTAGAAAATTGGTTCATCCATCCAATTCCAATCCACACAAAAAAAATGCACAGCTCTGAGAAGAATACTATAGCAGGCCAAAGACAAGATTCAAAATTCTGCTGTAACAAAATATCCTGCAATACAAGAAAAGTTGCCTTTGTAAATGGAAAGTCGCCTAAATCTTGTTCATATCGAAGAGAGTAGAAATATTCATAGAGGCCGGTACACCAAGACGATCCATACCTCAATTGATCACCTTTCAACCCGATGAAGTTGCCAATACTCATTTTCTCAATCAGATGCTGTCTGTACCATACTAATCTACCAGTTAAACACAACAAATATATCAAATGGCCACACAACCACTGAATAAATATCAATAGTTGCTTTGACCTTCACCTCACAAAAGAACTATACGGATTCAAAAATCATCCTCCTATGTCCCGCGAATACTCCCCTTCATCTTTTCATACAAATTAAGAAAATGCATTTGAGATTTCTCAACTTTGCACATCTAAAAATCTTAATTGTTACTTTTCAAATCACAAAGAATATATTAAGAAAAAATAAAATTTGCTACACTCTGGGATGAACAGAAAAGTAATATAGGATTTTTTCAGGATGGAAGGAAGAACAGTTACAAAGCCACCTGATTAGTTCCGGTAAGGCCCCACCAAAGAGCTATGCAGTTCAAATTCTCTTTTCTTCTTTTCTCTCCCCAAATCACCCTGCCAAGCTTCTTGTACTAGGCCCCCGACTGCAGTGCTGCCTAGCGCCTTGCAGCATTGCCTGAGAAGTAGTTATACCACAGACTAATTGAAATTGTATGCCAAGACTACTCTTAAAATACAAGGCAACACAAAACCACTCTCACAGGTTACCATTTACCAATAAACAAAACAAAACAAAACAAAAGCAATAATCATGTCAAATTTCTAATTTAGCAGGTGCAAGGTATCTATCTATCAGTTGGCATTTTATAGCATCAACAACACAGTCTAGATCTTTACCTTTCACATTCTCATTCATACAATCCACGGAAAATATAAATTCTAATATTAGTTACAGGCGCCTCAAGCCAAACTTAAGAAGGCCAAGGAATCCACCAAATTTATACCCAAAAACTTATTCCATTTCATGTAGACATAGTCAGAAATAGAGTACATATAGAGGGAAATCTTGCCTCGAGAGTCTATGCAATGAAGGCAAGTGGCCACAAGACATGCAACACTAGTAGCAACTGGGCATAACATTATAGTGCTGTTGATGATAAATTTATACAATTACAACTTCAACACTGATTACTAATCCAGGATTCCAATGGCTAAATTGAAACCTGCGACAGTATCAGTATGTCATGCTATTACAAGCTTAAGAAGTGATAAGAGCAAGAGCAACAGAGCTCTCACAAATGCTAACTGCAAAACAGATATGCACGTAGTATAACTGAAGTAGGAACTAGCAAAAAGTGATTGTAATTCAAGTAAATCGCATTGGCATTTGAATACAAAAATCACACGAAATTTGTGCCCCAGAAGAGTTTCTAGATTATGCATAATCCTCTATGTACCGAACACAAAATCATTTCTGATGAGCAGCAAATTTCACAAGCATTATAGATTATGCATGATTGTGAACTAATCTTGTTATTAAGCAGACTGCAGACCATGAGCTGAGAAGCAGTAACTAGAGCTGAGAAGAACTCATTTCACATAACATAAACAATAGCTAAACGTATCAAATGTGAAAAGCCATTACAACACAAAACAGCCAGTACCTCAAAGCCTGGTACACGAAGTATCAAAGTCATCGGGAGCCACTCTTGCAATCCAAGTACTAAGAGTCTTTTTTATATCACCATGATTCACATAAGCCAGTTCATACATACTACACAAATTCACAACAAGCGTCTCGTTCAACGCCACAGTTGGAACCCTCTCCAATGCACTCTCCAACACCTTAATCGAGTCCGACAAATCCCTCAAATACATCAAGCAGAGAGCTTTGTTGTTGATGGCCACAAAATCGGATGTATCCCTCTCCATACATTGCTCGTACTCTCTCACTGCCGATACATAATCCTTCCCAACCAAATACAGCAATGCCTTATTCCTACCCACCAGATTCTTCAAACTCACATCCTCACTCCCACTCTTTTCCACCATTTTCTCCACCAATTCAAAGCTCCGTTTCGCCCCATCAAGATCGCCGTATTGCATCTGCACGTATCCTAATTTGGACACCATGAAAGGTTCCTCATTTTTACTAGTCTCCGCCTTCAACAAATACAGACACACCTTAAATTCTTTCAGACTCAAATGATGACTCACAATTGAATTGATCACAAACGTCTCACGCTTCTTCCACAGATTCATCGAGGTTTCAGTAATCGAATCATCTTTGCGCGACAATTTCGTGTCGCGAATGAAATGCAGGAGAACATAAAGGCGATCAAGGGATAATTGGCGATCACCTAGAGTAAACGGCAAGTGCGCGTGCAACCAACGGAGCGCGAACGGGATCATGGATCCGGGCTTGTGGTTCGGATACTGATCCGGATACGACTCGAACAAGTATTGCTTGGATTGGAGATCTTCATCTAGGGTTTCGAGCTCTTGCTGGGCGTCGGCGTAGCGTCGGAGCTTGACCAGGGCGAGCACGTTGAAGGCGAGGTAGATGAGGTTCTCGTGCGGCCGAGAGAGGAGGGAGAGTGAGCGCGAACGCGCCACCTTGTCGAGGATTGTTCGCCACGCGCCGCGGCAGGCGAGGTCCTGCAGAGTGGAGAGATCGTGGCAGTGGGAGTTCAGAGACGCGTACGGACTAGAAAGAGGGTCTTCCGCCGTGTCGGCGGCCATGGAGGTGATCGGAGAAGAGCTCGTCGCTTGTGGTGGTAACTCAGGCGCGTCCATGGCGGAGGAGAGCTATCGTGCGCCGGTGGTGAAATGTGCAGCTTTTTGTCGACTTCTTTTGCTTAAAGAGTCGCTACGGCCCAAACTTAATGGGCTTAAGAGCTTACAATTCTTTAGTTGTATTACATATTGGGCGGAGGGAGAGTTTTCGTTTTATTGTTTATTTAATTTAAATCAATAAATTAGTGAAATGGTGATGTCATAATAAATGTATTATTTGAATTTATTATCATCATTAATAGCCCATTAATAATTTTTAGACGACTAAAATTCTAATTTGGTTCTTCGAGAACATATGAAAAATATAAATTTTACTTCGATGTTGTCGGTAAAGGGTATCGTGCATGGACGTATGTATCTCATGCACAAGTCCAGATACATATAAATACTGGTGCATAGTCATTTATATCCTCCGTCCCACTTATTAGTTATTATGTTTATAAAAGTAAAATAATAAAAAGTAGGTAAGTACAACTGTTAAAGTATTTTAAAGGGTTAATTCTAATATTTTAAAAATTGGATAGTAGATCAAACTGATGAAGCTTATGGGTCATGGTTCAATCGGTTCAACCGTCGTGTTTGAACCGTTTAATTAAACTATTTAATAAATAAATAAAAAATATAATAATAAAAAAATGCAAAATATTAAATTATTTATAAATTTATAAGAAATTACATATTAAAATACATTGCAAATACATCTATTTCTATCATATGTTAGTATATTCAATAAATATATTCAAAATTTATATAAAAATATACTCCTGCTATTTGGTGTAAAGTTAACTGAAATTCGAAGAAAGAGTACCAAAATTAAATTTAGATACATTTATGATAATTATTTTTTATAATACCAATAATAACATTTGAATATGATACTAATGCATGTATTTAAAATATGGGGGAAAATTTTAAATGCACCATATGAAAGGTGCAAAATGAGAAATACACCACATCTTCAAACATAATGAAATATACACCTTGGGTACAAAAACTGAAAAGGTGTCATACACGAGTCAAATCGTGTTGACTCTAATGGGCCTTTTTTTTTGTTTTTAGTTGTCTTTCTCTCTCCCAAGTCACGAGAATACTGTTTTTTTTTAGACCTACTTTAACTCTCTCGCCTCCCACCTCTCATTTAACACATCCCGCACTCCTTCCTCCCGCTCACTTACTTCTTCATCCCGCTGCACTCTCTTCCCTCTCTCTAAGTTAATCCCACTTCCACTCTCTTCCTTGAAATCCCGCTCACTCTCTTCTTTTTGTTAATAAAAAATTTCCGACCTCAATACCGTGCAGTCGACGGCGTGAAGTCACTTGTTAGTTTTCACAATATGGCTCATTATGGAGAGGTTAGTATTTTTTTATTTCATGCGTTTGAATTTGAATCTGAAATTTCAACTGTGAATTGCAAAAATTATTTAGGATCTATGTATATGAAATCCCGCTCGAGAAACCTTAGTTATAGGTATATCCCGCTCGAGCGGGATCTGTCTTCTACGAGCGAGAAATGTTTTGTTCTGTTATTTAATTAATAATAATAGTGTATAACCTCACCTAGATCCCTAATTTGCTAAATTGTTCATATTTCGTTTGTTTGATGTTTAATGTATACTAATAATTGTGATTTGGACGACTGTTGAATTGATCGCATGCGTAATTTACTGTGAATTGCAAAAATTATTTAAGATCTATGTATATGAAATCCCGCTCGAGAAACCTGAGATATAGGTATATCCCGCTCGAGCGGGATCTGTCTTCTACGAGCGGAAAATGCTTTGTTCCGTTATTTAATTAATAATAATAGTGTATAACCTCACCTAGATCCCTAATTGGCTAAATTGTTCATATTTCGTTTGTTTGATGTTTAATGTATACTAATAATTGTGATTTGGAAGACTGTTGAATTGATCGCATGCGTAATGTACTCGTAAATATTCCCTTAATTTTCACATGTCAATGGCATTAATCCCGCTCGATTAATAGGCATAAATCCCGCTCGAGCGGGATATAGTTTTTCCGAGCGGGATATGTTTTAACCGAGCGAGATAATCTTATTTAATTTGATAATTATTGTGTATGCTTTGTATGTCATATCCCGCTCGTTGTTGTCATATCTGGCATGATATCCCGCCTGAGCTGGATTTGCTAATCTCGAGCGGGAAATGTTTAGTGAACTTGTTTAATACCGTGTATATTTTGATTTTATTATTTGTAGTTTAATTCAAATATTTAATCGTGCAGATTATTTTTAAGAGGCCTGAGACTATTGACCGGAAGTCCACGGTTAGCACGTCCTACAGGCACAGTGTTTTAGAAGACGTGCAGTCTACATTGATGGCGGTTGGGGGACAGGATCTCCTGGAGAGGTGGCTTGAAGGTTGTTTTGGCCCCTTTAGTTACTGGCAGCCGGGGCAGAAGTGCGGTATAGGCGTGCATCACATATTGTCCCGGCAGGTTTCGGTTCAATGGGGCGAGCCACACGACATGTGGTTTCATATCAACGGGGCGAACCTTCGGTTTTCTTCTGCGGAGTATGCCCTGGTTACCAGATTGTCATTCGACTCGTCTGATTTCCGACCTTCAGACGACCACGACTTACGGGGTGTGCAAGTGTATCGGCGGTTTGCCAACGGCGTGCCGATTAGTGTGGGGGACCTCCTCGATCGGTTTTCTCTGAGGCAAGTGACAGATCAGAGTGGAGAGTTGTACCTGCAGGTCGCGCACGTGTTAGTGCTGTATATGTTGTTGTTTGGTCTTGAGCAGAAGAAGTTTGTTGCGGATTGGGTGTGGAAGCTGGTGGACGATCTGGACGCATTTTCTGGGTTTCCTTGGGGCGCATACACGTATTTGCATCTGAAGCACTACATGGACAATATGCAGCAGACGAGAAAGTACCACTTCTACGGTGCAGCCTGGGCTTTCCACGTTTGGTCGTTGGAGGCACTGCCAGACTTAGCCGCTGCAGTTGCGGTCCTTGATAACCCGGATGCGCGGCCCAGATGTCTAAAATGGAAGTTTAAGAAGTTAAGTGGAATAGAGCTGCAGTCATTATTTTCCTTGCAGGTAAATTTTAATTTTTGCACTGTATATATTTTTAAGTATTTTTTTCATAATTCTATTTGTGTTTGATAAAATGTTTTGCGCTGCAGGTTGGTCGATTCAACCCTTTTGTACCGGATGACGCTGAAATGGAGACTTTCTATTTCCGGTCCAGTCAGTATCCAAATGCACTTGGAGTGGGCTATGTAGTGCCGCGCAATCCGTTACGTGCAGGGGAACAGTTCTCCCGTCAGCCACGCCAGTCCATAGTAATTGAAGATGAAGAGTAGGAAGAGAGACCACCTCGAAGGAGAGCACAGAGACAGTGGGATCAACAGAGGCAGCCTGTTAGAAATGACCAGCGAGAGGCCGAGGCAGAGGCAGAGGAAGAGGCAGAGGCAGAGGATCGTGATTCTGAGTACCGAGAGCCACCCAACCATCCAGAACACGGGAAGCGTATTCGTCAGGCAGGATCTTCATCCTCCTGTGGTGGAGCCGATCACGTCCTACGGTCCAGTGATCGACGCTGGATTCGATCAGAGATTGCTTTAGCAGAGGATCGCATTGTAGAGAAAGTGGAGCGGAGACTGTTCCCCAAGCTGAAATCTTGGATTGAGGGCTTGTTTGACAAAGCCCGATGTGGATCTACACGCCGATCCCCTGGACGTCAGCCCACCCCGTGGTCCATGCCTATACAGTCACCACGGCCCTCAGTGCGAGACCCTGCACAGGGCCAGGGCCAGGATCACCAGCGCCGCTCGTCAGTGCGAGAGGCACAGGGCCAGGGCCAGGAACACCAGCGCCGCTCAGTGGGAGACCCTGCACAGGGGCAGAGCCAGGAAGGCCAGCGCACTGATCACTACTTTCACTAGCAATTTATACCGCACTTTATCGGGTCAAATGTAGCATAAGTAACGAGTGTCAATTCCACGAGGACTATAAAACGAGTTTCTAATGGAAATGAGGTTCATGCGCATTCCTACTATTCAAGCTCTTCGAATAAGGGGATTTTGGATTCATACAACTAGTAAACAAGCAATTACGGCTAAACAAGCAATTAAAACTCAAAATCAAGCACAATTGACAAATAAACGATCAAATAAACTATTTAAGGGCAATTGAAGGAAAGGGTTGGTTCTAGGGATTTGCTTTGATTCTAGATGGCTTGATCTTCACTTACTAAGTCATATAACCATATTTAATCATCTAAAAGAGGAGCATTCACAAGGATAATCACTACCCTCTCTCGATAGATAGTAAAAGTGGATCAACTCGACGACTCTATCGGCTAAGACTCAAGACGACGAATCAACTCCCAAAAGTATAAGAATACAAGCTCCCATGCATGCATTTCTCACCTTCTAAGTCTCAAAAGCAAGGCATGTTGTGATCATTGATTTCCATGAAAGTAAAATCCTATTAAGCAATTCTACAAACACTTGGTATGCAAGAAAGATGATCAAAAATTCCCACATGAAAACAAGATCCAACACCACAATCAAATAGATGAGGGCAATTAGAAATAACAAGCTAAGATCAAATCCATCATCAAATCACACAAATCCCTCAAACCAACAAAGAAAACTTAGCTAGACATAATTGAAATTAATACAAAACAAAGGGAAGAGGATTGCATAAATAAAATACTAGGAACCCAATGCCTAAATCTTCAACAAGTCTTCCAAATCCAAGCTAATCTCTATTACAATCAATGAAATAGTGTTTAGAACTCTAAATAGCAAGTGTTGCAAGTGGAAATTAGGGTAAGAGTGGAGGAGGAGGCGTTTTTGGGCTGCCAACTCCTTTATATAGGAGTAGAAAAGTGTTAATACATGTAAAAATCGCAAAAAGGGAGGAAAAACGCGACTATAGGGAAAATCAGTAAAACTCGGCGGCCGGCGGGCCATTTTCGGCGGTCCAGCGAAATTTTCAGCGGTCCAGGCTGGACCGCCGATTTTGGTTTTACACTGGAGTTCGTATTCCAGTGAAATTCGGCGCTCAACCTGGCGACCCGGCTCCATTTTCCGGCGGTCCAACTCCAACCGCCGGGTTTGGTGCTTGGACCGCCGGTTTTTGCTGTAGAGCTCCGTTTCGTCCCGTTTTCGACTTTTTCGTTCTGTTTCTTCGTCCCCGCTCTTCTATATCCTTCCCTTCTTGACTCGGCATCCCGTTAAACCTACACACATGCGAAAACTCCACCAAAACATGAGATCCATTCAAGATATTGAAAATAATATAAAATCGCTCACATTTAAAGGCAAAGCAACGCACTTTGTGCTATAAAAACGCGATAAGTTGCTACAAAATGGGCGTTTATCACTCCCCCAAACTTAAGCATTGTTCGTCCCGAACAATATATTCAACTAAAGAACATAAACATCGAATGGAGTAGCAACTTTGGAAAATGCCTCAGAAAACTCAACACTTTCAATGCCAAAATCGAGCATATTGTTCACAACTCACACAAACTAATGGCATGCCAATCTCAACAACTCAACAAACGAAACTCACAAAGTGGTGTATCCCTCGCTCTCAAATGTTTAGGCTCAAGCTCTCATCGAAATCATGCAATGCAAATCCACTTACCATAAGCTTGCTTATCGTCTATCATCTCCATTGCAAAACAAATTATGCAAGAACAAGGATCACAAAGGGCTTTTCTTGGGTTGTAATGTAGGGACATTGGTTTAGGAAGGGGAATTTGGCCAAATGACTTAACATATTCATTCACCAACCTTATATCTACTTCAAAACACGCATGGAATCTCTCCAACTTCCTTCCTCACCACACAGTACTCATTCATAGGACTTCAACTCACTTTCATTCCCTTATGCTCATATTCTTTTTCACAATTCATTCTCGAATTTCAAGTGGAAAGCATTCTACACACAATAGGGCACATTTTTGCTTAACTTCCATCATCTTTTCTCCTTTTCATTCATTTTTCTTTGAGCTTATGGGAAAATTTCTTTTCTCTTCAAAACAAAAGTCCATTATAACTACCCAACCCCTCATTAACTCATCATTTTTTTTTTCACTTCAAATCACCCCGGATACCCTTACACTCCAACACCCCCTTTTCTCCGGTTTGTCAATAAAAGGCTAAATAAAGCTCAAAAGGGGCTAACAATGGATAATTCAAAGCACAATGTAGTGTTTGGATTTTAAGAGAGCTAACAAGGATGGCCTAAGATCATTTCCAAAATTCTTGCATAAACACGCATTCTTGCCGAAGAACCAAAGCAAGTTCTAGAAGTGAATAAGCATGCATGATCAAACTCACAAGAAAGGAACAAAATTCATAGCAAATCAAGGCTCAAGTCCTCAAAGGTTTTATTCATTCATCAAGAAGTAAAAACCGGCACATCAATCATTCATGCAAGCCGTTCACAAACCACTCAATCTCAACAAAGTTTTACCAAACCAACTCAATATCCTCATCGGCATTTCACCACGTCACTTGAGCAATAAATAACCACAATTATAGCAACTACGCTCCACTTTTTCAAATTTTTTTTTTCCAAGAAACTTGCAATTCTAACACCACAATCAAACAAACACACCAACAAAGCAAACCAAACAAAACACAACGACCCAAGCAAAACGCACACATATTTACAACCGTCTTTGTATTCACCTCCCCCCTCCCCCAAACTTAGTCGAAACCGAAGGAACCGAATAAGTTTGAAGGGAAGAAATAAATACAAAGACGGGGGTACCTCTCATTCTTCATTGGGGGGGCGGTAGTGGGGGCCAAGGATGGCCTTCCTCAAGCTGCGCGGCTTCAAAACGGTGCACGAGATCCAACAATTCGTCCTCCTTGACGACATCCTCTTGGTGGTAACGATCTTGACGCGCGTAGAGCTCTTGTTGGAACGCGTTATGTTGATCAAACCATGATTGCTGGAAGGCTTGGCGCTCCGCCCTTTCTTCTTGGTGGAACTGCTCTTGGCGGCCAAAGAGCTCTTGCCTCAAGTCTTGCATATCGGCTCGTTGCTCTTGAAAGAAAGTGCGTTGTTCTTCTTGGAAGGCTTGCTGCTCCTCTTGGAATGCTCAAAAATTGGCTTGGGCCCTATCATCCCTCTCATACATGTCATTTTGGAAAGCCCTTAGATATCCGTAATGCATTTCTTGGCTTTCTCGCATGTCTTGTTGGCCGATGCGGTTAGTTTGGATATCATGCTTCATGACGGCAAACTCGCTATCCCATTGGGTGCACAAATTATCAATGTGCGATATTTGCTCGGGCATGCATGAGAATTCTTCACCGTAGAAAGTTCCCGGCGCCGCCGACCCTCCATACGGGTTATAGGGTCCATAGGGCCCTCCAAATCCATGGTATCCACCTTGAAATCCACCGTACGGCCCTTGGAAACCACCTTGATACCCGCCTTGGGAGCCTCCTCCGGACCCTTGACCTTGTTCGACGTTTTGACGCCTCCGGCTTTCCAAATCTTGTTTTCTTTTCTCTAAACGGGCCGCTCTTCTTTCTTCTTCACCCGCTCCCTCATCTCCCTCATTCTCGGAATCCCTATCTTCATCATTTTCATCATCCTCTCCTTCTCCTCCACTACTACTTCCACTTGCCTCCATTTCAATTTGGGGATCACCGGCTGCCTCAATAGCCAATTCATGAAGGGGGGTGTTCATCTTCCAATTATGTTTTTGATTGAGGGTGGTGATCTCGGTAAGGACGGTATCGGGTAGTGGGAAGACTTCCACCTTCACTTTGTGTCCTTTCCTCGGCTTCCACTCCGGATGTTGGAGGAAGAGATAAGGCTTTGATGCGGAGACAAGAACCCTCATATTTTTCAACATCTCGATATCCATAACCAAGTTGGCATCAATCGTCTCCCATTGCGCACAATCAGGGCAAAGGGCTTGGGCTATTGCATAGATGAGCCCTCCACAACAAAGAACCCCGGATTTTTGAATCTTTTGCGCCCAAAGTTGGCGAAAAAGAAATTGTCCCAAGTTTAGCCTCGTTCTGTTTAGCATGCAGTAGATAACTTGGAGCTCCACACTCCGACACGAGCTATTTTCTCCCCTTTGAAACACCGTGTGGGCCAATATTCGTTGAACAACTCGAATGACGGGGTTGCGGAGCAAAGTAGCCTTAGATTTCCCCGAAGAGTATAGCTTGACCGTTGTAATAGTCAACTCTTTCCAAAAATTCTTGGCCTTGAAACCCCGTGGCTTGTCACAATCACCTCCTTCCGGACAATTGAAAATGGCATTGACTTGGCTCATTGTCAACGAATGCGTCTCGTTTCCCAACCTAAAATGTACCATGCTTGGGCGCTTGAGTTGACTAGTTGGGATGGTCAATGTGGAGAGAAGCTCGTAAGATGCTCTTGGACAAGTGGGCCACCACCCTGTCAAGATCGACCCCCACCCAATGTTGTCGAACAATTCCTTTACATTCTCCCATAATCCAAGCTCCTTGAGGGCTTTTTCATCGGGATATTTGCAAGAGGCGAGGCCCTTCTTCACTCTCCTTTTCACAAGTTGGGTGAAGTACTTCTTGTGATGGTCTTGAAGATTTCTAATCCCAAAGACGGAAGGATGGTATGGATCTTCCTCCACTTGTCGCCGTCTTGAGGAAGTTGCCGTATCTTGTCGGGAAGAAGTCGGCTTTTGCTTCTCTTTTTCCTTGCCCTTGCCCTTGGGCGGTGAATCCTCAATGCGTGGACGCTTGTCGGGTTTACCTCGGCCCATAGTACCTATACTCAACCACCATAGTTAAATATCCAACTCCAAAACAACATAGCAATGAATTCATCACAACAAATCCTCCACTAATGGATATCAGAACAATTGTAGCACACACCAAACCATAAAACATTTCTCTTATCATTAAAATGCAACATTACAAGCTCAAGACTATCTACAACTCCACGATTTGAACAAATACGCACCAATTCATCATCACCAAACCTCTTTAAACACATAATCATGCACCAATTAACCAATAAGCTCACTAAGGTTGCTAGAAATCACTTAAGGGTTCCAAAATATCAAAACAATCAACAACCAACCCTAAGGGATCAACTAACATGCTCAAATTAACACCCAATTATAAGGAAACATGATTACATGAACAATTAAGTACAAAAACCCCCAAAATTCAAAAATTCAAGTCCTAGAAAAATTACCCAAAATAAAAAACGAAAATTAACACAAACAAACCAAAAAAACTAAGCATAAAAAAACATAAAAAAAAGAATTAAAGAAGCAAAATACCTCAAAAATTCGAAAATTTGCAAGAAAAAGGGCAAAAATTCCACAACTTGGGTTTGAGGATTTGGGTGGATGAACACTTGAATTTCTTGGATGGAGATGTAGATTAGGTGATGGGTGTGGTGTGTGTGGAAGGATTTGAGGAGATTTGAAGTATTAAAGGAGGAATTTGAAGAAGAAAATTGAGTATAAAAATGCGATAAGTTGCTACAAAATGGGCGTTTATCACGCACCCCCTTTTGTCCAGCTCGTCATTCCTTGCAAGCAGAACGTTTTTTGTCGCCCTCTTGTCCAGCTCGTCATTCCATGTACGAGCCTGGTTACCAGCCTGGACCATCGAGTGCAATGTTCGATCAGTACGGTTCGTTTATGCAAGAGGGAAGTAACAATTTCAATGCATTGTGGGACTTTCTTACTACGGCATGTAATTATGTTACATATATTAGATTATGCATTGTTCTGTTTTACGTAAGATATTGATACTTATTTTGTTTGTGCAGGGCCAGGGACAGAGTTTTGAGGCACGTTTAAACGAGGTGGCGTCGCCAATTTGTGCAGTCCCAATTAATCAGATGCCGTTTGTGGAAGAGCAACAGCAGCAGCAGCAGCAACAACAACAACAACGAAGAGGTGAAAGAATTCGGAGAGCTGCTGCAGCAATACAGACGCCCATGCTTGCCTAAAGAGAACAACATCCACTTCCGCCGGGATTGACGCAATCGTTTCAACTATTTATGAGCGGTGATGGGGATGGATTCATGGTCATTCCTGAAAGCGGGGGATTTGTAGGCAAGCACTAGTGGAGGCAAATTATGCAGACTAACGCCGACATTAACTGTGAGGTAAAGACAACATTGTTTTATCGATTATGTCAGATTTAAATTTAATTAACAACCTTATTTTTTTGCCTTGTAGGTCGTAGATTTGTTCATCTCCTACTTGAGAAAACGACTAATGGACCGAGTGCATGTGAAGCCCGATGTGACAAGCACAAACACTGTGTTATTGGAAACCGATGTCTTTGTAAGTTCAATTTCAATGAATAACAGAAATTATTTAATAGTGTGACTTATGAGTGTGTCTCGTGTTTATTGCAGCTTCAGCTCAGAGGTGATTGGTGCAATAAGATTTTGACCATAGATATCGAGCGAGAACTTAGGGGAACCTAAGCCACTTATGCTGATTATGAGCCTCCAGTTAGTCTACTATATGGAGCGCATGGAGCAACGGGAGGTGGAAGACCGAGCTTCTTTGATGCAAACCACGTAAGTGAACGCACAGGGACGTTTACTTGATAATTCTCCTCCGAGTTCTTATATTAATCGTTCCTTTGATGCAGATGATTGTTTTGTACAATATTGACTTGCATTACGTCGT
Organism: Schizonepeta tenuifolia; assembly: GCA_029490685.1. Lineage (NCBI taxonomy): Eukaryota > Viridiplantae > Streptophyta > Magnoliopsida > Lamiales > Lamiaceae > Schizonepeta > Schizonepeta tenuifolia. The sequence continues at coordinate 22,151,506 of CM055958.1, forward strand.
CCTCCGAATTGATTGCAAGAAGTGGGAGGCTGAGCTCTACGACTCCATGTATCATTATATTGACCGACAGGCACAAGCGCGCCGACGCAGGAGCTTGGAGCCAATCCTGAAGCTTTGGAGTCGAGTTCTTACATGCTCGTTTTACTGGAGGCACAACACAATTGGAGCGGAGTTTGATGAAAGGCCCCTGTCCCTCACAATCATTCCAACTGTAGATCAATTCAAGCAGAAGGACAGTGTCAGCAGTGGTGTATTTGCAATGATGACGATTGAACGTCTAATTAGTGGTTCACCATCTATTCCATGGGGCAACACACACATAAAGGAATATCGGAAGAGGGTTGTCGCGGCTATATTTAGTATTTGTCGTGCACCGGATGGAGCGGATAGATACAGATATGATTTAGAGCAAATGCGTAGACCATCTGCTGGGTGATTGCTTATTTTTTATCTTGTGTTGTATGAATATTGAATATTTAATTTCAAGCTTTTTAAAACAATTTGAGTAGTACTTTTTAATAATTCAGTAATATTTGTTTGTTTCTAATATTTCTTCAACAGTCTCACGAAACATACATTCATCCTACATGTCGATTGTGCATTGCACGAGTATGTCCATATTCATGACACACACTACATCTCCTACGTGGTTGGCTTTCTGTGTGAGCTCGACGACGGCTCAATCTCGGGCGACCCGGTAGAGGCGTGATTTTTGGAGGCAAGACCAATATGTTATCCACAGCAGTAGGAATAGTCCAATCTTCAATGTGAGGAACATGATTTATAGAATTTTGATAAACTTCACTCCAAACTTCTCGTGTATAGTAATACTGAACATAATATGCTTTCACCATTTTTCCTGCAATTTTACATTTAAAAAACAATCGTATGAAAACATTAGTATTTTCAAATAAATAAAGGATAGATGAATGCATGTGAGAAATACTTACAGTATTGCAGCAATGGCATGAGAACAAGGGAGCCCATCAGCTTGAAATTCCATGCATGTGCATGTCCTTGTGGCAAGGTCCACTTGATGCGGTCTTCTAGAATCACGGACATTGAAGATCGACCCCATGGCCTTTCGTACAGTATACGTTAAACCCTTATTCATTCTCGCCGTCAATTTGGCTGCCGCGTTAGCAGTCAGTACAGTGTCATCGCCGTGAGGGACATTTCGTCTCTCCTTGAACCACTCCTCGATGACATGTCTAATTGCATCAAGCATTGAACATATTGGTAGCCGTCGTGCCCACTCCAACCGCCCATTCCAATTCTGGGCTGCATTGGATGTCAGCTGACTGTAACGCGGTAAAGGACAGTGAACTCGAGACCACTTCTCGGGCCCGACACTCATCAATTTTTCGTAAGCAGCTTCGCTCTCTCGGTGGATCATGTCCATTACTTTATCAAAAATTGCTGGGCGATATGCAAATGCAGCTTTTTGAAATAATTCCACCACTGTTTTTCCGTATCGGTTAATCTTTTGCAGCAAGTGATAGTAGCATAAACCATGAACTGCATTCGGAAAAACCTCCTTCACAGCGTTATCTATCGAGGGATGGGCATCAGACACAATTAATGTATCATTCAATTCTCCATACGCAATTCTGAATCGGCTGAGGAACCACTTCCAAGAGATATCATTCTCAATAGGCCCAACGCCAATCGCTAGAGGAAAGGTATGCTCGTTGGCATCCTTAGTGATAACGACAAACAAGATACCTCTATTCTTGGCCTTCAGATGAGTGCCATCAATTGCAATCACAGGCCTCATATTCAGTGGATAAGCAAGTCTACATGCGCCGAAAGCTACAAACAAGTGTTCGAACTTCCCATCAATACCAACTTGCAAATCAGTAAATGTACCTGGATTCCATTGCTGTAGCATGTGAAGATAGCCTGGCAACATCCGGAAGGAATTAACATATCCCCCGTATATGCTTTCTATAGCTGCGTGCCGTGCTCGCAGGGCCAAATCATAACGAATGGTGAACCCAAATTCGCTTTGCACCTCTGCCAAATGGCCTTTGGCTCTATTATTTTACACTCCCTTCGTATTTTCCGAGCAACGTAGGCTGCAATCACATTCATGCGAACTTTTCTACGACCAACACGTCCGAGCTGGCGTGTGTATGCGTGATCGCCCGTAAACTTGGTAATTCCCCAAGCTTTTGATCTTTTACTTGATCTTGTTTTCAGATCGAACGGACAAGATTCCATACGCCTGCATATCCATCTGAGACGTAGGCCATCAGAGGCATCAACTTTGTATTCTGCTCCAATCTCCAGGTGCCACAAGCCTGCTGCTACATTTAGAGATGCTTTACTTTCGAAAACAGAACCAACAGACAAATCACCATCTTCTAGCGGGCCTTGTTCATGTACAACGATTGAATTCGTTGCATTCACGGGAATCACTGGAACTAACCAACTGCTCCAATCACCAGCTTCGTCATCTTCTTCCCCACGAATCCATGCTTCACGCTCCAACACAGCGTTATCTATCATGATGTCCTCTGCCATCTCTTCGGACGCATCACTGTCGGTTTGCAGCTCATAGTCTTCATCCTGAGGACCAACTGCCTCTTGATCTTCGTCATCACCATCGGCCTCTTCATCATCGTCAGCATCGTCAGCATCTTCAGCACCATCTGCATCTTCATCATTGCCATAACCCTCTGCTGTTTCTACAACTTGAGTCGACGTGGATCCGAAATAATGTGTGGATGTCGATGCATAATTACCACCAACGGGGTATGCATCAACACTAAAAGTGGAGGAAAGCATCTGTGTTTGGATACGATCCATTTCTTCATAATAATCAGCATCGAACTCAGGCACGTATACGTTCGTGTATTGGTGAGTCACGTACACAGTTGCTTCTGGCTGTGTGGCACACAAACGATAATATTCAACGTCGGTGCTTAATGGGCACTTTACAGTACGTCCCCTATCATTCTTCGATAGATAATGCAACTCGTACTGTGTGCTGAAGGAGTTTGCACTCAATTGACAATCAATGTTGTACCTTAGGCCGGAGAGACAGTAATCGACATCTACAAATTCATATCCGCCCGAGTACATACAACCAGATCATGTTCCTCCGTATTTGATAATAAAATAGTGATCCATCTACACATAAGTACAAACACATAACAATTAATAAAAATAACACAAAAATACGAAATCCCGCTCGCCAACCACATAATTTCCCGCTCGAGCGGAATCTAACCTCACAAGCGGGAAGTAATTTTTTCGAGCGGGAAATTATACATATAGATACTAGATTTTTTTGGAGTCCTAATATACAAAATCCCTCTCGCAAGGCCTAAAATCCCGCTCGAGCGGGATTTAAATTCACGAGCGGAAATTTTTAATTTCGAGTGGGAAATGATAAAATTCACTTGCTATGCAAACTATACAGCATTAATATAAATTTCAAAGTTTTGATTATTAAGTGGATACTACTGGAAAAATACAAAAGAGGGAAAATACCTAAAATAATGAATTTGAATGGATGTTACTTGAAATATTGATGCCCACTATAGAATGTTATGAATTTCGAGTGGATGTTACTTCAAAGATTGCTGCCCACTATACAATGTGATGAATTTGGAAGAATGATATTGTGGGTGTGTAAAAGAGCGATGTGAATGGTAAAATATATAGAGTTCAATGCTATACAGATTTTTTTTCCGCATTTCACGTGAAAATGTACTGTCTCATATCTGCACAAGCAAATAAATCCATGTCATGCACCAATCAGCCATCATTCTGTACATTGACCAGCTTTCTGACATATCCTGCTCGGATACTCTAATTTCACGCTCGACACGTGTCAAATCCCGCTCGAGCGGGATCATTGTTCCCGCTCGAGCGGGATTTGACACGTGTCGAGCGTGAAATTAGAGTATCCGAGCAGGATATGCATTTAGGTTCGTTTAGTGCTTTTAAAAAAAAATTCGACTCAAATTTGTCCCTAATTAATCACGGATAGTGATACATAAAATAATTAACTTATATAATTATTGGCTAATGATTGACAAATAATGACATAATTATCATTAAATTATTGCAATGTCATATACTTTATATCACATCTCTTACACATGTGTAAGAGATGTGATATAAAGAGGTTGACAAGATGATATATTATATTACAAATATTCAAAGTGGTGTATTTTTCATTGTTGTTGAGAGGGTGGTGTATTTTTCATTTTTGCATTCTGAAAAAGGTGTATTTCAATGGATTACCACTTAAAATATTATCTCGTATTAAATGTGGATTGTGGCTTTACATCTAGGATTCCTACGGTAGATTAATAAAAATATTAGGAAAAACTACATATAATTTGTTAGTTGAACTGGTAAAGCACATGGGATTTCAACAAGGAGGTGCATGGTTTGAATCTCAATCTCAAATTCAACATTTAAATTATGAACAAAATTTGTGAACTGGATGAATTTTGAAAACCGCCGCCGGTTCTCAAAACTCGCCGATTTTGCAGTTCAATGGCGGGTTTCACCCACAAGCGGGTTTCTAGTGCTAATCGGACTGGTACTGTTGCTGGTTTCTGGTCCAACAAGTCGAACCGGCCGGTTCAGTCCGGTAAATCAAATCGTCTCGAAAGAGACTTGACTTAAGCTAGCACATAGCTCGAATTATTTTGAATTTTCAATAAAAGAAAAATGCGCAAATAATAAAAAAGCTTGGATGTGTGCTTTTATGACACTGTATACAGCTCGTATTGTCGTACATAGTACATTCATGTCATATTTTTCGATACTTATAGTATACTTTTTCCGTATCATCATCCAAACATTCTATTCGTATTTTTGGATATCCGTAACGTAATTTTTCCGTACAAAATTTAGAATCTCGAAATACATATATCATCAGTACTTATTTTATATTCTCCATTATCCGAATTATTATACTTTTACCGTAACAAAATCAAAATATAACAACTATAGTTGACTAACGGTTTGCTTTTTCATCCTTGTTTACTTTGTAGGGCTTTTATTTGCACGAAACAAATCTAATCACAAATAAAGATGAAGAAATCTTATCCCAAAATCTGTAGAAATTAGTGTGGTGCTAATCCTCATTATAATTTGGCTTAAGCTACAATATTCCTAACACTTCGTTCGAAATGTACGTGTCATTGTAACTTCATGGCAACTTTCTATCACTAGATGTACAGAATCTGCAGCATTGGATTTTCACAACCACCTACTTAATGCTAACATATTTAATGTCAAAGTCTTGTTTGATGTAAAATAATTTTAACAGAAACTAGTTTTCGAGATTAACATGCTACAAATTAAAAACTGGCACTACGCGCACTTCATACTTTACTAAAATCAAGTTATAATGATATACATAGACGATGCTAAACGACGTTGTTCACTATATCAAGTTATCAACCCTATATCCAACCAAATTACTTTTCTGGAATATTTATTACCCAGATATAATTCCATTTTGTTATATATATATATGTGTGTGTGTGTGTGTGAAATGTTTATATTAACGTATTTTATAGTCAAATTTGATTGAAAATTTTCGTCATAATAAGATGCCAAACGTGACTAATTGGAAACATTCAATTCGCCAATAATAAACTTATTGGATTCCCGATTATGGTTCACGACGTCACATTAGTGATAATTGCTTTAAAAACACGAATACTATTTTTTTTTTTTTTTGCATGATTTTTAAATTAGAGCATATACCATCAAATACATGAATTTGCTTCTTTTACAATTACAACAAAATTCATATTTTCGAACAATTGTAATTGAGGTGGTGTAAGATTGAATATATATACATATGTATCAACACGAACATTCCCCTTTCCATATCAATTGGTCGAAAATGAACCATTTTAATTTATACGTAGTTGCCAAAATTTTAAAGTTCATGTATATATTGTCAAATTAAAAGGTCATGTTGAAACCAAATACAACCCAAAGTCCTTATAGTACTTTAACAAAATTAATTATAATCCCCTCGTATAATATTGTTATCACGTTATGCACACAAACTTATGTATTTCACTATAATAAAACTTCCAATAGTGACATAATTTTATTGACATCACGAGTTGTGTGTAATAAAATTTTGTTACATCTATATATATAATATATACAAATATAACTAAATTAGTTTAGTTACACCCTCAAATGCCACTAAATTTTGTGACATGCTTTTCTTTTTGTGGCACACATAATTAATAGTTGTCCATCACAAGATGTTATGATATTATTTAACAATATTTATAAATCTCGCAATTTTTCAAAAATATATGTCACTATTGGAACATTTTGTTGTAGTATTTGTAGATATCACAAATAAATTCTCAGTCCTTATCAATATTGTTTAAATATAATTAAATAAAACATCTTTTATTTATGTAAGATAAACGTTCCACGTTACAAATGGAGAAAAAGAAGATGCTCACAATCACTTTAAAATTAATTTTACAAAGTTTTGAAGGCCTATAAATAGAGGAGTTGAGGCTGCCAATTCAACTACTTAAAAAATAATCAAATTAGAAGAAATAAACTAGTATTATATATGGGTCGAAGAATCGAAATGAAAAAAATAGAAGACGTAACAAAATGTCAGGTGACATTTTCAAAGCGTCGTAGCAGCCTCATGAAGAAGGCTAATGAAATCGCTATTTGCTGCGATGTTGATATCGCATTTGTCGCTTTTTCACCTTCTGGCCGAGTTAGCAAGTTCTGCAATAAAACAAGGTTTATTTTATTTTTCTCAATTTTAAAGTAACATCTATTTTCATCGATTTTTTATAACTTATTGGAATGTCTTTTTCCATCTTTTATTTTTTATTTTCTTGCAGAATCGAAGATTTGCTCCATCGTTATGTTAATCTACCAGCGGAGAGTAGACTGAAGTAATCACTCTCTCTCTCTCTCTCTCTCTCTCTCTCTCTCTATTCTTGTTGTTTAAATATTTACTTTTTGTTGTCTGTTTTGTTAATGATGCTGGTTGACGAGATGCAGTCACTTAGATGATGTTCAGGTATTTTTTTTTTTATACCTTCAAAAGTTTCTAAGAGCATAATTAATTAGTTTATGGGGTTTAGGGATATGAAATATGTGTGTGTGTATGTGTGTTTCCCTCGATATGAAATGTGTGTGTGTGTGTTTTCGCTATTCAATGCCTTTCAATGAAAAACAATAAAATTCACTAATTTTCTGCTCAATTATTTGCATGAAGCGTAAAATGGAGAAGTTGAAGAATCTCGATCATATTAAGAGTGACACTAGCAAGTTGCAATATTTGGACAAGCAGTAATTTTCTCTATCTCTCTCTCAAATTTATAGTACATTTTTTGGGAGGAGTGGAACCGTGGAACCGGTAAAGCTTGAACTTGAAATGATTCTATTTACAGATAAGATTTATTATCGCTTGAATGTATATTTAAATATAATCCTGATTATTTTGATTTCTAAGGTGTTAAAAATATAATACATATAACATCCAACATTCACGTATATATGTCGTTAGCGATATAAAAAGCAAACAGTTCTCGTCTCCACATGATTTCATGAATTTAGTAATTAGAAAGGCTAGCACCATTTTTTTGTGTTTGTTATTATGGTTATTAATTAATTAATGTTTGTGAGAACTTAATTCCGTATCTGAATAATCTAATGTAGTAGATTTTCTACCGTACAAAATTGCATTTCCTTTTTTGGCAAAAATTAACACACTAATCCAACTCATTTCTTTTATTTTATTCATTTAGTACATAGGTGAATAGTGTAGTTTACTTTAGTCTACAGTGTTTTTCCACTCAACCTACTTTACATCAATTATAAAATACTACCCTAATTACACTCTTTATTATCTAACTCTCTTTTTCTTAATCTACGTGCAATTCTCAAATGAGACTTCTTCACTTGGACGAAGGTAGTACGAGATAAATAGAATTATTGTTTCTATTAAATATTTCTACATATACCTTTATTTGTTACCATTACGACGTGTACTAGCTAGCGTTTTGTACCTCAACAAATTTTATTTTATTTTCAACAAAAATTGCATTTAACCTAATTCATAATTAGCTGACAATGTATTCTCTCATATATTTGGTGCATGTTTCTGTTAACGCGATGGAACTTTTGGGGCTACCCGATTCAAGAATTGAGGTACCGTTGCCCTCTCTCTCTCTCTCTCTCTCAATTTGCGATATATAATTTTAACTACGTTTCTACCGAACGTATGAATTCTATTTAATTCAATTGCAATTCTAATCAGAATCTTGAATTGCAAATTAAGAAGAGTGGCCTAGAACTGCAAATTTTAGAAGCAAATCTCAGGTAACATTGTCGTATTTAATTTTTTAAGCTCAATTTGATTAAACTTCTTGATCCTATTAAAATCTATAAAAAAATTAAAAAATCATTTTGTAGAGACTTTGAATTGGATCCGGAGCAAGAGCCTTCCTTACACCTATTATCTTGGTGCGAGAGAAACATAAGTCATTCTCTAGAAAGAGTGATAGCTAGAAAAGTAATTACTTCTAAACTTCGTCTATTTCTTTTTAGATTTTAGTTCTTCTCCTCGTTTTCTAAAAAAAATAATAAATAAATTCGATATTAAATACTTTACTTGCGTTCTAATCAATACTAACTATTTTTCATTTTTTGGTCTTCTAGAGCACATTGCTTGGTCATTTACAAACATCAAATGTGCAACCAAGTTTTCAAGTATGATCATCTTTATAATGCAATTATTTATATATATACCATCTTTATATTATTACAATTAGATGGATCCCACGGTTTTGCAGAACCAAGATGGTCTTCCATTTTCTTCTAATTTCGTCGAGAATGAAATTAATTTACCTCCATCACAAAGCTCTACGGCTGGACAAATTCTCACCAAAGTTGATCCTTGGATAAGCCCATTTAGGTAAATTCGTATTATGTTTATGTTGTATTATTTCTTATAAATGCATCAAGAATATGCAACATGCAACAAGTGATAAATATGTTATAAAATTGTGCAAAATCTAAAAATGAAATAAATATTTATTAACTCGAAAGATTCTCTTTATAGCGCCAAATTTCGTGAGAATCTGCTTCAAGACATACTCGATCAAGCAAATCCCGTACCAAATTTGAGTCCGGGGGCATCTAACGTGTCAAACATACCTATCTCTTCGGATACATGCGATTCCTCTTATTCTCGTATCATCGCAGAATCAAATCTTCAAAATCCCTCGTCATTTCAAATTGTGCAACAGGTAAAAATAGTTTTCATCAAAATTAAGTGTTACAAGCATATACATGTGCAGCTTCTCAAATTTTGACTAAGAATCGATAATTTTGTTGCAGCAACCTCTTGTGGTCGATAATACCTTACTCAATTTCCCTCGACAAGATACACTCAATACTTGGAATAATTTCTCAGCGGTACATATGCACGCATACATAATTAATTAAACTTAATAGTAGTATCATATATATCTACATTTTAATTAGACCTAATAAAATGTGAAATATTTGTAGGCAACGTTTTCAAATTCACTTTACAATCCCATCCAAAGCTTAACCACCATTAATCCACCTCCAAGGTAGCTAATTTATTTTTAATGTTGAATTAAACTCATATATCATGAAGAGGGAAATTATTTAGAAGCAAGTTTTATTTAAGTATACTTATGTAAATATTAATGTTATTTTGATAGGTCCACATCGACTACAATGGTAACAAGTTATGGTAGCAACTTAAAAATAATGCCTAGTTCCTCGCAATATGCAACTGGCAACTTCGCCCAATTCACCAACAAAGGAGAAGAGATCACCCAACTTCACATAGATAATTCTAAACAAGAGGTAAAATATATATATATATATATATATATATATATATATATATGAGAGCTCGCTAATATTGTGAATATTAAAAAAGAAAAAAAAAGAAGTAGCAACATCCCCTATTTTTCTCAACGCTGAATTGATGTTGTTTCATGTAAAAACTTCTCAGAGAAAAATTTGATACTGCTACAAAGAGAATGTGGAGTCGTCGTTATTGAAATATTTCTCAAGTAATGTCGAAATTGCAAAACGAATCACAAGTGGTGATTATCTTGCAATTAAAACAATTAACTATTAAGTCATTTCTATAATGCCTTTTTTTATCATTTATGCATATTATGTGTTGAGGCTTTTTTTTTTTTAAACTTATATTAACCTCTTTTAGTATTTAAAAGAAAAACCTCTTTTATTTTGTTTTATTTGCTATTTTTCTGCATTTTTGAATTATTTGCTATGCTTGTAGGGTACGTCTGGAGATAACACGTGGACGTCGAAGATTCAGAAGAGCAGTTTATGGGAATGGGAAGATTTGCTCCTTGATGAGAATTTTAACTTTGGATTTTCAAAATAATAAGCGTAAACATGATGACTTTTTTTTAATCAATATTGCTACAAAAGAGTAATTCTCTCATAATTATTTTTGCTACTATAGGAAAATTATTTTTTCTTAGAACATATGTTCTCGTCTAGTGTAATTTTTTGGCATGCCTAAACTATTCAAAGATATATTTGTCAATGTAAGCTTGGACACTATTACTTCTTTAATTACCTTACTTATTGCTTCCTATTTAAATTCCTATACCAACTAAACATGATATATTAAGTAAAATATGCATTATAAGATGTAACATCAAAATGTAATAATGTAACTGCATGATCCGTAGCATGCTCACTTTATTTACATAAATGAAGGGAAAGTTGGATTAGGTTAGAAAAAAAAAAGCTAGAGCTAGTCAACAAAACAATGCTCGTAGTCATATACAAACACTCTCGATCTAATCCTTAACTTATCAGGAAAAGCATACAGTTTGACGAAAATAATATTTAAACAGTTTTAATCATGTGTGTAAAGGTACTTATCTACCTTTGTTGTGGATCTTGACAAGTATTATAAGCTTATAGATGAAGTTCACTTGATGGTAGCTGGTGGCATTGTGATGGTAAGAACATCGTATGTTCGTCTAGTCCAGTTAGGGTTTCGTTCGAACCCTCTAGCACATCCTGCAATATACAATATCAAAATGTAACTGATTACTCTTTCTCATTACAAAATTCCGTCATAACATATATATATGAAGTGGATCATATACTTAAATTGTATTGAAGATGATACTTCACTATAACTGATTATGATACACAAGCAAGACAACTATGGGACACGATCCTCGACCGTATATCCGTCTTCTATATATTACAATTATGTAACTTAAACTTTTCATAATTAGCCACCAAGAATGACTAGTACTAAACATTAATCTAAGATGAAATATAATTGTGAAACAAAGAATATCTAGTATAGTAAATATAAGAACTAAGAAAAGGTAGTGATCAGAAATTAAATAACCTTGAAATGAGTTGAGGCATGATCCGATTGGAGTAGAGAAGTGTAGAGATTCTTAGAGGAATGAAATTGTTGAAAAGCGTCGTCGTTTGGAAGGTTGTTTGAACATCCAACTTCCACAGTTTGAGCATTCTCGTTTCCAGTACTTGTCTGAGAAACCGACTCATACATTGTTGGTGATGATTGCTTCCTAAATTTAAAATTAAAAAAAAAAAGCCATAATTAATTAGTACCATTTTTCTATTATATGTAGTATAAGGGTTTTGGGTTTAGGGTTTTGTTAATGCATTATGAATGTTGTTTAATATCTACGGATATACATGGTGTATGTGCATTATGCAATTAGCCTCTAATGAAACCAACTTCAAACTTTTTTTAACATAGTTTTGATTCAAAAATTTGCACTTCAATTCACATTAGTTTTAAAATGTTTCAACTACAACACCACGTTTTTATTCTTGAATATATTGGGAATTAATGTTGTGTTTATAAATAATCAAAATTTTGTATCAAACTTTTTCTGACTTTTTTTTTTTTTGTGAAAATGAAAAGTTCAATATACATATATTTCACTATGTGCACAACTGCTATTCATGACTCATGAGTACGCTCTGGATACAATTTTTCGTCGAACTGAAGTCGAAAGTGAAGGAAAGATTTGCAAACCTTAGATTGCCAGAGCATTCATCTGAGCCAAAATTCATGTGCTCAATACTTAGCTCGATTGCTTGATCATCGTCGTTCTCGAGCAAGGGTTTTGCTCCATGTGCTTGTGCCTCAGTAATATATTGATACACTGTGTTTATTTGCTTCATTTTCCGAACAGATGAAAAAATATTTCATTTTTCTAATAAATAATGATAATTAAACAATAAATATAACAAATATATAGGAGAAAACAAGAAGAAAATATTTGTGACACATACCTGCATGGTATCTTGATAACCTGATTGCTGGCCCACTTTGTTGAGGAGGATTCCCTGTGATTAACATTAATCAGATTTAATCAAAAATTTACACTTGGTTGAAAGTTGAAACATATTCAAGATATGAGTTTAAAAAGTTTGGCAAAAGTAACTACTACTAATACTTATCAAGAAGTTAAGAGCAATATTTTCTTCTCATTGTTTCCTCATATAACTAAAATTAATGAATTTGAGTTATTTGACACGGTAACAATTATATATAGTGCACACATTTTGGAACAATTTTCTTATAAAATATTTGGAAAAAAAAAAAAAGTGTTTCTTGCCTTCCTTTGTGCAACACGGCGTAGAGCTTCTACAAGTTTCACTTCACAATCATGGAACTCTGCTAGAGATGTGAACTTGTCTGATTCTGGTTCAAACACTCTGTCAATCAACAGACAACGAACTTATATATCAAATGTAACAGAGAAATCGAACTACCGATTATTTGTTGTATTTTAATTTAGTCTTATTGGTGGTTCATGTGTACCTAACTTCCTTTTCGTTACTCTCAAGTTGATGTTGCAAATCTAGAATCTCTTTCTGTATCTCCTGAAAAATAAAATAGAGAAATTATTTATGCATGAATAATGATGATTGATAAATATAAATCATCTATTGTTCTTAGGAATTAATAATCTTTTTACCTCAGTATCAGAGCCAGGAGTTGCGGCACTGGAAAAGAAGAAAAAAAAAAAACAAAGAATATTAATTTTTACTATTATAATCAAATCAACATATTCATTACTGATTTTTTTTTCCTAACAAGAAATACGAAATTTCCTGAAAAAAACCTTTGCATAGCAAGCTCCTTTTCAGTTTTTATTTTTGTTAAAGTGTTCACGATTTGCTGCATCAATGTGGAGAAGAGTTATTAATTCCATAAAAAAATATATAAAAAAAAACAATTCAATTTAAAGTGTAAATAAGGCTAAAAAGTACCTCTCTATTTGCAATAATCCTGTATTTTCAAACAATTAATAAAATGCGTTAGTGTAGCTAGTGAAATAAATAAGAACAAATGAAATAAAATTTAGTCTAACATGCTTACCCTCCTCTGTCACGATCGGAGAGATTAATGTAACGGTATATCACATCCTCAACTCTATAATCATCAATGGAGCAATGATCAATCAATAAATAAATTATTCAAATAAATGTAAGGGTAAAAATTAGAAAAAAAAAATGTTGAGGATTAATTAGACATTATATTTTTACCTTTTCCTACCGGAAAAATGGCTGAGTCGACCCGAAGGGGAGAGCATAATCAAAGTTAGATCGATGTCACATAAAACTGCAATTTCATAGGCCTTTTTAATGAGGCCATATCGACGTTTAGAGAAGGTGACTTGAAGATTCGTGGTGTTTTCAATTTTCTTGATGGGGAGTTTGCTCCGTCCCATGTTTCACTTTATCAATACACGTCACGTGTGTCTGTCAATTACGACGATGGGGTGTAGAACAATATAAGAGGTTTTGGGGAGGGGAAAAGAGGTTGGCAAAGGGGACAATGAGCTTTGGAAATGGTGAATGTATAGTAGGGAAATGAGAGGTTGGTATGAAGAAGAGGTGATGAATGGTCAAAGCTCCTCTTAACCGCACCATAAAGAGTGGAGAGAGAGGTTGGTATTATAATTGTTTTATCAATTCTACGAGATTCACTCCTAGTTTGTTACCATGCAATTGTATATGACAAATGTTACCCTATAAATTAAAATCGCGGTCTTGGAATGATTTAGTGGTAGTGTTTAGCGTATATGTGTTTGATACTAAATTTTTTGTGGGTCCTAAAATCGAAACTTGAATCAAGAAAAATAAATCAAACACACGCGTTTTTACTTCAACAAGATGTTTGATTAGAGTTTTCAGTTTTCAAGTTTCCCAATTTTTCATATGCGTAATAATAAAAGAAAAAAATAAAAATAAAAATAAAAATAAGAAACTAAGCAACATGGCCGACTTTGGGTCCATCCATCTATTGGGCCTCGTTTTCTTTGAAGCTATTGGGCCTTATCTCACTTATATAGTATATTGCTGTCCTCAATTTCAAGGACCCATTTATAAGCTACCTTAGGGTAAAAATTTAATTATTCTCTTTTTATACATTTCTTATGTCATACAATATTCAATTTATAAAAATATATATAAATCAACCCAAAAATATTAAAAACAAACACAGAGCATGTATCAGAATATATTCTATCAATAAGTGTTAGAAATAGTCGACCATCGAATTTTATTACAACCGTCTTAAATTAATATTTTCTTTAAGATAATGATTTTCATCGGTTCCAAATGCATTACAATCTCTTCAATTTTAACTCGATAAATTAATAACTTTTATAAAATAATAGTAATATTCTTCAATCCACACTTAATTAATTTAGAGGTTCTACTGTACCTATATATTTCTAGGAATTTTCTGTTAGGATCTCTCTCTCTCTCTCGGTGGGTGGTTTTTTTAGATTCGGAAGATAGCTGGATATGGGGTTCATACTGTCTTTTATCTAATTTACTAGATAAAAAAAACCGACGGGCATTTATTTTTTATAAGATAGCTTGTAACTTTCTTTTTTTCTTTTATTTTTTTGTATTTTGAGGTGAAAATAATTAGTTTCTTGGTTTGTTACTCTACTCTATATATTGATTTCTTTTTTCATGTCGTGGTAATTCGCAGCTGCTATTTTTAGTGCGCATAAAATAAATTGAGTAAAATGCAGAAATAGCAATTCTAAGATTTAAAATATTAGTTATAGCAATCCTTTTTAAAACTATCAAATAATAGCAATTATAGACATATTTACCCTTTTTCCTTCTATTTCAATTTTCGTTTTTTAAACTGAAAGTCGTGATCCAAAATATATTTGTGGAAAATCACATGAATAAATATGTGAAAGCACATTATAATTTGTGTGGTTTCACATGAAAAATAATGTGAAATCACATTATAATGGTTTCACATGAAGAAAAATAGGATGACATGGGAATTCACATGAAAAATATTGTGAAATCATATTACAATTTATTTGATTTCGTATCTAATTTGATTTCACATAAAAGAAGGGAATTCACATGAAAAAAATGGAAATTCGTATGAAAAATAATGAGAATTCAAATAAGGGTAAAAAATCATAAATTGCTATAATTAATATCTTTTAAAAGTTATTGCTAAAATTAATATTTTTACCTTTAAAACTGCTAGAATCCTACAATAACTCAAATAAATTCTCATTCATGTGCAATAGCATGCAAGCCAAACAGGAGAGGTACTCACAATTTCCAAATACTATATTGATATTTTCCAGATATTGACTTCTAAAAAGCTCATTTAGAATCTATATATATCTCCACATGCTCCAAACTCATTTGAAATTGAATTTTCCTATATGTTCACGTCTCAAACTCGTACATATAATAACACTAGTTAATTATAAGTTGATATTTCGACAATCATTAAAAATAATATTATATTAAGAATCATCTAATTTGTGGGGTCAAAATAGCTTTATTTTTAAATAGTTTTGACACTTTACGTTATAATTTATACATATAAATTTAAAAAAAATAATTTAATATTTTATTTAAAGTGATATATTTCAATAGTCATTGTAAATAAGTGCTAGACAAATCATCTTATTATCGCTCAAATATTTAGAATAAAAAATACAAAATTGTACTTTTTTTTTTCTATTTATGACAATGGGGAATTCAAAATTCTAAAGACGGCACATGTAGAAACCGGATTAAGGAGAATACCTCAAATGTAATTGTTTAAATAATATATTAGTGTGTAGCCCATAGAAAATCGCTGTGTAATTATTATTCAATAAAAATAATAAAATTATTAAATATTATACTATATAGTAATGCACCCTCAATTTTATAGATAATTTTCAAATCTCTCTTTTTTCTCAAAATCGATGAGGGACAAAAGTATATTCCCTCCGTCCACAAAAAACATGCACACTTGAGGATGTCACAAGTTTAAATAAACTGGAAGGAGTTTGTTGTGAGTGGAATAAAGGTCTCACTTATTATATAATTTTAAATTGCCTTAAATATGGTTGTGTGTGGAGTGAATGGAATAAAGGTCTCACTTGGATTGAGTGGATTATTAAATTAAAGTAAATATGTAGAGTGAGTGAAACAAAAATTCAACATGTGAAGAGGTAGGCATTGAAGGGTGGTTATACCAACGGTCACTACAGTGTTGGATCGTCATTAGGATCGTCTCCATCATCTCTTTCTTATGTAGCCTAGATGACCTTGCCCCGTGTTTCTTTGTGGGAGGGTAAAGGTACTCATGCATGTGGAAGTGAAACGAGGGATCTGATGCATAATGAGTCAGATGAACTCTCGGATTAGGATCATAGGGGGCTACCTCAAGAAGAGATGCTGAAAAATGATCAAAACCTAGTATGTCTAACTGAGGTAAGTAAGAAACAGGACCAGCAGCTGGAGGAAGGCGGATGAAAGAATCTGTATCAAAGGCTTATTGTGAGTGATATGGCTGATGAAGTGTTAGGTCAGAAACTGAGTGCAAGGGTTAAAGCATATAATGGATTGGATCATATTGTGGTATTAACATCAGTCCCTCTGGTGTCAGAACCTTGGTTGAAGATGGTACGATTCTGTCGGTGGCTTGATGAAGCGATAGTAGTGGTTGTTGATAGTAGTTATGAATCCTCTGCAGTTACCGTAGAGGTTCTCGCTCCAAAGTTGAATGCCAATGTTCTTCGGCATGATAGAACTTGTCCATTCCCCACAAACAGATGGCAGCAAAAGGATCAAATGTACGATAACTTCAACACCCGGACACCATGATCGTTTCCCTCTAACCATCGACAGTGATAGTGTGCTAGGAATTCGCCTAGTATGTCCCGATAGCCCATCTTATACGAATGAAACTTTCGTAGTATCTGCTCAGGTGTAGGCTCAATTCCTATAAAAGAATTACCATAAATTAATCACACAAGGAAAAGAAACTAATTCCCCAGATACATCTCAATTAACAACATACTCATTGCCGCTTTTCACATGTGATACAAAGCTCATGTTACTTACTAGTAACACACATATGTCTTGCTTGTAAAAATATTCCAACATCTAGAATACAACAGCCCATCACAAAACAACCGCATTAGAAATATCATTTTCACTTCAAGCAGACATATTTTGCATTCATCGAAGCCTAAGACATTTAAATCTTGAAAAGTTTGAACACTTACCTCGTGTAATCGGATGAGAAAGAGTGTTGAGCTTTGTTGTTAAGACTCATCTAGTCTAAGAATTCAAACTAGACTAGACTAAAAAAAACAAAGTTCAAGCACATGCTCTGATACTACTCGGTCGCAACCCGACTTAGAATGAAGATAATTAGGCCGAGAAAACTACGATTATATAATAAAATATATATTAAAATAATATAAGAAAAACAAGAACAGAAGAATAGATGAAATAAATTATATTTTATTTACTGAATGAATTTAAACTCCAAACTCTATACTCAAGAAAAATTATTAACTTTGTGTCTAATCAATTTATTTATTTTTTGTATATTATATTATATCTCACTTGAATGTGCTCTCTTTGATGGATATAACTTACTAAACACAATTCAAATGAGTCATTAAACTTAATATGTTCACAACTAATAGAATACTTTATTCATAGGCTCAACTCCTCAACCAGTGCAGCAGGCAGTGTGTTCGCTGGTGGATCAACTGCTGAATGAACTCCCGCAAGTGTCTCAAGGTCTGGCACTGAACCAAGTAAAAGTTTTAATGATGATATCAGTTTGCAGAAGCTCATGTCAAAAGATTGTTGAGTGATCTTAACTTATGAAATTCATGTTGGTTCTTTATCCATTGCAGTTTTGCTTAATGCTTAAGTGGTTGCAGTTGGAGCTGTCAGCCTGTGGCGGTGCAACATGATCCATAAATGGACACAATTGTGCGTGAGATGGTGCATCAAGTGTTGATGCAGCTGCAACTGCAGACGTGTTGAACCCCATAATACTGGCATTTACGCGGGTAAAAGATTAAGTTGCGTCAGTTTACTGTAGTAATCATTTGAAATCATGTCATATATATTTAGTTGTTGCTGCTGGGGGAGCATAGTCCGCAGCTGACAAGGTCCGGATCTGTAAGGGCAACGAATCCCAATCCGCAGCCTACAAGGCTTGAACCTACAGCAAATTTTGTTCCAACAAATGTTTGTTCGATCAACGTTTTTAATTCAATCACAAATATTTGTGTCAAATGATTAGGCAATAACACATTTTACTTTATCTAGTTAGCTGTCATTCCTCTACCGAGAAGCAACCCTTGATAAACCACTACTTTTCTTGCACAAAGAAAAATATTCATTTTTGCAGCATAGTATAAATTAATACTTAGATTCTTGAAACCATTAATTGAGATAAAATTACTACCCTCTTAGTGATGGTAGATACAATCCAATTTCTTTTTCATAATGAGATATTTGCACGCATACTGTGAGAAAAATTAATTGAAGAAAATTACTTCTTTGGATAAGTATAGAGCTAATTGTTAAAATAAGACTGTAGCTTTTAAGTGTTTTAAAAAAGATGACTATATGTTACGACATTTAAAAATGAGGATTATAACTTTTATTTTTTGCATTTACACTCCTATTTCGGGCCCAAAACCAATTATTTGGGCTTTTTGGTGACACTCAGAGTTCGTTGCAATGTCACCATTTTGGTGACAATCATAGTCCGTCGCAATATCACCTATGTCACCTTTTAGCATTTTTTTCCCTTTTCATTTTAAGTCCTTATTTTATTTTTGTAATATCCCGATTCTTCGTTATTCTAATTTGTTTGTCATAATGTGATTATATGCTCATAAATATGTCTAATTGTGTGTTGTAAAAGGAAGTTTCCGAGAAAAAAAAATATCTCGGGAAATTCCAATGTCTTTATCTGCCTTATATGTAATTCTTGTTCGGTTATTCAAAATGAAGATGTGATGAATGATTTGAGTATGAGAATGTGTTTTTCAGCATGAGTATGAATTTCAGAAAGTTTCGAGAAAATCTAATTTCTAATGAATAGTTAATTTTGCCGACTTTTTACTATTTATCGAGATTTTCATAATTTCGTTAGAAATGTGTTTTCCGAGTGTAAAAATGTTTGAAACCAATGAAAGATGTTTTTGAAGTAATTTGAGATTGGCCGATAAATTCTTGGATTTTATTTTCAAACGCGCTAATATGAATAGTGATTTTTGACCGTCCTTTTCGCTATTCGTATGTTTGTTCTAAAAATTTGATTTGTAGCATCTGTAATTTAATTGATGAGTTATAACATGAGTTTGAGAGTATTTGATTGTAAAAAAAGAGTAGTGATAAGATTAGTGTCGAAACGAGAGTTAATTAAAAGTGATTAATGACCAGTTACTATTCACTGGAAATATTTTCTTCTCCGGTGAATCATATTGCAACACATCGTTGAATTTTTCTTCAAATACCACCCCCTTGGGCTGCACTCTTCACTCTCATCTCTGTATCTCTCAACCGACATTTCTCTCTCTCTTCTAGTTCTCTCCCTCGCGGTCACACACACACACACACACACACACACACATTTTTCTTACCGAAGACAAGTAAAATCGTTGATCTTTGAATCATTGTCACAGCCCCAAATCCCGAAGGATGGCAAACCCAGGGTGCGACTAGGGGTTGGATTAAAGAAGCGGAGAAGAAGGGGGAATTACTGAATAAATGATAAACTGACATAACTTTGATAAGATAGTAAACATAAAGTACTTCGATTAATCAAAAGAGAGTCGATCTAAAAGGATCGCTCGACAAAAGTTGTCTCTGAGATCTCTAGGGTTTCAAGTACATAATACTTAAACCGAAAGTTACTACATAAAAAAGAGTGTCTTGCAGCGGAAAAGACGTAGATTGATTTCACATAAGAAGATGTGAAATCGAGGCTCAAAAGTCTGCTTTCTCTATTTACAACCATCACTCAACTTCCACCGTCCTCGTCACTCAACCTGCACATTTATAAATACATACATGGCTAAGTACAAAAGCACTTAGTGGGCACTTTGCCGAAAATATATCATAAATTTTATATAGATTCATCAGGCATCTAAACAGTAACACACGGGGGTTTTCCCTTTTAAAACAATCCCGTGCTTACTAAACATTTTCTCATACTTTACTTGATATCAAGATTTTTCTATTGTTTCATTCATATTGTCCAACTTCTGTTTCAACGTCGGGGAAGAAGGCCTTTCTCCCGCGAACGTTCCTCACCGTGGCTGGCTACCCCTCAACAGAGTACCACACACAACGGCTACCGTGTACACTAACTTTGGATAGCACCTAACGGTGTCACTAACTCA
This sequence comes from Schizonepeta tenuifolia, assembly GCA_029490685.1. Lineage (NCBI taxonomy): Eukaryota > Viridiplantae > Streptophyta > Magnoliopsida > Lamiales > Lamiaceae > Schizonepeta > Schizonepeta tenuifolia. Next base: position 22,172,274 of record CM055958.1, read on the forward strand.
GAGTCCGATTGATTTAACCTTGGAAAGCACCTAACGGTGTCACTAACTCAGAGTCTGATTGATTAGTTAGCACCTAACGGTGTCACTAACTCAGAATGGCACAAGAGAACTCACAAAAACAAAGTCATTTTATGCACTGATAATCATTTTAAATCAACTACTTTCATAGCAGTTCAAAAAAAACATAACAAAACTCATTTTATTTTTGTATATAGAAAAGCCCACCTCAACCGTTTACAGAACAAACTTTAACCTTCTGTATTCCGTCCTGTCTTCAACTCCGACTTCCTTCTTTTATCGCAAATATTCAAACTTTAGTAATCGATCAAGACGATTAAAAAAAAAAAACGAATTCGGTTAAGTCTTTTAGACGTTTGCACTTTAACTAAACCCTTTTGGTTTAAAAAGAAACGAGACTCGAATATATCTCGTTTAAAACTAACTCAGTTCCTTACTCGACATTTTTAGATCATCAAAACGAAAGTCGATAACTCTTAACGACTTAAAAGTTCTTAAAGAATTAAGTTAAAAAGAATTCAACTTAAGAAAATAAGTTTTAGAAATTTTCTGCACAAGTCAGTAGGTCTGGAGCTTCTACAGAACAGATTATTTTGAAACATGGGATGTGCCTTATGTCAAAAGAAAGATACGGATGTCTAGTTTACTGTCTAATTTACGGATCTCGATTTCGTTAAACGAGCTAAGAGTTATGGCCATTTTCGTGAAGGGTCGCAAAACTGTCCGCGAAACCCTAATCGTTTTAAAACTCGACGCACGATTCCCTAGGTTCGATCGATGCTATACAACCTTTATGGCACGAGATTTCTATCAACTTAACAGTCAAACACACAATCATTTAACATGATCACTTTCACGTTCCTCGATTAAAAATACGACGAACACTTCTCGTCTTTTCAACTAATTAATTTCACTTTAGCAATTTCATTTCAAATTCAATTCAATTTTAATTCTCGACTTCTATTTCATAACTTATATAAAATTATCATCAACTATACTCATGCTTATTAATCATCAGTGAACTCAAATTAATCAACACATACTCATACTTATCAAACACGTCGTTTTTATCGAGCAACGAACATCGTTGTCGATTTTCTTAAACATTTTTATAAAATCTAAGAAATTCAAACTAAGTACATGTAATCATGCATATCATCAATACATCAACCATATCATCAATCGGAAACATACAAACCCTCATTTTCTCATTTCTTTATTTCTACACTTACTTACTTTCTTCGATTCTTGAAGTTCTACTAATCCGATTCAAACCAAATTAGTTTCTATTATCTTTTTACTCAATAATGATCATCTTAACACATTAACATCATTGAAACTAGTACTTAACCAATTCACGTCATTTTTATCGGTTTATGAACTCGATTATTCATAGTTGTTAATTAATTCTCAATTAATTCTACAACCAACCTAGCATACCAACAATCACTAATATTCGATTAGTTTTCTCGTTCGATTTTCCTATCGACAATTATGCTTGACTCTTCGTCTCTTACGAAAAGTTCGACGTTCTTAGATTTCGTTCAAACTTTCCAATTATCATCATTAACCACATAGATTAACTAATATGCAAACCATAAATCCATATCAACATCAAAACTAATTCTATCGACGATTCTTCGTCTCCAACGATTTCATTTTTATTTTTAGAAAAATCTAAATTAAATATATGTTGAACTACATGCTTCCTACATCATATATATCAAATCATATCATCAAAAACATAACAATTACTCAATCAAAATCATACTTCTTCATCTCTTACATTTTCATTTTTATTTTTAGAAAATTTCAAAACAATTCCTACACCAACATACTAATACATAGAAACATATTTCACAAATCAATCATCCAAATTCAAGTTAAATCTTCACCAATTAGTTCATGCATTTTTTTCGAAAATTACCCTATTTCTTCCTACATGATTTATTCTTGATTTCAACCATAGAAACTCAATCCTATGCATTAATAATCATGTAATGATCTTAGAACATCAATCCTACTTCTCTTATATTTTTCGAAAATTTCAAGAATTATAGAATAATATTTTTGTTCGGATAGAAGTGAAGAGGAAGCTCTCATCTTTCCAAATATGTAATCGGAATTGAAATCGATCGGTAGATGAATAAGTTATGAAACTTTGAATGCTTGAAGAACTTGATGAACACACTTGAAGATGAAGAACAAGAGAGAGAAGAGAGAAAGAGAGAGAGATTGGCGGTTTTGGGAGAGGAAGAAATGAGAGAAAAAGATGACCAAGGTTGCTATTTATAGTAAAGTAAGGAGGTTTAACAATTTAAGTAAATATCTAGATATTAACTTTAAATCTAATTTTTTTTGGATCTAAAACTGCAACCTAAAAACGAACAATTACTTTATTAGACGGACACATTATTGACAAAAATGGATACGACCATTAGTTTCGGAATATTTCACTTAGTCGGAAAGGACGATTTAAATTCTGAAATCCATCGAAAAGTCGGGACGTCACAGTCCAAAATTTGCCCGGGAAAATAAATAAAACTGACTTTTACCAGTAGACTCGTATCGCAAAATAAGTGAATGTAAAGTCAGACGGTTTTTCGATCTGAGTTCTCGAACGAAAATTCTATCGGACGCGAAAACCCTAATACAGTAGTCGGTTGAACGACTTCTGGAATTTATTTTCAGAAACGGATTTCACCGTTAGTCTTAGAACTGAAATTCCTTAACTTAGGCGTGCAAAGCCTTAATTAAAACGAAAATTTTTATTTCTCGACAGAAAAGAAAGCCGGGTATTACAATCATTGTGCTCAAATTAAGCTAAAAAAATCATCTATTTTCTCCTTTATTTTGTTCGACCGAAATGATTCTTGGGAGGATTGATTTGATCTTGTTTTGAACTTAAATTCGTGTTTCTTAAATGAATCTATGGATGAATTTCAAGAAAATAAACTTTGATCATTTGTTCTACTCTTGGCCGAACATTTTGATTAATTGGGGGTTTTTGTGTCATGATTTTGATGATCAATTTGATGATGGATTTATGTTTAAGAAATTAATCTAAGCATGTGTGTATGATCAATTGATGAAATTGAATTCCTATGTTGTCGGTATGATTGATGATTGACGAAAATGTTTAGTTTTGATGATTGATGTTGATGATTGTCTGTTGGTACAGTACTTGATTAGTGTTAAGAAGTTGAGGTAGTTCATTAAGTCGAATAGAGGTCGTTCTCGTCCTTATAAGAACCTAATTTTGAAGGAACGAGCGGCGTCACCAAGTAAGGATTCGAAAGAATGAGAATGAACCGAGCAGAAAATGTAACACCCTAAATTATACTATTAAATTAAATAAAAACTAATGCGGAAAATCTAGTAATTTTTTTTAAATAAAATATAACATGAAAATAAGAATTTATACTAAATAAAAATATAGCTCAAGGAACATGAAAAAAGTTATATTTCTTGCAAATATAATTATAAAGAAACTATTTACTCGATAAATGAAGATACTTAATAAGTTCTTAATATTTCACAGAAATGAACTTCAAATCCTAATTACCATGACAACTAACAGAGTTAAACGTAGCAGGTCCTAATAAAAGTTTTCCAAGATAATAAAAGAGTCATAAGTCCAATCAAATAGGAAAGTACGACATTACTTTAAATCTACTTAAACTGGAAAATTATAAATCACCACCACATTCCCTTCACGCAGCTTCCTGATCACCTGAAAACGTTTTGAATAAAACAGGGTGAGCATTTAAAAATACTCAGTGGGGAAATTCATGGCATATCATTTTCTTTAGTTGTCCAACAATGTAAACAAGGCAAATGAGGATATAGGAAAACTTCAACCACAAACCTGTGGGACATAAACTTCAACCACAATCTTGTGGGATAATAACTTCAACTACAAATTATCTCATTGCACAAAGCAAAGTATGAAATTATGGGATCACATTCAACTATGCATAGGATATCACTTGCACACATAAGCATGCTCAACATATCAACTTCAACCATATCTCAAAACACAAGTAAACACGTTGGACACAAAGCATTTTTCTCAAATAAGAACTTGAAACATTCCTTGGGAATAACGTATGAAGTAGAAACATTTTACTTTACCCCACCTTGAGCACTTGAAATAGAAACTGGATGAAAACTTTAACTTGGGGATGGAGATCCTAATTGCGTTGCACCTATTTAAACATAGTATAATAAAATTGAGGGCCAAATTCTAACGTAAATCACAATCACAGACTCTGATCTCGAACAATTAATATATTAATACATAGATTATGATCAAACTTTAAACAAAATATTATATGTACAGAAAATATATATAATATATAAGTTCACTCCATTTTATAAACGACGATAAGCAGCAAATTATAAGTAATCAGATAATTAAGGATTCTTATTTATTTCACCAACTTGCTTTTACTTGCTATTATACACGTATATTTTATCATATATATACCATCTGTATATTACTTCTCTTATGAATAGAGAAGGATTCTTAAAGACAAATAATTAATAAGAACAAGATTCTAGATTGCATTATTTATGCTACTGATTGGTAACCTTCCATCAATACCTATCCAAAACCACTATTCTTAACAATTGATTAAAAACCAACGTTAATCTCCAAAACCGAAAGAATGATATGTATAAATATTCTATAAAATCAGTCGTATAGTAAATTCAAAATCTGCTACTGTATATTATACTAAGGAAAATTCATAGTTATTATTTAATTGAAAACTTTCACTTCTTGAGTTTTACGTTCTAGGGACGGATAATCAATACAGCTCTTAATCAATATTTGTTTTCACAAGTCCTCACAAACAGATAAAATAACGTTTCCTACTTTAATTCTTCTCTATTCAGAATTTCAACAAAATATATCAGACTTATGTAATTTTCCAAACAAAAGATACTTGAGAGAAGCTAACACAAATTACGAAGATTTTGATATTATAAATTTCTGGAATAAAATTTAGAGAAGATATATGAGACGTACTTTCAGAACTCAAATAAAAAAAAATTGATAAAAGAAGTAGAATAACTTACGGAAGTTATTCACTTGGTATTTTCAGAATATTTTTCAATAGCTTTCAGAGTGATGAACACAAGTTCTTCTCACAGGATATAAATAAGCTTTTGAGAGAGATTTTCGATGATTTGGAAACTGATTGAGAACGGTTCTACTGTGAAAACTTCCTAATAGAAACAGCAGGAGATAGTTGCTTAAAAATTTGAGGAGTTAAACTGAAGGGAATTGCAGGAAACAAGTTACGGAGGGTTGGCTAACTTTTAATTTATTTACTTAAATGAAATTCCTAATTTCTACAAAGCCCAATTCTTTAATTGGCTCTTTGAAACATAAATAAACATATATAAACTCATAAAAAGCAATCCTATGGCCCAAATAAAATAATATATAAAACTTATTATGGCGCAAATCGGAAATCCTAATAAAAATCAAATAAAACTAAACTTAATAAAATGTGAGCTGTTACAGAAAAGAAGGACTGAGACAAGTGGATTTTTTTAATTCAGAGATACATTACTTCTTCAAAATAAATAGACTCTAGTTTGATAAATGCGGAGACATCAACTTAGCTCTCTTTTATCTTGGAGTAAGATAAGATCTCAAAATTATAATCGAATCATTGTCAACTCATGGCATGACCTTTGGTGTGTTTTGCAAAAACCATCATTTCAACATTTATTTAAGAAAATATCATTTATCATGTTAAGTTTAAACGAACACTTTATGCATATAAAGATGTTGAGTTACTGGAAAAACTTAGCACAATCAGTATAACAGAAATAATAAACTGTGAGAAATAAAAGACACACGATATGGTAACCCAGTTCATTTTTGCAACCTACGTCTGGGGGGCCTTTGTCCAAGAGAGAACCAATCCACTATTAGAAGAAATGGCTACAGAAGATCTTAAACATACCGGTCAACACCTTATGCTACCCTTTCGCTCACCCTCTTCCTAACTTCACGTGGATTCGTGATTAATCGATCTACAATCGCTCAACCTAAGCTCGAACCTCCAGTCCAACCCTTAACTCTCTTACAAACTGAATTTATCAAAGATAAACCCTCACTAATTCGTGCACTCAATTACAATACTCTCAAGAAAGTATATGCACTCAAACAATAAAACAAAGCGGCTGACCCTCACAATGTTGATGTCGAATATATATAGGTTTAAACCCTAGATCTATTCGCCATCATGTATATCTTCTTATATCTTTTTTCCTTGTGAGGATAAGGCTTGAGGAACACGTCTGATATTTGCTTGATAAGTATCTTGTCCGCATCAATCACAATCATGGAAAAGATCCCACAAAATCTGCGCAGATAAGGAAAGTCTCTGCCAGACTGTTCCAGGTTCCTTTAGCACATACTGAAGCACACGTAACAGAGTTTGTTCTACGCAACGGCTTCGACGCTTCAGCTGTACTTTTGACTACATAAACTTTGCCAACATCTTTGAGCAGCAACGCCTTAAATCCAACATATCATTGGGATGTCTAACTATTCTTGCCGGAGTGCCATGTCTATTAATTTTTTTTAATAAAAAATTAGCTTGAAGAATTAAAATATAGGACTCGTTTTATATTGTTGTGCCTATGGATTAATCATGGTGATAAATCAACTTCGAACCTCTTGTTAAGAAAAATTGCAAATGTAATAGAAGAAGAAGCTAGGTGGGCATCGATATATTGTCCTTCACTTCTTTTTAATGCTACTTTAATTTTCCTTTTTCAAATTTATATTCTTCCAACAAACGAAAGTGGAATGCTTTATTTCCATGCATGTATATGCTTTTGTTTTGTTGCAACACTTTTTGGAGCCTTGAGGATTCAACTACAACGTTGTTTGTCTTAACGAAGATTAAATTTGAATGTGGAATATACCCATGCAATTCAGTTATGCAGTTTGAATCATATATTCATAAAAAAATAAAATAAAATTGTGATCCGTTATTCACATGAATTTAGTGGGATCGATTTTAAAAAGGTATAGACTTTTACGAGAATTTAAAATTGTCGGTGATCCAGATGAAATTTGCTTTAAAAAGCTGCTCGATCATAAAAATGTGGGAAGATTCCATCAGTTTGAATTTTATTACCTTTCTCTTGTTTGAGTCAAATAGTTCTTAAATTTTTCTTCACTTGAAAGTCACATACATCTACTTCATATTGTCCATTTGAATATGCTGATTTGAATTTATCTTTTTCTTAATCGAACACATTACAGTTAAACTAGTCGAGTTTATTGATTTTCAGTTTTGTTCGGTTAATATTTAAGAATAATTTTGAAATTTTGATTTCCATTCAAATTTGGTGTAATTTGGATTGAACCAATCGGGAAAAACCGAATTTAATATGATTGTCTTTGACTAAAATATTGGTTAGTATGTCCCTTCAATAATATTCAAACAGTAATAAAATTTTGTGATTAGTGCCAATTAAATATTCATGAGAGATATCATGTTCAATCTTTACCGCATCTTCCAACAAGTAAGAAAATGTTGATTAATATTATCGCTCAATAAATAATTAGTATATATTAGGGGAGAAATATGATTATTTCTATTTTTATGCTAAAATTATATTGAACATGGGTGGTCGGCTATAATGTGTCCGAATAGAATTATTGATTAGGATAAAATAGAAAAGCAAAAACCAAAACATTGGCGGTTCAGTCCGCTCGGTTTTTCATGAAAGGAATCGGTTAATTCCATTTAATGAATTTTCTGAGCAAACTCGACTGAATTAACTGGATATCCGGCCCATTCCAAAACTGTAGCTCAATCAATTACGGGATTTGTCTGTTTGTGTATATTATTAGGGGACATTTACTAAGCGGGATAAGCCGGATAGATAAAAATAATATAGGTTAATCAAGCGCTTACTTTTAAGGATTAAATTCAAGGATATGTCATAGCACACGATCATTGTTCATATTTGGAACTACACATGTGGGATTGAAGTAATCATGGAATAAAAATAATCGATCCTATCCTATTTAGTAAACGCCCCTTAGATTATTAATTAATTGAGGCTAAAATTGACTATTATTTCAAGATTCGAATAAAATTAAAGAACCTCATTCATTATGATCCTTTCAAGATTGCTTGTTTCGATCTCTCGTAGTATAGAATTAGTTTCTTAATTCTCGTGACTAAAAAAATACTACTCCACGAAAAACTTAAATAGTACTAGTGCAAAATGAAAACGTACATCCTCCATGTGACTGAGGTAATCAACTAGTGCAAAATGCAAAATGAAAATTAACTACGACGACAATATACATGAAAATAAATTGCAAAAAATGGCCATGCATGTGACTGAGGCAATCAATTAACTTGTGCAAAATGTAAGGTTTAATGGTAGCAAGATATCGCCTCCAAAATCCTCCATAAAACAAACAATTAATATAATCCAAAACAAACACTCCTCTTCTTGATTAATTTTATATCATATATAGTCCTATTCATTTCCACACAAATCCTACATAAATAAATAATTAGAACAAAATTACAGACTATCTATATATTATCATCATCAAAATATTTTATTGCTTCCAAAAACAATAATTACAATTAATTGATTACATAATGGAGCAGGCATTTGGATTATCATCGCTGAACATAGCCATGTAGGGATCCTCAAACCTGACGACGGCGGCGTTGGCGGCCGGGTTCTCGACTTTCCTGACGAAACCCGGTGGCGCCTTCTTGTCGTAGGCCAGTGGCGCGTACGGCTGCGCCACCAAATTGTACGGTACGTACGGCCATATCTCCGCCTTCTTCCCCGTCGCCTTCGCCTTCTTCAGTACCTTGCTCGCCTCCACGTACCCCGTTACCGTCACTTTCTGCTGCTTCCTGTTTATCTCCACAGATTTCACTCCTGCATTATTTCATCATTTCATTATTAATTTCAATTCATCCCTATTATTCATTAGAGAGAGAGAGAGAGAGATGTACCAGAGAGAGAAGACAAGGCATTCTTGACTTTGAGTTCACAGCCATCACAATCCATTCTGACCTTGAGATTTACAGTTTGAAATTGCTTCTTCTTTTTGTGCTTGTGGCTGCTGCTCATCAGATCAGAAATGTACTCCATTGTTCCTGATACTCCCATTTTCTTTTTCTTTGTTTTCTTTTCTACTTAATATATATAATTCCCCTCTATTTCTTGAATTTAGATTTGCAGGAAATCACTAGAAAATAAAATGTGTGTACGTGGATATATTTTCTAGTAACACGGCAATGAATTCTTTTCTTGCCTTCAAATTGTTCTCTTAAACTTTGCGATATGAAATATTTGTTCACACAGCTTGTGTTTATATAGACAATATTTATGCAAACACCTTGAAATGGGAGGGGCTGTGGCCCCCTCCAATAACACACCGTTTTTTAGTTTAGACATGGGATTATATTAATTAGGATGTTTCCTAAACTATATAGTAGTATTATTATTATTTTTTTAAATGTAATGTGTATTTAAGAAATTAAGTCTTGTCTACTAATGTGGGGAAAGGGACAGAAAGTGAGAGAAAATATAAAGTAAAGTAGTTGAGCATTTTTTAAGTTTAAAGTTTCAAAACTGTGGAAGTTTTTTAGACCAAATTCACATAAGAAAGGAACGTACGTTGCTCTTTGTCAAAGGGCACTGCAGCAGACACGACATGATCCTAAAATATTTTTTTACCATCTTGAAATATTTATATCCATATTTATTTGTTTATTTTCAAATTCAAATTCTTCAACATATTTGAGCTTTTTAACTTTAGCTGCAATATCAGATTAAGTAGATATGATAAAATTAATATGAATCCACAAATAATAACAATAATATTTAACTTTCACAATTAATTGTCACCGTAACAATTTCAATATATAACAGCATAACAAGTTCGCTTGGAAACAAATATTCAAACATTTTTTTTTTGGTATATAAAACCAATCAATTAATTACGTTTAAGGGGTGCAACCCAAATAAAAATACAAAGTTCAACAACGACAAAGAAAACAAGACTCACAATTCAAGACAACAAGATGGATTGCAAATCCAATCACTTAAACTAAAACAAACGATGCTAGGACATAAGTTTCACATTCAAAACCAAAACATCACTTTGATCATAACGGTGAGGTCCTCATAACAGCTCGGCAAATTCTTGAAAATTGCATCATTTCTATGGTTCCATAAATCCCAAACATTTTTATTTGATAATGTAAATAGAAATATACACTTTGTTACAAATCAAAAAAAATGCGAAATCATTTTTTTTTATAGAATGGGCATCAATCTAAAGAGAGTAGGTTGAGATTTTACAAGTTATAAAAAAGAAAAAAAAAAAAAAAAGAAAAAAAAAAAAAGAAACCTGGTTAATGGTGCACCATGAACAAAATTGCAACCACCAATAATAGAGGGAATAGACGGAACAATGCTGGTGTTAGATTGTAATCGTGGTTTGGGTTTGATGAGTTGTTCTCTCTCTCTCTCATTATTTTGGGTCCAAAAGAGCGTTTTTTGAAAGGATACAGCAAAATTTATTCATTTTTGCCAGCCCCTGTAAGCGCGTTCATGATTTAATTACGTTAGGCGAGTATCTTCTTTTCTTGTTAGTTTTTATATTGAAATTAATTAAAAAATAAAAATGATAAAGGTAGAACTAAAAAAACTGTAATGATACACATTTTTTATAACATTAATAATTATATAGTCGATAAATAAAACTATTTCTTTTGATTGGAATATATAATATGGATATAAGATACGCACTAAATTTTCTAAAACAATGCATTTTATACTAATATATATCCATGTCCCGTTCAATTTGAGTTGTTTTCCTTTTTGAGCCGTCTCATCCATTATGACATATTTTCTTTTATGGAAATAATTAGGATTTTATTTAGTAAAAAAATACACTTTATTGACTAAAACGGCACTTTATTATACCTAATTATTTCTTCATAATTTACGTGTCGAAATGATAAGAGCGGGACGGAGGGTGTACATATTTAAAAGTAAACATTAAATAAAGCCTCCTCTCCCTTAAATTCAAAGCTTGCAAATATTTCAAATCGACATGAAAAGCTATTTCAGGAAATATAATTGAAATTTTTGTAAGGATTATAGAACTAGTAATCATTTTAGAAGTGATTGGGGGGACACAGCTGGAAGGAAACTGGTTACCATGTCCATGATATAGGCCATAATTTCAATCTTTTAATGTAATTAATTCATGTATACTTAAATTATCATGATTTTATCAAATAGGATTATTTGTTGTTTCTCTATACTTTGTGTGTTCCATTGTTTTCCACAAAAAAGGAGGAGATGCTTGTTCCTTGAGAATATTTTTGTGATCAAAGTTCTCATTTTCGAATTTTGATCACTAACACCTATAGACAGTTAAACCAGTCACAATAAAATTTTCAAAATGATTTACTTTTTTTATTGTATGCAAACTATATTGGGCGGAAATAAAAGTTTTACATGTAAAACTTGTCATAATATGTTATCATGAGGAAAGAACTCTTAGTATCATAAGTCTTTAATAAATAAGAAGATAAAGTAATTTTACTTGAACATTTAACTATTCTTCATCTCATCATACTCTCGTGGGCACCCGAAATAGGTCAACAATTTAACTGTGTTGATAATTATTATGTTTGTAATTTTGTCTAAAGAGTGCGTACATACCTACAGATATTTATCGTTATTCATAAACAAATTTGGGTCCCTAAACTTAGGTAGTCACATCATTATTTTAATGGATCAAGACATTTAAAAAAATCCCAATTGGGCCCTCCCCCAAACTAATTATTTGGATTAAGTTGATTAAAATACTATCGTGTTCCTTTCCAACCATTTTTTTTTGTCATACGTTGTCTTCTCCTGTATGTTCGGTTCTTTCGAAGCAATTTCAAACATCAATTCTTGAGGGGGTTTTTTTTCCTAAAAAAATATAGTAGTAGTATATTAAATAATTGAGTTTATGCAATTTTTAAGGGTGCTGTTGCTGTATTCCAATAGGTAACCGGATAATGACTTTTGCTTTTGCTCCAGTTTTCTCACAATGGATAGAGCTAAATAATTTAGATTCAACTTAGAAATAAAGTCGAATTGAAATATAATACTAGCATCTATATGAAATCAACTAACGAAGTAAAACTCACTGGAAATCAGTCTACAATCGGATAACAAGTAGATGTGGCCATTTTAGCCTTAAGGCAATGTCTTACACAATAATAATAACAAACTAACTTAATTGTAATAATGTGAATTTGGCTTTTGTCGATCATATCTTCATGTATTTTATGGGAACTCGTATTCTCTTTCATATGTAATGCTTTCTTGTATAAACAGTGATGCTTTTACAAAATCATGTTGCAGTTACAGTTCGATTAATAACAACCATAAATCTTATAGAAACTCAACGATTCAGATTGATTCCAAGATGTCACATAAACTAGATTAGATTGGATTAGATGGAGAACATAGATCCTAGCCAAACGCTTAAAAGTAGAGCTAGGATGAGTTTCTCTTTATGCAAAACAACAAAAGGAAATAATAGCTTTTGGGATTGGAGTTGGAAGGGAAGGTGCCAAATGCCATTTCTCAAAAGCCACTCATCTCAATCCGATCTTGATAGTTTATTCATTCTTTTTTCTTTCATTGTCTTTTGATCTTTCCACTTGCTAGCATCTAATACATTTTTACATACATATATAAGCCAAAACCCTCCAACTCCCCCACCCAACTACACATTACAAATTGTCTTAATTTTGTGTTGCTAGATTTCATTTAACCACTCACATAAATTCATATAATAACACACATATGCTCAGAGCATTATCATTATCAATATTTAAATAGTAGGGTTCATAAGCACAACCTAACATTTGCATTAATCCAAAGTGCATCCTCGAGTAGCGGCTGGAATATTTGTTACTCTCTCTGTCCCAAAATATTTTGTCTCAGAAGCCTCAGTAAGATATTTATAATTAAGTCGAAAAAGAAAACAAAATTTGTAGGGTATTTTTGTCATATCATTTGGAACTTGAGAAAAACTTTTTTTTCTCACTTGACGTAGTATGTAATTGAGGATATGGTAAGAGGGTATTTATTATGTGTTGTGGGATAATGTTATAGTTTCTATTTGGGCACGAGGCCAATTTTGTGAGACGGCTAAATAAGAAAATTGAGAGTATATTCTTTGGTCGGATTAAATATTTAATTACATAGTTACCTGATTCGTAAATAAGTGTGTTTCCAAGGATGGAATGTCTATTCCATTACTGACAATTGCTCAAGCTGGCATTTCAAAATACTTTAAAACTAGAAAAAAGTATTCATGGATTTTCAATCATGGCATTCCAACACAATTCAAAAATCAAGAATCATAAGAAAATGCTTCAATCGCAACAGGACAGGCTATGATTGGACTAATGTGACTGGAAAATAAAAAATATAAATATAAATATCATATACTAATGGTTTCTTAGATTGAGGACTCCTAGTTAGGTAAAGAAGAATCTTTCTGAATTTGAATTTTGAAAATATCTGCATTCAACATAAAAATCATTCTCTGGTACTTGTGAAACAGATAAGGTTTCTCTGGCTTCCAGCTAAGTTAAATCAATATGAAATGATGAGAGAGAAGCCCAACCTCAAAGGCTACTCTATTCATATGAGAGTCCCTCTCAAGCCTACATAATTTCATACTTGGAGTATTATCCTATTATACGGATTTCGAAATACATTATTTCCATAACTTTTTCCCATAAATAGTGCATATGCAATCAGTATTTGCAGTCAAGTAGCAAAAGTGCAAGAATAGACCTTACAGAATTGAAGAGGGTATCAATCACAAAGACAAATGTAGAAATGGTTGATATGCTCTCAAAAAAATATAAAAAATGGTTGATATAATAATATACAACCAAAAATCGTCAATTATGTATATCTCCCCATCTAATGAAAGTTTTACGATTACATACAACAATCAATACACTAGTGAAAAAGGGTAAAAGAAAGAAAAGAAGTGGTAGGAAGAACTCTAGGTACCACCATCCTAATTCAAAGCCTAAATAAAAAATATGTAAAGGAAAGAAGGATGGTGAATGGTAATGATGCAAGCAAAAGAATGAAGCTAGGAATCATAATTTACAAAAATGATAAAACTAACTGAGAATTATATATTATGTACTACTTATGAGCATCAAGAAGAACAACCTTGCCAGACATGAGGAAAGGCATGTGGCGGAGGTGGAGGATTTGGAAGGTGTCCTTCCGGCAATTGCAGGAGCAACTGCACGACTATTTGGTGCACTCTGCTGCTCTGTTGTCGGAAGTGAATTAGAAGAGCTGTTATTTCCTGATGGATTTAGACGTGATCGATCACCATAATCATCATCTTTACCTGCAAAGATTGACATATTCAGCGCACTAGATAAAAAAACGACATCTTAGGTATAGATGTACAACATAAGCGTACAATCTAACCACACTGAATGACCAATAGAGTAAAAAAATATCTTGGTTTTTGTAGAGTCCTCCTTTATGTTTCTTCAGTATATCTATGGAAGAGCACACTCTCTCGGGGGGGGGGGGGGGGGGGGGGGGGGGATAAAATAAAAATCTATTGGAGCCAACTACAAATTAACCCACACAACAGAATGAAGTATAAAATCTAAATAGGATTTTGTTTGAATCTTAGAACAGTGACGAGGAATTCATGCGACATTAAGGGCCCATCTTAAATAATAAGTTAATTACTAGTGCAAAGTCATGAGTTGACCATGAAAATCTACTTACTTACAGAGACTCAGAGGGTGTTTGGCTGGCCTTAAAAGCTCATTAAAATAGCTTATAAGCTCCTAAATCCTTAGTAATGAACAACTTATAAGCTGCTTTAAGGAGCTTAAAAGCTTAGCCAAACACCGTCTCAGTGGTAAGAAAGGCTGTAGGTGATAGGCATCAGCAGAGTGAGGTCTGGCACCTCAAGGGGTCAACACAGCATCTTGAAATTGTGTGCATATTTTAATGTCTCCAATTAGCGATCTCTTATTATTTCTAAGCATTGTACTTATTTTCTTTTTTCAAGTTTTAAATTCAAAGACATTGAGATATTAAAGCCAAATAAGCAGCCAGCATACAGGTTGAAAGATTTTGTTGAACTAGATACATTCATCAGCAGAAGATGCAAAAAAGAGCCGTGCCATTCATTGCATGGTAATAAATAAATTTTAGCATACAGGAATGGTCACTCACAATTTGATCGAGACCAACCCAGCTTGAAGTTTTCCCTATCAAATACAATCTGATATCCAGTCATGAAGTTCTCTGCAAAGCATGATCACAAGGGTATTCAAGTGATGCCAACCAAATGGAATAGCGTGCTAGGAATTAATAAAACACAAACTCATAGTAGAAGTCAGAAGCTTTTGCTAATATGCACTTACGTCCAATTGTCCCAATATCTCCATCCGTCTGCTGCACTGCTAAACAGAATCCAACAGCACCCTGTACCAAAAACACACCATTCAGAGATTTAGCATGATTCGCATATGAAGTATCATCATTCACGTATTAATCAAAACCATCTATAACTCTCACAAACAAATCATTGGCTACCAGCATAATGATTTCAACTACATATACAAACATATCTGCACAACGTAGAACCAGATGTACTCAAAATCAAATTAAGAATAGTTGCAGCTTACCATATAGTAGTATCCCGAGATATTAAAGTTCCTTTATGTTACAATTAACACATTTGATTTATATCTTGAACGCTAATTTGCCGCCATAACATGACTTGATGTCAGAATGGCATATCATTCCACAGGTTAATAATATATGCAATTCAAACATGTTATTCCACAGAGATCTCTTTCATCTGAGATCCAAACATTAAAAAATAAGCATTTTAATCGTATTACATTATGAATGCCCAGTGTCCCAGATATCACAAACTACTCTATGCTTTCTTGACCTATGAGCCCAAACAAGATTAATTAATGTGGCATATCAATTTAAATGACATAATATGTTGTATTAATTTTTTAAAAACAAATTTTGATTTAACCATGTGTCCATGACAGTTCAATAAACTGATTGTGAAACTTGATTTACAAAATCAGATACAAACTGACGGTCAAAGAAAGAATGGAAATCTGCTGGTCTAACATGCCTTTTGGTAATTCACATTAAGCAGCAAAGTGTCATTTGATCTTTTGGTTTTTCTCAATCTATTTTAAAATGAAAGAATTGCCTTCTATACCATAACCAAATAAAATAACTTAAAATAGTTTATAAGGCAAACAATCTTACAGATGATTATAATTTATAACTATAACATTAATCAGAACCAAAGAACTCAGAAAGCAAGATGTGAAGAAAATGCTGCTATGAAACGCAATGTTAACAACAAAAAAACCTGTGTTCCATAGATCACAAAAACTGGATTGCTGACCACAAAACCTTTTGATGTTGCAAACTTCAGTGTAAAAGATGGAAGCTTAGGCACCCCACCGGAACTGTTTAAACATAAAATAACCAACTTTAGTATAAACAAATGAACAGCTAAATTCAACACATGGTTTGTAGATGAAATAAGCTACCTAGATTTGTAACAGTATTGCCATGGGTATCCTTCAAAGCTAGATTTTGAAGCATTTACTTGTCTGTCAAACTACAACCGAAACAGCAAGTCAAAAAAAAACTTGCCAGGATCAGGCTGCATAATCTAATAGAAAAGGAAAGAAAATAAGTTACCTCACCAGCCACCTTTTTAAAAATTTGGTCCGGAAGATATGAGAATGAAGAGCCACTGTCAACCAGCATTTGGAAACCCATATTATCAAGACATGAACTCTCAATGCAGATTGCGTCCACTCCGACAATATAAGTTAAACTGTGTCATGAAATGGATCAAATTTATCTTCAATACAACAACAAAACAATGAAAGATTAGCAGCTTTTCTTAATTACTTTTTCCCATCCAAAGGCAAAAGTGGAGTAGTTTGTTGACCAGCTATTCCCTGGTCCCCAAAAAGTAGCCTCCCAGAATCATCTTCATTGAAACATAGAGAAAAGGAGTTTCTAATAAATCCATCTTTTGCAAGAAAACTTGCAACAGAAATTTCTCCAAGTCCAAGACCCAAGAGACCATCGGGTGCAACTCCACTCAAGTATCCACCAGTTTGTTTACTACCACATCTAAAATAGAAGAACATATAAGCATAAAGAAAAGAAGGGGAAAATGCTTCATTATGATAGTTCTGGAGCGCACTGAAGTATGAGCAAAGCAAAACGCACCCAATAATCACTGGAGCCTTCACAGATTTGTTAGATACATCTGATTGGCCTGGCAAAAGATGAAGAACATCTTCAACCAGAAATCCAGAAGTTGAGGTATCATCTGAAACATAGTTGATGTTATAAGGACATTGTTGCTCAGGATTTGGACAGTTTGGACCCAGTTCACATAACTGATGGCTGCAAGAGATGGTCTTGCTTGTGCTAGAGCCAGAAGGATTGTATTCATTAAGATCTTTATCCTGCATAATAAATGCCCGAAAAACAAGAGGGCACCTGCCAATCAATCATTTGGAATAAGTGATAAACATATTGCTAAGTAAGACGAACTTTGCAGCTCATTGTTTCTGTTATATAAAACAAATCTTAAGATTTGGCAAACCAACCAAGTTAAAAAGCTCCAAAGAAATATCAAATATTAATCAATTACCTCACAACCTACATCCTGAAACAATGGGCATATAGATCTCTATTGAAAAACAACAAATTGCTCATCTTGAAGAGAATAACCCACTTTAAACATTCAAAATTGAAAATCACTGTAATAGAAAAAAGAAGTATTCTTTTTCTTAACTTGGGGGAAGGGGCTGGAGTGGTAGAGTTTGAACCTGAACCTCTTTGTTCACAGACAAGATCATCTTCTAAAAGAAAAAATATCTTATTTATGCCCTCAAATCAGATGTGCATCCGCCAAATAATGCATTTTACTTGATGTTTCTCCATGAATAAGAGATGTGAAAAGTTTAAACATTTGATTATACAAACTTATCAGAAATTAATTATACAAAATGCGGATGTGGAGTGGATCCCGTTAGCAGTCAGCTGCAAATCAGTATTCCAATGGTAGAAGCGAAAAAGATAAGAGTTGGGACTCCAGTACTTTAAAGACCAAATAAGAACCACAACAAACCGACCCCCCCCCCCCCCAACCCACCTGCAACCCCGAATCCGGACTGGTCTAAAAATTATGAAGGAATGCACATGAAGAAAGGCATTTGTTGCCGAATTCAAGAAAGACAGAAAAAGACAAACTATCGTTTTCCACCATCAAAGTTGTGAAACTGGAAAGTCCAAGGCCGAGACAATTGACAGGTTATCTTAAATTGAAATACTTAAGCATCATGAAAATGTTATTCTAAGTTATATGGGCTGCAGAATTTTACTTTTCCTCTCATGTAAAAATCACCACTAAAGGTAGGAAGTCAATTAGAAGTTAGAATCAACTTAGATGCACATGCCATTCAAAGAGAATGAATTGTATACCAGGCTGCTATAGTAACTGGATGATAAAGGTGCACATTGAACACAATCACAGGGAACCCAAAATAGATCACTTCCAGCATCCAACGCCACAAGAAAAGATACTTTTGGTGTGCCTATGTCAATCCATATATAATGCAACCTGTTGACATAATGCAGTACAACAAGTGTGAATAACTTACACAGTACTAACAGAAAAAGAAAATAAGTTATGGCAATTATGTAGATAAGAATACAGCCCCCTCCCCCCCTTCTCAACTGAATATAATCACATGGCCTTGATTACTTTCAATGATGTGCCTGCACCTTCTTAGAGATGATACAAAAGGAAAAGCTCACAACTGAATATTGCAATACATCTAGTAACCAAAAGGAGTATGTCATACTCTAGCTTATGTTAGCCAAAAGCAAATGTGAGACAAAAATAAGAGAGTTGTAACATGCTTCCTAGCATCTATCACACTATTAATCCCAAATAAACTAAATGTATAATGGGAATATAACTTCTTTTAGGAAAGAAAATAGATTTTTTTTTTCTTTGGCCACTATATGTTTGTAACTGAGATAATTTAAATGAAAGCAACAGTAGTATCAGCAGCATAGTCCAAGTGATTTTCCTACAGCATATTAGCAGGTCAATTTCCACCTGCTATTTGGTGGGTTTGCAATTGAATTGCTAAACTAGGTGAATTACTTTGCATAGAGTAATCTAAATTAAAACTTGGTTGAGTTTAAATCATTTGACTTGATGAATTGTATTATAAAATGGACAAGCAACTTCCGTGCAGTTTATCAAGGAAAAGAAATGAAATATGTACATTCTTTTGTGTTGTGGTAATCATATGTGGTTGTGAAATTGTATACATCTCTTCTGTGTAACATGTGTACATTATGCAGTTGCGGTTATAAATGCCAGTTAATCCATGATGCTGCATGTGTGGTACAAGATGCCAAGTCTTGCAGTTATTTCTTTGACATCTCCTCATACTAGTGGGGCTTAATTGTGCATGCAGATAAGCTCACAAAAGAAAAAAACTGCTGCTCATGAGCTCTCAGATACATCGCGTAGAGCCCAACATATGCAGTCCCCAAGAACTAGTATTGCATCCGATACAAAACAAAATTTCTCTGATTGGAATATTTGATTAACTTTAAAAAAATCTATGGGAATTCTCTAAATGCTAAAAGTCTCCTAATATCTATATTTTGGCAAAAGAACTGCATATATTTAGCTAAACGAAAATTCTCCACATAATTTCCTGTTGCGTTCAAAGAATTTACACAATCAAAAGCAGGAAGGTAAAAGCAGGCAACTTGAGCAGGACATTCAGCATGCCAAATGGTGTACTATTTAGGAATAAACTAGTCACTCCCACAATTTTACGCGAGCTCGGCTTTTTTCTAATAACTAGACTGCTGTTTCCGTTAGACCAGATACATTAGACTATATGCACTCTGAAGACCCTATATAACTTCTCATCAACCATAGGGATGTTCATTGTAGATTTAATCCCCCTGATTTTCTTCCAGAACAAATTCTCAACACATCAAATGTGTTGAGCCAAAGCCTAATTAGCAGAAGAATTCACTACTGAAGATAAACACATAAATAAATGCATAAAAAACCAGGCCAACATATACAGACACAGAAGAGAGAGAGAGAGAGAGAGAGAGAGAGAGAGAGAGAGAGAGAGAGAGAGTTGTGACCATCCGAAGTCATTTCCGAGAGGCAATGTAGCGCTACCCTCAGAAGGATACATAAATTGGAACTGAGGATTGAGCTTAAGCGTCTGGCGGTGGACGTCGCTGCTCAGCAGTCGCCGGTAATACTCCAAGCTCCGCCGCTGCGGCCAAAAAGCACCACCACCGTCCACTTCAGCTCCAATTCTTAAAACCCTGGCATCCCGGTGCGCCTTTGCTTCATCAGAAAATCTATGCACCAGTCTCGCAGAATACACGATTGGCGACCCTAATCTACCCTCAACACATACAATAAGTAGCAAAACCAGTAGAGATAACCGGATCTCCATTAACAAAAAGGAGATCAAAGAGAGAGAAAAATTGAGTATCCCACCGGAAGGTAATATATATGTATGTATGCGTTGTGTATCAAAAATACAAATGTACTGTAGTCTAGTTGGTAGGAGGAGGAGAGTAAATGCTTGAATTTTAGAGAGAGAGAGAGAGTAGTAGCCTGGTAGGAGAAGCGAAATGGGGGCGGGCGCTAAATTGCGCCGGGGGGCAGAGAGAGAAAGTGAAGTGCGGTGGTAACTGCTAATGTGGCGAGCGAGGAGTGAGGAGGAAGATGCACACGACAGCAGAGATCAGGAGATTAAGCAAACTGTGCGCCGTGGCGCATTTTAATACGCACCCAAAAAGGAAAGATGAAAATTACTCTTGTTTTTGTTTGTTTCTTTGTCTCCAAATACAATAATCTAGCTTTCCTTTCCTTTTCTTTTCTTTTCTTTTCTTCACAAAGATTGTCATGCTTACTTGATCAACTAGGCCAATTTAAGATTAAAATAAAATTCCACACTTACTCTTTTGGATTTTATTATATTATATTAATGTACTTTGAGTGGGTATACTTCATATTCAGATTTTCAATCAAAATCTAACACGTTGGATTGTTGTACTCATATCCAAAGTTAAGTTTAGATGATATGTTTATAACTTGTTTATGCTCAGTTTATAGTAGATGACGTTTTTGTAATTTTGTTGATATTCCAACCATTCAGATGTTGATGTTTTAACAATTCAACTACAAAATAGCCACACACAAAATAAACAAGGAATCGGATACTTTAGTGATTTATATGATAATCTATTATATATTAAAAGAGTATTGATATTTGGACAACAGTTATCCGGACAACGGTAGTATATTCATAATTAAATATTCTTTCAATTTTTTAAAATAATTAATATAACTAGTGTGTTATCTATAACACCCTTTTCCACTTAATTGTATGCTAATTTCTAATTTTAATTAAAATAAATTAATATCATGCACAATTTTTTGAAAATTCAAAATATTAATTAAATTTAAAGATTAACATATAATTAGGTGGGAAAGAGTATTATAGATAAAACACTAATTATATTAATTATTAAAAAAATTAAAAGACTATTTAATTACGAATATTATACTGTTTTTCGGATAACTGTTGTCCAAATGTCTTTATTCGTATTAAAAAGGGAGTTTCAAATTCTAAATCAATTGCAAATTAATTTGAGTGACAATTTTGTTATTTATAATAAATTGGCATGGCCAAACTATATGATCCACTTTTAGTGTTAATCTACATAACTCACTTTTAATGGATGGTTAATCTACATGATTTTTGTCATCTCATTGTTCAGTTTATATATTTAAATTGTTATTTTTTATTTACAGTTTTCTATGAAGAATAAAATATTTATTAACATGATCGAGCAAGATTTCAATTATTGCTTTTCTGTCAACACTAATTTTATTTCAAAAATTAATAATTGGACAATTCAATGTTCTCAGATTCACAGCATACATTTATTTTAATTCTCTGTGTTGATAATGTATTATGTACAAACTCCAAAAAAATGAAAAAAAAAAAAATGAGTCCACAAACGTACTGTTAGAGTACATATATTTTATTAAAAGCTTTCAAATCATCTCATTCACTAAAATTCACAAGAAAAACAATTTTTTTTATTGTGAAAACAAGTATATCTTTTGATGTAAATTTTTTTGATGTAATTGGAGTTTTGAAATCACCATAAAATTCTCATATGAAAGAATTTAATGGTCGTAACATAATCGTCTACTACTTCTATTGATATCTCCTGAAAGCTTAATTCAAGAAGGATTTGGCAGAAATATGTAAAATTGTCCCTCCTAAAAAGATTATTCCAGAATATATTATAAATAGTTAGGAGAGGTGCGCCAGCGACGAGCAGAAGCAAGGTTATTAGATACCTCAGGAAAGCCCGACCAGAACCACACGTGCAAGTTTCCCTGCATGTGGCTCGTCCGTGATAACTTCTTCGGATTTGCGTGAACTAGCAACTTCTAGAGGCTCCAGACTAGAACAATATGTAAACAAACAAAAATTAACATTTAGCAAAATTTCAAAACAATTACCCACAACTCACAAGGTAACATTGATGTAGTTATACAATTGCAAGTCCATTTCCTACATAGATAATTTTTCAAATATTTACAGTTTACTCATGTTTATTTTGGACAATTATAATACGCTTATTTAAACTTCATTTTTCGAAATTTTGTTGGGAACAAATATGTTGGTTAAGGCCATTGAAGCTAAATATATATCATAAGATGAATAAAATGTCAGCTAAAATGTTAATCGTAATGTTTCGACATGACTTTTTAGGAATGGAGTTGTGCCGAAAGTTTATAAATTCTAATTAATTGGAACAAATATCACAAACGCGAGATGAATAAAATTTTAATGGGAGAATGAAAGTTAACATGCATATATGTATTTTTTCAAGTTTGTTATTCGACTATTCATATTTGACTATATGATCAGATTGATATTTATGTAACTTGGATTAATGTTATTCGAGTATGATCCCAAGAATCATGTAGTATCAATCAAGTAGTATTACGTAGTATCTCTCAAGAATCATGTAGTATCAATATTTGGGCAATTTATGGCTAAATGTTGTCCATTCATCATTGATGGAAGAACCATCTAAATGGAAAAGTTAGATGTAATATCTCAACAGTCAATAAGCTAGACAATTTGTGAATTTTTCCTCTTCAAATTATTCAGGTTAATTTGCCTTTTACGACTGTGATCAATTCAGGTTTGTTTGGGGATTTGTAAGAAAGCCGCAATGTTGGTGGCAACTTCGGATTCCCATAATTATATTGAGAAGAGAAAACTTATTATGTATGTATTATGATGATGATGTTACTGTAATTGAGATTTTCATGAAATCATGGGATTTTTTTAAGGTCATAATAAAATATACTTATTAGAGAAATTCCCTCAAACTAGCACTTTTCTTTTAGTTTTTTCAAATTTTAGCACTAGTTATAATTCTTTAAAAATGTAGCATTTATGTCTTATTTACCCTTACTTTATATTTGTATTTCCAATCTTGTCCTCTTTTTTTCTTATCTATTGTCATTCCACATCTCCCTCTCTCTCCACATCTCTCTCTCTCTCTCTCTCTCTCTCTCTCTCTTGCATTTCGTGCTCTCCACAACCACTCTCAAATCCTACCCCTCCACCTCGCCACGCCCACGTACGACAGTTGCTCCTACGAGTTCAATTTCTCGGCAATGATGTCTTCCACCACCGCCGCCTCACCGGAACACATGACCTCTGCCGATGAATTGTTCTTCAACGGCCAAATCCGACCGATGAAACTTTCTACTCACCTCCAGCGCCCTCAAATTCTCGA
The DNA here is from genome assembly GCA_029490685.1 of Schizonepeta tenuifolia. Classification (NCBI taxonomy): domain Eukaryota; kingdom Viridiplantae; phylum Streptophyta; class Magnoliopsida; order Lamiales; family Lamiaceae; genus Schizonepeta; species Schizonepeta tenuifolia. The sequence continues at coordinate 22,196,346 of CM055958.1, forward strand.
TCTGCTGATCGAATCGGACGACGTCGTCTTCGACGATGACAACGCCTTCGCCCGTGGTAGGGATTTGAAGCTCCGCATCGGATCCCTGAGGCGCGGACTAGATCCATGTCACCAATGCGGACCAGATCCATGTCACCAATTCCTGGGATGCGTACGCTGCCGCCCTCGCTGCCGCCACCACCTCGCCGCTTCCACCTCCGACAGTGTCTCCTCTTCCTCCACTCACGCGATGCCAGTGCTTCTGCCGTGCGATTCCGGTGATGTCGCGATTCCGGCGAAAGGAGTGGCGACAGTGGAGGTTGAGGCGGCGTTGCACCGCGGTGGTGGTGGTGCGGTCAACGTCGGCGAGAGAAGGGCTAAGCTCTTTCCTCTTTCCTCAACAAAGTGCCACCAGGAGAAGACTTCGAATGAGAGAAGGAAGGGGAAAGCTTCATCCTCTGTATTTGTGGACAAAGAAGAGAGGATATTTTCCATTAATTATCCGCAGATATGTCGGAAAGGAATTCCTAGCGTCCTACCTGCTTGTTTCCCTTCAGATCCACATACACTTTTGTTGTATAAAGTTCAATTTTGTATATAAATAATCTCAGAGGATTATAGTTGCAGGTTTCATTTTTGGAATAACCAATTTTGGGGGGCTTTGTTGTAGAGAAGATGGTAACGGCGATTGGGTTTGCTATTAATGTTTTCAACTCCACCTTTTTAGACTCCTGCCTTCGTTATGTTCAATTTGCCTGTAAAATTTTGTGTGTTGATGTTTGATAAAAAAGGTGTGTTTTGATTGTTGGTTGGTTTAATGGGAGCAGATAGAAGGCTGCTGGGCCTTCCCATTTTTTTTGGTGCATTCACAAATTTTTCCATATTTTTTTGGTGACTTAACAATTTTTTTCATTTTTTTTGTGACTTCACAAATTTTTCGAAGTGACTTCACAAAATTTTCCTTTTTTTTTTTCTGACTTCACAAAAATTTTCAATTCTTTGAAAGACAAAAGTAAAAAAATCGTGACCGCCGACGATAGTGGCGGCGGCAGTGGCGGCGGCACGACGGCGGCGATGGTGGCACGGCGGCGGCGGTGGATAAGTGCCAAGTGGTGGTGAAATTTTATTTCTTTTGTTGAGTCTCAAATTTTTTTTTGTGACCGTCGGCGACAGTGGCGGCGGCGGTGGTGGCACGGCGGTGGAAAAGTGGTGGTGGAATGTTTTTTATTTTGTTCAGTCACAAATTTTTTTTTTTGGTACAAAAGAGATGGTGGAAGGGTAAAAATGGCCAAAAGTGCTAAAATTTAAAGATATTATAAGGAGTGCTAACATTTAAAAAAACTATTTAAGAAGTACTAGTTTGAAAATCCTCTCTAATTATTATGTAATTATGGTTATTTTTTATTGTATCGTTTAATTATAACTACTATGCGCGCGACTGCAAGATTAGATATATGTAATTTGATAGAGATACCAAGTATTTCAATTATTTTAAATTTAATATATTTATAGATGAGCTTTCTAATATGCAAAATTTCTTATTACATATGGTGTGAAGTTATTGTTGAGTTTTGAGAGGATAGAAGCGTCAACTTTGACTCAACTAGAAATATTACTCCCTTTGTTCACCTTAAGTATAGTTCGGAGGGAGTGACACAGATTTCAAGAGTGAAAGAGTGGATAGATAGATGTATTGTGAGTGGAGAATGTGACCCTTATTTATTGTAAGTGGAGTCATTTTCATTTAAGGAAATATCACATTTATTGTAAACGGACAAAAAATGATAGATTATCATATTTATCAAGCACGGAAGGAGTATATGATTTTTCCTATTAAATTATTTTGTTTTCCCCTTTAAATTAGTTTGTTTAAACTATTGATTCTTATTATTTTTAAGTAAATTTATTTTACTTATTAAAAACTGTAAAACATATTTTATTTGTGCATCGCACGGGAGCGAATACTAGTATTGAAGTAAAAAAAATCTCTATTTTTTGCTAAATTTTTGTAGTGTTCTTTAATCTAGCCAAATGCATATAAATTCCTCACTTTTTATCAAATTTTGATTTATTTTTCTACCTTTTTAAATTAGGTGTAAATTCATAATCTTTCATTTTTTTTTTCTCAAATTGATCTTGACGGCCAATTTCCCCTAGATTGATGCTGAGTTGGATGTCGAAAATTACTTGGTAAGTCTTCGCAATTAAACAAACAATGCCGTTTACAATTTGTCCCAAAACGACTTCGTTTTGCCTTAAAAAAATATTCGAATTAGGGCAATAAGATGATGGTGTGGCATTAATAGTAATGTGTAATTTAATATGTATTATTTTTAAATTTTTTAATGTAAAATGATGTCATCTTGGGACAAATTATAAATGAGTCGTTTTTGTTTAATCGCTGCAACTTCCCAAGTAAACATTCCCGGTATACAACTCAGCATCAATTTGGGAAAAATTGGGCGCCGGGATCAATTTGAGAAAATTTGAAAGGTTAAGAATTTACACTTAATTTAAAAAGGCAGTGAAATAAACCAGAATTTAATAAAAAGTGAAGAATTAAAATACATAAACTAGGTCAATTTAAAATACATAAATAATAGGAAAAAAATCTCACACAAATTAAAAAGAAACAGGTTATTTATTTTGAACGGGTAGATGACGTATAATACTCATATATGAACTCACAAGGCTTTTTACCACGCTTATTTTAATTGTTGTACTCTAAATGAGATCTTCTATTGTAGAATAGTATTTCATCTTTTATTGCATCTAGATGAATGTTACTTGTCAATTTTTTTGACTTTGGAGTTGATTTACCATGTGATTGTGAGTAATAAATTGGTTCCTTGTTCTTCAAAAAAAAAAAAGGAACAAATCAGTTAAAATCTTAATTTATTTGTCCAATTTTATGTAAGTTTAGATAATCGTAGGACTTTATATCTAAAATCTACTATCCAATTTTATACTTTATTGTCTTATTGATAATATGAATTGAATTGTGTTTATGTTATTGGTTGTAGCTAAACAAATACTCGGTAACAATGAAGTTAAACCTGAAGAAACGAAAATCAGAATGAAGATTCAAATTGAGAAGATGTCGGCATTAAATTTGGGCCGCACGGAGAAGACTAGGAGAATATGAAAAATTGTGTGTGTGTGTGTGTGTGTTTGGAGGGTGGGGGGAGGGAGGACAAGGCTTCAAAGGTTATCAAAATTATGAGGGGGGTTGGCACGTGTATTACACGAGCCACGCGCCGATCGCATGCCAAGCGACCGATCGCATTCAAGTAATTGCCAATATTTTTGTTGAACATTTATACCCAATAAACATCGGATATTGTTATTCAACAAGGAAAAATAACTTTCAAGTCCAAAAAATAACTCCAATATAATCTATAAGAATAAAGTTAATAGGCATAAAATCAATTCTTGGATTAATAAAGTTATTAACCAAAATTTTAAATGGTGGCAAGAGAAAGCAACCGGTGTGACGAGAAATAGATTGCAGCGGCTTAATTTTCAAATGAGTATTGATATTTGGACAACAGTTATCCGAACAATGGTGGCATATTTGTAATTAAATACTATTTCAATTTTTTTCAGTAATTAATATAATTAGTGTTTTGTCTATAACACCATTTTCTACCTAATTGTATGCTAATTTCTAATGTTAGTTAAAATAAATCAAAATCATGCACAAATTTTTGAAAATTCGAAATATTAATTAAATTTAAAGATTAACATATAATTAGGTGGAAAAGGATGTTATAGACAAAATACTAATTATATTAATTATTAAAAAAATAAAAAACTACTCCCTCCGTACGCGAAAAAATGCTCCAATGGCGACTGGGCACACAGATTAAGAAAAGTGGGTAAAGTTGTTTTGAGTGGGGTAAAAAGACTTGTAGGGGTAGTGCTAATTTATTCTTAATGACTTTATGCTACCCACCCCCCCACCTCTATTAAGGCTGCCGCCTTTTTTCAAATTTTTTTAATCGTTTCTGTTTTTTTTTTCATTGTTTTTTTTGTTTGTTTTTTAATCCAGTTTTTTTTTTTATTGTTGTATTTCTTTTTTTTTCGTTTTTCTAACACTGTGAGTAGTTTTCATTGCTTAATTTTTTTGTTGTATGGTTTTTATAGACATTTGGAAATTTTTGCATCATAAATTCAATAACATGACAATGAATAAATAAATGAACAATAAAAATTCAAAAAAGCAGTAGAAACTCCTCACAATTAAAAATCTGATGAGAAACAGTAGTAACATTGCATTAAAATAAGAAATCCTGTTTTGGTGCCAAAAGTAGAATTCACTTTACATTCAAATTTCCCACAAAAACAATGGATGTGACCAAAAATTTAGGAGGGAAATAAAGCTAAATCATGACCATTTTAACAGCTATAAATACAACATTTATAGCTCAAACTACCCAGTTTTTCGCTTCAATAAAAGCACAAAAAATCGAAGTAATGGCAGTGGGCCAAAGAAAGTCAAATTTCACTGATCTTCAACGCAACAACTTAGCACAATGGTTGCTCCAAAACAACAGCAACTCCAGTCTTCACTATGGTGCCAAAAAACAAGCTGCAGAGATCTTCAATGTAGATTCCAAGACAGTGTGGCGGGTCTGGAAAGAAGCAGCTGCTCAAAAGACCTTGGGAAGACCTGTAAATGTAGTATCCATGAAGAAGGGATCAATTCATAGAGACAAAAAACAGATTGATGAAGAAAAGCTCAAAGGTCTGTCAGTTTTGCAGAGATCAAGTATAAGAAAGCTTGCATGTAATATGGGGGTCAGCAAAGGCTTGGTACAGATCTGGTTGAAAGAGAAAAAGGTACGACCTCATACCAATGCTATTAAACCCTTCCTAACTCTTCAAAACATGCTGCAAAGGCTGAAATTTAGCCTGAATCAACTAAGTGGTGCCACAGAAGATGGAAAGATATAGTTTAAGCCCATGTATAACACTATACATATAGATGAGAAATGGTTCAATTTGACAAAGACAAATGGAAGATATTACCTAGCAAATGGTGAAACTGAGCCACATAGAACATGCAAATCCAAAAAATTCATTGAGAAGATCATGTTCATGTGTATGGTTTCTAGACCAATTATTGAAAGCACAGGTGAAGTCATTTTTTATGGCAAGTTTGCCATCATTCCATTCACTTATCAAGAGCCAGCTCAAAGAAACAGCAAGATCAGAGACAAAGGAACCATGGAAACCAAGCCAATCTAGGCAATCACTAAGCCAATAATGAAGCAAATCTTTCTGCAACAGGTCAGTTTTTTCACTCAGATTTATCCCTCTGTTTTTTCACTATCAGAATCAAGTAGATTCATCATTTAGTATCAGTTCATGAGATCAAAACATTCACTGCTGCAGATGATACCAATCATCAAGGCAAAGTGGCCAGAAGGAGCAAGCAAACATATCATCATACAACAAGACAATGCAAAACCGCATATAGATAACATGGATCCAGAATTCACAGCAGCAACACAAGCTGATGGATTCAACATCCAGCTTGTATGCCAACCATCTAATTCTCCAGACACTAACATCAATGACCTTGGCTTTTTTAGAGCCATACAAACTCTAAAGGATGAGAAGATGGCAACCACAGTGGATGAGATGATACAAAATGTCAAGCAAGCATTTGAAAAATACCCAGCATGGAAAATCAACAATGTATTCCTAACATTGCAGGGCTGTCACCATGAAATCATTAAGTGCATGGGCAATAATAACTACAAAATCCCACACATGGGCAAGGACAGACTTCAAAGGCTTGGCATACTGCCAAATGCCTTGAAGTTGAGGAAGAGCTTGTGAGGGACAATTGGGAGTACTTGAAGTTGCATGGAATTGAGCAGACTGAAGAACTAGTGGAGGGACTGCAAAATAGGCAAATAGGCAACTAGGACCTGAGCAGGATCTTTTTTTTGGTATGGTTTACAGGGACAAACATCATAAATCAGTTTTTGTCATGTTTGGAATGTAAATCAGTTTTGTGAATCATTGTAGTCTCAGCCATGTATGAAATGAAGTGTTTTTTTGCATCATTGACTCATTGCCTATCCTATTGCAACCTCCAAAACTAGGTCAAATATCCTAGTGGTAGCATTCATAGGATAGGATCATCCAATCAAATCAAATGTAGTATCAGTTCCTAATCAGTATAATATGATGCACATAGGCCAAATTTAGGCAGATGTAGTATCGGTTTCTAATCAGAATAATAAGATGCACATAGGCCAAATTTGATGCAAATAGGCAACTAGGCAACTAGTGTAGTATCAGTTCATAATCAGATCACAACATTGCAACTTTAGGCATAAATCAGAGCACATATGGCATAGTAGAGGCATCACCAGCCATCCCCCACAACATTAGAGGCACAAATCAGATCACAGTAGGCCATATTTATGCATAAATCGGACAAAATATGGCACAATAGAGGCATCACCAGCCATCCCCCACAATATCAAATGTAGAATCCGTTCAAAATCAGAATTACAAGTAGCAGAAGCCCAAGAACGAAATCACCTGATTATAGAAGAGTTAGTACACTAGGGAAGAACATCCCTAGGACTTGTAGGCGCCAAATTTTGGGATCACTGCTCAAGTGTAAGTCCTCAGAGACAGAGGATTCGTCATCGGCAACAGTGACAACGTTGGCCGCCGCCCATGCTTCATAGTCAGCGATTGATGAAGAAGATTGAAGCTTGAACACCTCATAGACTACATTAAAGTAATCTCGCTCCATGTCAGACTGCAAATAGCAGTCAGGATCTGCGCCGATCAGAGTAATCGGTGTCGCCGGCACCATACTCTCAGATTCGAGTGAATCATCACCGAATGGGTAATATCCCTCTGAATCCGGCCCTAAGCTCTCAGATTTCCCATGGAATTCAGAGATACCAGAGGATCCAACCTCAGATGCAGATGGAAGTATCGTGAATTCAGTCTCCGGCACCATCGTATCAGGGCCGTCGGACTCCCAACTATAGGTAGGGATCGGTGAACAGTGGGTTGCAATCGGGGTCGGAGGTTCCTCCGGCGAGTAGGCGAGAATGTATCCCTCAGGAAACTAAGCCATCGGAGGGGATTTCAGAGAGAATGCTTTCAGAGACAGGGGATTCGGCCTCAATTTTTGGTGAATGTCGAAGATGCAGATGGAATGAAGGGGGAGGGAGGCGATAGATTAGGGTTCGAAGATGCAGAGAGAATGAAGGGGGAGGGAGGCGGATAGATTTAGGGTTTGAGAATGAAATGAATATGCCGAGTAGTGGGTATTTTTGGGCTGGGATATGGGGGTAATTAGTGGACCATTAGAGTAGGATTAAGTCATTAATTAAAAATGGGTAATTAAAATGCAGCAGTAAAAGTGATGGCAATGGGTGTAAATAGATGAGATTCCTTAGGGTGTATAAGTCCATAAAGTGGAATGGGGCATTTTTTTGTGTACACTTTAAAAGGGGTTAGTAGGGCATTTTTTCACATACGGAGGGAATATTTAATTACAAATATTACACTGTTGTCCGAATAACTGTTGTCCAAATGTCTTTATTCTTTCCAAAACTAAGTAAAACATAAAATATTACCTTTCTCTACAATTACAAAAAAAAAATAGATTAAGATTTTCCTTCTATATTTCTAAACATCGATCGATAGTCAACTCCGTTTAGTGCAAAATCATAAAATTGAATGCAGTTGGTCAATAAAGATTCAATCTCAACGTGCAGATGCAATGGATGTCATCGACACAAGAAATGAAGTGACAGAAGCTGCCACCTCAGATCGTCGAAAAAGTAAAGCATTGTATTCATGTACATCAATAATTCTATTCGAATATACCGTGGCTCACTATAAGCGTAAAAAAAAATTATTAAATTAGAAATTAGGGTTTAGATTCTCCAATTAGAATATATATATATATTTTTTAAACTCATATTCCTTGTTTTAATTAGTATGGATGATCACAGTGTGTCCATATAACATTACCCTATGTATATATAAGGATTTGATGAAATAAAAATTAATTCCCATGTAACTCATTATGTCCATCCATTATTATAGATCAATGGTAACCAGTCTCAGTTTTATCAAGATGGGACTTGCACACATCTTCAATCTCCACTTAGTTTTATGGTTCCATAGATGATCTCTGATGAACACCCACAACTTAAAAAAAAATTAAAGAAGTGACAAATTTTGAAATAATCCTAATGGCTATTAAAACCTAAATTTTGGCTTACTTTCTTTAAAATTATAAAGTTTGGCAATTTTTTACAATTTGGGATAAAAATTCCTTTAGTGGAATGCAGAGCGGGTCGGATCAGATGTAGGTGGGCGCGGGGCGGGTCGGGCGGGCATCTGGTACTATTGGCACATTTGGTACTATTGGTATATTTGTTTTGGTACAATTTTAGACTTATTAGTTCCAATTGTTCTAGGGCTGCTAATCGGTTCGGTTCCGAACCGAAATTCTCGGTTAATCGAAACCGAAAATTAAAGATTCTAATAACCGTAACCGAGACCGAATGGTTAATCGGTTAGTTACTAACCGGTCTCGGTTAGTCAGTTCGGTTAACCGATTAACCGGTCAAACCGAAAAAAAATATATTAAAGAATTTCAACCTCCATTATAGAGAATTTCAACCAAGAAATTTACAGAATCTGTAATATCTAGTTTATAAATTAATACAATCTCCTAAGTAGGCAAATTTTCGCATTTGTAATCATGAATTATTACTAACCGTCCTATTATATACACATAAATGTTTATATATGCTTTGTGTCTCACTGAATCCCTCCTCTCTAGTTTTTTTCTCTCTAGCAGCAGTCCCTCTAAACATCATTTCCTCTTTAATTAATTTGACCCCAAGTTATATGAGTGGATTTGTTTCATAAATACAAACACCTTTTTGCTTTCTTATTTTTCTTCTTCGTTTTCTTTTTATTTTTTAGTGAAGAGATCAGAGAGAGAGAGAGAGAGAGATGATAATTAACTTGGTTGGTTACATATCACCCTCATTTCTGGTTTTACGCTAGCAATCATCATGCTCCTTTTGATTATTATAATGGATTAATAGATTTGAACTTTGAGATATATATATATATATATATATATATATATATATATATATATATATATAAATTTTAAACTTTTAATTAATTGCCGATTATTCGGTTATAACCGATAACCGGTCGGTTATAACCGAAACCGAAAATCTAAAAAATACCCTAACCATAACCAAACCGATAAACCGATTATATCGGTTATCGGTTAACCGAAACCGTTTAAGCAGCCCTAAATTGTTCCAAAGTGCTGTACTATTGGAACAAACGAAATCCATTTGTACTAATAGTACCAAGTCGCGAACAGCAAACCTAAAAAGACACATCGGAAATAACTTCGGCGAACGAGGGTGAGGCTTCACCACCACCACCAACAGAGTCGCAATATCAAAGCGATCTCAATTGTGCTGTCAGAAATACAAAAATAAACGATGACGGCGCAGGAAAACAAGAATAACATTCTGGTGACGGAAAAAGCCCTAGAAATCGAATCATGGTCCGATTTTCCCCAAAATCTGAGCGATTTGAACAAAATTTGGGATGAAATTGATTGGAATTAACTTCCTAAGGTGATAAACGGATCAAAAAAACGATTAAATCAATAGAAACAAAGCATCGATTGAGAAAGATAGCAGCACAAAATTTTCTGCTGCAAGTCAGTACAAAGACTCATATTTGTACCAGATGTACCAAACCGACCCGAACCCGCCCGCGTCTAGACCCGCGACCCGTGCCCTCTTTATTAGGATAGATCCGTTCCAAATTAAAAAAATAGCCAAAATTTATATTTATGAAGAGGACGAACCAAAATTTATACTTTAATATTTATTATGGTTATATCACATGATATTCTCACAAGAAAAGAGAATTGAAATTGTTGATACAAACCATACACAATTTTATTAGAAAAAGAAAAAAAAAAAAAAAAAAAAAGAAAGGTTTACACAACATCTGTCTCGACTTATTTCAAGTTTTCAACGGTAACCTTAATGGACACCCAAATTATAAAAATAATTGAAATTAGTGATATTTTATCAAAATGAGTCTTCACTAATATTCAATTGGATCATCCATTGCACAATTGTGTTTTGATCTTCTATTGTATGCGTAGATAACGCCCGAGAATGACTATTTTATTGCCTAACTGCAGCGCATCCTCTATTGTATCCTCGATTATTATCAGGTATAGATTTAAAAATATATTATATTTGAATGAAATAAATTCTAATTCATAATATTTAAATTTACGGATTGTCACGCCACTCATCAAGCGTAGGCAATAGAAGATGACTCATGGTTAAGCAATAGAAATCCAAGATGAATGGTATGATAAATCAATCAAGACATCAATTAACATAATTCTACATTCTAAAATATTAATTTTCAAATAAACTCCAATTCCATTGAGTGACATATAAACATGTTTACTCATCCAACTTTATCGTTACCAGGCGGCCATAACCGAATTCTAAAAATTGTTGCGATATCGGAAAATATACATTGGGTTTGTTTCATGATTTTTATTTTCTCTATATATAATGATTGGTGAATGTCGGTTCGTGATATTTAAAAAAAATCAAATTTAGCAATTTTGAGAATAATGGGGAGCCAACCACGCCTTGCTTTGATTCGAAGCATTGCCATTATTCAAACGTGCAAGCAAAACAGCATAATCAACATGATTAGCGCGACTAATATTTTTTTTAGCCAAACTGCGCATTTTACATTTTTATTTTTAATCGTATCTATTTAGTATTTTGTTTTTGGGTTAATTGTCTAAAAATTCTTCACCTTTTTCAAAATTCTTATTTTAATCCCTACTTTCTAAATCTGCCTCTAAATTCTCAACCTTTTAATTTTATCTGATTTTTCCCACGGTGACATATTCTGATAAGGCTATTGCAAGAACAAAATGACGACGATGACGACGTATGGTGTTAACCCACGGTGGAATTTGGAGGCAGATTAAAAAGGTTGGATTAAAATCGGAATTTATAAAAAGGTCGGGAATTATTTGACAATTAACCCAAATCTTTATTTACCATTAAACGACGACGTATGATGTTTATTAAACGACGTCGTTGCATGTGTTCCAACGATTTGCCACGTCGGCATTTCTGACTTCCAGCTCATCGTTAATTTGGGGGAAAATTATCGTTGTGGGAAAAATCAGATAAAATTAAAAGGTTAAGAATTTAGAGGCAGATTTAGAAGGTGGGGATTAAAATCAGAATTTTAAAAAAAGTGGGATTTTTTTAGCAATTAACCCTTTATTTTATTGAGAAATATTTATAATATTGTTACTTCCAAGTACTAACATTCGGTGCAATGATGTATACAAAAGGTTTGTAATCTTATATATGGATCAAATAGAAATCAACAATAGACTATAATCAAATTATCAATTACACATGAACAAGGATAACCCAATACATATTGAAAATAGTGGTCGTGTATTCCCATAATATAAAGAAAATAGTAAAATATTATTTCATTCACGAGCTTGACACTCATCATTTCAACTATAAAATTGAACCAAAAAGTTGAATTTAGAAAGTCTAAAGAGAGGCAAAAATAACTTTAAATTTGTTTATGCTCTATAATTTTTTTTTTTTTTGTAATATTTGATATAGACGTTTAAACTTTGTTGAAATATCATGAAAAAGTAAAATAGGCTATAAAAGAGAGCAAGAATGTAAAGGGAGAAATTCAAAAAAATCATAGGTTGTGTGACTTGCGTCTCTTTCTTGGTCTCTCTTTCGTGTGGCGAAGGACGAGAGATGGGGGCAAATTCAAACCGACCCCACATTTCATCTTAATTGCTCTTTTGACCCTACAACTTGATAATGAGGTCACGTGTTGTCTCTTTCTCAAGGGTTTAATATGTGCACTTTGTGATCGCATCACACAAAACAAATTGTGTCGAGCGTAATATCCATCTTTCATTTATAGATTGATTAAAGTGCAAAAAATTAAGGCAGCTTATTCAGATCCGGTTTTTTGGTTATTAACCGGAACCGATACTAACAGACTCAGGTCGGGTATCCGATAACCGAATTTATCGGTTTCGGGGACGGGTTCAGTTACCCTCTCTACACATTATTGGTAACCGATAAATTTAAATATATATACTATATCATATCTATTTATTAATTATTCTAACCCTAAAATACTAGATCACTCTCAGCCGCCCCCTCCCTCGCTCTCGCTCTGCCTCTTCTCTTCCAGACTCGAGTCTTCTCTCTTCTGTCTTTATCTTCGGCGTCTTCGCTTCGCTCAGCAGTCAACCCGTCAGTCGTCGCCGGCGCCGGGCCGCCGGCGCTCCGCCGCGAGCCCAGCACCATCTCCGCCCGTCCATTGGCTGCACTTCAATTCACCATTTCCCATTTTCTCCGCCCTGTTTCTTTTGCATTGCATGGGTGTTGGCTTGCTGCTTTGAATTGATTCATGGGTTGGAAATTACAGGTTATATAACAGAAAAATAGAGACTATATTTCGTTTTTTTTTTAAATCGGTTATTCTTATTGGCTAGTCGGGTAATTACCCGAATAATTACCCGAGTAATCAATTTTTAAGAGTTTCGGGTATGGGTTCGGTTAGTCGGGTACCCGCATAACCGAACCGGTCAGTTATCAGGTACCCGACTAACCACTTCGGGTCGGTTAGCGGGTACCAATTTCGCAATTTTCGGTTTCAGTTACCCGAAAATTCGGTTCAGTTATTTTTCGAGTAACCGAATAAGCAGGTCTACAAAAAATACACCTTTATTTTAGCGGAGGACTGGAATTCTCATAGGACAGGGATGTTTGGTTTTATGGATGCGATAAATAATGTTTAATAAGATTGTGTATGATGTAATTATTTAGATTATTAGTCTTTTGTTTGGATTGCATGATTGTGGTGTAGGATAATTGAAAGTTTATGTGTGTGCATATGTGTGTGAGTAGTGTTTGTGAGCAGTGTGTGTTATGTTTGTGTAGTGGTTACTTTTGGTAGGGCTGAGCAAAAAGTCCGAGATTCGAAAATTCAAATCGAACCAAACCGAAATATGAAATTCGGTTCTGATTTGTTCGGATTTCGGATCGGATCGGATCCAAAATTTTTAGAATTTAGGATTTCGGATTCGGATTGGATCAGGACTTTAAAAAACCGAACAAATCTGAAATTCGAATTATATATAATATATTATTAAGTTTTATTATTAGTTATTAATAATTTAATATATCTACTCATTTCAAAACCCTAAAAACTAAAATTCATTATCATTCACGTCGCAATCTTCACTCCTCCCCGCCTCCATTAATTTATGTATTCTCAATTTTCACATGTTTTGCTTAAATTTTGTAATTATTTCCGTTTGCTTATTTTTGCTATAATAACGAAGAAGTTTTCCCCATAACTTGTTGTGTTATCTTTTTTTTTTTTGAGAAAGTAATAGAATAGACGAATAATTATAGTTATTTCAAAATATTGGATTTTTTTGGAGAATTTTGGATTTTCAGATTTGATCCGAAATTATTTTTCGGTTTCGATTTGTTCGGATTTCGGATTGAATCGGATCCATTTTTTTCGAAAATTCGGATTGAGCAAAAATTCGATCCGTAATCCGAATGCTCACCCCTAACTTTTGGACAGAGCTAACCCTTCTATAGGTCTATTGGGGCAATGGCCGGCCCCCAAATTTGAGGGGCCCCAAATCTTTAAAAAAAAATCTATTATTATTTATGAAAATATTATTTTTAATAAAATTTTTATTATGGAAGTATCAAAAAAAATCTTTGCAAGTAGAATTTTAGTTAGTAATGAGAAAAAGAAAAAATAATGTGCTCTCGTTCAGTATTCATGCTCTGCCTCTATTTTCTTTTCTCATTAATGTGCTCTATAGCCTCTAACCATACGATAATTTTATTAATATCAATTTGTATTTTAGCAGATTATGTAAATAATCACTCAAGGGGCCCATTTTTTTTTCTTTTCGCCTAAGGCCCCCGAAATCTCAGGGCCGGCTCTGCTTTTGGAAAGCATCATGTATTAGACGAGGATTAACAATCAATCCAAATTTGAGATGATAAGTTATTATTCATTTGAGTGATTGGAGCACGTGCCTACTTATTTATTACGAGTTTTATCATTCAAACAAAACATGTAATTAGGTAGGATTATTTATCAGTCATTTCTAATCAAACAAACCAAACACCACCATAATATTTTTTTATTAAAAAAAATAGTATATAATATACGGTTTTAAGACATATCCTAGACTATGAGCAATGACGAGCTCTGACGTGGAGCTCGCATCCCATATTTGTGGGCCCTCCATGCTCTCATATTTTTTTTTCTGCAATGGCGAGCTCCAAATGTGGAACTCTTATTATGTATGGACGAATGAGGGTGTGCCATGTGGCCACTAACTCTCTTTCTTTATTTAATTGTGCCCCCCTCCAATTAACTCTCTTGCTTGCGAGCTCCTCTACCTCAAGCTCTTTCTAGCGAGCTCCAAGCTCTACAATGGTATGCGACCTCCACGTGGAGCTCGCAAAAGTAGCGAGCTCGCGCTCGAGCGCTCTACTGCTAATAGTCTTATCAAAGATATATAAAACATGTTGAATTGATATTTAAATGATACAATATAGGAGCGGTGAGCTGCATGGTGAGCCGCACCACGTGCATGAGCAAAAGGAGCTGAAGAATGCTAGCTCAGGAGATGATCTCGACGGTTGAAGTGGTCCACGATCCGTGCTATCTGATGGTGGAGCTAGTGACACGTGTGATTGTTATCAGCGTGACTATCACGCTTACTAATTCTATTTAGCTATAAATAGGAGCTAAGATGTACTGTTACATTGATTTTGTAGTATTGTAAAACTCTGAATATTTGCATCTATGGAAAACTTATGTTTCCTTTCTCTCAACTTCAATATGATATCAGAGCCAGGTTGAGATACCTTGAAGTCGAAAGTATGGGAAGAAATAAAAAAGTTCAATGGAGTACTTTGCTTCAGGAATACCTTGAAGTCGAAAGTATGGGAAGAAATAAGAAAGTTCAATGGAGTACTTTGCTTCAGGAAGAAGAAGCAAGGGACAGATATCAATCAGAAGAAGAAGAGGAACAACAAGATAAGGAGATGAATTCAGGAATGAGAGAAGAGCGAGATTCATCTATGCGAGAGCTGGATCACGCACAACTGAAAGAGATTTTGGCGATCCATGCCTCAGATCATCAGGTACTCAACTCGTATCGACTTTACTGAATGGAGACAATTATTTGAATTGGAGTAAATGCATGCGTCAAGCCCTAGGTGCTAGGAGCAAATTGGAATTTGTTGATGGTAGTTTGCCAGAACCTCATGTGAATTCATCTTACTATAGAACGTGGCTGAAGATTGATCATCTCGTGCACTATTGGATAATTAATTCGATCTTGAAGGATATTGTTAATGCATTTATACATATAGATAGAAGTGGATATCTTTAGGAATCCTTAGCACAGAGATTGAGTAAGAGTAATGGTCTAAAGGTGTATAAATTGGAGAGAGAAATCATTACATATACTCAAGGGCATCAATCTGTCATGATCTATTTTAACAATCTGAATGCGTTGTGGAATGAGTTGGATATGGTGTTAGGCCCATTAGATTGCACCTGTGGAAGTCTACTTGCTGCAAATAAACGTGAAGAAGAGATGGAGTTGATGAAGTTTTTGTATGATTTGAATGATCACTTTGAGAGCACGAATAGTCAGATTTTGTTGCTGGAGCCTTTGCCTTCAGTCAACAAAACTTGTAAAACCCCAAAATTTCGGGCCTGAAAATTTCGTTCTAATTAAATAGAATAGAGTAAGAATGAAAATAATTAAAATAATAAAATGGTCATTTCTTCCCGATAAGTTTTTAAGATAGATTTTATTCCAAATTATAAAATCTAAATGTTCAAAGTTAAAGTTTATATTTTCCCTACATATGCATAAACATGAGCATTTCATATTATTTGTCCAATGTGAAATAATTGTTCTATGATATTATTATTTGATGTTGTGGTTCATTAGAACTATTAATGCAAATTATAAAACTGTTTATTTACTTTTAGAGAGAGTGTCATATAAAATTTTATACTCAATATTGGGCTCGTTGGGACCAAAATAATTAACCTTATTCAGTCGTCCAATCGAAAATACGATTCGGCAATGATGCGATGAGTCATGACGTGAAAAATAAAATGAACTAAGAATGAATATATATATATATATATATATATATATATATATATATATATATATATAAAATTTATGTATGTATGAATGTGTATGTGTGCGTGATGTGCGTAGCGAGTGTGTGATGTTTATTAATTAGGAGATGATAATAACTACTCCCTCCATTCGCAAAAAAAAGTCCCATTTGGAGCTGGGCACGGGAATTAAGAAAAGTGATAAAGTAGTTGTGGGTAGGGTGAAAGTTGAAAAGTAGGATATTTTTAATGACTTTGTTTAGTTTCTTAATCTATTTCTTTGGCTACAACAATTTAAAAGCTTTGGTGTGGAGATATCAAAACTTGGGGAAGCTATAATTAACTTCCTGGCCTACGTTATATTTTTAGTGAATTTATTTGGTTTTTTTAATTAAGGAAAGTTGTATTTAATTTCATGGCAAATATAACCATGAAGCTATATTTAATTTTTGTCAATGAGTGAATTTAAAAAATTGTAAATCCCTGAATTGCATAAATAATTAAAGATTGCACTGTAATGAAAAGTCAAATTTCATTTCATAAAATAAACGGGACTGAAATGAAAAAATAGAGAGAGAGAGAGAGGGAATCTGCAACTGTTCTGAAAAGTCAATTTTCATTCAATTGGAGGGAATATTTGGAGGGAATGTTTTGGAGGGAACTTATAAAGTACACCTACTACCACTATCTAAACACAATAAATACACAATCTGTTCTACATTCATTACAGCTTCTACAATTCCAAGAAAAATGCTGCAACCTAATAAACACAGGCCTAATCTTTCAGAGATTGAAAAAAAACAACATTGCAGCTTGGCTTCTTCAAAACAGCATCAGCAATTCCAAGCTTCGGTATGGAGCCAAAAAAGAAGCTGCACAACTCTTCAACATCGAGCTGAGGACAGTTTGGAGAATCTGGAAAGATGTTCAAGCTCAACATGCCTTAGGTAAGCCTATACATTTGGTGTCAATGAAGAAAGGATGGGAGCTATGAGTTATGGGCAGGAGCAGCTACAATGGCATTAGCCGGAGCCGCGCCTATGGCTTTAACTGGAGCACTCATTGTATGGGCTGGTGCGCTGGTGCTATCGGTATTTATGCTTTACTGATGGCTTCGGTATTAACATCAATAACAGCAATAGCTGCAAAGACTATGATAAGACAGCTACAGAATAGGCAATAGCAGCTATAGAATAGGTAACATCAATAGCAGCTTAGGATAGAAGACATAGGATATGCTTTATATGATGGCTTAAGCAATAACATCAGTAGCTACAAAGGGTTAGGTAAAGATAAGCAACATAGGCCTTGCCTTCGGCTTCGCTTATAGCATTCTCCGGAGCCGCTCATAAGTATAGCTCCTAATTGGCATAGGCAATGCATTTAGCGCTTTAGTAAGAGCATTAATAGCAGTTATAAGAGCATTTAGAGTTATTATAGGCGCAGTTATAGGTATAGGCGCCATTGGTGATGGCTTTCTTTTCCGGTTCCTATCATTAATTACCTCTCTTTCCCTTGCTTATGAGCTTTATTTGATGGGAGCAGAGTATTATCAGTAGTGGCTATATTAGTAGTTTGGTATAGGTAATGCATTTATTCGGTTATGTTTCTTATAAGTTTTAAGCATTGCCCTAAATCGCTGCTCTAAGAAGCTACGAAAGAAGAGTGCCCTTTACATTCGTACCTCAGAAACCTAAATGACCCTATTTTCAATAACCTATAGGAACTGCCTTAGATTTAGAGAAACAAGATGTAAATCCAACTATCTATATAGCAGCTGTTCCGGTTTTGCCTTGTTCAGATTTAACAATAGAGACGTAAATTAGATACCAGTTTGGTAAGGAGCATCCGAGCTAATGAGCAACTAACGGAATTTCACTTTCTTCTAACAATCCTACCTCAGACAAAGGTGATGCCACATTCTGATCAATCGACTCAGTTCCTTATTTAAGCTATTAGTTCCGGCTACAATTACTATTTTTTATCAATAATGGGGTAAACCGATGCCCTATCACCTTTATTTCGCCTTTGAAGGAAGGAGAGACTTTTCTTTTGAGGGATAGTCGGAGGTATGCCTTTGATGATATTGGCAAGTAGTCTTCTAACAACTCTTATATGTGGCATCAACCCCTTAGGGGAATTCACTCAAACATATTGTAAACTTTCTCAAATCTAGGAACATCTTCTTTCTATTTGGATGGTATTTACACGAATCCTGGAAGAAATCGAAAACTAATTCGAATCAGTCTTTTCGCTACTTTAGATTACTCTTTGAATGACCTTGCCGCTGATGAGGACATTTCATATTTCAGCTTTTTATTCAGATAGGAGGAAAACATCTTCTTCTCTTACAGGGATATTAGTAGAAAATATCATATAAGAAGAGGCATGAGCCACAAGTATGATCAGAAAGGTCAGGTATTTGAGAAACAGGTTTAGGAACCATCGCAAATAAGGCATACTCCCTACAACAAGGTATAATCTATCGAAGGAAGTAGTAAACTCCTATTATAGGCCTCTCTATTTCATAGCTTTTTTCTGACCTTAATAAGAACCTAGGAAGAATAAACCTCTAGTTTAAGCTCCTGGTCAATTGTTGCTAATCGAAGTAGAGGTAGAGCAAAACTGTCAGCTTCTATTGGAAGAAGGGAATCCTCCCTTGTAGTGTAATTCCCGCTAGTATCACTCCAGGCCCGCCTCTTAGCTCAATTGGTTTAGAACTCGTAAATCCGCTTTAGCTGCAATCGCGTTAGCAGCATTCTTGCATTCATACTATCACTCAGGCCAGGTACTCGCCCCTTCACACTAGTGAGAAAGCCCTTGGGTCAGTCCCTCGCTCACTCCAGGGTTCAAGGATGCTTTACTTACTGGATAATGCCATTTTATGTTGCTTATCTAACCTATCAGTATTTCTTGTTACTCGCCTGCCGCTAAACCTTCGGTAACCCCGTAAAAGCAGTATTTGTAGTTAGCTTCCTTGTTTGTTGCTAGGGTGCGTGTCCGGTGTAGCTCCTCTCGTTTGCGTCTAAGCCGGCAGTGAAGAATAGCACTTGCGTTTAAACCCTACTGTCTACTTAGAATATCCTTTTTATTCGTATATCATCATTTAATAGTATCTGAAAGGGCTCCTGTTACTAGGTTATTTATATAATTATTTTGAGACACTACCTCATGTTACTTTATTTATGATAGATGATCATCATATTGACAACAACATCATCATATGATGATAACAACATGATGTCATATGTAACATTTAACATCATATTGACAACAACATCATATTGACAACAACATCATCATATGATGTGAGTTGTTAAATCTAAGTCTAGCTTCTTATCTTTACTTACTCATTTCTTATTATATATTTAATGCAATAGACTAGCTTAAGAGTGTTTTAGACTAGTTATTAGCTTTTTTCAATCTATCTTTTTTATGATATATAAACCTCATTTATTGAAACATCTGGCCTGTGAATTTTGTATCCTATGTTTTATGATAATATCAATATATCATACCTTTTGGCTTACTTTCAGGCATGAAATTCATTCAGATGTTGTTGAGGTCGAGTAAATTCTCCTAGTTTGAAAGGAAAGTTACCCCGGCCTGTAACGCGAGTTGGAGACCCTCTGAAGGTGTTTAAAACGAACTGTGAATTGAGAAATTGCTAAAATGAGCAGGACAGGAACTAATCGAAAAGAGGTCTCGGCCTGCTGCTCTTGCTGCCTTTTGTCTTAGCTTTGCTCGGAGTTATGAGTACCCTAGTAAAAGTCTTGGAATTAACAGATTCTTAGGGTCTAGCTGGCAAAGCTGGAATACTCTCCGACCTCTCAGGTGTCCTGGAATTGCAAGTAAATTTAGTGAAATAGGAAGTAGAAAAAGAAGTAGGATTTCCCTATCAATCAATGGAATACCTTAGCCGCCTACCGTAGTGCTATTCTTTCGGTATCACTCCTTGGGCTACAGCCGTAGGTATAAGTTGTGGGCTATTTTTTCTTTACTCTATCTTTC